>OV702285.1:345461614-346891395 GCA_916181665.1 Avena sativa | reverse complement strand
AATCATAGACAACTATAACTAAAGTTTACTGTTATACTTGTATCCGATATGACTAGTAATCGGCTTCACTACAACGGAATGGCTAAATAAAAGTAACAACAATTGCTGCGTTTGGGATATCTCATGCTAATTGTATCTGACTAGTAAGTGTTGCAACTACAATGGAATGGTTAACTAAAAGTGCCCACTGCTTATTATATCAGGATGAGACTATCTATACCTGACTAGTAATTGCTACAACGATAACCGAATAAATAAAACTGCCAACTGTGTGAGTTCCTCGGTTGACTTCCTCCTTTGGTCTCGAGGGGGTTATACTAGGATGGTATGTTTGGTTATAGTATCAGGTTGGTTCCGAATAAATCTTTCTTATCCCTCTCTGATAGCCGACAGTTATATCGAGTCTCTATAGGTTGTTTAGTGCATGCTGCGCTGCCGCTTCAGTCCACCATACCTATGTAGGCGAGGACCGCCGAATTCTAGTCTCGCCGTGTACTGGCCTCAGTACTGACCGCTCTCTTTTTTCCTTTGCCCTTTGTCGACACCCCTTTTGTTTAAGCAGGTGTTTGAGATGAATGTCGTTAGCAGGGTTACCCTTCCGACTTGGCCTGGCAGGGTTTTGGACGCCATTGTTATTCTTCAGGGCTCTTAGCCCCATTTGCATCTTGTCCGTAGTCGGACGCTGTATCATTTTCATGTTGATTTGGATCTTTGTTTTGTGTATCTGTATTCTTGACTCATGGAGTCGTTGTTGTATATATCTGTTCTGTGGGTTCCATCGTGAACTATTGTGTAATGGTATTACTTTTGCTTTCCACCCACACGAAAGTGCCTGGTGGGCACCTTTGAATCGTTTCTATGCGGGTTTGGCTAGAATCGCTAAAACTTGCATAGGGTCGATTCCGAGGGTGTTACAACTATGTACTAGTCCCAACAAATCGGACGCCCTTTCGCAACTCTTTGCATTGGTCATTTTGCCAAGTAGGCAAGATTCACATGTCTCGAACGACTCCAAGTCGAACGAAGTTAGGAGTCCATCGCCATGGAGCTTCTTCATGCGTTTCCAACTTATATGACCAAGCCGACAATGCCAAAAGTAAGTCATATTCAGATCATTTGGTTTCAACCTTTTAACATTTATGTTATAAACCGACTCACCATCAAGATTCAAAATAAACAACCCGTCCTGGACAGGTGCAAAGCCGTGAAACATATCATTCAAATACAAAGAACAACCATTATTCTTGATATTCGACTCATAGCCTTGCCTCATCAAACATGAAGCAGAAATAATGTTTCGACTGAGCGCTGGAACATAATAACAATTATTCAGTTCCATAATGAATCCGGAAGGTAAATTAAGTTGCATCGTGCCGACTTCCAACGCAGCAACTCTTGCTTTGTTGCCGACTCGAATATCAACCTCGCCTCTTGCTACGCTCCTAGTTCTTACCAGTCCCTGCAACGAGTTGCATATGTGAATAACTGATCCGGTATCATATACCCAAGAACTATTAGGTGCATCATCAAGATATATGTCTATAACATTGCAAACAAGTGTACCTGAGTCGGAAGTCATACCTCCACTCTTGGCTTTGTCGGCCAAGTACTTGCAGCAGTTCCTCTTCCAGTGGCCATCTGCCTTGCAGTATAAGCAAGTGGATCCGGCTGAAGGAGATGGCTTAGTCCCTGAGGAAGCACTTGGGACCGGGTCCTGAGCCTGCTTTCCTCCTGACTTAGCCTTCTTCTTAGTACAAGAATTCTTCTTGAACTTAGCCTTATTCTGCACCATCAACACTTGACTAGCGCCCTTCTTGAGATCCGCCTCTGCCTGCTTGAGCATCCCATGTAATTCCGTGAGCTTCTTATCCATACCATGCATGTGGTAGTTCGAAATGAACTGCCCATACGCACTAGGAAGAGAGTTCAGAATTATATCCGTAGCGAACTCTTTGCTAATGGGTAGCCAAGCCTCTCCAAAGACTGCACGTAACCAACCATTTTGATCACATGCGGACTCAGTGGATCACCATCCTTAAGATTGCAACTTAGCAAAGCCTGAGAGACTTGATACCTCTCAGTCTTCGCCTGAGCCTGGAACATACTTTTGAGGCTTTCGATCATATCATAGGCCTCAACATGCTCGAACTGCTTTTGCAAGTCCGGTTCCATGTGAGAAAGCATAAGACGGCTAATATCCGTGGACTCATCCTTAGACCGACGGTAGGCATTGGTGGCAGCGACAGTCGCATTCTCATTCGACTCATCTGGAAGTGGGTTGTCTAGGACATGGTCCTTCTTTTCTTGTTTGAGAACAATTCTCAGATTTTGATACTAGTTGGTAAAATTAGTGTCGTTCAGTTTATCTTTCTCAAGGATAGTCCTCAACGCAAAACCGGATATCTGAGAGTGACTGCTACTTGGTGCCATGATCTACAACAGAAAATATGCAAAACACTTAAGACATGTATTCATAAAAGAGCAAGCATATTAAATATTTTAATATTTTATGCTCCCACTAGAAACAACACCCCTCCAATGGTTGCTTAGTGATTCAGGACCATAAATAAGCAAGTCGGCTAGTGAGATTTAGCATCACCGCTAGCCGCCAAGTGATCTAGGTAGATAACTCCTTGTTAATCATATCTCATACGACTCCTGTTGGACAGGTGACATCACATGCCCCGGCTCCCATCCGACCTTTCCCCAAGCCCCACAACCGTTGTGATAGACCCGTCTAGCTTACCGAGTGTTTCCGCAGTAAGAGTCTGACTCGAACCCACCTAGTCGGAAAGAATTGGCAGCACCTCAATTTTATGAGCCCACTACAAAAAATGTCTGACTTGTGATGGTGCAAACACTGGCGGGGAAAACCGACTAGACCTTCTTTGAGGGATTAAATTTACTGACTATCTAATAGAGGTAAAACAGAGACATAACAATGACACAAAATAAAGCAATTATAATGTGAAATGGTATGGCTCTCTTCATGGTGATCTCCATCTCCACAAAGCCTGTAATCTGACTCGTGCCAACTCTTGCCACTTGTCGTCTTACTCCATGTCGCCGACTTGTACATCACCTTGCAAGCCATCCGGGTTCTCGAAACAGCTACACCATATTAGTAAAGTAAATTACATGGAGAATCCGACACGCAGGTCGTTATACAATAAAAATGACAGCACCTAGGCTCCAGCCGGCTGACAAAAACTGTGATTCGCAGATCACGCATGGATTACACACATACAACACATGCACATGAACCATAACATTCACAACTTCCTGCAAAAACAAGATATGCATAGATACAATATCTACCGGCGCTGTGAAACTCGGAACGACATCTAAGGCGCTACGATAGGGTGAAGCCGGCGGTCCTGCTAGCCGGATAGCGGGCGGGGATCGAAGGGGCAGCGCCCGACGATTTTTCTGAAAACGCAGATCTCATCTACGATCCGGACATGGATTCCGACCATTGTTCCGATTCGATCAAACTTTTTGATCTTCGATCACCGCATTTGGATTTACGTGTCACAGTCTACCCCAATGGCGGAAGCCGACCGGTAGGGGTATGTCGTTCCACGACCTCAGCAGTATGATCACGGAAATCAGATCTACCATTCCGCGAGTATAGTTGATCCAATCAACATCATACAAAATCGATCTATCTCATAGATCGACCACCAAAACAACATATAGATCTCATCTACAGCCTACTGCATATCACATATGCGAGATCTCGAGCCTAAAACCAGAAGCTATCGCTCTGATACCACTATGGGGCCACGTAGAGATAAAACAAAAATTTCCCCTCTAACATGGTGATCCCAAGATCTAGCTGAGGTAGAAGGCCACGAGGTTTACCACTAGATGCGAAGTTGCGGATTACTGATGAAGCGCGTCAGTTGGTGCAGTGCAGTCCTTTGGGATCCGATCGTCCTGGTGCTGATCGTACAACACCTCTGCTGGTATCCACACGTTCAAGGAGGAGCACCGGCGGAGAACTGCTAGGTTCGTTACGACGGCAAGACTGCTGTGGAGCTAGGGTTTCCAACACATGGAATGACCTAACCAATCAATGATTAACCTTTTTGGGTTACGGTGCTCCACTATATATAGGGAGTGAACGTGGCTCTGCTCACACGGCCCATTCACTAAAGCCCATATAATATTAGTCCCTATGAGTCCGACTCACTAACTCAGTCCAAATTAGGCTCGGGTCCAACCCAACCAGATTTCCAGTTCAGATCTAGTCCGAACTTGCTCCTGCTCTTAAGTGTGTGACCCGGCAGGCTCATGGCTACTCGGACACGATTGGAATCCGACTCACAATCGATCAGCCGGCAGCGGCTCCTAGCAGAACGTTCCGACTCCCAAGTACCAAAGAGTCATGACGACTTGCCTTTCCAATGTGACTTGCGTCCGAGTCCCTTTTGCCTCACGATATACCTTGTCAGACTATAGGCGAATATATGTCATCCCTTAAATAGTCTGACTCTCTTCTCGATCCGAGATAAGTGATTCACCCGACTAACTCTTAGTCGATCACCTCGGTTAACACTTAACCGAGTCATGCATGGCCATGCTTTCCGAATCATATATAACGAGAGGGCCCAGAGAATATCTCTCCAAGTGGAGGGGCAAAATCCCATCTTGGTTATTCACATCACGTAGCTTGATTCTCAGTCGACCCAAACCCTGCCTTTATAACTGCCTAGTTACGAATCAGCGTTTGTCAGAACCTAAGTCAGTGATCCTCAACTCGGATTATGCAATAACCTCAGGTCTAAGTATTACATTGATTGAGATATACAAATGATAACTTGTTAGTTGTATCTCAATATGGGTCAATCCGACTCACTAAACTCTTTAGCCGAATCTGTGTAAGTTGGAATAGCATCTCCATGCCCATGACAAGTGGAACCGAGTCATCAAGCCAACTTTCACATTGGTCTAAGTTGTGTGTCCAGCACAACCTCAATGACCAAGGATATTTAGTACAAACAACATGAATGCATAGTTCCACAACCGAATCACATATTCAATGATATACATCAGATTTTTATACAAGGAATACTTAATATCTTTATGAATACAATGGGAAATATCATCGTACATGATTGCCTCTAGGGCATATTCCCAAAAGAGGAGGCCCCTTTGTCCTGGTACGAGCTCGAGGACTCCCCTATGTAGTGCATAGAGGGGTCGTATGAGGGTGCGTCCCCCTGGTAGTGTCCATGGAAGCCAAGAATGCGCAGCTTCTCGTCCATCTCCTCCTTGGAGCATGACAAAGGTCCTTGGGAAATACGGAAAAAAGAGTTTTCGGGCAAAGGAATCTCTCTCTCTTCCCCGTTAGTAATCAACATTCTATAAACCAGACTCTCAAGGGTAGAGCCAGCAGTGACAAAGTGATGCGCTTTCATGGCAGAATGATGAAGCCTCTGAGGAGCCAAAATTGTATTATTTGGATCAACAACAAGGTCTAAGGCAGCAACAACACGTGCAACAATAATCCCCCCATAAATGGGTCCCTTAGCATCTAAGCGGCAAGCAATGAGAGAACCAAGATTGTACCTGGTTTCGTTGTTGAGTGCAGCAGCTAGGAAGGCCAAATGATAGTTGGAAATATTGCTAGTGTTCTCCCTACCAAGAACACTAGTGGCAAGATAATAAGAAAAATACCTGATAGCTGGGAGTTGAATATTTCTTATCTTTCCCCGCTGGGCTCTACGGTCATCATCATTAGTTATTTCGCGGTAGAGATCCAACAAATCATTGGGTTGAGCTGGAATCTTCTTCACCGTCCTAGCCGTACCAATACCCAGGATCTCACAAATTTTCTTCAATGTCATGGAGTAAGGCCTGTTATAGATTTTGAAAGACACATCTGGTTTGAACGGGCTGTTAGAAAAAGAGAAACTCTCCACAAAGGTTTTAGTGAGCGTAGCATACTGCACACTCTCATCCTGCATATAACTCGTTAGTACAACCCTCTGAACCAAGGTTAGAAAATCATTGAGAATCCCAGTAGCCCGCAAAAAGGTTGGACAAGGAAAGGTAGAAGGGTGCACATACCCCTCATCTCCCTCGTCGCCAAATCACGGTGTAATGAGATCCTCATTGTATGAGGGCCTAGCTCAGGAGGATGATCTTGAAGTCCTTGTCCTTCTAGGTGCATCACTCTCAAATATTTCACCATAGGTGTGGTTGTCCATGACCCCTTTTTTCTGAAATTTTTAAACAAACATCAAACCAAGTGATTTTCATGTTGATAAATGATGAGAAACTACTATAGGAACTTTCTAGAGGGCTACACATGCATAAAAATGAAATCTCTAAGCATATAACAAGCATGCAATCTCACACAACCTGACACCTATAGTAGAAAAATACCCAAGATACAATCTACCAATCACAAATATAATTGGACAAGCGGAGGAGGCACATACCAAGGAGCAATCCCTCCAAAAATCAGTAGCAGAGATGGGCTGAGAAAGGAGATCGAAAATTGGGAGAAAGAACAGTAAGAACTCGATCTTGAGAAAGTTTTCCGGTGTTTTTCTGGAGAGAGAAAGAAGGTGGCTAGGTGGAGACAACTTGGAGGGCCTCAGGTGGGTCCCACCCATGCCAGGCGGTCCCCTAGGGCTGGCCGCGCCACCAGGGGGTGTGCTGGCCTGGGGGCCCCCCTATGCCACTCCAGGTGTCCCTCTGCCCCTTTTTTCGAGGAAAAATTTAATATGAATTTTCTGGGATTTTTCGGGAAACTTTATTTTTGGCCAATTTTCAGGGTATGAAAATTGATTTTCTCGCGAAAAGATTTTTTAAAGAAGCAAAAGCAAACCAAAACCAAAACTACAGAAGTTCTAAGACACTCTAACAAGCAAACAACTAGCAAAACCAAAGCTAGCAAGAGATAAAAGCAAAGACTAGGAAGGAGAAAAGTAAAAGTGAGCAAGTATAACCATAGTGAAAGCATTGTTTTGTTGATTAAAATCCTTTAGTTAACAAGGTTGATCAGGTCTTGTTACCAAAACAATCTTATATGAAACAAAACTTTGCATTCCACAAAGCGATTATGTTACCTCAAACTTGATAGCAATGGTCCCAATCATAATAGTTTCAAAACTTTCTTGTGGAATGGGACAATATATTTCTCCAACCTTGATGCTCTCAATATTTTCAATGGAGTTTAGACAATAGCTCTTAGCAACCTTCTTGGGGAAATAAACAGTATGCTCTTTGTCATTAATAAAAAATGCTACTTTTCCTTGATTATAGTTGATGACAGCACCTGTAGTATTAAGAAAAGGTCTCCCAAGAATAATAGACATATTATCATCTTCAGGCATTTGAAGCACAACAAAATCAGTTAAAACCAAGAAATTATGAGCCACCTGAATAGGAACATCCTCACATATACCAACAGGAATAGTAGTTGACTTATCAGCCATTTGCAAAGATATATCAGTTGGTATCTACTTTTCTAGATGGAGTCTCTTATAGAGAGAAAAAGGCATAACACTAACTCCAGCTCCCAAATCACATAAAGCAGTTCTAACATAATTATTCTTAATAGAGTAAGGAATAGTTGGTATACCTGGATCACCAAGTTTCTTTGGAACCTTACCATTGAAGGAATAATTAGCAAGCAAAGTTGAAATTTCCTTATTAGGAATCTTCCTTTTATTAGAGACAATATCCTTCATATACTTTGAATAAGGAGGCAACTTAATAGCATCAATCAAAAGAATTTGCAAAAATAAAGGTTTCATCCACTCACAAAACTTGTTGTAGTGTTCTTCCTCCTTTGACTTGTGTTTCTTATTTGGAAAAGGCATAGGTTTCTGCACCCAAGGTTCTCTCTCACTACCATGTTTTTAGCAATAAAATCTTCCTTAGTGTACCTAGTATTCTTAGTGTGCTTCTCAGGTTCTTCGTAAACTTCCTCTTTATCAAGAACATTATTTTTATCATTACCACTCTCAGTTTCAGCATCAGAGACAGATATACTATTAGGATCTACAGCAGGTTCAAGTGGTTCCTCAACTATTTTATGTTTCTTTTTCTTTCTCTTACGAAGACTACCACGACTTTCACCTTGTTGAAAATCCTGCTCAATTCTTTTAGGGTGTCCTTCAGGATATAAAGGATCTTGAGTAGCTATACCACTCCTAGTTCTAATTCCATAAGCATGTTTATCTCCCGATGCATTCACTAGCATATCTTTTTGTACCTTAGCAAGCTGATCAATTTGGGTTTGAACCATTTGAAAGTGTTTACAAAGCATCTTAATATCATTAGCAGTTCTTTCTAAAATATCTTTGAACTCGTTAATATATCTAGAGTTTTCCAATAAATGATTCTGAACTTGTTTATTAAAATTACCTTGTTTAACAATAAATCTGTCAAGTTTTTCTAAGCATTGCTCAGGAGACTTACCATAAGGAATATCACCTTCATCAAAGTGGAGAGAGTGTACTCAATAGTATATGTGTGGGGAATTGGCTTACATAATTCTTCTATAGGAGGTAGATTCTTCACATCATCATCTCTAATACCTTTCTCCTTAAGACATTCCTTAGCTTCTTTCATCACTTCATCATTTAATGCAATCATTCCCCTCTTATTTGGTGTTGGTGTTGGAACTGGTTCAAGCACAATTGGTTCAGGAGTAATAGGCTCAGGTGTATTTACCTCAGTTGAAGTCCAATCATCATAATTCTTGCTTATTTTATCCATTAATTTTTCAGCATCTGTAGGAGTTCTTTTCCTGAAAACACAATCAACAAAGCTATCTAGGTATGTCCTAGAATCATCAGTTAGTCCATTATAATAAATATCAAGAAGCTCAGTTTTAGGTAATGGACATCCAGGATGTGCATGAATCAAGGCACAAAACCTTATCCATGACTCAGGCAATTTCTCTTCTTCTCCCTGTTTATAATCAAAAAGTTTCTGCAAAGCAGCATGTCTAGCATTGGGAGGAAATTATATCTAGAAGAAAGAAGCAATGAAACAATCGGGACTATCAATGGATCCAGGAGGTAATCTATTAAACCAAGCCTTAGCTTCTACTTTTAGTGAAAAGGGGAAGATCTTAGTGACAAAGTACTTGCGCATCTTAAAATAATCAGAGAATAAAGCACTCATAGTGGAAAGCTCATTCATATGAGCTACAACACTCTCATTTTCAGTCCCACAAAAAGGTTCTTTCTCAACAATGTCTAAATAGGATAAATCAAGAGAGAAATCATAATCTTTATCTTTAATATCTATGGGAGAGGTGGCAAACTTAGGATCAGAGGACAATTTAGGAATAATGGTATGTCTCTCAAGGAGACTTTTAATAACACTAGTACCATGTGTGTTTCAGCACTCCTCAATAAATTCATCAGTAAACTCAATGTAACCATCATTAATATCATATCTCTCTCTAGACTCAGGTGAGCTAACAGGTGTAACAGTGTCTTCACTAGGAGTTTCAGTATCCCCTAGACTAGCCATAGTACCATCTAGGAAGGGATCTAATGAACCACTCGCATCAAGCACAGTAGAAGTAACATCACGAGTATAGAAGCAGTTTCAGATTTAGCAGTAGTAGCAGTGTGTGTAGCATGAGTATGCAGTGGTGGTGTAACAAGCTTACTTATAATAGACGGTGAATCAAGAGAGCAGAGGTGTTTATGACTGTACCTCTTCTTGTAGTGGATGGTAAAATGGGAAACTGATGTGGACATCCCTTCTATTGATACAACCGTTGTACCTACAGCTGAAATGGATCATATGGGCACCTAGGGGGGGGGGGGGTGAATAGGTGCTAACCAATTTTTAATAATTTTTCAATTTTAGGCTTGACGCAAAGTAAATTCTCTAGATATGCAACTACGCGAATTTCCCTATATGTAACCCTAACTACTAAGCACGTAAAAGAGGAGCGAGGAAACCGTAGTGGAGCACACGGAGACACAGGGATTTGTTTTACCGCAGTTCCTTCCTTGTTAAGGGAAGTAAATCTGCATTGGAGGGGTGGGCGGTTCTAAGACCACCACGCCACAATAGGCCTCACCCTATTCTCCGATGGATCTCGCCACGAGAGGCCTGACCCACCTTCTCCACTATTGGATCCCTTCGAGGCGGGAACTGGTGCCTTTTACAACACTATCGGGGCACACACCCACAACCGAATTGGGGGCTCCCGAGATGACAACAAGCTGCCACAAGAACAAGGTTTATCAATATAAACAAAAACGAGGATCTAGATATTTGCAAGAAATACTAGATCAGAGGTTCTCCAAATGAATGGAGAGGAGATGAAGCGCTTGATTGCTGATGATGAAGATCGAGTTCTCCTCCTTCGATTCCCCAAGGGATGGGGCCTTTGGGTGGATCTAGGTGGAGCACTCTTGGATGAAGCTTTCAGATCTGATCTGTTCTTTTTCGAGATGAATCAAGAGTTCTGGCAGGAGGGGGATGGCTGGCTTAAATACCCCCTCCCCAGATCTGGCCGTTGCACAACTTTGGGGGCGGATTATCCGCCCCCCACTTGGGGCGGATTATCCGCCCCCTGGGAAAACTCCGCCCCAAGGGCGGATTCTCTAGGGGAAACTCCGCCCCCTCTCTAGGGCTTGCGCCTAGGTGAAGCTTGGTGAAGTTCTTGGGGGGGCGGATAATCCGGCCCCCCTGAGGGGCGGATTATCCGGCCAGACCAGAAAGTCTGGGCAAAACTCCGCCCCCTCTCTAGGGCTTGCGCCTTGGCGATGAGCAGGGGGGCGGACTATCCGGCCCCCCTGAGGGGCGGATTATCCGGCGGGGCCGGAAAATCCGGCCAAAATTCCGCCCCCCTTCTGGGGCTTGCGCCTGCTTGGGCAAAGGGAGGGGCGGATTATCCGCCCCTGGTGGGGCCGGATTATCCGCCCCCAAAGGCAGAGTTCTTTTCCCTTTATTCTCAAATAGAGCTGCAACACTTCAACACACATTAAATGATCCTTGGTATTGTTATCTAACACACAAAACACTAGGGATTAAGAAATGTTCTTTCAATCTCCCCCTTTTTGGTGTTAGATGACAATACTAGGATTTGCAATAAAAACGGCAAACGCCACCTTAAATAATGAATGACGCTCCCCCTAGATGTGTGCATATTTAAGATTTGCATTTGAATACAAATACACACACTAGGTAGAGAACTACTTTAAGGTTTGGGAAAAAATGTCATACCACCGGAATATATAGCCAAGGTATACATAGATAATCCCATGAATCCATATGCCATCAAATATGCTCCATAATTCCAGAATTCCATGGGGTCCATGATAGATAAATCTAGAAATCCATGAATACCAAACATAGTACCAAACTGTGGAGTACGACATAGTCTTACACAAACAACCACAAATAGCAAACAAGTTCACGCTAGAAAAGGCACAAGCAAGCAAATAAAAACGACTAAAATCGAAGAGCTTGTGCCCGACCCTTGCAAATCCACGAGACCTAATAGAACTACTTCTCCCCCTTTGGCATCGAAACGCCAAAAAGGAAGAAGAGCGATGCTAACGCCCCTGGAGATCACTCCGCCTCATCCTCGTCGTAGTCATTCCCGTCCCCTTCCTCTTCATCATACTCATCATCATCGTCATCAGCTGGAGGAGTGGGTGCCCGCGGTGGAGGAGGAAAGAGACAACTCTCGAGCTCGCCATAGTTGATCCCTGAGGTGTTCCACTGAGCATACGGATCCGGAGCAGCGGGAGGAGGTGGATTGCCAGTGGCAACTGAGACATGGTGGAGGATAAGCTGCTGCGTGTGATCCCTCTCATGATCCCTGCGGTACGCCTCATATTGGCCCTTGTGAATGTCAATACCCATGCAAAGAATGTTCCGCTGGAACCAATTAAGCTGCTTGACCTCACGTGCCATTGGGGACACCGTGGAACGACGACCACTAGCGCGAGCATCACGCATGAAGGTCTCCGGGGCAGTGGAAGGGTGATGAGTCTTCTGAGCCTTGTTGTAGATTTTCTTTGGCTTATGAACACCATCCAGGGCAGTGCCAAAATCCTCATGGGGCAACATATGCTTGACGAGCATCATTATGAACGGAGCATAAGGAATAGAGAGCCTGTTGATCATTGCATCCATCATCTCATGAAAAATAGTCCATGACATCCAGTTTGTAACCTGTGGCTGATCCAGTGTTGGTGGCACACTCGTGAGCAAACGCAAGGAGAGGAACCAGGTGACCACGGATCCTGTCATTGTTGCCACCACTAGGAGCGATGCAGTCCCTAAAAATGCCAACAAGGGCTGCATACAGGGGAGAGAGACCAGCAAAAGTACCAGCGACTCCATCAGCGGAAAGGCAAGGAGCAAGTGCAGTGTCCTTGGATGGCTTCAATGGAGTAATGGTGCGGTGACCAGCGGGAGTGTCACGACCATGGAAAGCATACCCAAGAACCTGCCCAAAAGTGCGAAAGTCTGACTGAAGCATTGTAGTCTCGGTCATCCACTTCATAGTGCGGCGCTCATCACCGCAGATCACAAGTGTGGAGAAAAACTGGCGCACCACAGAAGAGTCATAATTGCATTGAATGGTCATGAGGTGGTGAAGCCCCATCTTGTTGGTCACATCTAGTGCCTCAATGAGCCTTGTCTTGGATTGAGCCTCAGTCAAATTGATGGGACGCATGGGGCGAATCTTGAGAGTAGCATAGACATCATCATGAATAGACCGAAAGTGAGCATTCCAAAACATTTCGTCCTCGGGGGGACCATCGCTGTCAGCCTCATCATAATAATCAGTCTGACGAATAGTGGCGTACTGGAGACTGTCCATAGCCTTGTAATTGGGCCGAGACTGTTTGCCCTTGCGAGATGCCGACCTCTTAGTTTTCTTACTTGCCTCTGCCATCCGTTCAGCCTCTCTTGCTGCTCTGCTGACCTCGGTCTCGTCAATGAATTTCCCGTCTG
Organism: Avena sativa; assembly: GCA_916181665.1. Classification (NCBI taxonomy): domain Eukaryota; kingdom Viridiplantae; phylum Streptophyta; class Magnoliopsida; order Poales; family Poaceae; genus Avena; species Avena sativa. Next base: position 346,878,432 of record OV702285.1, on the reverse strand, counting down.
CAGTGGGCTTGAGATAACGGGGACGGGGACGACGGACGAAGGTCTTGGTCGGCTTGGAACCACCTGTGAATAGCATTAGAGGGATAGCATGGAGATAAGTATACACACAAGTCCAGGAGAAAAACATGAAGAAAGAGTAGCAGTGCAACCCCATAACCAAGGAAGTGCATTGGCAGAAGCAGAACCAAAACAGAAAAAAATTTGCTCTCCAGGCCGGATTATCCGGCCCTGGCAGGGGCGGATAATCCGCCCCCGCAGAAAATTTGTGGATTGGCTCAGATCTGCCATGGCAAAACAGATCGGGTACTAGGGTTGCAAGTCTACTGATTCTAGCATGTAAGGAACAACACCAAGAACCTTCTACAACGAGATTTCCACCAAATAAAAGACATCCCATACAAAAGGAGAGAGATGAGGGAGTTACCCTCACTCATTGGAGGAAAATCGCGGAGGAGAAGATACGCGAAGGCGAGGTGAAGAAGATCCGGGGAGAGCCCGGAGAATCCGGTGGTTGAATCGACTCCTGGAGAGGCGGATGCTCCGGCGGCGGCTGGGGGACAGAGGTAGGGTTGGGGGAGGACTGGCTGCTCTGTTTGAGCCTCCCCTCCCCGACCCAGCCTATAAGGGGAAGATTTCGCCTGGGGCGGAGAAACCGCCCCCACTTAAGGCGGATAATCCCCCCCCAGAAATTCTGTACAGTGCAGAATCAGGCCAGAGCAACCTAGCAAACCTCTCGATGGTGTTTTAGAGGACTTGTGTGAAAGAATAGATGGTTCAAGAAGGGAGAGAGAGGCTTGGGATGAGAGCATCAAACTGAGATGGTACTACACACCCCAAATTTGCAAGAATCAAATCAATCAAAAGCCAAATTGGAGTGTGTTTCCCATAAGAACAAGAGATATGCAAGAAAATCCAACGAGACCCATGAAAAAACCAACTCTTCTCGAGGAAGAGGGCGGTGGCCAAAGCCACCATGTTGGAGCGCATGGCATGACACCGCGAAGATGTATCTTGAGTTCAAAACCAATGCTCATCGATGACCCACATATCACAAAATGATATTAAGGGAAATGATTTGACTTGCTTTTGGCATTATGGGGGGAGGGTTGGCCCAATCAATTAGGACCACACTCCCCCTATGTCTATGCCCGCATCTAAACCAAATACATGAATAAGCGCAAGTGAGTGTGCAAGGGTAGTCAAGCCAAGCTCCTTGAATCTATGATATTTAGATCATTCCTCAAATAACAAAATCTTGCTTCATCAAGGGGCTTCGTGAAAATATCAGCAAGTTGGTTCTTCGTGCTCACAAAGGATAGAGCAATATCTCCACGAGCAACATGATCCCGAATAAAGTGGTTGCGAATCTCTATATGTTTTGTTCTTGTATGCTGCACGGGATTGTAAGCAATTTTGATAGCACTTTCATTGTCGCATAAAAGAGGCACTTTGTCACAATTGACACCATATTCCTTTAAAGTTTGCCTCATCCATAACAATTGAGTACACGCACTTGCAGCAGCAACATATTCAGCTTCGGCGGTTGAGAGTGAAATACAATTTTGTTTCTTTGATGACCAACACACTAGAGACCTGCCCAAGAATTGGCATGCACCAGAGGTTGTTTTCCTATCATCTTTGTCACCAGCCCAATCTAAATCAGTGTAACCACATAGAGAGAAACTTGAACCCTTGGGATACCATAACCCAAAAATTGGGGAATGAACCAAATATCGGAATATTCGCTTGACTCCCACTAAGTGGCTTTCTTTAGGAGCGGCTTGGTACCTTGCACACACTCCTACACTTAACACGATATCGGTCCTAGATGCGCAAAGTTAAAGGAGAGAGCCGATCATGGATCGGTATACCTTTTGATCCACGTCTTTACCCTTGGGATTGAGCTCAAGATGACACTTTGTTTGCATAGGGGTAGCAACGCCATTGAGATCCGTCATCTTGAACCTTTTGAGCATGTCTTGGATGTACTTAGCTTGATTAATAAAGGTTCCTCTCTAAGTTGTTTGATCTCAAATCCAAGAAAGAACCTGAGCTCACCCATCATGGACATCTCAAACCTGTCAGTCATAAGCTTCGAAAATTCATCGTTAAAACCTTGGTTAGTAGAGCCAAAAATAATGTCATCTACATAAAGTTGGCATACAAAAAGCTCCCCATTAACCTTCTTAGTAAAAAGAGTGGGATCGATTTGCCCAACTTCGAATCCACGGTCTAGCAAAAGCTCTTTAAGGTGCTCATACCACGCACGTGGGGCTTGTTTAAGGCCATAGAGCGCCTTATCGAGTTTGTAGACATGGTTCGGAAATTTGGGGTCCTCAAACCCCGGGGGCTGCTTGACGTATACTAACTCATGTAGAGGACCATTAAGGAAAGAGCTCTTAACATCCATTTGTTGTAATTTAAAATTGTGATGAGCTGCATATGCAAGAAGGATATGGATGGACTCAAGGTGAGCCACAGGAGCGTAGGTCTCGCCAAAATCAATTCCTTCTACTTGAGAGAATCCTTCAGCCACGAGTCGTGCTTTATTCCTCACAATAATGCCATTTGCATCCTGTTTGTTCTTGAAGATCCACTTGGTGCCGATAACATTGCGGCAATCCTTTGGCTTTTCTACGAGCTTCCAAACTTTGTTGCGTTCGAAGTTGTTTAATTCTTCATGCATTGCAACAACCCAATCGGGGTCTTCAAGAGCATCAAAAACCTTCTTCGGTTCAACCATGGAAATGTGAGCTTGATGATCACAGAAGCTTGCAAGCTCTCTTCTAGTGGATACCCTTCGTCGTAGATCACCAACAACCTTGTCAAGAGTGTGACCTCTTAGTTCAAGGTTGCGATCAGCACGAGTCTTGCGACGAGCCTCAATGTCCTTATTGTTTCTAGGAGGAGTGGATTCAATTGTTGTATCCTTGTCTTGATTAATGCCTTGCCCTTGATCTTGATCACCGTTACTGCCAGAAGATTGTTGCTGGAAATTTTCTTCAGGCCCGGATAATCCGCCCCTTGGAGGGGCCGGACTATCCGGCCTGGGAGGTGAAGTACCAGAACCATCTTCCTGAGAAAGCCTGACTGGAGTTGGAGACCCAGGGCCGGATAATCCGCCCCTGGCGGCCGGAGAATCCGGCCTGGGAGCTTCAGAGTTGTTGACTTCTCCTTCGGATCCTCTGGAACGAGTTGGAGTGCCAGGGGCGGATTGTCCGCCCCTTGGAGGGGGCGGGTAGTCTGGCCTGGGACTACCAGCTTGTCCAGGGGACAGATGGTCTTCAGCAGATTGTGGTGTTGGTGCAGGATTGTCTCCAACAGTAGGAGCTTGTTGATCTTGTGTAGACGAGGGCTCCACATGTGTGGAGCATTGTACTTCCCGATTCGCCACAAGGGGTTCCTCAATGGGGCGGAAAAATCCCACGCCCATTCTTCTTATGGCATCTTGGGGTATTTCAACATCTGCATCACAAACATCAACTTGCCCTACAAAGGAGCCGTTATTTTCATCGAACTCCACACTACAAGATTCTACAACAATCCCAGTGAGCTTGTTGTAGACTCTATAAGTGTGGGATTCGGCACTGTAACCAACAAAAATACCTTCTAAAGCCTTGGATTCAAATTTTGACAAACGGACACCTTTAATAAGAAAGAAACACTTACACCCGAATACCCTGAAGTATGAGATGTTGGGTTTGTTACCGGTAATTATTTCATATGGGGTCTTATCCAAGATCTTCCGAAGGTAGAGCCAGTTTGATGAGTGACAAGCAGTGGATATGGCTTCAGCCCAAAAATTATAAGGAGACTTGAATTCAGCTAGCATAGATCTTGCCATATCCATCAAAGTCCGGTTCTTCCTCTCGGCTACACCATTTTGTTGAGGGGTGTACGCAGCGGAATATTGGTGTCTAATCCCCTCTTCGCTAAGAAACTCGTTTAAAGTGTAGTTATTGAATTCTGAGCCGCTGTCACTTCTAATTGCCAAGATGGGAACATTGTGTTGACGTTGAACTTCATTGGCAAAGTCGATGACAGTTTGTTGGGTCTCACTTTTCAGCTTGAAAAAATATACCATGTGTATCTTGAGTAATCATCGACGATGACCAAGCAATATTTCTTCCCACCAAGACTTGCATGAGAAGGAGGACCAAATAAATCCACATGAAGTAATTCCAAGATCCTCTTTGATGACACAATAGTCTTACTCTTGTGGGGAGAATCATGCATTTTTCCTTCAACACAAGCCCTGCAAACACGATCTTTGGCAAAAGAGACATTGTATTTTAGTCCAAGGATGTGGCCACCCTTTCTAAGACTTTGCAAAGTTCTCATGTTGACATGGGCTAAACGGCGATGCCATAGCCAGCCCACGTCGGCCTTTCCAAATAGACACATCTGACCCGAAGTGGTTTTCCCCGAGAAGTCCACTACATACAGGTCATTTTCGACGTATCCAACGAAAGAGACCTTTAGAGATTTGCTCCATAAGAGTACCACCAAATCATCATCGATAAAAACAGCAAAACCCATCTTGCCAAGGGCACGAACAGAAAGGAGATTGTAGCCAAGGGTCTCAACAAGCATGACGTCCACGAGAGAGATATCGTGGGCAACCACAACCTTGCCAAGACCCAATACCTGAGATTTAGATTTATCACCATAGGAGACCGTGATATTATCAAGATTTGAACGCATCTCCGTGATGATCTCCTTGCTTCCGGTCATATGACTAGTGCAGCCACTATCCAGCACCCATTTCGACCCACCGGAAGCATAGCCCTGCAAGAAAATTACTTCTTGGTTTTAGGTACCCATTTTTCAATGGGTACTTTCATGTTAGTAACAAGGGTCTTTGGGACCCAAATAGACCAAGCAATATATTCATCAAAAGGACCAACATAATAAGCATAAACATCGCCATAGTCATCACAAAAGAGTTCATAATTCGGATTGTGAGACCCTGCAAAACCAATATTATTAGTCTTGTCTTTTGTGACAACCTTCTCAGCCGTGCTTGTCTTTAATTGCACATTCTTGGTCTTGTTCTTCTTGGTTTTCTTCTTCTTGGACTTGGTGACATACCCAAGTCCCTCTTTACCATGATTTGACCTTTGCTTGCCAAGGACTTCATCAAGCACACCTTTGTCCTTTGTAGTGATGTCCTTGATCACTTCTTTTTCCACACTAGCATTTTTCTTGTTACTATATGTTGAGTTGGACGACCTAGGAGTATCATATTTGGCCAATCGACTTTGAAGCTGATCATGTGACTCATTGAGAATAGATAACTCGTTTTTCAATGCCTTGTGAGCATTGTCAAGTTTCTCCAATTCCTCGGAGAGTCTATCATGAGCAGCCCCAAAGTCAATCCTTTCCTTCTTTAACTTCTTTGCCTTGGTGACAGCATTGTCACGTTCCTTAACAAGTTTAGTCACAATTTCTTCATGTGACTCTTCCATAGACTCAAGCCTCTCTTCAAGAGAGACCCGAGCTTCTTCTTCTTCTTCAAGAGCATTTTTTAGGGATGCAATTTCCATTGCATCCTCCCTTTCAATTCTGCCCTTTTCTTCGAGGAGTGCTTCGTTTTGGGCCAGCTGATCCATAAGAGCCTCAAAAGGAACTTTGTGCTCACCTTGCAGGTTAGTATAGAAATAATCCAAAGCAATAATCTCTTCTTTAACCTTAAGACTAGCAGGATCATCCATGTCTATCATAGCCTTGGGAAAAGAAGAGTTAGAAGAAGTTACCTCGGAGCTTCTTGCCATGAGGCAAGTAGCATTCTTGTTGATGATGTTTTTGTTCGGAGAGTCGAAGAGAGATGTTGATGTAGATGTGGTGGCTATAGCAGCCACCTCTTGAGAGCTATCGTCCTCGTCCTCATCTTCACTCCCCGATGAATATCCTTCTTGAGCCACTAGAACAATCTTTGGTTGCTTCTTGAAAGGAGCATTCTTCTTTACAAACTGTTTCTTACGTGGAGCTTTTGATTTGTCCTTGAAAATGAGTCTTCCTCCATTATCCTCTCTACTTTGATATGGACACTCAGCTACGAAGTGCAGCCGGTCACCATAATTAAAGCATGTTCTCAGCTTGGGACCATTTTCTTTTCTTCCATAGGCTCCACTCTTGCGATCTAGTTCAGCTTTAGCCTTGGCTAGATCTTTCCAAAAGTTTCTTGCATAAAGAGCCAAGTATTGTCCGTGGATCCTTTTTATATCTTCGGGACAGTCCAGACCTTCTACCGCATATTCATCATGATCAATCACACTAGTCTTCAAGGCCATGTTGACCCCCTTTTGCATCCCCATAGCTCGAGCACGAGCATCTTCGGCATTCTTGGCAGCCACTTTGAAGGCGGCCATTTCTTGCATTACCTCATTGGATGACATGAGGTGATAGTTATGCCTACCTTGGAGACTTTTCAAATCTGTGGGCTCAAATGGCATAAGAGCACTGACATACTTGCACTTGATCCAAGCATCATCAACATGAGCTGCACCGTGGTTTCTGAAGGTTGTGGCAATTGCCTTGAGCCTCCTATACATGTCCTCGTGGTCTTCTCCATCCAGCATATAAAATCCTTCAGCTTAGTTGCTCAAGGCATCATATCTATTCCTTCTCATACTTTCATTTCCGATGAAGAGCTCGTTGAGAGCATCCCAAGCTTCTTTAGCTGTGCTAAGATGCTGAATGTGTGGCATGTCTTTGTCACCCACACCAAGCTGTATCATGTGTAGAGCTGTAGCATTGAGTTGGCTATCGACCACTTCTCTCCTTGTGAGATTGTTAGGATTTCCAACGTGAAGACCATTTTCGATGATCTTCCACAACTCTATGGAGGAACTGCACACATGAGATTTCATCAAAAATTGCCATTGAGAGAAAGTAGATGCTGAAAGTTTGGGTGGATCACCCCTATTATGTATATGTGGGTGAGGAATAGGCAGATCAGGGGAATACACATGAGAAACCTCATTGTATCCATCCTTACCGCTATCCTTTTTCGAGGAGGAGATCTTACTAGTATCTTCACCTACCACTTCGTTATCTTTGGAAACAGTTTTACCCATTTCCTTGGATTGTGGAGTGGTATCCTCAGAGTTAGATGGAGGTGATACTGCGGATGTGGAGAGACGCATTATCAATTGACGCATCTCTTCCATCTTAGCCACCATTGAACTCACCAAGGTTGTTTCCAACGTCTTGAGATCGTTCATGGTGACTACCTCCGGAGCATCACTCACATCTCCCTTGGAACCCATACTTCTCTTAGGCGGTTAAGCCCGAAATAAGAGCCGAGACTCTGATACCAATTGAAATGGATCGTATGGGCACCTAGAGGGGGGGGGTGAATAGGTGCTAACCAATTTTTAATACTTTTTCAATTTTAGGCTTGACACAAAGTAAATTCTCTAGATATGCAACTACTAGAATTTCCCTATATGTAACCCTAACTACTAAGCACGTAAAAGAGGAGCGAGGAAACCGTAGTGGAGCACGCGGAGACACAGGGATTTGTTTTACCGTAGTTCCTTCCTTGTTAAGGGAAGTACATCTGCGTTGGAGGGGTGGGCGGTTCTAAGACCACCACGCCACAATAGGCCTCACCCTATTCTCCGATGGATCTCGCCACGAGAGGCCTGACCCACCTTCTCCACTATTGGATCCCTTCGACGCGGGAACCGGTGCCTTTTACAACACTATCGGGGCACACACCCACAACCGAATTGGGGGCTCCCGAGATGACAACAAGCTGCCACAAGAACAAGGTTTATCAATATAAACAAAAACGAGGATCTAGATATTTGCAAGAAATACTAGATCGGAGGTTCTCCAAATGAATGGAGAGGATATGAAGCGCTTGATTGCTGATGATGAAGATCGAGTTCTCCTCCTTCGATTCCCCAAGGGATGGGGCCTTTGGGTGGATCTAGGTGGAGCACTCTTGGATGAAGCTTTCAGATCTGATCTGTTCTTTTTCGAGATGAATCAAGAGTTCTGGCAGGAGGGGGATGGCTGGCTTAAATACCCCCTCCCCAGATCTGGCCGTTGCACAACTTTTGGGGGCAGATTATCTGCCCCCCACTTGGGGCGGATTATCCGCCCCCTGGGAAAACTCCGCCCCAAGGGCGGTTTCTCCGGGGGAAACTCCGCCCCCTCTCTGGGGCTTGCGCCTAGGTGAAGCTTGGTGAAGTTCTTGGGGGGCGGATAATCCGGCCAGACCGGAAAGTCCGGGCAAAACTCCGCCCCCTCTCTGGGGCTTGCGCATTGGCGATGAGCAGGGGGGGCGGACTATCCGGCCCCCCTGAGGGGCGGATTATCCGGCGGGGCCGGAAAATCCGGCCAAAATTCCGCCCCCCTTCTGGGGCTTGCGCCTGCTTGGGCAAAGGGAGGGGCGGATTATCCGCCCCTGGTGGGGCCGGATTATCCGCCCCCAAAGGCAGAGTCCTTTTCCCTTTATTCTCAAATAGAGCTGCAACACTTCAACACACATTAAATGATCCTTGGTATTGTTATCTAACACACAAAACACTAGGGATTAAGAAATGTTCTTTCAACAGCAACACACATACAAGGACCCATCACAAGATCTCATGCCAAACAACTTAACTATGAGGTACTTTCGTTTCTTGGAACTATTCCTCACATACATGAGAATATGATGCTGCCTAAATCAGATGTATTTCTTACTCTTAGGAATGATGGACCAAGCATGGATGAGAGGGACAAGCATTGGAGCATGGCCATGCATGGAGATGGCAGCAAGCATTTGATGATCCAAGAGAAGGCCACGGATGAAGATTTTAGAACTTTGAGGCCACCATAATGAAGAAAGAAGGCTTGGACGAAATATTCAAGATCAATACTTCACGAATTCGTCCATAGCTTAATTTGGTGTTGTGACACCTTTATTTTGGGCCAGGCCCATGTAATTTTCGCAGGATTTTAATTAGCCACTTTTTAGAGTCCGTATTTGAGGGGAAAAGGACTTCTAGGGTTGGATTCGGCCACCACTTCCATGGCTGGCCGAAACCCCACCTTTTCCTCCTTAAATACTCCCCATAGCCGTCACCCTAGACTCGGATTATGTTTAGACATTAAGTTAGCCATCGTAGCAACTTCGCCAAGGCTTGAGCGTCGCAGAGGCCTCTTGTACTTCGCACCTATATAGGATCCCACCTTTTCAATAAAGCTTTCCTCTTAATCCGCAATATCTTGATTGTAATATTGGTTCTTACTTGTTCTCGATTTCAGGTAGGAATTAAGACCCTCGCTGGTCAGGCTGATCGTGTTCCCGCAGGATCGGTAACCTCCAGGAGATTGGCCCAGCGATTGCATTGGCGCTCGTGCTCGCACGTGTAGTCGGATCGTCAAGCCCGAACTCCACCAAATCGATTATCGCCATCTCATCGAAAGATCGGACACCTTTGCCCTATCAAGTGGTATCAGATTTCAGGTTGCTCGGTGAGATTTTACTGTTTTCGTAGATTAGATCTGTTTTTACCTATAACCCATGAAAAATCCAAAAACACAGTTAGAGTTAAGATCCATCCCATAACCAATCTACGCCTCGCATTATCTTTTCAGTTTTTGCATTGTTGAATTTGTGTCTACATCGTCGCGTCGAGTTGCTGGTTTTACTGTCTCGTACCTTAGAGTTTCGAGTTCTGATCATAGTAGTCACCGCCACACTCGCCGATCACCGCCACCATATTCCGCCACCTTATTCTGCCACCATACACCCAGCCACCATAAACCCTAACAACTCTGCCTCTGCCTTCCTACCACGACACGGATCCGATCATGTTTCCTGTCACGGCACGAGTCCGAGTTGAGTTATTGTTTCCTAGTTATTTATTTTTTACTTTCCTTCTTTGTTATTTCCGTGTTAAGCTAAAGTCCGTGTCGAGCTCAGAGTTCGGTCGTAAGTCCAGAAGGAGAGCAAAAAAAAAAGTCTGGAACCGCCTCTGAATTTTTTTTGGGGCTAACCTATTTTTAGACCCCGTAGATCAGTTCTAGACACTCGCCATCATAGTGAATTTTCACCTCTCGGTTCGCTTTTCAGGGTGCCATATCATCATACATTGCTTGTTGTGTCGCGTCGTGACATCGTTGGTGATCTAGGCTCGCGTCTCTAGTACGGTTTAGCCTAGGACCAGCACAGTACCGTCGTTGAGCATTCTTTCAACTTTTGCATTGCTGTTTTGATAATTGCTAACCCCTTTGCTAAGCCTTCCCAGAGCTTCACAGATATTATCCACGTGTGGTGTCTCGACCCCCGGTAATCGCTCGGTTCAATCTCTGGACCCACTGATCCTCGCGGTTACACATCGCCTTTTCCTGCTGTTTGGTAAGAACTTGTAAGAGCTTCGTATATTGCTTGACGGATTACGCGTGTTTCCACCATATTTCCGTAGTATATACATGTGCTTTTTAAAGGACTAACCATGACAGATACTTCACGGAACCCTGCCACAATGACGAACGAAGAACTACATGCCCACTTCTCCGAGCTCTTGGTCAGTGGCACTGAAGACGTGGATACACGCCTAGGGGAGTTTGACACCAAGCTCACCAACGCCGTGGACAAGATCGATGGACTCGAGAAATCCTTCAACGCCAAGCTTGACGCTCGGTTCAAGGAGATTTTGAACAGATTGCCCGCACCCGCACCCACACATGGCGCAAGGCGCATTCCGATCACGGTTCGGACTGCTGGTTCGGCTGCCGCCGCATCCCAGGCGGCTACCGCGGCAGCTGACGCACCTCAGACTGCCGCCACGGCTGCTCCTGCGATATTGGGGACAGACAACGGGTACTACTACGATCCTGACGACGACGATCTGTTTGACGAGGAGGTTGAACAACCTCCACAGGTACCTGCTGGCCGTCCCCGACATTACTACCGCAACGCTCGACCACCGGTACGTGATGATGATCATGTTGCAAAGCTTAAATTAATATTCCATCTTTTGAGGGTAAATATAATCCTGATGCATATCTTACATGGGAGATGGAAGTAGAACAACGTTTTGCATGTTTAAAATATCCTGAGAATATGCGTGTTAGTGCTGCTACATGTGAATTTACTAAATTTGCTTCCCTTTGGTGGTCTGAGTATTGTCGTTTAAATCCTACTACCATTCCTAGTACTTAGACTGCTTTAAAAACTTCTATGCGTGTTCATTTTGTACCTCCCACTTATCAACGTGATTTACTAAAGAATCTAACACGTTTAGAGCAAGGGAAAAATTCTGTAGAAGAATATTATCAGGAATTGCAAACGGGGATGGTTCGGTGTGGTCTTGTTGAATCTACTGAACAAATGCTTGCACGTTTCTTTGCTGGATTAAACAAGGACATTCAACACATCTTAGATTATAAGGAATATAATTCTATCACTCGTTTGTTTCATCTTGCTTGCAAAGCTGAACGTGAAGTGCAGGATCGCCAAACACCATGGAGGAGGACTAATAATTCTGCAGGTCGCACATCCACTTGGACATCCCGACAATCAGCGCCTCCTTCTCGTGATTCGCCACCAGCTACTACCACATCCAAGGCCACCACAAGATTTCCACCTGCTCCTCCACCATCATCCAATGCTCCTGCTCGTAGTGCATCTTCTATGGTTTCCACGAGTAAGACAAAGTATATACAATGCCGCAAGTGCTGGGGTTTTGGTCATATTGAGAGAAAGTGCACAACACAACGTGTGATGATGGTGCGGGAGGATGGTCAATACGATTCAGCGAGTGACTTTCATGAAGATACATTAGCCCTTATTTCTGCTCGAGATGGAGATAATTCTGATGCTGATGAAGAGACAGAGGTAATGGGAGCTCAAGCTGCTGATCAATACAAGAGCTTAATTACACAACGTGTGTTGAGTGTGCAATTGAGCAAATCTGAGCAAGATCAATGCCACAACCTGTTCCAAACACGTGGTGTTGTCAAGGAAAGAGCTATACGGATCATCATTGATGGAGGGAGTTGTAATAATCTGGCTAGTGTTGACATGGTAGAGAAGCTTGCACTTCCAACAAGACAACGCACACATTCATATTACATCCAATGGTTTGAGAGTTCTCGCAAGATCAAGGTAACAAGAACGGTACGCGTGCATTTTACTATTGGTACATATTCTGATTTTGTTGATTGTGATGTTGTACCTATGCAAGCTTGTTCTTTGTTACTTGGTAGACCATGGCAATTTGATAGAGAATCTGTTCATAATGGCAAAACTAATCATTATTCTCTTATGCATGATGGAAATAAAATTGGTCTAAAACCTATGACTCCCGAACAGATTTTAAAAGATTATCTTGCTAGAGCTAGTAGAGCTAAAACTGAGGAGAAAAATAAAAGTGAGAATCAGATTGTTGCTGCAGATTTTGTACCACCAAAGAACACTAAATCTGATTCTAAACATGCTACTGAAATTCGTTTGAATAGTCCATGTATGCTTGCAAATAAAATTGATATTGCTGAACTAGATGTAAACAATACTCAATGTTATGCAATTGTCTGCAAAGAGGTTTTGTTTTCATTTGAGGATATGCCTCCTTCTTTGCCACCCGCTATTGCTAACCTTTTGCAGGAATATGAGGACGTCTTCCCCGCTGAGCTGCCACCAGGACTACCTCCTATTAGAGGAATTGAGCACCAAATTGATCTAATTCCTGGTTCTACGTTGCCCAACCGCGCGCCATATAGAACCAATCCAGAGGAGACAAAGGAGATACAACACCAAATTCAGGAACTACTCGACAGAGATCATATTCGTGAGTCCCTTAGCCCCTGTGCTGTTCCTATTATTTTGGTACCTAAGAAAGATGGTTCTTCGCGCATGTGTACTGATTGTAGAGCTATCAATAATATTACTATTCGATATCGTCATCCTATTCCACGTTTAGATGACATGCTTGATGAATTGAGTGGCTCTACCATGTTTTCTAAAGTTGATTTGCGTAGTGGTTACCACCAGATTCGTATGAAATTAGGAGATGAATGGAAAACAGCATTTAAAACTAAGTTCGGTTTATATGAGTGGTTAGTGATGCCGTTTGGTTTAACTAATGCACCCAGCAGTTTCATGAGATTAATGAACGAAGTTTTACGTGCTTTCATTGGACGTTTTGTGGTAGTCTACTTTGATGATATTCTGATTTATAGCAAATCTTTAGAGGATCATTTGGACCATTTACGTGCTGTTTTCAATGCTTTACGTGAGGCACGTTTGTTTGGTAACCTTGCGAAGTGCACCTTTTGCACCAATCGAGTTGCGTTTCTTGGCTATGTTGTTACATTGCAGGGTATTGAAGTGGATCCAGCCAAGATTGAAGCTATTGAGAATCGGCCGCAGCCCAAGACGGTCACACAAGTGAGGAGTTTTATTGGCCTCGCTGGTTTTTATAGGCGCTCTGTCAAAGACTTTGGATCAATTGCTGCGCCGCTGAATGAGCTTACCAAGAAGGATGTGCCCTTTGTTTGGGGCGATGCAGAACAACAGGCTTTCGTCATATTGAAAGATAAGCTAACACATGCTCCCTTACTCCAACTTCCTGATTTTACTAAGACTTTTGAGCTTGAATGCGATGCTAGTGGAATTGGTTTGGGAGGGGTGTTATTACAAGAGGGAAAACCTGTTGCATATTTTAGTGATAAATTGAGTGGGGCTAGTCTGAACTATTCTACTTATGATAAAGAATTATATGCGTTAGTTCGGACATTAGAAACTTGGCAACATTATCTATGGCCTAAAGAATTTGTTATACATTCTGATCATGAATCTTTGAAGCATATTCGTAGTCAAGCTAAGTTGAATCGTCATCATGCAAAGTGGGTTGAATTTATTGAGTCTTTTCCTTATGTTATCAATCACAAAAAGGGTAAAGATAATATTATTGCTGATGCTTTGTCGCGCCGTTATACTTTGTTATCTCAACTTGACTTCAAAATATTTGGATTGGAAACTATTAAGGAACAATATGTGCATGATGCTGAATTTAAAGATGTGTTGCAGAATTGTAGAGATGGTAGAACATGGAACATGTTCGTCTTCAATGATGGATTTGTGTTCCATGCTAACAAACTATGCATTCCAGATAGTTCTGTTCGTTTTTTGTTGTTACAGGAGGCGCATGGAGGAGGATTGATGGGACAATTTGGTGTCAAGAAAACGGAGGATGTTCTTGCTGCACACTTCTTTTGGCCACGTATGCGTCGAGATGTTGAGAGATTTGTGGCTCGCTGCACTACTTGTCAAAAAGCTAAGTCTCGCCTTAATCCACATGGTTTATATATGCCTCTTCCTGTTCCTAGTGTTCCTTGGGAGGATATTTCTATGGACTTTGTTTTGGGATTGCCACAAACACAGAAGGGGAGGGATAGTATTTTTGTTGTTGTGGATCGGTTTTCTAAGATGGCACACTTTATTCCTTGTCATAAAACGGATGATGCTGCGCATATTGCTGATTTGTTCTTTCGTGAAATTTTTCGTTTGCATGGTGTGCCAAATACTATTGTCTCTGATCGTGATACTAAGTTTCTTAGCCACTTTTGGAGATGTTTATGGGCTAAGTTGGGGACTAAATTGCTGTTTAGTACTACATGTCATCCCCAAACTGATGGACAAACTAAAGTAGTTAATAGAACTTTGTCTACTATGTTGCGGGCTGTTTTAAGGAAGAACTTAAAATTGTGGGAAGAGTGTTTACCTCATATAGAATTTTCTTATAATCGTTCGCTGCATTCTACCACAAAGATGTGCCCATTTGAGATTGTGTATGGTTTTGTTCCTCGTGCACCTATTGATTTATTGCCTTTACCTTCTTCGGTGCAAAATAATTTGGATGCTACACAACATGCTGAAAAGATATTAAACTTGCATAAGACTACTAAAGATAACATTGAACACATGAATGCTAAGTATAAACTTGCTAGGGATAAAGGGAGAAAACATGTTGTGCTTGATGTTGGAGATCTTGTTTGGTTACAGTTGCGTAAAGATCGTTTCCCCGATTTACGCAAGTCTAAGTTAATGCCGCGTGCTGCTGGTCCCTTTAAGGTGTTAGAGAAAATAAATGATAATGCATATAAACTTGAGTTGCCTGCAGACTTTGGTACGGTTAGTCCTACGTTTAACATTGCAGATTTGAAGCCTTACTTTGGTGAGGAAGATGAGATTACGTCGAGGTCGACTTCAATTCAAGAAGGGGAGCATGATGTGGACATCCCTTCTATTGATACAACCGTTGTACCTACAACAACACACATACAAGGACCCATCACAAGATCTCGTGCCAAACAACTTAACTATCAGGTACTTTCGTTTCTTGGAACTATTCCTCACATATATGAGAATATGATGCTGCCTAAATCATATGTATTTCTTACTCTTAGGAATGATGGACCAAGCATGGATGAGAGGGACAAGCATTGGAGCATGGCCATGCATGGAGATGGCAGCAAGCATTTGATGATCCAAGAGAAGGCCACGGATGAAGATTTCAGAACTTTGAGGCCACCATAATGAAGAAAGAAGGCATGGACGAAATATTCAAGATCAATACTTCACGAATTCGGCCATAGCTTAATTTGGTGCTGCGACACCTTTATTTTGGGCCAGGCCCATGTAATTTTTGCAGGATTTTAATTAGCCACTTTTTAGAGTCCGTATTTGAGGGGAAAAGGACTTCTAGGGTTGGATTCGGCCACCACTTCCATGGCTGGCCGAAACCCCACCTTTTCCTCCTTAAATACTCCCCATAGCCGTCACCCTAGACTCGGATTTTGTTTAGACATTAAGTTAGCCATCGTAGCAACTTCGCCAAGGCTCGAGCGTCGCAGAGGCCTCTTGTACTTCGCACCTATACAGGATCCCACCTTTTCAATAAAGCTTTCCTCTTAATCCGCAATATCTTGATTGCAATATTGGTTCTTACTTGTTCTCGATTTCAGGTAGGAATAAAGACCCTCGCTGGTCAGGCTGATCGTGTTCCCGCAGGATCGGTATCCTCCAGGAGATTGGCCTAGCGATTGCATTGGCGCTCGTGCTCGCACGTGTAGTCGGATCGTCAAGCCCGAACTCCACCAAATCGATTATCGCCATCTCATCGAAAGATCGGACACCTTTGCCCTATCAGAAACTTTCCATCGCGAGACTTCCCCATGACGAAAGGAATAGCAATGAACAATAATAGATCCAAGTGAACTTACAAATAAAGCTATGCTCCCCGGCAACGGGGCAAGAAAATAGTCTTAATGACCCACAAGTATAGGGGATCGCAACAGTTTTTGAGGGTAGTATTACCCAATTTATTGATTCGACACAAGGGGAGCCAAAAAAAATACTTGCAAGACTTAACAACTGAGTTGTCAATTCAGCTACACCTGGGAATAGTTATTGCTCACAGAAGTTTATCAGTAGCAATAGTTTGGTAGTAGCAACAGCAAAACAGCAGCAACAACAAAACAAGAGCAATAGTAAAGTAGTAGCAAACAATAGATACGAGCGCGATAGGCATAGGGATGGATGGACGGGCGTTGCATAGACAAGTCTAAACATGTAACTTCAAGATCTAGGGCAATTGCAGATAAATAAGAATAAGCATCCAAGTACTAAACAATCATAGGCATGTGCTCCATATATAGTCATGCGTGCTCGCAATGAGAACTTGCACAACATCTTTTGTCCTGCTAGCTCGTTGCAGCGGGGCCTCAAGGGAACTACTGGCAATTAAGGTGCTCCTTTTAATAGAGCATCGGAGCAAAGAATTAACACTTCGTGACCACATGTGATCCTCACATTACAACCATCCCCTCCGGTTGTACCAATTTTTGTCACTTTGGGGCCTTTGGATCCAGACAATGATATGTTTACACAACTTGCAGATAAGATCACTAACAATACTATCATAATGATTCAATAATAAGTTTAGACTGAGATCATGGCACTCGGGCCCTAGTGACAAGCATTAAGCACAACAAGTTGCAACAAAGTCAAATAGCACTAAAAGAGATACTAGGCACCATGCCCTAACAATCTTATTTGATTACATGATAGAACTCATCCAATCCCTACCATCCCCATAGCCTACAGTGGGGGATTACTCACTCATGGATTTGTGAAACATGGATGGTTGATGAAGAGGCATCGGTGATGATGGTGGCGATGATCCTCTCCAAATTCCCTGTCCCAGCAGGGTGCCAAAACAGAGTTTCTGGTTCCGAATCGCGATGTCTGGTGGTGACAGCGCAACGGAACTCTTTCTGGAAAAACGTCGAACCCCCCTCGATTTTTAGGTCAAGAGGAATCTTATAGGCGAAGAGGGAGGCCGAGGGGGTGCCTGGGGCAGCCACACCCCCTCTAGGCACGGGCTGGGCCCACCCACATGGCAGGGGGTGTGGGCCCCTCAGGCCTCCCCTCCTTCTCGTACTGTGGCTCCGTGAGTCTTTTGTTGAAATAGGATTTTTGGCATATTTTCCGGATTTTTCCTAATAGTTTTTTTCTGCACAAAAACTAGACACCAAGGTAATTCTGCTGAAAACAACGCCAGTCCGTGTTAGTTGTATCCAAATCACACAAGTTTAGAGGAGAAACAATAGCAGAAGTGTTCGGGAAAGTAGATACGTTTTGGACATATCAAGTATATCCCCAACAGTAGCCCCCAGAAGTCTCCAAGATCCAAAGTCGGAATAATCGTCTAGCTTGATGGTTCTTCGGCTTGTAGAATCTTGAAGGGTTCTAGAAAACTTCATTCAATTGTGTAGGATTCCGATTCTCGTCTGAATCGGATATGTCTTCTAGACTTTAGTTAATTCCATGCTCGATTTCTAATTTGAGCCTATTTTTGGATGTTGACGTGCCTGCCAACTTTTTAGACTTGTCCTATCACTGACAGAACATTTCGTCAGCATTAACATTGGGTCCGTGTTTTACGGAAACGAGGCGGCAATATAGTGCATGCACAGAGATCGAGGCGGCCGAGGATTCGCGAGGAAGCTGCTCCTCCCCTTCCGCGATGCGTGATGCAATCTTAGTGATTTCACACTAATCTTGGAGCAGATGGGATACATAAAGGGTAGAAAATTCCTCATTTTCTCCATCAGCACCTATTACTCCCTTCTTATCCGTGAACTCAAATTTTCCTTGCCTCCCTCGTTCTCTATCCACGCCACAGAGATCTTGCTAGTGCCGCCAATTTAGTGTCAATCCATCCAAAATCAATGGCAGAAGCATCTGGTTCTGGCGCCGCCGGCACTTCCGCAACGGAAGACAAGGGGTACAGGGGAGTTTGGATCCCCTGCGTGTTGTACGACAAAAAACTCCAAACGGAGGAGGAGCTCCGTCTCGCTGGTGAGTGGTGGAGCAGTCACGGCGAGCTTATTCCCGCACCGCGCGCTGACGAGCAGGTCCACTTCGGGGCTCACCTCGATCAATGTTTGAGTTTCCCACCGTCGGAATTATTTAACGAGGTAACCTCCAACTATGGTGTTTAACTCCACAATCTTCCTCCAAACTCTATATTAGAGATTAGTTCATACGCATCTTTGTGCGAGGGTTTCCTCGACATTAAGCCGAATCTTCTTTTATTCTGGTACTACTTTGGTACTCGGAAAAATTCCATCAGTGTACACTCAGCTTAGTTCTTAGGAGAGACCGAGTTATCCTAGGATTTCGCTAGTGAGTCAGTTAGGAGATGGGAATCCACCTTCTTATATCACAAGGATAGGCCGGCTCCTGGCAAGACGGAAGGTCTACTGGTTTTTGTTGACAGTGCTGCCGCTCACCAAGAATCTTGGGACGTGGAGGCTCTGGCTCTGATTGATGATCTGATCCTCGCAAAGAGGTGGATCAAATATTTGATGAAGCATAAAGGACTAAGGGGATCTGACTTAGTCCACAACTGGCTACTTCGTCGGATTCAACCTCTACATCACCATGGGGACCGGCTGATGCACACGGTCACCCTCGACAAGAAGGACAACTTAAATCTGTGCCTGACTCTAATCCCCTCCAAGGAGTACGACTCTAGGATGATGTGGCTGATCAAGGAGCGAGTGAACCGGAAAATTCCGGGGATCTCGATGCACATGTACACGCTGAAAAGCCTCTAACCCCAGTAAGATATCCAACTACTCTTTCTTGCCGTCTTTGAGTGTTTTGCAATACCGAGTTACTTTTTTGGACTTCAACTTGCTTCTCTCCCTAAGTCGGAGCTCGCTCCTATCGAGGGATATCCTCCAGAGGTTTCATAATCTCTAGAGGTTGAAGAAACTAAGGAAGTACCAGAAGCTTTATCCCGGAAACGCAAGAATCTGGTTGTATCAGTTGGCCCACAGATGGTGCATGTTGTCAAGAGGTAAATTTCTCCTACCAGACTTTCATGTTTTTGGTTATGTTCATTCCGGATCTTAACGATCATAACATGTTATTGTTCAGATCTAAGTCTTTGATCAAGGGAAAGGTGAAGCCAGGAAAGATTTTGGGTCAGTAGAAGCTATCCATGCCTTCTCCTAATGTTGCACCTCCGACCCCCAATCCAATTCAGCCCTCAGCACTGGAGGATGTTCTGTCTCCGCGCGCTGCACAAACCGAGCATGCGACCTTGGGTTTGCAAACTGACGTCATCATGCGTGACTAGGTTAATGATAAGGGTGAACCCTCTAAGAGTAATTATCCCTCAACAAAGGATATTGCCGATGATCCCCTTAAAACTCCGGGTGGCCTCACCAGAAAGAGCGCTGAAGACTTAAAGAAACTTGCTCGTGAGTGCTTGGAGAGCCAGAATATTTCATGATAGGAGGAGGCACAAGAAGCCAAGGATGTGAAGTTGGTGGAGCTGTTGGAACAAGTTCGTCTTCGTGACTAGAAGATGAAGGCTGGCACAATGCCGCCTCCACCTTTCTTCCATTGACGCTTGCTGAAAAGGTTACTCTTGAGATCAATACCTGCCTTCACAAGCTTCAACTCTTTTTATTTTCAACTCTTCGTTACTAGAGTATGTTGTAAGTTCTATTTTCAACTCTTTTTACTGTATGTATATCTTATCCTCGATCCCCCAAGTATAAATTTAGATAGAGATCCAAGTTTATGCTTTTATAGGAAGCCAAAGAACGATGTACTGTAGCCCCCAAGGCTCATACTGGAATTTAACTTAGTTAAAATTGTAGCCCGAGTCTTAGTACAAATTTGACTCTGGTTACTATTCCAACTTACAGAAAGTTAATGTTTACAACCAGGAATTGTTGAAAAACATATGTGACAAATGAAGAGAAGTAAAAACTCTTAAACTTGAGAATGCTCAGCTTAAAGTGGAGAAGGATGAAGCTGAAGGTAAGCTTTTCCGGCTATCTCTTCTCGGATGATTTTTCTTTAGTCTAATTTCATGAATTCGACTAGCTGTTGTTTTTTATTTATTTTCTAGACTTGTTGAAGCAATCTTTCAAACTCATGGAGAATGCCAAGAATTTCAAGGGCTTGGAGTCAGAAAATAATGGACTTCGGGGAAAATCCAAAAGCTAAGGGCTGACCACGAACGCAATGTGGCCAATATTTTGGAGTCCAGCAAGCATGCTATCGAGGAGCGTGATCACACCATTGCTCTTAGGGACAAGGAAATCTCATATCTTAAGGAAGATCTAGACCAGCAAAAAGACACCACTCAAGGACTTCGGGATGAACTCTAGAGTTTGAGAGAAGAAAGGATCAAAGTAGATGAATGTATCATCGATATGTTTTGTTGTCCTTCTGTCTCCATTTTACTTGTTTCTTGCTTTTCTGACGGTTATATGCCGGATTTTTCTTGTTATGCTTTTATCCGTAGAGCCTCTCATCCTCATGGACTCTTCATCGACCGAGTCTCGCACCAGCCGACTTGTAACAGTCGGAGATCTCCTTCATGACTGCCGTGGTGGTGGCACGGCAGATGCCATGGGTAGGCTTAAGTTGGGGGCCGAATGGGTGCTTGTGGTCACCGAGGAGGGAGTGCACGGTCGAGCCATGCACGAAGAACAAGAAGAACTCTCCAGACTTAGCGATTTGATCGATACCCGAAGATTACAAGTGCTCCTTGAGCTGTATGAACTAGGGTTTAGTGCACTAGTTCCCTACTTGGTCCAACCTCCTCTACTACAGCTATGCCCTTCCTTATATAGGCAGTGCTAACTAGCTTATACCCCTTTGGGTTCTAGGGTTTACTGTTTGGATCTTGGTCCCTACAATGTGGGCCGGGTCATGGGCTTGCCCTAAGCCCAATGGCCCAGTCCATAAATCTTGACAGCTAACGGTCTTCTGGTACGCTGCTTCCTGTTCCTTTTGGCATCATGCTGTAACTTTGTACGTCAGCGTATGCTTTGGGCGTCACCCGACTCCTTTTGTGTCACCCGGCGTCACCCTTCTCTTTTGACCATGCTTTACCATGGTCCCTCCTGAACCTTACTCGGAAAGGTGCCACGCGTCCTTCTTGACTCGGCCCTTCCTCGGTAGACTCAGCTCGTCGGTTCCTGCAAGAATTACAACTTTTTCATCTGCGGGCCGACATAATTAATATGTCGGCCGCTCATGCTTATCTTACAAGGCCTGGTTCTTTCTTTACTCGGAGCTAACCAGGCTGTGCTATGTTTCACCTCTCGTGACCCTACCAGGGGTTATCCCCCCGACATTAGTCCTCGAAGCTGGTGAGGTCTAGCAGCTCAAGCTGTTAGGCGTCTCCAGGTTCCTTTTATGTGGTTGGAACTTAGTTTTTGTCTGTATTTGTCGCAATCTTGCTCCTTGCCGGGTCTGTCTAACAGTTTCCGGATCCTCCTTTTGACTTCCTGGGTCATTTTTGCCTCGAGCCGAGTCACTTTGGCCAGTTCCGAGTCATTTTCGGCGCGCTTCAGTCACTAACAGCTGGTAATCATGATTACTTGCCTCAATTTTTGTTCCAAGCTCTGGTTGCAGAGTGACGGCTGCGTAGTTATTCCCCGTCACTATCGCAGTCCCATCGGCCTGCGCCTCTTGTCCTTCCTTCTATGACGTGGCATGAGATTTTTCGTGTATCTCTGGCTATTGGGCGCTTGCTGATTGGCCTACCCGGCCTGGTACACGGCCACACGCTGGCCGCACGGTACAGATGGATCCCACTACCAGGGTTTTTACTGTCCTTAAGTAGGGGTTGGGGGTTTCCACTTCCCCCATGCCCCTTCAGTTTTCCCTTGCCTTTTCTTCTTCCTTGCGCCTGCAAAATCGATCCGATCCTTTGCGGTTTCCTCTTCCTCCTGTTCTTGTCTCGCAATCGCCCCTCTTTTCTTTCCATTCCACCATGGGTCCGCGCTGTTCCAAACCTCTTCCAACTGCGGAGGAAATTGAATCTATGGAACTCATGGACGCTCGCGACGGTGCTGATGGTGCTGAGGAGCAGGGGATTTCCACCGGCGAGCGCGGCGGCTGGGAAGGCTCGGAGGTCTCCACCGAGGAGGTAGAGTGGCTCCGCTCGACCATGCACATTCCGCTGCAAGTGGATTGCCGTCTCCCCACTGGTGAGATTTCTCCCAAACCCGAAGCTAACGAGCGGGTGGTTTTCCTTTCTCACTTTGAGCGTGGTTTCGCTCTTCCATTGAGCAGCTTCTTCTCCTCGTTTCTCTCCACCTTCCATTTGCAAACCCATCATCTTATTGCCAATGCGATTGGCTCTCTTTCCTGTTTTATCTCTGCTTGCGAGGCTTACCTCGAAATTTGGCCTACAGTTCTTCCGTGGGCCAAATAGTTTAGATTTAGGGTTCATGTTGTTCCCCAGCCTGGTGCTCCTCGTGCCGAGAAGAAGCTGACTCGGTGCGGTGTTGCTAGCATCACGCCCAGGAGAGACTCCATCTTTTCTCGGGTTGCTGGGCTTGATTCTTGCAAGAAGTGGCATAGAACCTTTTTCTATGTCAAAAACAACGGGTTCACCGATAACATCCGGCTCCCCCCTTTCTCAGATGAGGTCCCCAACAAGAAGCTCTGGCAGCTTGACCCGCGCGACCAAGACGCTGCGGTAAACGAGGCTAACGCGATCCTGGAAAGGTTGTTGTCGCCGGATGAAAACTTCATCTTGCCGATATTGACCTCATGTGCGCCTTCATCTCACGCCGGGTAAGCCCCATCCAAGCGAGGAGCCACAAGATGTGCTTCATGAGTGGCTCCCACGATCCCACTCAGCACTCCACTAAGGAGCTCACCCATGACTCCATTGCCTACCGAGTAAGCTCAATCTTCACTTGGCGGATGATTGGGCTTGGAGTTGCCCTCCGTTTAGCCGGGTCAGGCCTGTCCCCTGGGTAAGTTTTCCGAGTCGTTTTCCTTGGTGAGTAGGCTTTAGCTCTTTTGCCACTTTCAGTTTAGTTTTTTGGCTACTCATTCTGTTTGTCTTTCGCAGAATCTCCTTCACCAGGTTGATCACAGTACTGTCCCTCCTTGCGGTTATAACGGGGATCGATCTGACTCGGATGAAGTCGAGTATGACCTGGAGTGCTTCATGCTCATCCCGCACGATGCAGCTTCTTCAGCTTCGGGTAAGATTCGATCTCGCAATCCCTTACAAGATTGGTCTGACGATGATGAGGATGATGATTGTACGCTTTTGGAGGTATATGCCTTGTGACCTTAGTCTTCCAACTTATCCGAGTAAGCCTATTATTTACTTATGCAGATGGCTAGGTACATGACACTCCTCCTCTCGCCGTGGGCGGATTCGGCAAGATCCCCGTCGCCAAGCCGAAGCGACGCGGAGCCTCCTCCAGCACTCAGCAAGCCAAGAAGAGCAAGCCCACTCCGGCAGCTCCTGCTGCCTCTGCTGCTGCCACTCTGGCTGAGACCCACCAAGCCGCTGGGCGCCGGGTCACACGCCGAGTCACCCGTGACCCGGTCGTCACCGGGTAAGTTTTTATACTCTGCTTTCTTCGTTCTTTCTTTTTTGTTGTTGATGTTCTCTTATACATGTCTCGTTGTTTTCAGCGCCACACCTTTGTCGGCGAACCAGGTTGCTTCTAGCATTGCCTCGCCGCTAAGGCCTGCGCCTCCTCTAGGTGACTCGGCGGCACCGAGTCCTGTCCGAGTCGAGGCTCCCACTGTTGAGGCTCATGCCTCTCAGTGTCAGTCAGACCCGGTGGGTCAATCGGCTAGCGCCCCTGGCACTGGCCAGGAACAATTTTCTGATCTTGGTTCCAGTGATTCTGGCGCCGAGAAACCTTCCTCCACCAGTTCCTCTGACATCGGCCCTCAGGCTGATGTGAATGAACAACTTCCTGATCTTGGAGCCAGCAAAACTGCTGAGCACAGTCATCCGGCTCCACTTTCTTCTCCAAATCCCCCTGCTCGCTCTCCAATTCTGTCAAAGGGCCAGAACCAGCCCAAGGCTTCTGGCTCTGCTCGCCCTTCATCTAGCAAATCCACCTCCTCCAAGCAGAAAACCCTGGTCCGCGCTCCGGGTTCTGCTCCTCAGATCCGGCCTCCGACGTTGGCGACAATGGTAACTTCAACGGGGTAAGGAGGGCGAATCCGCGGCTGCCGGGTCAGGTGATGGCTCTAAGGCTGTTACCCTCCATACTTCCGCTGCTGCGACCCGTGCCAATGTGGGAACCACCCTGAAAACGGGTCAAGTATCACTCGGACGCTCAGTGGGAAAAGCCTTGGTTCGGCTGAGCCTTATGCTGTGGCATGGAATGCAGCTGGCGAGCAGGAGGTCAGCACCCGTGCCGGCAAGAAGTTGAACCTGGGCCCTAAGGCCGTCTCTGACATGACCCAGCAGGCCATTACTCTAATGGCCCACGCCGACAAAGTGAACAAGGTAAATTATCTTCTTACTCTTTTGTATTGTTGAGTATTTCCTTTATACATATCTCCTAGTCCCCGAGGTTACTGTCGAGTAAGGAACTTACTCGGTCGTAAGCTCTCAATAATCACTTAGTCTTTAAATTCTTCACCCAAGCTTGCATGTTAGAGCTTTGATCCCTAGCCCTTGAGGTTACTGTTGAGTGAGGAACTTACTCGGCTGTAAGCTCTTAAACTCTTTCATTTCCTTATGCCAAACTCATGTTAGAGCTTCGATCCCTAGCCCTCGAGGTTACTATCGAGTAAGGAACTTACTCGGCTGTAAGCTCTTAAGATTTTTATTTCCTTACGCCAAATTCATATGTTAGAGCTTCGATCCCTAGCCCTCGAGGTTACTGTCGAGTAAGGAACTTACTCGGCTATAAGATCTTAAGCTTTTTTATCCGGCAGGCTGCTTGACTTGACCTTTCCTTACTATCTGACTTCTTTGTTCAGCTCACGCATAACGAGCGCACCAAGGTGCACCAAGCTCTCGTTCTGGCGCATCGCAAGCTCGAACTTGCATATGAAAAGCTGCAGACTGATACCCATGGCCAAGGTAACATCCTTAGTCGTCCTTTCTCTATTCGGTGTAATTTTCTTTGCTTCATGGTCTCAATTTTTTCTCGCTCTTTTTTCGTAGATCAGCGAGGCCGAGAGTAAGTTTCTTGCCTCACTAATTCGATAGCTGAAGGTTTCTATTGGTGCTGACAAGTAGTTTGTTCTGAATAAGCAGAGAAGCACCAAACCAAGCTCTAGAAGGAGCGAGATGAGGTGACTCGGCTGAAGAAGCTGATGGCCGAGATGGAGCAGAAGCACTTGGCCGAGGTGAAAGGTTTGAAGGAGGAGCTTGCCGAGAAGAATGAGCAGCAGGCAGCCAGCTCCGAGAAGACCAAGAGGCTGCTCGACGAGGCCGAGTCATCGGTCGAGTTGGTGAATCTGAACTTTGACGCCCTCCAAGCCAAGGCCAAAACTTGGCATAGCAAGCTCGCCGCCATCAACTTGTTTCTCGGTAGTGAGTTCTAACTCTTTCTGCACTGTATAGGTCACTTTGGACTTCTTCCATCTACTTTTGTTATTTTGCTAACTTTCTCTTTTTGCTTGCAAAAATTTTTCCTGAGGCCAATATGTTTGCCATCCGAGCCATGAGGAAGGTGAGGGCCAAAGCTGGTGCTCCTGCCGACGGCGAGGTGTCCATGGAGGAGCTTCTCGAAGCGGTGTCCGAACGGGTCAGGACTCTCAATTCTTGCGGTGTGGACATGCTTAAGTCGGCTATTCGTGCGTTTCGCATGCTCTGGCCGGATGAAGACCCACCTGAACTCATCGAGCCACTTGCTGAGAGATTGCTCATTACTGAAGACCGGCTGGACCAATGGCGTGAGTCGGCCGGCCGAGCTGCAGCGGACAAGGCTCTCTCCTTCGTGCTTTCATGGTGCGAGGACATCAACCTTGATGTTCTTGATTGCATAAGAGGGGATGGCAAATGGCTGAATGACTCGGAGCTGATCAAGAAGCGCCAGGAGCAAGCTTACGCCATGATCGAGTACACCATGGTGCACACTTGGTGTGACGGGTCCAACTTCCTTGACCTTGGCGACCCGCTAGTCGAAGTTGCTGATGAAGAGGGTGGCGACAACAAAGCAACCGAGTCAGATAGTCCGGATGACCCGGCCACAGATGCCCCTCACTCGGCCGATGCTCCATGCAATGCTCCAGGCTCCAAGAGTGCTCCTCCGAGTCCTTCTGCTTCTTAGGGTAGCAAATACTCGAACTTTGATTAGATCCCCGGTATGTCGAGTACATATGTAACATACATTGCACTTTAAGTTTGATTATGCGCCTTTTGATAGGCTTTATATATTTGCGTTATGTTCTAAGTGTGAATCATTCAAGGGCAAGTCCCCAAGTTTCATTTTGCCGTGTCACCTTTCCTTGACTTTGGCCCCTATCTACCTTTTTTGGTGTTCGACATTAGAGTCTCAAAGTACTAAGGATATAGTTAGCGGGTATGAAACTTTGATCACTTGGCCGAGATTACTCGACACGTAGTATAACGTGAGCTGCAGAGAGTTAGGCAAAAATCTAAAGCCGGCTCGTGTTTCTCCTTTGTACTTATCCGGCGTTCGTGTTTACCCGTCATACATCCTTTTCTCTTGCCTGCCACGAAGCCGTGTTTTCGGACAATAGCATAGTCGAAGAGTTGATTTCTTCCAAGTAAACACTACTTGTTTCGAGATAAATTTCGGGTGTCACGCCAGCCGACATAAAATAATTGAGAGGGAAAACTTAAGGGGTAGTCCCCGATGCAGTTTTTCGAATCATACCATTTTATTATCAGCACATAGCCGGCACACACGTCCGACATATGAGAGTTCGAGTGATACATGCATTGCTTCTCCTAAGTATAGAAGGGACGAAGTAGCGCCACATTCCATGGCCTTTTGGTCTCATCTCCTGACCTGTTCGCCTTGTTATTTTGCGCTTCACGAGCGTCTATGAGATAATAGGAATCATTGTGCAATGCTTTGCTTACAATGAATGGTCCTTCCCATGGGGGTGATAATTTATGCATTCCCGCTGTGCGCTGCACCAGCCTTAGCACCATATCCCATTCTCGAAAAGCACGAGGTTGCACTTTCCGGCTATGGTAGCGTCGAAGATTCTGTTGATATATAGCAGATCTGGATAATGCCAGTTCCCTTGCTTCTTCGAGTAAGTCTACTCCATTTTCTCGAGCCTCTTTTACCTCGGCTTTCGAGTATTGCCTTATTCTTGGCGAGTCATATTCTATGTCGGCAGGCAAAACTACTTCTGCCCCATATACGAGGAAAAATGGCGTATAACCCGTCAATCGATTCGGAGTTGTTCTTAGGCTCCATAGCACTGAGGGTAGTTTCTCTATCCAACAACCAGGTGACCTCTAGAGTGGTTCCATTAAGCGGGGTTTTATCCCTGACAGAACTAAGCCGTTAGCCCGTTCAACTTGTCCATTTGATTCTGGATGGGCGACTGATGCTATATCGAGTCTTATTCGGTGTTTCCCGCAGAAACGAGCAAAAGCTCCTTCGGCAAAGTTCGTGCCATTATCAGTGATTACACTGTGTGGGTAACCATACCTGAGGATTATATCCCTTAAGAATGTGACAGCTGTTTTACCATCCAACTTTTTGATTGGTTTCACTTCTATCCACATGGTGAACTTATCAATCATGACCAAAATATGAGTCATGCCTCCCCTTAAGAATGTGATTGGTCCTACCATATCTAGGCACCAAACTGCAAAAAGGCCAAGTGATTGGTATAGTCTTTAATTTAGACGCTGGTAGATGTGACTTGGATGCATAGTGTTGACAACCACTGCATTTTCCAACTAAATCTTGTGCTTGTGCCAATGCGCTAGGCCAATAGAATCCATGTCGGAATGCCTTGGCCACCAACGCTCTTGATGACGCATGGTGCCCACATTCTCCTTGATGAATATCCAATAAGATCTCTTGGTCTTTCTCTGGACTGATACAACGCTGCAGTACACTCGTCACACTTTGCTTGTACAATTCCTTGTTGATTATGGTGTACGCTTTTTCTCTTCGTACTTTTTGCCTTGCCAATGTTTCATCACTCGGCAAGGTCCCATATTTTAAATGATCGAATATTGGCTGTGACCATACTGGTATCAGTGGTTCTGGGTCTGCTTCAGTTTCACTGTCCATTGGCTCCGCTGACATATGCTTTGCCGACATGACCTGAGGAGCCCCCGAGTGTGATTCGGTAGCCCCTGAATTGAGCGGACCAGTCCCTGAGTGATTCGAATCTACCCCTGAGTCGATATCCATTGGTACCACATCTGACTCCTGACTCGCCGGGGTGACCCTGATTGAGTCGGACTCTGGTGACAGCTTGATCGATGGTTTGCTGAGGTGCTCCGGTGCTACCCCTGGTGGTATTGCTTGCCGAGGTGACCCTAATTTGGATAGTACATCCGCTGCCTCATTTTCTGCTCTAGGAACATGATGGAATTTGCATCCGTCAAAGTATCCCGAAATGTTTTGCACATGGAAACGATATAATGCCATGTTTGCGTCCAGTGCATCCCAATGTCCAGACACTTGCTGAATCACCAAATCCGAATCGCCAAAACACATGATCCTTTTGATACCAATTTCCTTGGCTACTTTGATGCCACGGACAAGTGCTTCATACTCGGAAACATTGTTGGAAGCAGCAAAATGAATCTGTAACACGTACCTCAGTTGATCCCTCTTTGGAGATGTGAGCACTATCCCGGCGCCCAAACCCATTCTCGTCTTGGACCCTTCAAAATGCATTTTCCAGTAGTTCGGATCTGGCAGTGGTGGTTCGTACTGCATTTCCATCCAGTCTACAAAGAAATCTCCAACAGCCTGAGACTTTATTGCATCTCTTCTATCATATTGTGGAGTATACGGTGCCAATTCTATGGCCCATTTCGCGACTCGGCCGGTGGAATCTTTGCTGCCCAATATATCCGAGATAGGTGACTCACATATTACCCGAATTGGGTGTTCTTGAAAATAATGTTTCAGCTTCTTTGCTGCCATATATACCCCATATGTCATCTTCTGATAATGCGGATAATTCTGTTTCGAGATAGAGAGCACTTCGCTCAAGTAATAAGCTGGTCTTTGGACTGATTTGCCCCCTTCTTCATGTTCAACCACTATTACTGCACTTATAACTCTGTTGGTTGAGGCGACATAGAGCAACATTGGCTCTTTGGATAGTGGTGATGCTAATATTGGTGCTGTTGCCAACATTTTCTTTAATTGATGGAAAGCGCCATGAGCTTGCTGTGTCCACATGAATTTGTCTGATTTCTTCATCAGTTGATATAGTGGTAGGGACTTTTCACCTAGCCGACTAACAAACCTTCTCAACGAGGCCAGGCATCCAGTAAACTTCTGGACATTGTTGAGGGTTTTTGGCAATTCCATTCTTTCAATGGCCCTGATTTTTGTTGGGTTAGCCTCAATTCTTCGGCTGGATACAAGGAATCTGAGTAACTTGCCAGCCGGGACACCAAATGTGCATTTTTAAGGGTTAAGCTTCATCCGGAATCTTCTTAAGTTTGCGAATGTTTGACGCAAGTCCTCAATTAGAGTATGACTTTGTTTGGTTTTTATTACCACGTCGTCGACGTATACTTGAACATTTTTGTCCAATTGATCTTGTAAGCATTTTTGCATGCATCTTTGATACGTTGCACCTGCATTTCTCAACCCAAATGGCATGGTACGATAGCAATAAGCCCCGTACGGGGTGATAAAATCTGTCTTTATTTGATCATCCAGATTGAGTGGTATCTGATGGAATCCTGAATACGCATCCACAAACGACAACAACTCACACCCAGCAATAGAATCTATGACTTGGTCGATCCGTGGCAGGGGAAATGGATCTTTTGGACACGCCTTATTGAGGTTCGTGTAATCAATACACATGCCCCATACCACTGCCATGTTCGGGTCATCTTTCTTCTTCTCGACCAAGACTGGATCTGATAACCAATCCGGGTGCAGTACTTCCATGATGAACCCAGCAGCTGAAAGGCTGGCAATCTCGGCAGCTATTACTTTCCTCCTATCTTCGGCGAAGCGGCGGAGGGGTTGCTTCACCGACTTGGCATCTGGTCTTACATGAAGAGAGTGCTCAGCCAGCTCCCTCGGAACTCCTTGCAGATCTTGAGTGGACCATGCGAAGATATCCCGATTCTCATGGAGGAAGCTAGTGAGCTCGCTTTCCTATTTGTCCGTGAGGCCAGCCCCAATGGTAACTGTGCGCTCCGGAAAAGTCTCATCCACCTGTACCTTCTTGGTTTCTTTGGTAGCTTGAAATGACACATTGCCATGCGGGTTGGTGAGTGCCGGCATGGAAATTTGCGCTGCTTTGGCCAATGCTGCCACTTCCAACATTTGATTCTTTTCTTGTGCTATGAAGAGTGACTCGGCCAGTGAGGATCTGGATGAGGCACAAGCAACAGATCTTTTGTAATCGCCTTCAACTTTAATTACCCCACATGGTCCTGGCAGCTTCATCTTTAAGTAAGCAATGTGTGTAGTAGCCATGAATCTAGCCATAGCCGGCCTGCCGAGTAAGGCGTGATATGAGCTGACCAAATCCACTACCTCGAACTCTATGGCCTCAGTGCGATAGTTCTCTCTGTTGCCGAATAAGACGTCGACCCAGATCTTGCCAATTGGCTCACAGGAAAATCCTGGCACAATACCGTGGAAAGTGGTCTTAGTCGGCTCTAGCATGTTCATGGTAATGCCTAACTTGAGCATAGTATCCTTTTACATGATGTTGATGCTACTGCCATCATCAATCAGCACTTTTGAAAACTTGACATTGATATCTGGGCCCATGAACATTGGATCCAAAACTAGAGCATATCCTCCTGGGGTTGGCATGATCTTGGGTGATCTTTTATGCTCCAAGTTATTTATTGCTCAGACCAATACATGTACTTGGGAATTGCCGGCATCGTGGCATTCACCTCCATCATTCGTCGCTGTTGGATCTTTTTGTCATTCGGCTCAATGACAAAGACGACATAACTCTGGTGATGTTCTCTGTACTCATTTCTAGTTCCGTGTCCGACATGAGCGTCATCACCTCTTGGGTTGTGCACCTGGTGCACAGTTTCTCTTCTTTCTTGATTCTGATACCTCGACTGCCTGTTTTCGTATCAATTATTTGTTCCCACCGTCTGAGCATTTCCTCCTGTAAGTGGTGGAGGGGAGGTGGTGAAAGTTGCTTATTCGGCGAATCCACTCTGTCTCCTTTCTGAAACCAAGTGCATTGTCTCGTTGTGTGATTGGCCTGTTTACTCGGACTAGGCGTGTGAAACTTACACGGCTGGTCCAGCATCATCTCATAGTTATATTTCTGTCGGTCCTGATATTGCTTCCTCTGATCATATGGCCTTTTGCCATCATTCTTTGGCACCCATTGTTGTTGTCCACTTATCCTTTGACGCTGACTACTTCCAGCATCTGGATGATTCTGACTCACGGCCACAACCTGAGTCGAACCATACCTGTAGTCTAGCCTCTCGTCCCTTCTCTTGCTTATGCATTCAGACCTTTCCTGGTGCCTTTGCGACCCGGCAGCGTCATAGATATGAGTCTCAGTCATCCCGTCTGCCGACATAAGCAGCGGCTGAGTCAGATCTCCTAATGCATACAAATCAATAATTCTTATTTTTTCCACCAAACTTGCCGGCATATCTCTCAATAACCTTTGCCATAACACACTTCCATGTCTGCAGCCTTGTGCAAACCAAGCGATTTCCTGTGACTCGATTACCCCTTCACGAGAGTTGCGCATCATACACCACCTTGTGAGGAATTCCCTGTCCGTCTCATTCGGTCTTTGCTTGCACATCGCCAGTTGCTGTGGGTGATTCGGCCTCTTGTAAGTGCTCATGAAATTGCTCACAAAAGCGTCATGAAAATCGATCCAGCTATTAATGCTTCCGGGTGGCAAATTGTTCAACCATACCCGAGCTGGTCCTTCCATCATTCGTGGTACATAACATACTACCCATCTCAAATTTCCCTGCGCGATCTTCACAGCAGTTCCATAATCTTTGAGCCAGTCCTCTGGCTTAGTACTTCCATCATACGTTTTTGTCCCTCTGGCCAGCTGGAAATTTGGTACTGGTGTCTCCTTCATGATCCTTGGGCCAAAGCATGGTGGACCCTGCGGACCTTGCAATTCAATTATCTCTGCCATTTTTATTCGGTCAAGCTTCAGCCTTGCATCATCCGCTGAAGGTTCCTGCCTCCGAGTCTTGCTCCCATTGCTTGATATGCGTGATCCGGCAGTTCATATTCGTCATTCACCATAGACGAGTAACCAACATTATACTTATTTGCGTTCGGGTCAGCAGGCTGTTGAGCTGCCTTTCTCGCGCTTTGCTGTCTTTTTTCAGGTTGAGCTGGCACATTATTCGGCGCTGGATTTCCTTATCCTGTCGAGTGAGTTCTACGCCTAGCTTGAGGTGCAAAATTTTGCCCTTCGTTGTCATTTCTTTGCCCTGCTTGCCTTTCTTGGCCTGCATTTTCCTGGTTTTCATTTCCTTGGGCATTATTCCTTCTCGCCCCCTGCGCATGTGCCGGGTTTCCTTGAACCACTGCCGAATCATAGGCGACCATCTGCTTGTTTCTTCCAGAATTCACAGTCTTTTCTTTTCTCGGCCTAGGCGCCAGTCCAGGTGTGGATGCTGTGTGCCCTGCCGATCTCGCCGCGACAGGAGTCGCTGAGTGAACCAGCCGTGACCTTCCTGCTATACCCGGATTTGCTCTGTAATATGCTTCATTCAGCATGCTAGATGCTCTTACTAGTTCATTGAATCGTTCTTGTTGTCTTTTCTTTGCTTCTCCCTCCAAATGGGGTAACTCTGCCATTGCCGCCTCTGCTGCTTGCAGATTAGCTGCTGCTGTGTTATATGTTGGTCGCATGGCTGTTTTGTTGCTGTTCTCTGGCATTATTTTCGACATTGCATCTGCCAACTCTTCGTTGAGGTTCCTTCCTCTCAATCTCGTTGCATCAAGCCGGGTCTTTGCGCCCTTGACTCGATTTGCCGAGTTGAGATCTCGGATCGCGATATCCACATCCTGCTGTAACTGCGCCAATTCCTTGGCTTTCTCCAGAACTTTTATCCTGGCCTCCTCTAACTCGGCTTGCACACGTGCCGGGTCAGTTGCCTGTGCTATTGGCTCTTCCAACTTGTCTATTTCTTCCTACAACTCCTTAGCTCTTTTACTCCTAGCTATGTTTTCTAGTTTTTCCAATGGTGCCTTTGCTGTTCTTGCAGCGCTTGGCGTTTCCTCATGATTTCCTCCGTCAGCATTCTCATTCACTACTAGAACTATTGGCGGATCCGCGGGGTTTGGTGCTGTCATCATTACCTCCATGGAGACGAGTTGGTGAAGCTTCCCAGCAACAGGAATCACTGGCGGATCCGGCACCAGGACGATGCGCTCAGGATATGCGCGATTCACACGCACCGCGACGTAGACCTGGTGCTCGCTGAACTTGATGAAGCGACCGCCCCTAGGGAACGGCTTGGTCCCGAAGTAGCCCGCGTTGTCGCTGACGAAGTTGAGCGCTCCAAACCTCTGGATGAGGCCGAAGTAGATGCGCTCACCGGTCTTGGCGATGATATTTCCCGTCCGGATGAAGACTCCATCAAGCACCTGCTTCTGCCCCACGGTGGGCGCCAACTGTCATGGTGGTGACACGGCAGATGCCATGGGTAGGCTTAAGTTGGGGGCCGAATGGGTGCTTGTGGTCATCGGGGAGGGAGTGCACGGTAGAGCCATACACGTAGAACAAGAAGAGCTCTCCAGACTTAGCGATTTGATTGATACCCGAAGATTACAAGTGCTCCTTGAGCTGTATGAACTAGGCTTTAGTGCACTAGTTCCCTACTTGGTCCAACCTCCTCTACTACAGCTATGCCCTTCCTTATATAGGAAGTGCTAACTAGCTTATACCCCTTTGGGTTCTACGGTTTACTGTTTGGATCTTGGTCCCTACAATGTGTGCCGGGTCATGGGCTTGCCCTAAGCCCAATGTCCTAGTCCACAAAGCTTGACAGCTAACGGTCTTCTGGTACGCTGCTTCCTGTTACTTTTGGTGTCATGCTGTAACTTTGTACGTCAGCGTATGCTTTGGGCGTCACCCGGCTCCTTTTGTGTCACCCGGTGTCGCCCTTCTCTTTTGACCATGCTTTACCATGGTCCCTCCTGAACCTTACTCGGAAAGGTGCCACACGTCCTTCTTGACTCGACCCTTCCTAGGTAGACTCGGCTCGTCGGTTCCTACAAGAATTACAACTTTGTCTTATGCGGGCCGGCATAATTAATATGTCGGCCGCTCATGTTTATCTTACCCGACCGTTCTTACCCGGCCTGGTTCTTTCTTTACTCGGAGCTAACCAGGCTGTGCTATGTTTCACCTCTCGTGACCCTACCGGGGGTTATCCCCCCGACAATGACTACCACCAAGTCTCTTGAAGAGATTGGCGAAGCCGTGAATCTCCCCGACTTACACAAGTTTTCATCCCTAGAGGTGTGCGACATGGCGAAGGATATTCCGAAGCTGGTCTGGGACTAGAAAATGTCTTATGCTCGTACGGCTGCACAGAATGCCCTCACTATGGTAATGAGCCACCATGGAATCATGGAGATCTAGCAAGTTACCAAGGGTTATGCGATTGAGGATGAAGATGGCAAGCCTCATAACATCGTAGAAATTTGGGAGTCTTATGCTAGATATGCTTGTCGTGTGGCCGAGATGACCAACTTCGAGAAGCCATTCTTTACTCCTATTGCAGTGCCTCCAAGGCCACCAGCCGAATCTGAAGAATATTCCGAGGATGACGAACAAACCAAGTCTAAAGTACCCATCTCGGAAAAAATATCAGGGAAGTACTGCCGAGTCAGCAATCCTTCTCCTCCACCTGCAACATAGATTCCAACAGGAAAAAACTTTGCATTATTATGATCTAGGCAATATGTAATAAGTAAACTACTTTATTTTGTGGTGCTGTTATGTAAGAAATGATGCTTCACTACTTAGCACTTTGTGTATATTTTGATGTGTGACTGAAAATTCCTTAAGCACCTTTTGTTTTATCCTTATCGTTTTATTTGGCTCTTTGCATCGTCCCTTTCATTATCCGGCAAACCTTTAGCGTCGAAACTTTGCCGAGCAATGGAGATCAATTTCTAAACCAGTTTAAATTCAGAAACAAAGCCAACTTCTAGTACCAACAATTCATTACTTAGAAAATACCCGCGTCCAAGCAATCCGATAAAAAATCAAAGTATAAAACGTAAAATGATATTTAAACCCGATGGTAACATTTTTATAGGTTTTCAAAAATCATAACCAGAACGAACATGAGCGTAAAGTACTTTCAAGCATCCTGGGATTTTTGAAATTGACATTCTCTTTTTGGAAATACAATGGTAAAAAACTTCTCTGAAAATTATGAGAACCAATACTTTATTTCACTTTGAAGATGTACATATGATTACAAGGATTAAGAATAGAAGGGACGTAGATGTGCAATACTCTATGGACGATCTAATTCATCCATGTCTGTACTACCACCAGCTCTCTTTCTCTTTCGAGTATCAGATCTTTCCTTGACTGGTCTCATATCGGTTAATTAATATGACCCATTATGCAGAAATCGACTAATCATAAAAGGTCGTTCCCAAATCGGACAAATTTTGTTCTTTATTTTTTGCACGAGTCGGAGAACCAAATCACCATTTATGAAAGATCGATTTTGTACTCTTTGACTATGATACTTGCGTAACTTCTGTTGATAGGCTATAGATCTCTGCTCAGCAACGATGCAAACTTATTCGATTATATCGAGATCATCTTGTCAAGAAACTTCCACATCCACTTTGGTATACGCTTTGAATCAGGGTGATTTATGAATTAAATCACTCGGAAGAACTGCTTCTGCATCATAGAGCAAGAAGAAAGGAATATATCTGGTTGACCTATTAGGAGTAGTTCGCAAGCTCCAAGTCACAGACGGTAATTTTTTCGCCCAAGCCCCTGAAGCACGACGAAGTGGTGCTTCGAGACAAGGTTGGAGTCCTTGTAAAATGAGACCATTTTCCCTTTCGACTTGTCCATTGTCTTATGGATGTGCGACTGATGCAATATCAAGTCGGATCCCTTGATCTTTATAGAATTCGGCCAATTCTCCCATTGAAAAGTTGCTCCTGTTTTCGTTAATCATACTATGCGGATAACTGAATCGTATTATTACATTCTTGATGAACTTTCTAGCTGTGGCTTCATCGCAATTGGATATGGGTTTAGCCTAAATCCATTTCGTAAATTTATCCACATCACTAAGAGATGGGTAAATCCAAATTTTTCCATTCTAAATGGCCCTACCATATCATGCCCCCAGACCGCAAATGGCCATGTAATAGGGATGTTCTTAGCTGATCAGCCAAAACATGTGCTTGACGGGCATACTTTTGGCAGCCTTTGCACATTTTGACTAGTCTCTCGACATCTATCTTAGCTATGAGCCAAATGAATCCGTCTCGAAAATCTTTTGCCACTAAGGATTTGGCTACATCTTGATGACCACATTCGCCTTCGTGGATTTCTCTTAATATTTTCACTACTTCTTTCGAAGAAATACAGCAGTAGAAAACCCCAGAAACACTCCGCTTATAGAGCTCACCATTAATAATCGTATAGGATTTTTCTCGTCGGACAATCTGCCGGCCCAGAACTTCGTCTTCGGGTAATTTGCCGTCTACTAGGAAATCTAGGTAGGGTTGTGTCTAGTTGGGAATCACAACTAGAACTGCTACTAAAGGTGAGTCGGATTTCTTTGAATAGTCCTCATCAACTCCTATGATAGAGGGAACTTTTAAGTGCTCTAAAAAAGCACCATCTAGAACTGGTTTCCGTGCAGAGCCTATTCTTGTTAGAGCATCCGCTTCCTCATTTTCTGCTCAAGGGATGTGTTGAACCATAAAACCCTCAAACGAGTTAGATAGTTCCTCTAAAAAAGTATTTTCCTCCATCTCTGTCCAATCAAAAATAAAGTCAGCAAGTATTTAGGATTTTATTGCTATACGTGGCTTGTACTCAATTCAAAATCTTCTAGCTCTATTCCCCACTTGGTGAAACTTCCTATGGCGTCACGATTATTGATTATATCTCATAGGAGAGAGGTGCTCACGACTGTGATATTGTGCTCTTGAAAGTAGTGTCATAGCTTTCTGATGGCAAATAATACACCATAGGCTATCTTTTGTTAATCTGGATACCTTTGCTTCGACTCTATCAGGACCTCAGTCAGATAATAAGTTGGACACTGTACTAGATACTCATCATTGTCCTCCTTACGCTCCACTGATGTTACAACACTTATGACTCTGTTTGTCACTGTAATGTAGAGTAACATAGGCTCCTGTGGTTGTGGTGCGGCAAGGATTGGTGGATTCGAAAGTAGATCTTTTAAACTTTGTAGGGAAGTGTCAAATTCTTTGGGCTTCAAGAGCTTGTATAAAGGTGTGGCTCTTTCTCTGAGATGGCTAACGAACTGACTGACTGATGGAATACAACAAGTGAGCCGTAGGACGTCCTTCAGGCGAGTCGGCCTGATAATGTCGAGTATAGCCTTAATCTTGTCCCGGTTTACCTCTATGCCTCCTTCAGACATGATGAAACCTAACAATTTTCTGGCTGGTATTCCAAAGAAACACTTGTTCGGGTTGAGAATTATGTTGAATTTGCATAGATTAGCAAATGTTTCCTCCAAGTTGGAAATTAGTGTTTCCTTCTTTTTGGTCATAACTGCTATGTCATCCACGTATACATGGATGTTGCGTCCGATTTGGTCATTGATACAATGCTACATGGTGTGTTGATATGTTGATCATGCGTTCTCTAAGCCAAAAGGCATAGTTTTATAGTAGACGGTTCCGAAGGGAGTGACGAAAGACGTCTTGAGTTGATCCGATTTTTTGATCGGTATTTGGTGATATTCGGAATATGCATCGAGAAAACATAGTAATTACTACCCAGCCATGGAATCAATAACTTGATGGATTCTTGGCAAAGGAAACGGATCTTTGGGACAATCCTTGTTCAAGGAAGTATAATCAACACACATCCTTAAATCAATAGTGTCATTTTTAGGGACAAGTACAGGATTTGCCATCCATTCAGCATGGATGACCTCAGCAATAAATCCGGCTAATTCTAGTCGGGCTAATTCCATAGCTATAGCTTTGCGCTTTTCATCACCAAACC
Source organism: Avena sativa (assembly GCA_916181665.1). NCBI lineage: Eukaryota > Viridiplantae > Streptophyta > Magnoliopsida > Poales > Poaceae > Avena > Avena sativa. The sequence continues at coordinate 346,839,734 of OV702285.1, read as the reverse complement.
ATCATAAAGACTGTTTGACGGGTCTAGCATCAGGATAAACATTAAATGAGTGCTCAGAAAGATCCCTAGGTACTTCGGTCATGTCAAAAGGTTGCCATCCAAAGATAACTTTATTAGCTTTGACAAACTCGATGAGTGCGCATTCCTATGGGAGGTCTAAACCTACCCCTATGTTGGTCGCCCTGGAGGGATCATCTTCCTTCAGTGGCGTCTTCTTTGTCTCTTCTGATGCCTTGAACTGCAGGCTCGATTTCAACACCTTATTCTTTGTAGCGGGCATCTCGGACAGGTTGGTGTTTTTCTTGATCTCCTAGTACTCCTTGGCATGTAGCACGACTTCAGCAAAGGAGAAAGATCCTTCCTCTCAATCTCGTCCTTTCTTTGGGTGTCCCTGAATCTTGATGACACCGTTGGGACCTAGAAGTTTCATCATGTTGTAGATTTAGCAGGGACGGGCCATGAACGCCTAGTAAGCCGGACGCCCGAAGATGGCGTGGTAGGCACTTTTGAACGGTACCACCTCAAAAGAGAGTGGCTCAATTCGATATTTCTTGGGAGTACCGAATGTCACGTCCAGTGTGATCTCACCCAATGAATCTGCCTGTCTCCTTGGTACAATGCCATGGAAAACCACATTGCTATGGCTTAGCTCGCTTTCGTGAATCTTCATGAAGTGGAGCATCTTGATGTAGAGAATATTGGTGCTGCTGCCACCATCCATGAGGGTTTTTGAGAACTCATAGCCATCAATGAGAGGATTGACAACCAAAGGATACTTTCCTCGACGATGAGTTTTATTCGGGTGATCGCTTGTGTCAAAAGTGATGGTTCCTTCCGACCAATCCAGAAATTGGAGGACAACCGGAACCGTGGCATTAAGCTCGTGGAGAACCACATTTTTGTCCTTTGCTACCTGAGATCCAAGGAAGCAGACATAAGCGTCTTTCTTGGTTGGAAAATCCTTCTTTCCATCCGACTTGGGCTGTGCGGCTTATGCTTATTCCATGTTTGAATCTTCCTTGGCCTCCTTGCCTTTCTTGGAATTTTTCTTTCCTTTTTGTTGCTTGGCCCTGTAGCCAGCAGATTCGTCTCTCTTGATGTCTTCATTGAATCGACACTCAGCTTTGGTGTGGGAAGAACCCCCGTTCCCGTCCAGGTGATGTACACAAGGGTTCTTGGCAATGTTGGCCCTGTAATAAGTTTTTCCGCGCTGCTGGTCTCCTCTACCCTAAACTCAGGAAGTTTCATGGCTTCGTCCCAGGCCGCCTCCACGCCCTCCTCGTCCTCTAGATCCAAAAGTTGCGTTGATAGCTGCATTATCTAGATTGGGTTTATCTTCCAAGGTGTTCTTGCGCTTATGATTCTGCTGTTTCGGTTGTTGGCCAAGTTTGGTATGGCCAGAACATTCAACAGTCCATCTGAATCATCATAGTCGTCTGCACATTTGCTCGCCATTTTAATCATTTCTCCCATGTCTGTAACTTTGTCGCACTTTAGTCGGTGACGCAGTAGTCCGACTGGGAGTCCTACAATGAAATATTCAATCGTTGTCTAATCATTTACTCCCTCACACGATTTTTTCTTGTCGATCCATCGTATGAGGTAATCCCGGCAAGTTTCTTCGGGTCACTGGGTGCAACTCTGTAGGTCTCCGATCGTGTAGGGCCTCCGTGTATGTCCCCTCCAAATTTGAAAAGAACGCATTTTGCATATCATACCAGTTATTTAGCGAGTTCTCCGGAAACTCATTGAGCCATGATCGAGCCATCTTCCACAACATGAGTCGGAGATATCAGACTACGACCAAGCTGTTTCCTCCTTTGGCGATGCAGCAGGCCCGAAAGAAATCCTGAAGCAATGTATCTGGCCGAGCCACAACATCGTAGGGTTGAATGTGCTTTGCAATGCCAAAATTAATCAGAAATTATTTTTGGCGAATGCACAGAACAAAACACTTGGGTCCCACATACACGTCTTGCTCCTCGTATCGTCATGCTCCAATGTTTGATTCGATGTGGTGGCAAGCGTCATTGGGCGAGAGCGATCTACACCTCAGATGCTCGCTCATGGCGGAGTTGGATTTCTGCTTCTTCTCCCGCCGTTGCCTTCTCCACCCTTGCGGCTTCCGTGCCTGGCTCCGACGGGTTATTTTTGGCTGAGCGACGAGCTCCTAGAGCTTCGTTATGCTGGCTCTAAGGTGGACCTTCACGATGTTGGCCATTGTCCTAACTTTTTTCGAGGCGGTCCTTGTTGTTTCTTTGCCTGGCACTATCGTCATTACGACGAGGTTCAACCAGACGTCTAGTGTGCCTGGGAGGCGATATCCTTTGCTGGTCGCACTTTTGCTAGCACTTCACTTCCTATTCGTCCCTATGGCCATTAATTTGTCGATGATGGGGTTGGTGAGGGGACAATGCTCTTATGGTATCGTGCGATGCAGCCGGAATAATGTCCGACCAGCCACAAGCGGGCATGCGATGATGACCATTTGAACCGGTCCTTGAGTTTTCTTCATCCCTAGGGTTAGAACAGTGATGTTGATCGAGCTCCCTTCGAGGTCTTACATCAGCGTTTTGGCCTGCGTTAGTGTGGCACTACTCCGACTTTGACGCGAGTTTTCTGCTGAATGACGTGACTGTTTTCTGCTGCTGCAGTCCTTTGTCGAGCAATGCTACGCACTGCTAGACCTGTTTTGGAGACGGATTTTTGGCGAGGATAGCTCGAGGAGCAGAAGCATTTTCTACTGGTGTGCTATAGCCTCAACTTTTCTCTCTAGTCTTTCCGTCGAATAATTCTCTATGGACTTCTGGATTCCTGTTGGCAATAAGGGGCCACCTCTAGTCTTGTTTGGTGGTCGCTTAAATTCTGACTGGTATTGGGCAGGATTGCTATCTATCTGCTGCTTAATCTTAACAATGCATGCAGCCTTGTCGAGCAAGAGCAACTGATGTTTCTCTAGGTCCACAACCCTTTTCTGCAATTCCTCAGGCATAAGATCCAAAGCATATGGGATTGGAACGGTTAATGCATCTCCATAGATTTCACGTGCACCTTGGGTGACCACATGTCCATCAACCAGAGGATCATTCAGTGTGGGATTAACCGGTTCTTAATCTGGCTTCTCAACCTCGATTTCTTTGTCAATGTGTTGATTGTTGGCTTCCTCTATCAGTTCCACCGGTGTCGGGGTCTTCTTATTCTTCATCTTCTTCTTCTTCCTCTTCTTCTTCTTTGACCGCCCAACAGCTTTTATGTGCATGCCGGTGGCAAAGACGACTTTTGTTCTGGTACTGGGAGAAAAGAATGCATCAGTACTTTCAGCCAAGGTTGGCTTGGATTTTTGGACCTCGGAAGAATCTCTGGTGTCCATGTCATCTTGCGAGGTGTAGTATTCATCCATGCTATCATATGGACTTGGAGGCATCTCTTGTCCACCTTTCGTTTCCATGGAGGTGTATTCTTCGCCATATGCCTCCATGTCCTTCTCGAATTCCTGGAGTTCTGACGAAGTTAGCGATTCCTGAGGGGAAGTAGGTAAGTCGGTATCTTCTCCAATCACATTGAGGACTAAGTCGTTTTTGGCTCCAGCATCGACAGAGTTGGATCCAGAGCCCACATATATCACAAAGCAATGATTCTTTTTCTTGATTGATTTGAGGTAATGGTACACTTGAGTCTCAACCTCAACCTCCTCGAAACTCTAGATGATCTCAGAGATTCCTTGGAAATCGATGTAAGGGCACTTCATCATCTGATTTATCCTGTGCCTCAGTAACAATTTTCCTGCTCCAGCATCGGTAGGACCGGATCCAAAGCAATAGTATTCCTCATCTGTGTATACGACCTCAATAGGGAGATTAGATCCGGATTTTTCCTCCACCACTTCTTCCACTATAGGAGCGGGCTGGGTGGGTTCAGGGTTTTCCGAGATCTTGAACTCTCCCGCCTCCGCAGACAAAGTAGATACGAATTATTCTTATGTCGTGGTCATCACCGTGAGGGTGGGTTGGGAGGGTTCAGCGAAACCAAGATAGATATTGATATCTCCAATTAGCATGATGGTGTAGGTCGTCACGAGATCCTTAGCTGGAATCCAAGTCTCATCTAGAATAACGAAAGGGATGCCACTGGCATAGAGAACACGACCGATGTCAATTGTTTTGCCGATTCCTGCACACACAGATTCTGCCCGGAATGAAGGTCCGAAGGTCACCTACCCCATGGTGGGAGCCAACTATCATCGGATTGATGACAAGTACGCCATAGGGGGCCCTGAAAGCGTTGAGAAGATGGGGTGTAAGCCGTACGGTGTTCTAGGAGTGGTGAGAACAAGTTTACCCGTGTTTAGATCCGACTGCGGTGATCAGATCCTACTCCTGCTAGCAACCCATTAATATATCAGTGAGAGCCAGATGCTACAGCGTATTACAAAAGAGGTTCACCTGTGCGAGTTTGTTGTGGTTGTTTTCCCTAAAGGCTCCCTCAGGTCTGGCTTATAAAAGCGCCAAGACCTAGGGTTAGAAGAGAGACCTATCCGGCTATGTTACAAAGACAGTTAATAGTTACATCTTGGCCTACAAGTAATACTACATGCCTAAGTCGGTAAGTCTTATGGGCCTTGTCATAGCTGGAATTAACTCCGTCCTCTTTCCCTGATTGGGCCGCCCATGAAGCAAAGCTCTAACCCGTTGGTGGGCCACCCTGGTCAGCGAGTCCTGTGGGTATACCCGGAAAGTATATCCCCAACACCTTCATCTTCGATGTCCACACATTCGGTAGGCTTGACAACTTGTGATGATATTATAATATGATTTTAATCTTTCTTACATGTTGTTGCTACTGATGTGTATCATATTATTTGTGTTGCTAGGATAAATGATATGCGGTATGTCGGGGAGAGGTTCGGGAGTCTACAATTCATGGGGTGAAAGTAGTAAACAAGTTTTAGGCTATCCCAAAAACTCCTTCAAAGCGTTTCCAACAAAAGATATGGCGGAGGAGGAGTACTTCAATTCCCTTAATCTGGAGGAAAAGAGAAGCAACTATGAAATTGAAAAGCAAGTGTCCAGCTCTACTAGCTTCAAGCACTACATAATTCTCATCCAATCCATCCTTATTGTGTATTTGTTCTTCTTCTATGTTATGTGATAGCATCTTCTATGTTCATCTTCTAAGTAGTTGAAACCATCTTCTATGTAACCATGCGTTAGTTGATCCAATTAGTTCTTACGTAAGACAATTTTCATTGTGTTATGAATAAGATGAACTAACTAGCTCTTTTGACTAAGATGTTGTAATTAAGTATTTCGATTATGACCTCAAAATATTTGTTTTAAAATGCGGATGCGAATTTAATTTTTTTGACCTTGGAATAATCACTCGCGTCGTTCGATAAGAAAGAAACGTCGCCAGCAATTACAACATTGGTGGCGCTCAATCTGAACACCACCATTATACCGATATTAAAAGCGTGTACGCTGAACACCGCTGGTAGGGGTCAAACGGCACTGGTAGTTTCATAGTCATGGCGTTGAACCTGAACGCCTCCACTATGGTTTATACTCATGGCGTTTCGTGAATACGCCACCACTACCATGTACAAGTGGTGTGAGGTTAGTGGCATGCCGCTTAATTGCCATGAACCCTCTTTCCGAACTCCCCCACTAGGCCTTTTCCTACTAGTGTCATGTTTAATCACCATATCCTGCGTCTGCTTTGATCACATCAACCATCATGACCATAACTGGGTGTACATAAAGGTGTGTGTCATGTATTCCAGAGGAATAGTTGAGGCGTATGTATCGAGATCGAGATTTGCCTATCCAAGTGACAAATAGATACTCGAGGCCCACTCGGTGAGATTACATCAATGAGCTTGCAAGCACTTGACTAGGTCACGTGGATGTAATACCACGGGAACAAGTAAACGTGTTTGTCAATAACAAGATCAAAATGTATATGGATACATGAATTGGGTCTTGGACAAACTAGTTATTGTTGCATAAAAGGAATAATACTCGACGTTTAGAAGGTTCAAGCAAACAACCAAATTCGTGGAATGTGAAGGGACTAGCATGTGCTGACGGTCATTGATCGGGGAGATGTATCCTTTATTTCTAAACATTCCCGAACCATAATGGTGTCACACTTGCGAGTAATATACACTATCGGTTGATCTGCAACTGAAAGAGAAGTAGGAACAGAGAATCAGAAGTGTTCCGGAGAGATACCGAAGTGTTCAAAAGATATTCAAAAGGAGTTTTGAATAAGAGGAGTTAAATAAATTGTTTTTAATATTTAATTAAGGAATTAATATTAAATATATTAATTTAAGATAAAATAAAAAGGGAAAACACCATACCTGGGCCAACCCCGGAAGGGAGGAGACCCAAGAGGGGGATTATAACACCCTCGGATCGACCCTATGCAAGTTTTAGCGATTCCCGCCAAACCCACATAGAAACGATTCAAAGGTGCCCACCAGGCACTTGCATGGGGGTGGAAAACGAAGTAATATCATTACACAATAGTCCGCTATGGAACCCACAAAACATATATATATACAACAATGACTCCAGGAGTCAAGATTACAGATATACAATATGAAGATCCAAATCACCTTGAAAACGATACAACGTCCGAGTACGGAAAAGAAGAAAATGTGTCTAAGAGCCCTGAAGAATAACCAATAGTGTCCATAACCCTGCCCAGGCCAAGCTAGAAGGGTAACCCTGCTAGCGACATCGATCTCAAACCTGCTTAAACAAAAGGGGTGCCAACAAAGGGCAAAGGAAAAAAGAGAGCGGTCAATACTGTTGGGGATATGCTATATGGGTATCCTCATAGCATGTCTCTTATCCGACTAACCCGGGTGGCCCATAGTCGGTAGCATGGCCTATGGCCTGCTGGGCGGCCCAGTTAGGTGGATCCAGAAGGGAGGCCCATGCCGGATAAAGGAAGGCTACGATGGAGTCACCAGCGTACCCGGAGCCTTGGAGTGCAAGATACACAAGACTAGTAATAGAAGGTGTAGGACTCTGTAACCTGTCCGGCTAGGACACTTCCCTGTAACCCTAGGTCCTAGAGACTATATAAGTCGGGCCTATGGGAGCCTTTAGGGCACAATCTCATACAACATCAGACAACCTCGCACAGCGAACCTATCTCTGTAACTCGGCGTATTGCCCTTATAGTGATTTATAGCAGGAGTAGGATTCCGCCACCGTTGTGGGATCTGAACCTGGGTAAGCTGTGTTACCTCGTACACGTCAACCATCCGCCTTACCCCATGTCTCTAAACACGCACTGTGAGGACCCCTCCATGGCGTACTCATCGGCAATACCATGGCAGTTGGCGCCCACCGTGGGGTAAGAGGCGCTTCAGGCTCTTCAGCGGGCGAGGACCAAGATCTTCGCGGGAATCGGCGAAACCGTAGCCATCGGTCGCGTTCTCGTCTCTGGCAACGTTCCGATCGTCCCTCCCGACGAGTTCTGGATCCCGGCGAAGACGAACCCTACGTGGTGTTCGATCGTTCCTATCGGAGACATCCACCTCTTCATCGGCGAAACCGACTCAGGCACTAGTTCCCTGGGAGTCGGAGGAGCATCAAGACCCGCACGGACCGCCTACGGGAAGGATATGTTCGCGGAAGGATTGATGTCGGATCTCTCTTCGGAGTTTGTCGGCAAAAATAAAAAAAATTCAAGGCCCACCCAAACCGCCCCTGTGCAGGATATAAAGGTGGAAGATCACTGCAAATCCACCGGCTTAGTCCGTGCGTCTAGACAGCAGAGATCCAAGTTCGTCGGTGTGGTTACCATCTTCAATCTGGCGCGCTGCATTCAGAGAGAGGGCGAAAAACCGCACGATTACCTGGCCAGGTGGCTCCTCCTACGAGCCGACCTAGCCCAGTACCCCGATGATAACGCTCTGTATCACTTCGTGGAAGGACTAGACCGTGGCACGCTTCTCCGACATTCTTTAAGACGGCAGTAGGCAACAGGACGCCTTACCCTCGAAGAGATGGTGAGCACCGTCAACAACTACGTGGAGGCCGAAGTGGCAGCTCAGACAGCGCCGACGCTCATTGACGGAGCCCCTCCGATCCAGCCACCGCCACCACCGCCTCCAGTCATCGTCGAGCCCGTTGCACCTCCACCGCCCATCATCGAGGAAGTCCTGGCACCCTCCGACTCTGTCATTGACGCGCTTTATGCTGATTTCACTGCAGATTCAGAGGAGATAGACTTCAGTCCAGAAGAGCTAGACTCTTCTATGCAGGAGATGGAGGAGGAGTACTCGCGACGAGAAGGCCAACAACACCGTCGCGTCCCGAGGGGTGTTCGTCACCATTGGGACGGTGATGGATGAAGATCAACCCGGCAGAATTCCTCCTACGGCGCTGGAAAAGGGGAAGGGGCCACTTATTGCTGCTGATGATGATCGCGCAAAATTCATGCCTCCTCCGCCTAACCCAGTGCAGCAGCCACAGGAACTCGGCATCGTCCCGAGCAACAACAACACCGCAAACTTGCCGCCTCCAGCATCTACATCTGCAGCAGCCCAAGTTACTCCAGCTGATAGAGTAATGTACGACAATCTCCTCATCGAGCCACTGACCGTTGCTCATATCCGGAACGTGACCCAGCTTGACGAGAAGAGCCAGCAGCTGCTGGAGGAAGCGCAAGCCATCTCGGAGCAAGGTGCTAAACTAGATCGAGATCTGGCCAACGCGCAGAAGTCCATAGAGAAAGCTAGAGCAATGGAGGCCAAGTACAAGACTCTGCTACAGCAGCAGAAGGCTAAGAAAGCTCCAGCTCGCGTCATCAACGATCCTGGCGTACGGCGCAACCTAGGATGGGCTCCCTCTAAGCCAGCATAGGCCAAGCCATACATTGACAGTGAAGGCAAGAAGGTGATGCCCACCCCACTACTTAACCTCGCCGTCGCCAAGACCCTTCTGGAGCAGGATAGATCGCCCGAGGCAGTGGAACAGGTCTACGACCTAGTGGCCAAGGCGGTAAAGCAGCAAGAAAAGGCCACCTCTCAGAGGCTTGAGTCTAACCCAACGCTCTGCCAGTCTAGCCAGTACAAGCCGCCAAGGGACAGATCTCCTCTTGATGTCGGGTCCCAGACGGGTTCCTCACAACGAAGACGGAGGGATGCACGCAACAGGAAGGATGCTATCCCAATATCCTCTGACCACGGAGAAAAGGCCCGACCTCGTCGCCCATCGCCACCGCCCCGGTCTCCCCGACATCGCGAAGATCACAAAGCTCACCATCGTACGGATATGCCCCCACCAAAGCAGTGTGGCATCTTCATCCGCGATAACGCGGAGCAGACCCGTCATGACGGAAAGCACAATGAAGGACATAAGAGCAGGTCGCACCATGACCCTCCGCGTCCGACAAGAAACCGTGACAGGCGTGAGGCGTCGCAGGAGGGTAACGGCAAAAGGCTAACCCACCGCCACCTCCGCCCCGTCACCACCAAGTAGTCACCATGGCGGAGGAGGCCCGCGTCGTTCACGCAACCCATCCCCTGTTGACAAGAATAAGAAGAACCCGGAGCCATACGATGCGCGTTCGCGGATCGATAAGATCCACGAGGCCTGGGAAGGACCATACCTGGGACCATGTTGCTTTGGACCTGCAATACGGTCTGCAACTTACCCCAAAGGCTTCCGGATTGACAATACCATCAAGCCCTATGACGGCACCGCCAAGCCAGCCACATGGTTGTAGGACTACGGCAACGCGGTGGAGATTGCCGGAGGCAACCCCAACGTCGCCGTCAAGTACCTCCCATTAATGTTGGCGGGTACGGCCCGTCAATGGATCGACGACTTGCCGGAGAAATCAATCTACAACTGGTTGGACATGCAAGAAGCGTTCACCAAGAACTTTGAGGGTACATACAAGCGTCCCTGCACTATGGGCGATCTATAGCGGTGCGTGCAAGAGAAAGACGAGACATCTCGCGCCTACCTCTCCCGCTGGCTGGACATGAAGAATTCCTGCGCAGGAGTGCACGCTCAGACCGCCATGGCCGCCTTCATCGATGGGTTGGAAAAGGTCAACGTTGCTCTGACATAAGCTGAAGCGCTTGCAAAACAATCACCAACTCGACTTGAACCAGATGACTCAGTTGGCTAGTGAGTTCGCAGCTGCCGCCGACGATGCTCGTGGCTCCCTGCCGGCAACAGCCGTTCCAACTCAAGCTCGGAGGAACAACAGTACAAAGCGGAATACCGCTCCAGAAGAAAAGCAATCTACTGACATGGTCGCTATGACTTTTGCAGGACGAGGAGAGGGCGGCCAACGTGGCTGAGGAAGGGGAGCTAGTCGTGGGCAGCAACGAGGAAGTGAAACCAACTCGGCGCCGCTCCGCGTTCCCCAAACCTACGAGGAGTACCGTGATATGCCATGCCTCGTACACCTCGACGTCAATGGCAAAGCCACCGATACCAATCGACACTGCAAGTTCGTAAACGACCTCAAGGAAGACCCGGAGTCCGGCTACAAGCGAAGTCGGAAGAACAGACCGCGCGGCAAGGGCAAGGGGAAGAAGAAGGAGGAGGAGTCCAAGGATTCAAGTGACATGGACGAGGACGTTGACCCCAAGCACGCCGCCAAGAGCGACGACAAAGGCAAGAACCCCTTCGCGAAGAAGGCCCCAGTCTACCACACTTTCCTTGGCACCCCCACCGTCCGACAACAGAAGACCTCTCTGAGGATCCTGATGGCTACTCTCCCCCAGTCCCCCAGTACCTGCGCTGGTCGGAGGTTCGAATAACTTGGGACAGGACGGACCACCCAGACCTTATACCCACGGAAAACCAGTACGCCATGGTCATCAACCCCTTGATTGACGGCGTGGAGTTCACCAAGTGTATGGTAGACAGTGGAAGCAGCATCAACATCATGTACCTGGATACACTGCAAAAGATGAACTTGATGGAGCAAAACCTAAGACGGACCAACATCATCTTCCACGGCGTAGTGCCTGGTCGGGAGGCTCGGTCCCTTGGGTGCATTACACTTCAGGTTGCCTTTGGCGATGTTAATAATTAGCGCCAAGAGCGCATGACCTTCGAGGTGGTCCCCTTCAAAAGCGTGTACCACGTCATATTTGGCCGCGACATATTCCACATGTTCATGGCCAAGCCATGCTTCGTCTACAACAAGCTCAAGATACCCGGACCAAACGGCATCATCACTGTATCCGGAAGCTTTACCAAGGCAAGGGACTGCGAGATCAACGAAGCAGTCGTTGCAGAAGCTGTCCTCTACAGTGAAGAATTCAAAGAGATCCAGAGCAAGGTCAATGACTCAAAGATGCCCGCGTCGAAGAAACAGATCTCCGACTCCGCTCCTGCGTTCAAGGCCGCCATCGAGACCAAGCTGGTGGAACTTGTGGTAGGCGAGGCCTCCAAGGTCACCGCCATTGGGACAAACCTGGATCCCAAATAGGAAAGCGCGCTCGTCGAGTTCCTCCATGCAAACAGGGACATCTTTGCCTGGCAACCTGCCGACATGAAAGGTGTACCTAGGGAACTTGCCGAGCACAGCTTAAATATTGATCCAAAATGCAAACCAGTGAAACAACCTCTACGACGCTTTGGAGATGAGAAGAGACGTGCCATTGGCAAATAGATATCTAGGTTACTTAAGGCTAGATTTATCCGAGAAGTCCTTCACACCCAATGGGTGGCCAATCCTGTACTTGTCCCCAAAAAAGGAACCAATGAATTAAGAATGTGCGTTTTACACCGGCTTGAACAAAGCATGTCCCAAAGATCCGTTTGCTTTGCCTCGCATTGACCAAGTCATTGACTCGACGGCTGGGTCGGAACTTTTGTGTTTTAGCGATGCATACTCAGGATACCACCAGATCAAGATGAGGAAGTCGGACCAATTGGCCACTTCGTTCACTACCTCATACGGCACGTTTTGCTATGTCACAATGCCCTTTGGGTTGAAAAACGCAGGTGCTACCTACCAGCGGACAATGCAATGTTGCCTTCACGACCAAATTGGTTGGAACGTTCACGCCTACGTGGACGATATTGCGGTGATGTCCAAAAAATCAAACGACTTAATCTCCTACTTAAAAGAAACCTTTGATAATCTCCGGAAATACAACATGATGCTTAACCCTAAGAAGTGCCTCTTCGGGGTCCCAGCCGGCAAATTCTTGGGCTTCATCGTTTCCCAGCGTGGAATCGAGGTCAACACGGAGAAAATTAAGGCTATCTTGAACATAAACCGTCTGACATGCCTATAGGACATTCAACGACTAACATGTTGTGTTGCGGCAGTTAGTCGGTTCATCAGCCGACTTGGAGAGAAGGCTCTGCCGCTGTACAAGTTGCTGAAGAAGGCGGACAAATTCACGTGGACAGACGAAGCAGATGCAGCATTAAATGTAACACCCTCAGAATCGGCCCTATGCAAGTTTCAGCGCTTCCCGCCAAACCCGCATAGAAACGATTCAAAGGTGCCCACCAGGCACTTGCGTGCGGGTGGAAAACGAAGTAATATCATTACACAATAGTCCTCGATGGAACCCACAAAACATATATATACAACAACGACTCAAAGAGTCAAGAATACAGATATACAATACAAAGATCCAAATCACCTTTAAAACGATATAGCGTCCGAGTACAGACAAGATGCAAATTGAGCTAAGAGCCCTGAAGAATAACCAAAGGCGTCCATAACCCTGCCCAGGCCAAGCCGGAAGGGTAACCCTGCTAAGGACGTCGATCTCAAAACCTGCTTAAACAAAAGGGGTGCCGACAAAGGCAAAGGAAAAAGAGAGAGCAGTCAGTACTGAGGCCAGTACACGGCGAGACTAGAATTCGGCGGTCCTCGCCTACATAGGTGTGGTTGACTGAGCGGCAGCGCGGCATGCACTAAACAACCTATAGAGACTCGAGATAACTATCGGCTATCAGAGAGGGATAAGAAAGACCTATTCGGAACCATCCTGATACTACCACCAAACATACCCATCCTGGTATTTCCCCCTCGAGACCAAACGAGGAAGTCAACCGAGGAACTCACACAGTTGGCAGTTTTATTCATTCCGTTATAGTGGCGGCAATTACTAGTCAAATATAGATAGTCATCCTGATATAATAAGCAGTGGGCAGTTTTAGTTAACCATTCCGTTGTAGTTGCAACACTTACTAGTCAGATACAATTAGCATGAGATATCCCCAAACCCAGCAGTTGTAGGTACTTTTATTTAGCCATTCCGTTGCAGTGAAGCTGATTACTAGTCATATCGGATACAAGTCAAATTATAGCAGTAAACTTTAGTTATAGTTGTCTATGATCGAGAACTGTGCTCCAAGTCGTCCATAACCGCGGACACGGCTTTTCGAAAAGATTTAACCCAGCAGGGGTGCACCAAAGTATCCACACGCACTTCGATCCTTTTTGCCAGATCAGTTAACATACACCCATCGGTATGTCGGCGGGGCCTAAGTCATGACGTTTCCCAGACCCAAAGCAAGTACATGGGGGCCACCCCACTAAGCTACCCGCAACGAAGCTGGCCAGCTCCGGAACGGACCCAGGGTTTGCGTCAGTGGCTGTAAACGACTGGGAACCCGAAAAGGTGACTGGGCTTGTCGATACCGCGAAAACACTCCGCTTACCTAAACAGTACAGGTGCTCCTCGCACAATCTTAAATAAAGCAGTAAAGCATGGCATAAGTACAGAATAGTAATAAAGCTCCAAACTACTTTGTGGCCCCCAGTTCAATACTTTGAAATCAGGTACTAATCGATGGGGGTGCCCATACACCCCACCTGTGGTTAGCGCGCTCGATCTCGGAACAGGTGTCAAGAACTCGGGGTCCTACGGGACACCAGTGAGCGGTTAAAATCCAAATATTGTCTATTACCCACCGGTGCCTCTGCATTTACCTACTTCAATTTTAGTTATTAAACAGTAATTAAAGCCATGATCACCTCCAACATTAAACATGCGGCAATACTCCAACAACTGTGGTACTTGACGACACGCAACAGCACTTGAGCAAGCGACTGCGACGCGCAGGTCCAACTATCTACCAAACAACAGGTAATAGGATGTGTCCAAGGCAATAGAAGGCCGCAAGGGATATCACGGGTACGGAAACTAGAGCATCGCAACACAGATAGCAATAGATCAACAGGAGGAAATAAAGACTATAAATGCAAAATAGGTAGAAGGGGAAGGGATGCTCGCCTGAAAACATTGCCGAAGGTTCATCCGAAGATCGGGTCGACACTCACATCAACTCATCGGCCTAATCCGTGAAGAAGCAAAACACTAGCAGAAACACCGGATGCACTATTTAATTCTATGACGTAAGAACGGGCATGATGCATGTATGATGTATGACATGGCAAATATGCGATGCAATTAGATCATATTAAGCGGAACCGGAGTCCCGACAATTATTCAGATGGTTCAAGTTATTTAGATACCCCACAATTTAAATGTTGCATTAACAAGGCAAAATATATCACCGGTTTGCTACACAAATTTAAATAGGGCCAAAGTAAGACTAGAATCGCCCGTATATGGACCCCATATTTAACTATGAGGCGAATCGGCATAAGGCCCCCAAACCACATGATATGTATGCGAGTATGAACAATTTACATGCAACAAGTAGATATACAACTTTTTATAAAATAGGGCTATAGGTTCGGGGTCACACATGGAGGAGTCTCGGCGATCTTGCGGTCTCGGGTTCGACGGGGTCGGTCGTCGGGATCCGGGGCGTAGGAGCTTCGGGGTCTCAACCATCGGATCGAGAATCATGGCGTTCCAGGAAGGAGACCTTGGCATCGGATGGTCCTTGTCGGAGTACTTGTCGTCCATCTGTATTTGCCAATGGAGAGGTTCTTATACACTTGTTAGTTCTGTTCATCGGGAGGCACGACCACCACATCATCAACCATCGCCACCAAACATCAGCTCTACTGCACCCCAGCACATCCATCCATAGATCGACCCTTCACCGTGTCTCCACCCACGGTCACACCATACAACGAGAACTGGCCTCACTCGCTCACACGACACGGGCACGGCCGAAGGCAGCTGCAGGGCATGGAGGAGCGCCTGCAAGTGAGGATGAGAAGGGGGCCACGACCAAGGCACAGGACAATGGTCGATCGTGGCGAGAGCGTTCACTGCAGGACGACCGACAGCGACGCAACAGAGGACGGAGGACGACGATGCGGGGGTCGGCGACGTGACCTTGGTGACAGGAGGAAATGGCGGGGCAGCTCGGTCGTTGGCGCTTAGAAGAGGGGAGCGGGTGAGGCGCGAGCTCGGGACGCGGGATTCGCGGAGGCAGCTGCGGGAGGACGCGAAGAGGGCGAGGGGGCCACCGGCGCCGGGCAAGGTGAGGGTCGCGGCGTCGCAGGACAGCGGCCGAGGGAGTGGGGTCGACGGGCAGAGGCGAGGCCTCGCTGGGGAAGGGAGGGAGACGGCGGCCTGGTGAGGAGCTTCACGGCAGAAGGAGGCCGACCGGCGAGGGGACGCGGCGGCGGTGATGCTGCTCACAGGAGGGGGTGTACCGCTGCAGAGGGGAGATGGAAGCGGTGTCTCGCGCTGGGGTGGAGGCGGACAGCAGCGACGCTCGAGGTGAGGTCTCCAGGGCTGCCGGACGCGAGGCAGAGGAGGGGCCATGACCGGGGCTCGAGGGGAGGGCGACGCAGAGGAGAGACGAGAGAGGAGGTCGGGGACGGGCGGGCGTACCGCGGGATCGCGTGCGGGATCGGGATCTCGTGTGCGTGTGTGCCGGCAGGGTGAGTGCGTGGTTCCAGGCGGAGCGTGCGGGTGTGTGTGGGGCGCGGGGAGTAGTGTGGGGATGAGGTGGAGGGAAAAGGGAGGGGGTTGGTGAGGTGGCAGGTGGTGGTTGGGTGGATGGAGGGAGGATAGCTGAGGTGGCGAGCACCGATTGGGTGGGATGAGGTGGAGGAAGGGTGGGTAGATTAGGTTGGGGTAGGAAAAGGGTTTAGGTAGTCCGGTTTTGTACTGGGGGTGGCCGACTGGGTCGGATCGGCCCGGTACGGCTGTCCCCTAAAAATAAACTAAATATTTTATTATTTAAAACGGGGCTTTTGAAATCCATTGGTAGACGAAACAAAATAATCCGGAGACTCGGGTTTTGGATTTTGAAATAAAGGCGAGGTATTTAGAAAACAAAATATGTTTTTCGAAAATAGTTTCAGACAAACAAATGCATGATGATGACGATGCTCAAATGCAATGTGGCATGATGACATGAGCATGCGGTCATGATGATGCAATGCACAAAAACAACGCGATTTTCTAGTAGTGGTTTTTGCGGGGCGCCACAATTCGACACCACTAACAATGGATCTCGCCCTCGAGATCCGCCTCATGGTACCGGGAAGAAGGGCGGCGATATGAATCTTCTCGCATTGTGTAGATCCTCGCGACACCACTAACAAGAGGTCGTTGTCCGTGATCGTCAAGAGAACACTCCGGGAACAAAGGGCGAATGTAGAGGTATCCACAAATAAAGCCACCTCTAACTTCGATAGAAGGAGAGAAAAGATGCGGCCTATCCCACTTCAATGTACAAGAGCGAATAGAAAGGGTAGTCAGCATGGGGGCCAATTCATCACGCACCCAAACTATTACTCCGCACAATCAGTGGAAAAGCGTGCAACCATTCTCGGAATCAGACTGAAGATCTCGACAATCGAGGTTCAGAAACAAAGGAGTGATGCAGACTCTGCATCGGATCTGGCGTAGATGATGTCGTCGCATCGGAAAACACCGGAAGGCACGAGAAGGAACAAAGAGAAGTCCATCAGACGAAGGATTCCTCGGATAGCATGAAGACCAGATGTAGCAACACCGTTACCAAAGGAGGAAGCGAAACCCTAAAGGTACGAGGGAACCCAACCACGAGAAATCCTGGACTTGAGGAAAGGTAAGAGAGTGGATTCAAAACACGCAGAGGTAAGAGGAGAATAGCAGAGGGGTAAGGAGTAAAAGCAGACCTAATCAGAACTATCCAACCGATTTTGCAAAAATAGTTTTGACACTCTACTTCGGCCGTCAGCTAGGTTATCCTACAGGCTAGAATTGTGTGGTATTGCAACTGCTGAGCTCTGATAGCACTCTGTAACACCCTCAGAATCGTCCCTATGCAAGTTTCAGCGCTTCCCGCCAAACCCACATAGAAACGATTCAAAGGTGCCCACCAGGCACTTGCGTGCGGGTGGAAAACGAAGTAATATCATTACACAATATTCCTCGATGGAACCCACAGAACATATATATACAACAGCGACTCAAAGAGTCAAGAATACAGATATACAATACAAAGATCCAAATCACCTTTAAAACGATATAGCGTCCGAGTACAGACAAGATGCAAATTGAGCTAAGAGCCCTGAAGAATAACCAAAGGCGTCCATAACCCTGCCCAGGCCAAGCCGGAAGGGTAACCCTGCTAACGACGTCGATATCAAAACCTGCTTAAACAAAAGGGGTGCCGACAAAGGCAAAGGAAAAAGAGAGAGCGGTTAGTACTGAGGCCAGTACACGGCGAGACTAGAATTCGGCGGTCCTCGCCTACATAGGTGTGGTGGACTGAGCGGCAGCGCGGCATGCACTAAACAACCTATAGAGACTCGAGATAACTGTCGTCTATCAGAGAGGGATAAGAAAGACCTATTCGGAACCATCCTGATACTACCACCAAACATACCCATCCTGGTATTTCCCCCTCGAGACCAAACGAGGAAGTCAACCGAGGAACTCACACAGTTGGCAGTTTTATTCATTCCGTTATAGTGGCGGCAATTACTAGTCAAATATAGATAGTCATCCTGATATAATAAGCAGTGGGCAGTTTTAGTTAACCATTCCGTTGTAGTTGCAACACTTACTAGTTAGATACAATTAGCATGAGATATCCCCAAACCCAGCAGTTGTTGGTACTTTTATTTAGCCATTCCGTTGCAGTGAAGCTGATTACTAGTCATATTGGATACAAGTCAAATTATAGCAGTAAACTTTAGTTATAATTGTCTATGATCGAGAACTGTGCTCCAAGTCGTCCATAACCACGGACACGGCTTTTCGAAAAGATTTAACCCTGCAGGGGTGCACCAAAGTATCCACACGCACTTCGACCCTTTTTGCCAGATCAGTTAACATACACCCATCGGTATGTCGGCGGGGCCTAAGTCATGATGTTTCCCAGACCCAAAGCAAGTACATGGGGGCCACCCCACTAAGCTACCCGCAACGAAGCTGGCCGGCTCCGGAACGGACCCAGGGTTTGCATCAGTGGCTGTAAACGACTGGGAACCCGAAAAGGTGACTGGGCTTGTCGATACCGCGAAAACACTCCGCTTACCTAAACAGTACAGGTGCTCCTCGCACAATCTTAAATAAAGCAGTAAAGCATGGCATAAGTACAGAATAGTAATAAAGCTCCAAACTACTTTGTGGCCCCCAGTTCAATACTTTGAAATCAGGTACTAATCGATGGGGGTGCCCATACACCCCACCTGTGGTTAGCGCGCTCGATCTCGGAACAGGTGTCAAGAACTCGGGGTCCTACGGGACACCAGTGAGCGGTTAAAATCCAAATATTGTCTATTACCCACCGGCGCCTCTGCATTTACCTACTTCAATTTTAGTTATTAAACAGTAATTAAAGCCATGATCACCTCCAACATTAAACATACGGCAATACTCCAACAACTGTGGTACTTGACGACACGCAACAGCACTTGAGCAAGCGACTGCGACGCGCAGGTCCAACTATCTACCAAACAACAGGTAATAGGATGTGTCCAAGGCAATAGAAGGCCGCAAGGGATATCACGGGTACGGAAACTAGAGCATCGCAACACAGATAGCAATAGATCAACAGGAGGAAATAAAGACTATAAATGCAAAATAGGTAGAAGGGGAAGGGATGCTCGCCTGAAAACATTGCCGAAGGTTCATCCGAAGATCGGGTCGACACTCACATCAACTCATCGGCCTAATCCGTGAAGAAGCAAAACACTAGCAGAAACACCGGATGCACTATTTAATTCTATGACGTAAGAACGGGCATGATGCATGTATGATGTATGACATGGCAAATATGCGATGCAATTAGATCATATTAAGCGGAACCGGAGTCCCGACAATTATTCAGATGGTTCAAGTTATTTAGATACCCCACAATTTAAATGTTGCATTAACAAGGCAAAATATATCACCGGTTTGCTACACAAATTTAAATAGGGCCAAAGTAAGACTAGAATCGCCCGTATATGGACCCCATATTTAACTATGAGGCGAATCGGCATAAGGCCCCCAAACCACATGATATGTATGCGAGTATGAACAATTTACATGCAACAAGTAGATATACAACTTTTTATAAAATAGGGCTATAGGTTCGGGGTCACACATGGAGGAGTCTCGGCGATCTTGCGGTCTCGGGTTCGACGGGGTCGGTCGTCGGGATCCGGGGCGTAGGAGCTTCGGGGTCTCAACCATCGGATCGAGAATCATGGCGTTCCAGGAAGGAGACCTTGGCATCGGATGGTCCTTGTCGGAGTACTTGTCGTCCATCTGTATTTGCCAATGGAGAGGTTCTTATACACTTGTTAGTTCTGTTCATCGGGAGGCACGACCACCACATCATCAACCATCGCCACCAAACATCAGCTCCACTCCACCCCACCCCACCACATCCATCCATAGATCGACCCTTCACCGTGTCTCCACCCACGGTCACACCATACAACGAGAACTGGCCTCACTCGCTCACACGACACGGGCACGGCCGAAGGCAGCTGCAGGGCATGGAGGAGCGCCTGCAAGTGAGGATGAGAAGGGGGCCACGACCAAGGCACATGACAACGGTCGATCGTGGCGAGAGCGTTCGCTGCAGGACAACCGACAGCGAGGCAACAGAGGACGGAGGACGACGATGCGGGGGTCGGCGACGTGACCTTGGTGACAGGAGGAAACGGCGGGGCAGCTCGGTCGTTGGCGCTTAGAAGAGGGGAGCGGGTGAGGCGCGAGCTCGGGACGCGCGATTCGCGGAGGCGGCCGCGGGAGGACGCAAAGAGGGCGAGGGGGCCACCGGCGCCGGGCAAGGTGAGGGCCGCGGCGTCGCAGGACAGCGGCCGAGGGAGTGGGGTCGACGGGCAGAGGCGAGGCCTCGCTGGGGAAGGGAGGGAGACGGCGGCCTGGTGAGGAGCTTCACGGCAGAAGGAGGCCGACCGGCGAGGGGACGCGGCGGTGGTGATGCTGCTCACAGGAGGGGGTGTACCGCTGCAGAGGGGAGATGGAAGCGGTGTCTCGCGCTGGGGCGGAGGCGGACAGCAGCGACACTCGAGGTGAGCTCGCCGGGGCTGCCGGACGCGAGGCAGAGGAGGGGCCATGACCGGGGCTCGAGGGGAGGGCGACGCAGAGGAGAGACGAGAGAGGAGGTCGGGGACGGGCGGGCGTACCGCGGGATCACGTGCGGGATCGGGATCCCGTGTGCGTGTGTGCTGGCAGGGTGAGTGCGTGGTTCCAGGCGGAGCGTGCGGGTGTGTGTGGGGCGCGGGGAGTGGTGTGGGGATGAGGTGGAGGGAAAAGGGAGGGGGTTGGTGAGGTGGCAGGTGGTGGTTGGGTGGATGGAGGGAGGATAGCTGAGGTGGCGAGCACCGAGTGGGTGGGATGAGGTGGAGGAAGGGTGGGTAGATTAGGTTGGGGTAGGAAAAGGGTTTAGGTAGTCCGGTTTTGTACTGGGGGTGGCCGACTGGGTCGGATCGGCCCGGTACGGCTGTCCCCTAAAAATAAACTAAATATTTTATTATTTAAAACGGGGCTTTTGAAATCCATTGGTAGACGAAATAAAATAATCCGGAGACCCGGGTTTTGGATTTTGAAATAAAGGCGGGGTATTTAGAAAACAAAATATGTTTTTCGAAAATAGTTTCAGACAAACAAATGCATGATGATGACGATGCTCAAATGCAATGTGGCATGATGACATGAGCATGCGGTCATGATGATGCAATGCACAAAAACAACGCGATTTTCTAGTAGTGGTTTTTGCGGGGCACCACATTGAAGCAGCTCAAGGAGATTCTTTCCTCAGCGCCCATCCTTGCAGCACCCGAGCCTGGAGAGCCCCTGTTAATTTACATGGCGGCAACCAACAGGGTTATCAGCATCGTTGTCGTGGTAGAGCGGAAGGAACCAGGCTATGAGCACGGAGTTCATCGACCAGTTTACTATGTGAGCGAGGTCTTGACGGAGTCCAAGCAGCGTTACCCGCACTACCAAAAGATAGCTTATGGAGTATTCCTTGCTTCTTGGAAGCTGAGGCATTACTTTCAGGAGCACCCAATCACAGTGGTGAGCAAGACTCCACTGTCCGACATCATCAACAACAGCGACGCTACAGGAAGGGTCGCGAAGTGGGGCATTGAACTTGCCGCCTTCGAGATCACCTACAAGAGACGCGACACTATCAAATCACAAGCCTTGGCGGATTTTGTTGCAGACTGGACGGAGAAGCCAGACGCTACTCCGTTGCCAGAACCAGAGTATTGGGTGATGCACTTTGATGGATCAAAGCTGCTCAATGGCTCGGGGGCTGGTGTATTGCTACAGTCACCAACAGGAGACAAGCTACACTACGTTCTGCAGATCCACTTCGAGGCTACAAACAACATGGCGGAGTATGAAGAACTCATTCACGGACTACGTGTAGCCAAGGATATTGGCATCAAGCACATAGTTTGCTGTGGAGATTCCGACTTGGTTGCCCAGAAGGTGGCTGTCACCTGGAATGCGCGGAACCCTATGATGGCGGCATATCGAGACGAAGTGGACGAGATAGCCAAGAGCTTCTTGGGCTACGAAGTTAAGTATATGCGTAGGGAACAAAATGAGGCGGCTGATCTGCTGTCTAAGATAGGATCAGGGCGCAAGCGAATTCCACCAGGAGTTTTCCTAGAGCATCTGCGCACACCATCCGTGAAGGGAGCCGACATTGACAACCCGGATAGAGCTGACTCTTTCGTCAACATGGTGACTAAGGTCCCTCCGGCTTGGACAAAACCGTTCATGGAATACCTCGAACACGGAACTTTGCCCGACGACGAAGTCGAAAGATGGCAAATAGTACGACGAGCAAAGGGTTATACCATAATCAATGGGCAACTCTACAAAAGGAGCACTACTGGTGTATACCTAAAGTGTGTTTCCCAGCTAGAAGGTATGGAAATCCTACGCGAAATCCATCTAGGAGATTACGGGCACCACGCCGCTCCTCGATCGTTGGTCGCGAAAGCCTTCCGGCAAGGATTCTACTGGCTGACTGCGAAGGCGGACGCCGACAAGCTGGTTGAAACATGCATGGGATGCCAGTATTATGCCCGACAACCACATGTTCCTGCTAAAGAACTGCAAACAATACCAATAACTTGGCCGTTTGCTGTCTAGGGGCTAGACATGCTGGGACCGTTACAAATGGCACCTTGTGGGTTTACACATCTGCTCGTAGAATTTGATAAATTCACTAAATGGATAGAAGCTAAACCCATTAGAAAGCTTGATGGGGCAACTGCCCTCAGGTTCGTCCGAGATCTAGTGGTGAGATTTGGTCTCCCACGTAGCATTATCACCGACAATGGCAGCAACTTATCACTCGGAGAAGTGGAGGCATATTGCTGGGAGAAAGGCATCCGACTTGACCTTGCATCTGTGGCACACCCACAATCCAATGGATAGGTCGAGCGAGCCAATGGATTAATTCTGCAGGGAATCAAGCCACGTCTTGAGGCACCGCTACATAGAGCAGCTGGAGCCTGGGTAGAAGAATTGCCATCTGTGCTGTGGAGTTTACGAACTACACCCAACAGATCTACCGGCTACACCCCTTACTTCATGGTATATGGAGCAGAAGCCATCCTGCCTTCCGACATCCTCCACGATGCACCAAGAGTTGCCGCCTACGACGAGGATGACGCTGAAGAATCCAGACGCCTGGATGTGGACCTTCTCGAGGAGGAGCGCATTTTGGCATGCCAAAGATCCGCCATCTACCAGCAGAAGCTACGCAGCTACCATAGTCGCCGCGTTCGGCATCGCTCGTTTAAAGAGGGGGATTTGGTGCTCCGACTTAAGGAGAAGAAGTCACACAAATTATCCCCGCCATGGGAAGGACCGTACATCATAAGCAAGGCGCTGCTCAATGGGTCTTACTACCTTATTGACAATCGTGAACTAAAGGATCATAAGCGTAAGCGACCTGACCTGGATGATGACTACCCGGGGCTTGATCGGCCATGGAACATAGCACAACTACGTCCTTTTTACACTTCGCATTTTTTATCTAATTGTGTACCTCTTATATGATCAATGAAATAAAGATCTTTGGTTCACTCATATTTCTGAGTCTTTTACCTCCTTTAGTGTTCATTTTTAGATCATGTAAAACCTTTATGCACAAGCTTTGCGTTTGCACTTGTGAAAATTCCGCCTACGGGCGTTAGCTTAAGTTTTCTGGTCTACACGTTCTTTGTCGTTTTTATGTGGATTCTGGAGTAGTGACTTTTGGCACTTATTGTCGGTGATTTTGTGCTCAGGTTATTGACGGTGCCATTGGGCATCATCACCTAAGCGCATGGTTCCGACAACGAGTCTTCCGACTCACGAAAAGTCAAGCATAAGAACCAAAGTAATGGATAAGCCAGCACTTGCTTAAAAAATATATACATGCTGGGAACTAAGTTCTTAAGTAGCAGGAAATAACAACCATTGTTTTCCGCCTTAAGTTACATCATCAAAGTTTTTTCCGCACACATACCAAAGGCAACACAAATATTACATAGTGTTTTTCACTCTTTCGGCGCAGGAGACTTGGAAGCAGCATCGTCCCCAGCCGGAGAATCACCTTCAACATCGGCGCTATGATGAGACTCGGAGGAATCTTGGTTGACGCTGTCGATGGTGTTCATGGGCACGAAGACATCAATGTCAACCAACTCAGCAACTCTGGTGTCATAACCCGCGAGTGATGACAGGATGGCTTCGTGATCAATCTCTTTGCCGTCATCATCAACGTCGGGGATACGAGAGGTCACCGTGTCGATGTTGGCATCTTCGTAGTGTGCCTTCACTATTGAGAGCGCCATCCTTGCGCCAGCCCATGCACATGAAGCTTTCCAGCTTGTAACACGCTCGGGGGCCCGGCGCAGAATCTCCGAGTACTTCGTCACGGAGTCCGAGGCCTTGATGTATATCTGGAGGGCTTGGCAATCTCCTTGGCTTGGGTGATGGCGGTGTTGATGAAGTTTCCGGCAAGAACCATGCATTCCTTGTCCGAATGAGGCGAGCGGGTTAAACCCATAGGAGCTGAAAATTCCGACAATGAGCGCATGAGTTCAACAAACTCGAAGTATCCTGACTACAGACATACAAGGCGGAGGAAAATTACTGAATATGCTGGCCCTGGCCTGCCAGACGGTGTCCGCCAAGGATTCCTTCTCTTGTTGGAGGAGCTTAAACGCCTCGTTGTGGCGTTGGTTTTGCTCATCAGCAGCTTGCTTCTGATCTTTTAAGATCGCAAGCTCCTCCTTCAAGTGATTGATTTCCGCGGAGGCGGAATCCTGCAGGGCTTTCATGGAATCCTCGTGCATCTTCAGCATCACTTCCGTCTCATTCTTAAGGATTCTGTTCTCGCTGTCCAGCTGCTGGATGTGCTTGAACTGCTCAACAATATCCTTGGCCTTGGCGACATGTTCTGCAAAGTCGGAGAAAACAAAAGTACACAGTGAGTACTCGGAGAATGAAGGCATAAAACCAAGACGGAATGCGCAAAAAAGAAAACAGACTCTTGTTTTTGATGATCTGTTCCTTCAAGATGGCAGTTTTACCCTTTTCGGCTTCAAGATCTGCGCGCATCTTCTGGTACTTGTCATTGGCCATGCCCCTCCGAGCATTCTCCGTTCTGTGGAACAAAGGAAAAAGTTAAACTGTTGTTTAGTCTGCTTGGAGCACCTAGTCGGAAACTTTCCATCTAGGCGCTCGGGGGCTACAGCGAAAGTTTTTCAACTTAGAAATATGCTTAGCTTTTCTTTAAGCATCTAGTCGGAGCTACTTCAGTTCTCGATTAGCAGCTTGGGGGCTACCGTATAAAGTTTTAACTCGGAAAATGCTTAGCTTTTCTTTAAAGCATCTAGTCGGAACTAAATTCAGTTACAACTAGAGGCTTGGGGGCTACAGTATTGAAAATTATAAACACTTCATATGCTACTCTTAAAGCATCTAGTCGGAATAATTTCTTCCATCTAAATGCTTGGGGGCTACAGTGAGAGTTCTTTCTAACTTAGTCACTCTTAGAGTATATAGATGCAAAAAACCTATGGTTTTCCGTCTACATCCTCGGGGGCTATAGTGGGATACTCATATGAAATGCAAAAGGTAAAGTAAAACTTACAAGTGCAATAATCTTGAGGTTTGTGGCACTCTCGGCCAGCAGCTTGCCAAAGGAAATGCTATTTCCCCGCAAGATATCTGCTTGTCGGAGAAGCTCCTCAATACCGCACGTAGGAGATGACGGCACTCCTCCAGGAATCAGAGCTGTGTTACTCGGCATGAGCGCCGGGTAAACTATCTTCGGGAACTCGAAGGGCTTCTGGGGAGCGGGGGCGCCGCCTTCGGCAGAGGTACCATCTCCCACTGCCGCCTTGCTGCTACCGATGGCATCCTTAGCCGGAGCTTCAGCCATTTGTAGAGCAGTGCTCTCCTACGTCGCCTGTTCGCCGACAACAGCGAGTTCGGTAGAGGCGCCAGAATCCACTTCCATGGCGGAAGGGCCTGGTGCCTCCTGGGCTTGAGAGCTTGTCGGAGCAGAGGAAGGCTTGACGGCAGGAGTAGCAGGGGCGATGGCGGGGGAGGAGTCGCGATGCAGCATATCCTTGATATTTCGGAAGCCCCCAAAGTCTTGGAGGTCTTCTTGAGGCTCGTCGTGGCTTTGTTCCTGAGACGTGCAAAATGCATAAGTACAGGAACAAAACAGACATATAGACAATGTCGGAGAATGAGAAGCTTACACTAGGGGGGATGCTTTGGCAAAAATCCCGGTGGCTTTTCTCTTTTCCGCCTCCAGGGCAGCGATAGTCTTCTTGGAGGCTCCACCCTCCGTCTTCTTCTTCTTGCCTCCGTCGGCAGTGTCAGAGGTGGAGCTCTTCCGCTTTCGCGCCAACGGGACATCGTCGTCGGACACGACCGTGACTACCTTCATCTTTGGATCGTAGATGTGGGCAGCCAGGTTGTCCTCATCTAGATCGCTAAGCTGTTAAGTTAGAAATCATCGTGTTAGATGGGGTGGTAATGGCAAGACGGAGAAACTGGAGTATATGTCGTACACGGAAAATACATATCTACCTTTGGGCACTTGCCGTCTACGAACATGTCATAGGTGATGGTGAAGCCACGCTTCTTATCCTTCACCTTGACGATGTCCTTCAGGCGGAGCTTGACGGATTCGCTCGAGAAGTTATCCACGGAGATCCGGAGGGTATCCCTTCGATCACTGGTATACTCGTGCATGAACTTCGCGCGGTGCTGTAGAGGTTGGGTTCGCCTGATGAACCAGCACATGGCCAGGTCCAAGCCGGTCAAACCCGTCTCTACGAACCATTCGATCCGCCTTATTGCGCGAGAAGCGTCGAGGTCGGAGGGAAGGGAGGCATGGGATCTCCATGTGGAAACTTCAGCGGCGGCTCCATCCGCGAAGTCCGGGTACGTTACTTCTCGGCCCGCCAAAGGAATGTCGGGGCCGTAGAAGTACGTCCGCTGCCAGTTTTTGCAGGACTCATGGCCGACGATGTCGAGTAACCGCCGGCCAGGTCGGATGTTGAAGCTTATGGTGCCGCAGTTCCTAAGCTCCTCCCTACTATGTCCGGCTTCATGTTTGATGGTGAAGAAGTACACGAACAAGTCTAACCTAGGCCTATTCCCTAGGTAACCCTCACAAAGTGCCGTGAAGTTGCTAAGCACTAAGATGCTATTGGGGGAGAGGTTATGGGGTTGGACCTTGTAGTGGTTCAAGACGGAGAGAAAGAAGTGGGAGATGGGCAGAGAAACACCGCGTACCAGCTGAGCCTTGAGGTACACCTTTTCTCCGGCTTGGGGAGAAGGTGTCACCTCGCCGGCCGGCGCGGCCCCCCAGGCAAGCCTCTCCGTCGCGGGGAGGTAGCCTTCGGCGACCATCTCTTCGATGTCGCAGTCAGTGATGTCCGAACCGCGCCAGTCGCCCTTGTGCGAGTCTGGCTCTTCTTCCAGAGGCTCTAGCGCCGCCAGATTATGGTCGCCGCCGGTGGTTTCGATCACCGCCGATGCGGGGATGACCAGGACCTCTGGGGGCACGAAGACGGAGCTCGCCGGCTTCGCCATGGCTTCGCTCGACCCCACCATCAATGGGGAGGAGCTGCTGCTGGCCATGGGGTGCTGGAAGGATGCGACTGACGCAGCGGGAGGCTAGGGTTTTCGAGGTTTCTTGCGGAGAGCTCGAGGAGGCGTGCGGCTGGAGGAAGAAGACAATGATGCGAGAGGAATGAGGTAAAAAGTGGAAAGTGTCCCGAGGTTACTATTTATCATACTCTGCGTCAAGATTCGTGCAGCTGATCGGACGATTGCCGCATAGATGACGTGTCCATGAACTTGTGCGGTAATTTCGCCACGTCTCCAACCGTTGCCGCCAACGATTCGTATTGCTTGCGCGGGAAAATCGGATATGATTGCGTTCTCTGCATGTGTGAGTTACGAGGCGTCGCTGACCTAAGCCTACATCGTCCTAGCTGACACGGGTAGATGAGCCGTCGCATCGAAGATTCCGGCATGGTCCGATTTAATCCGACTACGGAAGAGTACGATGGAAGATTCAGCATCTCTCCGGCTTACCATTTGAAGACGGAGAAAAGCCTTGCAGGGTTCTTTGGGAGGACTACAAGATATTGCTTGACGATTTGCCGACATCCATCTAGACGGAGCATTCAACGTGAAGAGGCAATACCGCGCAAGATCTCGGAGTTCTCCGGGGGCTACTGTTGGGGATATGCTATATGGGTATCCTCATAGCATGTCTCTTATCCGACTAACCTAGGTGGCCCATAGTCGGTAGCATGGCCTATGGCCTGCTGGGCGGCCCAGTTAGGTGGATCCAGAAGGGAGGCCCATGCCGGATAAAGGAAGGCTACAGTGGAGTCACCAGCGTACCCGGAGCCTTGGAGTGCAAGATACACACGACTAGTAATAGACGGTGTAGGACTCTGTAACCTGTCCGGCTAGGACTTTTCCCTGTAACCCTAGGTCCTGGCGACTATATAAGTCGGGCCTATGGGAGCCTTTAGGGCACAATCTCATACAACATCAGACAACCTCGCACAGCGAACCTATCTCTGTAACTCGGCGTATTGCCCTTATAGTGATTTATAGCAGGAGTAGGATTCCGCCACCCTTGTGGGATCTGAACCTGGGTAAGCTGTGTTACCTCGTACCCGTCAACCGTCCGCCTTACCCCACGTCTCTAAACACGCACTGTGAGGACCCCTCCATGGCGTACTCGTGGGCAATACCACGACAAATACTGAGGCCAGTACACGGCGAGTCTTAGAATTCGGCGGTCCTCGCCTACATAGGTATGGTGGACTGAAGCGGCAGCGCAGCATGAACTAAACAACCTATAGAGACTCGAGGCAACTGTCGGCTATCAGAGAGGGATAATAAAGACCTATTCGAAACCAACCTGATACTACCACCAAACATACCCATCCTGGTATGTCCCCCTTGATACCAAACGAGGAAGTCAATCCGAGGAAACTCACATAGCTGGCAGTTTTGTTCCTTCATTCCATGGTGGTTATCCAACTTACTAGTCATACCAGATACAAGTCATATTATAATAGTAAACTTTAGTTATAGTTGTCTTTGATCGAGAACTGTGCTGCAGGTCGTCCATAGCCACGGACGCGACTTTTCGAAAAGATTAAACCCTGCAGGGGTGCACCAAAGTTTCCGCACACACCTACACCCTTGTTGTCCGATCAGGTAGGTACAAGATCACAAAACATACACCCAACAATATGTAGATGGGGTTTCAGACACGACGTTTCTCAGACCAAAGAAAGCACATGGGGGCCACCCTAATAAGCTACCTGTAATGAAGTCGGCCGGTCTCTGAGACGGACCTAGGGTTTGCGAGAACGGCTATAAACGACTGGAACCCAAAATTTTGACTGGCTTGTCGATATCGCGAAATCGTGTCGCGGTCCAAAACAGTACAGGCGCTCCATGCGCAATAGTAAATAAAGCAGTAAAGCATGGCATAATTACATGATAGTAATAATGCCGCAAGCTAGTTTGTGGCCCCCAGTATAGTACTTTGAAATGAGGTACTAAATCGATGGGGGTGCCCACACACCCCTGTGGTTAGCGCGCTCATTCTCGGAACAGTGTCAAGAACTTGGGGTCCTACTCGACACCAGTGAGTGGTTAAAAAACAAATATTGTCTATTACCGACCGGTGCCTCTGCATTATTTACCTACTTTCAATATTAGTTATTAAACGACAATTAAAACCATGACCATCTCCATCATTAAGCATGTGCCAACCACCCAACAATCGTGAAACATCAACGATGCGAGGCAGCACCTGAGCAAGCGACTACAACTCGCAAGGCCAACTATCTATCAATCAAGAAGCAATAGGAGGTGTCCAAGGCAATATAAAGGCTGCAGGGGTATATAAAGGGGTATAGAATCTAAAGCACCGCATCACAGATAGCAATAGATCAGCAGGAGGAAGTAAAGGCTATAAATGTAAAATAGTTAGAAAGGGGGAGAATGCTCGCATGAAAACATTGGAAGGTTCATATGAAGATTGGGTCAACACTCGCATCAACTCATCAGCCTAATCCGTGAAGAAGCAAAGCACTAAAACAAACATCCGATGCACTATTTAATACGACGAGAAAAGATCGGGCATGATGCATGACATGGCAAAGGTGCGATGCAATTAGGCAATATTAAGCAGAACCGCGGTTCCGATAATTAATTAGGTGGTTCATGTTGTTTAGATACCCCGCATTTTAAATGTTTTCTTATCAGCGCATAATATGTCATCGGCTCGCTACACAAATTTAAATGGAGCCAATATAAGACTAGAAAAGCCTGCATATGGTCTCCATATTTAATTATGATATGAATCGGCATAATGCCCCCAAACCACACAAATATGTATGCAACCATGAACAATTTAAATGCAATAGGTATATATTATATATTATAAAAATATTGGTCTAGGAAAAGAGATTACACTTGGGTTTCGACGATCTTGGTCCAGGGGTTCAACGAGGTTCAGCTCGCCAGGATCGGTCTTCGGGGTTTAGCTGTCCTTGAAGAAGACTTAAACGTTCCATGTAGACGACCTATGGGTTCGAGGTCTTCAGTTTCTTGTCGGCGGCCATGGGTTTCCGAATCAAAGTACTTGAGGTTCTATCCACGACATTGATGGCGAACTTGAACAACACCGGTGCTCGGGTCCATGCGTCAAAGATCTTGACTTATCACGGCATACGAGGCGCACACTTGTAAAGATCAGGGATATTGCATCATGGACACATACACATACACAAAAATGGTGGCGATGACGACAAAATATGAGCGAGGCACCGAATGTCGTCCAAGGGAAACAACAGCGCAGACCATCATGTCAACATGAAGCCAAGAGGAACTCTGTATAGACGCAATAGACAACCAAACTTCAGCGACGCACAAAGGAGCAATAACACACTATAGACAAAGACATTGTTGTGTCAGCCAGGTTGTGGAGCAAGGGTGGCCTCGGAGATCGAACATGCCATAGGTGGGGGCGGCCTGTCGCTGTCAAGCATGCATGGAGGAGCTTCAGCGGGAAGGGGATTGTCAACACTCGGATTTTTAATCATAGATGCCTGTTATGCCATACATCGCAATCCTAGGATTACCATTTTTGCGAGACATAACAGATTGGATATCACAGTACATCATCCATTACAAACCATACATTAGGTCTTACACAAATAAGGATCTCATGATCCAGTTCTTAATACAATTCAAGAAGCGGAATAACGTAATAGTAACGATAGCGTAGGCGAAGCTCCATCTTCAAGGTCACAAGCAATACTGACGATGGGAGATGATCCTAGTTGTCGTAACATTCCTGCTGTCCAGCTTCCTGATACTCCTCTTCATAGTCTGGCCACGGGAATAGCGAGGGACAAAGCCATGAGTACTTTTTAAGTACTCGCAAACTAATACTAACAAGTGAAGTGGTTTTGAATAGGATATACTAATCTCTAGGGTTGTTTTGCAAAAATCCAGATTTACCTCAACTAAGTTCAGAAGCAAACAAAGCTAGTTGAAAGTTTTATAACACCTAAGTGGGAACTTCAATTTTAAATCACAACTCTGTTGTGGTCAAGTCAAAGTCATAAATCATTTCATAAGTCATTTTGAAAACATCTGACGGGGGAACATTATGGCCACTCCAACTGTCCATAACCGCGGACGCGGCTATTCAAATAGTTTGACACTATGCAGAGATTATACACTTTCACCACAAAATTCGATACATCTGTCAGGAACAACTCCTGAATTTACCATACTCAGTATGCGGATAATCAATCTTAACATTTCAATTACACGCCCTAGTATAGGGACCTCTCCTGTGAGTTTGGCCTCCCAACCATGACCAACTGTCATCTTGGGTACTGCACAGGTGGACAATCTTCACAAGGTAGCCTCAGCTTAGACCTTGGCCGCAAGAGAACCCATACTAAGGTATATAAATTTCCAGTCAAGCCCTACCCAAATTTCGGGTACTGTGGTTTTACGGTAAAATTGGAATGGTATCGCATACAGACAACCATCAATTTTGTAAAGGGCTCAGCCTCATTCCTTAACATTTTCATCGTCATAAATCATTTGGTGTTCGGAAACACATGTCAAAACATTTCAGTAGAATGAATCATCATTCTAAGGTTTTCATAACCATTTTCACCAAGTATTCCCATCTAAAGTTGATCAAGTTTTATGCTTAGCACTAGCATCTATAAGTGGGGGTAAATACTAATGAGGGGTTGTAAAAAGGTGGGATTAATTAAATTCAATCTCATTCCTTAGGATGATATCAAGATTATCTAACTTAGATCAAGTTTTATGCTCTTTATGCTACCTTTAATAATCTTTCTAAAATTTACAATTCACTAAGTAAACATTAATAGAAGCTTTGATAAAGGAAATAAAATACTAAGCTTGCAAGTAAAATTAGGATGGTGTGTCAAGTGGGTATAATCACATATGCTTAAGGAATATAGTTGGAATAGTAACAAGCAAGTAGTAGCTTGCATAAGTGGGGTATCTTGCAAGTATTGGCTTGCTAAGAAATCAGTATAAGGTTGCCTTATGTAGAGCAGTGGTTGAAGTTCTCCTCGGCTTCTTCCTCATAGTATCCTCCTTCCTCCTCGTATCCTTGGTCGGTACTAGCGTCTATAAATAAATACGAGCTACACAATCACCAAACAATACTTAACTATTTCTAAAAATCACACAAAGGTTCACACTAGATGATCTAGCATCATCACTAACATTACAAGATTAAAGCACTTGTTTCATTTATTTTATTTTAGAAAAGTAATTTCTACTCATTAAAAAACTACTTAAGATTTAATATTCTCCAACTAAAACATGGGATCATGTTGACGACTGTCATCACCACATATTTCCGCACATGGGAATGTGATTTAAAGTGGTGTCACAATATAATAAGGTTTAACCTTTTTATTTTATTTAATTAAAGTGACTAGAAATGCCTATGTGGCATTCTTTTATTACTTGATCATTATTTCTGTAAGTAAACCTATATATTTTTTTATATTTTAAAATGTATGGTTAAATGAGATTTATGAGAGTTGGAATCAACTCAAAAGCTCTTATGGTTGAATTTTGAAAAATATTTGAATGTAGAAAAGCTTCTCCCTTGTTATTTTTACCATGGGTGATCTACAAATCTAAATGGTTTGAATCCAACAGGCTTGGATTAAGCATTCCAGAAACTTTCTAACAAAATTGGTTTCATGCATTTTGGTTCAGTGAAGCGAGCTGGGTTGATTTTTGAATCTAGGTATAGAACTGGGTTTGAAATTAAATGAATAAATCTAAATTTTAATCGTTGGGTCGCGCGGGATGTTTAACTGGGACGGACCACTATGCACAGCGAACACGCGGGCTGGTTAAGCGAGCGACCCAACTCGTCAGTGAAAAAACGAGTGGCGAAGCGGTACAAGGTGATCTAGGCCGCACGATCTAACTCTAATCGAACGGCTCTGGTTCATCGTCCACGTCGGGCAGCACCGGCGAGACAGAACCCTAGCGCGGCCGGTGGGGGTCGTGGGAGGCTCACCGGGGCTCAGGCGATGGTCGGCGATGGGGGCGAACGACGAAGTCGACAACGACGATTCTCCCGGTACTGGCAGCTTCTCCTAGGGCGGCTCCAATGGGCGGTGCCTCTCCTCCTCTACAACGGCGAACTCTGGTGAAATTCCGGCCACCTGGTGCTTGCCTTGCTCTGGGAGTGAGTGGGTGTGATCAGTGAGAGGTGGGGAGTGAACTGGTGTGAAAAAAACGAGCAGGGGAGGCCTCCTTTTATAGTGGCTGAAGGGGACCGAATGGCGCGTGTGGAGCTCGTCGGTGTCAACGGCACAAAGTGCTACTGGCATGGGCGACGATAAGGGGCAGTGTTGTGCTCCCTGGCGAAGCTCAAAGACGTGGTGGCGAGGTGTGGGGCCGTGCGAGATGGTCGGAACGTCGCGGCGTTCTGGCCGGGTCCGACGGTGATTTTAATGGTGCAAAGCGTCTACGGTCTGCGCGGCGGTGAATGGCCATGTCCGCGGGGTTACTGGGGTGCTGGAAATCACGCGGTCTGTGGGCGTGTGTCACGGTTGTCGCACTGGTGCGCTCTCGGCTCGCTCGCGGAGAGGCTTGTCATGAGCTTGACGTATGGTCCAGGGGCTGGCAGTGCTCGAGGCTTGGACAGGGGGTGGCGGTGGACGGTGGTCAGTGCTCCAGACATGCTTGCTAGGCTTGGTGCTTCTCCTAGCTTGCTCTCGACATGTGGGTGGCAAGTTAGGCTCGACATGGTCACCATTGATGGATATGCCAAGCTCACAATGGTGATAAGGCTTGTTAATTGGGCTAGATCATCTACTGAGAGTATAGAGTGAGCTAGAGAGGGAACAAGGTTGGCCAAAATTACTACTCCTAATAATGTTTTGTGTTTGTTTGTTTGCTGCTGACAAGGTGTTTGATGAATGGCCGAAATAATTTCAAATTTGAATTTTAGATTCAAACTTGGTGGGTTTGATAGGCACATACTAGGGAGTATATGGTTAGTTGGATTG
The DNA here is from genome assembly GCA_916181665.1 of Avena sativa. Taxonomy (NCBI): domain Eukaryota; kingdom Viridiplantae; phylum Streptophyta; class Magnoliopsida; order Poales; family Poaceae; genus Avena; species Avena sativa. The sequence goes on along the minus strand of OV702285.1, from coordinate 346,805,225 downwards.
GTCAAGGGGCACTGGTTTGGTTGGGTTTTGAAAATGTGTGATCTTCACATATGTTAAAGATTCAATTTTGAATTGTCATTTGAATGGGGTTGCTAAATGTTTCTACAAGTTTGAAGGGTGGGCTTTGATTCACTTTTACCTGGTCTAGCAAGGGGTGAAAAGAATTGGAAAAGTTTCTGTTTGGAATCTTGGACTAGAAACACTCAAAGTGACCTAGTGAGCAAGATTGGCAAAAATGACCATTTGCCTTATTTGATTTGTTTTTGATTTTCTCTTGATTTGTTTCTACTTGTAAATGTTTTATATGATGTTATTTTCATCCTTAAACCATTCCTTGCTATTTAGGTTAATCACACAAGTCCATTCATGCATTTATCAAATCATCACACACACATATGCATTCATTTTGTTTTTATCTAATCAAAGTTTTTGTGAACCCTCATTTTAGTGATTAGATTTTGATGATCATTGTTTTATATTTTTGGGATGTTACAGGGATGGCGACCTACAAGCGGAGGTGGCACCGAGGAACACGGGGTCGTGGAAGGGGGGCCAGAGGCGGGTCGTCGGGAGGAGAACAAACATAGGACAACGACACAGGTGGCAGGGCAAAGGCGTTCGGGTCCTGGCCGGCTACCAGAGAGAGGAGAAGAGGGACCGCGCGATAAGCGCTCAGGCTTGGGGAGGAGAAGCCCAGGGAGACGCAACTCGAGGAGGAAGGGGCGCCGGCGGTGACTCGGGAACTGGCGGCTGCTCGCTGACGATGGGGAGGCGGTGGCGAGGCGAGCGAGCGGAGGGGAGGAAGGGAGAGGCCACGGGCCACGACCTGCATGATGGTTGCGTGACTGCGAGCGAAAGGGGGCGGTTAATTTTTCTAGCCTAGCTCCGTCCCATTCCAGAGTAATGTGGTTGCATGGGTTAATTGTTCTAGCAAAACTGCAAAGAACCGGGTGCGTTTTCATAAACATTTTCCTTCGTCTTTCGTCCAATCATTTTGTAAAACCGAAACCTTTCTTGTTTTACAATCCACTTGGTAGTCCAAGCCTCACCAAGGTTTTCTCATAAAAAATTTTTGTAAGCCTTTTTCTGGGGTCTTCCCATCCCATAGTTATTGTTTCGGCTAATGCGGGGTTTCCAAAGGGGCATGGTGTTATACACCACCTATCATACTAGGGATAGGTAGGTATCGTAAAAGTGGGTTGTACCTAATGGTACTAAGGGGTAATGGTTTGGAGGAGCCAAACATTCCCCACATAACATAAAATAGTAAACAATGCAATTTGCATAAAATGGGTAGATAAAACATGCATAGGTAAAATAATAGGACAAGGTGTATGAGCTAGAAGGTGCCTTGCCTATGACCAGCGAGACATCTCGTGACTTCTTTAGAATACCGAATACAATAATAAAAAGAACATTCTGATGATTCCTTCTTGTCGGTGTCACATAATCGCAACTATCGCCGTCATCGAGCAACATGCAAGCAAACAACACCACAATCAATACAATGCATACCAACACCAAAGCATACAGCAAACAAAGGACAAAACAAGCTTATAGATCAGTAAGATTGAGGATTTTGCTTTGGGTGCAAGGAAAAGCTTTGTTTGCATTGTGGATTTGCTACAATATATTTATAGTCCAAAACTACCTAGATAAGGGGTTTTTGAGTAAGGCCAACTTATGTATGATACCACTATATAAAAGTGATACCATCAGATAGGTATTGATAACATGAAGCCAACAAAAGTGGTTTCACCATTTTATCAATTTCCCTTGATTTAAAATGATTTTTATAGTGGATAAAACCCTATTTTTAGGAAATAATTCACCAGACAAATTTTGGAGCCCCAAAAATTATTACTTGGGTGATTAGGTAGTATTTAGTGGACTGAAACAAGAGGTGTTGGAATCACGTCAAAAAAATTACCAGAATGCCCTTGAGAAATTCCCAAAGACAGTATTGGATGATATTTGTCTTTTTCATCATATTTAATATACGTAAGCTTTTGATGTGATTCCAAAGACACTTATTAGTTACAGAAAATACCTTTCTGTAGAAATTGGAATTAACCTTTTTAGAGTTACAGAGCTACTGTTATGAATTTATTGGTTATTAAACAATACATATAATAGTTTAATTCACCAAAATTCGACAGAGGTTCATAAAATTATGATCTACTAGGGTTTGAGATATATAGTTGTGTGTGTCCATTAGGAGTTTGAATTAGGTTAAAACCTTATTTGGTTTAACCTAGCGAATTTTCTAAAGGCATAAAAGGCTTGATTTTGTTAATTTTACTAAAGGGAAACAAGGGAGCCATTTTACGTGGGGCTAGCGGGACATGCCAGGTATGGTTAAAGTATTTCAGATCCAATTTGGTTCATTCCATTTGTACATGACAAACTTTATGAAATCATTTGTTAGTGGAAACATGTACTTCTTGTATTTATTTTACCTAGAAAGAATGGTAAATCTTTTGGGCATAAGACCTCCTCTGCATGTTTGTAAAAACACACAGGGACATGTAAAAATTTAGATCTAGCTATTTTGGGTCGTTTTACATTTTCAAAAAGATTTAAACCAAATGATCAATTTTTCTGGATCTGGGCAAATGAATAAAAGGGGCATCAATCTCGGGCCAGATTTGTGGCGCAATGGGCCGGGCGAGCGGTTTTTGGCCCAGCGAGCGAGACATTGCGCGGGAGGGTGGATTCGAATCCCGCGGTGAGGGGCCCGCCCGTCAGCTACCAGGGCGGCCGAAGGGGTACGGGACAGCAGGAGCCGCTCGATTAGATCGAGATCGAGGGCTCCCAGCCGTCTTCCTCCTCGCGGTGAGAGCGTTGGGGCAGAAACCCTAGACGGGGTCGGAGGGAGGCGGTGGCGCTTACCCGAGGGAGGCAAGGCGACGTGGAGGAGGCAGGGTGACACGAAGTTCCACGACGAGTCGAACGAGGGCCCTCGAGGGTAGGTTTGTCGCTGGGGAGAGCCTCGCGCGTCTGCGCCCATACGGTTGTCCCCGAAGCTCGACGGCAGTGCCGGCATAGATGGTCCTGGGCAGAGAAAAGGATAGGGTTAGGTGGAGAGGGATGCAGGGGCTTCATTAGGGGGACATGCATCGCGAGATGGGCGGAGGAGAGAGCACCTAGATCAATTTAGAGAGAGGGCAAAAGCTGGCTCTTCTTCGTTTCTTCCTTCCAAGACAGGGCAGAGGAGTAGGAGTGGAGCCTGGGGTGGTAGGTGGGAGGGGGAGGAGTGGAAATGAGGGGCATAGGCGTGCTGGAGGGGCCTCTGGACATTTATTTGGGGAGGGCATGGTGTATGATGGGCATAGTCCATGTGAAGCATTAGGGAGGGTGGGGCTCATTCATTGGCTAGCTTGGGTGGTGGTGTGGTCATGTGGGACCAACAACTCAACCAGGGAGAGGGGGCAATGGGTGGTTTTTTTATTGCCCAAGCTTTTTATGAGGCATGTCCTTCCCTCTTTATTACAAGCACAAGGTACAAAAACAAAGGGTGCTACAATACCTTGATATAGTGGGTCTCAACCAGGAGGGTGTCATGGTGCTGGGGAGGAGTTCTTGACAAGTTTTGATGGGGTTTGGTGTTGGTTTGAAACATGGTTTGAGGGGTTTGCAAGAATTGATCAATATTATGCTTGTGAAGAAAGTTTGAAAATTTGTATTGAGGGGGGTGTGGAAATGGTACTGGTAGATGGAGTAAGTCAAATCAACTCTTCCAGATTTATTTGTGATTTTTCTAATGATTACAAGTCCATTTAAAGGCATTTATTCAAAAAGTGCAGAAATAGATTATTGAAGCTAATGTAATATTTTTTCATTAGACAAGGTCTGTTTTTGGTGGTAAATGGTTCTGAATACCCTATTACACATTGGAGAAATTTACTAGAATTTATTGAGGTGGAAACGTATTTTAAGGAATTATTTCTTGTTTCTGCCATTTAAGAAAAAAGGGCAAAAAGAAATAATAAAGAATCTCAAAAATATTTATTTTTGATATGTAAAAGTGGGTTAATATGTATAGAACACAATTATGCATTGAGTTGGCAAAGTGGTTTGGAGAAAAACATACTTGTCTTTGTAGACAAGGTTTGGAGGATTTTGCCAAAAAATAGAAATTAAATAGTTTTAGGCTCCAAATAATTATGGGAATTATTTGGAAAAAGATTATATCCAAAGTATATGATGTAAACTTGATCCGTACATCATTTTCCACTTGGGTTTTGAAGGATTTTGGTGAAAAAGGATGGAAACTAGATTTGGGTAAATCTAGGGTTTTGATAATTTTATACCACCAAAACATGGTTGGATCAGGGAGCTTAGAGCTCACTTTGATACACGGGGTAGATGGATGGGTATAAAAGGTTATATAGATGATCATGGAAGCAAGGGTTGGGCTTAGATTTATTTGAGGTGATATAGAAGAAATGGAAAACTTTGTTGAAAATAAGGCTACCATAAAAGAGTTGTCATGATACCTCCTAAACCATGGGGGTTTAAGAAGCACAAAGTTCCAATCGAAACAAGTGAATTATAGATTCATAGAACATGGTTAGTAGATCATAACCATGCAAAGATTTGGTCAAGGGGAAGTGGCATAAAGATGTGAGATTCTGCCAAAGTAGGCAAGATGACAAGATTTATCAAAAAGATTATTATTTTGACTACAAGACCATCATGGATGAGTGGGATCCAGAAGGGTTAATCCAAGGGTAAGAGTGGTATTTGGTATTACTAATTATGTGCTACAAGATGGTTCAAGTATCTTCTCAAGAAGGCACACAGGTTGGAAAAGGTAGAGCTCCAAAGATTGCATCTAGATAAGAAATCCAGACTTAGCCATTTTGGCAGATTTAGGGTGTTAGACTAGAGTGCAAGTGTGGATGATTTTGAGAGGATGCTATGTTGCAAACTCATGAAAAGGAGGTTATGTTGAAGTGTTAACTAAGTAGATAGGATCCATGCTTGGATTTGGTCTTCACTGAGTTGGAATGTGGCATCCCGCAGAACCACTACTAGAAAATCGCGTTGAATTTGTGCATTGCATCGTCATCATCATGCATTGTTTGCATAAAACTATTTTTCGCAAAGCCCGTTTTGTTTTCTAAAACGCCCCATCTTTATTCAAACATCAAAACCGGGTCCCCAGATTATTTTGTTTTGTCCGCTGTCGGATTGCAAAAGCGCTGGTTGACATAAATATTTTAATTAATTGTTTTAGTGGGGGCAGTCGAACGGGCCGACCCGACCCCGAACGACCACCCCTGAAATTTAAATCGGTCCACCCCTGAAATCCTACAGCTACCTAAAACCCTACCCACACCCAGCCTCCACCTCACCCTGGCCAATCACCATGTGCCACCTCGCCCTCTCCCTATTCCCCAACCAACCAGACTATGCCACCTAGACTAAACCACCTCCACCCCTCTCTCTCCTCTCAACCCAACCCCACACAGCCACACAACGCACACACAAAACACCACACACGATCCATACCACACCCGCGGGTCCCGCCCCTGCACCAATCCCCACGTCCCCGGCCCACCCCTGGCCGCACGCACTCCCACGCTCCCTCCCCACCGCCCGACGCACCCTCTGCCTCGCTCCCCTCTTCCACAGCGCCGGCCCCGTCTCCTCCCTCGACGCGTCCCCGCCCTCTAGCCATCCGCTGCGCCTCCCCTCTCCGGTCGCCGCCGCCAGGCGTCTTCCCCGCCGCCGCGCCCCCTCGGCTCCAACCCGCAGCCGCTCCGCCGGCGTGCCGCTCATCCCCTCCCCCAGCAGCCTGCAAGCCGCCGCTCGCCAGCAGAGCCCTGCGCCGCCGCCGCGGAGGCCGCCTTCCCGCCGTCTCCGGCCCTCACCGGCGAGTTCCGCCCCGACCCTGCGTCCCCGTCGACCCACCTCGCCAGGCCCCTCTCCGCCACCGTCCTCCCCGCCGCCAATCTCCCTCCTCCCCGTGCGCCGGCCGCGTCCGCCGCCTATCCTCCTCCTCCGGCCGTTCTCCCCGACGCCGGTGCCGCCCTGTGTGGCCTCGCCTGCGTCCGGCCGATGCGCCCCGTCGAGCCCCTGCTGCCCGAGCTCCTCCCCCCACCTCTGCCTGCGCCAGCGCCGCCTGTCTCCGGCGTCGCCTGTGCGTCGCCGCCTCCTCCCCGGCCCGACGCGAGCCGCCTCCCCGCCTCCGTCCAGGGCCCTGCCTCCCGCCGGCGTCTGCTCCGCGCTCGCCTCCGCCGCGCCCGGCCCTAGCCTTCGGGTCCCGAGCGTCTCCCGTCGGCCTGCGTCGTCGCCGACCTCGCCCTGTCCGCCGCCCGTCCCCGCCGTCCGAGCCGCTCCCCTCTGCCCAGCGACCCCGCCTTCCGCCGCGCGAGCTCCCTCTCCGGCCGCGCGCCGCCCGTGCCGCCCGCCTCGGCGCCGTCCTCGCCCGACCCCGAGCCCACCGCAGCGAGTTCTCTGCCTCCAACAGTGCACGATTTCTGCGTAGTACCAAGTTGGTACTAAGCTGTTGGATGTGGAGACCCCAAACCGCAAGATCTTCTCGAAGTGGGAACCACAAGACCTTCACGGAAACCGAACCCGTCGGCACGTCATGATCTTCCTCGCGGAGGCCGACCTCGTTGACCCCGAAGACCGACCCTGGCGTCCGAGACCTCGAGGCCGACCCCGGTGTTGAGACCGAACCCCGGACGCCAAGACCGACTCGGTGGCGCGGGCCCGACAAGACCCTCGCAACGGCAAGATCGACCGCGTGGGACCCGACAAGATCTACAATATGAACACCGTACCGAACCGGTGGCCTCGACGAACCTCCGGCAAGAACTTCGACATGGCCAAGATCCACCGCAACCGAGTCCGGCACCGACAAGTGAAGCCAGAACAAACAAGCCCTTCCACCCGGATACGCCAAGATCTACCCCGATCCGAAGACCCTAACCCCGGAGTCCGAGAACGATCCCGCCGAGACCGAACCTCGCCGACCCGTCGAACCCTGAACCCCGAGACCGGACCCCGAACCCCGGAAACCAAGATCGTCGAGACCCCTAATGTGTGAACCCCTTCCCGCAAACCCTATTTTTATAATATAATAACCTTGTCGCATATTAAAATTGTCATTCATCTCGCATGCATATCATTGGTTTGGGGGCCTTATGCCGATTCACCTCTAAGTAAATATGGGGCCCATATGCGGGCAAATCTAGTCTCATATTGGCCTCATTTAAATTTGTGTAGCGAACCGGTGATATATTCTGCCTTGTTAAACAACATTTAAATTGCGGGGCTTCTAAACAACTTGAACCATATATTAATTGTCGGGACCCCGGTTCCGCTTAATATGACCTAATTGCATCGCACCCTTGCCATGTCATGCATCATACATGCATCATTCCGATCTTCTGCCGTTGTATTAAATAGTGCATCCGGTGTTTCTCCTAGTGTTTTGCTTCTTCGCGGATAAGGCCGTTGAGTTGATGTGAGCTTCGCCCAGATCTTCGGTTGAACCTTCGGCAATGTTTTTCAGGCGAGCATCTTCCCCTTTCTACCTATCTTACTTTTATAGTATTTATTCCCTCCTGTTGATCTATTGCTATCTGTGTTGCGATGCTCTAGCTTTCGTACCCGAGATATCCCTTGCAGCCCTATATTGCCATGACCACCTCCTATTACCTGTTGTTTGGTAGATAGTGGGACTTGCGCGTCGTAGTCGCTTGCTCAAGTGCGGTTGCGTGTTGTCAAATGCCACAGTTGTTGGAGCCTTGCCACATGTTGTTGTTGGAGATGATCATAGCTTTACTTATTGTTCACTTTAATTCCTGTTTAACAACTAAAATTGAAGTAAGCAGAGGCATCGGTGGGTGATAGATAATATTTGGTTTCCGAACGCCCACTTGTGTCCCGTAGGACCCCGAGTACTTGATACCTGTTCCTTGTTTTATCGCGCTATCCACATACGGGGAGTATGGGCCCCCCTTAGCCAGAGCTTGATTCCGTCTTATTTCTTGGGGGCCACAAACTAGTTTGAGGTTTTATTTACTATCCTGTACTTATGCCATGCTACTTCTGTATTTAAATTGTGCGACAGATAGCACACTGTACTGTTTAGGAATTGTGACCCGTTTTCGCGGTATCGACAAGCCCAGTCACACTTTCGGGTTCCCAGTCGTTTACAGCCGGCCCCACAAACCTTAAGGCCGTCTCGAATTCAGCTAACTTCGTTGCGGGTCTACTTTAAGGGGTGGCCCCCTGAAATATTTCTGAATCTTGTGATTGCTCTGTCGTGAAGACCTCGTTGGGTTTTGATTTGGTTTTTCCGAGGTTGATCGTGTGTGTGTTGCTATTTGTGCACCCCGGCCGGGTTAAAACTTTCTGAAAGCCGTGTCCGCGGTTATGGACGACTTGGAGCACAGTATCTCGACCATAGACAAGCATAACTAAAGTTTATTGCTATAAATTTGACTTTATAATGACTAGTAATCAGCTTCACTATAATGGAATGGCTAAATAATACTGCCCACAATTGCTTGTTTTGAGTGTCGCTTGCGACCATTGTACCTGACTAGTAATTATTGCAACTACAACGGAATGGCTGAATAAAAGTACCAACAACTGCTGGGTTTTTGGGGTTATCTCACACTATTTGTATCTGACTAGTAAGTGCCGCAACTCCAACGGAATGGTTAATTAAAAGTGCCCACTGCTTATTTTATCAGGATGATTATCTATACTTGACTAGTAATTGCTGCAACGATAACCGAATAAGTAAAACTGCCAACTGTGTGAGTTCCTCGGTTGACTTCCTCGTTTGGTCTCGAGGGGGAAACGCCAGGATGGGTTTGTTTGATGATAGTTTCAGGTGGGATCCGAATAGGTCCTCCTCACCCCTCTCTGATAGCCGCCAGTAGTATCGAGTTTCTATAGGTTGTTTAGTGCTTGCTGCCGCTGCCGCTTCAGTCCACCATACCTTTGTAGGCGAGGACCGCCGAATTCTAGTCTCGCCGTGTACTGGCGTCAGTACTGACGCTCCTCTTTTTCCTTTGCCCTTTGTCGGCACCCCTTTTGTTTAAGCAGGTTTTGAGATCGACGTCGTTAGCAGGGTTACCCTTCCGGCTTGGCCTGGGCAGGGTTATGGACGCCATTGGTTATTCTTTAGGGCTCTTAGCCCCATTTGCCTCTTGTCCGTAGTTGGACGCTATATCATTTTCAAGGTGATTTGGATCTTTGTATATTATATCTGTATTCTTGACTCATTGAGTCGCTGCTGTATATATATCTGTTCTGTGGGTCCCATCGAGGACTGTTGTGTAATGTTATTACTTCGTTTTCCACCCGTACGAAAGTGCCTGGTGGGCACCTTTGAATCGTTTCTATGCGGGTTTTGCGGTTTTCGCTAAAACTTGCATAGGGACGATTCTGAGGGTGTTACAGAGTGGTATCAGAGCTCAGCAGTTGTGATACCCCACAAGTACAGCCTGTAGGATAACCTATCTAACGGCCGAAGTAGAGTGTCAAAACTATTTTTGAAAATCGGTTGGATAGATCTGGTTAGGTCTGATTTTACTCCTTACCCCTCTGCTGTTCTCCTCTTATCTCGACGTGTTTTGAATCCGCTCTCGTCTCTTTCTTAGAGTCCAGGAATTCTCGTGGTTGGGTTTCCGTCGTACCTTCAGGGTTTCGCTCCCTCCTCTGATAACGGTGTTCTACCGTCCGGTGTTCAAGCTGCCTGATGAATCCGTCTACGGTGTTACCATTCTTTGTTCCTTGTTTGTGCCTTCCGGTGTTTTCCGACGCGACGACATCATCTACGCCAGATCCGATGCAGAGTCTGCAGCACTCCTTTGTTCCGAACCTCGCTTGTCGAGATCTTCAGTCTGAATTCCGAGAGTTGGTTGCATAATCCGCCTATTCGTGTGCAGAGTAATGGTTTGGGTGCGCGATGGACTGATCACCATCCGACTACTCTTATCATTCGCTCTTGTACATCGAATCAGTGGACCCAGCAATTTTACTCCGTCCACAGAAGCTAGAGGTGGCTTTATTTGTTGATATCTCTACCTTCGACCTTTTGTTTCGGAGTGTTCTCTCGACGATCACGGACAACGACCCTTTGTTGGTGGTGTCGCGAGGATCTACACGAAGCAAGAAGATGCAGATCGCCGACCTTTCCTTCCGGTACCATGAGGCGGATCTCGAGGGCGAGATCCATTGTTAGTGGTGTCGAATTGTGGCATCCCGCAGAACCACTACTAGAAAATCGCGTTGAATTTGTGCATTGCATCGTCATCATCATGCATTGTTTGCATAAAACTATTTTTCGCAAAGCCTGTTTTGTTTTCTAAAACGCCCCATCTTTATTCAAACATCAAAACCGGGTCCCCGGATTATTTTGTTTTGTCCGCTATCGGATTGCAAAAGCGCTGGTTGAAATAAATATTTTAATTAATTGTTTTAGTGGGGGCAGTCGAACGGGCCGAACCGACCCCGAACGACCACCCCTGAAATTTAAATCGGTCCACCCCTGAAATCCTACAGCTACCTAAAACCCTACCCACACCCAGCCTCCACCTCACCCTGGCCAATCACCATGTGCCACCTCGCCCTCTCCCTATTCCCCAACCAACCAGACTATGCCACCTAAACTAAACCACCTCCACCCCTCTCTCTCCTCTCAACCCAACCCCACACAGCCACACAACGCACACACAAAACACCACACACGATCCATCCCACACCCGCGGGTCCCGCCCCTGCACCAATCCCCACGTCCCCGGCCCACCCCTGGCCGCACGCACTCCCACGCTCCCTCCCCACCGCCCAACGCACCCTCTGCCTCGCTCCCCTCTTCCACAGCGCCGGCCCCGTCTCCTCCCTCGACGCGTCCCCGCCCTCTAGCCATCCGCTGCGCCTCCCCTCTCCGGTCGCCGCCGCCAGGCGTCTTCCCCGCCGCCGCGCCCCCTCGGCTCCAACCCGCAGCCGCTCCGCCGGCGTGCCGCTCATCCCCTCCCCCAGCAGCCTGCAAGCCGCCGCTCGCCAGCAGAGCCCTGCGCCGACGCCGCGGAGGCCGCCTTCCCGCCGTCTCCGGCCCTCACCGGCGAGTTCCGCCCCGACCCTGCGTCCCCGTCGACCCACCTCGCCAGGCCCCTCTCCGCCACCGTCCTCCCCGCCGCCAATCTCCCTCCTCCCCGTGCGCCGGCCGCGTCCGCCGCCTATCCTCCTCCTCCGGCCGCTCTCCCCGACGCCGGTGCCGCCCTGTGTGGCCTCGCCTGCGTCCGGCCGATGCGCCCCGTCGAGCCCCTGCTGCCCGAGCTCCTTCCCCCACCTCTGCCTGCGCCAGCGCCGCCCGTCTCCGGCGTCGCCTGTGCGTCGCCGCCTCCTCCCCGGCCCGAAGCGAGCCGCCTCCCCGCCTCCGTCCAGGGCCCTGCCTCCCGCCGGCGTCTGCTCCGCGCTCGCCTCCGCCGCGCCCGGCCCCAGCCTTCGGGTCCCGAGCGTCTCCCGTCGGCCTGCGTCGTCGCTGACCTCGCCCTGTCCGCCGCCCGTCCCCGCCGTCCGAGCCGCTCCCCTCTGCCCAGCGACCCCGCCTTCCGCCGCGCGAGCTCCCTCTCCGGCCGCGCGCCGCCCGTGCCGCCCGCCTCGGCGTCGTCCTCGCCCGACCCTGAGCCCACCGCAGCGAGTTCTCTGCCTCCAACAGTGCACGATTTCTGCGTAGTACCAAGTTGGTACTAAGCTGTTGGATGTGGAGACCCCAAACCGCAAGATCTTCTCGAAGTGGGAACCACAAGACCTTCACGGAAACCGAACCCGTCGGCACGTCATGATCTTCCTCGCGGAGGCCAACCTCGTTGACCCCGAAGACCGACCCTGGCGTCCGAGACCCCGAGGCCGACCCCGGTGTTGAGACCGAACCCCGGACGCCAAGACCGACTCGGTGGCGCGGGCCCGACAAGACCCTCGCAACGGCAAGATCGACCCCGTGGGACCCGACAAGATCTACAATATGAACACCGTACCGAACCGGTGGCCTCGACGAACCTCCGGCAAGAACTTCGACATGGCCAAGATCCACCGCAACCGAGTCCGGCACCGACAAGTGAAGCCAGAACCAACAAGCCCTTCCACCCGGATACGCCAAGATCTACCCCGATCCGAAGACCCTAACCTCGGAGTCCGAGAACGATCCCGCCGAGACCGAACCTCGCCGACCCGTCGAACCCTGAACCCCGAGACCGGACCCCGAACCCCGGAAACCAAGATCGTCGAGACCCCTAATGTGTGAACCCCTTCCCGCAAACCCTATTTTTATAATATAATAACCTTGTCGCATATTAAAATTGTCATTCATCTCGCATGCATATCATTGGTTTGGGGGCCTTATGCCGATTCACCTCTAAGTAAATATGGGGCCCATATGCGGGCAAATCTAGTCTCATATTGGCCTCATTTAAATTTGTGTAGCGAACCGGTGATATATTCTGCCTTGTTAAACAACATTTAAATTGCGGGGCTTCTAAACAACTTGAACCATATATTAATTGTCGGGACCCCGGTTCCGCTTAATATGACCTAATTGCATCGCACCCTTGCCATGTCATGCATCATACATGCATCATGCCGATCTTCTGCCGTTGTATTAAATAGTGCATCCGGTGTTTCTCCTAGTGTTTTGCTTCTTCGCGGATAAGGCCGTTGAGTTGATGTGAGCTTCGCCCAGATCTTCGGTTGAACCTTCGGCAATGTTTTTCAGGCGAGCATCTTCCCCTTTCTACCTATCTTACTTTTATAGTATTTATTCCCTCCTGTTGATCTATTGCTATCTGTGTTGCGATGCTCTAGCTTTCGTACCCGAGATATCCCTTGCAGCCCTATATTGCCATGACCACCTCCTATTACCTGTTGTTTGGTAGATAGTGGGACTTGCGCGTCGTAGTCGCTTGCTCAAGTGCGGTTGCGTGTTGTCAAATGCCACAGTTGTTGGAGCCTTGCCACATGTTGTTGTTGGAGATGATCATAGCTTTACTTATTGTTCACTTTAATTCCTGTTTAACAACTAAAATTGAAGTAAGCAGAGGCATCGGTGGGTGATAGATAATATTTGGTTTCCGAACGCCCACTTGTGTCCCGTAGGACCCCGAGTACTTGATACCTGTTCCTTGTTTTATCGCGCTATCCACATACGGGGAGTATGGGCCCCCCTTAGCCAGAGCTTGATTCCTTCTTATTTCTTGGGGCCACAAACTAGTTTGAGGTTTTATTTACTATCCTGTACTTATGCCATGCTACTTCTGTATTTAAATTGTGTGACAGATAGCACACTGTACTGTTTAGGAATTGTGACCCGTTTTCGCGGTATCGACAAGCCCAGTCACACTTTCGGGTTCCCAGTCGTTTACAGCCGGCCCCACAAACCTTAAGGCCGTCTCGAAGTCAGCTAACTTCGTTGCGGGTCTACTTTAAGGGGTGGCCCCCTGAAATATTTCTGAATCTTGTGATTGCTCTGTCGTGAAGACCTCGTTGGGTTTTGATTTGGTTTTTCCGAGGTTGATCGTGTGTGTGTTGCTATTTGTGCACCCCGGCCGGGTTAAAACTTTCTGAAAGCCGTGTCCGCGGTTATGGACGACTTGGAGCACAGTATCTCGACCATAGACAAGCATAACTAAAGTTTATTGCTATAAATTTGACTTTATAATGACTAGTAATCAGCTTCACTATAATGGAATGGCTAAATAATACTGCCCACAATTGCTTGTTTTGAGTGTCGCTTGCGACCATTGTACCTGACTAGTAATTATTGCAACTACAACGGAATGGCTGAATAAAAGTACCAACAACTGCTGGGTTTTTGGGGTTATCTCACACTATTTGTATCTGACTAGTAAGTGCCGCAACTCCAACGGAATGGTTAATTAAAAGTGCCCACTGCTTATTTTATCAGGATGATTATCTATACTTGACTAGTAATTGCTGCAACGATAACCGAATAAGTAAAACTGCCAACTGTGTGAGTTCCTCGGTTGACTTCCTCGTTTGGTCTCGAGGGGGAAACGCCAGGATGGGTTTGTTTGATGATAGTTTCAGGTGGGATCCGAATAGGTCCTCCTCACCCCTCTCTGATAGCCGCCAGTAGTATCGAGTTTCTATAGGTTGTTTAGTGCTTGCTGCCGCTGCCGCTTCAGTCCACCATACCTTTGTAGGCGAGGACCGCCGAATTCTAGTCTCGCCGTGTATTGGCGTCAGTACTGACGCTCCTCTTTTTCCTTTGCCCTTTGTCGGCACCCCTTTTGTTTAAGCAGGTTTTGAGATCGACGTCGTTAGCAGGGTTACCCTTCCGGCTTGGCCTGGGTAGGGTTATGGACGCCATTGGTTATTCTTCAGGGCTCTTAGCCCCATTTGCCTCTTGTCCGTAGTTGGACGCTATATCATTTTGAAGGTGATTTGGATCTTTGTATATTATATCTGTATTCTTGACTCATTGAGTCGCTGCTGTATATATATCTGTTCCGTGGGTCCCATCGAGGACTGTTGTGTAATGTTATTACTTCGTTTTCCACCCGTACGAAAGTGCCTGGTGGGCACCTTTGAATCGTTTCTATGCGGGTTTGGCGGTTTTCGCTAAAACTTGCATAGGGCCGATTCTGAGGGTGTTACATGGAACTATTAGAAGGGATTATCCATGGATTGATGTAATTAGGAGGGGAGATGATCACCTTAGTAGCTTAGGATTGATCCAAATTTGGAAGCTTGGTTTGAGATTGATAAACATAGATGGGGTCCTAGGGGATGAGCTACTAGATTAGCTCACTCTATTTCATAAGCAAACAAGGAAATTAGCGGATCAAGGCAATTCATCAGACAACAGATCAAGGTAATTCATCTATTCAAACTTATCTACTACTACTAAGGTTACCATCGAGCCTAGCTTGATATAAGGATGTGTATTTTGAATAGGTTGTGTTTTGAAGTGAGATAAGTACTTCTTGGTACTTCTACCAAGACTAGAATGAAGAGGTTTTGAATAAAGGTTTTGGAAAACCTAGGGGTAAGAGTAGTTGAGGGTTCTGTCTTGAAAACATAAGGGGATTATATTTTAGTAATCCATATTTTTGTTAGAGGGAGACTAATTAAGTATGGTTGTTTTATCAAAATCATCTTGGATCAAGTTTGAAAGGAAAGAGCATTTGAGAATATGAAATATGAGCCAAGACATCTCTTTTGTAAAATAGCCTTTGTCAAATAAGGTTGAGATAAGAAGTATATCACCTAATACACAAGGAAACAAGTAAGCAAACATCGCAACCAGTAACAAGAAAAAGTTTTTGTTCCCCCTGATTTTTGCCTTTTGGAGAGCAAGTCAGGGTTTCTGAAATTGGGATGTTACATACCTTTCCCCTATAAAATAATCTCGTCCTGAGATTAGGGAGGAGTAGGGTTGGGTGATAACATCCGCTTAGCAATTTCAGCGATGGAAATATTATGTGTTAGCAGGATTTAAAACAAACGGGTGTGGTCAGCTACGGGTTGGAGCTGAGTGGCTTCGGATTGGTGGTTTGGATTATATGATTGGCCTTAGGATGATTCTAAGTGGGTTTAGCATCGACATGATTCTTTCTTCTTGCGGTGGGACGAAGAGTTGAACCTTCTTCATCCTTCACCATGATAGTCAGCTTTTCTATCTTCAAGGTCTTGCTAAATATTATGTGTTAGCAGGATTTAAAACAAACGGGTGTGGTCAGCTACGGGTTGGAGCTGAGTGGCTTTGGATTGGTGGTTTGGATTATATGATTGGAAAAGACGTAGTCTTTTCCCCTTAGGATGATTCTAAGTGGGTTTAGCATCGACATGATTCTTTCTTCTTGCGGTGGGACGAAGAGTTGAACCTTCTTCATTCCTTCACCATGATAGTCAGCTTTTCTATCTTCAAGGTCTTGATACACCGAGGGGGGGGGGTGGTTGGGCGGTCGACCTTGGAGGGGAGGACTTTCCTGAAGTACCTTCTGATTTCGGAGAAGTGCCGATTGTCGTCCTTATTGCAGGGTCGATGATTTGGATTCTGCAGGGGTGGTCATCACTTGATGATCACTAATGTTCGAGTCCAGGGTTCTATCAGATTTTTGGGCGGGAAAGACGCAGTCTTTCCCCCTTACAGCGACACTAGGTTTTTTTGGTGGAGTCGCCGACTTTCTTCATTGGAGTCGTATGATGATGCTGGGGGATGGCGCTGCACCTTTGATCCTGAGGTGGTTACCTTCTGTCGACCTTGTACCACCTTGTGGGAGGCGTTGATGCCACTTCTTGAAGTAATATTCATAGCGGGAGAGGCATTTAACTAGCTTCCGATTAGTTAGTTCTGAGCTAGGTAGGGGTCCAATAGGTTGAGGATTGCCGTTGGCTGTTGGCAGTCTTAGAACGCGGTCCTTTAGAAAAGGGGTCCTTTCGGGTTCGGTCCGATGTAACGTCGTGGGTAACACACGCAAAGAAGGGCATTATTCTTGCATACCATCCAACAGGGTCCATCCATAGTTTAGCAGATTTGTGCCAGCTAATGGAAAAGGTATTTGACGCCTTACTGAGCAGGTTTCGAGACGATCCATCACGTTCTAGAAGTTAGCGGAGTGAGTTGGTACGGTACGAGGGGCTATGTCGAGAGTGCTCCTTGAATCTTATAGCCGTCCTTGGGTTGGGAACCAACTTTGGTTACTGTATTTACTCGGGGGTCTGAGGGACATTCAGATGTGAGGGTCATGCCTTCTTTGATGTTTTTCTTCGACGAGTGTATCTTCCGGGGTGGTGACTTGAAGAGGGATTGATACTCGTGAAGGGGACCGTTCTTCATTCTCCGTCTCGGGGTTTGTAGATTCGGAGTTCCTTTTTGGTGGGTCGTTAGTAGAAAAAGCAGAGAAAAAGGGGGGGGGGCTTCGCGACATCTTCGGAGAAACTCGATGCTTTTGGGTTTCTTTATTCTCCTTGGAGGGTAGTATTGGTGGCGTCGGGCCATCTTGTTGTCTTAATTCTGAACGTCTCGGTTGTTGGGAGGATCGAGCAGACTTATGGAGATTCTTGATGATGTTTGTGTTCTGTTACTCTGACGACTCTTGAGGTGGTGTTTGGAGCAGGTCTTGGATTGGAGATATTCTGATATTATCTTCCCATGGTCGGTCCTATGGAAATTAGTGGAAAGACGCAATCTTCCCACCTTAGAGCTTTACTTGGGGTCATCGAGGTTGGAGGTAGATCCTTCGTCTTGGGGCAAAGGCGTGACGCTTTAGTTGAGGTCTTCGAGTGACGCCTTATTGTGACTACCTTGCTATGGGGGTTTCCTAACAAAGTCATAAGTGTTAACTCGGGGTAGATTTAGCGGTTAGCGACACTTCTTCTTGGTCCTCCTTAACTTCCGGATTCTTGGGGTGTTTGTGCTATGCCGAGGAATTCCCGTTGATTCGGAAAAAGGGTTGAATAGGATCGTTGCTCCATTGGGGGCGATTAAAACTAGGCATAGAGGAGGGGTTGTCGAGGAGCTCTTTATGTGGCCATCCTGCTGAGGAGAGGTTTTCAACTATGGGGTTGCGAGGGTTAGCATCGGGATACGCCGACAAGGTGGGAAAAACTTTAGGATTGGATGATCCTAGGCAGACAAACAACACATTCCAAGAATCATATAAGAACATAGCAAGCAAACAAGGCGTACCATCGGTACTAAGGGGTTACTACGTGACATAAGGGGAATCCTATATTAGGGATGCTAATCCTAAGTACAGACGTTATGGGGGTCTTGAGTTCTATCTTGCCATATGTTGTTGTTGGTGCCGTACTTGATCAATTTGGGGGGTGATGAAGGACTCCGTTGGTAGGGGCGATCTTGTAGTGTCTTTCGTCGTTGGTATCTCCTTTGGTTTGCTTGTCTCGGTGTCTCTTCATTCCGGATCTCCGTCTTCATAGTCTCCGAGTTGGACTTTGTTTTTGAAAACGGAACCTTTGAAGTAGATGAGATATAGAGTAATCCATCTTCAAATCGTTTAAGTCAAAGAAGGTAAGATAAGAAATCTTTCGAAAAGCTTTTGGGAAGAATAGTTTTTAAAATCTGGTGTTTTCAGAAATAGGGGTTGTCCTGCCTAAAGTCCATGCTAACTAAGATCTCCTACAGTCAGGATGGCTCTGATACCAGGTTTGTGGCACGCCAGATTTACGGTCCGAGAATACCTGTTATGCCTGCAATTCACGTTCCCATGATCAGTGAGACGTGAGCATAACCGACAAGTATCATTACAACATCCATAAATAACAAGTACAAGTACTTACAAATGTGCCATTATGGCGATACAACATGAATAGTGGAAGTCTTCAAGCGCAGAGCCCATGTCATGCCTTAACCTATAGGCGACTGACTGGGAAGACGGACTAGCTCGCACAGACGTCAACAACCTCCATCGTTCCTCTTGCTTCTAAAAAGTCTGGCCAAGTAAATAGCCAGGGACAATGCCGGTGAGTACTTCGAATGTACTCGCAACCCACCTTAAGAGAAAAATAATGAGTGATAGGCATTATGGCTGTAGTAGGATGGCTCCATGAGAGTTTCTTTTATAAACTAGTTTCTCTTATAGATATAGTATACCTCTATATCTTTGTTGAAAAACTTTTGTAAAGCCATTTGGAAACCTTTTTGAAAAGTTTTAAGAAAACACACTACAACAAGATACCCTATATTACAATGGATAGGTAGCAACGGTGCAAAAAATGCGTTGGGACTGTGGACCATCCAATCCCACCTCTCACGTAGTCCTAACTCCCACGTACTTATCCAAACGTCTCTCACGTATTCATAGTATTCTGTTCCGTAACCATCGCAGCTTCCCTCAAAATAAATCTACCCCTTATAATTTCCTTCAAAAAAAAGCCCTAAACCAATTCGCCTCTAACGGTGGCGGCCGGCGATGGCGACGTAGCGTCGGCTCCGTCGAATCTCCTTCTGGTCGGTGGCCTCTGGCATCTCTCATCGCTCACACGTTCTATGGTGTGGACTGGTGGCCGTGCGTGGGGTCAACAATCAGATGGCAAAGCGTGACCTATGGCAGTTGCTTCTGGTTCGTTCTCAATCTCTGATCTAAATAATCTTGTTCTAATTTAGCCTACAGCCTTCTCCGATTGTATTATATGTTCTAATTTTGGGGGAATGGCAGGATTTGACGGCCGTACCTTGTCGAGTTTGGGACAAGTCTGACAGCGAGCAAGTGGTGCCTCCATCATTCTCCCAGTTTCTTTCTCCCAAATCCATCATCATGCACATTATGGTTCAACGCCATGGGTGGCCGTCTATTGCCAGTCTGATGCCTTTTATTTCATCGTTGTTGTGCAGGCTCACTGTTTCAGAATATGGTATCGCCGGTTGTTTGTGCTATTGAAGTTCTCCTAGAGCTACCCAATTTCCTCAATGTGAGTGCATTTGTTATGCATCTTGGCACAATTTTTTCCAAAAAATATTATCAAAGAATGTGTAGTAGAACCCAATCTGATGGAGAAATAATCGATGCATTGTGCTCTAGAAAACAGAATTTATCCAATCATGTACGGGTAGTAAGCCATCTTGATAAGTTGTGAAAGGAAACATCAGTTTAAAACATAAACATCAGATATAATTATTAGTTGAAAACAAATGTCAATTTATTTGTGACATACCAAAACTTATGTAGCTTCTCTCCTACTTCCTCCGGTCCATACTAATTGTCTCAACTTTATCTAGATTCATACGTATCTAATATAGTATTTAGACTAGATGCATTCGTATCTAAACAAAGTTAAGACCATTAATATAGACAGGAGCGAGTATGTTGATCTATACTGGATTTGTTTTGCTTCCCGTGCATAATCAAGTGAACTAATCCATGCTTATTCCATGCATGTAGCACATATTATAGAATTGCACCCTTATTATGCAGTTGAACCGGAAGACTTCAGATACCATTAAGCTAGACAAGTTCTAGCACATCAATATACTGCAAATTCTAAATAATTGTAAGCTCCTCATGCTAAATTATTTCCTTGAAGGCATGCCTCGGCTTATAATTTATATTATAATCCTCATTTTCCCGGATAGACTATAATAATCAAGTTATTATGATATTAAAAAATGGCCTAACTTGGTGCATATCATCTGCTGTAAATTTCCATGGAACTGTTAGTTATTATTACACACTCGATACCAATTATTCCTGACTTTATTGCTAGGCATATATACAGTCTACATGTCTTCATGGGACTACTATATAATATAGTAATATCCCACCGCCAGAACAATTAGACATAATGTAGAACCTTATTCTGACAAACATATACTTAAATGATTTAATAGCTTTCATTTATATTTTGGAATCATCTCACGGTTAACCTGATTGAGTAACTGAACTTGGACATTATTTATGATGGAATTGCTTTCTTCATATGTGACACGTAAGTTTTGTATTCATGCAGCCCTAGGATACACTAGAAATATACAATAATGCATATATTTACCCAGTTAAGCAGACAAGCCTTCTTTGATCTTTGTAGCTTAATCATCCGTACTTACATTGATTATTGTTTAACCTGCAGGGAGATTAAGGGTTCTCGGAATAAGTGGGAACTTTCAGCAGCCCTCTTGAGGCTTGCAGCATCTTTACATATAAGAGGTTCTACTGAGATCAAGGATGGAGCGAGAAACCAACCAATAATATTAGAATTTTTAGTGAGATGTACATTAGACTTGTTAGAAAGTGTCCAGCTGATGACTTATGTTTTTGTTTATTGACATGTACATTATCTTGTGATTCCAATTGGGTTGAATGTAATAATATCTTGCTGCTTGTCGTGGTATTGTGCAATAACAGAATAAGTAGTTGAAGGAGAATTTGCAGAGGTGTATTGTGTATATAGTGATACATCTTGTATGAAAAGATCACTAAGAAATGGAATATATAAATGTTGGCTGGACAATACCAACACATAGATGTGTTCTTGTAACCTAAGTACATCCGTTGGAAGATTGCAATGCTTATTCATACATGTTACCAACGCACTTATATACGTTGCGACACAACCTTGCAATAGCAGCAACGGCAACACATGGTACATGCATTGGTAAATACACCACCAACGCTTATTTTAACCTGTAGCAATGCATATATGTGTTGCTATAGGGAGGTTCATGTTGTAGTGACACTAAGATTGGGTCACCCAATTTTTCTTCCTTCCGGTCATCTCATGACCAAACTCCTTCCTCCTTTTTCCGACCATCTTATGGTCAATTCATTATCAAGCCATCGCTTTTTCCGAAGTCCTTTTCAAAATCAAAACCAGCACCGCTCTACAACAACCTTCCCAACCGTCCATGATCGTGGACATGGAAATTCGAATAGATTTACACTCTTCAGAGGTTGTACACTTTACCCACACCATCCGATTACCCGCCCTGATCTACACTGATCGTGGGTTGAATAACCGGTCAAGACCTTCTGGATGCCCTCTCCGATACAAGTGCCTACCCTATGAGGTTGATCCCCTCAATACCGGGACACCCTATATGGTAACCAGCCAACCAGAGCGTTATTTCCACCTCGACAAGTGCGCTCTTTCAATGAGGGGCTCATAGTATCGCGTGGAGGCCCGTAGACCCATTGTTCCTCCTCCCGGTCGATGCTACGCATGGACCGTTGGTCGGAGAAGGCCCACCCTCTAGGAATTGTTTGCCCCTGTAGTAGTGTGAGGCACCTATACCAGATTAGACAAACTTCTAGCCCAGCTCCCTCCCGTTCTAGATGTCGTGGTGGTGGCACGGCAGATGCCATGGGTAGGCTTAAGTTGGGGGCCGAATGGGTGCTTGTGGTCACCGGGGAGGGAGTGCACAGTCGAGCCATGCACGAAGAACAAGAAGAACTCTCCAGACTTAGCAATTCGATTGATACCCCAAAGATTACAAGTGCTCCTTGAGCTGTATAAGCTAGAGTTCTCAGCACTCGTTCACTACTTGGTCCCACATTCCTCTACTACTGCTATGCCCTCCCTTATATAGGCAGTGCTAGCTAGCTAATACCCCTTTGGGTTCTAGGGTTTACTTTTTAGATCTTGGTCCCTACAATGTGGGCCGGGTCGTGGGCTTTCCCTAAGCCTAGAGGCCCGGTGCATAAAGCTTGACATCTAACGGTCTTCTGTTACGCTGCTTCTTGTTCCTTTTGGCGTCACGCTGTTACTTTGTACGTCAGCGTATGCTTTGGGCGTCACCCGACTCCTTTTGTTTCACCCGGCGTCGCCCTTCTCTTTTGACCATGCTTTACCATGGTCCCTCCTGAACCTTACTCGGAAAGGTGCCACGCGTCCTTCTTGACTCGGCCCTTCCTCGGTCGACTCGGCTCGTCGGTTCCTGCAAGGGTTACAACTTTGTCCTATGCGGGCCGACATAGTTTGTATGTCGGCTTTCATGCTTATCTTACCCGGCCGTTCTTACCCGGCCTGGTTTTTTTACTCGGAGCTAACCTAGCTGCGCTATGTTTGCCCTCTTGTGACCCTACCAGGGGTTATCCCCCCGACATTAGTCCCCGAAGCTGGTGAGGTCTAGCAGTTCAAGCTGTTAGGCGTCTCCAGGTTCCTTTTGTGTGAGTGGAACTTAGTTTTTGTCTTTATCTGACGCAATTTCACACCTAGCCGGGTCAGTCTGACAATTTATGGGTCGACTCTTTGACTTCTTGGCTCATTCTTGCCTTGAGCCGAGTTATTTTGTCAAATTCCGAGTCATTTTCGGCGTGCTTCAGTCATTGACAGCTGGTAATCATGATTACTTGCCTCAATTTTTGTTCCAAGATCTGGCGGCACAGTGATGGCTGCACAGTTATTCCCCGTCACTGTGGTAGTCCCATTGACCTGCGCCTCTTGTCCTTCTAGTCATGACATGGCACGGGGTTTTTCGTGTATTCTTGGCTATGTGGCGCTTGCTGATTGGCTTTCCCGGCCTGGTACACGGCCACACGCTGGCCGCACGGCACAGATAGATCCCACGACCGGGGTTTTTACTGTCCTTAAGTAGGCGTTGGGGGTTTCCACTTCCCCCACGCCCATTCAGTTTTCCGTTGCCCTTTCTTCTTCCTTGCGCCCGCAAAGTCAAACTGCCCCTTTGCGGTTTCCTCTTCCTCCTGTCCTTGTGTTGCAATCGCCCCTTTCTTCTTTCCATTCCACTACGGGTCCAGGTTGTTCCAAGCCTCTTGCAACCGCAAAGGAGACTGAATTTGCTGATCTCATGGATGCTCGCGACGGTGCCGATGGTGCTGAGGAGCAGGAGATTCCCGCCGGTGAGTGCGGCGGCTGGGAAGGCTCGGAGGTCTCCACCGAAGAAGTGGAGTGGCTCCGCTCCACCAGACGCATTCCACTGCAAGTGGATTGCCGTCTCACCGGTGCCGTCTCCCCACCGGTGAGATTTCTCCCAAACCCCAAGCTAACGAGCGTGTGGTTTTCCTTTCTCATTTTGACCGCGGTTTCGCTCTTCCTGTGAGCACCTTCTTCTCCTTGTTCCTTTCCACCTTCCATCTGCAGACCCACCATCTTCCTGCCAATGCGATTGGCTCTCTTTCTTGCTTCATCTCTGCTTGCGAGGCCTACCTTGGAATTTGGCCCACAGTTCCTTTGTGGGCCAAATATTTTGGCTTTAAGGTTCAGGTTGTTCCCCAGCCTGGTGCTCCTCGATCCAAGAAGAGGCTGACTCGGTGTGGTGCTGCTAGTATCACGCCCATGAGAGATTCCATCTTTCCTCGGGTTACTGGTATTGACTCCTACAAGAAATGGCATAGGACTTTCTTCTATGTCAAAAACAGCGGGTCTACCGATAACATCCGGCTTCCCCTTTCTCGGATGAGGTTCCCAACAAGAAGCACTGGCATCTTGACCCGCGTGACCAAGATGATGCGGTAAACGAGGCTAACACGATCTTGGAAAGGTCGCTGTCACCGGATGAAAACTTTCATCTTGCTGACTCGGACCTCATGTGTACCTTCGTCTCACGCCGGGTAAGCCCCATCCAAGTGAGGAGCCACAAGATGTGCTTCATGAGTGGCTCTCACGATCCCACTCGGCACTCCACTAAGGAGCTCACCCATGACTCCATCGCCCGCCGAGTAAGCTCAATCTTGAAACTGAAATTGGCGGATGACTTGGCTTGGAGTTTCCCACCGTTTAGCCAGGTCAGGCCTGTCCCCTGGGTATGTTTTCTGAATCACTTTCTCGTCGAGTAGGCTTTAGTTCTTTTGCCATTCTTAGTTTAGTTTTTAGTTTCTCATTCTGTTTGTCCTCCACAGAATCTCCTTCACCAGGTTGATGACAGTACTGTCCCTCCTGCTGGTTATAACGGGGATCGCTCCGACTCGGATGAGGTCGAGTATGACCTGGAGTGCTTCATGTCTATCCCGCACGCTGCGGCTGCTTTAGCTTCGGGTAAGAGTCAATCTCTCAATCCCTTACAAGATTGGTCTGATGATGATGAGGATGATGATTGTACGCTTTTGGAGGTATATGCCTTGTGACCTTAATCTCCCAGCTTATCCGAGTAAGCCCATTATTTACTTATGCAGCTGGCTAGGTACATGACACTCTTCCTCTCGCCGGTGGGTGGAGTCGGCAAGGTCCCCGTCGCCAAGCCAAAGCGACGCGGAGCTTCCTCCAGCACCCAGCCGGCCAAGAAGAGAAAGCTCACTCCGGCAGCTCCTGCTGCCTCTGCTGCTGCCAGCCTGGCTGAGACTCGTCAAGCTGTCGGGCGCCGAGTCACACGCCGAGTCGTCCGTGACCCGGTTGTCACCGGGTAAGTTTTTGTACTCTTCCTTCCCTATTCTTTTCTTTTTCGTCACTGACGTTTTATTATATATGTCTCGTTGTTTTCAGCGCCGCACCTTTGTCGGCAAGCCAGGTTGCGTCTAGCATTGCCTCGCCGCTAAGGCCTGCGCCTCCTGCTACTGACTCGGCGGTGTCGAGTCCCGTCCGGGTCGAAGCTCCCACTGTTGAGGCTCACGCCTCTCAGTGTCAGTCAGACCTGGTGGGTCATACGGCTGACGCCCCTGGCGTTGGCCAGGAGAAACTTCTTGATCTTGGTGCACGTGACTCTGGCACTGAGAAACCTTCCGCCAGCAGTTCCTCTAGCATCGGCCCTCAGGCTGGTGTGAATGAACAACTTCCTGATCTTGGAGCCAGCAAAACCGCTGAGCCCAGTCAGCCGGCTCCACGATCTTCTCCAAACCCCCCTGCTCGCTCTCCAATTCTGTCAAAGGGCCAGACCCAGCCCAAGGCTACTGGCTCTGCTCGCCCTACATCCATAAAGTCCACCTCCTCTAAGCAGACAACGCTAGTCTACGCTCCGGGTTCTGCTCCCCAAATCCGGCCTACGACGTTGGTGACCATGATCGCTTCAACGGGTAAGGGGGGCGAATCCGCGGCTGCCGGGTCAGGTGATGGCTCTAAGGCTGTTACCCTCCATGCTAGTGCCATAGTAACTCGTGCCAATGTGGGAACCACCCTGAAAATGGGTCAGGTCCTCACTCGGACGCTCAGTGGCAAGAACCTAGGTTCGGCTGAGCCTTACGCGGTGGCATGGAATGCAGCTGGCGAGCAGGAGGTCAGCACCCGTGCCGGCAAGAAACTGAAGCTGGGCCCCAAGGCCATCTCTGACATGACCCAGCAGGCCATTTCTTTGATGGCCCGTGCCGACGAAGTGAACGAGGTAAAATAACTTCTTCTCTTTTGTACTGTTGAGTATTTCCTTTATGCATATCACCTAGTCCCCGAGGTTACGATTGAGCAAGGCACTTACTCCACCGTAAGCTCTCACCAATCACTTTAATCTTTGAATCCCAAGCTTGCATGTTAGATCTTCGATCCCTAGCCCTCGAGGTTACTGTCGAGTAAGGAACTTACTCAGCTGTAAGATCTTAATATCTTTTAATTTCTTTATGCCAAACTCATGTTAGAGCTTCAATCCCTAGCCCTCGAGGTTACTATCGAGTAAGGAACTTACTCGGCTGTAAGCTCTTAAGCTCTTTGATTTCTTTATGGCAAAATCATGTTAGAGCTTCAATCCCTAGCCCTCGAGGTTACTGTCGAGTGAGGAACTTACTCGGCTGTAAGCTCTTAAGCTCTTTGATTCAGCCGGCTGCTTGACTGCACCTTTCTTTATTGTATATCCTCTTTGTTCAGCTCACGCATAACGAGCGCACAAAGGTGCACCAAGCTCTCATCCTGGCGCATCGCAAGATCGAACTTGCGTATGAGAATCTACAGATTGACACCCACGGCCAAGGTAATATCCTTACCCGTCCTTTTTCTTTTTGGCGTTCTTTTCTTTGGTTCATTATCTCAATCCTTTCTCGTTCTTTTTTTGCAGCCTCCGCTCAGTCCACAATAAATGCTCTTCACTCGCAGATCAGCGAGGCCGAGAGTAAGTTTCTTGCTTCATTGATGTGATAGCTGAAATTTTCTGCTGGTGCTGACAAGTAATCTTTTTGAATAAGCAGAGAAGCACCAAACCGAGCTCCAGAAGGAGCGAGACGAGGTGACTCGGCTGAAGAAGCTGATTGCCGAGTCGGAGCAGGAGCACTTGGCCGAGGTGAAAGGGTTGAGGGAGGAACTTGCTGAGAAGAATGAGCAGCAGGCCGCCAGCGCCGAGAAGACCAAGAGGCTGCTCGACGAGGCCGAATCATTGGTCGAGTCGGCAAATCTGAACTTTGACGCCCTTCAAGACAAGGCCAAGACTTGGCATAGCAAACTCGCCGCCATCAACTTCTTTCTCGGTAGTGAGTTCTTACTCTTTGCGCACTGTATGAGTCCTTCTGGACTTCTTCCATCGGCCATTGTTATTTGCTAACTTTCTCTTTTTGCTTGCAGAGAATTTTCCTGAGGCCGATATGTTTGCCATCCGAGCCATGAAGAAAGTGAGAGCCTAAGCTGGTGCTCCTGCTGACAGCGAGGTGTCTATGTAGGAGCTTCTCGAAGCAGTGTCTGAATGGGTCAAGCCCCTCAGGTCTTGCAGTGTGGATCTGCTCAAGTCGGCTATCGCATGCTCTGTCCAGATGAAGATGCACCCAATCTCATTGAGCCCCTTGCCCATAGATTGCTCCTTACTGAAGACCGGCTGGATCAATGGCGCGAGTCGGCCGGCCGAGCTGCAGCGGACAAGGCTCTCTCCTTCGTGCTTTCATGGTACGAGGACATCAACCTTGATGTTCTCGCTCGCATAAGGGGGGATAGAAAATGGCTGAACGATCCGAAGCTGATCAAGAAGTGCCAGGAGCGAGCTTATGCCATGATCGAGTACACCATGGTGCACGCTTGGTGTGATGGGCCCAGCTTCCTTGATCTTGGCGACCCGCCTGTCGAAGTTGCTGATGAAGAGGGTGGCGACAGCGAGGCAACCGAGTCAGATGATCCGGATGACCCGGCCACAGATGCCCCTCACCCGGACGATGCTCCAAGCACTACTCCTGGCTCCGAGAGTGCTCCTCCGAGTTCTTCTACTCCTTAGGCTAACAAACACTCGAACTTTGATCAGATCCCTGGTATGCCGGGTACATATGTAACATACATTGCACTTTTAAGTTTGATTTTGCACCTGTTAATGGGCTTTGTATATTTGCGTTATGTTCTAAGTGTGAATTATTCAAGGGCAAGTCCCCGAGTTTCATTTTGCCGTGTCACCTTTCCTTGACTTTGGCCCCTGTCTACCTTTTTCGGTGTTTGACATTAGAGTGTGAAAGTACTAAGGATATAATTAACGGGTATGAAACTTGGATCACTTGGCCGAGATTACTTGACACGTAGTATAACAGGACCTGCAGAGAGTTAGGCAAAGAACTAAAGCCGACTCGCGTTTCTCCTTTGTACTTATCCGGCGTTCGTGTTTACCCTTCTTACATCTTTTTCTCTTGCTTGCCATGAAGCCGTGTTTTCGGACAACAGCATAGTCGAAGAGTTGATTTCTTCCGAGTAAACAGTACTTGTTCCGAGATAAATTTCGGGTATCACGCCAGCCGACATAAAATAATTGAGATGGAAAATTCAATGGGTAGTCCCCGAGTCAGTTTTTCGAACCATACCATTTTATTATCAGCACATAGCCGGCACACACGTCCAACATATGAGAGTTCGAGTGATACATGCATTGCTTCTCCTAAGTATAGAAGGGATGAAGTAGTACCACATTCCATGGCCTTTTGGTCTCATCTCCTGACCTGTCCGCCTTGTTCTTTTGTGCTTCACGAGCGTGTATGAGATAATAAGAATCATTGTGAAATGCTTTGCTTACAATGAACGGACCTTCCCATGGGGGTGATAACTTATGCATTCCTGTTGTGTGCTGCACCATCCTGAGCACCAAATCCCCTTCTCGAAAAACACAAGGTTGTACTTTCTGGCTATGGTAGCGTCAGAGATTTTGTTTATATATAGCAGATCTGGATAATGCCAGTTCCCTTGCTTCTTCGAGTAAGTCTACTCCATCTTCTCAAGCCTCTTTTACCTCGGCTTCCGAGTATTGCCTTATCCTTGGCGAGTCATATTCTATGTTGGCAGGCAAAACTGCTTCAGCCCCATATACGAGGAAAAATGGCGTATAACCAGTTGACCGATTCGGAGTTGTTCTTAGGCTCCACAGTACTGAGGGTAGTTCGTCTATCCAACAACCAGGTGATCTCTGGAGTGGTTCCATTAAGCGGGGTTTTTATCGCTAACAGAACTAAGCCATTAGCCCGTTCAACTTGTCCATTTGATTCTGGATGGGAGACTGATGCTACATTGAGTATTATTCGGTGTTTCCCACAGAAGCGAGCAAAAGCTCCTTCGGCAAAGTTCGTGCCATTGTCAGTGATCACATTGTGTGGGTAACCATATCTGAGGATTATATCCCTTAAGAATGTGACAGCTGTTTTACCGTCCAATTTCTTTATTGGTTTCACTTCTATCCACTTGGTGAACTTATCAATCATGACCAAGATATGAGTCATGCCTCCCCTTGCTGGTTTGAAAGGTCCTACCATATGTAGGCACCATACTGCAAAAGGCCAAGTGATTAGTATAGTCTTCAATTCAAACGCTGGTAAATGCGACTTGGATGCATAGTGTTGACAACCACTGCATCTTCCGACTAACTATTGCTCTTGTGCCAATGCGCTTGGCCAGTAGAATCCATGTCGGAATGCCTTGGCTACCAATGCTCTTGATGACGCATGGTGCCCGCACTCTCCTTGATGGATATCCAATAAGATATCCTGGCCTTTCTCTGGGCTGATACAACGCTGCAGTACACTTGTCACACTTCGCTTGTATAGTTCCTTGTTGATTATGGTGTACGCTTTTCCTCTTCGTGCTGTTTGCCTTGCCAATGTTTCATCACTCGGCAAGGTCCCATCTTTCAAATAGATGAATATTGGATGTGCCCACGTTGGTATTAGTGGTTCCGGGTCTGCTTCAACATCAATTCCATTGGTTCCATCGACATATGCTCTGCAGACATGACCTGAGGAGTCCCCGAGTGTGATTCGGCGATCCCTGAATTGAACGGATCAGTCCCCGAGTGACTCGAACCTACCCCTGAGTCGATGCCATTGGCACTGCATCTGATTCCTGACTCAGCGGGATGACCCTGATTGATTCGGACTCTGGTGACGGCTTGATCATCGCTTCCTGAGATGCTCCAGCGCTACCCCTGGTGGTATTGCTTGCCTAGATGATCCTAGTTTTGATAGTACAGCTGCTGCCTCATTTTCTGCTCTAGGAGCGTGATGAAATTCACAATCGTTAAAATATCCCGAAATTTGTTGCACGTGGAAACGATATAATGCCATGTTTGCGTCTAGAGCATCCCAATGTCCAGACACTTGCTGAATCACCAAATCCGAATCGCCAAAACACATGATCCTTTTGATACCAATTTCCTTGGCTACTTTAATGCCATGGACAAGTGCTTCATACTCGGCAACGTTGTTAGAAGCAGCAAAATAAATCTGCAACACGTACCTCAGTTGATCCCTCTTTGGAGATGTGAGCACTATCCCGGCGCCCAGACCCATTTTCGTCTTGGACCCGTCAAAATGCATTTTCCAGTAATTCGGATCTGGCAGTGGTGGTTCGTACTGCATTTCCATCCATTCTACAAAGAAATATGCAACAGATTGAGATTTTATTGCATCTCGCCTATCATATTGTAGAGTGTATGGTGCCAGTTCGATGGCCCATTTGGCAACTCAGCCGCTGGCATCTTTGCTGCCCAATATATCCGAGATAGGTGCCTCACATATTACCCGGATTGGGTGTTCTTGAAAATAATGTTTCAACTTCTTTGCTGCCATATATACCCCATATGTCATCTTCTGATAATGCGGGTAATTCTGTTTTGAGACAGAGAGAACTTCGCTCAATTAATACACTGGTCTTTGGACTGATTTGCCCCCTTCTTCATGTTTAACCACTATTACTGCACTTACAACTCTGTTGGTTGCGGCGACATAGAGCAACATTGGCTCCTTGGATAATGGTGATGCTAATATTGGTGCTGTTGCCAACATTTTCTTTAATTCATGGAAAGCGCTATCAGCTTGCTATGTCCATGTGAATTTTTCTGATTTCTTCATCAGATGATATAGTGGTAGGGCTTTTTCACCTAGCCAACTAACAAACCTGCTCAATGAAGCCAGGCATCCAGTAAACTTCTGGACATCATTGAGGGTTTTTGGCAATTCCATTCTTTCGATGGCCCTGATCTTTGTCGGGTTGGCTTCGATTCCTCGGCTGGATACAAGGAATCCGAGTACCTTGCCAGCCGGGACACCAAATGTACATTTTTCCGGGTTAAGCTTCATCCGGAATCTTCTCAAGTTTGCGAATGTTTGATGCAAGTCCTCAATTAGAGTATGACTTTGTTTGGTTTTTATTACCACGTCATCGACGTATACTTGAACATTTTTTCCAATTGATCTTGCAAGCATTTTTGCATGCATCTTTGATATGTTGCGCCTGCATTTCTCAATCCGAATGGCATGGTGCGATAGCAATAAGCCCCGTACGGGGTGATAAAAGCTGTCTTTATTTGACCATTTGGATTTAGTGGTATCTGATGGATGTTGGGAATATGCCCTAGAGGCAATCATGTATGATGAGATTTCCCATTGTATTCATAAAGATATTAAGTAGTCCTTGTATAAACATCTGATGTGTATTATTGAATATGTGATTCGGTTGTGGAACTATGCATTCATGTTGTTTGTACTAAATATCCTTGGTCATTGAGGTTGTGTTGGACACACAACTTAGACCAATGTGAAAGTTGGCTTCATGACTCGGTTCCACTTGTCATGGGCATGGAGATGCTATTCCAACTTTCATAGACTAGGCTAAAGAGTTTAGCGAGTCGGATTGACCCATATTGAGGTACAACAAACAAGTTGTCATTTGTATATCTCAATCAATGTAATCCTTAGACCTAAGGTTGTTGCATAGTCCGAGTTGAGGATCACCGACTTAGGTTCTGTCAAACGCTGATCCGTAACTGGGCAGTTATAAAGGCAGGGTTCGGGTCGACTGAGAATCAAGCTGCGTGATGTGAATAACCAAGATGGGATTTTGCCCCTCCACTCAGAGAGATATTCTCTGGGCCCTCTCTTGAGATATGATTCGGAAAGCATGGCCATGCACGACTCGGTTAAGTGTTGACCGAGGCGATCGACTAAGAGTTAGTCGGGTGAATCACTTATCTCAGATCGAGAAGAGAGTCGGACTATTTAAGGGATGAAAAATATTCGCCTATAGTCTGACAAGGTATATCGTGAGGCAAAAGGGACTCGGACGTAAGTCGCATTAGAAAGGCAAGTCGTCATGACTCTTTGGTACTTGGGAGTCGGCACGTTCTGCTAGGAGCCGCTACCGACTGATCGATTGAGAGTCGGACTCCAATCGTGTCCAAGTAGCCATGAGCCTGCGGGGTCACACACTTAAGAGCGGGAGCAAGTTCGGATTGGATCTGAACCTGTAATCTGGTTGGGTTGGACCTAAACCAGATTAGGGCTGTGTTAGTGAGTTGGACTCACGCTGACTAGTGTTATATGGGCTTTAGTGAATGGGTCGCACGAAGCAGAGCCCACATTCACTCCCTATATATAGTGGAGCACCTTAACCTAGAAGGGTTAATCGTTGTTCGGTTAGGTCATTCCATGTGTTGGAAACCCTAGATCCACAGCAGTCCTGCCGCCGTAACGAACCTAGCAGTTCGGCGCCGGTGCTCCTCCTTGTACGTGTGGATACCAGCAGAGGTGTTGTGCGATCAGCACCAGGACGATCGGATCGTGAGGACTGCACTACATCAACTGACGCACTTCATCAGTAATCCGCAACTGCGCGCCTAGTGGTAAACCTCGTGGCCTTCTACCTCAGCTAGATCTTGGGATCACCGCGCTAGAGGAAACGTTTTTGTTTTATCTCTGCGTGGCCCAACAATGGAATCCTGAATATGCATCCACAAACGACAATAACTCACACCCAGCAGTAGAATCTATGACTTGATCGATCCGAGGCAGGGTAAATGGATCTTTTGGACACGCCTTATTGAGGTTCGTGTAATCAATACACATGCGCCATACCACTTCTACATTCGGGTCATCTTTTTTCTTCTCGACCAAGACTGGATTTGACAACCAGTCCGGGTGCAGTACTTCCATGATGAATCCAGCAGCTAAAAGTATTGCAATCTTGGCAGCTATTGCTTTCCTCCTATCTTCGGCGAAGCAGCGGAGGGGTTGCTTCACCGGCTTGGCATCTGGTCTTACATGAAGAGAGTGCTCAGCCAGCTCCCTCGGAACTCCTTGCAGATCTTGAGTGGACCATGCAAAGATATCCCGATTCTCACGGAGGAAGCTGGTGAGCTCGCTTTCCTATTTGTATGTAAGGCCAACCCCAATGGTGACTGTGCGCTCTGGGAAAGTTTCATCCACTTGCACCTTCTTGGTTTCCTTGGTAGCTTGAAATGAGACACTGCCATGCGGGTTGGTGAGTGTCGGCATGGACATTTGTGCTGCTTTGGCCAATGTTGCCACTTCCAACATCTGACTTTTCTCTTGTGCTATGACGAGTGACTCGGCTAGTGAAGATCCGGCTGAGGCACAAGCAATAGATCTTTTGTAGTCCCCTTCAACTGTGATCACCCCACATGGGCCTGGAAGCTTCATCTTTAAGTAAGCCATATGGGTAGTAGCCATGAATCTTGCCATAGTCGTCCTGCCGAGTAAGGCGTGATATGAGCTGACCAAATCCAGTACCTCAAACTCTATGGCCTTAGTGCGACAGTTCTCTCTATTGCCGAATAAGACGTCGACCCAGATCTTGCCAATTGGCTCACAGGACAATCCCGACACAATACCGTGGAAAGTGGTCTTAGTCGGCTCCAGCATGTTCATGGTAATGCCTAACTTGAGCATTGTATCCTTATACATGATGTTGATGCTACTGCCACCGTCAATTAGCACTTTTGAAAACTTGACATTGATATCCGGGCCCATGAATGTTGGATCCAAAACCAGAGCATATCCTCCTGTTGGCATGATCTTGGGGGTGATCTTTTATACTCCAAGTTATCTCTTGCTTAGACCAAGGCATGTACTTGGGGATTGCAGGCATCGTGGCATTCACCTCCATCATTCGCCGTTGCTGGCTCTTTTTGTCATTTGGCTCTGTGACAAAGACAACATAACTCTGGTGATGTTCTCTATACTCATTTCTAGTTCCATGATCGACACGAGCGTCGTCACCTCTTGGATTGTTCACCTGGTGCACAACTTCTCTTCTTTCTTGATTCAGATACCTCGGCTGCCTGTTTTCATATCTGTTGTCTGCTCCCACTATCTGAGCATTTCCTCCTGTAAGTGGTGGAGGGGGAGGTGGTGGAAGTTGCTTATTCGACGAGTCCACTCTATCTCCTTTCTGAAACCAAGTGCATTGCCTCATCGTGTGATTGGATGGTTTACTCGGACTAGGCATGTGAAACTTACACGGCTGATCCAGCATCATCTCATAGGTGTATTTTTGTCGGTCCTGATACTGCTTCCTCTGATCGTATGGCCTTTTTCCGTCATTCTTTGGCACTCATTGTTGTTGTCCATTTGTCCTTTGACGCTGACTGCTTCCAACATCTGGATGATCCTGACTCACAGCCGCAACCTGAGTCGAACCATACCTGTAATCTGGTCTTTCGTCTCTTCTCTTGCTTCTGTATTCGGATATTTCCTGGCGCCTTTGTGACCCGGCAGCGTCATAGATCTGAGTCTCAGTCATCCCGTCTGCCGACATGAGAAGCGGCTGAGTCGGATCTCCTAATGCCTACGAGTCAGCGATTCTTATCGTCTCTACCAGGCTTGCCGGCATATCTCTTTGTAACCTTTGCCACAACACACTTCTATATCTACATCCTTGTGCAAACCATGCGATTGCTTGTGACTCGATTACCCCTTCACAAGAGTTACGCATCGTACACCACCTTGTGAGGAATTCCCTGTCTATTTCATTCTGTCTTTCCTTGCACATTGCCAGTTGTTGTGGGTGATTCGGCTTCTTGTAAGTGCTCGTGAAATTGCTCACGAAAGCGTCGTGAAAATCGATCCAACTGTTGATGCTTCCGGTTTGCAAATTGTTCAACCATACCTGAGCTGGTCCTTCCAGCATCTGCGGCACATAACATATTTCCCATCTCAAGTTTCCCTGCACGATCTTCACAGCAGTTCCATAATCTATGAGCCAGTCCTCTGGCTTTGTGCTTCCATCATACGTTTTTGTCCCTCTGGCCAGCTAGAAATTTGGCACCGGTGGCTCCTTCATGATCATTGGGCCGAAGCACGATGGACCCTGCGGACCTTGCGATTCAATTATCTCTGCCATTTTTATTCGGTCAAGCTTCAGCCTTGCATCATCCGACTGAAGGTTCCTGCCTCCGAATCTTGCTCCCATTGCTTGATATGCATGATCTGGCAGGTGGTACCCGTTATTTACCATAGATGACTAAACCATCATTATACTTATTTGCCTTCGGGTTAGCAGGCTATTGAACTGCTTTTCCCGCGCTTTGCTGTCTTCTTTCTGGCAGAGCTGGTGCGTTATTCGGAGCTGGATTTCCTCCTCCTGCCGAGTGAGTTCCGCGCCTAGCCTGAGGCGCAAAATTTTGCCCTCCATTGTCATTTCTTTGCCCTGCTTTTTCCTGGTTTTCATTTCCTTGGGGGTTATTTCTTTTTGCCCCTTGCGCATGCGTCGGGTTTCCTTGAACCACTGCCGGATCATAGGCGACCATCTCCTTGTTTCTTCCAGAATCCACACTTTTTTCTTTTCTCGGCCTAGGCGTCGCTCCGTGTGAGGATATTGTGTGCCCAACCGATCTCGCCGGGACAGGAGTCGCCGAGTGAACTAGCTGTGACCTCCCTGCTATACCCGGATTTGCTCTGTAATACACCTCATTCGGCATGCTGGCTGCTTTTACTAGTTCATTGACTTGTTCTTGTTGCATTTTCTTTGATTCCCCCTCCAAGTGGGGTAATTCTGCCATTGCTGCTTCTGCTGCTCGCAGATTTGCTACTGTTGTGTTATATGTTGGACGCATGGTTGTCTCGTTGCTGTTCTCCGGTGTTATCTTTGATGTAGCATCTGCCAGCTCTTTGTTGAGGTTCCTTCCTCTCAATCTCGTTGCATCAAGCCGGGTCTTTGCGCCCTTGACTCAATTTGCCGAGTTAATCTCTCGGATGGTGATATCCACGTCCTGCTGTAACTGTGCTAGATCCTTGGCTTTCTCCAGGACTTTTATCCTGGCTTCCTCCAACTTGGCTTGCACACGTGTCGGGTCAGCTGCATGTGCCACTGGCTCTGCCAAATTTTCTATCGCTTCCTGCAGCTCCTTAGCCCTCTTGCTCCTAGCTATGTTCTCTGGTTTTTCCAGCGGCGCCTTTGCTGTTCTTGCAGCCTTTGGCGTTTCCTCAAGATTTCCTCCCTATGTGTTCTCATTCACTACTG
The DNA here is from genome assembly GCA_916181665.1 of Avena sativa. Taxonomy (NCBI): domain Eukaryota; kingdom Viridiplantae; phylum Streptophyta; class Magnoliopsida; order Poales; family Poaceae; genus Avena; species Avena sativa. The sequence goes on along the minus strand of OV702285.1, from coordinate 346,769,198 downwards.
GAACTACTGGGGGAGCTGCGGGGTTTGGGGCTGTCATGATTACCTCCATGGAGACGAGTTGGTGTGGTTTCCCAGCGACAGGAGCCCGTTGGAGGATCCGGCGCCAGCACGACGCGCTCAGGATATGCGCGCTCCACGCACACCGCGACATAGACCTGGTGCTCGCCGAACTTGATGAAGCGACCACCTCTAGGGAACGACTTGGTCCTGAAGCAGCCCGCATTGTCGCTGACGAAGTTGAGCACTCCAAACCTCTGGATGAGGCCGGAGTAGACGCGCTCGCCAGTCTTGGCGATGATGTTGCCCGTTCGGATGAAGACTCCATCAAGCACCTACTTCTGCCCCACGGTGGGCGCCAACTGTCGTGCTGGTGGCATGGTAGATGTCATGGGTAGGCTCAAGTTGGGGGCCGAATGGGTGCTTGTGGTCACCGGGGAGGGAGTGCACGGTCGAGCCATGCACGAAGAACAAGAAGAACTCTCCAGACTTAGCAATTCGAATGATACCCCAAAGATTAGAAGTGCTCCCTGAGCTGTATAAGCTAGAGTTCTCAGCACTCGTTCACTACTTGGTCCCACCTTCCTCTACTACTGCTATGCCCTCCCTTATATAGGCAGTTCTAGCTAGCTAACACCCCTTTGGGTTCTAGGGTTTACTGTTTTGGATCTTGGTCCCTACAATGTGGGCCGGGTCATGGGCTTGCCCTAAACCCAGAGGCCCGGTCCATAAACCTTGACAACTAACAGTCTTCTGGTACGCTGCTTCTTGTTCATTTTGGCGTCATGTTGTTACTTTGTATGTCAGCGTATGCTTTGGGCGTCACCCGGCTCCTTTTGTGTCACCCGACGTCGCCCTTCTATTTTAACCATGCTTTACCATGGTCCCTCCTGAACCTTACTCGGAAAGATGCCATGCGTCCTTCTTTACTCGACCCTTCCTCGGTCGACTCGGCTCGTCGGTTCCTGCAAGGGTTACAACTTTGTCCTATGCGGGCCGACATAGTTTGTATGTTGGCTTTCATGCTTATCTTACCCAGCCGTTCTTACCTGGCCTGGTTCTTTCTTTACTCGGAGCCGACCCAGCTGCGCTATGTTTCCCCTCTCGTGACCCTACCAGGGGTTATCCCCCCGACACCAGAGTAATGTGGTTGCACGGGTTAATTGTTCTAGCAAAACTGCAAAGAACCGGGTGAGTTTTCACAAACATTTTCCTCCGTCTTTCGTCCAATCATATTGTAAAACCAAAACCTTTCTTTTTTTCCAATCCACTTGGTAGGCCAATCCTCACCAAGGTTTTCTCATAAAACATTTTTAAGCCTTTTTCGGGGGTCTTCCCATCCCATAGTTTTTGTTTCGGCTAAAGCGGGGTTTCCAAAGGGGCATGGTGTTATACACCATCTATCATACTAGGGACGGGTAGGTATCATATAAGTTGGTTGTACCTAATGGTACTAAGGGGTAATGGTTTGGAGGAGCCAAACATTCCCCACATAACATAATATAGTAAAACAATGCAATTTCCATAAACGGGTAGATAAAACATGCATAGGAAAAATAATAGGACAATGCATATAAAGCAAGAAGGTGGCTTGCCTGTGACCAGCGATACGTCCCGTTACTTCTGTAGAATACCAGAATACCGAATACAATAATAAAAAGAATATTCCGATGCTTCCTTCTTCTCATTGTCACATAATCGCAACTATCGCCATCATCGAGCAACATGCAAGCAAACAACACCAGAATCAATAAAATTCATACCAACACCAAAGCATATAGCAAGAAAGGACAAAACAAGCTTATAGATCAGTAAGATTAAGGATTTTGCTTTGGATGCAAGGAAATGCTTTGTTTGAACTGTGGATTTGCTAGAATAGATTTATAGTCCAGAACTACCTAGATAAGGGTTTTTTGAGTAAGGCCAACTTCTGTATGATACCACTGTATAATGTGATACCATCAGATATGTATTGATAACATGAAGCCAACAAAAGTGGTTTCACCATTTTATCAATTTCCCTTGATTTATAATGATTTTTATAGTGGATAAAACCCTAGTTTTAGGAAATAATTCACTAGATGAATTGTAGAGACCCAAAAATTATTTCATTATGTGATTAGGTAGTATTTAGTGGACTGAAACAAGTGGTGTTGGAATCACCTCAAAACAATTACCATAATGCCCTTGAGAAATTCCCAAAGAAAGTACCGGATGAGATTTGTCTTTTTCATCATATTTAATCTGCAGAAGATTTTTATGTGATTTAAAATACACGTGTTAGGTACTGAAAATACCTTTGTGTAGAAATTTAAATCAACCTTTTTGGAGTTACAGAGCTACTGCTATGAATGTATTGATGATTAAACAAGACACATAATAGTTTATTTCACCAAAATTCAACACAGGTTTATAAAATTATGATCTACTAGGGTTTGAGATATATAGTTGTTTGTGTCCACTGGGAGTAGGAACTAGGTTAAAACCTTATTTGGTTTAACCTAGAGAATTTTCTAAAGGCAGAAAAGGCCTGATTTTGTTATTTTTACTAAAGGGAAACTAGGAAGCCATTTTATGTGGTGCTAGTGGGACATGCCAGGTATGGTTAAAGTATTTCAGATACAATTTGGTTCATGCAATTTGTAAATACCAAACTTTATGAAATCATTTGTTAGTGGAAACATGTACTTCTTGCATTTATTTTACCTAGAAAGGATGGTAAATCTTTTGGGCATAAGACATCCTCTACATGTTTGTAAAAACACACAGGGACGTGTAAAAATTTATATCTAGATATTTTGGATCGCTTTCCATTTTCAAAAAGATTTAATCAAAATTATCAATTTTTATGGATCTGGGCAAATGAATAAAAGGGGAATCAATATCGGGCATGATTTGTGGCGCAGTGGGCCGGGCGAGCAGTTTTCGGCCCATCGGGCGAGACGCTGTGCAGGAGGGGGTTTCAAAATCCCGTAGGGAGGGGCTCGCCCGTCAGCTACCAGGGCGGCCAAAGGGGTACGGGACAGCGGGAGCCGCTCGATTAAATCGAGATCAATGGCTCCCAGCCATCTTCCTCCTCGCGGTGAGAGCGCCGGGGCAGAAACACTAGGCGGGATCGGAGGGCGGTGGAGGCGCTTACCCGAGGGTAGTGAGGCGACGTGGAGGAGGCAGGACAACGTAGCGTTCCATGGCGAGTCGAACGAGGGGCGGCGAGGGTAGGTTTGTCGTCGGGGAGAGCCTCGCACGATTGCGCTCGTACGGTTGTCCCCGAAGCTTGAAGGCGGCACCGGTATAGATGGTCCTGCAGAGAGAAAAGGATAGGGTTAGGTGCAGGGGCTTCATCATGGGGACATGCAGCGCGAGATGGGCGGAGGAGAGATCACCTAGTGATACGTCGGAAACGTATCTATAATTTTTGATGTTCCATGCTTGTTTAGTATCTACTTTGCTTTGCTTTGTGTTACTTTGAGGTGTTTTTATATCTTTTCTGGAACTAACCTATCAACAAGTTGCCACAGTGCCAGTTGTCTGTTTTCTTATGTTTTTGGTTCCAGAAAGGCAGAAAATCAATATTCTCGGAATTGGACGGGACAAAAGCCAAAGTCAATAAATTTCCATCGGGAACAAGAAGTCCAGAGGGGAGACGGAGAAGCGGGCCAGGGCAACCACACCCCCAGGCGCGGCCAGGGCTGGGCCAGCACCTAGGCAAGGTGTGGGCCCCCTGGTCGCCTCCTCGGCCTCCCCCTTCGCCTATAAGAAGCCCCCGATGCCTAAACCCTAAGGACCCAAACAAAATTCCACGAAACCTTTTGTATCCACCGCCACCGTCGTCCCTAGATCGGGGGGATCTGAAGTTCTTCTCGGCACCCTGCCGGAGGGGAGATCATCCCGGAGGCCTTCTCTCTGGTATGATGCGTGAGTAGTTCCACCTTGGACTATGGGTCCATGTAGTAGCTAAATGGTTGTATCTCATCCTTTTTTCTTTCATGTATAGATCTTGTGAGCTCCGTTCCTGATCAAGATCTAATCTATTTGTAATCATGCATGTTGTGTTTGCGGGGATCCGATGGATATTGAGATTATTATGTTGGTTTGATTAATGGTTTTATCTTTAAGATTCTATCATGTCTGTGTTGTTTGTGATCTTGCATGCTATCTGTTGCTAGTGGCTATCTTGCCAAGTAGTTGATAGTGACTCCAAGAGGGAGTATTTATGCTCGATAGTGGGTTCATGCCTCTAGTTTCCAAGGGAAATGACAGAAATCTCTTACACACTTTGCTTAAAGCAGTTGTCTGTTGCTTGCAACTTAATACTGGAGGGGGTTCGGATGATAACCTGAAGGTGGACTTCTAATCATAGACGCAGTTGGATGGCGGTCTATGTATCTTGTTGTATTGCCCAATCGAATCTCATAGGATCTTTCTGACTAGTATTGCATTGTTATGCCTTGCTCAGTTCCTATTAATTGCCCTGCTGTAATTTGTTTACCATTCATGCTATGTTGTTTATCTAAGGAGAGCACCTCTAGTGAACTATGGACCCCTGTCGAATCTTTACCATTGATACATCTTCGACTGTTACTTGTTTACTTGCTGCAAACCACCATTACCTTCCACACCGTACGTTTAATCCATTGTTACAGCAAACCGGTGAGCTTGAGAACCTCACTGTCTAGTTGGGGCAAAGTCTTGAGTTTGTGTTGTGCAGGTCTCCGCGTTTCTTGCAATACCTCTGTGATGTTTCCTTCATCCTACTGGTTCGATAACCTTGGTTTCTTACTGAGGGAAAACTGCTGCTATGCTGCTTCACACCTTCCTCTTGGGGTTCCCAACGAAGTGCTAACCAGCACCATCAAGCTATTTTCTGGCGCCGTTGCTGGGGAGGCTAAGGACGTCTTCACTAGGGGAGTCCTCCGCTTCCTTTCTCTATACTTTATTTTTAGTTTTCTTTCTTTTGCTTGGTTTTGTTTGCCTCTTTTCAAAAAACACAAAAAATTAGTTCCTTCTCTATTTGCCACCTTGCTCTAGCTCACCATGTTGTTCCCCAAGTTCGCCCTGAAAGATCTTGCAATAGGTAGTGGCTCCATAATTGGGAAAGATAATATTGAAGAATTCTTTAATCATGTTAGCAAGCATGAGGAAATTAAGGATAGATTTATAGCAGAACTTGCTCACAACTATGAGATTGCTGAAGCTTCTTTAGTTCATATGTTGGTGGCTAGGTTTGTTAGCCTTAACCCCTTCATACAATTCTTGTTCCTAAAACTAAAAGAAGAAAAGAATGCTGAAAAGAGAGAATTCATCCTTGAAACTTTATCAAAAGAGTTCCATGATGTTTCTAGGGAAGCCAAAACGTCTTTGAGCGTTTCAATATGCTAGGTTCAAGTGTAGATGTTGTGGGTATTTCTTATAAAACTAAGCCTAGAGAGGAATTTAAGATACCCATACCCTTTAAGCTTGTTGGAATGCATGAGGCTTTTGAAAAGAATTTTGATTGGATTGCTCCTGAAAATCTTTTTGATGAAAGTAGTAGACCAAAGAGAGATGAGAAGGGATCCTCCAAAACCCATTTGGATGAGATACCTTTCATAGTTGAAGATTTTGCAAGTATTGATGTTAATGCTTCTTCATTTGAAAATACTTGATTCTTCTTGCTTCTTGTGCCTAACTTAAAGGCGTTAAAGAAAAGTACTTGTTGGGCGATAACCCAAGACTTTCCTTGAGTCTTGAAAGTTTTATTACTTCAGTAATGACCTCTCCTTGTCCTTTTTGTTTGCTTTTTGTGCCAAGAATGACCTCTAATGACAGGGAAGTAAGATTTGGGGAGTTGCTGTCCCGAAACAGATTTCTGTCCTCCATCATAAAAATTCGTGAGGAGTATCTATAACTTAGATTGAGCTCAAAATTTACGAATAAATCCCCCAGTATGTTAGACAACTTTCGGTAGGTCAACACTTTTTGATTTGAGTAACATAAGATGCTCGAAAAATTTTGGTATCTACCTGCTGGTGTGTCTTGACATATTTCTGCCATTATTTGCATTTACTTATTATTGATTCCTTTTGAGTTCTCTTTTGGGGAATTGAGAATTTTGAAGGAGTTGCTACAGTAGCTTGTGTTTTTAGTGAAAATCCTTTCTATTCCCCCTCTGGCCCCTCACCATTTCCCCTCAATCCTCGGACCCGGAGATCCCCAGGGTTGTTCAATTTCAAGCTCGCAAACCGCCGCCGTCCCGACGCACTCCGGCGACCAAATCAGTGAGTTCCGACCATGCCCTCGCCTCTGCTTTGCTTTGTTGCATCTGACATTGTCAGACGCATCTACTCATCATATTCTTGTGCTTTCTCGTGCCCCAGGTACTCGCCTTCGTCATCGACTGCAAGTCACCGACGCTGAGCACGACTCCGGCAAGGGATTCCGGACGATTCTGTGCGCCCCTTCGTCAACAACGTCTGCCACCGCAACCACCTCGACCCCATGATACGTCCAATTTGCATCACCATTCTATATTATAACTTGCCTCTATTCATTGATATGTGTATTATTATGAGGTGTTACTTAGGTCTTTTCCTCTGTTTTTGCATGTTGGATGATTCTTGGAGGATGAACTGCCGGAGTCAGGATTCTGATGGAAAAAGAGGTGTTTTGATGCAATTTCGTGAAGACCAAAAAAATACCAGAAAAATTATGGAAAATCATATTTTCCTAGAAGACGAAGGAAGCCAGAAGGGGAGGCGAAGTTGGGCCGCAGGGGGCCCACACCCCCCAAGCGCGGGCCCACCCCTGGCAGGCCAAGAGGGGTTGTAGCCCACCTGGCTGGCCTCCGACTCCGCCCTCTTGCCTATATCTTTCTCTTGGAACCCTAAAACAAAGGGGGCGACCACAGAAAGATTTCCGCTGCCTTTGCAGGGCGGAAAACACCAAGAGAGAAAGAGCTCTCCGGTAGATAGATTTCTGCCAGGGAAATTCCTTCTTGGAGAGGGGAGATCGTCGCCATCAACACCGTCATCAAGCTAGACTTCACTAGGATCATCATAATCATCATCATCCACACCCTCATCTCCACCACCACCATTAGCACCACTTCATCCCGCTGTAACAATTGTGTTGGATCTTGCATTAGTTCTTAGGGGAAACTTTCCCGGCATTAATTACTATTGTAGTTGATGCTTGTGAGTGGAACCATTGGATTATTATTTATGTTCAGATTGTTATCTATCACCATATCATCTTTGATCTTGATCCATATGATGTCTCGTGAGTAGTTCATTTAGTTCTTGAGGACATGGGAGAAGTCATGTTGTTAGTAGTGAATTTGTGTTGAGTTATTATTCAATGGTTTAGTATTTAAGTTGTGGTGCTATTCTTCTAGTGGTGTCATGTGAACGTCGACTACATGATACTTCACCATTTATGGGCCTAGGGGAATGCATTTTGTATTTGGCTACTAATCGTGGGGTTGCCGAAGTAACAGAAACATGAACCCCCATTAGGACACCATTGCATAAGGGAGCGTAGGATCTCAGAGTTTAAGGTTGTGGTTAGGTTTATATCTTAATTGCTTTCCTGTAGTTGTGGATGCTTGAAGGGGGTTTAATCACAAGTATGTATTAGTCCAAGTAAGGTCGGTACATTAGCACAGGTTCACCACACAACACATACAACACCAATGAAGAGTACTCAGCTATTTGAAGCGAAAGCACTTGACAGAATTCCCATGTGTCCTCGAGAACATTTGGTCCTTATAAGTATTTCCACCGGCTTGTCCCTTGCTAAGAAAGGATTGGGCCACTTGCTGCAGTTGTTCCTTGTTTTTATTACTTGCACTTTGTTTTGTTGCCTTATCAGAAAACCCCTAAAAATCTGTTTGCTAAGTATTTATAGAGATTTCCTGCTCCATACCACTAGTCAACACCTTCTGCTCCTTGTTGGGATCGACACTCCTATTTATCGAAAGTACTACGATACACCCCTATACTTGTGGGTCATCAAGTCTATTTTCTGGCGCCGTTGCCGGGGAGTGAAGTGTTATTGAAGAGTGGAATTGGTAAAGGAAACTTCTACTGTGAGTATTGCTTTTTGTTTCCGTTTGTTACGTTGTTTCCAATATGGATAATCCACTTGGTTTTATGTTTGGGAAAACTACTACCACTGTTAGGGTAGTAGATGAACCACCACCTGTTGAGATAGATCCTTTTAAGATACCTATAAGTATTGTTGATCGTGTTATGGATAATTATTATTTAGGGGATGGAACTGTCCACCCTGGTGATCATTTGATTTTTATCCATGAATTATGCGGGTTGTTTAAGTGTACAGGTATCACAACTGAACAGGTGAAGAAGAAGTTACTCTCTATATCCTTGAAAGGGAGAGCTGAAGAATGGTATAAGCTCCTAAAGAATGGGCAATCCATGGAATGGGAAGAAATGGCTTCTCTCTTTCATTCCAATTCTATCCTCTGAGTGAGATTCATAAGGATAGAAATCTGATATATAATTTTTGGCCTCGTGATGGAGAGAGTAAAACTCAATCTTGGGGGAGATTGTAGGTACTAATGCTTAAATGTCCTATTCGTGAACTCCCTAACAATATTATTATCAATAACTTTTCTGCTAGGATTTCTCTTCATGATAAAGATTTACTAGAAGCTTCTTGTGATGGATCATTCACACGTATGAAGGAAGAAGATAAATGGTATCTACTAGACCGTATTCAAGAGAACACTGAAGCTTGGGAGAATGACAAAGTAAGAAAGTCAGGTATAAACTATGATTATGAATGCATTAAATCCTTAATGGGAACTGATGACTTCCGTGATATTAGTAATGATTTTGGTCTTGATTCCCAAAGTATTGCCAATTGTTTCAAAGCCTTTGCCACTTACATAGAAATTCCGAAAAAGAACTAGAATAAGTACCATGCACCTTATAAAGATGTTGTTAGTCATGTTCCTGTTAGAAGCACTGAAGTTTGTAAAACTAATCATATTGTACCCGAACCTTATGTTGAGAAAATACCTTTCCCATCTAAGGTAAAGGAGTATTCTATGATGATTAGTGCGAATAACAAAGGTACTAAGAAAACTGTGGAACCTGATGAGCCAATGAATATTGAAATAGTATTAGCTATTGTGAAAGATCTTGTCACTAGAAATGTAGAGGTCCCAACCTGATAAGGTGGAGATCCCTGTGTTTACAATGCTAGTCCCTGGATCAATATCTAGCATCCACAGTTTAAGATATAATATCAAGGAACATAGGTCATATTACAACTTATAACCAGGATTAAAATAATACAGTACATCTTACATAGCTCATTTGGCTATCTCATTACAATGCAGCAGAAATATCTATATAGCATGGAGTCCTTCATCTTCAATGTGCCACAGGAAATCATGTTGGTTGTAGACTTGTAGTCCTATTCAACACACGTCACTAACACACTTCAACACACTTGTAATCCCATTCAACACACTTCACTAACATCAAACAAACCTGAAACATAATAAGTTACAGCCACAAGGGTCAATACATTTGAATTGTATTGGAAAGTGATACTATGGTAGAATAGTGGTATCTATCATATATATGCATTTGGCTAAGTGGATATTAGGCTTTCTTTGCTTAAAATAGATTTTCCTTATCATTTGAAAACACTAAGTTTTTGTTTTTCAAAATCACCCAAGGCATCTACCAATTAAAAATTTAAAATCCTTTAACCCTTGTTCAACCACAAGCTTTTAACTTAGAAATTGGGATGAGGAGATCCTTGATAGCTTCCATGTCTTGATGCTCAAATTTTCCATTTTTGGGGACACGACTAAGTACTTAGATTTTTCCTTCTCAAGAGGTGGTGCACTTTCCCCACAAGATTCGACATGCATCGAGACAAGATCTTTCAGAAGCCTTCCCTTAGACCAAATGGACGCGTTCCAAATCTATCACCCCCTACCACCTTCTGTCCATCTGGCTAAGTTATTGCAACCTATATGATCTAGGCAGAACCCATATTGCCATGTGGCTGCATTTGAAGCTTCTTAACATTTGACATCTCAAATCTCTTTGTTCCTGGGTGGCTTTCCACAAGTGTGATACCAAGTTTTCTCTAGTATAGTGCACTTGTGATACACAAGTTTTCTCCAATATACTGGACTTGTGTAACCACTCAACATAAACCTTTCATTCCATTCCACCCAGGTGATTCATTCACATAGTTGTTTTATTAAACAAAACACAAGTCATAGACTTAGAAATATTTCATAGCATGAATATAATCCACCCTTGTTTTCTACTAGCTAGGCTAAGCATAATAGTAGAAAGAATCTTAACTTAGGGAAATTTCTACTAAGACATCATCTACTAGGATTTCCCATGGCATAGCATACTTAGTAAAAATTCCATGCAAGTCCTACTTAGAAATATCACTAATGCATAGTCAAAATATTAGGACAAAATGTAGGAATCACCACTTGCCTTTTTAGTAGAGAATAGAGATTCACTCCTTGATCTTGCAATTGTCACACTCTTCAAAGTTCACTACAATTCAATCAAGGCACAAATTCAAACTAGCATTCAAACAATTCACCACATAAAATAATGAAAACAAAATAATGCATGCAAGCATGCAAAAGATTGTTTTATTGAAAAAGTGGTTTGTACTAAGGCTATACACATTTTTAAAACACCTGTTGGTCTTTTATAAAAGTGCCAAAACCATTTAAAATCAAGTTAGTGAAATTGGGCCATTTAAATCATTTTTGCTTTGCTAGAAATAATTTTAATCAAAAGAATATTTTGTAGAGTTAGCCAAATATGTTTTTAAACACAATGTTAATGTTTAGGAATCAAGGTGTTTAAAGCAAATCCATTTACAAGAGGTTTCACCCAAAAATCATTTTTAAAACAAAGAAACATTTTATTTTACTAAAATACCTTTAATCAAACTAATAACTTTCTAGGGTTTATCAAATACATTTTAAATCCAAAACTTAGTGTTTATGGTCAGAGAGTTTAAATCAAACCATTTGCAAAAGGTTTTACTCAAAAATTATCTTTAAAACATAATCAACAATTTTTGTTTTACTAGAAATTCTTTTATTCAAGGAATAATTCCTTAGTGTCACAAAATATACATTTGTTTTTATGGTAAGTAGGTTCAAAAGAAACCATTTGCAAAAGATTTTACCCTAAAATCATTTTTAGAATAATTTTTATACTCAAAATAGGCCTAGAAATGTTTCTGCAAAAACATCTACTTTTTCAGAAGCAAAACAGTAAGCTAATGACATGGTTGCAAAGTTCACATTTTTCTGATTCCAGTGATATACAATTTGCAAATTTTGGACGTGTAGATCTAAAGTTATGAAATTTTCAAATTCAATCATCTAATAGGTCCAATTTATATTATAAAAGATCAGGGAGGCCACGTGTCTTGTTTCCATTGGAGCATAATAATTCGGTTGGATCGACTAACGTGGGTTGTTGGATCTAAAGTGAATCGCACGGCACAGAAGCAACATACCCCTTTGATTAGTGATTCTATCCCTATCGATGGATCTATATCTAATGGCTTAGAGAGCTCTGACCAAGGATTGGCGGCACTGGGCGACGGCAGGTGGCGATGACACTCTTCTCATGGTGGTTCCGGTGAAACATGAAGCAATTGAGAGGGGGAAGATTCTCACCAGATTCACCGTGGAGTGATGATGCTCAAAGTGGTCGCAGTAGTCCAAGGGGCGCACGGGCGTGTCGCCGATTGCTCGCCGTAGTTACCGTCTCCGTCGGGCACATTCTGTTGTGGTCGAAGGCGAGGCTACAGGGCTCGGGAAGGCATGGTAATGGCTCGTTAGACGTGGAAGACGATGCTGATTACACGAGTGTCAACAAGGGAGCGAGGCGCGCTCGGAGTTTACCAGGGAATGTCGCCGGAGTCGACGCGGACGACGGCAACATTCAGTCGAAGACGAACCGAGCTTCTGGGGCTTGCGCGGGCGAGTGGAAGGTACTGGGAGATGCGCTAGGCAATGGGGAGCAATCTAGTAGGTCCACGGACAGTGGGGTGGTGAGGGCTGGCCAGAATCGGCGGAGAAGCTCGTTGGAGGCAGTGGGTTGCAAGCGGAAAATTGGAGCAGCCTTGTGGCGATTAGGTGTGGGAGAATGAGGGGAAAGGGAGAGGGGAGTAAAGCGATTAAGTACGCATGGTCGCAGGCGAGATTTACTCGTGTATTCAACGCGAATTAACGCGAGAAGTTATCGACAGAAACGGCCGGGGAGAGAGGAGGAACTGGTCGCGCAGGGGTGGGTGAGGATGATGACTTGACGTGGATGTGGGACCAGTTAGTCAGCAGGGTTTGAGGGTGCGGGTGTGAGTGAGAAAACATTTCGCGTGGGGAAGGGAGAGAGTGGGTTGCGCTGTGCTAGCTGGGCCTGCTGGGCTGGGTTAGGTTAGTGGGTTATCTGTTTTTGTATTTTTTTTTCTTTCCTGATTCTTTTTTCTTTTTCTTTTCTGATTTTCTGTTTTCATTTCAAACTTTTGATTTAATCTTCAATTTGAATTCAAGTTTTGACCAAACTTTTCTAAACTTTCAGTATGTTTTTGGTACTGTTTATTTATGTGTTTCAAGTCTATTTAGAATAATTTCTTTTATTATTTTTATGGTTTATTATTTATTTAAATTAGACACTTATCTTTATTTAAATAAGATTTTAAATATGGTTTTAAACCCATATAAATTTTATTCCAAATAATTGTTTTATTCTTTTTAAGTTAATTAGATAACTTTTAATCCACTTTGGCTAATTCCAATTTATTATTTTCTCATGATTTAATTAATCATTTTTATTAGGGATTTTGTCTTCTTTTAAATAAATTGAATATGGTTTAATCCCATATAATTTTATTTCAATAATCTTTATTCCTTTATTTTATTTGTATTATTTTTATTCCATTTGCTTATGGATTTAACTCAAGATTTAAATTGTCTTCTAAATAATTTCCTTGGGATTTATTATTTAGTTTAGGCAATTTGTCTTTATTTAAATAAAATTGGATATTGTTCAATCCTTATGATTTTATTTAAATAATCTTTTAATCCTTTTTATTATTCAATAAACTTTCATTTGTTTATGGATTTTTCCTAGTTTTAATTTGGCTTTTAAATATTCCTTATTTATTTCTTTCTTTCTTTATCTTATAAAATCCATATCGTTTTCCTTAATCATCTCAAGATGCCTATGATAGGGGCAATGAGGTCTCAAAGCTAGTAAGTACCATAATCTTTTGGAAGCTCTTTATGACTTGAAATCCCTGCTTCCCTCTATGAAGGGACCTTTCTCCTATTTCTAAACTGAGTCAAAAACCTACTTCCTCTCTATCTCCAGCAAGCATTTGAGTTTTTGTGTTTCAAGCATTCATATGGTGATTTATTCAATCATGTTCTTTATCTTACTTGTTTGCACAAAACTCTTATCTATTGAGTATTACTTTGAAATCCTTCTTTGTGAAAACCTTTTTAGAAAAGAGTACTCATGTTTAAAAAATTCTTCAAAAGCTTTATTTGTGAAACTGTTTGCCAGCTGTTCTCTGACCAAGAACAAGAGTTTGCCGATTCCAATTATGATTTATCTTTATGCATATCTATTGTGACTCATGTACTTGTTGCAAGCTAACTTATATAATGGTGAGGTGCTTTTTTCTATTTGTTGTGTAATGGTAAGTGTGATGCTTCTTGTCCGTATTCTTTTATCAACACTTCACTCCATAAACTTGTGGACATGTTTACTAAGCTGAGTTTTCGCTTGGGGACAAGCGAAGGTCTAAGCTTGGGGGTAGTTGATATGTCCAATTTGCATCACCATTCTATATCATAATTTGCCTCTATTTATTGATATGTGTCTTATTATGAGGTGTTACTTATGTCTTTTCCTCTATTTTTGCATGTTGGATGATTCTTGGAGGATGAACTGCCGGAGTCAAATTCTGAATGAAAAAGAGGTGTTTTGATGCAATTTTGCGAAGATCAGAAAAATACCAGAAAAATTATGGAAAATCATATTTTCTCAGAAGACGAAGGAAGCCAGAAGGGGAGGCGGAGTTGGGCCACAGAGGGCCCACACCCCCCAGGCGCGAGCCAACCCCTGGCCGCGCCTAGAGGGGGTGTGGCCCACCTGGCCGGCCTCCGACTCCGCCGTCTCACCTATATCTTCCTCTCGGAACCCTAAAACAAAGGGGGCAACCACAGAAAGATTTCCGCCTCCTCTGCGGGGCAGAAAACACCGAGAGAGAAAGAGCTCTTTGGCAGATAGATTTCTACCAGGGAAATTCCTTCTCGGAGAAGGGAGATCATCGCCATCAACACCATCATCAAGCTAAACTTCATCGGGATCATCATCATCATCCACACCATCATCTCCACCAGCACCATCATCACCACTTCATCCCGCTATAATAATTGTGTTGCATCTTGCATTAGTTCTTAGGGAAAACTTTCCCGGTGTTAATTACTATTGTAGTTGATGCTTGTGAGTGGAACCATTGGATTATTTTTTATGTTCATATTGTTATCCATCACCATATCATCTTTGATATTGATCCATTTGATGTCTCGTGAGTAGTTCGTTTAGTTCTTGAGGACATGGGAGATGTCATGTTGTTACTAGTGAATTTGTGTTGAGTTATTATTCAATGGTTTAGTATTTAACTTGTGGTGCTATTCTTCTAGTGGTGTCATGTGAACGTCGACTACATGATACTTCACCATTTATGGGCCTAGGGGAATGAATTTTGTATTTGGCTACTAATCGTGGGGTTGCCGAAGTAACAGAAACATGAACCCCCTTTAGGACACCATTGCATAAGGGAGCGTAGGATCTCAGAGTTTAAGGTTGTGGTTAGGTTTATATCTTAGTTGCTTTCCTGTAGTTGTGGATGCTTGAAGGGGGTTTAATCACAAGTATGTATTAGTCCAAGTAAGGTCGGTACATTAGCACAGGTTCACCCACACAACACTTACACCACTAAAGAAGAGTACTCAGCTATTTGAAGCGAAAGCACTTGGCATAATTCCCATGTGTCCTCGAGAACGTTTGGTCCGTATAAGTATTTCCACCGGCTTGTACTTTGCTAAGAAAGGATTGGGCCACTTGCTGCAGTTGTTCGTTGTCTTTATTACTTGCACTTTGTTTTTTCCTTATTAGAAAACCCCTAAAAATCCGTTTGCTAAGTATTTACAAAGATTTCCTGCTCCATACCACTAGTCAACACCTTTTGCTCCTCGTTGGGATCGGCACTCCTATTTATCGAAAGTACTACAATACACCCCCTATACTTGTGTGTCATCACCCCGCGACTCAGTAACACCCCAGTGCCCCTCTCTTTACCTCCTAGCACCACCGTAGCACCGTCGCCCCATGCGCCACCGCCGCAACTCGCCAGCAGTGCCGCCAGTCTCTGGCCAGCATGCTCATATCCGTTAGATCTAGATCTAAAGGCTAGGATAGATCCACTTATCGAAGGGGTATCCATCGATCTGAGCCACTCAGACTCACTAAGATCTAATGGCTGGCATCGCTTGATCCACGTGAAATGGTACCAGCCAATTAGAACAGGCCACGTGGCCAGACCTTTCTGTTTAAAATCCAGGAAATGTTTTTAGATGTTTAAAACTTGTAAAATTCATAACTTTTGATCTACAAATCAGAAAAATACAAATTTGGTGTCTATGGATTCAGAAAAATGTGAACTACACTACAGTTACCTATGTTTGTCCAAAAGCTTCTGCAAAACTGAATTTTATTCAGAACCTTTTGTGGAGTATTTTGAGTATAAAAATTGTTGTAAAAATTATTTTTGAGTGAATCCTTTTGCAAATGGTTTTGTTTTGAACCCCCTGACCATAAACACTAAAATTTGAAATTTAAAATATAATTTGTGGGCACTAGAATTATCCCTTTCAATAAAAGCCTTTCTAACAAAAGAAAATTGATTTAAAAAACTTATTTGCACTAACTTGGTTCCAATTGGAATTCCACTTTTATAAAAGACCAGTAGGTATTTGTAATGTTTAGAACCTTGTTAGGAACAAGTTTTTCAATAAAATGACCTTTTGAATGCTTGCATGCATTTATTTGTATTCTTGTTATTCTTTTGTTATTTTTGTGTTGTATTTTTGAGTGTGCTCTTTTGCTTGATTGTATTGTAGTGCACTTTGAGGAGTGTGACATTTGCAAGATCAAGGAGAGTACCTAAATATTCTACTATAAAGGCAAGTGATACATTGGTCATCAAAAGTCCTATCTTTTCAATATTGCATTAGTGATATTTTTGTAGTATGCATGATAGTACTATTTTATATATTTCTATGCTATGCTAAACCTATAGTATCTACCTTGGTAGTATTTCTTTAAGATAGGAGACATGGTAAGTTTAGAATGCTTAGTCTAGCTATATAGATTTGTGCGTGGAAATCATGATATGATGTCTTATGGAAATATGAGTATTTTTGGACTAATGAAAACAACTGAGGTTAATGAAACACCTGGGTGGAAATGGGAATTGTATGGATTTTGATTGAGTGGTTAGACAGGGCCCATTTCTATGGTTTACCCTGGTGTATCTCACTTGTGGATGGCCACCCAGGAACAAAGAGATTGGAGACATTCTTGGCGCGAAAGCTTCTAGTGCAGCCACATGGCATATGGGCTCTGCCTTGACCAACTAAGTTGCAAGAACTCAGTCAGACAGACATAAGGTGGTAGTGATGATAGGACGGCATGAGTCTGTGGTGATCTAAGGGATTGCTTCTAAAAAGTCTCGTCGCGATGCATGTCGAGTCTTGTGGGGAAAGTGCACCACCTCTCAAGAGGGTAAAACTAAGTACTTAGCCGTGTCCCCTCCTATGGACAATATTGATCATCAAGAGAGTGAAGCAAGATCAAGAATATCATCATTCTAATTTGTAAGTTAAAACTTGTTGGGTGAACAAGGGAAACAACTTGAGGGTGTCTAGTGTGCCATGTTTGATGAAGTGTTGTTGAAAAGGAGAAAAAACTATTTTCAAAGGATAGGGAAAACTTATTTTATGCAAAGGCCAGCCAAAACTCCACTTAGCCATATATTGATATAGTTGTTAGATTCTCTATGTCAATATGGCTTCACTTGCCAATACAATTCAAATGTATTGACCCTTGTGGCTATAACTTATCATGTTGCAGGATTACTTGATGTTAGTACAGTTTGATGAGTAGGTATTACAAGTCTACAACCAACATGATTGCCTATGGTACATGAAGATGAAGGACTCCATACTGTATAGTTATATCTACTGCTCTGTAATAAGATAGGCATATGAGCTATGTAAGTTGTAATGAACTATTTTATTCCTGGATATGAGATGTAATATGACATTTGTTTCTTCATATTACATCTTAAACTGTGGGTGCTAGCTATTCGATACAGGGACTAGCACTATAAACACATTGACTTGTACCTTATTGGGTTAGGTCCTCTAAAGGGATAAAGAGACCCGAGGCCACCCCAGTGCCTCTGGCCCCTCCATTTCACTCCCCTTACCTCACTTACCTTACCCCCATGATCCAGACCCCATCCCTTCACTCCCCATCGCCATGGTAAGGGAGATATTTCTCCTCTTGGCCTCCTTCTAGAAGCTGAATGCATGGTGACCCCGACCCTCTCTAGCCCCTCATTTTCTCCATCCCACTCCACCACACGTCCCTAGAGCTCCCTCCCCCGCTCCCCTGCTCTGTGCTGCCCGGGAGCTTCAGCACTTTGGCCTTTTCAAAAGATCGAGCCCTGAGCTCTCCTCTCCACTTATCTCCCCTTGCATGTCATACCACTGGAATCCCCGTTCCCTCCTAAATCTAACCCACCCATTCTTGTTTTCCAGGAACCGCTGCACTTCCGCCGCCATGGAGGTCCCGAGCGAGCTCGTACGCATGTGGTGGCAGAGCCTCGTCCCTGCCACCCATCCCCAAGGTCCTAGGAGTGCACCGCGTCTCCCTAGAGCCTCCCCCTCACCGGAAAACCCTTCTAGGTGAGCTCTGACGCAACTCTGGCCGCCCAAGGGTTTCTCCTCATTGTCGTTCGAACTCAGGGAGGAAGACGGCCCTGAGCCGTCGGATCTTCTCTAATCGAACAACCTAGGAGCCTCCTTACCCTTTTGCTGCCGCCTCGCACTGACGCTGGGCCCCGCCTCGGGCGGGATTTGACTTTCCGCCTCCCGCGCGTGGCATCGCCTGTCTGGGCTGAAAGCCCCTCCCCTAGCCCGTTTAAGCCCTAACCTCAGCCCATGGCACCCTGTGTTTTATTATTTTTGCCCAGATCTGAATTTTTCTCTTAGAAACAAATCATTTTGAAAATGTAAAACCACACCAATTGCCTAGATCTAAATTTTTAGGATATCTGAATGATTTCCCTAACATGTAGTGGCATTGGTTGGCCTAGTTAAAGTCCAGAGTATATATAATAAATCACCTACCTAGATGTGTCATTCTCAGTATATATAAATTCCTTAGAGAGTTTCATGAGTCCAAATGGAGTAAATGCAACTTACTTTAGTCTATTCTTAAGGCATCTACCTCACAGCCCTGGACCCATATTAAATTGCTTCCTAGTCCGCCCCTGATAAAAATAACAAAACCTTGCCAAATCTACCTTTAGAATTTTCTCCTGGTCAAACCATAATGGCTATTGACTTAATTACAACTCCCTACACACATGCATATAAATATCCTTCTAACCACAGGAGCTCATAATTTATTAAGACGCGGTTGAGTTTTGGTGAATTATATTATTTTGTGCCTGATTTATTCACCAATAAAATCATTACAGTAGTTCTATAAATCCAAAAAGGTTGATTCCAATTTCTACAGAAAGGATTTTCAAATACCTAACATGGGACTTTGGAATCACACAAAAATCTCTTATATCTTAAATCTGGTAAAAAGATAATTATGTACCAGAACTGGCTTTGGGAATTTCCTGAGGGCATTATGTTAAATATTTTGAAGTGAATCCAGCTTGTAGTGAATCGGTCCATCAAACCCTACTTAACCATCCAAGGAAATAATTTGTGGAGATCCAGAACTTTTATGGTGAATTATTTCCTAAAACTAGAGTTTTAATTCCCTATAAAAATCATTATAAATCAATGGAAATTGATAAAATAATGAAACCACTTTTGTTGGTTTCATTTTTTAATACATTTCTGATGATAACATTTGTGTCTAATGGTATCATACAAATTATGTACTTGGTCCAAAACCCCTCTCTTAGGTCAATTCTAGACTATAAACCCTAAGGGATTTCCTTCCATACTTCCAAGGCAATGCCAATCAGCTTAAAATACATTTTTCCTAATACCTACTGAATGGTAAACATGAAATGTTCATTTCTTGTTGTAGGTATTGGTGCTTGTATGCTCTGAATTGATTGTGGTATTGTTTGTCTGCATGTATGCCCCTGACGATGATAGTTGCGATTGTATGAAGACGAGAAGATGGGATATTATTATTATTGGTATTCTTGGTTATCCAAATAAGAAGTCCAGGGACATATATGCCATATTGCTGATCACAGTCAAGCTACCTTCTTGATCATAAGCCCTTATACTTTTATTTTACTTATGCATGTTTTATCTACTTGTTTATGCAAATTGCATTGTTTTACTATATTATGTTTTATATGGGGAATGTTTGGCTCCTCCAAACCAGTACCTATTTGTACTACTAAGTACAAATACTTGGCCTACACGTACTTGACCTTAGTATGGTAGATGATGTATAACACCATAACCCTTTGGACACCCCGTTCTAGCCTAAGCAAAAGAATAGGATGGGAAGACCCCGGGAAGATGTTTACAAAAATGTTTTATGAGGAAACATTTGTGAGGTTTGGCCTGCCAAGTAAGTTTGAAATAAAAAAGTTTTTGGTTTTACAAAAAGGATGAAAGAAAGATGAGGAAACATGTTTACAAAAATGCACCCGGTTCTTTGTAGTTTTTCCAGAGCAATTAACCTGTGCAACCACATTACTCTAGAATGGGACAGGGCTAGGCTAGAAGTTTGTCTATTATGGTATAGGTGCCTCACAACTACTATAGTGGATATCAATTTCCCTATACGGTGGGCCTTCTTCAGTAAAACGATCCATGTACAACATCGACCGAGAGAATGAACTAAGGGTCTATGGGCCTACGCGTGTTACTATGAGCCCCTCATTGAAAGAGCACACTCGTCGCAGTGGAAAAATCCCTCTAGTTGTCTTGTGAACTATATAGGGCGTCCCGGTGTTGAGAAGAACAACACTCATAGGGTAGGCACTTATATTGGAGTGGGCATCTAGAAGGTCTTGACCGGTTACTCGACCCACGACCGTTGTAGATCAGGGTAGTGTAATTGGATGTTGTGGGTAAAGTGAAAAACCTCTGTAGAGTGTAAATCTAATCGAATAGCTGAGTTCTCAGTCATGGTTGGTTGGTAAGGTTGCTGTAGAGCAGTGCTGGTTTTGATTTCAAAAATGACTCCAGAAAAGGAAAGGCTTTGGAAATGTTTTGACTATGGGATGGTCGGGAAAGGAAGGAAAGGAGTTTTGGTCATGAGATGACCGGGAGAAAGAAGCAAATGGGTGACCCAATCCTAGTGTTTTCCAAAACTTTTCAAAAAGGTTTCCAAAATATTTTATAAAAGTTTTTCAGCAAAGATATAGAGACATGCTAAATCTACAAGAGAAACTAGTTAATAGAAGAACCTCTTATGGAGGCCTCTTACTACCACAACCATTTTGCATATCCTTTATTTTTGTTCTCATAAGGTGGTTGGCGAGTACATTCAAAGTACTCACTGGCATTGTCCCTGGCTATTTCCTTGGCCAGACTTTTGAATGATCGAGAGAAACGATGGAGATTTTGCTGTCTATGCGAGCTAGGCCGTCTTCCCAATCAGTTGCATGTAGGTTAAGGCATGACATGGGCTCTGCACTTGAATACTTCCGCTATTAAGGATTGTAATCGCCATAATGAAAATGATGTAAGTTTTGTACTCGTTACATTCTAGATGTAATGATACTCGTCGGTTATGCTCACGTCTCACTGATCATGGGAACGTGAATTGCAGGCATAACGGGGATTCTCACCGTAAATCTAGGGTCACACAGACTTGGCATCAGATCCATCCTGACTGTAGGAGACCTTAGTTAGCATGGACTTTAGACAGGACAACCCCTATTTTCAAAAACACCGTCTTTCGAAAACTATTTTCTCAAAAACTTTCTGAAATATTCCTTATCTCACCTTCTCTGACTTAAACTATTTTAAGATGGCTTACTCTATCTCTCGTCTACATTCAAATGTTCCATTTTCAAAAATAACATGTCCGACTTGGAAACCGCGAAGATGGAAGTACCTAGATGAAGAGACGAAGAGACAAGCAAACCAAAGGAGTTACCGGCGCCGGAAGACACTACAATATCGCCCTACCAACAAAGTCCTTCATCGCCTCTAGGGATCAAGAACAACGTCAACGACCCCAAATGACAAGAACAAAGTAAATACCCCCATGTTGTTCGTACCTAGGACCAATATCCCCAGTATAGGATTATTCATGGCGCGTAGTCACCCCTTTAGTGCCTATGGTTCGCCTTGTTCGCTTGTCTTGTGTTTATATGATACTTGACAGATGCATGTTTGATATTTGGAACGTGTTGCTTGTCTGCCTCGGATCACTTGATCCTATCGTATGAACACTTTGTTGGTGTATCTCGACGCTAACCCTGGTAACCCCATAACTGCAAACCTCTCCTTAGCAGTATGGCCACATAAAGAAATACCCATAAACCCCCATTCGTTCTTTAGTTCTAATCTCCCCCAAAGGGCAATGACACTATTCAACCCTCCACCGAATAAACGGGAAGTCACGCCATAAATCCAATGCCCCCATAAGTCCTGAAGATGAGGATGCCTGAAGACAACGAGTCTACTCCGTCATTGAACCAAAGCAACACAAAGAGTTCAAGTGAAGATAATTCATCTAAAGCTAAAATGCCTCCACCTCGACTAAGGACCAAGACGAAGCATCGCTAACCGCTAAAACTACCCCGAGCTAACCCTTACGGCTTCGTTAGGTAACCACGATAGCAAGGCAGTCGCAATAAGGCGTCACTCGAAGAACTCAATTCAAGTGTCACGCCTTTGCTCCAAGACGAAGGATCTACCCCAGCCTCGATGACCCTAAGTAAAGCACTAAGGTGGAAAGACTGCGTCTTTCCACTCATTTCCAAAAGATCTACTACTAGAAGATACCTCAAGAAGATCTCCAATCCAAGAACCTGACCAACTCCCCACTTCAAGAGTCGTCAGAGGAAACCGAAATGATACATGCGCCTAATACTAACTATATACCTTGATGAATCTGCATCTTCATGCTTAACCTCACCCCTAAAAAACCCTTTAGATGGCTCCTTCCCGCTCACAGAGTATCATCGTTGGAGAAAGCTTCTGGCCCTTTGACGAGCAACTGCAGGACTTACTGAAGATCATCCATCGTCCCCACCCAAGATCGAAGGGGCAGATTTTCCTCGCAGCAATTCAAGCATAGCTCAATGGGTCATCAATCCACCATTCCCGCTCATGAGATCGACCCCGAGCCCACCATCTTCACCTTCATTGACCACAGCTGGGTAGATGGAGTTGTACGAGTGATACAACATATCATCGCACGCCTCTGCAAGATCCATGAGGAAGAGCTACAAGACACCCCTTAACACCTATTTGGGAAGCGCGACAAGGATGGACTCCCCATCAAGTCCTTTCTCACTTTCTGCATTGGAAACCAGCTAGAGAATATGGAGTACCTACTACAACGCCACCAATAATACCTCAACAAGATCCATCATCAGATCATCCTCTTGCGTATGGATATTGCCATACTCCATACCCGGGAGAAGAGTCTACAAGCCGCCAATGCTCATCTGGAAAGAAAGGTGGCCACTCTAGCATCATCAGCTCCTGAAGCGATTAACTCTGAGACTGAAAATGAAGAGCTGTCCTTCTACGAGTATCAACCTATCTTTCAGTCACCACCGCCGGAAGATCCACTCGTCGAAGAAAACATCAGAGAAGACACGACTCTCACTTTCAATGCTGAAGTGCTGAATATCCCTCATACCCCCAAGGAACTACAGTAGCTGAAGTTGGGACACCAACTCAAGAATGGCAACAAGACTTAAGCAGTACTAGGGAGTAGTTCGTCCCAGCTCGTAACACACCCTTATGGCATAGGGTACAGTATGTATCGTCCCGGAACCTGTTTTGTAAAAATCTATGTGCTCCGACGCCTGGAAGTCCAAACCTATTCTGTGATGTTCAAGTAACCTCATAGTTGGTCGACGCAGACATGTTAATTTATGTGTGAACCCAGTTGATGATATGCTAGTCTGAGTTCTTTTATATGTGTTTTACCCATGACGTTGCATCAGACTCAACCCGGAATGACCTCATCCTATAAGACCGACTCTCTAGCCCCTCAACCGCAAATGGCGTCCTCCAACCTATTGGACCCCTTAGCATCTCAGTACCAACTACCCAGCCGCTAGTAAACGCCTTCATAGAACCCCCTACCTCATGAAGTGGCATCGACGTCTCCCACGAAGCGGCTTATACAAGGTTGACAGAAGGTAACCCCCTCTGGACGAAAGGTGCAGCGCCCTTCGTCAACATAATCATACGACTCTGATAAAGAAAGTCTACGACTTCACCAAACACCCATAATGTCTCTCTATGGGGGAAATACTGCGTCTTTCCCACCCAAAACATGATTAAACCCCGGAGTCGAACCCTAGTCCTCGTTAGGTGATAACCGTCCAGCAAACGCCCTAGTGTGCGAAGACCAAGAAGGAAGAAAAGCTAACTTCAGCAAGAAAGGATTTAAGAAGGCTCAACTCGTCATCTCGCTTCTCGAAGAAGAATGGATTCTATGGTAAAACTACCTGGAATCGTTCTAAGGGAAAATACTGTGTATTTTCCACTTTTTCATCTACACCTCCCAATCCAAAGCCACTCAGCTCCGACCCGTAGCAAACCATGCGTGTTTGTTGTAAAACCTGATAGCATCAAATAATTCCACCATTGAAATTGTAAAGAGGATGTTATCCCCAAACCCTACTCCTCTCTAATCTCGGGACAAGATTATTTTAAGGGGGAAAGGTCTGTAAGATCCCAATTTCAGCAACTCTGGTTTGTTGTCCAAAAGGCAAATATCAGGGGGAACAATTTTTCTTGTTATCTGTTCCATGGTTTGCTTACTTGTTTGCTTGTGATCATCCAAATAATTGTGTATTAGATGATACTCTCCTTACCTCAACCTTAGTTGACAAAAATATATCTTTCAAAAGAAATGTCTTGGCCCATCCTCTTTATTCTCAAATGTTCTAGCATTTCAAACTTGAGCCAAGATGATTTTGACACAACAAAATATTTTACTAGTTTCTATTGCCAAAGCTATCTAGACCTATATATAATCTCCTTATGTTTTCAAGATAGAACATTCAACTACTCCCATCTCTAGGTTTTTCCAGAACTTCTTCTATAATATTTTCATTCTAAATCTTGGTAGAAATACCAAGAGGTCCTTATCTTACTTCATGGCACAACCAATTCAAAATACCCATCCTTACCTCAAGCTAAGATTGATGGTAACCCTAGTAGTAGTTGGATAGGTTTGGTTAGATGATTTGCCTTGATCTGCTGATTAACTTGTTTGCTTAGGAAGTAGCTTGAGCCAACCTAGGATATCATCCTTCAGGATCAAACCAATAGTTGCAATCATCAACCTCCAACTAATCATCCCAATCTTAATCTATCTTGAGTCACTCAAGTGAATCTCTAATCTACTCAGTCAGATCAATCCTGAGCTAATTCTTTGTAATAAATTCCAAATCATCAAAGACCAAATACAAACATGGATCCCCTCTACACAAGCTATCATTCAATATCATCCACTTGAGGATAATAATAAACCCTTTCTTCTCCCTCAAATGTTTCCCTCTTGCATACTAGTTCAAACCCTCAAGTTTGCCAAATTTGGCCAAGTCTTGTTTCTTTATCTAGATTCAATCTTTGGAGTTTCCTCTATTCCAATCAGTGTGCATTCTTGACAATGTACTTGAACCATATTGTAGAAAATAATTATTACTAACAAATACCACTTTTTACATTGGCTAAACTCTTGGACCCACTCATCCATGATGGTTTTGTAGTCAAGATAATAATCTTTTTCTAAAAATCTTATCATCTTGCCTACTTTGGTTGAAGCTCACAACCATATGATACCACCCCTTTACCAAATCTTTGAATATTAATGATATAATAATCATGGTCTATCAATCCGCCCTTCACTTGTTTCCATTGGAGATTTTTGCTTATTAAACCCAGATGGTTTATAAGGCATCATGATGTATCTGTTATGTCAACCTTAATTTCAACAAAGTTTGCCATCACTTCTAGACCACCTCAAATGTAACCAATCCAAACACCTTATTCCATGATCATCTATATAACTTGGTATAGCTATCCATTTATCCCTTGCACCAAGGTGAGCTCTGATCTCACTAACGCAACCATTTTAGGTGGCATAAAAATATAAAAACTCTAGATTCCCCCAAATCTAGCTTCTTTCCAATTTCACCATAATTATTCAAAACCCAAGGTTGAGAATGATGGATACAATATGTTGCCATCATATACCTTGAATATAAAGATTTATAATATATCTTCCATATTATTTGGAAGTTAAAACTATTTAATTTCCACTATTGACAAAATCCTAAAAACCTTGGCTATAAAGGCAAGTTTATTTTTCTCCAAATCACCTGGCCAACTCAAGGCACATTTTATTCCTATATATCATATCCTATCTTCTCACCTCAAAATAAATATTTTTGATATCCTTTCTTATCACTTTTTGCCCTTTATCTTAAATGGAAAAACAAGAAATAATTACTTAAAAATACTTTTATATCGAAATAAATTTCCAATAAAATTCTCCAATGTTTAATATGGTATTTAGGACCATCTCACATGAAAAAGAAATCATGTCCAATGTAAAAAATATCAAATGAGCTTCTATAATCTATTTCTGTACTTTTTGAATAAATGGTTTTAAGTGGACTTTTAATCATCAGAAAAATTACAAACAATTCCTAGGATCATGATTTAACTATAACTACCCACTAGTGGAAAATTCTCTTTTTGCCTATGTCATGTTTCTAGACTTACTTCACATTGCCCCACTTAGCCACTAATTGGAACTATCCAAATGTATGCCTCTAAACATCATCAAACAACCTCCAACTTGATCAACCAAGCTTGTATAACACAACATCACTCCCTCCTGGTCATGCACTGTAGCACCCCCTCCCCCTTGTCCCATGTGCTTGAGTGTAGTGACCTGGGATCAAGTAAGATCCTAAGTCCCTGTGATTAACATGCTAGTCCCTGGATCAATAGCTAGCACTCACAGTCGATGAAATATCATGTAAAACACAAAGTCTTTATTACACGGAGAATCCAGAGTATGAATTTATTACAAATTTGCTTAGCATTAAGCTATCTCAAATAACAGCGGAAACATAAAAGAAGCTTGAGTCCATCAACGCCCCAGGCTTGTCGAGTGTAGACTCGCGATCCCTACGCACCTTTCAATCTTCAGATTCTGCA
Source organism: Avena sativa (assembly GCA_916181665.1). NCBI lineage: Eukaryota > Viridiplantae > Streptophyta > Magnoliopsida > Poales > Poaceae > Avena > Avena sativa. The sequence goes on along the minus strand of OV702285.1, from coordinate 346,742,473 downwards.
CATAAGACGTGCAGCCAACAAGTTGGTTCAATACTTTGAATGTATTGGCAAATTACACCAAGGAGATAAAAGACTATCTCTACATGCAAGGCTAGTTTAGGCTATGGAGTTCATTTGCTCAAAGCTAGTTTTCTTAAGTAGAGAGAAGAAGAGAAGATTTTCCCTACTTTGTAAACATTTTCTTAGATAAAATAGGGTCGAATGGCACACGAGGATATTACTCACCAAGTGTCCAAACAACCAAACAGTTGGTTATTACGCACCAAGTGTTACTTGGATATTACACACCAAGTTCCCAAAATCCCACCCATTGGCGACATTACTCACGCCATGGGGTTTTAAAACTTTGTTTAGAAAAGAGAGAGGAAGATCCTTCAGAGGTTCCATCCTTCAGATGCTCAATGTTGTTCTGTTTCCATGAACACGGCTGATCGACCAGATTGCAATACTCTCGAGAGTTTGTGCACTTTACCCACAATCCACGATCAAGTCCTTTTACAGACAAGACCATGGCGAGGCTTTCCCTTAGTAGCCCCTCTACCTTCTAGATCCAACCGTGCCAAGAACCTCCAAATGTTGGTACCCAGGTGAGGTTTCCCACTAAGTACTAGGCCAAGACAGAGCCCATATGTATTGTGGTTGCACTGGAAGCTTCTGAATTCTGAAACATGGCAGACTTCTTTGATTCCTGGGCGGCCGTCCTCCACCAAAATCGCACTCGTTGTCCCGACAACCATTCCGCCTAGAAGAAAACATAGTTTTATTTTGAAGTGGATTTGAGAAGAAAAGTTTGCTCAAGAGAGCCTTTATACTTAGAAAAATTCATTGTCTTTCGAACCACCCCAACGGTACTTTGTATATATAGCATAGCAAGCAATACTTAGCAAAAACAGGGGAACCTATTAGGAGGGTAAATCCTAAGTATAGAGCTACTCATGGCATACTACAAAATCATCGCACTTGCAAAATAATACTAAGGAAAAATTCTACTAGAGAATCCTACACATGCATACTACAGAATTTTGAAGATCACATGCATAGAATCAAAACCGGGACAAAAATTATGAACAAGTGGTGTAACTTGCCTTGATCCGAGCAGCACTCTACACAATAGCACTCCTTAGCGCACTCCAAACAATCTAACAAATCACAAACATAGATATGATCACAACTTGCTCAAAACAAGTCACAGAGATAATCATGCATGCAACATGGTATTTTATGCAAGATTGGTTTTATGAATTGACCAAGGTAGCACAATTGGGTTGCAATAGTGTTAAGGGTGTTACTAGGATTGTTTCCCATAGGTTTAAAACAATTTGGGTCACTAATATAATTCATAGGATTAATAGGAGATCCAACCATCTAATTAGCCCCAAATAAGATCTAATGATTTCAGTAGGTATTGTGGAAACAAAGTCAACGCAACAAAAATCAACTAAAATGGAGTTTTAATTATTTTTCTGTGAATTAAATACTCCAATCTAATAATTAAAATCTACACCAAAAACCCTACTGTAATCTTGGAATTATATTGCAGACCTGTGTTCTACATAAAATTATGAATCCAACGGTATATTGTAAGCTAAATTGGGCCAAGTATTTAATTTTATAAGAATTTCGCAAGTTTTAAACTAAATCTGCAAACAGATCTAGCCCTAACTTAAAAACTTGCCAAGTGGCAGCTTCCGATTGGTCCAGCTGGCAAGGTGGGGGGGGGGGGTGACGCGGCGCAGGAGCGGTGCCGACGCGCTTTGCCACGCGGTGCAGCGCGTTTGGCGCGTACTTCTTCGCTCGCCCTTCTAATCTGGGCCATAGCTAGCAGATCCAATGGACGGAAGTGACGGCGGCGACTTACCAGCGGCGTCGATGGCGAGACGGCGGCGGCGCTGTCAGATGTAGTCATCGGCGGTGCTGCGGTGGCTCCTCGGGGCAGCAGAGAGTATGACGGTGCTCTGCTCCTTCTTGCGGTCCTGCGTGCAAGATCGGCTTCGGCCCTTTCTCCCTCGTCTAGCCGTACGGCTCTGCTGGTTCCCGCGAGCTCCGGCGGCACGTTGGCGAGAAATCCCCGATGCTGTGCTGCACAAGGGGAGGAAAGAAGAGGTCGGGGTGAGGCGGTGTTGCATGGGGAAGACGGCCAATAGCGAGAGAGGGTTCGGGGCGGCGGAAAAACAGCAGCGATTCGGCGAAGCTTGAGTTAGGGTTTGTCGAGGGGAAAGCAACGGGAGGGGTCGGGTTTTTAAGGGCCAGATGCTTGGGGAAGGGGGTAGCCGAATCCGTTGGGATTTGGGGTCCGACGCGGCAGGAGCTGCGCTCGCCGCGGACTCCGGGAGGACGACGACGGGATGGGACCCCCGCGTCAGCAGCTACAGCCTGCGGGGTGGCGCCCTCGAGCTCTGATGGGCTGCGTTGGGCTGCGCTGCAGCTAGCCGACGCACGCGCGTTAGTGGGCTGGCACAACCGGCCCAGTTAGGTTAGGCCGATGCTTTTTTTTATTAACAATTCTTCAATTTCTGTTTTAGTAAAACTTAAATAACTTTTGCATATAAAGTCCAAAAATGTTGAAACCAACTTCTAAATTTTTGTAAAAAGAAGGGGATCATCTTAGGACCATAGTTTAATGTTTTACATAGTTTTTAGAAGGATCAAGCTTAACTACAACAATAATGCTTATATATAGAAATCCTTAATAGGGTTTTGATAGGTTTAGGTGTTTAGGATTTTGTTGCAAATTTTTATTTGTAGGATGCAATGATGCAAGGATGATGCATGCCACTAATAACATCCTATTATAAAATCTGGGATGTTACAAACCTACCCCCCTTAAGAAGAATCTCGTCCCCGAGATTCGGGCTGGCTAGCAAATAGGTGTGGGTGTTCTGCCTTTAAGTCTTCTTCACGCTCCCACGTGGCTTCTTCCTCGGAGTGGTGGTTCCATTGTACCTTGCAGAATCTTATAGTCTTGGTGCGGGTAATTCTTTTGGCTGTTTCCAGTATTTTGATGGGTTTTCCCTCATAGGTAAGGTCATTCTTCAATTGAAGCTCATCTAGGGGAACAGTGTCTCTTAGCGGTGTTTCGGCCATCTCCGGGTGACACTTCTTTAGTTGTGACACATGAAACACATCATGAACAGTCAGTCCTTCCGGTAACTCCAACTGATAAGCAACTTCTCCTCTTCGGGCCAGAACCTTATATGGTCCTATGAATCGTGGGACTAACTTACCCTTGATTCCGAACCTCTTAACTCCTCGTAGGGGTGAAACTCGGAGATACGCATGATCCCCTATTTTATAAGCCACATCTCTGCGCCTGGAATCGGCATAACTCTTCTATCGGGATTGGGCTACCTTTAGCCTATCCTGAATCTGTTGTACCTTTTCTTCGGCATCCTTGATCAATTCAGGTCCAAATAGGCTACGTTCACCAACTCCACTCCATAGCAGCGGAGTCCTACACTTCCTGCCATGTAGAACTTCAAACGGGAGCCATCTTGATACTTGTCTGGTAGCTGTTGTTGTATGAGAACTCAGCATACGGCAGGTTATCGTCCCAACTAGACCCATAGTCTAGTGCGCAAGCTCTCAACATATCTTCCAGAATTTGGTTCACCCTTTCCGTTTGGCCATCTGTCTGAGGGTGGAAGGCAGTACTGAATTCTAGTCGGGTTCCAAGAGACTCATGTTGTTGTCGCCAAAACTTTGAAGTAAACCGGGTGCCTCTATCTGACACAATTCCCTTGGGAACACCATGCAGACTTACAATTCTTGACATGTATATCTTAGCAATCTTAGCACTTGTATACGTGGTCTTTACGGGAATGAAGTGAGCCACCTTGGTAAAGTGGTCCACCACTACCCAGATAGAATCAAATCCAGAACGAGTCCGGGGCAATCCCGTGATGAAATCCATGCCTACCTTATCCCACTTCCAGTCGGGTATAGGTAGTGGTTGAAGTAGTCCTGCCGGTTTCTGATGCTCGGCTTTAACTCTATTGCATACATCACACAGAGATATATATTCTGCAATTTCCCTCTTTAGGTTATTCCACCAAAATCTATCCTTCACATCCATGTACATCTTCGTGTTACTATGGTGAATTGAGTATGGTGAATCGTGAGCTTCTTGCAAAATCATCTTACTGATATCGGGGTCATTGGGAACGCACAAACGCTTCACAAACCAGAGGGTTCCTTGTTCGTCCAGACAAAATTCCTTTGTTTTTCCTTCGCTTATCCTGACTCTTATTTCTTCCAACTCTTTATCTCCCTTTTGTGCTTCCTGGATTCTCTCTTGGAAAGTAGACACTATTTCCATAGTCGCTACGTGTCCTTTCGGAACTATTTCTAGCCCGAGATCCTTGAATTGTTTGCATAAATCCTCTGGAAGTTCCCCTGCGGTAAGTCCATTCACATAAACCTTACGACTTAAGGCATTGGCCACCACGTTTGCCTTTCTGGGATGGTACTGTAAATCCAAATCATAATCCTTAATTAGTTCAAGCCATCTTCTTTGTCTCATATTCAAATCCTTTTGGGTGAATATGTACTTCAAACCATTATGATCTGTGAACACATCACAATGTTTGCCCATGAGGTAGTGTCTCCATACCTTGAGTGCATGAACCACAGATGCAAGTTCCAAATCATGTGTGGGGTAGTTGTGTTCGTGGTTCTTAAGTTGTCGGGAGGCATAGGATACCACTTTCCCATCCTGCATCAATACACTTCCAAGTCCTTGTCGAGAAGCGTCACAATAGACATGAAAATCCTTTTGGATATCACGCAGACACAAAACTGGCGCTGTTACAAGGCGTTTCTTTAACTCTTGAAAACTTGCTTCACATGCCTCGGTCCATAGTAATTTCTTCCTCATCTTGTCTTCCAAAGAGGAAGCCGCAGTGTCCTTGGAGAGCTTCATGGTGACGTCCACATAGGCGACCAATGAGTTGCTGCAAGCTGATGCTAAGGGCCTTCTCCTTGGAATCGCTAACAATGTGGATTGCTATGTCTTCCTCCGGGTTCTTGCCTCGCTCTTTTCCTGGCTGGATGACTTTGACTCCCCAACAGCCATCCTTGTGGAGTTTCTTCATTGTGCTCCCCTGAATTGTTGGAACGGGAAGATCCAAACGCGTGAGAAGGTCCATGAGGCATCCACCAAAGCGAAGGGGCTCGATGTCCACGACGGTGTCGTAGAGGAAGCTTGTCATCTTTAAGTTAGAAGAATGAAAATTAGTTACTTAGGTAGAGGAAAGCAGATACTAGAAGTGCGGAAAATAACATAGTAGAAAAGCTAGTAAGGCACATAAGTTATAGGTGGTTCCAATCCTAGGGTCACGTCCTACAGGCAACGATGTGCTCTGATACCATCTGTAGTGACATGGGATCAAGTAAGATCCTAAGTCCCTGTGATTAACATGCTAGTCCCTGGATCAATAGCTAGCACTCACAGTCGATGAAATATCATGTAAAACAAAAAGTCCTTATTACACGGAGAATCCAGAGTATGAATTTATTACAAATTTGCTTACCATTAAGCTAGCTCAAATAACAACGGAAACATAAAAGCAGCTTGAGTCCATCAACGCCCCAGGCTTGTCGAGTGTAGACTCGCGATCCCTATGCACCTTTCAATCTTCGGATTCTGCACATAAGACGTGCAGCCAACAAGTTGGGTCAATACTTTGAATGTATTGGCAAATTACACCAAGGAGAGAAAAGACTATCTCTACATGCAAGGCTAGTTTAGGCTATGGAGTTCATTTGCTCAAAGATAGTTTTCTTAAGTAGAGAGAAGAAGAGAAGATTTTCCCTACTTTGTAAACATTTTCCCTACTTCGTAATAGGGTCGAATGGCACACGAGGATATTACTCACCAAGTGTCCAAACAACCAAACATTTTGATATTACGCACCAAGTGTTACTTGGATATTACACACCAAGTTCCCAAAATCCCACCCATTGGCGATATTACTCACGCCATGGGGTTTTAAAACTTTGTTTAGAAAAGAGAGAGGAACATCCTTCAGAGGATCCATCCTTCAGATCCTCAATGTTGTTCTGTTTCCGTGAACACGACTGATCGATCAAATTGCAATACTCTCGAGAGTTTGTGCACTTTACCCACAATCCACGAGCAAGTCCTTTTACAGGCAAGACCATGGCGAGGCTTTCTCTTAGTAGCCACTCTACCTTCTGGATCCAACCGTGCCAAGAACCTCCAAATGTTGGTACCCAGGTGAGGTTTCCCACTAAGTACTAGGCCAAGACAGAGCCCATATGTATTGTGGTTGCACTGGAAGCTTCTGAATTCTGAAACATGGCAGACTTCTTTGATTCCTGGGCGGCCGTCCTCCACCAAAATCTCACTCGTTGTCCCGACAACCATTCCATCCAGAAGAAAACTTAGTTTTATTTTAAGTGGATTTGAGAATAAAAGTTTGCTCAAGAGAGCCTTTATACTTAGAAAAATTCATTGTCTTTCGAACCCCCCCAACGGTACTTTGTATATATAGCATAGCAAGCAATACTTAGCAAAAATAGGGGACCATATTAGGAGGGTAAATCCTAAGTATAGAGCTACTCATGGCATACTACAAAATAATCGCACTTGCAAAATAATACTAAGGAAAAATTCTACTAGAGCATCCTACACATGCATACTACAGAATTTTGAAGATCACATGCATAGAATCAAAACTGGGAAAAACATTATGAACAAGTCGTGTAACTTCCCTTGATCCAAGCAGCACTCTACACAATAGCACTCCTTAGCGCACTCCGAACAATCTAACGAATCACAAACATAGATCTGATCACAACTTGCTCAAAACAAGTCACAGAGATAATCATGCATGCATGCAACATGGTATTTTATGCAAGATTGGTTTTCTGAATTGACCAAGGTAGCACAATTGGGTTGCAATAGTTTTAAGGGTGTTACTAGGATTGATTTCCCATAGGTTTAAAACAATTTGAGTCACTAATATAATTCATAGGATTAATAGGAGATCCAACCATCTAATTAGCCCCAAATTATATCTAATGATCTTAAGCAAAGTTTTATAATTTTGTTCAGTAGGTATTGCGGAAACAAAGTCAACGCAACAAAAATCAACTAAAACGGAGTTCTAATTATTTTTCTATGAATTAAATACTCCAATTTAATAATTAAAATCTACACCAAAAACCCTACTGTAAACTTGGAATTTTATTGCAGATCTGTGTTCTACATAAAATTATGAATCCAACGGTATATTGTAAGCTAAATTTGGCCAAGTATTTAATTTTATACGAATTTCGCAAATTTTAAACTAAATCTACAAACAGATCTAGCCCTAACTTAAAAACTTGCCAAGTGGCAGCTTCCGATTGGTCCAGCTGGCAAGGTGGGGGGGGGGGTGACGCGGCGCGGGCGCGGTGCCGACGCGCTTTGCCACGCGGCGCAACGCGATTGGCGCGTACCGCTTCACTCGCCCTTCTAATATGGGCCATAGCTAGCAGATCCAACGGACGGAAGTGACGGCGGCGACTTACCAGCGGTGTCGATGGCGAGACGGCGGCGGCGCTGTTAGACGTAGTCGTCGGCGGCGCTGCGGTGGCTCCTTGGGGCAGCGGAGAGTACGACGGTGCTCTGCTCCTTCTTGCGGTCCTGCGTGCAAGATCGGCTTCGGGCCTTTCTCCCTCGTCTAGCCGTACGGCTCTGCTGGTTCCCGCGAGCTCCGGCGGCACGTCGGCGAGAAATCCCCGACGCTGTGCTGCACAAGGGGAGGAAAGAAGAGGTCGGGGTGAGGCGGTGTTGCACGGGGAAGACGGCCAACATCGAGAGAGGGTTCAGGGCGGCGCAAAACTTCGGATCTTCAACCTTCCCTAGCGCGACGCCGGCGAGGAAAAAAGGCAGCGATTCAGCGAAGCTTGAGTTAGGGTTTCTCGAGGGGAAAGCAACGGGAGGGGTCGTATTTTTAAGGGCCAGATGCTTGGGGAAGGGGGTAGCCGAATCCGTTGGGATTTGGGGTCCGACGCGGCAGGAGCTGTACTCGCCGCGGACTCTGGGAGGACGACGACGGGGTGGGACCCCCGCGTCAGCGGCTGCGGCCTGCGGGCTGGCCCCCTCGAGCTCTGCTGGGCTGCACTGGGCTGCGCTGCAGCTAGGCGACGCGCGCGCGTTAGTGGGCTGGCACAGCCGGCCCAGTTAGGTTAGGCCGATGCTTTTTTTATTAACAATTCTTCAATTTCTGTTTTAGTAAAAGTTAAATAACTTTTGCATATAAAGTCCAAAAATGTTGAAACCAACTTCTAAATTTTTGTAAAAAGAAGGTGGTCATCTTAGGACCATAGTTTAATGTTTTACATAGTTTTTAGAAGGATCAAGATTGACTACAACAATAATGCTTACATATAGAAATCCTTAATAGGGTTTTGATAGGTTTAGGTGTTTAGGATTTTGTTGCAAATTTTTATTTGTAGGATGCAATGATGCAAGGATGATGCATGCCACTAATAACATCCTATTATAAAATCTGGGATGTTACATTGAGTGAGAGACAAAGAGAGCACTTGTTTATTGCAAACCTTGCAAATATCTCCACCTAGCAGCCCGTGTCCCTGTCAGGTCGTATGCATGGCCCCACACACCCCTCTCCACTGCTCCTGCTGTCCAATGGATGGCCACCTCCCTCCCCTAAGATTCTCATGATCTTAGCCCACCATGGACCTCCCCAACTTGGGATAAAGAGACATGAGGCCACCCCAGCGCCTCTGGCCCCTCCATATCACTCCCCATCCCCTACCTACCTTATCCCAAGCTCTAGACCCCATCCCCTCGCTCCCCATCTCCATGGAAAGGGAGATCTTTCTCCTCTTGGCCTCCTTCTAGAAGCTGAATGCATGGTCGACCCCTACCCTCTCTAGCCACTCATTTGCTCCCTCCCACTCCACCACACCTCACCAGAGCTCTCTCCCCTGCTCCCCTGCTCCGTGCTGCCCGGGAGACTGAGGAGAAGGCACTTTGGCCTTCTCAAAATATCCATCCCTGAGCTCTCCTCTCCACTTCTCTCTCCATGCATGTCATACCACTGGAATCCCCGTGCCCTCCTGAATCTAACCCACCCCTTCTTGTTAGCCAGGAACTCCTGCACTGCCGTTGCCACGGAGGTCCCCAGCGAGCTCGTACGCACGCGGTGGCGGAGCCTCATCCCTGCATGAAAATAGTCACTGCCGCCCATCCCCGAAGTCCCTTGATGCGGCTCAGTTGTAGAGCTTTGTTGGTAGACCCCAGGAGGAAGGTATGATGAGCACAACGGAAAATTTTCCCTCGGTTATGAAACCAAGGTTATTGAACCAGTAGGAGCAAAGAAACAACTCCAAGGTGTTGCTAGCAACTTGGAATCCTGCACAACACAAACTCAAGACTTTGCCCCAACTTACAATGAGGTTGTGAATCTCACTGCTTCGCTGAAAACAAAGGATTAAATGTATGGTATGGAAGGTAATGGTTGCTTGCAGAAAGTAAAAAGTAACAGTAGATGATGTAAAAATGGTAAAGAATGGACCGGGGTCCACAGTTCACTATAGGTGTTCTCCTTAAGATAAATAACATAACATGTTGGGTAAACAAATTACAGCGGGGCAATTGACAGGACTGAGCAAGGCATAACGATGTAATACTAGACATTCATGATTCCTATGAGATTTGACTGGGCATTACAACAATATACATAGACCGCCATCCATCTGCATCTATGACTAGTAATCCACCTTCAGGTTATCATCCGAACCCCCTCCAGTATTAGGTTGCAAGCAACGGATAACTACATTAAGCAATGTGTGTAAAGTAAAAAAATACAATTATTCCATGAACAAAAGATTTTTGTTTTCTCCCTAGTAGCAACAGCACATATAAAACCTTAGAGATTCATGTCACTTGCCCAGATTCAATAGAGGCATGAACCCACTATCGATCATAAATAATCCCTCTTGGAGTCACTAGCATCTACTTGGCCAAGATATCTACTAGAAACGGAGAGCATGCAAGATCACAAACAACACAGACATTATAGAATCAATAATCATTAGACATGATAGAATCAATAATCAATCTGACATAGTATCTCAATATCCATCAGATCCCCGCAAACATAACATGTATGATTACAAATAGATGATTTTGATCATGAACGAAGCTCACAAGATCTAAACATGATAGAACAAAGGAGGAGAAACAACCATCTAGCTACTGTATGGACCCATAGTCCAAGAGTGAACTATTCACGCATCATACCGGAGGCTGGCATGGTGATGAAGAAGGCCTCCGAGATGATCTCTCCCCTCCGACAGGGTGCCGGGAAGAGCATCAGACCCCCCCCCCCCGATCTAGGGACGATGGTGGCGGCTACATACTGTTTTGTGGAGATCTGGTCGGGTACTTAGGGTTTTGGCATCGGGGGGTTTATATAGGCGAGGCAGGAAGGACGCCAGGGGTGCACACCAAAGGGTGGCGCGCCCTAGGGTGGGCCCGCGTGTCCCTAGGGTGTGACCTCCATGTGGCGCTCCTTCGGCTGCCCTTCGGTCTCTTTGTTCGTCTCGGTGAAATATTGACTTTGGCTTTTGTCCCATCGAATTCCGAGAATATTTCCTTACTAGCTTTTCTGAAACCAAAAACAACAGAAAATAGGCAACTGGCACTGCGGCATCTTGTTAATAGGTTAGTCCCAGAAAATGTATAAAAATACCTCAAAGTGTAGAGAAAGCAAAGCAAAGTTGATACTAAACAAGCATGGAACATAAAAAATTATAGATACGTTTACGACGTATCAAGCATCCCCAAGCTTAACTAGTGCTCGTCCTCGAGTAGGTAAGTGATAAAAAGAATAATTTTTTGAGGTGACATGCACCATCACAATCTTGATCAAACCATTTGCAAGCATTGAAAGTTGTGATCAAAGTACTCTAAACATGAGCATGAAAGATGAAGTTCTAACAATAGGACATAGTAACTATGATGCAACATGAAATGATACAAATAAATATCATGAATAACAATGCATTAATAGACTTTTGGTTGATTCACATATAGAAAACATAGCATAGTGGCATTCAGCTTGTCCCTCATGGAGTAACAAAACATAAATGCACAGGACACCTTCGAAGTTCGTAAGGGTGACTGGATACAAATAGTTCAAGAACAAGCAATATCAACATTACGAATCAACCAATAAGTTTTGGGAAAATGCACATATAACTAAGAATGACAACTATGCTCTCTTAATTGGTGCCGAAGGGTAGAAGGTGGAGACTCAATATAAAAGTGGAAGAAAGGACCTTCAAAGGGAAGCAGGGATTTCAAGTTTCATAAAGAGCTTCCAAAAATTATGGTACTTGTTAGATTTCAGCTCTTATTTCCCCTATCATAAGCATCTTGAAGTGATTAAGGTTAAAGTGAACAAAGTATGGAGTATATGCTTGACAAAGTATAAGTTGGCAATCTCATGTCCCTTGAGTACGAGGGCAGTTCCTCATGCTACTCAACTTTAGTTACCGGTAAGTTCTTGTCATAGTAAGTATATGTGTATCATAGAGAACCACCAACGGGGTACCCCTTGCCCCATGACATAGGAGCTATCCCATATCAAAATGACAAGGCAACATACAATGAATATCTCAGCAATATTCTTATTTACCATGGTAAAATGGTGCTTTTTTCTCTTCTTTCCTCTTTTTTTTTATTTTTCTCTTTTTTTCTATCTCTCTTTTTTTATAAGAAGAATGCTTCATAGATTTCTCACTATGGTGATATTGCAAGTTTCCACCATGATTAGGCATGGATTAGCCTAGCTTCCCAGGCATTTCTCTAACACATATACATAACTCCATGGACTTACAAGCTCCCCTTTAATTTCACACCACCGACATCCATAGACAAAAGAGCATGATATCAACTTGGTAGATATTTATAGGTGTTGAAAGTGTTCCCCGTGACAGCACGGTTCTGCTAATTCCCGGCTTATAAGTGCAAGCATATAAAACATAGATGACACAATGGTTCAAGTTTATTAGGGGCAAGAAAAATAAAGTGTGCCATCAAGTTTGTGAGAGCTTTAATCACTAATTTTCACATAACAAGTTTAATTTGGAAGATAGATAAAACAAGAATATACTTGGAATGGTGTAACACACCATGCATAGGAATTTATAGTGGACACTTTGGAATAACTTGGTTTCTTGGGAGTTGGATGCATGAGTAGAGATTACTCAATACAAGTGGAGGCTAGCAAAAGACTAGGATTGACCAATTAAGAGAGCAATAATGGCCATAAGCATGCAAAGCGACAAAACATTATCAACTAAAGCATAAAGTGGTACCACAAGTCAAAAACTAAATGATCATATAGTCTAAGGTGACTGGTTCATAGTCATAACATGGTGTGAGCATGTGCCAAGTCAACCCAAACAAAGCATCAAAGGAGAATACCACAATATTATGCTTTTGTATGCTAAAACAACATATGATTCCTTCAAGGCACACTAAGAAATCTTAATTGTTTGGAACAATTCATGCTACAACAATAATCACTAAGCATAAGGTCAAAACAACATCTAGCATGACATGATAAAGTCTAATCCACAGTCAAAGCAAGGTCCCTTTTGTATCACTATAAGCATTAAACTTTCTACTCTTTTCCAACACCAATAAACTTATTTGAAACAACACACCGAAAACGAGGGTCCAACTACTTTATTCAAGCAAACTAAGCAAATGAAAACCAAAAATGAAAACTAAGACGCTCCAAGAACAACACAACAGTGCATGAAACAATAAAAACGAAGTGTCTACAAAGAGACCTGAGATTTTTATTGATGAAGAACGGGATGCCTTGGTAATCCCCAAGTTTTGACGCTTGTACCTCTTGAAATATTTATTGGGTTGAGACGGGGTAGCATCCCCAAGCTTGATCTTTTGTCCATTCTTCATCTCATTACATCATTCTTCCCCTACACTTGGAAATTTCCTTCATACAAAACTTCACACAATCTTCATTAACAACATTAATGCATTCAAAATTAATAAACCTTTAGGTTTAGTTTCAAAATAGAAAAACTTTCATTAAAAACACAAGCTACTATATAAATTCCTTCAAAAAGTTCAATTTACCAAAAATAAATAAAAAAGAAATCAATAAAGAAGCAAATGCAAATAATGGCAGAAATCTATCAATACAGACCAGCAGGTAAAAACTGATTTTTTTGAAGAGCTTCGGTTGCTCAAATCAAAAAGTGTTGAACTAATGGAAGTTATATAACAACCTGGGGGATTTACTCAGACAATTACAGCTCCATCCGACATACATAATTTTTTCAATATTTTTTACAGTGAAGCACAAAAATCCGTTTCGGGACAGCAACTTACCCAAATCTTACTTCTCTCTCATTAGAGGTTATTCTTGGCACAAAAATCAAACAAAAAGGATAAGGAGAGGTTATTACAGAATAAATTCCAAGACTCAATAAAACTATTGGGTTATCTCCCAAGAATTACTTTTCTTTAACGCCTTTAAGTTAGGCATAAGAACATGCTCACATAAGAAATATGAATTAAAGTAAAAGAGAGCATCAAGAAGAAAATTCAAAAAACATTTGAGTCTGACCCTCTTCCTATGCATAGGAATATTGTATGCAAATAAATTCACAAAGAATAAAGTAACATGCATAGGAAGATAAAGCAAGAGTAACTTCAAAACTTTCAGCACATAGAGAGGTGTTTCAGTACCATGAAAACTTTTACAACCATATTTTTCTTTATCATAATAATTTTTAGTAGCCTCATGAATAAACTCAACGATATAAATATCACATAAAGTATGCTTTTCATGATCTACAAACACATAATTTTTATCAAGCTCAAAAATAGTGGATTAAAACCTTCAAAACCACTTTTAACAATTTTATAACAAGATGACTGATCATTCTCAAGAGGTATGGGGTTCCAAGATAAAGTGACAAACCCCTTCAATCTCATTTCTAATAATAATACAATTAATATTATCAACCAATATAGGACCATCATCTAGAGCTTTATCATAAACATTTTCTAAGCAAAACTCTTTAGTACCATGCATTTCGAAGTTAGGCACAAATAAAGGATTATCACAGATAACAGGAGCATAACTATTGTCACAAGTTTTACCCATAGTAGACATTTTAAAATAATCCATAGGAACATAACATTTATCCTCATTTGGTAAGCATGGGGGACAATCAAATAATGTAAGGGATAAAGAGTTACTCTCATTAGAAGGTAGGCATGGGTAGCTATTCCATTCTTCCTCCTCTTGATCATCACTCTCCTCTTTTTCATCTAATGGGCTTTCAGGTTCAGTAATTTCTTCTTCCATAAGCTACTTCAAGGCATTAGTCTCTTCTGTTTGTGGAAAGCATCTATTAATATATTCAAGAATGTATCCATTTTCTTCCTTGGAATTATGAAAGCAAAATTTAAGTATATCATAAACCTCATATTTATAAGGTGAATCATCGGTATTTTCAAGAAAACTAGCAAGTTCAAATGCACCTTTCCAAGCAACAAATTCTTCAATTTGTTCCACATCATAAAATTCATAATTTCCTTTAACATAAGAAGATATGGTAATAGTATCATTATACTCACATTGAAAAGGGAGGTTTTTATACCTCCTACAACAACAAGATTTATCAAAGCAATAAGTAACATTATATGTGGAGCACATGTCTCTAGAAATAGTATTCAATTGATGAATTTGTTCCCATAAGTGTTTTCCTTTTTGTGACAAGCGGTGTTCCTTATAATAATACTTTTGTTCTTCCGTGAACCCACCTTGCCAATAAGAACTAGTTTCAAAGAAACCAACCATTGATAGAAAGCATGACAAAGCAAACCAATAACAGACCAACAACTATAGTAGGAACTATTTTTTTGTGTTTTTATAAGAAAACGCAAACTAGACGAAACTAATTTTTTTGTATTTTTGAAAGAAAGAAACAAGCAAAACAAAGCAAAAGAAACTAAGCAAAACAATAACAAAGTAAAGAGAGTGGTTGTGAGAGACTCCCCTTGTAAAGTTGTCCTTAACTCCCTGGCAACTCCAAGTCTTCCCTCAGTTATGAAACCAAGGTTATCGAACTAGTAGGAGCAAGGAAACAACTCCAAGGTGTTGCTAGCAAGTTGGAATCCTACACGACACAAACTCAAGACTTTGCCCCAACTTATAGTGAGGTTGTCAATCTCACTGGTTTGCTGAAAACAAAGGATTAAATGTACATTGTGTAATATAGTAGTTGCTTGTATAAGGTAAAAGGTAATAGTAGGTAATGTTCAATGGTAAAGATTGGACCGAGGTCCCTAGTTCACTAGAGGTGTTCTCCTTAAGATAAATAACATAACATGCTGGGTAAACAAATTGCAGCGGGGCAATTGACGGGACTGAGCAAGACATAACAATGCAATACTAGACATTCATGATTCCTATGATATTTTATTGGGCATTACAATAATATACATATACCGCCATCCAACTTCATCTATGACTAGTAATCCACCTTCAGGTTATCATCTGAACCCCCTCCAGTATTAACTTGCATGCAACGGATAACTGCATTAAGCAATGTGTGTAAAGTAAACAATACAATTGTTCCATGAAAAAAAGATTGTTGTTTTATCCCTAGTAGAAACAACACATTTATAACCTTAGAGATTCCTATCACTTCCCCAGATTCAATAGATGCATGAACCCACTATCGAGCATAAATACTCCCTCTTGGAGTCACTAGCATCTATTTGCCCAAGATAGCTACTAGAAACAGAGAACATGCAAGATCACAAACAACGAAGACATGATAGAATAAATAATCATAAGACATGATAGAATCAATAATCAATCTGACATAGTCTCTCAATATCCATAGGATCCCCGCAAACACAACTTGTATGATTACAAATAGATGATCTTGATCATGAACGGAGCTCAAAAGATCTAAACATGATATCACAAAGGAGGAGAAACAACCATGTAGCTACTATATGGACCCATAGTCCAAGAGTGAACTATTCATGCATCATACCGGAGGCTGGCATGTTGATGAATAAGTCCTCTAGGATGGTGTCTCCCCTCCGGAAGGGTGCCGAGAAGAGGTTCAGATCCCCTCGATCTAGGGACAATGGTGGAGACGGCTATGGACTGTTTCGTGGACATCTGATCGGGTAGTTAGGGTTTTAGCATTGGGGGGTTTATACATGCGAAGAGGCGAGGCAGGAGGGCGGCCAGGGGGCGCACACCATAGGGCAGCACGCCCTAGGGTGGGCCCGTGCGACCCTAGGTTTTGTCCGTTCTGTGGCGCTCCTTCGGCTCCCCTTCGGTCTCTGTGTTCGTCTCGGTGAAATATTGACTTTGGCTTTTGTCCCGTCCAATTCAGAGAATATTTCCTTACTAGATTTTCTAAAAACAAAAATAGCAGAAAACAGGCAACTAGCACTACAACATCTTGTTAATAGGTTAATCCCAGAAAATGTATAAAAATACCTCAAAGTGTAGACAAAGCAAAGAAAAGTTGATACTAAACAAGCATGGAACATCAAAAATTATAGATACATTTACGAAGTATCATCCCTGGAGTGCACCACGTCTCCCTGGAGCCTCCCCCTCGCCAGAAATCCCTCCTAGGTGAGCTCATACACGACCCTCGACGCCCTAGGGTTTCTCACCGTCATTGTTCGAACCAAGGGAGAAAGACAACCCTTAGCCGTCAGATCTACTTTAATAGGACGACCCAGGAGCCTCCTTACCCCTTCGCTGCCTCCTCCCACTGACGTTGGGCCCCGCCTCGGGCGGGATTTGAATTTACCCCTCTTGCGTGTGGCGTCGCCATCCTGGGCCGAAAGCCCCTATCATGGCCCGTTTAAGCCCCAGCCTTAGCCTATGTCACCTTGTGTTTTATTATTTTTTCCCAGATCTGAATATGGCTCTCAGAAACAAATCATTTTGAAAGTTTAAAACCACACCAATTTCCTAGATCTAAATTTTCTAGGATATTTGAATGATTTCCCTAACATGTAGTGGCATTGGTTGGCCTAGTTAATGTCCAACGTATTTATTATAAATCACCTACCTAGATGTGTCATTCTCAGTATATAAATTCCTCAAAGAGTTTCATGAGTCCAAATGGAGTAAGTCCAACTTACTTTAGTATGTTATGAAGGAGTCTACCTCACAGCCATGGCCCCATATTAAATGGCTTCCTAGTCTGCCCCTGATAAAATAAAAAAAACCTTGCCAAATCTACCTTTAGAATTTTCTCCGGGTCAAACCATAATGGATATTGACCTAATTCCAACTCCCTGGCCACATTCATATCAACATCCTTTCAACCCTAGGAGCTAATAAGTTATTAAGCCCTAGTTGAATTTTGGTGAATAATACTATTCTATTCATGGTTTATTCACCAATTATAGTAGTTTTGTAAATCCAAAAAGGTTGATTCCAGTTTATAAATAAAGGTGTTTCAAATACATAACATGTGTCCTTGGAATCACACCAAAATCTCTTGTAGCTTAAATCTGGTGAAAAAGATAAATATGCACCAGAACTGAATTTGGGAATTTCATGAGGGCATTCTAGTAACTATTTTGAAGTGAATATAACTTCTAGTGAATCAGTCCATCAAACCCTGCTTAACCGTACAAGGAAATAATTATTGGAGCTCCAGAATTTTCTCTTGAATTATTTCCAAAAACTAGAGTTTTAATTCCCTATAAAAATCATATAAATCAATGGAAATTGATAAAATAATGAAACCACTTTTTTTGGTTTCATTTTATCAATACCTTTCTGATGATAACATTTGTGTCCAATGGTATCATAGAAATTATGTCATTGGTCCAAAACCCCTCTCTTAGATAAATTCTAGACTATAAACCCTAAAGGATTTCCTTCCATACTTCCAAGCAATGCCAATCATCTTAAATTCCATTCTTTCTAATACCTACTGAATGGTAAACATGAAATTTTCATTGCTTGCTGTAGTTATTGGTGCTTGTATGCTCTGAATTGATTGTGGTATTGTTTTTCTACATGTATGACACTGACGACGATAGTTGCGATTGTATGAAGACAAGAAGAGGAGATATTCTTGTTATTGGTATTTTTGGTTATCCAAAGAAGAAGTTCAAGGACATATATGCCATATTGCTGATCACAGTAAATCCACCTTCTTGCTCATAATCCCTTGTCCTATTATTTTACTTATGCATGTTTTATCTACTTGTTTATGCAAATTGCATTGTTTTACTATATTATGTTTTATATGGGGAATGTTTGGATCCTCCAAACCAGTACCTATTTGTAATACTAAGCATAAATACCTTGCCTACACCTACTTGACCTTAGTATGGTAGATGGTGTATAACACCATAACCCTTTGGAGACCCCGTTCTAGCCTAAGCAAAAGAATAGGATGGGAAGACCCCGGGAAGATGTTTACAAAAATGTTTTATGAGAAAACCTCAGTGAGGTTTGGCCTGCCAAGTAAGTTTGAAATGAAAAAGATTTTGGTTTTACAAAACGGATGAAAGAAAGAGGAGGAAACATGTTTACAAAAACGCACCCGGTTCTTTGTAGTTTTGCCAGAACAATTAGCCCGTGCAACCACATTACAATGGAATGGGACAAGGCTATGCTGGAAGTTTTTCTATTCACGTATAGGTGCCTCATAACTACTAAAGTGGATGTTAATTTCCCTAGAGGGTGGGCCATGTTCGGTAAAACGGTCAATTTACAACATCGAATGGGAGAAGGAACCAAGGGTCTACGGGCCTCCGCGTGTTACTATGAGCCCCTCATTGAAAGCGCACACTCGTCGTAGTGGAAAAAGCACTCAGGTTGGCTTGTGAACTATATAGGGCATCCCGGTGTTTAGGGGAATAACACTCATAGGGTAGGAACTTATATTGGAGTGGGCATCCGGAAGGTCTTGACCGGTTACTCGACCCACGATCGGTGTAGATCAGGATAGTTTAATCGGATGGTGTGGGTAAAGTGTACAACCTCTATAGAGTGTAAATCTATTAGAATAGTCGAGTCCTCAGTCATGGACGGTTGGGAAGGTTGCTGTAGAGCGGTGCTGGAAGGACTTCGAAAAAGCAAAGTCTTTGGAAATATTTTGACCATGGGATTGTCGGGAAAGGAAGGAAAGGAGTTTTGGTCATGAGATGACCGGAAGAAAGAAACAAATGGGTGACCCAATCCTAGTGTTTTCAAAAAAAATCAAAAAGGTTTCTGAAATGTTTTATAAAGGTTTTTCAGCAAAGATGTAGAGAGATGCTATATATACAAGAGAAACTAGTTAATAGAAGAACCTGTTATGCAGCCCTCCTACTACCACAACCATTTTCCATATACTTTATTTTTGTTCTCATAAGGTGGTTTGCGAGTACATTCAAAGTACTCACTAGAATTGTTCCTAGCTATTTACTTATCCATACTTTCAGATGATTGAGAGAAACGATGGAGATGCTAACATCTATGCGAGCTAGGCCGTCTTCCCAGCCAGTTGCCTGTAGGTTAAGGCATGACATGGGATCTACGCTTAAAGACTTCCGCTCTTAAGGATTGTAATCGCCATAATGGCAATGATGTAAGTTTTGTACTCATTACATTCTGGATGTTGTAATGATACTCGTCAGTTATGCTCATGGCTCACCGATCATGAGAACATAAATTGCAGGCATAACGGGGATTCTCGGATCGTAAATCCGGGGTCTGACAAAACCTCCATAAAATATATGCAATAAGTACCATTCAGGAAAATCATGATGAGGACATTTACTAAGTAAATCTTTAAATCTTATATAAGCTCTTACCGGTCCTTCATTAGGATGGTGCCTCCAAGTCATTATAAGACGCCTGATTCTAAAAGATTTTGATAGTAGATAATATTTGGATAGAAATTCACAAGCTAAGTTATCCCATGTAGTAGTGGCTTCTGGGGGTAAAAGATCTATACCATGAGAGATATGTGCTAGTCAAAGTCTGACTAAAAAGTTTAACCCTTAACTCATTAGCAGTATACCCCGGTAATTCGAAAGTGCCACATATATCTTTGAAACATGCAATATGATCATATGGATTAGGATATTCTTCATCTCCAGTAAATTGCTTCTTGTGTAGAATACCGAGTAGTAGAGGATTTATTTCAAATCCCCTTGTCTTCTTGTTGGAGTTGTCTCTTTTATTAATATCATAGGGCTTCCCAATGAGTGGGTTAGCATTAGTCAAATGCTCAAACTCCATCATGTTGGTGGAAACCTGTAACTCAAAACAAAACTTAGCGGGAATAAAATAAATAAGCAAAAACTAAAATACCTACATCGCTTAGCTCCCCTGCAACAGCGCCAGAAAATAGCTTGATGACTGCAAGTGCACAGATCATTTGTAGATAGTTTCAAAATAAAGATATCGATCCCACAGGGAGCAGGAGTCTGAAGTCTAATAATTCTTGAAGTAAATACTAAAATATAAATGCTGAAATAAAGTTTTAACTAACAAGATAAAATGCGAGTGATGTGTAAAAAGGTGTTTTTGGAGTTTTGGTATAAGAGAACAATAAGTAAAGTAAAAAAACTGAATATAGAAAATAAGTATCGCGTGTGTAAAATAGATTTGAAACTACAATGGGGAAAAAGCTTTCTCAAGGAGTAGCGGATACACCTCTAGCATTTTATAAAGGGCTAAGGTAAAGATTATTATCATGAACATTCTAAACTATGTATGTGTGGGAGGAACTCCGTATTTGGACAAATAGGTAGCAACCACTGCTCACATCATCCTCATAACCACAATAGACATCAATCAACATCAATTGAATTACCACGCTATTAAGGGATTTGATCCTGTGGGACGTATCCCATGGCATCGATAGTGTTTTGTGAGTTTCCTCGATTCCCAAGTTGATACGTAAGTAGTGCCAACAGGTTTATAGTCACTGTAAGTGCCAAAACACCTCCATCTACCAACAAGTAGCTCCCTCCATCAAGTACCCACAAGAGGCAAATATTGAGAGGTCTACTTCTCCCAACATCAATATGAAGACAATCTAACACATGGTCACATCAATGAATACCATAATAAACTTTATCTTATTTCAATCCCATGCTAGGGTTTCTCCATCTCCCCAAGAACTAATGATCTACTCAGACATGGAGGCAATCAACATCATGGCAAAGATAATGGAATCTATCATAGATGAATAGTACTTGTATAAATCCACAGTGAGTACGGAAATTACGATAAGATCTAGACAAGGTGTAGATGGGATGGATGGAGATGGTGGTGATGCAGTGGTTGATGATGAAGATCGATGCCTTAGCCTCCCGGATCTGCGTAGGGCGAAGAAGGATCCCGGGTGGATGAGTTCCCCCTCCAGATGTCTTCCGGAGGTGAGCTTTTGGTGATTTCTAGGTGTTATATATGTCGTCTCTCTGATCCAGTTGCACGAGGTGAAATTATTTGAGGAGGCGGTGTTGGCACCAACTATACGGCCGGAAAAGTTCCTCCCGTTGTATAGTTGGTCGTTAAACCCACTGTGTCCTCCAATTGCTTTGAGTTTTCTTTTGGAGTTATTGATATTTACCAATTAAGCTATTTACGTTTTTTACTCCTTTTCGCTCGAATACGGCTGGTCCAATAATTGTGTCCATTATATCCTGATCCTGGTGAAAATAGACATGAAATATGCACGCGAACACTGTAAAATACGAATATCCTATAACTACAATGAAAAATAATAGTACAAAACATGATGCAAATATGCGCTCATCAATGATCATGTCAATAATGGTTGGGCTTGGTTGTATTTGAGGTGATCTATAAGTGATAGCAAACTTTATTGAAAATAAGGTTGTCATAGGAGATGTATCATGAAGCCTCCTAAACCATGTGGGTTTAACAAGCACAAAGATCCAATGAAAACAATTGAAGGGTGAATTGGCACACCATGGTTAATAGATCAAAACCATGCAAATAATTGGTCAAAATAAAATAGCAACGGGATGTGAGCTTCTTTCAAAGTAGGCATGTTGACTAGATTTGCAGAAAGGATTATTTTCTTGCCTGGAAAACCATCAAGAACAAGGGGTTCAAAGGATGATTTAGCCAAGGGTACGTGTGGGCCATGGTAGTCCTTAGGATGTTATACAAGATGGTTCAAGTGCATTTCCAAAAGTGCACAGAAATGCAAAGACTCAAAGAGGTGAGGATGATAGCAGTTTCAGACTTGGTAATATTGGCAGATTTAGGGTTTTAGACTAGATTACAAGAGTAGATGATTTTGAGAGAAATATAGGTTCCAAACTCATGATCAAGTGGATGATGTTTAAGTGTTGATTTATTAGACAGTAACCATGCTTAGATTTGGTCTTCATTGAGTTGGAGACTATCATATGGGATTAAACTTAGATTGATCTGGTAAAGAGATGAGAGGGTCACTTTAGTGACTAGAGATCAGATCAAACTTAGGGGATTTACTTAGGATTTGTATTCTTGATTTAGCTTGAGTCTAAAGTATGAGCTCCTAGGGTGTCTCATGCTACTTCCTAAGCAATCAAATCATTCAGCAGATCAAGGAAATTCATCTTAACAACTACTCAAACCGCTACTAAGGTTACCATCAAGCCTAGATTGAGGTAGGGATGGGTATTTTGAAAGGTGTGTGCTTTTGAAGGACGATGAGAGTCTCTTTTTATTCCTAACTAGAGTAGATTTCAAAAGGTTTTATGCAAGCTTTCAAAAACCTAGACGTAAAAGTAGTTGGAAGTTCTTTCTTGAAAAACATAAGGAGATAGATTTGTTAAATAGAAGCTAAGAAATAATTGTTGTTAAAATGACATATTGGCTCAGGTTTTTGAAATGCCAGAACATTTGGGAATATGTAAAATGAGCCAAGATAGTTTTGTTAAAATAGATTTTGTCAATTGGGGTTGAGGTAGGTAGTATATCATTTACCACATCATAAGATGCATAAGAACAAACAAACATGCAAGAAAACATTGCATCATTAAACAAGAAAAAGTTTTTGTGATTTTTGCATTCTAGACAAAAAATTAGGGTTTCTAAAATTGGGATTTTACAAACTCGAAGAGCGCACTTTCCTATTTGGGATCTAAGCCTATCCCTATATTGGTCACCTTAGAGGGATGATCTTCCTTCAACTTCATCTTCTTCGTATTTTCTAATGCCTTGAACTGCAGACTTGGTTTTAGAACCTCGCTCTTCATAGCATGCATCTCAGACGGGTCAGTCTTTTTCTTGATCTCCTGGCACTCCTGGGCGTATAGCACGACTTTGACAAAGGAAGCAGATCTGTCTTTGCAGTCTCGCGCTTTCTTTGGGTTTCCTCGGATGGTGATGACGCCGTTAGGACTCAGAAGTTTCATCAAGTTGTAGATGTAGCAGGGACATGCCATGAACGCCTAGTAAGCCAGACGTCTAAATACGGTGTTGTCGACACTTTTGAATGGTACCACCTCGAAAGAGAGTGGCTCGGTCCAATAATTAACCAGAGATACGAATTTTACGTCCAGTGTGATCTCACCCAGCGAATTCGCATGTCCTCCTAGTACAATGCCATGAAAAATCACATTGCTGTGGTTTAAAAAAACTGGTTATCATGGATCTTAATACGATGGAGCGTCTAAATGTAGAGGATGTTTATACTGCTGCTACCGTCCATGAGAGTTTTAGAGAACTCATAGCCATCAATAAGAGGATTTATGAACGGAGGGTACTTTCCCTGACAATGTCTTTTCTTCGGGTGATCACTAGGTCAAAGGTGATTGTCACATCCGACCAATCCAGAAAAGCGGACAGCCAGAACCGTGGCATTGAGCTCATGGAGAACCGCCTTTTTGACCTTAGCTGGCTAAGTTCTAAGGAAGCAGACATAAGTGTCTTTCTTTATAGGGTAATCCTTATTTCCATCCGACATGGGTTATGTGGCATCCGCTTCTTCCATGCTGAAATCATCCTCAGCCTATTTGCCTTTCTAGGAATTTTTCTTTCCTTTTCGTCGCTTGGCCATGTATCCAGTGTATTTGTCTCTCTTGATGTCGTCATTTAAAAAACACTCAGCATTGGTGTGGGTAGAACCTCCATTCCCGTCCGGGTGATGTACAGAAGGGTTATTGGCAATGTCTGCCCAAGAATATGATTTTCTGGGATGTTGATCTCCTCTACTCTATACTAGGGAAGTTCTGCGGCATCGTCCTTGGCCACCTCCGCGCCCTACTCGTCCACCAGACCCGAAAGTTGCATTCACAACTGCATTATCCAGATTAGGCTTGTCTTGCGAGGTATTCTTGTCCTTCTGAGTTTGTTGTCTTTGCTGCTTGGCCGCGTTTGGTTTGGCCAGAATATTCAGCAATCCATCAGAATCATCATCAGCATCTGCATACTTGCTCACCATTTCTATCATCTCTCCCAGGTCCATAACATTTTCACGCTTCAGTGTGTGACACAATAATCTGACTGGGAGCCCTACAATGAAATATTCAATAACGGTTTTCTCATTCACTCCCTCACAGGAGTACTTCATGTCGATCCATCTTCCGAGGTAATCCCGGCAAGTTTCTTTGAGTCTTTGAGTGCAATGCTGCAAGTCTCTGACTGTGCAGGTCCTCCCGTATGTTCACTCGCACGGCTCAAACAAATCCTGTAGTAATGGCTGATAGGATTGAGGGTACAAGCTTCGATGGGGTTTAAAAGTAAAGGCTATGCAACACTTAGAATTGCAATTTAATTTGGAACGCGACTTATGATGCAAGAATAACATAGATGCAATATGTACTATATGTAGTGCAAGCCTGTGGAATTGCTTGTCTGGTAGCTCAGCATTAGGATAACCGGGATCCGATTAGTACTCTTGAGTCTCCTAATAATTCCCTTGCTCGGCGTCTATCCAGAAATAAAACAAAACACACAAGGGCCATAATAAATAAAGTGTGTAATCATATGAAGCACATGCAACAAGAAAAACAAGATATGACATGATAGAATGATGCATAATTGCATGGTATAACATATCATGTCAACGGGGAGGTGTAGGAACAAGAATAAAGCATTTTGATTAGTTATTTAGACATGTTTTACTTCCCATAAACCTTGTTGTATACATAATATATATATTATGCATGCTTCAATTGATACCATGGAATGCATAGTTGGAAAGGGGTCATGTGCTTATCAATTTAGAAATATTATTGTCGAATTTGGAATTACGATATAAAATACTTAGATTTAATAAGAAATGGACATATGATAGCATTTAATAATTCCAAAATTTAATTGCCCTAAATTTATTTTAAATAGCATATTCCTATTTCTGGCATTTTTCTGATTAGAAAAGATATAAAATTTGTATTATTTGGAAATATGAATTTCAAATCATTATTAAATACAAAATAAATCAAATATGGTCAAAAGTCAAAGGTTTGACTAGTGGGAGTCAACCCTGTTCAAATTTGAAAACATATTTGAACTCATATTTTAAAATCATTCATATTTTATTTTATAAGTTTCTAAAAATTAAAAACCATTTAGAAGATATGATTAAATTTGTATTTAAACTAATTCTTGTATTTTTATTTGATTTAGAAAAGTTTGCAGGGTTTTCTCACTAAGGGTGAACCTACCCGCAGATACATACATGTGGGGACAAGAGCTTTGCTGGTCCACACGCGCGTGGCCCAGCGGTGCGCTGACACATGGGCAAATGTGGGACCGCGTGTTCAGTTGTAAAAAGGCTAGGTGTTCTTTTACAAAAGCTTCTAACTTGGGTTAGCTATGAGGCTGGTAGGTGGGTTATTTGTGGGACTCCTGTTTGAGGACTAAAAAGGAAGGGAGGGTATATGGAAGACTAGCAACACTAACTCTAAAGCTAATGTTTCTCTTCCTCTGAAGAAACTGACGAACACACGACAAAAAGGAAATAGGCTGTGCGGGCGCTCAATCTGACCATCTCGGGCATGGGCTGGTGGGATGGTGCAAGTGTGGTGTTGTTCGGTTTTTGTAGTGTAAGGTTTGCGTGCAGGGTTAAGGTGCAGCGGCTTGACTTTGTCAACCACCGACGCAATGGCAACAGGAACGACACCAACTGTCGAGGCGGCATAGTAACTAGGCCACCTAGGTACGAGGAGGGCATGGTTAGACGCGACATGGTGTGGCGAGACCGGCAGTGCATGCGGGAAACGACGGCGACCTCTATAGCGGCAGCGCGCGAGCGAGGTGACAGCAGGCGGCGATGCACGGACATCGTTCAATGAATTTCTTTGGCTATCCAAGAAGCGACGCATGACAGGATGATGTTTGCGGGTAGATGCGCTCACCATGGGCCTAATAATGAGGTCGAGCATGCACGGGGTGAAGACGAGCTGCTGCGATGCCGGGGATCTGGATCTTAAGGTTAGGGATCGGCTTTCTCCATGTTCAGTGGGTCTCGGTATTCTCCTTCCTCGATGTCGGGTACAGGCTGGGTCCTGATTTGCTACTGGTCCTCCTCGTAGCCTCGCTCATCTCCTCCTTCTCTCCCACATGCCAGAACAGATGAAGGCCGAAGGTGGTTCCATGGTGGTAGGTGTGCTCTTAGTAGGGGATATGGGAGGGGCAGAAGGCTCGGGGCCAGGCCCTGCTAGTGGATCTGATCGGCAAGGATGGCTGGAGTGTGGTAGATAAGGACAGGGAGGAGGAGGCACAACTCGGGTAGGGTTTTTCTCTAAAGTAACTCTAGTTACATTCTCATCTCCCTTTCTTCTCTCGGTTGGGTATAAGGGGGAAACCAGGGGTGAGGCAGGGTGGTGGCTATGGTCAACTTGATTAGCAAGAAGGGCAAGGGTTATCTAGATGGAGAGGTGTTAGGTTAGATTACTACCAAAAGGTGTAGCTCGACTTAGGAGATAGGGTTAGTTAGGTAGAGGGATGGGGTGAGCTCGTGGTGTGGTTTGGTTCCACCAAACCAAAAGGGAGGGCTCGAGTAGATAGGGTTTTCGGTTAGATAGAAGATAGGTTTAGTATTAGATGGTTTATTTTATTCATTCTCTTTTGTTTATTTTGGATTTATTTAAAACAAGCCTATTCATGTAAGCTTCCAACAAGAACCACAAGATCAAATGAACCCAAAATAGAGCAAAGGTGGGGAAGGAGGTCATCTATTGAAGTTTGTTTGAATTTGATCAAGCTTGATTAAATTCAAATTCAAGAAAGATTTTAATAAATTAAAATAAAATCCAAACAAAAATAAAGTGGTGCAAGATTTGCATGGGCCATGCATGGATAATAAATGCCACCACTAGTTGTGAAAACAACTATAACATATCATGGTCATTTATTCATACATGCTTCAAATATTGGAATTAAGGCCAAACCCAAAATATGGAATCTTGCTTCCCGTATGGAGTATACGAAGATAGAAGCATGCATGAAGATAATTGGCCAAGCTAGTGTGTGTGACCTACTAGACAAAATATAGCCGCAAATGTATTCAAACATGATCATATCTCCAAATACAAACCATATGGAAGATTTAGAATGATTCCCAAATATAGCATGCAAATGTGGCTATGTGGCTTCCCATATTCAATATTGCGAAAGCAACATGTATCATATTTGGGATCATGTAGAAATAGAAGTGGATCCACCCCAACACATATGAGATAGATTTAAATATCAATAGAAATGCAATGGCTCATATATAACTAGGATGGTGGAATTTTAGATAGGGCCAATATAAAAGGTGGTGTAGTGTGAAAAGATATGCCCCCAAACCAACTTGGGCTCAAGCAATATATCAAGAACCAACTAAAAATATCAAGTGGCAAATACAATTAATAAAACAATTCATGTGAAGAAAGAACCAAATAAAAGGGTTTTAATATGATGCTCAAATGCAAGGTGGCATGGTGATATGAGAGTGAAGAGTATGTTGGACTTTTGAATTCAATATGTGTAGTGGGGTTGAAGTAGATAACCTAAATCTTTTAAGAGTGTTAAGATTTGTTACCCATAGAATTACAAGTATAAAGGACCGCAACTAGTATAAATGGAAGGATTCAAGAAATAATAGTAAACCAATTTGGATGACAAGAAAAGTATAAATGCACATTAATAGTGTTTCCAACAAGAAATATCCTATGATCTTAAGACTCGTGAATAAGAGTAGGGTATCCATTAATGGATGGACTAAATAAGTCTAATTCATTCCGAGATAATCAATGGGATTAAACCAGGATCTATAGGCCATGGACGACCATTACCTTAGGTTTTTGTAGAGGAGGTAGTAAAAACCCTATCACTATTAAACCTTCATACTATCGCAATACTAGGAAAAGGCCAATAACTCTTAGAGGAATATTTAACAGGAGATGAGTCGTAGATATAAAGCTTCGGTTGATAAAGGGTTATGAATCAGATAAACCTAAAGATACAAGGTGAAGTATAGAGATCATTGAAATAGGCCAAGAGAAGGATGATGGTTGTACACCATCAATAATGAAGATCCAAGAAGAAGTTCTTTTTACATTTTAATATGAGAGTGATCTATAACTTTGAATCAAACTTCAGATTAAGGGGGAGAGACTCTAATGCCCAAGAATTTAGAACAATTAGAAGTTCAGAAGTGAGCTTGTGCATGTGCATGTGCATTCATGCATAGAAAATCCAAACAATTTTCGCACAAAGGTTCAACACACAAAAGGGTGACATTTTATGGTTTAGATTGTCAAATTAGGGTGCTATAAATTTTGACATGACCTTTGTTGAATTCTTTGTGTTGGGGGGAATAATTCAAATTGAATAATCATATGATATGTTTGAATATAAATAGGATTACAAAAATTAACTACATATAATAGAGTAATGGAATTTTATTTCAAATAAATAATGGAATTAATTATTACTTAAATAGTAGTGAAATAATCTACAAGTCACAAAATTAAATATTAGTGACAAAAACAAAAGTAACATTAAAAAATATTTATGGTTTTACAAGTCCTTACAATTGTCTAAAAGAAAAGAAACTTTTAACTTTATTAATAAGATATAATATCACAAATTAATTTACAATATCTAGATAGGAAAATAAGGTTACAATATGAATAATAATACCTCCGTTCCAATGAATAAGGCGCCCCCGTTTTGTGTTATTTTTCTTTGACCAAGATTTACTCTAAATATACAAAGAATGTTGGTACAGAATTATCATCATTGGAAAGTGTGTTTCAATACGAATCCAACGATAGTAATTTTACATAATATAATCAACTTTTAGTTGTTCTATTTACTCGGTCAACTTTGCATTGGAATCTGTGTGGGCCTTATTCTTTGAAACAGAAGGAGTACAAGATTTAAAAAAAGATCAAGAACACAAACCAATAGAAGAATAAAATGAATCTTTATTTCAGATATATAATAATACATGTTTCTTTACAACAAAAGAATAAAAGAAAATTACAAAGTAGAGAAAATAAAGGATCCTATACTACTTTCATATTTAATAGTCTTGATTTTATATTCTTTATGATACCTACAGTTAATAATAAAACAAAACAATCAATAAAGAAAAGAGGGGGTTAGTTTACTTAGTGCTCTCAGAATTTAACATTGAGATTCACTGTTTATGTCATCACATAGCAGGTAATTAGGGGCCAGAGTAAAATCTGTTCTTATATAGTATATTTTCTCAATACAATATCATTGGCATGTGAGGGGCAACTTCACCAAGTCCAGTAATAAAGTAAAAGGAAAACATCTAGCAAAAGATCATTTTTTCACTTGATCTGATCCACACACAGGAGGCAAGTAAGCTGGAAGCTCACACACTTCATATGTGTGTGTTGTTAATCAGTGAACATCCCAAGAGGAGATAGAGAAGATAATCAACGTAGCTAGGAAAGCTCCACACGCTCACATCCAACCATTTCATTTGCACACCTCTATAATATAAGGTTCAACACCAAAACCATGACAATACACCACAAGATTTCCCACCGAGATCATCACCACATCACTAGCAATATGGTTTGTTGGGGAAGCCATATAGGATCTAGGAGGAGAGGGGATTCATCAGTTCAGGAGCAAATCCATCAAAACTTCATCAATAAATAAACTATCCATGGTATCCTAAAGGAGAGGGAAGTATAGGAGTTGAGCAAGGTCTGGCCGGCACCAGGAGAAACATGGAAAGCTTGTAAGAAGGAGCAGGACATGTAGGAAGGAAAGAGGGGCAGATCAAGTTGGCATCTAGGGTAAATATCCACAAGAAACCACAAGTCAGAGCCAAATTTCAGTAACAACCAAAGGTTGCTACATCACTAGTCATGCATAGTATTTGTTCATATTATGTTCCATCCATGATTTTGGGTACAATAAGCATTGATGGCGCGTGGTCAACGTGGAGCGCTTCGTCGGGAAACCCCAAGAGCAAGGTATGATGCATCACAGCAACAAGTCTTCTCTCAGTAAGAAACCGAGGTTATCGAACCAGTAGGAGGAAGGAAACATCTCAAAGGTGTTGCAAGCAACGTGGAAACCTGTACAACACAAACTCAAGACTTTGCCCGAACTAATAGTGAGGTTGTCAATCTCACCGGTTGCTGTAACAAAGGATTAAATGTATGGTGTGGAAGGTGAAAGTACTTTGTAGCAAGTAAACAGTAACAGTGGAAGATGTATCAATGTTAAAGATTGGATCGGGGTCCATAGTTCACTTGAGGTGTTCTCCTTAGATAAACAAACATGGCATGCTGGGTAAACAAATTACAGCAGAGCAACTGACAGGACTAAGCAAGGCATAACAATGCAATACTAGACAAAAATATCCTATGAGATTCGATTGGGCAATACAACAAGGTACATAGACCGCCATCCAACTGCATCTATGACTAGAAGTCCACCTTTGGGTTATCATCCGAACCCCCTCCAGTATTAAGTTGCAAGCAACAAACAACTGCTTTAAGCAAAGTGTGTAAGGTAAACAATCCACTTCTTCCATGAACAAGAGACCGTTGTTTCCCCCTAGTGGCAACAACACATCTACCACCTTAGATATTTCTGTCACTTATCTTGACTAAATAGAGGCATGAACCCACTATAGAGCATAAATACCCCCTCTTGGAGTCTCTAGCAGCTACTTGGCCAAGATAGCTACTAACAACAGAGAGCATGCAAGATCGAAAAAAACACAGACATGATAGAATCAATAAGACAAAACCATTAATCAATATGACATAGTAATCTCAATATCCATTGGATCCCCGCAAACACAACATGCATGATTACAAATAGATGAGATCTTGATCATGAACGGAGCTCACAAGATCTAGAAATGAAAGCACAAGGAGGAGATACAACCATCTAGCTACTATATGGACCCGTAGTCCAAGGTGTAACTAATCACGCTTCATACCGGAGGCTGGCATGATGAAGAAGAAAGCGTCCAGGATGATCTCCCCTCCAGCAAGGGTTCCGGGAAGAGCTTCAGATCCCCCCTGATCTAGGGACGATGGTGGCGGTGGCTACAGACGGTTTCGTGGAATATTGATCGGGTGCATAGGGTTTAGGTATCGGGTGCTTCTTATAGGCGAAGAGGCGAGGCTAGGAGGCGGCCAGGGGGCCCACACCCTGCCGAGGCGCGGACCCACCCTAGGCCGCGCCTAGGGGGTTCAGCCGCCTTGTGGAGCCCCTCCGTCTCTCCTCTGGACTCTGTGTTCTCCTCGGTGAAATATTGATTTTGGCTTTTGTTCGGTCCAATTCCGAGAATATTTCCTTACTAGCTTTTCTGGAACTAAAAACAGCAGAAAACAGGCAACTGGCACTGTGGATACTTGTTAATAGGTTAGTACCAGAAAACATATGAAAAGCACCTCAAAGTGTGGACAAAGCAAAGCAAAGTAGATACTAAACAAGCATGGAACATCAAAAATTATAGATATGTTTTCGACGTATCAAGTATCTCCTTAGATTTATACTCAAGTATAGTATAAAATCATCACAGGAGTAAAAACAAAGTCATATCTATACTACTATAGTTGTTTAGGCATCAACTTTTGCATGATGGGTTTAATAAGAACTTGGAGAAAACATACCAGTAGCAAATCATGTGATTTGATCTTGCTGTAGTGCATCCTCCAAGGAGGTACCACGACATCAAGCTACACACAAAATGATGGGAATATTCCCTAGAGGCAATAATAAATTGATTATTCTATATTTCTTGTTCATGATTAAGTTTATTAGTCCATTCTATAATTGCTTTAGTTCTGGATAATGAGTACTTGGAGGAAAACCCTAATACATGTCAGAATCAAAAAACACCATTTAGATATGCCTAGTCTGGCCTCTAAGACTAGTTCATGTATCATTGATAGTCCCAGTTTTCTGACTACGAGCAAAACGACAATATGTTGTGGAGTTGACAATGATATATGAGATAGGAGTTATTGGGAGAAAAACGACGATGGATAGACCAAACATGATATACCGTGAACCACACATCATTGATAACCCCCAAGTGCAGGGGATCACTATACTACAATTTGATAAGTATTTGAGTGTCGAACCCACGAGGAGCTGAAGGTAAACTATTTATTCTCTGAAGCCCTATAACCCACTTATATGGCCTTCTATGCGAAGCTAGGATCTCAAGTGTGTGTGTGGTTAATTAGAAAACAATAAAGACGTTGAAATAAATACTATAAGTAAAATATTGCAAATGAGTGGAGCTAGTGGGGTGGATGTGGATATTCTATGGGAGCAAATGTTTAGGAAAATTGTTACTTCATTCATTTGGTTGTCACAATTAGTGAATTACATATATAGTATTTTTTATTGTTTCTTCTAGGAGGAAGCATAACTAGGTGTAGCCATTGATACGAGAAAATACACAACTAGTGACTGATCCCAAGGACAATTAAGAACAAACAAAGGAATGTTAATACATAAAGTCCAACCACCGCGTTTAGATCTAAGGTCCCCATGATAGTACCCATGTTGATTAACCATGAATTAATACTACATATATTTCTAAGACTTGGGAATCGGCTTATGTCAAACTCCATCTATCCATCATCCTATCAAAATGCAAAAGTGACTACCTTGTGCATCCCCCAACATATTTGTGAACTCGTATGTTAGTGCATCAAGATCATGATAGAGAATAACATATAGGTGTGCAACCAAAAAAAACTAGATCACAATTGGCATAACAAGTCACTACTTAAACATCAACATAGTCCTACAATAGATCATGGGAAAATAATATATTTCATCATACTTGCCAAGAGATTAGAGTGGGGGATGATGTAGAGGTACTTTAGATGGTGATGGAGAGGTACCTCCCCAAGGGGGAGAGGCGGCACCGGCATGGACGGGGCAGCGCAGGGTGGCGGCGC
The DNA here is from genome assembly GCA_916181665.1 of Avena sativa. Taxonomy (NCBI): domain Eukaryota; kingdom Viridiplantae; phylum Streptophyta; class Magnoliopsida; order Poales; family Poaceae; genus Avena; species Avena sativa. Next base: position 346,709,019 of record OV702285.1, on the reverse strand, counting down.
CCCTGTGGCCTCCAAGGGGCGGGAGTTGCCCTTGGCTCTTCTTCTTCCTTGGAGATGGTTCAGCAATGGAGGAGCTTCTCCCCCTCTTTGGGGGATGCCAAGGGGGTAATTTGGTGGCTATGGGTGGATTCTTACAAAAGTAGGGTTTCCTCTCAATGTATAGTGGTGGAGATGCAATCTTGGCCATTGGATGGATGCCCCTTGGATCGAAGGGTTCTTGGACATCTCTAGAGTCCCCTCTGTCCTTAATAAGTCCATCAAGTCGTGGTTGGGCCAAAATCATCAGATATGGAAGGAGTTTGAGTCAACCACGTCACATATTTTCAAAGTCCCGGAACTGCTTCCGTCGTCCGTAGTAATATGGCTATAAAAAATGCATCCGGACTCTATTTGTGGGACCCCGGATTTTTCCTTCGAGAATCCCTATTATGCATACACCACGATCACATGATCAGTCTATCATGGCACATAATCGACGAGTATCATTGCATCATCTAGAAAGTATCGAATAAAAAACTTACAATAGTGGCATTATGGAGACTACTATCATCAATAGCGGAAGTCTTCAATCGCAGAGCCCATGTCATGCCTTAAACTATAGGCAGCTTACTGTGAGAATGTCCTAGCTCGCATAGTCATCAATGTCGCCATCTTATCGATATCTAACCAAGTTAATAGCCAGGGACAATGCCAGTGAGTACTTTGAATGTACTCGCAAACCACCTTAAGATAATAACAATAAAAGGATATGCAATATGGTTGTAGTAGTAGGAGGACTTCAAGAGAAGTTCTTTTCTCAAATAGTTTCTCTTGTAGATATAGTATCTACATATCTTCGTTTAAAACTTTTGTAAAACATTTTGGAAATCCTTTTGAAATGTTTTAGAAGACACTAGGATTGGGTCACCCTATTTCATCTCATGGTCCTCACCCGACCGAAAATTCCATCCTCCGGGATCCTTCAGATCTCCTCCCCTTTCCCTAGTGTCCTTCAGACCACCAGGGTTTCGAAACACTTTCTCTTCTTAGAAATCATTTTTGAAAAAAAAAACCAGCACTGCTCTACAACAACTTTCCCAACCATCCATGACCAAGGACTCGGCTATTCGAATAGATTTACACTCTGCACATGTTTTACACTTTACCCACACCAAACGGGTACCATGCCCTGGTCCTTACTGATCATGGGTGGAGTAACTGATCAAGACTCTCCGGATGCCACTCTAGCATGGGCCCTACCCTATGAGTTGTTCCTCTCAACACGTGGACATCGGGGTCCACAGTCAACCGGAGTGCACCCAACTTCTCCAGAGCCGGCACTTTCAATGAGAGGCTCATATTATCGCCCGTCCACTCACATGGGTGGTCCTGCTTCTTCTAGGTGGCTGCCTAACAGTTGACCCTTTTTGTAAAGTATGTCAGGGATTCGAGGGAGCTAATCCCTTATAAGTAGATGCGAAAATTCCCACACCAGAGTATCAAGCATTAAGTCTAGCCCTGTCCCACTCAAGGGTAATGTGGTTGGACGGGTTAATTGTTCTAGCAAAACTACAAAGAACCGAGTGCCTTTTTGTAAACATTTTTACTCTGTCATTTGTCCCACCTTTTTGTAAAAAAAAACTTTTTCATTTCTCAAACTTCTCTTGGTGGGTCGAACCTCGCCATGGTTTTCTCATAAAACATTTTATAAACCTTTTTCCGGGGTCTTCCCATCCTATACTTTTACTTTGGCTAAAACGGGGTCTCCAAAGGAGGGTGGTACCATTCACCACTTACTATTCTAGAGGCAAATAGGTGTCACAAAAAGGGGTGTACCTGATGGTACTAAAGTAGTAATGGCTTAGAGGAGCCAAGCCGTCCCACTTACAAAGCATAGATTAGTAAAACAACACAATTTGCATAAATAAGTAGATAAAACATGCATAAGTAAAATAGTAGGACAAGGTCTTATGAGCAAGAAGGTGACTTGCCTGTGATTAGAAATATGGCAATATGTCCCTGGACTTCTTCTTAGAAAACTAGAATATTAAGAATAATAAGATGATCCGATCTTCTGGTCGTCGATACAATCGCAACTATCGCCGTTGAGGATCACACATGCAAGCAAAAAGGAAAAATCAATCATCAAGCATGAAACAATAATAAAATATAGAAAGCAAGTGAATAGGCTAGTATTTACTATAGTAGATTTTGAGAATTTTGGTTTTGGAAACAAAGGAAAGGCTTGGGTTTCATTAGTAGATTTTATATCAAGATTTATGTGGAACATACTACTTAATTAAGGAGTTTAAGGCCAAGTCTTGGTTGTGTATGATATGAATATACAAAAATGATATCATCAGATTGGTATTGACAAAATGAAACCAAGAAAAGTGGTTTCACTAAATTAGCAATTTTCCTTGATTTACTATGAATTTCCTGGTGATAAAAGATTTAGTTTTAGGAAAGAATTCACCAGAAATGATATGTGGTTCCTAAAATGATTTCCTTGGATGGTTAAGTAAGGTTTGGAGGACTGATTAACTAAGAGTTGGAATCAGTTTAAAATATTTAGCAAATTTCCCTTGGGAAATTCCCAAATCAGTTCTGGAAGGTTTTTGTCTTTTTAAGTAGAATTAATATATAGGTGTTTTTGATGTGATTCCAAGGATACATGTCAGGTACTTTGAATACCTTTTTGTATAAATTGGATACATAAACTTTGCAGTTATAAATCTTATGGAATGATTCATGTAGTGAAATAGATATGGGTAGAGATGTTTAAATCATTATAATTCAACTATAGTTCAATAAATCCTTAGCTCCTAGGTTTTGATAGGTATAAATATACTTCATCAATGAGAGTTGGAATTAGGTCCAGACTTACCTGGGTTTGGTCTATAGAAATTATTAAAGTCCACAGTTAATAGTTTTTGTCATTTTTATAGAAGTAGCAAGGTAGTTCACCTTGGCATGGAATCAAGTCCATAGGTTAGGTATTTCAATTATATTTCAGATGCATTTGGAATCCAACAAATTGGATTTATTGAAATTTCTTAGTGATTTATTGATTACACAAGACACTTTTAGTAGATTAAATCTCAGAAATTAATGGATTTTATTTTTAGAGAAGGTGTGGCTCTGAATGTTAGACGAAACAAGGGGTTTCATTTCTAGAATTGTATCTGGGCATTTTAAGGCATTTTCCATTTTTTTCTATTTAAAATTACAGGCTAAATAATAGATCTGGAAATAATTTTTAAAAGAAAAAGTAACTATGTACCGTGGGCTAGAAACCAGGGCTAAGTGGGCTGCGCAGCGCCGGCCGGCCAACTCGTGGGCGAGCGCCCACGAGGGAGAGATCGCGGACGTGCAGTGGGGCCTTGTCGTTAGAGAGGGGATTGGGAGAAGGGGTATGGGGGAGGGATGCCCATCGGATTAGAAGGGGTTCAATGACACAGAGCCATCTTCCACCTCGCGCGCGACCTGGCAGAGACCGAACCCTAGCGGGGCAAGGAAAGGGACGAGGAGCCTCACCTGAAAGCTCCCGAAGGACGGGTTGGGGCGAAGATGATGCAGTGCATGACGATGGTTCCGATGAGGGATGGGAGCAGGTGTTTCTTCTTCGGGTGAGGATGCGCGCTTCCCCGTTGGTGAGCACACTTGGGAGCTTGTCGGGAGCGGATCTTGTGATGCTTCCAGAGGCAAGAGGAAGAGCTTGTCGGGAGCGGCTCTCAGGTCATTGACAACCAGGAGTAGAGGAACAGGGAAGAGAGCACCCGCGTGACATCTTTAAATTGGCCGAGAGGAGAAGCTCTCCCTCTCCAGCGACATGCATAGGCAGAGGATCAGGAAGAGAGCCTTGGGGACATAGTGAGAGGATAGAAGAGTGAAATGGAGGCTATGGGGAGGCTAGGGTGGCCGGGGCTGCCTGCCAGATTGCATGCAATCTTGGACCCGAGTATGGTTCTTCTCCTTCTACGTGGCGGTGGGGAGAAAGGGGGCGAGATCTCGAGTTAGGGGTGAGGTAGGGGAGACCGAGGGAGTGAAATTGGAGGGCAGGAGAGGCTGTACTACCATTGGCCTTATAAACCGAAGGCAAGGGTCCATGGTGAGATGGGTGTAGGGAAATCTTGGTAGAGGGTGTGAGAGCCTGGTTTTGGTTCCTGTGGGTGGTGTAGAGTGGTATGAGGGCTCCGAGTCAATCAGAGGGACAGAGGAGGGGTGGGTTTGCTGTTTTGATGAGGTGATGTGGCAAGACATGCTTGTCTCCCTTTTAATTCTTTGCCTGCAAGCACTATGAGACAAAGGAGAGGGTCTTCTACAGTGGGTGGTCGACCAGAGGGGTGTGTGCTGCTAAGGAGTGCCTGACAAGTTTGGAGTGAGTTGGATGGGGTTTTGTTCATGGTGATGCTCATAATCATGTTTTATCCATGTTAGAGATTATGAATAATTCTTGAAACTTGGTCTTGGACAAATGATGTAATGGTACTAGTGGATGGGTATGGTCATTAAGCATAACCAAGAATTATTTGTGATTTATTGGATCATTTTAGATCATAATTATATCATTTATTCGAATAGTGCAAGAATGGTTTGTAGAAGCTCATTATGTAATTTTGAATTGGACAATATGATATTTTGGTGTGAGATGGTCCTTAATACCATATCACACCTAGGAGAATTTTCCTAGAATTTATTGAGAAGTCAAAGTATTTAAAAGCATTATTTCTTCATTTCTGCTATTTCAGAAAAAGGGCCAAAAGAGTTATTAAATAGAGGGAGTTTAGTTGAGGGTGTGATTTGAAGAAAAAACAAAGATTCCTCAATAGAGGGAGTTTTGGGGGTTTTGAGAAAGGAGAGATTTAAATAGTTTGAGTGTAGAAATAAATAGGGATAATATTTGGTAAATCTTAATATCCATGCTAGATGATGTCCATACACGGTATCACTCATTTTCACCCTTGGGTTTTAGAGAAAACAACTTTATTTTGGGAGGAGACAAGGAATAGAGGATATAGGGTTTTGATAATTTTATGCCATCTAAACCTTGTTGGATTAAGGAGCTCAAAGCTCACCTTGGTACAAGATATAGATGGATAGATAGACCAAGTTATATAGATGATCATGGAACCAAGAGTTGGGCTTGGTTGTATTTGAGGTGACCTATAAGTGATGGTAAACTTTGTTGAAATGAAGGTTGCCATTGCAGATTATCATTTACCCTCATAAACCATGTGGGTTTAAGGAGCATATAGCTCTAATGGAAACAAGTGAAGGGTGGATTAATAGACCATGGTTAGTAGATCATAACCATGCAAATATTTAGTCAAGAGGAGATTACATGGTGATGTGAGCTTCTTCCCAAGTAGGCATGATGATGTAATTTGAGGAGATTCTTATTTTCTTGGAATTCCTTATGATTTATACAATATGGTTCAGGTGCATTAACAAAAAGGTACAAGGATTGAGAAATGCAAACACTCAAAGATGTGATGTTGACATCAATTCCAGACTTAGCCATTTTGGGGGTTTTAGGGTTTTAGACTAGATTTCTAGAGTGGATGATTTTGAGAGAGTGCTAGGTTCCAAACTCATCATCAAGGGGATTATGTTGGATATTTATACTGAGTGGAAAGGATCCATGCTTAGAGTTTGTCTTTATTGAGTTGGAGACTAACAGAAGGGATTTACCCTAGATTGATCTAGTTAATTGAGGAGATGGTCACTCTAGTGTATAGATAGAAGATCAAGCCTAGGGTACTTGCTTAGGAGTTGTATTCTCGATGTATCTTGATACTACAGGATGAGATCCTAGGATGTCTCATGCTACTTCCTAAGGAAACAAGTCTTCACACATAACAGATCAAAGCAATTCATCAAACAGCAGATCGAGGCAATTCATCTTATCAAACTACTACTAAGGTCACCCTCAATCCTAGGTTGAGGTAAGGATGGGTATGTTGAAATGTTGGAGTTTGATTAAGGTGAGAGCCCTTGGTATCTCTACCAAGAGTAGATTTCAAAAGATTTATAAAAAGTTTTGGAAAAAACTAGAGGTAAAGGTAGTTGAATGTCCTATCTTGAGAACATAAGGAGATTGTATTATATAGCTCTCAATAGTTTTGTTAAATAGAAACTAAGAAGTAGTTGTTGTTAAAGGACATCTTGGCTCAGGTTTTGAAATCCAAGAACATTTGAGAATATGTAGAACAAGACAAGATAGTTTTGTTAAAATAGCTTTTGTTAACTGAGGTTGAGGTAAGGAGTATATCATCTGCTTCTTAATCAGATGCATAAGCACAAACAATTAAACACTGCATCATAAAACAAGAAAAAGTTTTTGTTCCCCCTGATTTTTGCATTTTGGACAACAAATCAAAGTTGCTGAATTTGGGATGTTACAGACCTTTCCCCCTTAAAAGAATCTCATACCGAGATTCAGGAGAGATAGGGTAGGGGTTTTTGATTCAGATATTACCATGGATCACCATTGTAGTAACTTATGGGCTTCATCTTTGGAAGTGGTTACTTTGTCGGAAAGTTTGAACTTCAGTCTTCTTGGATGAGTGGAAAGATGAGCGGTCTTCAGACCTGGTTCCGAGAGATGATCTTCTTTTACTTTTTGGACTTGATATCTCGAGGGCTTTGTTGGGGATATGCTATATGGATATCCTCATAGCATGTCTCCTATCTAGATAACCCGGGTGGCCCACAAATGGTAGCATGGCCCATGGCCTGCTGGGCGGCCTAGTTAGATGGATCCAGAAGGGAGGCCCATGCCGGATAAAGGAAGGCTACGGAGGAGTCACTGACGTACCCGGAGCCTTGGAGTGCAAGACACGCTAGACTAGTTGTATGCAGTGTAGGACTCTGTAACCTGTCCGGCTAGGACTTTTCCCTGTAACCATAGGACTTGGCGACTATATAAGTCGGGCCTACGGGAGCCTTGACGGAAGAACACCAAGTCCATAACACAACCCTGGCACAGTGAACCAATCCCTGTAACCCGGCGTATTGCCATTATAGTGATTTATAGCAGGAGTAGGATTCCGCCACCGTTGTGGGATCTGAACCTGGGTAAGCTGTGTTACCTCGTACCCGTTAACCGTCTGCCTTCCCCCACATCTCTAAACACGCACTATGAGGATCCCTCCATGGCGTACTCGTTGGCAATACCACGACAGTTGGCGCCCACCGTGGGGCAAGAGGCGCTTCAGGCTCTACAGCGGGCGAGGACCAAGATATTCGCGGGAATCAGCAAAACCGTAGCCATCGGTCGCGTTCTCTTCTCCGGCAACGTTCCGATCGTCCCCCCTGACGAGTTCTGGATCCCGGCGAAGACGAACCCTACTCGGTGCTCAATCGTCCCCATCGGAGATATCCACGTCTTCTTCGACGAAACCGACTCGGGTACTAGTTCCCTGGGAGTCGGAGGAGCATCAAGACCCGGTACGGACCACCTACGGGCAGGATACGTTCGCAGAAGGATCGATGTCAGTTCTCTCTAGCAGTTTGCTGACAAAGATCAGAAAAATTCAAGGCCCACCCAAACCGCCTCTGTGTAGGATATAATGGTGGAAGATCGCTGCAAGTCCGCCGGCTTCGCCCGTGCGTCTAGACAATAGAGATCCAAGTTCATTGGAGTGGTGACCATCTTTGATCTAGCGCGATGCATTCGGAGAGAGGGCGAAAACCCCTGCGACTACCTTGCCAGATGCCTTCGTATACGGGCCGATCTGGCTCATTACCCCAATGATGATGCTATGTATTACTTTGTGGAAGGACTGGACCAAGGTACGCTTCTCCGGCATATGCTAAGGCGGGAGCAAGCTTCAGGACGCCTCACGTTCGAAAGAATGGTGAACACCGTCAACAGCTATGCGGAGGCTGAGAAGGAATCTCCGATGGAGATTACGCTCGTCGGCGGAGCCCCTCCGCCTTAGCCACCGCCTCCGGTCGTCATTGTCGCAGCTCTGCCACCACCTCCAGTCATCATTGCTGCTGCTGCGCCTCCATACCTCGTCATCGAGGAAGCCCTGGCACCCTCCGACTCCGTGCTTGACGCGCTCTACACCGACATCAGCGCACATTCAGAGGAGATAGACTTCAGCCCGGAGGAGCTAGACTCTGCGTTGTAGGAGATGGAGGAGGATTACAAGCGCGACGAGTAGGCCAACAACGCCGTCACGTCCCGAGAGGTGTTTGTGGCCATTGGGATGACGATCAACCTGGACGAGCTCCGCCTACAGCGCTGGACAAAGGGAAGGGACCACCTGTTGCTGTCGACAATGATCGTGCAAAGGTCATGCCCCCTCCGCCTAACCCAGTGCAGCAGCCGCAGGAACTCGGCACCGGTCCGAGCAACAACAACACCGCAAACCCGCCGCCTCCAGCGTCTACGTCTGCTGCTGCCCAAGTCACTCCAGCTAACAGAGTGATGTACGGCAAGCTCCTCGTCGAGCCTATGACCGTGGCTCATATTTGCAATGTAGTCCAACTTGACGAGAAGCGCCAGCAGCTGCTGGAGGAAGCGCAGGCCATCGCGGAGCAAGGCGCTAAGCTAGATCGAGATCTGGCCAACGCGCAGAAGTCAATAGAGAAAGCTAGATAAATGGAGGCCGAGTACAAGACTCTGCTACAGTAGCAGAAGGCTAAGAAAGCTCCGGCTCGCGTCAACAACAATCCTGGTGTACGGCGCAACCTAGGATGGGCTCCCTTAAAGCCGGCACAGGCCAAATCATACATTGACAGTGAAGGCAGTCAGGTGATGCCCACCCCTCTTCTCAACCTCGCCGTCACCAAGACCCTTATGGAGCAGGATAGATCACCCGCAGCTGTGGACCAAGTCTATTAACTGGTGGCCAAGGCGGTGAAACATTAGGAAAATGCCACCTCTCAGAGGCTTCAGTCTAACCCAGCGTTTTGCCAGTCTAGCCAGCATAAGCCGCCAAGGGACAAATCTCCTCATGATGTCGGGTCCCAGACGGGTTCGTTAGAACAAAGATGAAGGGATGTGCGTAACAAGAAGGATGTTATCCCCATATCCTCCGACCATGGAGGCAATGCTCAATCTCGTCGCCCATCTCCACTGCCCCGCTCTCCCCGACATCATGAATACAACAAGGCTCACCGTCGTACAGATATGCCTCCGCCAAGGCAGAGCGGCATTGTCATCTGCGAAAACACGGAGCAGACCTGTCATGAAGGAGAGCGCAACCAAGGACACAAGAGCAGGTCACGACATGACCCTATGTGTCCGACAGGAAACCCTGACAAGCGTGAGGCATCGCAGGAGGGTAACAGCAAGAAGGCTAACCCACCGCCACCTCCTCCTCCGTCGCCACCCAGCAGCCACCATGGCAGAGGAGGCCCGCATCATTCACACATCCCATCCCCTGATGGCAAGAAGAAGAAAAGAAGCCCAGGTCCATATGATGCACGTTCACGTCTGGACAAGATCCACGAGGCCCGGGAAGGACCATACCTGGGACCACGTTGCTTTGGACCTGTGATACGGTCCGCAACTTTCCCCAAATGTTTCTAGATTGACAAGACCATCAAGCCCTATGACGGAACCTCCAAGCCAACTACATGGTTGCAGGACTACGGTAACGCGGTGGAGATTGCCGGTGGCAACCCCAACGTCGCCGTCAAGTACCTCCCACTAATGTTGGCAGGAACGGCCCGGCAATGGATTGACGACTTGCTTGAGAGATCCATTTGCAATTGGATAGACATGAAAGAAGCGTTCACCAAGAACTTCGAGGGTACGTACAAGCGTCCCTATACTGTTGGCGATCTACAGCGATGCGTGCAGGAGAAAGATGAGACATCTCGCGCCTACCTCTCTCGCTGGCTGGATATGAAGAATTCCTGCGCAGGAGTGCACGCTTAGACCGCCATGGCCGCCTTCATCGATGGGTTGGAAAGGGGCACGTTGCTCCGACATAAGCTAAATCGCCTACAGGACAAGCACCAGCTAGATCTCAATCAGATGATTCAGTTGGCCAGTGAGTTCGCGGCTACCGACGATGATGCTCGCAGCTCTCTGCCGGCAACAGCCGTTCCAACTCAAGCACGGAGGAACAGCAGCACCAAGCGGAAGACCCCGCCAGAATAAAAGAAAACCTCCGACATGGTCGCTATGACCTTTGTAGGGCGAGGTGATGGCGGACAACGTGGTCGAGGATGGGGAGATGGTCGTGGGTAGTAGCGAGGCAGTGAAACTACCTCGGCAGCGCTTCGCTTTCCCCAAACCTACAAAGAGTACCGTGATATGCTGTGCCTCGTACACCTCGACGCCAACAGAAAAGCCACTCACACCAATCGCCAAGTTCTTCATCGATCTCAAGGAGGACCCGGAGTCCGGCTACCAGCGTAGTCGAAAGAACAGAACGCGATGCAAGGGCAAGGGGAAGAAGAAGGAGGAGGAGTCCAAGGATTCAAGTGACATGGACGAGGATATTGACCCCAAGCACACCACCAAGAGCTATGGCAAGGGCAAGAACCCCTTCGAGAAGATGGCAGTAGTTTTCCACACTTTCCTTGGCACCCCCACCGTCCGACAACAGAAGACTTCCATGAGGATACTAATGGCGAATCTAACCCCAGTTCCCTAATACCTGCGTTGGTTGGAGATTCCAATTACTTGGGACAGGAAGGATCACCCAGACCTCATCCCTACGAAGAACCAGTACGCCATGGTCATCAACCCCCTGATTGACGGCAATGAGTTCACCAAATGTATGGTGGATAGTGGAAGCAGAATCAACATCATGTACTTGGATACACTGCACAAGATGAACTTGACGGAGGCTAACCTAAGGCGGACCAGCACCATCTTCCACGGCTTAGTTCCTGGTCGGGGGGCTTGGTCCCTTGGGTGCATCACGCTTCAGGTCGCTTTTGGCGATGTAAACAGTTACCGCCAAGAACACATGACCTTTGAGGTGGTCCCCTTCAAGAGCGTGTACCACGTCATATTCGGCCGCGACATCTTCCACGCCTTCTTATACAACAAGCTCAAGATACCCAGACCAAATGGTGTCATCACCGTATCCGGAAGCTTTACCAAGGCAAGGGACTGCGAGACTGGAGAAGCAGCCTTTACGGGAAGCTGTCCTCTACAGCGAAGAATTCAAGGAGATCCAGAGCAAGGTCGATGCCTGGAGCTGCCGGTGTCGAAGAAGCAGATTTCTGACTCCGCCCCAGCCTTCAAGGCCGCCATCGAAACCAAGCCGGTGGAACTTGTGGTAGGCGATGCCTCCAAGACCACCGCCATTGGGACGAACCTGGATCCCAAATAGGAAAGCGCGTTCGTCGAGTTCCTTCATGAGAATAGGGGCATCTTTGCCTGGCAACCTGCTGACATGAAAGGTGTACCTAGGGAACTTGCCGAGCACAGCTTGAATATTGATCAAAAATGCAAACCGGTGAAACAACCTCTACGACGCTTCAGAGACGAGAAGAGACACGCCATATGAAAGGCGATAGCTAGGTTACTTAAGGCTAGTTTTATCCGAGAAGTCCTTCACACCTAATGGGTGGCCAATTCTATACTTGTCCCCAAAAAGGGAACCAAAGAATTAATAATGTGCGTTGATTACAGCGGCTTTAACAAAGCGTGTCCCAAAGATCCGTTTGATTTGCCTCGCATTGACCAAGTCATGGACTCGATGGATGGCTCGGAACTTTTGTGTTTTCTTGATGCATACTCAGGATACCATCAAATTAAGATGAGGAAGTCAGACCAAATGGCCACTTCGTTCACCACACCTTACGACACGTTTTGCTATGTCACGATGCCCTTTGGGCTGAAAAATGCAGGAGCTACGTACCAGCAGACAATGCAGCATTGCCTACACGATCAAATTGGTCGGAACGTTCATGCCTATGTGGATGATATAGCGGTGATGTCTAAAAAGTCAAACGACTTAATCTCCGACTTAAAAGAAACCTTTGATAATCTCTAGAAATACAACATGATGCTTAACCCCAAGATGTGCGTCTTCGGGGTTCTAGACGGCAAACTATTGGGCTTCATCGTTTCCCAGTATGGAATCGAGGTGAACCCGGAGAAAATCAAGGCCATCTTAAACATAAACCGTCCGACATGCCTGAAGGGCATACAACGACTAACAGGTTGCATTGCAGCGGTTATTCGGTTCGTCAACCGACTTGGAGAGAAGGCTCTGCCGCTATACAAGTTGCTGAAGAAGGCAGACAAATTTACATGGATGGACGAAGCAGATGCAGCTAAAGGAGACATTATCCTCGGCGCCTATCCTTGCAGCACCCTACCCTGGGGAGCCTATGTTAATCTACATGGAGGCCACCAACCGGGTAACCAACATCGTCGTCATGGTAGAGCGGAAAGAACCAGGGCATGAGTACGGAGTTCAACGACTAGTTTACTATGTAAGCGAGGTCTTGACGGAGTCCAAGCAGCATTACCCGCACTACCAGAAGATAGCTTATGGAGTGTTCCTTGCTTCTTGGAAGTTAAGAAACTATTTCCAGGAGCACCCTATCACAGTGGTGAGCAAGACTCCACTGTCCTACATCATCAACAATAGCGACGCTACAGGAAGGGTCGCGAAGTGGGGCATTGAACTTGCCGCCTTCGAGATCACCTACAAGAGACGTGATGCTATCAAATCACAAGCCTTGGCGGATTTTATCGCAGATTGGACGGAAATGCCAGATATTACCCCAATGTCGGAGCCAGAGTACTGGGTAATGCAATTTGACGGATCAAAGCTACTAAATTGCTCAGGGGATGGTGTACTATTGCAGTCACCAACCGGGGAAAAGCTACACTACATTCTGCAGATCCACTTCGAGGCTACGAACAACATGGTGGAATATGAAGCACTCATTCACGGACTACGCATAGCCAAGGATATTGGCATCAAGCGCATAGTTTGCTGTGGAAATTCCGACTTGGTTGCCCAGCAGGTGGCTGGCACCTGGAACGCGCAGAACCCTATGATGGCGGCATATCGAGACGAAGTGGACGAGATAGCCAAGCGCTTCTTGGGCTACGAAGTCAAGTATGTACCTAGGGAGCAAAATGAGGCGGCTGATCTACTGTCTAAGCTTGGATCAGGTTGCAAACGAATTCCGCCTGGTGTTTTTCTGGAGCATCTACGGACACCATCCGTGAAGGGAGGACATCGACAACCCGGATAGATTTGACTCTTTCGTTCACACAGTGACAAAGGTCCCTCCGGCTTGGACACAACCGTTCATAGAATATCTCGTACACAGAACTTTGCCCGGCGACGAAGTCGAAATACGGCAAATAGTACGTCAAGCAAAGGGCTAGACCATAATCAATGGAAAGCTCTACAAAACAAGCACCACTGGTGTATACCTTAAGTGTGTTTCCTAGCAAGAAGGTATTGAAATCCTACGTGAGATCCATCTCGGAGATTGTGGGCATCATGTCGCTCCTCGATCGTTGGTCTCCAAAGCCTTCCGGCAAGGATTCTATTGGCTGACCGCGAAGGCAGATGCTGACAAGATGGTTGAGACATGCATGGGATGCCAGTATTATGCCCGACAACCCCGTGTTCCAGCTGAGGAATTAAGAACAATACCAATAACTTGGCCGTTTGCAGTCTGGGGGCTAGACATGGTTGCTCCATTACAGACGGCACCATGTGGGTTTACGCATCTACTAGTAGAAGTTGATAAATTCACCAAATGGATAGAAGCTAAACCCATTAGAAAGCTTGATGGGGCAACTACCCTTAGGTTTGTCCGGGATCTAGTGGTGAGATTTGGTCTCCCACACAGCATTATCACCGACAATGGCAGCAACTTGTCACTCGGAGAAGTGGAAGCTTATTGTTGGGAGAAGGGCATCCGACTTGACCTTGCATCCGTGGCACACCCACAGTCTAACGGGCAAGTTGAGCGAGACAATGGATTAATTCTGCAGGGAATCAAGCCACGTCTTGAGGCACCACTACATAGAGCAGCTGGAGCCTGGGCGGAGGAACTACCATCTATGCTGTGGAGTTTACAAACTACACCCAATAGATCCACCGGCTAGACCCCTTACTTCATGGTATATGGAGCAAAAGCCATCCTGCCTTCTGACATCCTTCACGATGCACCAAGAGTTGTCGCTTACGACGAAGATGACGCTGAAAAATCCAGACGCCTAGATGTGGACATTCTCGAGGAGGAGCGTTTTTTGGCATGACAAAGATCTTCCATCTACCAGCAGAAGCTACATAGCTACCTAGTCGCCGTGTTCGGCATCGCTCGTTTAAATAGGGGGGTCTGGTGCTCCGACTTAAGCAGAAGAAGTCACATAGATTATCCCCGCCATGGGAAGGACCGTTCATCATAAGCAAGGTGCTGCTCAATGGGTCTTACTACCTTGTTGACAATCGTGAACTTAAGGATAGACCCAGCAAAGATCATAAGCGTAAGCGACGCGACCCGGATGATGACTACCCGGAGCTTGATCGGCCATGGAACATAGCACTGCTACGTCCTTTCTACACTTAGCATATTTTTATCAACTATGTACCTCTTATATGATCAATGAAATAAAGCTCTTTGGTTCACTCATATTTCTGAGTCTTTTACCTCCTTTAGTGTTCATTTCTGGATCATATAAAACCTTTATGCGCAAGTTTGCATTTGCACTTGTGAAAATTCCTCTTACAGGCGTTAGCTTAAGTTTTCTGGTCTACACGTTCTTTGTTGTTTTTATGTGGATTCTGGAGTAGTGACTTTCAGCACTTGTTGTCGGCGATTTTGTGCTTAGGTTTTATTGGGAAATATCACCTAAGTGCATGGTTCCGACTACGAGTCTTCCGACTCATGAAAGGTCAAGCATAAAAACCAGAGTAATGGATAAGCCAGCACTTGCTTAAAAAATATATACATGCTGGAACTAGTTCTTGAGTAGTAGGAAAATACAACTATTGTTTTTCCGCCTTCATTTAACGAGTAGTTTTTTCCGCATACAAATTCTAGAGAAAAAAATATTACATATTGTTTTTCATTCCTATGGCACGGGAGACTTGGAAGTAGCGTCATCAGCGGCAGGAGAGTCATTGTCCTCGAAGTCGGTGGTATTGAGGGACTCGGAGGAGCTTTGCTGGGCACCGTCGATGGTTTCTAAGGACAAGAAGACATTGTGGTCCACCAACTCGGAAACCCTTGTGTCATAGCCCACGAGAGATGACCAAATAGCCTTGTGATCAATCTTCTGGT
The DNA here is from genome assembly GCA_916181665.1 of Avena sativa. Taxonomy (NCBI): domain Eukaryota; kingdom Viridiplantae; phylum Streptophyta; class Magnoliopsida; order Poales; family Poaceae; genus Avena; species Avena sativa. The sequence goes on along the minus strand of OV702285.1, from coordinate 346,693,800 downwards.
AATCATCATGTACGTCGGGAAGACCTGAGGTTACCATGTTGATGTCAACATCTTCATAATGTGCCTTGACCATCGACAGTGCCATCCTTGCACCATTTCGTGTACATGAAGCTTTCCAGCTTAGAATACGCTTGGGGGCTTGGCGCATGATCTCCCAGAACATCATCATGGAATACACCGCTTTGATGTTGATCTGGAGGGGCTTGGCTATCTCCTTGGCCTGCCTGATGGCGGTGCTGATAAAGTTGCCAGCGAGGATCATGCATTCCTTAGGCGGAGGAGGCGACTAGGTTAATCCAATAGGAGCTGCAATTCCGACAAAGGAGCGCATGAGTTCAATAACACAAAAATTCAAAGTACGTAACTTACAGAAGTACAAGATGGAGAATCACTTACCAAAGATGCTCGCCTCGGCTTGCTGGAGAGTTTCCGCCATGGAGTCCCGTTCTTGTCGGAGGATCTTGTATGCTTCAAGATTGCGCTGATTTTTCTCATCGACAGCTCTTTTCTGCTCCTTCAGCATTCCAATCTCTTCCTTCAAGCAGTTCATATCCGTGTTGGTGGACTCCTGCAGGACCTTCATGGAGTCCTCGTGCATCTTCAGCATATGTGTCCTATCCTTCTTAAGGATATTGTTTTCGCTATCCAGCAACTCAATGTGCTTGGATTACTCAACAATGTCCTTGGCCTTGGCAATGGCTTCTACAAGTAAGAGAAACAATAGTACACGGTGATCAGTCGGAGAATGGTGGCACAAGACCAAGTCAGAGTACGAAAATGAAACGAAAAACAGACTCTTGCTCTTGGTGATTTGTTCCTTCAAGAAGGCAGTTTTACCTTTTTCAGCTTCCAACTTGGCGCGCATCTTGTGGAACTTCTTGTTGGTGACACCTCTCCGCGCATTTTCATTCTGTGGAAAGAAGATTTAAAGATGTTTAGTCTACTTGGAGCATCTAGCCGGATAAATATCCACCTAGAGGCTAGGGGGCTACAGTGAGAGTTTTAAACTTGGCTATATGCTTTAGTTTTCTTTAAGCATCTAGTTGGAACTCATTCAGTTTTCAACTAGAAGCTTGGGGGCTACAGTATAAAGTTTTTTACTCAGTCATATGCTTAGTCTTTCTTTAAGTTTAGTCGGAACTAATTTAGTTACAACTAGAAGCTTGGGGGCTACAGTATCAAAATTTACAAACACTACGTATGCTACTCTGAAAGTATCTACTCGGAATTATCCATTCAAACTAAATACTTGGGGGCTACAGTGAGAAGTTTTCTATCTTAGTCACTCATAGAGCATTCAGATGCAAATACCTATGGTTCTCCGTCTAAATCCTCGGGGGCTACAGTGGGATACTCATATGAAATGCAAAAGGCAAAAATAACTTACAAGTGCGATGATCTTGGGGTTGGTAGCGCTCTCGGCAAACAACTTGCTGAAGGAAAGGCTGTTTCCTTGCAAGATGTCTGCTTGCCGGAGAAGATCCTCAAGACCACAGGTTGGAGATGTTGGAACTACACCAGGAACCAGAGTAGAGCTACTCAGCGTAACCACCGAGTAGACTATCTTCAGGAGCTCAGTGGTTATTCGGGGTGCAGAGGTGTCGCCTTCGATCGACGTTCCACCCACCATCACCGCCTTACCTCTACCGATGGCATCCTTAGCCGGATCTTCAGCTAGTCTGGTTGCGGTGCTTTCCTGCGTCGCTTGCTCGCCGGCAACAACGAGATCCGCGGAGGCAGCTGAATCCACTTCCATGGCGGAAGGGCTAGACACATCCTTATCCAGAGAGCTTGTCGGAGCATGCGAGGGCTAGACGCTGGGAGTAATGGGGGCGATTTGTGGGGGATGCTTGGTGTGGTATATCACGCTGCAACATATCTTTGATGTTTTTAGAAGCCCCCGATGTTTTGGAGGTCTTCTTCAAACTCAATCCAGCTTTCTTCTTGAAACGTGCAAAAGTATAAGTACAGAAAAAGGACAAAACAATGGATAATGTCGGAGGAAATGAAGCTTACACAATTGTGGGTGCTTTGGTAAAGGGGATCCCAGTAATATTTCTTTTCTCCGCCTCCAGGGCGGCAGTGTACTTCTTGGAGGCTCCACCCTCCGTCTTCTTCTTCTTGCCTCCGTCGGCAGCGTCAGAAGTGGAGCTCTTCCGCTTTCGCGCCAACGGAACATCGTCGTCGGACACGACAGTGACTTCCTTCATCTTTGGGTCATAAATTTGGACAGCCATGTCGTCCTCCTTTAGACTCTTAAGTTGTTAAGTGAAATCTTAAGGTGTTAGATGACAAAGGCAAGACAGAAGAATTGGAGCAAATGTCATACACGGAAAATAAACAGGTACCTCTGGGCACTTGCCCTCCTCGAACATGTCATAGGTGATAGTGAAGCCACGCTTCCTATCCTTCACCTTGACGATGTCCTTGAGGTAGATCTTGATGGAGTCGCTGGAGAAGTTGTCCTCGGAGATGCGGAGGCTATCCTTCCTCTCCTTGGTATACTCATGCATCAACTTCGAACGGTGCTGCAGAGGCTGGATCTGCATGACGAACCAGCACATGGCTAGGTCCAATCCGGTCAAACCCGTCTCTACGAACCACTCTATCCGCCTTATAGCACAGGAAGCGTCAATGTCGGAGGGGAGGGAGGCTTGGGATCTCCATGTTGAGGCTTTGGAGGCAGCTCCATCGACAAAGTCCGGATACGTCGCTTCTCAGCCAGCTAGAGGGATATCTGGGCCGTAGAATTACGTTTGTTGCCAGTTCTTGCATGACTCATGGCCGACGATGTCGGGGAACCGCCGGCCAGGCCGAATCTTAAAACTAATAGTGCCACAGTTCCTAAGCTCGTCCTTGCTGGCTCCGGCTTCCCTCTTGACGGGGAAGAAATAAATAAAGAGATCTAGCCTAGGCCTAATCCCTAAGTAGCCCTCACAAAGCACCGCGTAGTTGCTAAGCGTGAGGATGCTATTGGCGGAGAGGTTTTGAGGCTGAACTCGGTGGTGGTTGAGGATAGCTAGGAAGAAATTGGAGATGGGCAGGGAAACGTCGCGTACTAGTTGTGTTTGAGGTACACCTTTTCTCCGGCTTGGGGAGAAGGTGTGACCTCGCCGGACGGCGCCGCCCACCAGACTAATCCCTCCGACGAGGGGAGGTAACCTTCGACGACCAGCTCCTTGATATCACTGTCTGTGATATCCGAGCCGTGTCAATATCCCTTGTGGGAGTCGCCTTCCTCCTCCAGCAGCTCTAGCGCCACTGGAATTTGGTCACCGCCGGTGGATTTGACCACCGCGGATTTGGGCAGCAGCAAGCCCTCTGGGGGCACATGGATGGAGCTCACCGGCTTCGCCGCGGCATCGCCTGTCGCAGCCATGGATGCGCTGGTGCTGCTACTCGCCATTGATGGAGAAAGGGGAGGTGACTGTGAGATTGGAAAGCTAGGGTTTTGCGTTCGTGCGGAAGGCTCGAGGAGGTGCTCGCTGGAGGAAGAAGATGATGCAGGAGGAGAATGAGGTGAAAAGTAAAAATCCACCGTAGTTATAATTTATAACCCCTAGCGTCAAGATTCGTGCTGAGTGATCAATTGGTCGGCGTGTGGAAGACGTGTGCGGGTGCGTGCGCAGCAATTTCGCCACGTTCCTAACCGTCGCCACCAACGGTTCGTATCCTTCACGTGGGAAAAACGGACATGATTATGTTCTCTGCATGTGTGACTTATGAGGCGTTGCTAACCTATGTCTACATCGCCCTAGATGTCACTAGCAGGTAAACCATCACATCGGAATATTGTAGCGGTCCCAACCTTTAATAAGGTAGAGATCCCCGTGTTTACAATGCTAGTCCCTGGATCAATAGCTAGCATCCACAGTTAAGATGTAATATCAAGAAACAAAGGTCATAATACAACTTTATAACCAGGAATAAAATAATTCAGTACATCTTACATAGATCGTTTGGCTATCTCATTACAATGCAACAGAATTAACTATAGCATGGTGTCCTTCATCTTCAAAGTGCCACAGGCAATCATGTTGATTGTAGACTTGTAATCCTAATCAACATACTTCACTAACATCAAACAAACCTGCAACATAATAAGTTACAACCACAAGGGTCAATACATTTGAATTGTATTGGCAAGTGATACTATGGTAGTATAGTGGAGTCTATCATCTATATGCATTTGGCTAAGTGGAGCTTAGGATTGCTTTGCTCAAAACTAGATTTTTCCTTATCATTTGAAAAACACTAAGTTTTTGTTTGTCAAAATCACCCAAGGCATCTACCAATAGAAATTAGTGATCCTTTAACCCTTGTTTTCAACCACAAGTTTTTAACTTAGAAATTGGGATGAGGAGATTCTTGATAGCTTCCATGTCTTGATGCTCAAATTGTCCATTACCGGGGACACAGCTAAGTACTTAGATTTTACACTCTCGAGAGGTGGTGCACTTTCCCCACAAGACTTGATTTTCACCAAGACAGGACCTTTCAGAAGCCTTCCCTTAGAACAAAATGGACGCGCTCCAAACCTATCATCCCCTACCACCAACTGTCCATTTTTCTAAGTTATTGCAACCTATATGATCCAGGCAGAGCCCATAATTCCATGTGGTTGCACTAGAAGCTTATAAACATTTGGAATCTCAAATCCCTTTGTTCCTGGGTGGCATTCCACAACTGAGATACACAGGGTAGACCATTAGAAAATGGGCCCTGGTAACCACTCAACCAAAGACCACCAAACAATTACCAATCCACCCATGTGTTTCATTCACTTAGTTGTTTTATTAAGCAAAAACATAAGTCAAAGACTTAGCAATATTTTTCCATAGCATGTATATATTTCACCCTTGGTTGCTACTAGCTAGGCTAAGCATGGCAATATCAAGTATCTTAACTTAGAGAAAATTCTAACAATTCTACAACTACTAGGATTTCCCAAGCATAGCATATAGATACTTAGCAAAAATTATCATGCAAGCCCTATACAAAATATTTCTAATGCATAGTCAAAATATTGTGATCAAAATATGAAGAACCACTTGCCTTTTTGGTAGAGAATATAAGTTCACTCCTTTATCTTGCAATAGTCACACTCTTCAAATTCCACTACAATTCAATCAAGCAAGAAATATTCAATCTACCATTCAAGCAATTCATCACATAAAATAATAAAAACAAAGCAATGCATGGAAGCATGCCAAAGATTGTTTTATTTGGAAAAGTGGTTTCTAATAGGTTATAAACATTCTAAAACATATATTGGTCATTTATATAAGTGGCAAAACCCTTTTAAGTCAAGTTAGTGAAAATGGCCATTTTAAGTCATTTTTGTTTTGCTAGAAATGGTTCAACTCAAAGGAATATTTTCTAGTGTTTGATAAATATATTTTTTTTAAACACAAATGTTAGTGTTTTGTGGTCAAGTGTTTAATATTAAAACCATTTGCAAAAGGTTTTACCTATAAACCATTTCTATACCAAAGCAATATTTTATGTTGTTGGAAATGCCTTTTAGCAAAGTAATAATTCTATAGGGTTCATCAAATATATTTTTAAATCCTAAAACTTGGTGTTTTGGGCCAGAGAGTTTAATTCAAATCATTTTCCAAAGGTTTTACCGAAATAGCATTTCAAAACATAAACAATATTTTTATTTAACTAGAAATGCTTTAATTCAAAGATTCATTCTTTAACTTCACAAAATACAATTTTAAATCCATAAGCTGGTTTATATGGTCAGTAGGTTCAAAACAAACCATTTACCAAAGATTTTACCTTAGAAATATTTCTAGAAATGTTTTTATGTTCAAATTATGCCTACACAAGTTTCTATAAAAACAACCAATTTAGCATAAGCAATTTACTAAACAAAGTACATGGTTGGAAATTATTTGTTTTGCTGATTCCATTGATATAAAATTTGAAAAATTTGGACGTGTGGATCAAAAGTTATGATTTTTTCAAAATCTAACATCTAATAGAAACAAATCTGTCTTTTAAATCAGAACTGTGCCACGCGTCACGATCTAATTGGAACGTACCGGTTCGGCTGGATCGAGTGCTGCGGAGCATTGGATCTAACTGAAATCGCACGGCCCTGATCCACGCATACCTGTTCGATTAGTCATTCTATCTAAGCCACCAGATAAAGATCAAACAGCTCACAGGCGATTGACCAAAGGTTGGCGGCACAGCGATGGCGGCGCGGTCAGACGGTGGAGTTGCCGGCAGTACAGGAAGCGAGAGAGAGAGAGAGAGGAGTAGCTCACAGTGATCGCAGGGGTGTGGCGAAGCTCAAGGTGGTCTTCGGAGAGCAGGGGCGCACGAGGATGGCGAAAATTTCTCGCCGAAGTTCCTTCTGGCGACGGGCATGCTCGGGTGTTGTTGCAGACGAACCTACAGGGTGCACTAGGACAGAAAACAGGTGGCATTAGATGCGTGAAGAAGCGTAGAGTGCAGTGGTATCCACCAGAGAAAGAGGGGACGACGGGGCTTACGGGTAGGGTCACCGGAGTTGATGTAGTCGACGGCGGCGCTCTGTCGAAGACGTGGCCGAGCCTCTGAGGCAAGCGCGACCGAGCAGATGATACGGGCGGGTGCGTGAGGTTCTGGTGCGCAAGATAGTGTGAAGCAGGGACAGTGGGGTGGGTCGTGTTCGCCGGAATCGACTAGGGGTGGTTGTCGGGGTAGTGATGGTGCATGGAGAATTCCGTGTAGCCTAGGGGGCGAGGGGAGTGGCATCTAGGGGAAACGGGAGAGAGGGACCAGGCGTTTAAGATGGAGTCGTTGTAGCGAGGGATTACTGCAGTATTATGGCGAATTAAACGGTGGTTTGACAGCCAGAAACGGCGACAAGGTTTGGGGGAGCAAGGGTCGCGGCGGGTGAAGAAGAAGGACTTGTAGGTGGCGTCTAGTTGTCTGTGTGAGAGAGAGAAGAACGGTGGGGTCCAGGCGTCAGCGGCTGAGTGGGTGAGAGTCTGAGTGATAAAACGTTTCGCTCGGGGTGGGTTAGTTGGGCCACGAGTTGGGCGTGGTTAGTGGGTTGGGTTGTTTCTTTTTTTATTCTGAAACCTTTTTCTTTTTCCATTTTCATTTTCTGTTTTGAATTTGTTTAAACATTTCAAACAACCATTTGAATTCAAAACCTTCCAAACTTTTTAGTAAGTTCTTAATATGTTTTGAACCTGTATTTAAAGTCCTTTTAAGAATAATTCCTTTATTTATTTATGGTTCCAAATTGAGTGAAACAAATTTCTATGATCTTATAATATTTTATTTATCATTCTTGATCATTTATAAATGCTTGTTGAAATTTTTTATATGGATCAAATCCATAGGTTTACAGTAGTATTGGGAATGATTTTCTTCCATTAGGGTTTTAGAGTTTTGGTTTAACTTTACCAAGAGTTTAAATTTCAAGATGCATTTATGAAGAATGCATTGCACTTGATTTGAATTTAGTTGGATTCAAATTTTATTCAAAGTTTGTTCAAGTTGGGTTTTGATGTTTTCATTTAAACACAAAAAGTTTCTTTTCAACCTAAATTTCAACAATTATTTATTTTGTTTATTTATTTTTCACATTACAAAATTTGGAAAATTTTGGGATGTGACAGGCTACCACCCTTAAAAGAAATCTCGTCCCGAGATTTGGGAAAGCTAAAGGTTACAAGTTGTCTTCAAAATAACTAGGTTACTACCACCCTTAAAAAAATTTCCACTAGATTACATCTTGGCTTGCTTGGGATCTTGATGAAACTTCTCTAGGTACACATCTGCATAGTGTACTTTGTTTCCACACTTGAAACATGTGACAAGGCTGAGATCTCTCATAGGCTTGTTTTTCTTGTACTTCATCTTTTCTAGAGAATTGCTTGCATAATGTCCTTGGTTACCACAATTGTAACATGTGACAAGGTTGAGTTCTTCACGTATCTTCTGTGGACAAGTTGATACATAATTGCCTAGCTCTTTGCAGTTGTTGCACCACACTTGGCTAATTTCCTTATACTTCTTCTTCTTGGGTTTCTCCAAAGCTAGTAGTTCCTCTAGTTCATGCTCTTCATATCTCACCTCAAAGGTGGGAAAGTCTCCTTGTTTCCTTAATCGTTTCCTTGGATAATACATACGTTTCCTCTTTTGTCCATCAAGGTGAGTCATAGTGCATGGAGGTGCAAGCTGAGATTTTACTTTGTCTTCATCCTTCTTGGTAGAGGTTGTCTCCTCATGGGGGTTTCCAAACTTTTGATGCACTCCACCATGTTTCCTTTATTGAACTATAGAATAGATGGGGGATTGGATAGGGACATGATTATTTCCTTCACATAGGAAACAAGTCACTTGAGATGTGGGGTATTGTTTAGTTTGATGTTTCTCTTCACAATTAGGGCATTGATCTTATGCTCTTTGGAAGTGTGATCCATCTCTCCACAAATATTGCAAGCTTAAGTTCCTTCTATAATATCATCCTTGACATCATTATTGTCACAATCACCTTGGGAAAGGTTGTCTTTCATGTTGATCATGTGAGTGGTCATCCCTTGCAATAATTGAGATTGATTTTCCAAAAAAAATTGCAAGGTTGGGTCTAACTCATTGTTGTTGGCTAAAAACTGAGTTTTCATCTGATTCAAATGGGTTTGGTTTACTAGTAGTTGTTGTCTCATGTGCATCTCTTGGTTGTTGTTGTCACCATTCTTGATGTTGGAGTTTCTTGGAGTAGTCATCTGTTTGGGTTGGATTGGGATTAGAATAGGCAAAAGATTTCTAAGGAATAAGTCTAATCACACACATCACAATTTACACAAGCAATCACAACCAAACATTCCAATCAAACAACAAGGTTCAAGCACATTTTAGGCAACAAAATATTTTTGTTACACCACATAAGTTGGTGTGTTTGATTTAAACTATACATGGTGGTCTAACTATGTGGTTTCCTTGAGGTCATTCCATTCTTCTTGGTTGCTTCTTCATGAACAAGATCTTTGTATCCTTGGAGAAATTCTTTTATCTTGGTCACAAAACTTCATAGGTGATGATGATTCCTTCTAAGTTGTGTTTCCTTAGTCTTCATGTCTTGAGTAATATTTCTTGTCTCACTTGTAGTCCTTAGTGGTGTCCAAGTTGAAGTCCTTGGAGAAATTAAGGTTGAAGTCATTGGTGATGTTGAATTTGAAGTCATTTGAGTTGGTGAAGTCCTTTGCTCAAGTTGATGTCTTTGTTCTTGTTGAAGTCTTTGCTCATGTTGAGGCTTTGTCCATCAAATTTGAAATAGAAGAGATGTAAAATTAAAACAAAAATGATAGAGGAAAGAGTTTACAAGATTGTTTGTAAATAAGTTTTGGAACAAACACGACTCCTATTTTTCTAAGGGGTTTTGTCCAATCCTAGGGTTACAATCCTACAGGCAACACAGTGCTCTGATACCATCTGTAGCGGTCCCAACCTTTAATAAGGTAGAGATCCCTGTGTTTACAATGCTAGTCCCTAGATCAATAGCTAGCATCCATAGTTAAGATGTAATATCAAGAAACAAAGGTCATAATACAACTTTATAACCAGGAATAAAATAATTCATTACATCTTACATAGCTCATATGGCTATCTCATTACAATGCAGCAGAATTAACTACAGCATGGAGTCCTTCATCTTCAAAGTGCCACAGGCAATCATGTTGGTTGTAGACTTGTAATCCTAATCAACATACTTCACTAACATCAAACAAACCTGCAACATAATAAGTTACAGCCACAAGGGTCAATACATTTGTATTATATTGGCAAGTGATAATATGGTAGTATAGTGGAGTTTATCATCTATATGCATTTGGCTAAGTGGAGCTTAGGCTTGCTTTGCTCAAAAATATATTTTTCCTTATCATTTGAAAAACACTAAGTTTTTGTTTGTCAAAATCAGCCAAGGCATCTACTAATAGAAATTGGTGATCCTTTAACCCTTTTTTTCAACCACAAGTTTTTAACTTAGAAATTGGGATGAGGAGATTCTTGATAGCTTCCATGTCTTGATGCTCAAATTGTCCATTACCGGGGACACGACTAAGTACTTAGATTTTATACTCTCGAGAGGTGATGCACTTTCCCCACAAGACTTGATTTTCACCAAGACAGGACATTTCAGAAGCCTTCCCTTATACCAAAATGGATGCGCTCCAAACCTATCATCCCCTCCCCACCAAATATCCATTTGGCTAAGTTATTGCAATGTATATGATCCAGGTAGAGCCCATAATGCCATGTGGCTGCACTAAAAGCTTCTAAACATTTGGCATCTCAAATCCCTTTGTTCCTGGGTGGCATTCCACAAGTGAGATACGCAGGGTAGACCATTAGAAAATGGGCCCTGGTAACCACTCAACCAAAGACCACCAAGCAATTACCAATCCACCCAGGTGTTTCATTCACTTAGTTGTTTTATTAAGCAAAAACATAAGTCAAAGACTTAGCAATATTTTTCCATAGCATGTATATATTTCACCCTTGGTTGCTACTAGCTAGGCTAGGCATGGCAATAGCAAGTATATTAACTTAGAGAAAATTCTAACAATTCTACAACTACTAGGATTTCCCAAGCATAGCATATAGATACTTAGCAAAAATTATCATGCAAGCCCTATACAAAATATTTCTAATGCATAGTCAAAATATTGGGATAAAAATATGAAGCACCACTTGCCTTTTTGGTAGAGAATATAAGTTCACTCCTTGATCTTGCAATAGTCACACTCTTCAGATTCCACTACAATTCAATCAAGCAAGCAATATTCAATCTACCATTCAAGCAATTCATCAAATAAAATAATAAAAACAAAGCAATGCATGCAAGCATGCCAAAGATTGTTTTATTTGTAAAAGTGGTTTCTAATAGGTTATAAACATTCTAAAACATCTATTGGTCATTTATATAAGTGGCAAAACCCTTTTAAGTCAAGTTAGTGAAAATGGCCATTTTAAGTCATTTTTGTTTTGCTAGAAATGGTTCAACTCAAAGGAATATTTTCTAGTGTTTGATAAATATATTTTTTTAAAACACAAATGTTAGTGTTTTGTGGTCAAGTGTTTAATATTAAAACCATTTGCAAAAGGTTTTACCAATAAACCATTTTTATACCAAAGCAATATTTTATGTTGTTGGAAATGCCTTTTAGCAAAGTATTAATTCTATAGGGTTCATCAAATATATTTTTAAATCCTAAAACTTGGTGTTTTGGGCCAGAGAGTTTAATTCAAATCATTTTCCAAAGGTTTTACCGAAATAGCATTTCAAAACATAAACAATATTTTTATTTAACTAGAAATGCTTTAATTCAAAGATTCATTCTTTAACTTGACAAAATACATTTTTAAATCCATAAGTTGGTTTCTATGGTCAGTAGGTTCAAAAAAATCCATTTACCAAAGATTTTACCTTAGAAATATTTCTGGAAAAGTTTTTATGTTCACATTATACCTACACAAGTTTCTGTAAAAACAACCAATTTAGCAGAAGCAATTTACCAAACAAAGTACATGGTTGGAAAGTATTTGTTTTGCTGATTCCGTTGATATAAAATTTGCAAACTTTGGACGTGTGGATCAACAGTTATGATTTTTGCAAAATCTAACATCTAATAGAAACAAATCTGTCTTTTAAATCAGAATTATGCCACGCGTCACAATCTAATTGGAGCGTACTGGTTCGGCTGGAACGAGTGCTGCAGAGTGTTGGATCTAACTTAAATCACACGGCCCTGATCCACGCATACATGTTCGATTAGTCATTCTATCTAAGCCACCAGATGAAGATCTAACGGCTCATAGGCGATTGACCAAAGGTTGGCGGCGCAGCGACGGCGAGTGGCGGCGCGGTGAGACGGTGGAGTTGCCTGTAGCACCACGTTTCTGAAAAGACCGTAGCTTCTATGTGACATTCCAATCCCTGGATCGGTTCATTGGCCCACAATAGAATAAGATGAATAACATAGCAAAATATCCGTGTATCATAAATAACGAAGATCCAGAGTATCATTATTACAATAAAAGCTTAGCTCGAGGCTAGCTCAATGGTTTTCAAGTAGCAACATAAATAAAGCAAATCCTCCATTCTTCAAATTGCCCACAAGTGAACAAGTGCCGAGTGGAGTACCGTGGCCTAAATCAATTACTCAGAATCGGAATATCCTGCAACATGAAACATAGCAGCCCCAAAGGGTCAATACATGGAATGTATGGCAAGTAGAGCTATTGAAGGAGACAATAATGCTAACATCTACATGCATATTTGGCAAGTGGAGCTGTGGCTAGCTTGCATTTGCAAATACCTTTGTCCTACTTTCATAAACAGTTTTTGATTTTCTTTGAAAAGATCCCAATTAAGTTAACCAATTAATATTAAGGCAATTATGAAATTAGAATGAGCGAGAAACATGTCATGGAATCAATATCAAGCAACTCAGACGTCCATAACCAGGGACACGGCTAATCGATTAGATTTTTACACCCTGCAGGGGTTAGTACACTTTACCCATGTGACTTGGCCATCCCAGCTCGTACCATCACACTCATTTTGGGTGATGATAGGGAGAAGTCCAAGAAGAGACTGTTTGGGAAGTAGCTCCCCAATCCCGACGCGCACCGGTCCAACCTACCAAAATTCTACATCTCTGGATACGCGGGTTCGAGTTACCACAACTACTGAGTCCAACCAACCCCCCATTTCATTATTGGCACATGGTTGTACACGTAAGCTACAAAATAAAGAAGTCAATCATTTTCTCTTGATACCTGGGTGCCTTTCCGCAATGATACCACCAAAAATTATCAATCCCATCACACCCAGGAGATTCATTGATTAAGTTGTTTTAGTTTTCAAAAACCAACACATTTAGAAACAACTTTCAGTGATGTAACCCAGCCCTCGTTCATCACAGCATGGCTAAGCACATCTACCAACGGTGGTTCATCTACAGGGAAAATCCTACCACATAATAGGACATAGCATAGCGATATTATTATCCTGCACATGCATCTCCAAAATACACAACAATGCATTGAAAATACTAGGATAACATCATGAACAAGGTAGCATCTACTTGCCTTGGCTGTAGCGGTCGGAAGAACAATCCACACACGAGCAAGCGTTGCACTCGTCACAATATACACGATACAATTGCTATCATAAACAAACCATCCACAATCATATGCAACAAAGATGATGCACGATGCATGCATGACAAGTGGTATAACGCTACAGCAACATCACATAATCTTATTCAGTATAGCTACTTTATGCATGCATGGAAATTATTTTGAATGTAAAGAAACAAGCATGCAATTTATAATGCTCAATAATAGAGCTAGAAACTAAATAATTCACCACTGCTAACATACTATTTTTAAAATCTTGGAAAAATTCTACTATGTAGGCAACTCTAAATAGAAACAGTACCAATTGGAATTTCTCAAAAAGGATTTATATAACTCCCTGAGTACTTAAAATACTGTAGTAAGCCTTTAAATAGATTCTACAAAAATTATTACTGTAAGCCTAACTTTTTAATTCACTTTGAGATTCCCCTTGTTCTACTGATTCCACGGACATATTATTTGCAATTTTTGGAGTTACATAACTTATTCTATGAATTAATTACTCTAAAAAGGGAATTAACTCATTTAATTATTCAGGACAAAACCTTGCTGTAAAAGTGTAAAACAATTGTATAGCAAGATTCTACGTGAGTCACTGAATCTACACATATTTTATTTGCAATTTTTGGCCCAGTAGATTAATTTCTATGATTTTTACAAGGTTCAACTATTTTCTGCAAATTCTATTTCATTTTTAATTCAAAAGGGAATATTCTCGGAATATGCCACGTTGACTGGCGCTGACGCAGCCTCCACGCAGGCGCCACGCGGCATGCTGGAGGTGAGCGATGGCGTCGGTGCTCCGGCGGGATCGGGTGGCGTCTGGGGTCATCTGCAGTAGGAGAAGGAGGGCCAGGGAGGTCCATCGAAGCGAGGGGGTGAATATCAGAGGGAGATAGAGGGCCGGGGGCGACTGCCTCGTCGAGGACCTCGAGCTCCAAAGCTCGACAATGGAGGACGGTGGCGGCGAGATCAGCGAGCTCGCGGGGCGGCTAGGGTTTCAAAAGAAAACGAAACCGAACAAAGGGAAACGGAGGCGGGGATTTATGTGAGGGTCCTGTGCGGAGAAAGGGGGCAAAATCGCAACAATCCGTGCGGATTTGGCGGATGAAATCGTTCGGTCGACGAACTCGTGCCCGGGTCGGCTTCTATCGTGAGGATGGAGGAGGGGAGCGGGCCCCACACGTCAGCGATGCGTGGAGAGGAGTGGGCCGTGGCGGTGCTTGCTGGGCTGCTGCTGCGTGCTGCGTGCTGCGCGGGGGGTGCGGCGAGCGGCGGTTAGCCAGGGTGGGCTGGGGCTAGGTGGGCCGGGGTAGGTTAGTTCATTCATTTTTTTGTTCTTTTCTTTTATTCATTTTGTTTTTTTATTTCTTGTATAACTTTTTATTAGCTAAGCCAATTGAATTGATTTATGTTTTCAAAGTTTTCTAAAAAACAAGGGATCAACAAAGGATCATTTTTAGCAATAATTTGTCTATTTCAAAACGGTGGCTTCATAGGTCCAACTATTCCCTTTTTTAGGAGAACTCGAGTAACTCCGTCTAGGGTTTGAACGTAGTGTTTTGCATTTTAAAATCTTCATGAATGCAGAATGACATGTCAAGTGAATGATGATCATGATGCAGTGCAGTACCAAAACTAGAACTTGGGAATGTTGGGATGTGACATTGCCGGCGGCACAAGAAGCGAGAGAGAGAGATATGATTAGATCACAGTGATCGCAGGGGTGTGGCGAAGCTCAAGGTGGTCTTCGAAGAGCAGGGGCGCACGAGGATGGCGACAATTTCTCGCCGGAGTTCCTTCTAGGGACGGGCGTGCTCTGGTGTTGTTGCAGACGAACCTACAGGGCGCGCTAGGACACGAAACAGGGTATCCACCAGAGAAAGAGGGGAAGACGGGGCTTACGGGGAGGGTCACCGGAGTTGATGTAGTCGATGGCGGCGCTCTGTCGAAGACGTGGCCAAGCCTTTGGGGCAAGCGCGTGAGGTTCTGGTGAATAAGATAGTTTGAAGCAGGGACAGTGGGGTGGGTCGTTTCTCCGAAATCGACCAAGGGAGGTCGTCAGGGCAGTGATGGTGCATGGAGAATTCCGTGCAGCCTAGGGGCCGAGGGGAGTGGCATCTGGGGGAAACGGGAGAGAGGGAACAGGCGTTTAAGATGGAGTCGTTGCAGCGAGGGATTACTGCAGTATTATGGCGAATTAAATGGTGGTTTCAAAACCAGAAACGGTGACGAGGTTTGGGGGAGAAAGGGTCACGGCGGGTGAAGAAGAAGGACTAGCAGGTGGGGTCTGGTTGTTTGTGTGTGAGAGAGAGAAGATAGGTGGGGTCCAGGCGTCAGCGGCTGAGTGGGTGAGAGTCTGAGTGATAAAACTTTTCGCTCGGGGTGGGTTAGTTGGCCGCGAGTTGGGCCTGGTTAGTGGGTTGGGTTGTTTCTTTTTTTTATTGTGAAACCTTTTTCTATTTTCATTTTCATTTTTTGTTTTGAATTTGTTTAAACATTTCAAACAACCATTTGAATTCAAAACCTTCCAAACTTTTCTGTAAGTTTTAATATGTTTTAAACCTGTATTTAAAGTCCTTTTTAGGAATAATTCCTTTATTTATCTGTGGTTCCAAATTGAGTGAAACCAATTTCTATGATCTTATAATATTTTATTTATCATTCTTGATCATTTATAAATGCTTGTTGAAATTTTTTATATGGATCAAATCCATAGGTTTAGAGTAGTCTTGGGAATGATTTTCTTCCATTATGGTTTTAGAGTTTTGGTTTAACTTTTCCAAGAGTTTAAATTTCAAGATGCATTTATGAAGAATGCATTTCAAGTTGGGTTTTGATGTTTCCATTTAAAAACAAAAAGTTTCTTTTCACCCTAAATTTCAACAATTATTTATTTTATTTATTTAATTTTCACATTACAAAATTTGAAATTTTTTGGGATGTGACAAATATTCCGGCATGGACAGATCCAGTAGTCCGGCTACGAGAAGAGTATGATGGAAGATTCAACGTTTCTCCGACTTGCAAGTTGAAGACGGAGAATATGGTAGGGTTCTTGGGAGGACTACAAGATATTGCTTGACGATTTGCCAACATCCATCTAGACGGAGCATTCGACCTAAAGAGGCAAGACAACGCAAGATCTCGGAGTTCTCCGGGGGCTACTATTGGGGATATGCTATATGGGTATCCTCATAGCATGTCTCCTATCAGGATAACCCGGGTGGCCCACAGATGGTAGCATGGCCCATGGCCTGCTGGGCGGCCCGGTTAGATGGATCCAGAAGGGAGGCCCATGCTGGATAAATTAAGGCTACGGAGGAGTCACTGACGTGCCTGGAGCCTTGGAGTGCAAGACACGCTAGACTAGTTGTATGAAGTGTAGGACTCTGTAACCTGTCCGGCTAGGACATTTCCCTGTAACCCTAGGACCTGGCGACTATATAAGTCGAGCCTATGGGATCCTTTAGGGCAGAACACCAAATGCATAGCACAACCCTCGCACAACGAACCAATCCCTATATCCCGGCATATTGCCATTATAGTGATTTATAGCAGGAGTAGGATTCCGCCACTGTTGTGGGATCTGAACCTGGGTAACCTGTGTTACCTCGTACCCGTTAACCGTTCGTCCTCCCCCACGTCTCTAAACACACACTATGAGGACCCCTCCATGGCGTACTTGTCGGCAATACCACAACAAGCTTAGGCTGGGCGGATTTCCTCTGATTGGAAGCTCGCGGAACACTCCTCTGAGGATAGAATCTTCATCTTGATGTCTTCTCTATCATAATTCATGGCATTTTCCCTAGGGTTGATCATAACATATACAAGGATTAGGTTCAAAACTCCTAAGGGTGCACCTGGAGGATAGTTACTATATTTTTGGTGGAAAAGATGCATTCTTTTCCCCTTAGGTTAAACTGAGGAAGCTCGGGCATATCGAATTGCTTTCTTCTTGATTTGATAAGACAAGTTGGGAGGATATAGTTTTTTGTTTACATAGCTTCGTCGATCTTGAGATTTCTGAAGGCCTCCTTAGTAGACTTCCTCATGAACTACCTCTTTAGGGCTGGTCGGTGAATTTCGTCGAGGCTCGGTAGGTGTTTTTTCTGGGGTTGGGTTAATCGGTTGGAGTTGAAAAGACGCATTCTGCCCCCCCCCTAAGGTAGTACTTGAGGTGGTTAGAGAAACATAGGTCTTCTTTCTTTGGGTGGCAAGCTGGGTCTTGAAATTTTCCGCTTGAGCTTGAACTCTTAAGATGACACCTGCTAACTGCGCCCTACGGTTGTATATAATATTTTTATTTCTATTTTATCTTATCGATCCTGCTAATTTTTATCTTATCGGTCCTGCTAACTGCGCCCTACGGTTAGGTTTGACGGGTTTTCGAAGTCGGGGGTCCTTTAGCAAGGGTAACGAAATAGGGCTTCACAACATCTTCATAAGTCTTGCCTCTTCAGTTTGCTTCCTACACGTTGGAAAGTAGTCTTGGCGGCATCAGGTAGTCTCGCCATCTTGTTTTTGGGCTTTGAGGGTACTAGGAGGTTCGACTAGACTTCCGATGATTGTTGATGAGGTCTACTTTCTATTCCTCTAACGACTCTCGAGATGATGCTTGGAGTAGGTCCTTGGATTGAAGATCTTCTTGAGGTCTTTTCTGGTAGGTGATCTTCTGGAAATGAGTGGAAATACGTCTTTCCACCTTAAAGCTTTTATTTAGGTTCTTCGAGGCTAGGGTAGATACTTCATATTGGGGCACTAGCGTGACGCTTGAGTTGAGGTCTTCGAGTCACGCATTATTTCGACTACTTTGCTGTGGTGGTTTCCTAATGAAGCCATAAGGATTAACTCTAGGTAGGTTAGCAGTTAGCGATGCTTATATCATAGTCTTCAGTCGGGGTATAGGCATTTAACTTTAGAGAGGTTGTCTTTGCTTGAACTCTTTGCTTTGTTTCTTGTTGGCAGAGTAGCCTTGCTGTCTTCATGCATCCTTGTCTTCGGAATGTTGGAGTATTCTGGCCTTCTATTGAGGAACTTCCCATTGGATAGGGTCGGGGGTTCGAATAGGATTGCTAGGAGTTTTAATAGACCAAAGTTTAGTGTAGTTAGATCTTCACTTATGGTATTGATTAACAAGTCTTGCGATTTCTTCTAGATGACGGTGATCCTTTGGTGATAGACTTCCATCTTCAACAAGGTGCTCGCTTATCGGGGTGGATGAGTATCAAAGTGTTGGTTGGTAACGGTTGTTGATAAGTTATTTTGACGAGGTATGCAATCCTGCTGAGGAGAAAAATATTTGGGTTGACCAATCTCGTCGATGCTGAAGTCCCGGGTTCCGGCATTTTCTTCTTCTCATAGCTCTCAAGGTTCAAATGGGTCTTGTTTGTGACAACTAATTAGGGCGTGCCCGGGTTTCTTAGGTGGTGTATTTATTTCCAAAACTTACATACACGGTGCACAAAGAAATTGGGATGCAGAAACATCACACAATAAGAAACACACTAAGCACTTAGTCAAACAAACACGGTCCACTATATAGACCAAGGAGTTAACTACTCGCGATATAGGGGAATCCTATTCCTGGGACTATTAATCCTAGATGTCGCATTATCATGGTTTGTGTCACTAACTTATAGATGAAGCTTTTGTCGAGTCGTTGGATTCTTCGGGGTAGTGTAGCCTTGATTTCTTATGATTACGGGAATTTCGCTGGTAGGGCGATCTTGTAGTCTCCTTGTGCTTGTTGGTAATTGCTTTTCTTCATCTGGTTATCTTCATCTCCACTATCTATCTAGGCCTTATTTGTTGTAAAGACGTATGTTTTGAAATTGATGGAAGAGAGATAGAAGAAACCAACTTTTGAAACCATTTAAAATTTCGAGTAGATAAGAAGTAGAATCTTTCAAAGAGCTTCGATAAAATATTTTTAGAAGGTCGGTGTTTCTGAAATAGTTTTCCTGTCTAAAGACCATGCTAACTAAGGTTCTCTTGTAGTGAGGATGGCTCTGATACTAAGTCTGTGGGACCCCGTATTTGTCCTCCGAGAATACCAGTTATGCATACACCACGATACCATGATCAGTCTATCGTGGCACATAACCGACGTGTACAATTACATCATCCAGAAAGTATCGAGTACAAAACTTACATTAGTGCCATTATGGCGATTAAATCATCAATAGCGGAAGTCTTCAATCATAGAGCCCATGTCATGCCTTAACCTACAGGCATATGATTGGGAGAACATCCTAGCTCGCATATTCGTCAATGTCGCCATCTTCTCGATATCTAACCAAGTTAATAGCCAGGGATAATGATAGTGAGTACTTTCAATGTACTCGAAAACCACCTTAAGATAATAACAATAAAAGGATATGCAATATGGATGTGGTAGTAGGAGGACTTCAAGAGAAGTTCTTTTCTCAAATAATTTCACTTGTAGATATAGCATCCCATGGTTTTGTTTAAAACTTTTGTAAAAAAATTTGGAAAGACTTTTTGAAAAGTTTTAGAAAACACTAGGATTGAGTCACCCTATTTCTTCTCATGGTCCTCAACCGACCGAAAATTCCATCCTCCAGGATCCTTCAGATCTCCTCGCCTTCCCTGGTGTTCTTCAGACCACAAGGGTTTCTAAACACTTTCTCTTCTTCGAAATCATTTTTGAAAATAAACACCAGCACCAATATACAGCAAAATTCCCAACCGTCCATTATCGAGGAGTTGGATATTCGAATAGATTTACATTCTGCAGAGGTTGTACACTTTACCCACACCAAAAGGGTACCCTACCGTGATCATTACTGATCGTGGGTGGAGTAACCGATCAAGAATCTCCGGATGCCACTCTATCATGGTATCTACCCTATGAGTTGTTCCTCTCAACGGGATCCCCAGACCAACCGAAGTGCACCCAGCTCCTCTAGAGCCAGCACTTTCAATGAGAGGCTTGTGGGTATCGCCCGACCACTCACATGGGTGGTCCTGCTTCCTCCAGGTGACTGCCTAACAGTTGACCCTTTTTGTAAAAGAAGCTCATGATTAGAGGGAGTTGATCCCTTATAAGTAGTTGCGATAATTCCTACACCGGAGTAGAAAACATTAAGTCCATCCCTATCCTACTCCAGGGTAATATGGTTGCACGGGTTAATTGTTCTAGCAAAACTGCAAAGAACCAGGTGCCTTTTGTAAACCTTTTTCCTCCATCCTTTGTCCCACCTTTTTGTAAAAAAAAAACTTTTTCATTTCTCAAACTTCTCTTGGTGGGTCGAACCTCACCAAAGTTTTCTCATAAAACATTTTTATAAACCTTTTTCCGGGGTCTTCCCGTCCTATACTTTAACTTTGGCTAAAATGGGGTCTCCAAAAGAGGGTGGTATCATTCAGAACTTGCTATTCTAGGTGCAAGTACGTGTCACAAAAAAGGGGTGTACCTAGTGGTACTAAAGTATTAATGGCTTGGAGGAGCCAATCCTTCCCACATACAACGCATAGATTAGTAAAACAATGCAATTTGCATAAATAAGTAGATAAAACATCCATAAGTAAAATAGTAGGACAAGGGCTTATGAGCAAGAAGGTGGATTTCCTGTAATCAGAAATATGGCAATATGTCCCTGGACTTCTTCTTAGAAAACCAGAATATTAATAATAATAAGATGATTCGATCTTCTGCTCGTCAATACAATCGCAACTATCGTCGTTGAGGATCACACGTGCAAGCAAAAAGGCACAATAAATCATAAAGCATGAAACCATAATACAATAGAGAAAGCAAGTGAATAGGCTAGTATTTACTTCAGTAGATTTTGAGAATTTTGGTTTTGGAAACAAAGGAAAGGCTTGGGTTGCATTAGTGGATTTTCTATCAAGATTTATGTGGCATATACCACTTAATTAAGGAGTTTCGGGCCAAGGCAGGGTTGTGTATGATATAAATATACAAAAATTATATCATCAGATAGGTATTGACAAAATGAAACCAACAAAAGTTGTTTCACTAAATTAGCAATTTTCCTTGATTTACTATGAATTTCCTAGTGATAAAAGCATTAGTTTTAGGAAATAATTCACCAGAAATGATATGTGGTTCCAAAAATTATTTACTTGGATGGTTAAGTAGGGTTTGTTGGATTTATTCCCTAAGAGTTGGAATCACTCTAAAATATTTACCATATTGCCCTCGGGAAATTTCCAAAGGCAGTTTTGGTGGATTGATAAAAGCTTTAGTGTTTAGCAGTTTTGGGATGGTTAAAGAATTTATAATATACAGGGCTTTTTTATGTGATTCCAAGAAAACATTTTCAGGTACTTTGAATACCTTTCTATAGAAATTGGATTCATCAATTTTGGAGTTATAAATCTTACAGAATGATTTATCTAGTGAAACAGATATGGGTAGAGATGTTTAAATCATCACCATTCAACCATAGTTCAATAAATCCTGAGCTCATTAGTTTTGATAGGTATAAATATACTTCATCAATGAGAGTTGGAATTAGGTATATGCATATCAGGGTTTGGTCTAGAGAAATTCTTAAAGTCCACAGTTAATTGTTTTTGTCATTTTTACAGAAGTAGAAAGGTAGTTCACCTTGGCATGGAATCAAGTCCATAGGTTAGGTATTTAAATTATATTTCAGATGTGTTTGCAATCAAACCAATTGGATATGTAGAAATTTCTTAGTGATTTATTGATTACACAAGACACTTTGTAGTAGATTAAATCTTAGAAATTAATAAATTTTATTTTAGACAAGGTGTGGCTCTGAATGTTAAACGAAACAAGGGGTTTCATTTCTAGAATTGTATCTGGGCATTTTAAGGCATTTTCCATTTTTTTTGTATTTAAACATACATGCTAAATAATAGATCTAGAAAATAGATTTAAAAAGGAAAAATAACTATGTCCCGCGGGCTGGAAACCAGGGCTAAATGGGCCACACGGTGCCGGTCGGTCCACTCATGGGCGAGCGCGTGCGGGGGAGAACTCGCGGCCGCGCAGCAGGGCCCGATTGTTGGAGAGCGGAGCGGGCGAAGGGGTATGGGGGAGGGATGGATGTCGGCTTAGAACGGGATTAATGGCCCGGGTCCATCTTCCACCTCGCACTCAACCTAGCAAAGACCGAACCCTAGAAGGGTAAGAAATGGTACGGGTAGCCTCACCTAAGAGCTCCTGGAGCTCGGTATGGAGCGAAGAGAATGGAGTGCATGACGACGGTTCTAACAAGGGGCGGGAGTAGGGGTTTCTTATTCAGGCGAGGATGCATGCTTCCCCATCAGTGAGCACACTCGGGATCTCACTGGGAGCGGCTCTTGTGATGCTTCCTGAGGCAAGATGAAGGTAGGGTTAGGTACAGGTATCGAGGAGATCTCAAGTCGTTGACAAGAAGGAGTAGAGGGACAGGGAAGAGAGCACTCACGCGACATCTTGAAAGTGGCCGAGAGGAGGAGCTCTCCCTCTCTAGCGATATGCAGAAGCAGAGGCTAGGGAATAGAGCCTTGGGGAGCTAGTGGGAGGATAGAAGAGTGAAATGGAGGCTATGGGGAGGCTGGGGTGGTCGGGGTCGCCTGCAAGCTTGCATGCAAGCTTGGACCTGAGTAGGGTTCTTCTCCCTCTACATGGCGGTGGGGAGAAAGGGGTGAGATCTGGAGTTAGGGGTGAGGTAGGTTAGACCGAGGGAGTGAAATGGGAGGGCATGACAGGGCTGTACTGGACATTGGCCTTATAAACCGAAGGCAACGTTCCATGGTGATATGGGTGTAGGGAGAGCTTGGGAGAGGGGATGAGAGCCTGGTTTTGGTTCCTGGGGGTGGTGTAGAGTGGTATGAGGGCTCTGAGTCAAGCAATGGGATAGAGGAGGGGTGGGTGTGCTATTTTGATGAGGTGATGTGGAAAGACATGCTTGTCTCCCTTTTGTTTATTTGCCTCCAAGCACTATGATACAAAGGAGAGGGTGTTCTACAGTGGGTGGTCGACCAGAGGGGTGTGTGCTGCTAAGGAGGAGTGCTTGACAAGTTTGGAGTGATTTGGATGGGGTTTTGTTCATGGTGATGCTCATAATAAAGTTTTGTCCATGGTAGAGATTATGGATATATTCTTGAAATTTGGTCTTGGAAATATGAGGTAATGTTACTAGTGGATGGGTATGGTCATTGTAGATAACCAAGAATTATTTGTGATTTATTGGATCATTTTAGATCATAATTATATCATTTATTCGAATAGTGCAGGAATGGTTTGTAGAAGCTCATTCCGTAATTTTGAATTGTATAATATGATATTTTGGTGTGAGATGGTCCTAAATACCATGTCACACCTATGATAACTTTCCTAGAATTTATTGATAAGTAGAAGTATTTAAAACCATTATTTCTCCATTTCTTCTATTTAAGAAAAAGGGCAAAAGGAGTTATTAGAACACTTCATTTTTGAAGTGGGAATATAGGTAACAATATAAAAGCATCAAATGTGTATTTAGTTGAGGTTGTGATTTGAAGAAAAACAAAGTTTCGTCAATAGAGGGAGTTTGGAGGGTTTTAAGAAAGGAGAGATTTAAATAGTTTGAGTGTAGAAATAAATATGGAAAGTATTGGTAAATCTTAATATCCATGCTAGATGATGTTTACATGCGGTATCACTCATTTTCACCCTTGGGCATTAGATAAAACAACTTTATTTTAGGAGGAGACAAGGAATAGAGGATCTAGGGTTTTGATAATTTTATGCCATCTAAACCTTGTTGGATAAAGGAGCTCATAGCTCACCTTGGTACCAGGTATAGATTGATAGTTAGACCAATTTATATAGATGATCATGGAATGAAGAGTTGGGCCTGGTTTTATTTGATGTGATCTATAAGTGACGGTAAACTTTGTTGAAATTAAGGTTGCCATTGCAGATTATCATTTAGCCTCATAAACCATGTGGGTTTAAGGAGCATATAGCTCCAATGCAAACAAGTGAATGGTGGATTAATATACCATGGTTAGTAGATCATAACTATGCAAAGAGTTAGTCAAGAGGATGTTACATGGTGATGTGAGCTTCTGCCTAATTAGGCATGATGATGTAATTTGCAGAGATTCTTATTTTCTTGCCTGTAAAACCATCAAGAACAAGTAGGTCAAAGGATGATTCAGTACATGGAAAGAGTGGGATTTGGAAGTCCTTATAATTTTCTACAATATGGTTTTGGTGCATGTACAAAAAGGTACAAGGATAGAGAAATGCAAAGACTCAAATATGTGATGTTGATATCAATTCTAGACTTAGCCATTTTGGCAATTTGAGGGTTTTAGACTAGATTGTTAGACTAGATGATTTTGAGAGAGTGTTAGGTTCCAAATTCATCATCAAGGGGATTATGTTGGAGATTTAGAATGAGTGGAAAGGTTCCATGCTTAGAGTTTGTCTTTATTGGGTTGGAGACTAATAGAAGGGATTTACCCTAGATTGATCTAGTTAATCGAGGAGATGGTCACTCAAGTGTATAGAAAAAAGATCAAGCCTATGGGACTTGCTTAGGAGTTTTATTCTCGATGTATCTTGATCCTATAAGATGAGATCCTAGGGTGGCTCATGCTACGTCCTAAGAAAATAAGTCATCACACATAATAGATCAAAGAAATTCATCAAATAGCAGATCAAGGAAATAAATCTTATCAAACTACAACTAAGGTTACCATAAAGCCTATGATTAGGTATGGATGGGTATGTTGAAATGTTTGATTTTGAATTAGGTGAGAGCCCTTGGTATCTCTACCAAGAGTAGAATTCAAAAGCTCATAAAAGGATTTGGAAAAACCTAGAGGTAAGGGTAGTTGAATGTCCTGTCTTGAGAACATAAGGAGATTGTATTATATCTCTCTCCATAGTTTTGTTAAATAGAAACTAAGAACTAGTTGTTGTTAAAAGGACATCTTGGCTCCGGTTTTGAAATGTCAGAACGTTTGAGAATATGTAGAACAAGCCAAGATAGTTTTGTTAAATAGATTTTGTTAACTGAGGTTGAGGTAAGGAGTATATTATCTGCTACTTAATCAGATGCATAAGCACAAACAATTAAACAAGAAAACACTGCATCATAAAACAAGAAAAGGTATTTGTTCCCCTGATTTTTGCATTCTGGACAAAAAATTAGGGTTGCTCAATTTGGGATGTTACACTAATTGGGGAGAATTTTATTTATAAATTGTTGCGCAAAAAATTCCCCACAACTTTCCTTTCTACACTTTTTTCCATTAGACGCCATATTCGGGGTCGGTTCTGGAAATCTTCAAAAACAGTTCCGCGAGGACAGATTTCAGGAATTTCAAAATTTCACTATAATGAGCGCTTTCCTTCCATATTTGTGTATTTCCTACACAACAAAGTGTAAAACAAGAACATGTGCACTTTTGCAACTATCAGTAGGTTAGTACCAATAAATATAATAATGTTGCAATATAATAATGATTTTAAAGCAATAAATGACAAAGTTCGTGGATGCATTTTACATGCATCAAGCAACCCCAAGCTTAACCTATCCACGTCCTCGAGCATAAAGGTGATAAATTTAACATGGACTTTGGAGTTTGTTTCTTTGCTTCTTTTTGATTGCCACACAAAGTTCACAAGGTTCAACTGTAAGGAATAAGAACAAGCAAGTGAGCTATAAAGTGATATCGTTTGCACTCTACAAACATGTTCAATAATAAGTAGAGTTGTGTTCAAACAAATGAGAGATAAAACAAACCTTCAAGCATACTTAGATGAACATATAGAATTGGTGGAAGAATCTTTCCTATCATTGGTATGGGTTTTTCATTCCTTTATACTTTGGGCTACTTCTTAGTTTCATGCCCTTGACTTGGAAGACCCACTTCTTAGTTTTATGTCTTCCCTTAAGATATTTGTATATCTCTAACCAAAAGTAATCATGGATTAAACATTTGCAAAGGCTTATTTAGCTCCCAAACTCTATTTCATTAAGTTTATGATTGGACAATAGTGCATCATTACTGTTTGGTTCCATTTACCCCTATCATTAGCATTAGTCCAGTTCAAATAAGAGAATAATTATAACAAGATAGACATGAAGTTTAACTTTGTCAAACACTTTCGCCTTTTGCAAAGGTATCAATTGACGGTCTTACCCTCCTAGTAACTAGTATAAAACTTATTCATGGGTCTTCGAATCATGTCATATGCTCCAAAACAACCTTAGCTTTTCATTTTCCATGGCTAGCCGAATCATCGGGTGCCTACCTTTTCAACACTTTTCCCTAGAGAATATGTATTGAAATACCCATGACCCTCAATTTACTCACTGATTACAAAGTAGAACAAGAGTTTATCATGTCCCCTTGTTATCATTCCTTCCACTTTTTATCTTACAAAACCATCTTATGTTTCATAAGTCATTACCACCTTTGGTGGTTGTGCCTTCAAGTTCATGGTCACCCCACAACCAACTTCTTTATGACAACCATAACCATAAGAGAAATATTATTTGGAAGCAAAATAAAACAAGGAACATGAGAAATATACTTGGAATAACATTGATTCTATATAGGTATGTATGGGGTACTCTGTGGTAATTGGTTTTAAGGGTATTTTGATATACAAGTTTTGGTTGTATATGATTTTGGGCTAGCAAAAAGATCTACAAGCAGGCCATTAGATCCATAGTGCCCAACATTTATCATCAAACAATGCTCCCTAGTATTAAACATCAATGTATATGAGAAAAGGTATCACTAAGTAAGGCACTATCACCTTATCATTCATTCAATTATTTGAGCTAGAAACAATAAGCATGACTTTGAATTTCAGCTTTTTGCTTTCATTCCTTTTTCTTTTCATGGCACACAACTCATTATCATCAAGGAATTTAATCATGGGATAGATTGTTTCAGTAGGTATTTCCTAAGCATGAAAAATATATACCATGGTAGTTTCATGTATTCTCAAGGCAACATGAAAAATAGACATAAAACTATACAAAGACACTCCAAGTTTCTACGATCATTCTATGTTGCTCAAAAAACAAAGTTTAGAGGTGTGCAAACGGAGAGTTTGATAGGTCCAGTGGGGAGACTTGGGCATCCCCAATACTATTTTCTTCTCCATTCTTGGATAACTCTTAGTGTGGTGTTCCTCCATCCCCTGTCAAAAAACTTCAACACAAAACTTTCTCCCATTTCTTTTCTATCGGGTGACCTTAGTGGTACAAAGATATAGTGTTAGCTGTGATAAAAGCCCCAAATGAATTTTGTTTGAAATGTAGAGAGAGTTACTTAAGTGTCCATTATCCATAAGATATCAAAATACTCAAAAAGAATCAAATCAAAACTCAAAAAAGAAACTCTTGCAAAAAAAGATAGATTATGTCGAAAAAAACAGCAGTTGCAGTACATATTTATTTCGCCCACTTAAACATGTCAGGAATTTTAGCCCGTTTTGTGTCCATAGAGGATGAAAAGTTGTAACTTCATTAGAAACTTTAGATAAATCAGAGTTACAGAAAAATCATAAAAAATGTTTGGTAAACAGCAGTGTGCATAAATTTTCAACTCAAAAATATATGTTTCAAATTTTAACATCCAAAATGGGTAAAACTTGGTACTTTATTTTCTAAATATTAAATAAAATATAAATCCTTTATTTAAACAGAGAACAAATGTCCAAAACGAGAAAACTTGAAAAAAGCAAAAAGAACCAAGAAAGAATCAAGAGAAGCAAACAAAGAAGAAACAAAACCTTTTTGTTATTTTTGTTTTATGAAAGTGAAAATAAAGAAGCAAAGAAAAATGAAAAAGCATAAAATATTTTTGTTGTTTGGGTTTTATAAAAACAAGAACCAAATGAAAATAAATCACAAAATCTTTTTGTTGTTTTTGTTTTAAGGAAAAACAAGAAGCAAATAAGAACCAAATGAAGAACCATAAAATGTTTTAAAGTTGTAAAAACAAAATGCAAGAATAAGCAAAAAGAACCAACTTAACATAAAATCTTTTTGGTATTCTATTTTTACAAATAATATTCAAAATAATATAAAAAACAAGAAGGTAATTCAAACATGGTTTCCAAAACATACAAACAAAAACATGAAGGTAAAACAAAAACATGAGTTTGGAATGTTATTACTTGAAATACTTGAAAGAAGGGGGGATGCGTGGGCACCCCAAGCTTGTGGTCATTCTAGTTCTTGTCCTCTACTTATTTCTTATCAAATCATTTCACTCATCTCAAACAAAGAAATATTTTCATCTTCATGTTACTTCAATGCCTATAAAATGATTAGTTCTCCAAGAAGCTAATATATTACAAAAGAGACACCCTTTTTATTTTGTTTTTACGCGGGAAAGTTTTATAGGGTTTTCAATGGTTCCATTGGCATGAACAACACATTCTCAAGGTCGACCCCGACTTCTCCATTGCTAATCCTTCTCATTTGATCTCCCAAATTTTATATTTAGTTAGAATCTTAAACTAATTGTTAAATAAAAGTAGTTAAAGTTATTTTACATATTACATGGATATCAAGGTGTTCTCAAATAGAATAGTATTTAAAAGTATATGGAGCACACCACAAACCAAGTAGACATTAACATTTGAGTCTAACTTTCTTCCTATACATTGGCATTTTATATATTAATATATAGCAGAAAGGTTGTGGTATCCAATGCACAAAATGATTAGTAGCTTGCATAAACATAAAAAGGGTCTTTATATCTTACTCTATCATAATTATTGCAAGCATCAAAAGCAAAATTAATCTCCTATTTTTGAATAGATTCACCATATAAACACAAGTCATCTAATAATGGATCATCTGACTCAATTATATCAGTTTCATCCTCCCATATATTAGACATAATTGTTCCACATAGAGGACTACTAGGCATTGAAATAGCATCATCATTATAAGAAGAGTTGTTCATGGGAATTTTTGTGTTACCCTTGCTGGAGTAGGAGATGGGTAGCTACTCCATTCTTACTCCACTTTTTCTTCGTTCTCTTCTATCTCCTTTTACTTGGGATGCATGGGAATCCCCAAGCTTAGCCTTTTGTCATCTTCTTCCCTAATACTTCCATCATGATTTCTTGCATTCAAAAAGTCTATGCCCAAGGGAATATTCAAGCTTTCAACATATTTGACTAGCATATCATACACATCATTGTGAGAATTTTCCATTATAATTTTTTGGGGTTTTCATTTTATATGCAAGGTACTAAAAATAAAATAGCAATGCAAACAAGAATAAAATCCTAGATCTATTCTCCCTGGAAACGGCGCCAGAAAAGTATCTTGATAAACCCAAGTGCAGGGGATCACCGTAGTACAATTCGATAAGTTTTTGAGTGTCGAACCCACGAGGAGATAAAGGTAAACTATTATCTAAAGCCCTATAGCCTACTTATATGGCCTTCTATGCAAAGCCAGGATCTATAGTGTGTGTGTGGTTGTTTTTGGTATTAACTAGAAAACAATAAAGTAGTTGGAATAAATACTATAAGTAAAATAATGCAGATGAAGTGGATCTAGTGGAGTGGATGTGGATAATATAAGCGAGCAAATGTTTAGGAAAATTTCTATTTCATTCATTTGGTTGTCACAATTAGTGAAGCACATATATAGTATTTTATTGTTTCTTCTAGGAGGAGTCAAAACTAGGTGTAGCCATAGATACGAGAAAATACACCACTAGTAATTGATCCCAAGGCCAATTAAGAACAAACAAGGGAATATTAAGACATAAAGTCTAGCCACCGCATTTAGATATAACGTCCCCATAATAGTACACCCCATTGATTAACCATGTATTAATACTACATATATTTCAAAGATTTGGGATTTGGCTTCTGTCAAACTCCGTCTATCCCTCATCCTATCAACAAGCAACGGTGACAACCTTGTGCATCCCCCAACATATCTGTGCAGTCACATGTTAGTGCATCAAGATCATCATAGAAAATAACATATACTTGTATGCAACCAAAACAAACTAGATCACAATTGCCATAACAATTCACTACTCAAACAACAATAGAGTCATACAATAGATCATGGGAAAATGATATATTGCATCATACATTATGTTTGCTAAGAGGAGGAGCCAGTTCCGGCTACGACAAGGCCCAGGGTGTCCCAACAACGGTATAGAGCTTTGCTTCACGGGCGCCCTAGTCAGAGAAAGATGAGGAGCCAGTTCCGGCTACGACAAGGCCCAGAAGAGTTATCAACTTAGGCATGTAGTATTAGTTGTAGTCCAAGCTGAACATAGTTACCGACTCTGTAACATAGCCGGATAGGTCTCTCTCCTGTAACCCTAGGCCCCGGTGACTATATAAATCGACCATTGGGAGCCTTTAGGGCAACAACTCAATAGACAACCACAACCAACTCGCATAGGCGAACCTCTCTTGTAATCCGCTTTAACATCCGGCTTACGTCGAGATATTACTAGCTTGCTAGAAGGAATAGGATCCGATCACCGCAGTCAGATCTGAACCTGGGTAAACTTGTGCTCACAGCTCCTGGAACATCCGAGGTCTCACACTCCATCTTTCCAACGCCACTAGGACCCCCTATGGTGTACTTGTAGATAATTCGACGACATTTGGCGCCCAACGTAGGGAAGGTGACCTTTGGAGCATCGTTCCAGGCGGAATCTGTGCGTGCAGGAATCAGCAGAACTATCACATGGGTCGCGTGGTCTACGGTAGTGATGTCCCTCTCATCCTTCTCGATGAGACTTGGATTCCGGCTTCAAAACCCGTGACGACCTACATGATCATATCAATCGGCGAGATCAATATCTATCTTGGTTTCGCTGAACCCGCCCAACCCACCCTTGAGGTGATGACCATGGCGGAAGAAAATACTTTACTTTCAGGATATGGCACCTTCGCTAGACGGAGAGTAAGCGATCCGGATCTACTTTGTCCGCATAGGCAGAAGAGTTCAGGGTCCCGGAGAAAATCAAACCCACCCAACCCACTCCTGTAGTAGAAGAAGAGGTGGAAGAGGAATCCAGATCCGATCTCTCTAGCGAGACCGGATAAACACACGAGTAATACATCCGCTATGGATCCAGCTTTTCTGACGTCGAAGCGGAAACCAAGTTATACAAGTACCTCAAGAACATGAACAAGAAGAAGCAATGTTTCGTATACCACATAAGCACTGGATCCGACTTCGTCGATGCTGGGGCTGGTAGCGACTCGGTCCTAGACGCAATCGAAGAAAACGCAGACTTACCTGGCTCCCTAGCGGAGTCAATCATGTCGTAGGAACTTTGAGACTTCGACAAAGATATGGAGGAGTATGAACAAGAGCACGTCTCCAAGCAAACGCAAGGTGAGCCGGAGAATCCTCCTAGTCCATATGATTGCATGGATAAAAGCTACACCTCGCAGGATGACATGGACACCGGAGATTCCTCCGAGGTCCACAAGCCAACCATGACGGAAAAGTACCGACATCAGTTTCTCCTCGGTACTGGACCAAAATCTGTCTTTGCCACTGGTACGCACTTTAAGGATATTGGGAGGTCAAAGAAGAAGAAGAAGAAGAAGAAGAAGAATTCGACACCGGCAGAGCCAGACGTCGAGGAAACCAACGAAGAAAAAGTTGATGAAGATATCGAGATGGAGAATCAAGACGGAGATCCGATTAATACCACCCGATCAATCCTCATGTGGATGGACACGTTGTCACCAAGGGTGCACGTGAAATTTACGGAGATGCTCTCACAATTCCATTCCCAACGGCTTCGGATCTTACGCCGGAGGCGCTGGAGAAAAGGGTTGAGGACCTAGAAAAGCATCGCCTGTTTCTACTTGAAGAGTGATCCCGCATCCAAAGAAAACAAGGGGAGGTCCATTTCTTGCTAACAAGAATCCGGATATCCACAAAGATCTATTCGATGGAAAAGATGGAGAGAAGATCCGAGTCTACAGCACGCCGGTGGAAAACGCTGTTGTAGCTCGAGCCATCCTCGCCAACAATCCATCTTCGCAGCAGGTCCAGCAGTGCGTCGCGTTGCTGGACAAAGGATTAAAGCAGCAGAAGACAGCCACGTCCTTTAGTGGCAAGCTGGCCTCAAAGTCCGAGTTTTGCCACACTAGCGCTGACGTAAGGCTTCGGAGGGATATGACTCAGCGTTATCGTCCCCGTGGAGAAGAAGAGAATTCAAGAACCGGCACAAACGGCCACTCTTGCAGGCCAGCACATGACTGAGCAAGATTTATTCTGGCTGCGTCCGAAGACGCCATCAGGGCAATGGTTCCTCATCATGACCATCTTCGGCAAAACAACCACTATAGAGAAGACCCGGAAACACGACGCCAGCAAGAGTAACAAGATTGGCTAAGTATGTCACCACCAAGCCATCCAGCTGGCAACGCCGGATGAAGAGATGATCCGGATCATCCTGAATCAAGTAGGGATGATGCCCGAAGAAAAAGGCATCATAGTCAACATAATGAGGCTTCACCGCCACCACCAAGAAACCCAACAGCAAATAATCCACCAGGGCCACCAGCAGCGACCATGAAGGATCACGTCATAGCCATGTGGGTCGCAGGGGCGGAGGCGGCAATGGTGAGAGGAGAAGCAGAAATCCGACTCCACCGCGCAGAAGTCGCGAGCCTCCAAGGCGCATATCTCTCTCGCCAAACGACGCTCTCCATCGCATCAAATCAAGCATAGATGCACGGCGGTACGAGGAAGAAGATGTGTACGTGGGACCCAAGTTCTTTGGTCCACGTATACATCAGACCAAATTTTCGGTTGACTTTGGCATTGCCAAGCACATTCATCGCTTCAACGGCACAGCTCGGCTACATACTTGGCTCCAGGTTTTTTTCCAAGCTTGCTGCATCGCCAAAGGAGGAAACAGCCTGGTCATAGTCCGATATCTCCCACTGATGCTGAGGAAGATGGCTCGATCATTGCGGTGACCCAGCATACACTTGCATGATGTAGTACACTATAGTCGTTGATATAACACCAATGAAACACCGTTCACTAGTATTATATCCCTCAGAGTAGTACAACAGAAACACAGCAGGTCCAAGACATGACTATAGGTTACAACTCAACTCTTTACACAAGATCCAGAGAACACTCTAGGTTAAAGAGAGAGAAAGAAACTTCTCACAAAGAAGAATCAGAAATAAGAAACTCATAACTATTATGCTAATAAATTAGCATCTAACTATTTGGCTTGTATTGCTGCTATTGCAGTACTCTACAGAAGTAGGTTCTATGGCTAGAGATTCTATTCTTATCTAAGTCGCAACTTCGTCTTCACTTAAGTTGATATATATGTTGACTTCCTTGACTTCATTGAAGAGCTTTAGCTTTTGATGATGATTCTTGGAGCATAACTTGATGTAGACGTCGTCTATACTGGCTTTAGAACCTAGCAAGGGTTAAGAAGATACTTTGAGTACGAGCGTACTCAACAAGTTTTATAGAAAAGGAGTGTTTGATGCACTATAGCTACAGCCACAGACCGTAGGTCGTAGGCAATACAAGTTTTTGTAAACATTTCTTCAAAGGTTGCTTTTATTCTTAAAAGCTATGTCCGTCAGCCTTCACGGGTATACTAGAACTTTCATGGAGTTCCTTTCCCGCCGCGTTCGCAGCTCCTTCCCGGAACAGAGAGTAACAAGTTCTAGTTTTTACACTCTGTAGAGGTGCGTCACTTTACCCATGAGAGATCTTAGCTTTGTTGCACATCCGAATTGCAGGTCCGTTCACACTTCCTTTGTTAGACCCCTCCTTTATAAAGGAAATGATCCCTGTGATTGCAATGCTAGTCCCTGGATCAATGCTAGCATCCACAGTTTAAGATGAAGTACACAGATACAAAGGTCGTTTATTACATTCATTCCAGAGATAAATCATAGTCTTTTACAACTCAGGGCCATAGGCCTAATACAAGAGTTTAAGGAATAAGTAAATAAACATAAGTCTTCATCTTCATGTGCCACAGGCAAGCATGTTGAGTGTAGACTCATGACTCCTACTCATCATCGGAGTAACCTGCAACATCACAAGTTACAGCCACAGAGGGTCAATACTTTGGAATAGTATTGGCAAGTGATACCTTAGTATATTTTAAGTGGACTATATTACTATATGCATTTGGCTAAGTGTAGCTGGGCTTGCTTTGCTTGAAAATAAGTTTTACCTATTAGTTGAAAACACTAAATCCTTCTTTGTCAAAAATATTCCCAAGGAGCCACCAATAGACATTGAGGCCCTTCACCCTTGTTCACCCACAAATTTTTATTTAGAAGTTGGAGTGATGAGATTCTTGTAGCTTCCATGTCTTGATGCTCAAAGTGTCCATTTCCTTGGACAAGGCTAAGTACTTAGGTTTTCCATCTGCAGAGGTTGTGCACTTTCCCCACCAGACTTGGTTTCCCAAGACAGGACCTTTCAGAAGCCTTTCCTTAGTCAAATGGACGCGTTCCAACCTATCATCCCATCTACCACCAACTGTCCAAAAGACTAAGTTCTAGCAACCTATATGATCATGGCAGAGCCCATATTGCCAAGTGGTTGCACTGTAAGCTTTCTCAACACTTGGCCTCCAAATCCCTTTGTGCCTGGGTGGCTTACCACAAGTGAGATACACAACCCAAGTCCATGGCCTTGTGTAACCACTCAACATAACCCATACTTTCCATTCCACCCAGGAGGTTCATTTGACTTAGTGGTTTTATTAGAAAAGTATAAGTCTCTTGACTTAGAAATATTTTCTTTATAGTAAGTGTAGTTTTTCACCAACCCTTGTTTTGCTATAAGCTAGGCTAAGCAAAGTATGGCAACTTATCTTAGGGATAAATTCCTTAGCAAATCTACTAGACTACATAGGATTTCCCATCTTTTGCATTAGACAAAATAACATGCAATACTATAACAAAATATCTAATGCCAGTTCAAAACATAGGACAAATTTATTCATGTAAATATCACTTGCCTTGGTAGTGGGGAGAGTAGCACTCTTCACAATCAGAATCACTAGCAAAATCTACACAAGAAATTAAAGCATACAATTACTCACAATTATATACAACCAAAAAATAATATGAATGCATGCATGCAAGAATATACTAAGTGGTGATTTTTGAAAATTCTACCAAGTATGATCATGTCTACAGAACTTAACATGTCACAAGTTTGCCAACTAAACTTATTTGGCCCCAATATAATTTACCAAAATAAATCTATATCTAAAATAGCCTTAAACTTGTTCTACAAATAAAATCATTTTAACTGTTACTATATGCTAAATAAATTGGATATTCAGAAAGGTCTTGTTTCACTGAATCCAACGGTATAAAGTTTGCAAAAATCTAACGTGGCAATCGAAAGTTATGAGCATTTGAATTTGGATCAAATTTCTGGTTTTTAAATCTATTTTCAGATCTAACCTAGCCACGCGTCATGTTCTTATTCGCCCATACCATTTTGCACTGGATCGAGCTCCACAGCCGTAGGATCTAAATGAAATCTGGCGGCTCAGATCGCGTACCGCTTCGGGTTAAGTGGATCTATCCTAGCGCTACGATACAGATCTAACGGCTGCTATTGCCCTGGCCAAGAACTGGCGGCGGAGCGGTGGCTACCGGCGGCGGAACTGTCGGTCGACGACGGAGGCGGCACTACAGGGGGTAAGAGAGATCGAGGAGTAGCTCACCGGGCTCAGGGGGTCACGGCGAAGCTCGTCGTACTCGCGGTTGGTCAAGGGGCGCTCGGACACGGTTGCGATTGCTCGCCGGAGTGGAGGACGGCGTCGGTGTGTCGGGTGGTCGTTGTGGACGTCGCTGTGAACCACCCCAAGGCAGGACGAGGACACGGTTAGATTCACAGAGTCAAGGCAGAGTTGTGTGCTTGAACTAGAAGACGCGGGGCGGTCGGGGCTTACCGCTATAGCTCGCCGGAGTTCGTACAGAAGACGGTGGCGACCAGTCGTTGACGTTGCCGAAGCTATGGGTCATGCGAAGGTAAACGGAGGGTGTCAGAAGGTGCACAGAGATTCACTGAACAAGATAGCGTAAACGCGAGACCGAGGGGAACTCTAGGCTCACCGGAATTTGCCGGCGCAGTCATCGGAGACGGCGGGGTTGTAGAGAGAAATGCGTGCAGCCTGGGGGCGTTCTGTGCTTGGGGTTTGGGGGAAAAGAGAGAGGGGACAGAGGGGTTTATATAGCCTGGTCAAGCGCGAGAATCACTCGGCCATTGATTCGAATTGACGCCGCGAATTAAACACAGAAAACGGCCGCGTTGATTGGGTACGAACAGGTCGTGCGGGTGGAGACGACGCTGGCGTGGAGAAGGTCGGCTTGTCAGCGAGGTGCGCGGAGTATAGGTGGGGTCTGCCCGTCAGCGGCTCAGCGCGTGCGCTCGCGCGTGAGAGAAGAATAAGAAGATCCCGGGTGGGCTTGCTGGGCTCGATTTGCTGCTGGGCCAGATTCTGTCCGCGCGGCCTTTTTCCATTGAAGAGTCCTTTTCTTTTTCTAAATTCATTTTCTGGTATGAATTTGATATGAATTCAAATCCTTTTGAATCCAAACTGCTTTGGGAATTTTTGCAGGGTTTTGTGGGTTCCAAAAACAGTCATTTTAACTAAGTGGTTACTTTGCAAGGCTTGGTCAAGCTTGGGTTTCAAAGTAAACAGAGATTTGCTATAGTTTGCAAATATTTGAAAAAGGATTTTGAAACTATTTCTAAATTTGGAATCTTGGGTTAAAAGCTTCACCTAATCTTTCCATCAATGGAGGCAAGCAAACAAGTACCTAACATTCAAATTTCAAAGGGTGATGGCCATTTGAGATAAATTGCCCACATGAAATCATAGCTCAAACTTCTGTCTCTAAATGATTTTTGAGAAAAATCCTAAATGGATGAATGATGCAAGAATGATATGAATGAGTTTTGGAATATGAATTTAGGGATGTTACAAATCTAACCCCCTTAAGATGAATCTCGCCCTCGAGATTCGGTTTGGCTAGCAAATAGGTGAGGGTGGTCTTTCCGAAGATCATCTTCTCTTTCCCATGTTGCTTCCTCTTCGGAGTGATGGTTCCATTGCACTTTACAAAACTTGATAGTCTTGGTCCTGGTAATTCTTTCTGCGGTCTCTAGAATCTTGACAGGCTTTTCCTCATAAGTGAGATCACTTTCTAGTTGAACTTCTTCCAAAGGTATGGTATACTTCAAAGAAGACTCTTCCATGTCTGGGTGACATTTCTTAAGCTGACTCACATGAAATACGTTATGGACAGCTGACAGAGACTCTGGCAACTCAACTTCATATGCAACTTCTCCCTTGCGACTTAGAATCTTGTATGTCCCAACATATCTTGGTGCCAATTTTCCCTTGACTCCAAATATTTTCACTCCACGAAGCGGTGATACTCTAAGATAAGCTCTATCTCCAACTTCGTAGGTGACTTCCCTACGCTTAGAATCCGCGTAGCTTTTCTGTCGGGACTGTGCTATCTTTAACCTGTCCTTAACCAATTTGACTTTCTCTTCGGCGTCCTTGATAAGATCAGGTCCAAATAAGCTTCTTTCTCCCACACCATTCCATAATAATGGGGTGGTACATTTCCTTCCGTAGAGTAACTCAAATGGTGCCATTCCAATACTAGATTGATGACTATTGTTGTAAGAGAACTCTGCGTAAGACAAGCTTTCATCCCAACTTGTTCCATAGTCTAAGGCACATGCCCTCAACATGTCTTCAAGAATTTGGTTAGTCCTTTCCGTTTGACCATCAGTTTGGGGATGAAAGGCAGTACTGAATTCCAACCTTGTTCCCAAAGATTCATGAAGCTGTCTCCAAAAGTGAGAAGTGAACTGGGTTCCTCTATCTGACACAATACTCTTTGGCACACCGTGAAGGCATACAATTCTGCTCATGTAGATTTTAGCTAACTTGGCACTTGTATAGGTTGTCTTCACTGGTATAAAATGAGCCACTTTAGTTAGGCGATCCACTACCACCCATATGGAATCATACCCTGACCTGGTCCTTGGTAATCCGGTAATGAAATCCATACCAATATTTTCCCACTTCCATTCAGGAATAGGCAGTGGTTGAAGCAAACCTGCTGGTTTCTGGTGCTCCGCTTTGACTCTGCTACACACATCACACAAAGCAATATGTTCGGCGATGTCCCTTTTGAGATTGATCCACCAAAACCTTTCCTTCATGTCCATGTACATCTTGGTATTTCCTGGGTGAATAGAATACGGAGAGTTGTGACCTTCTTGTAAGATCAGTTTCCGTAACTCTGGGTCTTGTGGAACACATATACGTTTCCCGTGCCATAAAGTACCTTGTTCATCTATATGGAAACTCTTAGCTTTCCCTAGACTAATATTTTCCTTAATCTTTTCAATTTCTTTATCGGTCTTCTGGACTTCTCGGATCTTGTCCAATAGAGTGGGTTGAACATCTAAGGACATGAGATGTCCTTCTGGTACAATCTCCAATCTGAGTTCTTTGAATTGCTTACACAAGTCATCTGGCAATTCCCCTTTGGTGAGGCCATTTACAAACGTCTTACGACTTAGAGCATCGGCTACTACGTTCGCTTTACCGGGGTGGTATTGCAAACTTAAGTCGTAATCCTTGATAAGTTCTAACCATCTCCTTTGTCTCATGTTGATTTCTTTCTGGGTGAAGATATACTTCAAGCTCTTATGATCAGTGAACACTTCACACCGCTTACCCAAAAGGTAATGTCTCCATGTTTTGAGTGCATGGACGACAGAGGCTAACTCCAAATCATGAGTAGGATAATTTACTTCATGAGTTTTGAGTTGTCTCGAAGCATAGGCTACGACTTTACCGTCTTGCATAAGTACGGCACCCAAACCCTGATGTGACGGATCACAATATACTTGGAAATCCTTTTCCAAATCTGGCAGACATAGAACTGGTGCTGTCACTAGTCTTTTCTTCAATTCTTGGAAGCTGACTTCGCAACCTTCAGACCAAGCAAATTTCTTGTCCTTCTTTAGCAATTCCGTCATTGGCTTAGCAACCTTTGAGAAATTTTCAATGAATCTTCTATAGTAACCTGCTAAGCCGAGGAAACTACGAACTTCTTTCACATTCTTGGGTGATTCCCATTCTGTCACAGCTGATACTTTAGCAGGATCAACTGCCACACCATCCTTTGACATAACTTGACCAAGAAAACCAACTTCCTCTAACCAAAACTCACACTTGCTAAACTTGGCATAAAGTTTATGCTCCCTTAACTTTTCAAGTATCATGCGTAAGTGTCTTTCATGTTCTTCCTTGCTCTTGGAGTAGACCAAGATGTCATCGATGAAAACGACAACGAACTTGTCAAGAAATTCCATGAACACCTTGTTCATCATATTCATGAAGTATGCTGGAGCGTTGGTTAAACCAAAAGGCATCACCGTGTATTCATACAAGCCATACCTTGTTGTGAATGCTGTTTTAGGTATGTCTTGCTCTCTTATCTTGAGTTGAAAATAGCCAGACCGAAGATCAATCTTCGAGAACACACATGCTCCTTCTAACTGATCAAACAAGTCATTGATTCTTGGCAAAGGATATTTATTCTTGATGGTCACTTTGTTGAGAGAACGGTAGTCAATACACAATCTTTGCGTTCTATCCTTTTTCTCCACGAACAATACTGGGGCTCCCCAAGATGAAGAACTTGGTTGAATAAACCCTTTCTGCAACTGTTCTCCTAGCTGTTTCTTGAGTTCCTTCAGTTCATCAACTGACATTTTGTACGGTCTCTTAGCTATTGGTCCAGAACCTGGTACCAAATCTATCAGAAACTCCACATCTCTATCTGGTGGCATTCCTGGTAATTCTTCCGGAAACACATCCGGATACTCACACACAATTGGTACACTATCCATGCTAACCCCCTTAAGAGAATTCAGCTTACTTCCTTTGGATTCAAAGTTTGACTTGAATTTTATTCTTTTTCCTTCTGGGGTTGTGAGTGCAACTGTACGATTAGCACAATCTAGTACTCCCTCGTACTTAGCCATCCAATCCATTCCTAGAATCACATCCAGTCCTTGGGAATTTAGGATTATTAGGTTCACTGGAAACTTATGTTTTCCAAATTCTAGGACTAAGTCGTGGCAACCTGAGTTTACTATCATTTCTCCACCCGGAGAACTTACTCTTATAGGACACCCAATGGTTTCTACCGGTAGTTCATTTCTTTCAACAAATGTCTTTGATATGAATGAATGAGATGCACCGG
This sequence comes from Avena sativa, assembly GCA_916181665.1. Taxonomy (NCBI): domain Eukaryota; kingdom Viridiplantae; phylum Streptophyta; class Magnoliopsida; order Poales; family Poaceae; genus Avena; species Avena sativa. The sequence continues at coordinate 346,653,350 of OV702285.1, read as the reverse complement.
TATCAAAGAGTACAAATGCTGGAATTGAGTTGAGTCTGAACTTACCAGCAACGGCATCAGGCTCTTCATAGACCTCCTCCACATTAATGTGGTTAACCTGTCCTTTCTGGAAAGGATTCGGCTTGTTAGGTCCTTCCACCTTCTTTTCGGGGCACTCATTTGCATAGTGTCCCATCTTCTTGCATTTGAAGCATTCAACCTGACTGATGTCCTTTTTAGCAGGCTGACTTCCACTTCCGCTACCATTTCCACTATAGTGGCTCTTATGTCCACCCTTGTGGTTCTTGTACTTGTCCTTGTCATGACCGCGGTGATGCTTGTTGTCATGGCGGTTGTGATTGTGCTTGCTGAATTTCCCATGTTTATGGGATCCTGAGTTGCTACTGTCATCATGGTGAGATCGTTTGTGAGACGACCCTGAGTTGTGTTTGTCGGAGTGTTTCCTCTTCCTACTCTCGACTTGCTTCATTTTACTTTCCAAAATAGCAGCCTTGTCACACAACGACTGATAAGTTGGAACATATGCCACAGACAACTGTAGGTTCAGCTCATCATTCAAACCTTCCAAGAACTTTTCCTTTCTTTTTGCATCTGTATCCACCTCATCCGGTGCATAGCGCGCCAGATTGTTGAACTCTTCTATGTATTCAGCCACGCTGCGGTGGCGCTGTTTCAGGTTGTGAAACTCCTTCTTTTTCAGACTCATCATTCCTGATGAGATATGAGCAGTGCGAAAGCCATCTTCAAAGATAGCCCAAGTTACCTCATCCAAAGGAGTGGTGATTTGGAAGTTATCCCACCATGTGGCGGCTGGTCCTTCCAACAGATGTGCGGCGAATCTGACTTTTTCAGCATCCGTGCAGCCCACCGTCACTAAGTCTTTGTTCACAGAACGTAGCCAGTCATTGGCTACCATGGGATCAGTTGTTCCCGAAAACTTAGCTAGCCTCAGACGCAGAAATCTGGTGAGCATATCAAAACCCGGAGGGTTGTTGTTGTTGTTGTTGTTGTTGTTGGGGTTGGGGTTTGCGCGACGGGGAGGAATCTGTGGTTTGTTCAAATAGATAAGAATGAGATACCCATAGATGTTTCATGCACAATACATCATAAGCAAACACATAACAAGCAACATAAGAATAAAAGTTCAACAACCACATAACAATCTCATGAAGTAAAACACACAAGTGGCAAGCCATCCACATGTCGGATGGTCCAATAATAAGTTCACAATAACAAATATGAATATGAAAGGTAAACGAGTAGTCAAGTCTACTCATCAGCATCAATCTCCTCCTCGACGAAGGTAAGACCTGCGTTCTCCATCACGGTCTTGTTCTCCTCAATCGTAGTGGTCAAGGAATCGACCTTGGCCTTGAGAGCCCTCTTCTGGGAGCGAAGTCTCTCAATAACCATCTGCTGCTGCTCAAGATCGAAGTCCTTGGACTTCAGTTCCTCGGTCATGTCCCGGATTTTCTTGTTCCTATCCTGGACGCGTTTCTCCTGACTCTTGAACTTGCGGTCCTGGGCCTCGAACTTTGTCTCCATCTCCTTGATCATCTCATCCTGCTGCGCAAAAAGCTTGTCCTTCTCGCGAAGCTGCACCTGAAGCTCGTCATTACCTAGCATGACGTTCGTCCTGTCCGCATCTACGTGCCTAAGAAGAGTCTCTAAGTCCTGAAGATAAAGACGTATTGGCTCCGCAGTGCTCCTCGAGTCATCCTCAAAGTCGATGGACTCTCCATCAACATCACGTCTTCCGAAGGCGTGGAAGTGAGTGCCCCTAACCTGTCGGGAGTGACGGCCTAACAGTCGTCCTATCAGGTCCTGCATGACTACCTCCATGCCTCTCTCTCTGTCGTCGTGCATCAGCTTGAAGACGATGGCCTCCGTGGTAGGCTCAGTCTGGCGTCCGGGCTGGTTCACCTTGAAGCCCCAGAGGTCCTTCCTCTCGAACTTGGTGAGTGGGTACACCGTGATGGTGGGAAGAGGGAGATCGAGCAGAGTGGTAAGCTCAATGATACAGGGACCAGAACGAGTAACCCGAAACTCCTCAACAGTGCTGATGGCAATAGGCATCTATTTATAAGATTTAGAAAAGTTAGAACAACGCAATTCAATGTAAATCAAGACAAACATTCATACATATCCATGAAACATAATTGTCACACAAGTCATGCATACATAAGTCCCTTACATCATTCAAGGTCCATACTTATTTAAAATATCTTTTGGAAATTAGGTGATAAGTGGTGGTCCAACTAACGAAGTGTCCTTACAATCCAATCTCACGGGATCTATTATTAAACACAATGTTTCTAGAGGCAATCCACCAATCTTGCTCTCTTGACTCTATCACTAAGTCTATAACATCTCCCCTTATTTCTTGGTTGGTGTCTTCCAACTCTTGAGTAAGCTCCTTCTCTTTCTCTAAGACCTTTTGGAGGTTGAGCATTCTGCACCTGACTCTAGCACTAAGTTCTTTGATAGTCCTCCAAGCTGCATCCCTGGCTGACTCAAAGAATGTGGTGTGCATTGTAGTGTTGGTGTACATGCAGAATCCCCTTTCTTTGTGGTTGTATTCCTTGTTTTTGTACAAGTGAAGTTGCACCCACCAATACTCCACTCCTTCATCCATCACTGGAAAGCCCTTGTACACGGCTTCACCATGTGCATCCATTGCCACCATGAGGTCCTTGAGAATATTGGGAAACTCAGTTTCACACTCCAAGGTCATAGTCATGAGTGGTCCCTTCTTCACGGCTTCGTTGATGGAGTTCATCTACAAAGGAAGTTGAAAGAGATTAGAAAAGTTTTACGAGAAGAATAGACAAGTGTAGAAGTAGTTGAAAAACTTTTTCCTTAGTGGTTTTCCAATCCTAGGGTCATAATCCTACAGGCAACACAGTGCTCTGATACCATCTGTTAGACCCCTCCTTTATAAAGGAAAGGATCCCTGTGATTGCAATGCTAGTCCCTGGATCAATGCTAGCATCCACAGTTTAAGATGAAGTACACAGATACAAAGGTCGTTTATTACATTCATTCCAGAGATAAATCATAGTCTTTTACAACTCAGGGCCATAGGCCTAATACAAGAGTTTAAGGAATAAGTAAATAAACATAAGTCTTCATCTTCATGTGCCACAGGAAAGCATGTTGAGTGTAGACTCATGACTCCTACTCATCATCGGAGTAACCTGCAACATCACAAGTTACAGCCACAGAGGGTCAATACTTTGGAATAGTATTGGCAAGTGATACCTTAGTATATTTTAAGTGGACTATATTACTATATGCATTTGGCTAAGTGTAGCTGGGCTTGCTTTGCTTGAAAATAAGTTTTACCTATTAGTTGAAAACACTAAATCCTTCTTTGTCAAAAATATTCCCAAGGAGCCACCAATAGACATTGAGGCCCTTCACCCTTGTTCACCCACAAATTTTTATTTAGAAGTTGGAGTGATGAGATTCTTGTAGCTTCCATGTCTTGATGCTCAAAGTGTCCATTTCCATGGACAAGGCTAAGTACTTAGGTTTTCCATCTGCAGAGGTTGTGCACTTTCCCCACCAGACTTGGTTTCCCAAGACAGGACCTTTCAGAAGCCTTTCCTTAGTCAAATGGACGCGTTCCAACCTATCATCCCATCTACCACCAACTGTCCAAAAGACTAAGTTCTAGCAACCTATATGATCATGGCAGAGCCCATATTGCCAAGTGGTTGCACTGTAAGCTTTCTCAACACTTGGCCTCCAAATCCCTTTGTGCCTGGGTGGCTTACCACAAGTGAGATACACAACCCAAGTCCATGGCCTTGTGTAACCACTCAACATAACCCATACTTTCCATTCCACCCAGGAGGTTCATTTGACTTAGTGGTTTTATTAGAAAAGTATAAGTCTCTTGACTTAGAAATATTTTCTTTATAGTAAGTGTAGTTTTTCACCAACCCTTGTTTTGCTATAAGCTAGGCTAAGCAAAGTATGGCAACTTATCTTAGGGATAAATTCCTTAGCAAATCTACTAGACTACATAGGATTTCCCATCTTTTGCATTAGACAAAATAACATGCAATACTATAACAAAATATCTAATGCCAGTTCAAAACATAGGACAAATTTATTCATGTAAATATCACTTGCCTTGGTAGTGGGGAGAGTAGCACTCTTCACAATCAGAATCACTAGCAAAATCTACACAAGAAATTAAAGCATACAATTACTCACAATTATATACAACCAAAAAATAATATGAATGCATGCATGCAAGAATATACTAAGTGGTGATTTTTGAAAATTCTACCAAGTATGCTCATGTCTACAGAACTTAACATGTCACAAGTTTGCCAACTAAACTTATTTGGCCCCAATATAATTTACCAAAATAAATCTATATCTAAAATAGCCTTAAACTTGTTCTACAAACAAAATCATTTTAACTGTTACTATATGCTAAATAAATTGGATATTCAGAAAGGTCTTGTTTCACTGAATCCAACGGTATAAAGTTTGCAAAAATCTAACATGGCAATCGAAAGTTATGAGCATTTGAATTTGGATCAAATTTCTGGTTTTTAAATCTATTTTCAGATCTAACCTAGCCACGCGTCATGTTCTTATTCGCCCATACCGTTTCGCACTGGATCGAGCTCCACAGCCGTAGGATCTAAATGAAATCTGGCGGCTCAGATCGCGTACCGCTTCGGGTTAAGTGGATCTATCCTAGCTCTACGATACAGATCTAACGGCTGCTATTGCCCTGGCCAAGAACTGGCGGCGGAGCGGTGGCTACCGGCGGCGGAACTGTCGGTCGACGACGGAGGCGGCACTACAGGGGGTAAGAGAGATCGAGGAGTAGCTCACCGGGCTCAGCGGGTCACGGCGAAGATCGTCGTACTCGCGGTTGGTCAAGGGGCGCTCGGACACGGTTGCGATTGCTCGCCGGAGTGGAGGACGGCGTCGGTGTGTCGGGTGGTCGTTGTGGACGTCGCTGTGAACCACCCCAAGGAAGGACGAGGACACGGTTAGATTCACAGAGTCAAGGCAGAGTTGTGTGCTTGAACTAGAAGACGCGGGGCGGTCGGGGCTTACCGCTATAGCTCGCCGGAGTTCGTACAGAAGACGGTGGCGACCAGTCATTGACGTTGCCGAAGCTATGGGTCATGCGAAGGTAAACGGAGGGTGTCAGAAGGTGCACAGAGATTCACTGAACAAGATAGCGTAAACGCGAGACCGAGGGGAACTCTAGGCTCACCGGAATTTGCCGACGCAGTCGTCGGAGACGGCGGGGTTGCAGAGAGAAATGCGCGCAGCCTGGGGGCGTTCTGTGCTTGGGGTTTGGGGGAAAAGAGAGAGGGGACAGAGGGGGTTTATATAGCCTGGTCAAGCGCGAGAATCACTCGGCCATTGATTCGAATTGACGCCGCGAATTAAACACAGAAAACGGCAGCGTTGATTGGGGACGAACAGGTCGTGCGGGTGGAGACGACGCTGGCGTGGAGAAGGCCCGCTTGTCAGCGAGGTGCGCGGAGTATAGGTGGGGTCTGCCCGTCAGCGGCTCAGCGCGTGCGCTCGCGCGTGAGAGAAGAATAAGAAGATCCCTGGTGGGCTTGCTGGGCTCGATTTGCTGCTGGGCCAGATTCTGTCCGCGCGGCCTTTTTCCATTGAAGAGTCCTTTTCTTTTTCTAAATTCATTTTCTGGTATGAATTTTATATGAATTCAAATCCTTTTGAATCCAAACTGCTTTGGGAATTTTTGCAGGGTTTTGTGGGTTCCAAAAACAGTCATTTTAACTAAGTGGTTACTTTGCAAGGCTTGGTCAAGCTTGGGTTTCAAAGTAAACAGAGATTTGCTATAGTTTGCAAATATTTGAAAAAGGATTTTGAAACTATTTCTAAATTTGGAATCTTGGGTTAAAAGCTTCACCTAATCTTTCCATCAATGGAGGCAAGCAAACAAGTACCTAACATTCAAATTTCAAAGGGTGATGGCCATTTGAGATAAATTGCCCACATGAAATCATAGCTCAAACTTCTGTCTCTAAATGATTTTTGAGAAAAATCCTAAATGGATGAATGATGCAAGAATGATATGAATGAGTTTTGGAATATGAATTTAGGGATGTTACATCCTTGGTGTGAGGCCCAGACTAAGATCCAAGCCAATCACTGCCTTCTCCGCTACCCCGCATGTCTCCTTGTTGTACGCCAGCCCACCTATTGAATTACAACAATTGGCAGTACAGACCGTTCAGATGCCGGAACTATCATGGGGCATTGAGGGCTCCCACCCATATGCTGCATATCCTCTACGAATTACCAATTAATATGCACTCTACGAGTGATAACAGCCACGACCCGCACATCCAGCTCCATGCGAGAGGGAAAAGATACAGCTGACTTCTCTGTCCCATTCCAAATCTCATGGTCAACGCGTAATATACGGCGCAAGAATCACTGGTGGCATTGGTTGTTAAGTCCTAGATAATATGTTCCTTTACCATCGGAACTCTTATAGTAGGTTATTACCTCATGGTAAATAACCCATAATCACATTATTATGAAAATAGTGTTTTCTGTTCTTTTTTTAATGTGGGTGATGACAACACTGGATTTGCAAAATACTTTACAGAAAATAATCAAACGACATGAGCAAGTGTGAAATTGCCTTTTGTGATTGCAAGATTATGCACTCACGGTCTTAGAGACAATATAAGAACAAATATCTGAAATCAGCATCATTAGTCCGGTAAGGACTAATGTTTAAAGAAGCAAGATGATTTTATGCATAAGTAATGTAATGTAAGTTGATAAACGCAAATCCGGAGAATAACGTTGTTTTAGGGTTTGGATACTAGAGATGGTTTTTCTTGGAATGTGTTGCCCTTTTAGATTATGTTTCACACATGTGCTTCTTATTAAGGCTTGTGAGTGTGTGTGAAACAACATGTAATTATAATATCATAGAAAATGAAATATACTAATGAGATGTGCTACTCAAGGACTGCTTATATGAGAATTATCTTATCTTCGAGTTTTACCTTGCAAGTGATGACATTTATATGGAACTTAAGTGTTAACAATCCTAGGTATATAAGTAAAGTATAAAGTAAGGTGTTTACTATTAATTGTCATATGTTGATTGAAGTGGCAAAACGAATAACTTTTGAAGAAAAGATTCCTTTATTAAGGTTTAAACAATCTTTGTGGTTAATCAGATGTGGTCGATGTTGGTTTTGCTGTCTTGAATAGTTTGGACTTGAGATGCTTTACAATTTAATTATAACAGACCAAAGTTAACTATAAAGTATATAATAAATTTTTAGCATTATACTTAAGGTCTGGTAGACTAAAGTTAACTTTAAAACATAGATGGACTTTTAGGTGTAATGCTTATTATACTTATACCTTGTTCACTTTATAATGTTTCTTTAAAGTTACTTAAGAATGGTATTATTTTTAGTTGGTAATGGTTTCTTTACATTATAAACGTTTGATCCTTATAATCAATGTCACTAAGAGTAAGGCATGATCATTATAATCCTTTGATCCTTTATGTTTCAGGTTTCCAGTTGGCTAAACAAGGCTTCATTAATACAACTTTACAATTGTATTGAAATTATCTTCTTAGTGTCTCTATTGGATTAAGGAAGGCTATTCATGGACTATGCTTACTTAATCCAGTAAGATTACTCCTTCATATCTATCTTCAGGATTCATCCTTGTAATCTTCTTTGTTACCACATTGTTTTGATTTCCTTCAACCACTCCCATCCTATAGATGATATCTAATACTAGCATTACCATCTACCTCTTCTTACTTCATTCTCTAAGGACTTAGAGTGATTGTTATGATAAGGACAAAAGTTGATAGGTCAAGAATTGATAGGTTAAGAATTGGTGAATCAATAGTTGATTACTCAACATTGATGAACAACATATATTGAGATAGGATTCCATAAGGATTGATATGGAAAGAAAAATATATGGTGCATGATCTTGACTTGGTTTCTTTCCTACTCAATCACACTAAAGGGTTAAGATTAGGTATTACCATGATACTTATGGTATAAGTAGATGAGATTAAGATCGATCAATAATTAGTTGTTACATTCTTATTACTTAAGTTATATTTATAACTTGGTATTCATGGGTTGTGTAATGAATACTGGGATATGATTACTTGAGGATCAAATATAATCCATTGAGTCATGTATTCGGGTTTAACTCTTATTACATTTGATCTACCCTTAGACCAAATCATGTTTACCCAAAGTAAGGTTTTAGCAAAGTTCATATATCAACTTATCGCAGTCAACTTGATGATCTACTTCAATTCCATCAAGTTAAGAGAAGCTTCAATCACCTTGACAAGTTTTGTTCAAAAGCGCAAAAATTATTCGGATTTTCTATGCATGAATGCAATGCACACATCTGGGTTCAGCTTATTTCTAAGCTCTAATGCTGGGATGTTACAGACTCTCCCCCTTAAAATAAACTTCATCCTCGAAGTTTGTAAACTATCACATTCTACAGTAAGGAATAGTCTTGCATTGATTACGATATGTCTCAACGCCATGGTAACCTCAGATGGAAATAATTGTAGTATTCCATATCCAAATCTTTTCCTCAAATCCTCATTATACTTGGAATTCTCCAACTTGTTGTCTTTAATAATCCAAAGTTTCTTTTACTATCCTTCATTAGTTCCTTATCCTAATTAGGTATCCTAATCAAACTCCTTAACTTAATCAATAATATTCTTTATTATACTCTGTAAGGTCTAGGAAGTCTCACTAAAATAGGGTTTTAGCTCTATTAAACAATAACTATGGTCAAAATACTAACTTTTGATTTGCGATGGTATGGTTTATATTGGTAGTCCTTTCAAAGATTAGATTTGAACTCATTTAGTCCATACCCATCGGAATTTCTTGTTTCTCTATCCAAGTCCAATTGGATATGTTTTATTCCCTTTTAAGAATCACTCAAGAGTTGTTTCCTTTAGAATTAGTCTTTTAGGACTATTCTATTTTATCACCTTCAAGCCTGTACCTTATCAGGCTTTTGATAATCTTTTGTTATTACCTTAAGTACTTTTTAAACTTCTTTTTATTAATTAGCCTAACGTTTGAGCACTACTATCTTGAAGTAAACTTCGATCTTTCATACAGACAAACTTTCGAAAATACTTCCATAATAATGACTCCTTTTAACCTTATGAAAATAAGACTTAATGTTATTGTCGGGTAGTCCTTCTTCTGCAACCTTTATTCGGAAAGTCAGATAATGATACTTTCATTTCTAATGTTTACTCTCCCCCTTAGGGTTTACTAATAGTCTTCAAACTGCCTATAGAGTAACCATTGGCTCTATAACTAGGATGTTGGTCTTTGTTCAGCTTATACTTTACCTAATTAGGGTCTTATGAAAGATTGTACGGTGTATCCACACAATTGTGGATCTCCGAAGCGAATCTTTCAGCATTATTGGTCTTACTTACTATTTGCACATTTTCACTTGGATAAGTCTGACTTCGCGAAGTGCCTCAAAAGATGGTCGCTTTAAAATCTTATACTCCTTTATGTTTCACTTAGCTTAGGCCAAGTTTTATGCTCTTTATGCAACCCTTAAGATGATCTGGTTAACTATGTCAACCATCACCGGCTGCGAACAAGATACCAACTGTGGATTAAATACTAGCTGCGGATCATCCTTGGTTGTATGAATTACACCAAGGTTTCCAACGTACTTCTAGCATTCTCCCTGAATTGTCAGAGCTTGAATACCATTTTGGTTCCAAAGCTTCTTCTCTGTACTAATTCATGATGCTTCCATGAACTTGGTACAACTATTTCATTAGCTTCTTAGAACATTACCTACTTTGAATGAACTTTAAGTTTATTCCTTCTTATTGTTCCATACACCTTCTACACTAATCTTCCTTCTTATTGTTGATTAGTAATGATCTAAGCTTGATCCATCCTTCAGATTGCGTTGATACTCCTTATATTTGGATTTACCCTTCGAGTAAGTCTTCATATTGGTCTTCGGTACTCGTCACTCCCTTACACGAATTCCCATTCCTATCTAGGTCTATAACATCAAGTAGTAACTGGATGTTGCAAAATGTATTTGCACATCAAGTCAAACTTTATGTACAGATCTAGTCAATCAAGAAGATCCAAGAAAAACAAATAAATCCAAATGTGGTACATATAACACACGATATTCTAAGCCCATAATATAGTAGTTGAGTATAGTATCTCTCGAATTCAGGCTTAGTTGTGTAGTATATGACACCTCCTCATATAGGTTTACATTGTGATACTTAGCACTTAAATGGTCAAACTATACCTTGTCTCAATATTTACCCTAATTGCTCAATTGCAACAACATAAATTTAGGCAAAGTGGTCTCAATTTGGTTTCGAATAACCTTTGATTTCACTTTTGGAATGGCTAATATAACCAACCAGTCATTATTTAGTAATATAACCTCACATAATAACTCCAAATGATTAATCGGATACTATTTGCTAACTTAAACCGGAGATTATTAAAAAAAGTTAGCATCCATGAATTCTATCATAGCTCTACCATGTTATTTCTAAACTTCTACTTCAAACTAATTCACTAAGTACTTGTCATATTTACACCTATATCATGGTTTCGGAGCTAATCTCACCAGGCTCTTGTTATATTTTACATATTCATTATGATGGCTAATCTAACCATGATAACTTTGTTTCACATTACTCTATCATTCAGTCTTAACATAATCTCACTTCATCACGTCGAATTCTCAAGTGAATTCCACATGATTACTACTCATTACATCACATTTATCCTAATGATATTCATCATATTGTCTTTGGTTATCAACTAACAATAAGATTCTACTATCTGACATGAATTCTAGGGTTAGGCTACACCATTAAGACTACTTCAATGGATGTCTTAAACTTGATCCTAATCTATTGTGACCAATTAGCTTTCCTAAAGCATCTTGGTGGATTTATGTCTCCCTCGGAAGACACTAAAGAGCACTATACTTGAGAAAAGATAAAATAATTACTCCTAAGAAAGAATGACTTAAACATCTGACTTAGGTGTGATAAGATTATCCTCAAGTGGATACTCATCACAAGTCATAAGAATATTTGGTTTAGATAAGATGGCTCCTATAGTCACTATCCAACCTACAGATCTTTCTAAAAGGATTTAATCCTAAGGTGAAAGCATATGCTCTAATACCAACTGCGGTGACCCAGCATACCACTGCATGATGTAGTACACTATATTCGTTGACATAACACCAATGAAACACCGTTCACTAGTATTATATCCCTCAGAGTAGTACAACAGAAAAACAGCAGGCCCAAGACATGACTATAGGTTACAACTCAACTCTTTACACAAGATCCAGAGAACACTCTAGGTTAAAGAGAGAAAGAAACTTCTTACAAAGAAGAATCAGAAATAAGCAACTCATAACTATTATGCTAATAAAATTAGCATCTAACTATTTGTCTTGTATTGCTGCTATTGCAGTACTCTACAGAAGTAGGTTCTATGGCTAGAGATTCTATTCTTATCTAATTCGCAACTTCGTCTTCACTTGAGTTGATATATATGTTGACTTCCTTGACTTCATTGAAGAGCTTTAGATTTTGATGATGATTCCCGGAGCATAACTTGATGTACACGTCGTCTATACTGGCTTTAGAACCTAGCAAGGGTTAAGGAGATACTTTGAGTATGAGCGTACTCAGCAAGTTCACTAGAAAAGGAGTGTTTGATGCACTATAGCTACAGCCACAGACCGTAGGTTGTAGGCAATACAAGTTTTTGTAAACATTTCTTCAAAGGTTTCTTTTATTCTGAAAAGCTATGTCCATCAGCCTTCACGGGTTTACCAGAACTTTCATGGAGTTCCTTTCCCGCCACGTTCGCAGCTCCTTCCCGGAACAGGGAGTAACAAGTTACAGTTTTTACACTCTGTAGAGGTGCGTCACTTTACCCATGAGAGATCTTAGCTTGGTTGCACATCCGAATTGCAGGTTCGTTCACACTTCCTTGGTGTGAGGCCCAGACTAAGATCCAAGCCAATCACTGCCTTCTTCGCGACCCCGCATGTCTCCTTGGTGTATGCCAGCCCACCTAATGAATTACGGCAATTGGCAGTACAGACCGTTCAGATGCCGAAACTATCGTGGGACGTTGAGGGCTCCCAATCATATGTTGCATATCGTGTATGAATTACCAATTAATATGCAAGCTACGAGTGATAACAACCACGACCCGCACATCCGGCTCCATGCGAGAGGGAAAAGATACAGCTGACTTCTCCGTCCCATTCAAAATATCATGGTCAACGCGTAATATACGGCGCAAGAATCACTGGCGACATTGGTTGTTAAGTCCTAGATAATATGTTCCTTTATCACCGGAACTCTTATAGTAGGTTATTACCTCATGGTAAATAACCTATAATCACATTATTATGAAAATAGTGTTTTTTGTTCTTGTTTTAATGCAGGTGATGACAACACTGGATTTGCAAAATACTTTACAGAAAATAATCAAAGGACATGAGAAAGTGTGAACTTGCCTTTTGTGATTGCAAGATTATGCACTCACGGTCTTAGAGACAATATAAGATCCAATATCTGAAATCAGCATCATTGCTCCGGTAAGGACTAATGTTTAATGAAGCAAGATGCTTTTATGCATAAGTAATGTAATGTAAGTTGATAAACACGAATCCCGAGAATAACGTTGTTCTAGGGTTTGGATACTGGAGATGGTTTTTCTTGGAATGTGTTGCCCTTTTAGATTAAGTTTCACACATGTGCTTCTTATTAAGGCTTGTGAGTGTGTGTGTGAAACAACATGTAATTATAATATCATAAAACAATGAGATATACTAATGAGATGTGCTACTCAAGGACTGCTTATATGAGAATTATCTTATCTTCGAGTTTTACCTTGCAAGTGATGACATTTATAAGGAACTTAAGTGTTAACAATCCTAGGTATATAAGTAAAGTATAAAGTAAGGTGTTTATTATTAATTGTCATATGTTGATTGAAGTGGCAAAATGAATAACTTTTGAAGAAAATATTCCTTTATTAAGGTTTAAACAATCTTTGTGGTTAATCAGATGTGGTCGACGTTGTTTGTGCTGGCTTGAATAGTTTGGACTTGAGATGCTTTACAATTTAATTATACCAGACCAAAGTTAACTATGAAGTATATAATAAAGTTTTAGCATTATACTTAAGGTCTGGTGGACTAAAGTTAACTTTAAAACATAGATGGACTTTTAGGTGTAATTCTTATTATACTTATACCTTGTTCACTTTATAATGTTTCTTTAAAGTTACTTAAGAATGGTATTATTTTTAGTTGGTAATGGTTTATTTACATTATAAACGTATAAAGGGATTTATCTCCCTATAAGGGTGTGGTTAAGGTTTGTGAATAAGTAAACAATATTATTTACTAGTTATGAATTCACTATAGTGTTTTGATTTGTTTATAAACTTGTGGTTAAAGTAAAGGAATAGGTTTTATTTCACTATAATTTATCCTTGGAGATTTTATATTGGATAATGATCCTTTTATAAAATAATCTACACTTATGGTTGAATGATAAATCAATAAAATTGCATTTTTAAAATGTGTTGAACCATTTTGACTTCATAATATTAGTATTTAAGACTAATACTATTTATTAGATTTAATTGGTTAATTTAAGAAATATTAATAAATTTTATTTGATATTTTATGAATTATTTACTAAAGAAATAGGTTAAATTGAAGTTATTGAAATGTTTAACTTTTCATTTAAATTAAAAGTGGAATATTATATTTTTAAAGTATAGGTATTATTTTTGTGATCATTTTGGTATATTACATTTATTTTTGTGATTTATAAATAATTAGATATGATTTTTATAAGATTTATTACTTTATTAATACTTAATAAATAATAAATATTTCATTAAGTGAAATTATAATGCATGATTATAATTTTAAATTATTGTTCTTATTTTTCTAATATTTTTGGTATTTTATTTATATTTTTTAACATTTACCATTATTAAAATATGAATTATCAAAGTTTTATTAATTATAAAATCTTTATTAAATAATAATTATTTAAATTATTAACATAATAATGCTTGATAATAGTTTAATGTTATAGATTTTAGTTTTCTGAAAATTTTCATATATTATAAATATTTTTCTGAATTATAAAACAAAAGTTATTAAATTTTTAAGATTAAATAATTTTCTAATTAAATTCTAAATAATATTACAAATAGCAAATTACTTTTCTTACCTAGACCTAACTTACCCTAGTCACTGACATGTGGGGCATTGGCCACGTTGGTTGACACCTAGGCAGTGGACTAGTCAAAAGTGGACCTGGTTAAGGATGACGCATGCGTGATGTAACGATGACCTCAGCACAAATCCATATTTCTTTTTACACTCCAGGCGAACCTAACTAGAGAGACCGACAGATGGGCCCGTGGCCCCGTTTAACTGCCACACGGGCTCACGGGAGTCTCGCCGGAATCGCACACGGGACGGCGAGAGAGAGGTTTCTGGGAAGCGCGGCTAGGGTTTTTCGATACAGGAGAGTTCGCTGAGCATAGTTATGGCGACGCCGCTCCTTTTTGGTCATCGAAAATAGTTCAACAGCGAGCAACTACGGCGGCGCTCGTCGGCCTCACGACGAACTCCCGCTAGAGGAGGAATTAGGAAACTGTAATAAGGCCAGAGATGCATGAGTGTACCCTGAGTGTAGTCGTGTGATCCTCGTCGACGATGGTGACCGGAGATGAGCGCAAATTTGCGGATTCCGACGACCACCGTGGAAAGGGATTTTAGAATTTCTCCTCCATCTGAGCTCCTCATGTTGTTGTGCTCCACCTAGAGGATCTCGGGGACACCGCGCTTCTTCTCGATCATCCCATGGTCCTCGAGATGGCCTGCATTAGTGGCTAGTCGGAGCTCGCTGTCGGTGACTTCGGTGTTGTGAATGAAATTAGAGAGAGAGCGCACGAGGAATGGTCAGTATTAGGATTAGCGCTTCACCGTGTCGTTCTTATCCTCGCGGAGGCCTCGGTGGCGGCGTCACGTCGACAGCGGCATCGGGTGGTCATCGACCCCTCTAGCGAGCTGCTTGTCCAGAGGAGGAAGACGACAGATAGGATTGACAAAAGGTATGCGGGCTTGGGCCGTTGCTGGGCTGCGGTGAATTGAGCGGGAAAATAAAAGGTTGCTGCTGGGAAGTAGATAAGTGGAGGAGAAATGAGTCGGCCTGGATGTTACTCTGGCTCTAGTTTTTTTTATTAAACATAACTTTTTTATTTTCTATTTTCTTTAAACCCTTTTAACTATGAATTTTTGTATGGATTTAAATATCCAGAATTGTTATAGAGCACATTAAATAATACAGGAATATTGGAAAATAAGTGGTGTTGATATCTTTCTTGATTTCCTTATAATTTTAAACTAATAGGAAACTATTTTATTGAGTGTAATATTCATCACTTAGGTTTTTAGAGATTTTACTTTTAATATGAATATATATATTTATGGAGAACGTATAAAATGATTTTTATTTCTTCTTTATAAGTGTAATTGTAATGGTTTAATATAACTAAGGATATGCATTTAATTTATCTCATATTCATAAACTTATTAAAGAATGTATTAATAATAATCCATGAGTTTTGATTCTTGTTAATTTATAATATTAAAGAAACTTATATATACATTGATCCTTCATAATTATTTGATACATAAAGTTCTAAGTACTAATAGTGTTTGAAATTATAATTGCTTGCCCTAGGGTTTTAGGGTTCTTGATACATTTCTATTCTTTTGTTGTTATGAATAAAGATTAATGGCTAAACACATTGTCTTTATGTTTGTGATCAGAATGATGTTATCTTTTAAAAACAGTGGGGTGATTCTTTATAATGACTTATGAGAAAGAATTGATAAAGATACTCCTAAGCACATATGGTTATGATAATTAGAATTGAGAAAAGATGTGCTTAATTGATTTGTTATAGGAAAATATTCCTATAAAGCATTGTGGAAACAAGATGATAGATCAACCATAGAAAGTGGATATTAGGTTTGGTTTTAGATTTAGGGTTTAGGGTTTAACATGGATTCCTATATTCCATACTTCATAATTCTGGACTTCTGGTTAAGGAATTCCTTTCCTAGATATACTATTTCTCCTCCTAAATCCATTTATAAATCAATGAGCTTGACACTAAAACTTTTCATAATCTTCTCATATCCATACTTGGTTAAATCAACTATTCTACTTCTGATGATCTCCAATCCATCAAGTAGTTACTTCTAACTCGACTCATACTCTTCCTTAATCATCCATCACTAACATTACTCTAATGGATGTATATATCAAATTCTACTATCCTTAAGTGTTTAGTATTTCCCAAGAGGAAGATACTACTTATCTAATTCAATGTGCTCTAGCATCATCTTAATCATACTATCATGGCTCTACTTGATTCCAGTATCTTATACTCCAACCTCTCATTGTATTAATATGACTTGTCATGGCTAATCTAGGATAATATATCTATACTATGGTTCAATCATGTTTTATCCACCAATGTCACTTATACTTGGTATAAGCATTCAATGTTGCTGACTAAGGCATGATCATTATAATCCTTTGATCCTTCATGGTTCAGGTTTCCAGTTGGCTAAACAAGGCTTCATCAATAAAACTTTACAATTGTATTGAAATTATCTTCTTAGTGTCTCTATTGGATTAAGGAAGGCTATTCATGGACTATGCTTACTTAATCCAATAAGATTACTCCTTGGTATCTATCTTCAGGATTCATCCTTGTAATTTTCTTTGTTACCACATTGTTTTGATTTCCTTCAACCACTCCCATCCTATAGATGATATCTAATACTAGCATTACCATCTACCTATTCTTACTTCATTCTCTAAGGACTTAGAGTGATTGTTAGATAAGGACAAAAGTTGATGGTCAAGAATTGATAGGTTAAGAATTGGTGAATCAATAGTTGATTACTCAACATTGATGAACAACATATATTGAGATAGGATTCCATAAGGATTGATATGGAAAGAAAGATATATGGTGCATGATCTTGACTTGGTTTCTTTCCTACTCAATCACACTAAAGGGTTAAGATTGGGTATTACAATGATACTCATGGTATAAGTAGATGATATTAAGATTGATCAAGAATTAGTTGTTACATTCTTATTACTTAAGTTATATTTATAACTTGGTATTCATGGGTTGTGTAATGAATACTGGGATATGATTACTTGAGGATCAAATATAATCCATTAATTCATGTATTAGGGTTTAACTCTTATTACATTTGATCTACCCTTAGATCAAACCATGTTTACCCAAAGTAAGGTTTTAGCAAAGGTCATATTGAAACTTATCGCAGTCAACTTGATGATCTACTTCAATTCCATCAAGTTAAGAGAAGCTTCAATCACTTTGACAAGTTTTGTTCAAAAGCGCAAAAATTATTCGGATTTTCTATGCATGAATGCAATGCACACATATGGGTTCAACTTATTTCTAAGCTCTAATGCTGGGATCTTACAATCATGGATCAATGAACTGCTAGAGAATTCAATTCACAACTGGTATGATATGCAAAGTGCGTTCTTTTCAAACTTCGAGGGAACATACAGGAGGCCCTGCACAGTCGGAGACTTGCAGCGTTGCACCCAAAGACCCGGAGAAACCTATCAGGATTACCTCGGACGCTGGATTGATACGAATAATTCGTGCGAAGGAGTAAACGAGCAAACTGCGATAGAAGATTTCATTGCAGAACTTTCAGTCGGACTTTTACGTCATAGGCTGAAGCGTGACCACGTCACAGATTTGGGAGAAATGATAGAGACGGCAAGCAAATATGCTGACGCCGATGATGATTCAGAAGGGCTGCTAAATATTCCGGCCAATCCCAATGTGGCCAAATAGCCAAAGCAAACTCATAAGCGCAAGAACACCTCGGACGAAAAGCCGTCTCCGGACAACGCAGCTATCAATGCAACGTTCAGATCTGGAGGACGAGGAGGGTGCGGAGGCGGCCGGGGTAGAGGCCGAGGAACTTCCCGAATCCAGGGCAGAGGAGACCAGCAACCCGGAAGAACCTATACCTAGGCTGACATTGTCAATAATCCCCATGTCCACCACTTGGATAGGAATAGAGGATCTACCCACACAAATGCCCAGTGTCGTTTCAACGACGACATCAAGAAAGACGAAGCCGCCGGCTACAGAGCCAAGCGACGAAAAGGAAAGAAAAATTCCGAGAAAGCAAAGGAGTCCAAGGAAGATTCCGACATAGAAGAAGCGGAAGCCGCTGCAGAGCCCATGCCGGATGGAAAGAAAACTTTTCCGACAAATAAAGACGCATACGTCTTCTTCCTTGGATCCCAACCAGCTAAGGATAAAAAAGAGGTTTTTCGTGAGCTTAATGCCAAAGTTCCGGCTGTCCCACAATTCCTGGACTGGTCAAAGGTGACCATCACCTTTGATCATTCAGATCACCCGAGGAAAACTCATCGTGGGGGAAGTACCCTCTAGTTGTGAATCCTGTTATTGATGGCTATGAGTTCTCAAAAACACTCATGGACGGTGGGAGCAGCATCAACATCCTCTACATTGAGACACTCCACCGCATGAAGCTACACGAGAGCCAGCTGAGTTACAGCAGTGTAACTTTCCATGGCATTGTACCAGGGAGACAGGCAGATTCTCTGGGTGATATTACTCTGGACGTAACATTCGGAACCCGAGACAATTACCGGACCGAGCCACTCTCTTTTGAGGTGGTACCGTTCAAAAGTGCTTACCATGCCATATTTGGATGTCTGGCTTACTGGGTGTTCATGGCCCGTCCCTGTTACATTTACAACATGATTAAACTTCCAGGTCCAAAGGGCGTAATCACTGTACGAGGAAATCCAAGTAAGGCGCGAGAGTGCAACGAAGGATCTGCTGCCTTCGCTGAAGCCATGTTGCACGCCCAGGAGTACCAGGAGATCAAGAAGACCATCAACCTATCTGAGATGCTCGCTACGAAGAACGAGGTGCGGAAGCCAAGTTTGCAGTTCAAGGCGTCGGAAGAGATGAAGAAGACGTCGCTGAAGGAAGATGATCCCTCCAAGACGATGAACATAGGGGTAGGCTTAGGCCACGCATAGGAAAGCGCGCTCGTCGAGTTCCTCAAAGCTAATTGTGATATCTTTGCATGGCATCCATCTGACATGACCGGAGTACCTAGGGAACTTGCCGAGCACTCTCTTAATGTGAACCCAGACGCTAAACCCATCAAATAGTCCTTCCGACGGTTTGGTGATGCAAAGCGCAAAGCCCTCCTAGAGTTAGCAAATTTTATAACAGAGGTCATCCATACATATTGGGTGGAAAATCCTGTACTTGTCCCTAAAAAGGACACCATTGATTTAAGGATGTGTGTTCATTATACCGCTTTGAACAAGGCATGCCCAAAAGATCCGTTCCCTTTACCAAGAATCGATCAAGTTATCGACTCAACGGAAGGGTTGGAATTACTCTGTTTTCTCGTTGCATATTCCGGATATCACCAAATACCGATGAAAAAGTCGGATCAAATTAAGATGTCTTTCGTCACTCCTTTCAGAACCTTCTACTATAAAACTATGACTTTTGGCTTAAAGAACGCAGGGGCAACATATCAACATACCATGCAACATTGTCTCAACGACCAAATAGGATGCAACGTCCATGTATATGTAGAAGACATAGCAGTTATGTCCAAAAAGAAGGGAACTTTAATTTCCGACTTGGATGAAATGTTTGCTAGTCTACGAAAATTCAATATGATGCTAAATCCAAAGAAGTGTTTCTTTGGAATTCCAGCCAGAAAATTGTTAGGGTTCATCGTCTCTAAGCGAGGCATAGAGGTGAACCGGGACAAAATCAAGGTTAGCTTAAACATTACCAGGCCGACTCGCCTGAAGGACGTACAGCGCCTCACTGGTTCCATTTAAGTGGTGAGTTGGTTTGTCATCCGGCTTGGCGAAAGAGCCGCACCTTTGTATAAACTCTTGAAGAAAACCGACAAATTTTTCTGGACCCCAGAAGCCGAAACTTCCCTGGAAAGTTTGAAAGATCTATTTTCAAAGCCACCAGGTCTCGCAGCGCCAGAACCTCAAGAACCTATGTTACTCTACATTGCAGCGACCAACAAGGTCATAAGCGTGGTAACAGTAGTAGAGCGCGAGGAAGAAGGCCACGAGCATAAGGTGCAGCGGCCAACTTATTATCTAAGTGAGGTCCTGACAGAATCAAAGCAACGGTATCCACATCACCAAAAGCTAGCCTATGGAGTGTTCTTTGCATCCAGAAAGCTACGCCACTATTTTCAAGAGCACAAGATCATAGTAGTGACCACAACTCCTCTGCGAGATATATTCAACAACCGCGATGCCGCAGGACGTGTCGCAAAGTGGGGAATAGAGATTGCAGCTTTCGACATTGAGTACAAACCACGTACAACAATCAAGTCCCAGATTCTCGCCGACTTTGTTGTTGATTGGATAGAAACGGCAGAAAACACATGCTTGTTGGGCCATGTAGAGATGAAACAAAACCTTTTCCCTCTAACGTGGTGATCCCATGATCCAGTTGAGGTAGAAGACCACGAGGTTTACCACTAGACGCACAGTTGCGGATTACTGATGAAGCGCGTCAGTTGATTCAGTGTAGTCCTTAGTGATCCGATCTGATCGTCCTGGTGCTGATCGTACAACACCTCTGCTGGTATCCACACGTACAAGGAGGAGCACCGGCCGTGAACTACTAGGTTTGTTATGACGGTAGGACTGCTGTGGAGCTGGGGTTTCCAACACATGGAACGACCTAACCGATCAACGACTAACCCTTCTAGGTTACTGTGCTCCACTATATATAGGGAGTGAACGTGGGCTCCACTTGCGTGGCCCATTCACTAAAGCCCATATGATTCCAGTCATCGTGAGTCTGACTCACTGACTCAATACAAATCCGGCTTGGGTCCAACCCAACCAGATTTCCGGTTAAGATCCTATCCCAACTTGCTCCCACTCTTAAGTGTGTGACCCCGCAGGATCATGGCTACTTGGAAACAATTGGAGTCCGACTCTCAATCGATCAGTCGGTAGTGGCTCCTAGCAGAACGTGCCGACTCCCAAGCACCAAAGAGTCATGACGACTTGCCTTTCCAGTGCGACTTGTGTGTGAGTCCCTTTTGCGTCACGATATACCTTGTCAGACTATAGGCGAATATTTGTCATCCCTTAAATAGTCCGACTCTCTTCTCGATCTGAGATAAGTGATTCACCTGACTAACTCTTAGTGGATCGCCTCGGTTGACACTTAACCGAGTCGTGCATGGCCATGCTTTCCGAAGCATATGATCCGAGAGGGCCTAGAGAATATCTCTCCAAGTGGAGGGGCAAAATCCCATCTTGGTTATTCACATCACGCAGCTTGATTCTCAGTCGACCCAAACTCTGCCTTTATAACTGCCTAGTTACTGATCAATGTTTGACAGAACCTAAGTCGGTGATCCTCAACTCGGACTATTAAATAACCTCAGGTCTAAGGATTACATTGATTGAGATATACAAATGACAACTTGTTCATTGTACCTCAATATGGGTCAATCCGACTCGCTAAACTCTTTAGACGAATCTGTGTAAGTCAGAATAGCATCTCCATGCCCATGACAAGTGGAACTGAGTCATCAAGCCTACTTTCACATTGATCTAAGTTGTGTGTCCAGCACAACCTCAATGACCAAGGACATTTAGTATAAACAACATGAATGTATAGTTCCATAATCGAATCACATATTCAATGATACACATCAGATGTTTATACAAGGACAACTTAATATCTTTATGAATACAATGGGAAATATCATCATACATGATTGCCTCTAGGGCATACTCCCAACAAGGCCATCTAGACTCGGAATTTTGGACCCTTCACTTCAACAGATCAAAAGCACGAGGAGGCTCGGGTGTTGGCGTGGTGATCAAATCACCCCAAGGAGATAAGCTGTTCTATGTATTGCAAATACACTTCATGGGAACCAATAATATTGCCGAGTATGAAGCGCTGCTACATGGAATACACATGGCCAAAAACATTGGCATATCAAGACTCATGTGTTACGGAGACTCGGATTTAGTTGCACAGCAAGTATCCAATATCTGCAATGCAAACAAGCACATGGAAGCATACAAAGCTGTTGTGGATGAACTATCCAAATCGTTCGAGGGTTTTGAGGTTCAATACATCCCTCGAGCAGAAAATGAGGAAGCAGACGCGCTATCAAGAATAGGCTCTGTGTGGAAACAAGTACCGGATGGAGCTTTTATAGAGAATTTAAGGGTCCCCTCCATAGTCGGAGTTGATGAGGACTATCTGAAAAAATACGACTCACCTTTAATAGCAGTTCTGGCTGTAATTCCCAGCTGGATAAAACCCTATCTGGATTTCCTGATAGATGGAAAACTACCCAAAGACGAAATTCTGAGCTGACAGATTGTCCGACGAGCAAACGCCTACACCATAATAAACGGTGAGTTCTATAAACAGAGTGTTTCTGACGTGTTTCAGAGATGTATTTCTTCGGAAGAACGAGTAGAAATCTTAAGAGAAATCCACGAAGGCGAGTGTGGTCACCATGCTGCAGCTAGATCCTTAGTGGCAAAAGCTTTTCAACACGGATTCTTTTGGCTTACAGCTAAGGAGGATGCCGACAAACTGTTAAAGACATGCAAGGGCTGCCAAATGTACGCTCATCAGGCACATGTCCCGGCTGAACAGCTACGAACAATCCCTATTAAATGGCCGTTTGCGATCTGGGGGCTTGATCTGGTAGGGCCGTTTCACAAGGCAAAATGTGGATTTACTCACCTACTAGTGATGGTGGATAAATTTACAAAATGGATTGAGGCTAAACCCGTAACAAGTTGCGATGGAGCCACATCCAGAAGATTCGTCGAGGATGTAATCATCAGATTCGCATATCCGCACAGTATAATTACTGAAAACGGGAGAAATTTTTCCATGGGTGAACTTGCCGAATTCTGCGAAGAACAAGGGATCCGACTCGATATTGCATCAGTCGCACATCGACAAGCCAATGGACAAGTCAAAAGAACTAATGGCCTTATTCTACAAGGAATCCAGCCTCGCCTTGAGGCACAGCTTCGTCGGGCCACGGGGGCTTGGGCGGAAGAATTGCCGTCTGTGATATGGAGATTGCATACAACTCCTAACAGGTCAACCGGCTATACTCCTTTCTTCTTGGTCTACGGTGTAGAAGCAGTTCTTCCAAGTGATCTGATTCATTAGGCTCCACGAGTTAAGGCGTATATCGAAGAAGATGCAGAAGTTTCTCGGCAAGATGATCTCGATATAATCGAGGAAGTACACGTCATTGCTGAGCAGAGATCTACAGCCTATCGGCAAAAGTTGCGCAAGTATCATAGTCAGAGAGTGCAAAACCGTTCTTTCAGAAAAAGCGATTTGGTTATCCGACTTGTGCAAAACAGAAAGCACAAACTTTACCCAATTTGGGAAGGACATTTTATGGTTACCAGAGTCCTGCATAATGGGTCATATTATTTAACCGACATGAGACCAGTCAAGGAAAGACCCGATACTTGGAAAAGGAAGAGAGCTGCTGGCAGCACAGACCCAGATGAAATAGACCGTCCATGGAATATTGTTGTAGGGGTCCCAACCCAATAAGTTAGGTTCCTCCTGTGTTTTACAATGCTAGTCCCTGGATCAATAGCTAGCATCCACAGTTAAGATGTAATATCAAGATACAAAGGTCATATTATAACTTTATAACCAGGAATAACATAATTCTATTACATCATACATAGCTCATTTGGCTATTACATTACATTGCAGCGGAATAACTATAGTCATGGGTCCTTCATCTTCAAAGTGCCACAGGCAGATGTTGGTTGTAGACTTTGTAGTCCTAGTCAATCAAACAATCTTCATTTAAAAACAATCAACCTGCAACATTACAAGTTACAGCCACAAGGGTCAATACATTTTGAATTGTATTGGCAAGCTTCACTTCTATGTATAATATGAGTGGATCCTATCATTATATGCATGTTTGGCTAATTAGAGTTTAAGGCTTATTTGCATAAAGCAATATTTTATCCTATCTTTTCAAAAGGGTTTTAAAGTCCTTTGTCAAATTTCTTTTCCAAGTTCCTTGAACTCCTTGGTAGAAACTCAAGTGTTCAAATCCTTGTCAAAATCTCTTGAGCACCTTGGTAACCCCAAGTGCAACAAGTTTTATCAAAACTCATGAGTTCCTTGGTAACCCCAAGTACATCATGCTCTTGAGCACCTTGGTAACCCCAAGTGCAACAAGCTTTACAAAATCTCTTTGAATTCCTTGGTACCCCCAAGTGCATCAAGTTTTTATATTAGAAGTTGGAATGTCGAGATCTCCCATAGTTCAAACTTTAGTTGCTCAGTATTGTCCATAACCGGGGACACGGCTAAGTACTTAGATTTTATTTACTTCTGCAGAAGGAGTACACTTTACCCACATGTAACAATCCCATCCTTTTGCCACCAGTGGCCTACTGGATTAGTGCTCACCAAGATGGAGTACTTGCAGATTGAGAATGTGACAAAGTCTTTCCAAAAGGTCCTCCCATACATCATTGCTAGCTTTGTCTTCAGCCCCCATGAAGCATTCCAGATCCCCATGTCCAGTAACTAAAGACAATGTATGGGTCTTCCTAATGTAATTGACTAAGCCAGAGCCATAATAGCATGTGGTTGCACACGAAAGCCACAATTGGAGAAGCATGTTTGATCTCTAAGTTTCCTAGGTGGTTTTATTTTGGAGCCCAACACAAAGTGATTTCCATAGACATGGTTCCCTTTTGTTGCCACCTTCTCCAAAACTTAAAGTGTCCACCACCTAGGTGGTTCATTGAGTCCTTGTTTTATTAAGTAAAACACAAGTCCTTTTCTCAATCTTTGTAAAATCTCAACATGTATCTCTTTTTCAAATTATAGCATATAGCATGCCTAAGCATGTACAACTTCAATGTTTTCACTAAGGAGTGTTTAGGGAATCCTATTAGGATTTAGCATAGCATAAGTACAGAAATATCTCTTCATGCATATTTTCAAAATCCACTAAGTATAATAAAAATAGTAGGACTTTAGATGATAGTGTAACTTGCCTTTTTGTTAGGGAATGATAGTCACTCCTTGATCTTGCTAGTCTCACAGTTTGCTAATTTTCACTACAAGTCAATCAAGCAAGACACAAAATCAACTAACATTCCAAACCAAGGTTAAACAAACAATTTTCACATTCACAAAGTAATGGATCCTAAGTCATGCAAAAAAGAGGGTTCTATTGCAAGGTTGATCTCTAATGGTTTATAAACTTTGTAAGGTCCACATTGGTCATTTACCAAAATGGCAAAGTCATTAGTTAGAGGGTTTTGCTCAAAGTATATTTTAAAATCCATTCAACATTTTATGTGGTGAAAATTATTCTTTTCAAAGCAAAACTTTATGTTTTTCACCAAGTAAGTTGCCTTTGGCAAGGCTTGGTGTTTTGGATCAGTAAGTTTGGTCCATAACATTTTCCCAAAGTTTTCTTTGCAAAAACATTTCCATAATAAAATTAATGAGTTTATTTGGCTAGAAAATGGCTAGGTTAAATAATTCAACTTAAATTTCACCAAAATCATTTTTAACACTATGGGTTGGTTCCTAGGGTCAGTAAGGTCACATAAATCCATTTTGCAAAAGATTTAATCCTTAAATCAATTTTAAACAATTTTTATACTCTAAACAAGTACACAAATGTTTCTGCAAATTCAATCAAGCTAACAGATACTATTTTCAAAACTAAGGCCATGGTTAGCTAGGGCTTGTTCTCCTGATTTCATTGATATAAAATTTGCCAAATTTGGACGTGTGGTTTGAAAGTTATAGCAATTACAAATTTGTATTCTAATGAGATCAAAATTCTGTTTTTAATCAGAACAGGGACACGCGGCGCACCGTGATTGGTCAGTACCGGTTCGGCCGGATCGGGCGATGCTGGCTGTTGGATCAAGTTAGATCGCATGGTCCAGATCACGTACCCCTTCGCGGTTAAGTGATCTATCGGGAGCGTCGGATCGTGATCCTACGGTGCTAACGTGCTCGACCATTTGCGAGCGGCGCGGGCGGTGGCTAGCGGCGGTGACGGTCAGATAGTGGCGGCGCTGGCGAAACAGGAAACGAGGAAGGAGGTGAGGGTGCTTACAGTGATCGCGGTGACGCTCTGAAGCTCAAGGTGCTCGTCATTGGGCAGGGGGCGCACGGGGACGGCGGCGATTGCTCGTCGGAGACGTCGTTAGCGTCGGGCTTGCTCAGGCGTCGTCGAGGACGAGGCTACAGCGCGTACCAGGGAAAACGGAAGACAGGGTCAGATGCGCACAGTCCTGGCGAGGATGCGTGCGTGAGCGAGAGGAAAAAGGGCGGACGGAACTACCTGGGGTACTCGCTGGAGTGAGGCAGACGCGGCGGCGCTCAGTGCTTGACGATGGCGAAGATTGGGGGCGCCCTAAGACAAACGGAAAGTGCTGTTAGGTTTGTCCGAGCCTGGAGAACATCATCGTGTTCTCGAGGAGGAGAGGGGTGACCAGAATCTACCAGTGGGCGTCGTCGGAGTTGAAGCAGACGGTGGCGACGGTGGCCGTTGTCGAAGGCGAGGTTACAGGGTACCCGCGGTCGAGTTGGATGCACTAGCAGATGCGCCTGAGAGTGGGGATGCTGTGAGTTTGATCGGGGAGGAGAGGGGCGGCGAGTCTTGGCCGGAATTGGCGAGGAGGGTCGTCGGAGTAGCAGCGGTACAGAGGAAAATTGGGGCAGCCTGGAGGCAGAGGGGAGGCGGTGTCTGGGGGAAAACGGAGGAGAGAGCGAGGCGATTAAAAGGGCGTGGTCGCGACGAGGAATTAACGCGGCGTTAAGGCGAATTGATCACGGCATTCATGGGCAGCAACGGCAGCGTCGTCTGGGGGAGGCATGGTCGCGCGAGGAAGAAGAAGGAGGAGGCAGTGTGGGGTCCGCTGGCAGTGAAAGAAAAGAAGAAGGGGAGGGGTCCAGTTGTCAGCGGCTTTGCGGGTCTGGAAATGAGTAGAAAACGCTTCGTCGTGGGAGAGGGGAGCTGGGCTGTTTGAGCTGTTGGGCTGGGCCTTGTTGGGCTGCTGTTATTTTTTTCTGCCTAATTCTTTTTCTATTTCTATTTCCTGATTTGTTATTTCAAACAATTATTCAAATATTCAAATAATTTCAACAATTCAAACAATCATTAAACTTTGTATTTGTGTTTTTGATTCTGTTCACCAACATAATCCAACACTTCAAAATAAAATAATATTTTAAATCTTTTTAGGTTCCATTTATTAATTAAACAAAATGGACTATGGTTTATTAATAAAATAGGGTTTGGTTTAATTAATAAAATCCCCATTTGAAATCCAATTATTTTCAAAATCAAATCAGTAGGTTTTATTTGAAAATACAATTCATTTGAAAATCTTGTTCTAATACAAAATATCATTTTATTTTAGAGTCCATTATTAATTAAATAAAATAGACTTTCATTATTAATTCAACTAGGGTTTGTTTTATTGAGAATGTTTATTTTAAAATCTAAAATAAAGTTAAAACACTTTAGTAGGTTTTAATTATGAAAATCAAATATTTGAGAAAACTTATTTTAAATATTTTAATAAGTTTTGATGTTTCAATTAAATTAGTAAGACCTTTTATTTAAATAAAGTTGGATATTAAATTCTTATTAATTTATTGAAATCAACTTTTGCTAATTTTATTCAAAACTAAATGTTTTAAATCCAAAGCTTGTCCAAGGTTTAATTTGGCTTATAAAATAATCTTTATTTATAAATCCATCTTTTCTTTTGAATACCAAATCTTTTATTTTAAAAGATCCAAAATATTATTTCCAAAATATTTTGTTTTCCTTTATTTAAAATGTTTATCTTTTTAAATCCCTTTAGGATTTTATTTAATTCAAATGGGTTTGATGTATCAATTTAATTAAAAAGTTTCTTCTGGCTCTGAAAATCAAACAAAGTTTTATTTTATTCATTTATTTTCACATTACAAGATTTGGAAAATCTTGGGATGTGACAATTGCACAGCTACGTCCCTTCTATTCTTAGTTATATTTCCTTGTAATCATACATGTACATGTTCAAATTGAAATAAAGTGTTGGTTTCCTCATATTTTTATCTTTGAGAAGTTTTTGCCATCTTATTTCCAAAAGATCATGTAATTTTTTCAAAAATCCCAGAATGCTTGAAAGTACTTTATACTCATGTTCGTTATGGTTACGATTTTTGAATAATCTAAAAATATTTCCTTAGGGTACAAAGTTTAAATTATTGTCTATACTTTGATTATTTATCTGATTGTTTAGACGCGGGCATTTTCTGAGTAATGAGTTGTTTGTACTAGAAGCTGGCTTTGTTTCCGAGTTTAAACAGGTTTAGCAATTGCGCTCCGTTGCTCGGCAAAGTTTCTGTGCTAAAGGTTTGTAGAGGTCCCAACCTTTAATAAAGTAGAGATCCATGTGTTTACAATGCTAGTCCCTAGATCAATAGCTAGTATCCACAGTTAAGATGTAATATCAAGAAACAAAGGTCATAATACAACTTTATAACCAGGAATAAAATAATTCATTACATCTTACATATCTCATTTGGCTATCTCTTTACAATGCAGCAGAAATAACTATAGCATGGAGTCCTTGCATCTTCAAAGTGCCACAGGCAATCATGTTGGTTGTAGACTTGTAATCCTATTCAACATACTTCACTAAAATCAAACAAACCTGCAACATTATAAGTTACATCCACAAGGGTCAATACATTTGAATTTTATTGGCAAGTTTCACTACTATGTAGAAATAAGTGGAACCTATCAATATATGCATATTTGGCTAAGTTGGGTTTAGGCTCATTTGCAGAAAGCAATATAGTGTTATCCTATCTTTTCAAAATAGTTTTGATCATTTGATAATCTTTCTGAACTCCTTGGAAAACTCCAAGTGCTTCTAATCCCTTGTTGACACCATCAAGTTTTACTTTGAGAAATTGGAATGTCGAGATCATCCATAGCTTCAGGCCTTAGTTGCTCAGAGTTGTCCGTAACCGGGGACACGGCTAATTACTTAGAATTTGATCTTCTACAGAAGTTGTTACACTTTACCGACATGACACAATCTCGTCCTGACGCCACCAGTGTCCGCTGGATAAGTACTCACCAAATGGAGTACCGGCAGATTGAGAGTGTGACAAAGTCTTTCCATAGAAGTCCTCCCAATACATGATGCTAGCTTGTCTACCAGGCACCAATGTAAGGATAAATTTCCAATACATGAATCTGGTTAACCTGAGTAGATGCCAATGCAAGGGTCTTCCACTATGTAGTTGACTAAGCCAGAGCCCATTTAGCATGTGGCTGTACACGGAAGCCACTATATGAGAAACATGTTCAATCTCTAAGTCTCTGGGTGGCTTTCTTCTAGTGCACATACAAAAAGATAGCCATATAAACATGGTTCCCTTTGTTGCCACCTTGTCCAAAATTGAGTATCCTCTTTCCACCCAGGTGGTTCATTGAGTACTTGTTTTATTATATAAAACATATATTTCTCCAATACTTCGTATATTCATAACATGGTATTCCACCCCAAGTCTATAGCAGGGCTAAGCATACTACAACTATCATGTTTTCACTAAGGAAGATATAAAGGATATCCTAATAGGACATAGCATAGCATAGTAACATAGTAGCCCTATCATGCATACTACAAAAATTCCACTAAGTGAATTGAAAATAGTAGGACATGGATGATAGTGCCACTTGCCTTTTTAGTAGAGAATTTTGGTTCACTCCTTGCTCTTGCAAATTTCACACTCTTCAAATTTCACTACAATTCAATCAAGCAAGCACATATTCAAACTAGCATTCAAACAATTCACTCATAAAACAATAAAATCAAGCAATGCATTTAAGCATGAAAAAGATTGTTTTATTGGAAAAGTGGTTTCTAGTAGGCTCTAAACATTTTAAAGCTCCTATTGGTCAATTACAAAAGTGGTAAAACCATTTAAATTCAAGTTAGTGAAAATGGCCATTTAAATCATTTTGTTTTGCTATAAGTGATTTAAATCAAAGTAATATTTTTTAGATTTAGTCAAATATATTCTTTAAACACAAATGGTTAAAGGGTTTAATATTAATCCATTTGCAAAAGGTTTCACCTAAATTCCATTTTTAAATCAAACAATATTTTTATTTGCTAGAAATGCCTTTAACAAAGTAATAATTTACTAAGGTTAATCAAATATGTTTTCAAATCCCAAAACTTGGTGTTTAGGGTCAGAGGGTTTAAATCACATCATTTTCCAAAAGTTTTTACTTTAAAAGCATTTTTAAACCATAATCAATATTTTTATTTAGCTAGAAATGCTTTTATTCAAAGATTTAATTCCTAAGTGTCACCAAATTTAATTTTAAATATATAAGTTGGTTTCTATGGTCAGTAGGTTCAAAACAATCCATTTACAAAATATTTTACCCTAAAAACATTTTTAGAATAAATTTTATACTCAAAATTGGCCTAAACAAGTTTCTACAAAAAAAATCAAATTCATAGAATCAAAATACTAAACAAATTGCATGGTTGGGAAGTTAACATTTTTCTGAATCCAGTGATATAAAATTTGTAAAATTTGGACGTGTATATTTAAAGTTACGAATTTTACAAATTCTATCATCTAATACATCAAATTTCTGTTTTTAAAACCATCACTGGCCACGTGGTTGTTTCTTACTGGCGCGTACCGGTTCGCGCGGATCGCGCTCTGTGGACCGTCAGATCTAAATAAGATCGTGCGTCACAGAGCACACAATACCCCTTCGTTTAAGTTTTGATCGTGACGCTTGGATTTAGATCCTACGGTTCTAAACACGGCGACCACAGATGGGCGACGCTGGCGGCGGCGCTCTGGCGGTGGCATTGCCGATGAACTAGGAAGCGCGGAAGAGGGTGAATATGCTCACCAGACTCGCATTGAAGCTCAAGGTGGCTTCGTTCTGTCAAGGGGCGCACGGAAACGGCGGCGATTGCTCGTTGGAGTTCGCCGCGGCGCCAGGCGTCTCTGTTCGTCGACGGGGGCAAGTTTGCAGGTCATGACAAGGCAAATGGGAGACGCTGTTAGATGCACGCAAGGATGCTGAACACGTGACTAGTAACCAGAGAGGAGGGGGCAGCTTGTGCTTACGGGGAGAGGTCGCCGGAGTGGGCACAGACGACGGCGGCGTTCAGAGGTGGTCCTTGCCGATGTTCCGAAGCGTGCACGGGCTAGCTGGCACCACTGGTAGATGCGCAATGGGCTGGGGATCAAACTCGTGTGAAGCAGGGGCCGTGTGGGTGACTGTCCTCGCCGGAGTCGACGGAGGAGCTCATCGGAGCAGAGGTTGCTTGGGCTTGCAATTCTTGCACCCTGGTGGCCGAGAGGGAGTGGTGTCTAGGGGAAAGGAATAGGCGGCATGGGCGTTTAAGGGTGCGTGGTCACCGGTGAAGTTTGATTGCGCATTCATGCATATTTATGAAGATTAAAACGCGGCACAAACAGCGAGTGCGAGAGGGAACGGTCGACGCGGGTGAAGAAGAAGACGAGCTGGCAGTGGGGTCCAGCGGTAAGCGAGGTGGGGTAAGGCATGTGGGGTCCTGCTGTCAGTGTCTGAGGGGGTAAACCGCGCGGTGCGAATCGTTTTCTGCGGGGAGAGCCGGGTGGGCTGCTAGTTGGGCTGGACTGGGCCTTGTTTCTGGGCTGGGTTTGATTCCCTTTTTTTATACTGAATCTTTTTCTTTTTCCTTTTCTATTTTTCTGTTTTGATTTTTGTTCAAATAATTCAAACACCATTTGAATTCAAACCTTTACCAAACTTTGAGTATATTTTTAATACTTTTTATTAACATATTCTAAAGTCCATTTTATAATATTTCTTTTATTCTTTTAGGATCTATTATTTATAGACATTTTTCTTTATTTCAAATAAGATTTAAATATGTTTTCAAACTCTATTTGAATTCTAATTTTTACCAAACCTTTTTCAGTAGGTTTTATTTATTCTTTAGTGCAAATAATTCACTTTGAATTATTATTTAAAATACTTTAATCTGATTTAATGTTCATTTAAATTGGGAATTGTCTTTATTTAAATAAAACTGGATATTAATAAATCCTTATGATTTGATTTAAATAATCCTTCACTCTTTTTCTTAATCAATAATCTTTCATATCATTTGTTTGGCCAAGATTTAATTTGACTATTAAAAATTCCTTATTTATTTATTTCTTCCTTTGCCTTATAAAATCCATATCTTTTTATTTAAAAATTCAAAATTGGTGATTCCAATTTGCATAACTTTATTTAATATTTGTTTATCTTTTTAAATCCCTTTAGGATTTATTTGCTCAAGATTTGGCATGGATTTTAGATAGGGCTTTATTAGATTTGGAAATTAATTCCTTTTATCTTAATAAATTCATAAGTTTTTATCTATGACTACAAATTGAGTGAAACTAATTTCTATGGTTTTATAATATTTTTCTTTATAATTCTTGATCATTTATAAATGTTTGTTGACAAATTTTTATATGTAATAAATCCATAGTCTTAGAGAGATCTTGGAAATGATTTTCTTCCATTAGGGTTTTAGGGGTTTGGTTTTTTTTTCCCAAGTTTAAATTTTAAGATACATTCATTGATGAATGCATTACACCTGATTGAAATTTTATTTGATTCCCTTTTTATTCAAAGTTTTGTTCCATATGGGTTTTGATGTTTTCATTTAGAAACAAAAAGTTTCTTTTCACCCTAAATT
Source organism: Avena sativa (assembly GCA_916181665.1). NCBI lineage: Eukaryota > Viridiplantae > Streptophyta > Magnoliopsida > Poales > Poaceae > Avena > Avena sativa. The sequence continues at coordinate 346,620,265 of OV702285.1, read as the reverse complement.
TCAACAATCATTTCTTTTGTTTATTTATTTTTCACATTTCAAAATTTGGAAAATTTTGGGATGTGACAAGGTTGGCCGACCCATGAAAGGGATCAGGCAGAGAGCCAGATAAACCGGTAAGTATAGGCATAAATAAATAAATAAATAAAACGCAAAGTGCTTCAGAAATTTTCAAGCACAAATGCATAAAAATGTATAAGCAAAAGTGCTAAGATAGTAAAAGCATCAGTTTTTACATACCAGCACAAAATAAACATTGTATCCATCATTACATTTCCATAAGTTTAAGATAATGCATAGAAATTGTTTATGTCGCATGCGGTGGTGATGAAGCAGGTGGAGCATTGGAGTCAACAAGAGTGTCGCCCTCGACCTCAGACTCGGAAGCATTGTTGATTTTTGGCTCTTGAGGCGAAGGAGGAGCGACGACGTATTCGAAGAATGGCGTCATGTAGTTGGTCATCTCCGTCACCCGACAAGCGTAACTTGCACAAGACTCTTGGATGGCCTTGATGTCTTGCAGGTTACCCTCATCATCCTCCACGACAATGCCCTTCGTGACGTGCCAGATTTCCATCTCGCTATGGTGGCTCATCACCATGGTCAGAGCTGTTTGTGCACCAGTTCGAGCATAGGAGATCTTCCAGTCCTTGATCAACTTTGGAATCTCCTTAACTTTGTCCCTTACCTCAAGCACTGACATCGTGCGCAAGTCGGAAAGCTTAACGGACTCACCATCCTCCTCTAGAGTTTGGCGGAAGTCGAACAAGACATCTCCGATGAGCTTAATGCGCTCGAGGTGAGGTTCAGAAGTGGGAGAGTCGGAAAGATTCAGGGGGCTGGGAAAGAACCAAAATTCAGCTCAAGAGAAAGTCGAAAAATGAACAACACAAAGAAAAGATTCGAAAATCTTACCAAGCACGGAGTGATTCCATTCAGCATGCTACTCTTGGAGGCTGTCTAGTTCACTAGCTGAGGCCTGGGCAAGATCCCTCTGGATATCGAAGTCCTTCCTGAGATCAGCAGTTTCTTTATCTCGGAGGGCTAGGAGCTTCTCGAGCCTCACGGTCTCATGATTGCTTGACTCCAGGACTGCGGCTACGGATTTCTCCGATTCCAAAGTTAGCTTGTCAAGCTTGTCCCGGAGTTCAGAATTTTCTATCTCCAAGACCTTGAAGTTTTCGGCCTCCTGCACCATCTTGCTGGATTGACATAACAATTCTGCAAAGACAAAAATTTCAGTCGGACAAAGTAAATTCGACTATGACAAAAAAGATAATTGGCAAAGAAGAAGTCGGAAAAGTTTACCTTCTGCTTCATCTTTTTCAACTTTCAACTTTGAATTCTCAAAGCGCAAAGCCTTGATTTCTTTGCGCTTATTACTATTATTCTTGAGAAATTCCTGGTTGGAAGATGCAATTTTATGTAAGTTTAGAGACGAAATACCGTCAGATGGCTACTAAGACTCGGGCTGCAAATTTAACTAAGTAAAATTACAACACGAGCCTTCGGGGCTACGCTACATCGTTCTTGTGCAACCTAAAAGCATCAACTCAGAATCCAACAATGTTTATCCAACTTTATGCTTGGGGGCTAGAGTATATGATAATAAATGCAAATAAGAATCGGAAACTTACAATGTGTTCCAGGTGCATATTTTAAAATCCGAGTTTGGTGCTGTGAAACACCTTCTCGGTAAGGGTGAGGGACGGAACATCCGTCGCTGGAAGTTCGCCAAATGCAACTTTAGAATCCCGGACCAAAATTTGGTCTAGGAGGCTAACCAGCTTGACGTCTTCCTCCTCTTGGCTCGCTGCCTCTGGAGTCAAGGTTTGCTTCTCAAGACTGGATTGAGCCACCCTGAGAATCTCTTCCGTCTCTTTCCTCTTGAGGCCAGGGCCAACATAGTCAACCACCTTATCACCCGTTCATGTGGTCATCACCATGGGATCATTACCCTTGACGGGTTCACCCTTGTTAGTTGCCTAGTCATCAACGGTGACTAGGGCTTTCGATATTTTGCCAGCACCAGGGACGTAGAATCTCCCTGTGCTAACGGAGTAGTGGATGGAGTCAACGGTGGTGCAGCAGGGGAGATGACAAGCTTCTGTTGGTGCATCTGCTTGCCCGACTTTATCTTGCTCTTCAATGATGATTTAACTCTAGAACACAAAAATCCTAAATATTAGGTATGTTCTGGAAAGAAATAAAGGTACAGGAGTATGAAAAATGAAAGGTGGGGTGCTTACTTTTTAACTACTGGCAGCACTTGGCTACCATCAGCAACAACTTCCTTCGCCTTATGCTTCTTGAAGGCAGGGGCGGCAACTTCTTGCACTTCATCATCCTCTGTCGCCTCCGGGTCGTCTGAAGCATAGCCCTCTAGTGGAGCTAGATCGGACTCGGAGAGTTTCTCGAGCTGAGAGAGTCGAAAAAGCATAGATGAAAATAGAGTCGGATAAAGAACAGAAAAGAACGACGAAACGTAAAAGCAGAGTCAAAATATTTACTGGAGGACGGTAGGTCGTATACATCTTCAGGGAAACTTTCGGAACTTTCTGTTCCACTCTTTCCTTGATCATATATTGCATAAGGGTCTTGTAGTCCTTCGGCGTGAGCCGGCTAGAACTGACCCTCATCTTGTCCTTCTTGTCGCTCGTGATATGGTGCATGAGGCGGTCCCCGTGGTGATGGAGAGGCTAAATTCGGCGCTCCAGCCAGCAGTGGATCAAGTCAGATCCACGGAGTCCCTCATGCTTCATCAAATACTCGATCCGCCTCTTGGTAAGGATTAAAATATCCGACAGCTCCGGCACCTCCGCGTCCCATGAATCTTGGTGGGGAGCGGCGCCGTTGACAAATGCCAGAAGACCTTCTCCTTTCTAGGAGCCCGAATAGCCTTATGATAGAAGAAAGTTCCGGCCTAGCGTTTGACGGACTCACTAGAGTTAATCCTAGGATAGATCCGATTCCTCCTAAGGACTAAGCTAAGAGTGTCAGTGACATAAGGCACACCGGCACTGATGGAATTATTTCGAGTACCATAATAGTACCGCAAAAGAGTGATACTTGGCTCATGCCAAGAAATCCCTTGCACAAAGGTGCGTGAGCACTAAGCTCAAGCAGAGAGTTGGGAGGAAGATTATGGAGTTGCACACCGTAGTAGTTGAGGACCTCGACGAGGAAGTCCGACGGTGGAAAGCTAAGGCCGTGGTCGACGTGAGTGTCGAACAGCACCCTCTCGCCGTCAAGCGGCACGGGGACGACCTGTCCTAAGGCGCTCTGCTACGCACCGGAAACAATGAACCCTTCATCCTCCATAACTTGGAGCTCCGCCGTATCCATGGCGCTGGGGATCCAAAGACCCCGCATCTTCTTCTCTTCCGCCACCGACGAACCCACCGCTGCCGCTCCAGAGGTTAAGGTAGAAGCCATAGATCTTGGAGGAAGAAGGGCTGGTGGGGGAAGGAGAGATTTTTTGTTAATGGTGTGTATATGGGAACTGGTGCGGAGAGCTCGAGTAGTAAGAAGAAGCAATGAATGAATCGATGGAGAGATGAATCTGAGAGGAAGGGTTTTATCCCCTCTTTATTTGTCTCTGCATCAAGATTCGTGCGGTGAGACGCGTGATTATTGCCACGCGTATAGGAGAGAGGGAGTTAGCTTCCTCGCGACTCTTCCGCCCCCTCGATTTTCACGCAGGCATTGAAACGGCGTTCTGTTCCGTAAGGAATGGACCCACCAACAGTCGTGCTGATGGAAATCCTGTCAGTGATAGGACCTGGCCTGTAAAGTTGTCAGTCAGCATGCCGCTGAAAAATCCGGCTTATGTTTCAAATCAAGCAGGTAAAAGACTAAGGTCAGAGCAAAATATATCCGACTCGATTGACTCGGAATCCTACATTAGTGAAAGAAGTTTTCAGGAACCCTTCAAGATTCTCAAGATGAAGAAACCATCAAGCTTGACGATTTATCCGACATTGGATCTTGGAGACTTCCGGGGGCTACTGTTGGGGATATACTTTCCGTATATACCCACAGTACTCACTGACCAGTGTGGCCCACCAACGGGTTAGAGCTTTGCTTCACGGGCGGACCAGTTAGAGAAAGAGGAGGAGCCAGTTCCGGTTATAACAAGGCTCAAAAGAGTTACCGACTTAGGCATGTAGTATTACTAGTAGTCCAAGCTGAACATAGTTACCGACTATATAACGTAGCAGGATAGGTCTCTCTCCTGTAACCCTAGGCCCCGGTGACTATATAAACCGACCCTATGGGAGCCTTTAGGGCAACAACTCAATAGACAACCACAACCAACTCGCACAGGCGATCCTCTCTTGTAATCCGTTGCAACATCTGGCTTACACCGATATATTACTGGGTTGCCAGCAGGAGTAGGATCTGATCACCGCAGTCGGATCTAAACCTAGGTAAACTTGTGCTCACCACTCCTGGAACATCCGACGTCTCACACCCCATCTTTCCAACGCCACTAGGACCCCCTATGGCGTACTTGTCGACAATCCGACGATAGTGCATCAATGGAGAATATTCTCCCCCTTTTTGGGGCCTGCCAAGGATAGGGAATTTCGTGGATATGGGTAGATGCCTCCAAATGTAGGCTTTCTTTTCAATATATAGTGGTGGAGATGCAACCTTGGCCATAGGATGGATGCCCCTTGGATAAAAGGGCTCTTGGGCATTTCTAGAGTCCCCTCAGTCCTTAATGAGTCCATCAAGTCGTGGTTGGGTAGAAATCATCGAAGATGGAAGGAGTTTGAGTCAACCATGTCACATATTTTCGGAGTCCCTAAACTACTTATGTAATCCACGGTAATCCTATAAAAAACCATCCGGACTCCGATTTGGGTGAGCTTTATGTCTAATTTTGTTGCGCATAAAATTCCCCACAATTTTACTTTCTACTCTTTTTCCATTAGACATCATCTTCAGGGTATTTTCTGGCAATCTTCAAAAAGAGTTCTGCAGGGACAGATTCCACGAATTTACAGATTTCACCATAATGAGCGGTTTCCTTCAATATTTGTGTATTTCCTACACAACAAAGTGTAAAACAAGAACTTATGCATTTTTGCAACAATTAGTAGGTTAGTCCCAATAAATATAATAATGTCGCAAAATAATAATGATTTTGAAGCAATAAACGAAAATGTTCATTGATGCATTTTACATGTATCAATCGTTTATATTGTTATCGGTAGTTTCTCATAAACAATGTATTTAGTTTAATAAAGATTGTGTGGGGCCCCCGGATTAATCCTCTGAGAATCCCTGTTATGCATACACCACGATCGCATGATCAGTCTGTCGTGGCATATAATCGACAAGTATCAAAGTAAACATCCATTACATAAGGAGATAAAAGTCATACCTCAATTGCTATTCTGGCTACATCGTTCATAATCAGTGAAACGTATCAAGCGTCGAGTCCGAGCCATGCCTTAACCTGCACGCGGCTGACCGGGAGAACGTCGTAGCTCGCATACTCGTCGACTTCACCTTATTCTTTGCTTTCTTCTCGAATCTGACCAAGTTAATAGCTAGGAATAATGCCAGCGAGTACATTATATGTACTCGCAAACCACCTTAGGATAATAAAAATAAAAGGAAATACAGTATGGATATGGTAGTAGGAGGGTTCCATGAGAGGTTGTTTTCTTAAATAGTTTCTCTTGTAGATATAGTGTATACAAACTTTTGTTCAAAACTTCTGTAAAATATTTTGAAAGTCTTTCCGAAAATTTTTGGAAAACACTAGGATTTGGGTCACCATATTTCATCACCACGGTCCTCAATCGATCGGATTTTTCATCTTATGTGATCCTTCAATATCACCTCCCTTCGCTAGTGTCCTCCGGATCATTGGGTTTTGGAAACTCTTTCTTTTCCGGAAATCCTTTTTGAAAACAAAACCAGCACCGCTAAGAAGCAACCTTTCCAACCGTCCATTACCGTGAACACGGCTATTCGAATAGATTTACACTCTGTAGGGATTGCACACTTTACCCACACCATCCGGATACCCTTCCCTGATCCCATCGTGGGTCGAGTAACCGGTCGAGACTGTCGGAATGCCCACTCTGGCATAGGCCCTACCCTATGAGTTGTTCCTCTCAACACAGGGACATCGGGATCCACGGACCAACCGGAGTGCATTCCTACTCCTCGAGAGTGGGCACTTTCAGTGAGAGGCTTAGTATCGTCCGGCCGCTCCCGAAGGCGGTTCACATCTTCCCTAGGTCACTGCTACAAAAAAATGGCCCTTTCTATAAGGAAAACCCGGCATTCAAGAGATGTGATCCATTATAAGTAGTCATGAGGAATCCCATACTAGAATAGACAAACGTAAAGTCAAGCCCTATCCCATTCCAGGGTAATGTGGTTCAACTGGTTAATTGTTCAGGCAAAACTACATAGAAATGGGTGCATTTTTGTAAACATTTTTCTCCTTCTCTGCATCGTCATCCTTTGGAAAACTAAATATTTTCTTTTCTCGAACATCCATTGGTAGGTCAAACGTCACCAAGGTTTTATCATAAAACGTTTTTTAAACTTTTCCGGTGACTTCCCATCCTAAGGTTTTGCTTTGGCTAAACGGGGTCTCTGAAGGATGGTGGTGTTATTAACCACTTATTATACTAGGGACAAGTAGGTGTTACCAAAGGGGTTGTACCTAGTGGTACTAAAGTTGTAATAGTTTGGAGGTGCCAAGTGTTAGCGTGTTATTGACTCCTCGTTGGGAGAACCCAAGAGCAAGGTGTGATGAGCACAGCAGCAAGTTTTCCCTCAGTAAGAAACCGAGGTTATCGAACCAGTAGGAGGAAGGAAACGAATCAAAGGTGTTGCTAGGAACTTGGAGACCTGCACAACACAAACTCAAGACTTTTCCCCAAAGAACAGTGAGGTTGTCAATCTCACCGGTTGCTGTAACAAATGATTAATATATATTGTGTGGAAGGTAATAGTGGTTTGCAGAAAGTAAATAGTAACAGTGGAAGATGTATCAATAGTAAAGATTGGACCGGGGTCAATAGTTCACTAGAGGTGTTCTCCTTCGATAAATAAACATGGCATGCTGAGTAAACAAATTACAGCAGGGCAATTGACAAGACTGAGCAAGGCATAACAATTCAATACTAGACAAAAACATCCTATGAGATTCGATTGGGCAATACAACAAGATACATAGACCGCCATCCAACTACATCTATGACTAGAAATCCACCTTCAGTTTATCATCCGAACCCCCTCCAGTATTAAGTTGCGAGCAACAGATAACTGCTTTAAGAAAAGTGTGTAAGGTAAACAATCCACTTGTTCCATGAACAAGAGACCATTGTTTTCTCCCTAGTTGCAACATCACATCTACAACCTTAGAGATTTATGTCACTTCACTTAGAATAAATAGAGGCATGAACCCACTATCGATCATAAATACCCCCACTTGGAGTCACTAGCATCTCTTGGCCAAGATAGCTAATAGAAACAGAGAGCATGCAAAATCACAAAACACACAGACATGATAGAATCAATAAGACAAAACCATTAATCAATCTGACATATTAATCTCAATATCCATCGGATCCCCGCAAACACAACATGCATGATTACAAATAGATGATATTGATCATGAACGGAGCTCACAAGCTCTAAGCATGGTAGAAAAAAGGAGGATATACAACCATCTAGTTACTACATGGACCCTTAGTCCAAGGTGGAACTACTCACGCTTCATACCGGAGGCTGGCATGATGAAGAAGAAAGCCTCTGGGATGATCTCCCCTCCGGCAGGATGCCAGCAAGAGCTTCAGATCCCCCCATCTAGAGACGATGGTGGTGGCGGCTATAGACGGTTTCGTGGAATATTGATCGGCTACTTAGGGTTTTGGCATCGAGGGGTCTTTATAGGCAAAGAGGCAAGGCAGGGGGCCACCAGGGTGGTCACACCGCCCCCAGGCGCGACTAGGGCTATCCCGTGCCTCTAGGGGGTGTGACCCCCTGGTGCCTCCCCTCCGTCTCGTACTCTGGCTCCGTGTTCCCCATGGTAAAGTATTGACTTTGGGTATTGTCCCGTCCAATTCCAAGAATATTGATTTTCTGCCTTTCTGGAACCAAAAACAGAATAAAACATGCAACTGGCACTGTGGCATCTTGTTAATAGGTTAGTACCAGAAAACAAATAAAAACACCTCAAAGTGTAGACAAAGAAAAGAAAAGTAGATACTAAACAAGCATGGAACATCAAAAATTATAGATATGGTTCTGACGTATCAAGCATCCCCAAGCATAACTCCTACTCATCCTCGAGTAGGTAAGTGATAAAAAGAATAATTATTTAGGTGACATGCACCATCAAAATAAAGATCAAACCATTTGCAAGCATTGAAATCTGGGATCAAAGATCTCTAAACATGAGATTGAAAGATGGAGTTCTAGCAGTAAGACAAAGTAACTATGAATGCAACATGAAAGGATACAAACAAAGATCATGAATAACATGCATTGAAAAACGTTTGTTCGTTTCACATACAGAAAACATGGTGTAACATCCCAATTTCAGCAACCCTGATTTAGTGTCCAAAAGGCAAAAATCAGGGGAAAAAACTTTTCTGGTTATATTTTGCAGTGTTTGCTTGTTTTCATGCAACTGTTTTTTACTAAGTAATATACTTCTCACCTCAACACTAGTTTACAAAATCTATTTTACAAAAGAGATGTCTTGAGCCAAGTTGACTTTGACACAACAAATTACTTGAGCCAAGATGACTTTGACACAACAAATTAGTTTACTAGTTTCTATTAACAAAACTATGGAGACCTATATATAATCTCCTTATGTTTTCAAGACAGAACTCCCAACTACTCTTACCCCTAGGTTTTCCAAAACCTTTATTGAAACCTTTTCATTCCAATCTTGGTGGAAATACCAAGATGGTCCTTATCTTACTTAAAAATACACCCAAATCAAAATAACCACCCTTACATCAATCTAGGCTTGATGGTAACCCTAGTGGTAGTTGGATAAGTGATAAGATGAATTGCCTTGATCTGCTGTTTGATGAATTGCCTTGATCTGATGTTTGACGAATTGCCTTGATTTGCTGATTGCCTTGCTTGCTTAGGAAATAGAGTGAGCTAATCTAGTAGATCATCCCCTAGGACCCAATATATGCATGTGATCATCAATCTCCAACCAAGCATCCAAATCTAGATCAACCCAAGCCACTTAAGTGACCCTCTCATCCCCTAATCAGATCAATCCAGGGATAATCCCTCTTGATGGTTTCCAGCCTAGTGAAGAACCAATCCAAGTTTGTATCCCCTCTATTCAATCTATACCTCAACATCAACCACTTAATGGAAAGGATAAACCCTTTCAACCCTCTCTAATGTTTGCCTCTTGCATACTACTCAAAATCTCCAAATCTGGATTTCTTATCTAGATTCAATCTTTGGAGCTCTACCTTTTCCAACCTATGTGCATTCTTGAGAATATACTTTCACCATCTTGTAGTACATCTTTAGTAATAACAAATACCACTCCTTACCTTGTCTAGGCCATTCTAATTCCCACTCATCCATGATGGTTTTGTAGTCAAGATAATAATCATTTCTGCAAATCTTATCATCTTGCCTACTTTGGCAGAAGCTCACATCTATATGCCACCTCTCCTTAACAATCTATCTGCATGATTATGATCTACTAATCATGTCCTATCAACCCCCACTTCACTTGTTTCCGTTGGAGCCTTGTGCTTCTTAAACCCACATGGTTTAGGAGGCTACCTGATGTATCTGCTATGTCAACCTTATTTTCAATAAAGTTTGCCATCTCTTCTATATCACCTCAAATGCAAACAAGCCCAACAATTTCTTCCATGATCATCTACATGACTTGGTCTATCTATCCATATACCCCTTGTACCAAGGTGACCTTTGAGCTCACAAATAAAACTTGGTTTAGGTGGCATAAAAATAACCAAACCCTAGATCCTCCAAAATCTAGTTTCCATCCTTTTCACCACATTTATTCAAAACTCAAGGTTGGCCATGATGCATACATCAAGTTTACATCACCTACCATGAATATAATCATTTGCCAAATAATTTCCCCTAATTATTTGGAGCCTAAAACTAGTTAAATTCTTTTTCTGGCAAAATCCTGCAAACCTTGTATTTAATGGCAAGTTTGTTTTTTCTCCAAACCACTTTGCCAACTCAATGCATATTTGAGTTCTATACCTCATACCCTATCATCCCAACTCAAAAATAATTATTTTTGAGATTCTTTATTATTTCTTTTTCCCTTTTTCTTAAATGGCAGAAACAAGAAATAATTCCCTAAAAATACTTTTTCACCTCAATAAATTCAAATGAAATTATCTAATGTGTAATATGGTATTTAGGACCATATCACATCAAAAACCAAGCTTGTCCAATGTAAAAAATATCACCTTAGCTTCCATAATCTACTTCTGCACTTTTTGAATAAGTGCATTTAAATGGGGTTATAATCATTAGGAAAATCCCAATTAAACCTTGAAAATATTATTTGACCTCCTCTATCCAACAATACCATTTCCACACCTTGCCATATGCAAATTTTCCAAATTCCTTCACAAGCTTCCATTTGATCAATTTTACTAAAACCAAGCAAACTTGATTCAAACCAACTCAAACCCCCTCAATTATCTTCCAGGACTTCACCACAGCAACCAACACACCCCTGGTCGTGCACTGTAGCCATGTTACTATAGCACACCCCTCCCTTGTCTTTAGTGCTTGGAAGAGAGAGAGAGAGAGAGAGAGATGGCTTGGTATTACAAACTAGAAAAATATCTCCACCCAGCTCTCCCCTGCCCTCCCTGGTCGAGCTGCTGGACCCACACACCTCCCAGCACCACCCCTAGTTCCTAATGCCTGTCCAGCACCCTCCCCAAGCTCTCCCCTAAGCAGAGTCCACTATGGACCCTTGCCCCTTGGTTTATAAGGCCAGGAGCCCTGGCACCTCTTCTCCCCTCTCTCATTTGCCCCCAACAACCCCCCCCCCCCCCACACCCCAAAGCTCCCTCTTCCTCCCCCTTGCTCTGCCTTGCCCTTGAGAAGAGGAACAAAGGAGCTTCGGCCTCCCCCTCCCCTTGTAAGAACACCTCCTCCATCCCTCTATTTCTCCTGCTGCATGTCACTCTCCGGCCCTCCTCTACCCCCTCTGACTCTCTCCCGTGTTTTCCTATGCGCAGGAACGTCCCAGGAAGCTCCTTCGGCGAGCTCCCAAATCCCCCTCTCATCCACACTCGCGCGAGCATGTTCCCGCCCATTATCAGGCTCGGCATAGACTGCCGCGACTCCCCCGCCACCTCCCCGTCGCTGACGAGCCCTCAGGTGAGCCCACTGCTTCTTCCCGACGCTGCTAGGGTTTGCCCCGCTGCCAGTCTTGGCACGCCGAGGACGACGAAGGTTGACCATCGGATCTCCTTTATGCGGGCGGCCTGGATCTCCCCTTACCCTTTCACCCCCTCCGTGTCGCTGACGGTCAGGCCCGCCACGGCCTGTTCAAACTCCAGCTCCTGCACGCGTCGCTGCCTGGGTGGCCGAATCCCCCGGCGCGGCCGATATGTTCCCCAGATCTGGCCCAGAACACCTGCCTCTTTTATTACTTTTTGCCCAGATATGAAAAGTGTCTGTTTAATTTAAATGCAAACAAAAATGGAAATGACCCAAACAAATTTAGATAGTATTTTTCACACGTACTCAAGTCTATATTCTAACATTTAGACTTGGTGCCGGACCATTTTGATATTTAGATTAAATAGGATAAATCATCTACTAGGATCTGTCCAGATCATTAATAGTTTTCTCCAGAGGGTTTCACTAATCCAAATTATTTAAAACCAATTTGTTCTAGAAGGTACCGACCATACCTTGCATGTCCCCTGGCCCCGCCTAAAATGGCTATACCTTTAGTAAAAATAACAAATTCAGGCTATTTCTGCCTTTAGGAAATTGTATGAGTCAAACCAAACGAGGTGACCTAATTCCACCTCTATGTACACCTACTTATAAAAATCTTTTAAAATCCAGTAGCTCATAATTTCATGAACCTCTACTGAATTTTAGTGAGTTAAACTATTATGTGCATTGTTTATTCAAAATCACTACAGTAGCTCTATATCTCCAAAAAGGTTTATTCCAAATTCTATAGAAAGGTATTTCCGGTACCTAACATGTGTCCTTGGAATCACCTTAAAATCTTCTGTGGATTAAATTTGATGAAAAAGACTAATCCCGGCCAGTACTGTCTTTGGGAATTTCTCAAGGGCATTCTGCTAATTTTTTTGAGATGATTCGAACTCCTCTTGAATCAGCCCACCAAATAATACCTAATCACTCAAGGAAATAATTTTTGGAACTCCAGAACAGTTTTGGTGAATTATTTCCTAAAACTAGAGTTTTATCCACTATAAAAATCACTATAAACATTTGGAAATTGATAAAATAGTGAAACCACTTTTGTTGGATTAATTTTATCAATACACATATGATTTTATCATGTTTTTACAATGGTATCATACAAATCAAGCCCTTGGTCAAAAACCGCTCTCTTAGGTAATTCCTAGACCATAAATCTAAAAGGATCCTTTTTCCAATGCCTCAAAATCTTCTCCCAATCCAATCAAATCAAACCTCCAACATCCTGCTAATGTATATCATGTATTTATATTTTTCTTGCTATATGGTTTGATGTTTGTATGCCTTGTACTGAATGTGGTATTACTTGTTTGCATGTATACTCGATAATGGCGATAGTTGCGTTTGTAAGACGTCGAGAAGGAGGAAGCATCGGGTTTCTCTTATTATTATTTGTATTGGTATTCTGGTATTATAACAAAGTCAAGGGACACCTTGCTGGTCACAGGAAAGCCACCATTCCTGAACTCCTATGGTAACCTACTCCTTTTTATCAATTGTTTTATATCTTGTTTATCAATCTCATGATTAAATGCATTGTTTGTTTCAAATAAAAAGGCGTGAGTAACTTGGATCCTCCAAGTTATGGACAAGTGTCCATTAGTACACCTACCCTATTGACACCCATTTCTACCCCTTTAGATCGAGGCTAAGATGATTACCATCTTCCCTCTTGGAACCCACAAGTTTTCAATGATAAAACTATTTTGGGTTTTACCCTACTACAAAGTTTTCAAAATAAAACCCTTAGAAAGAGGCATCGTTTCCAAGTGGAGGTGTTACTAAAGAAGATATAAGGAGAATGAAGAGAAACCCAAGCAAGATAAAGAGAAGGGATGTTCAACGCCAATGTCCGGAACAATTTATCCGCGCAACCACAATACCCTAGTCCCTGGGGCTTAGCTCGTAGTTGTTGTCCTTAGTCGGGGCTGGTTGTACTTTCTTAACGGGAGAAATCCCTGGAAGCCCGAATGGACTCTACCACAGATCTACGGATTTGGGGGACATCGCCCGCTATGGAGGAAGTGTCGGTGCAACAATTGGGTCTCTCGCGGACGGTATGCTTTAGGAGTAGGGAAGGAAGTGGAGTCACAATTTTTATATTGCCAAGCTACGGGTTTGGGTATACGGAAGTGCTGCAGGGAGGAATATGGCGCTAAGCCACATACTCGTGACGGGGAGAACAAACCCAAAAGGAAAAGCCGCCTTTGCTAGGGATGGACAAATAAAAAGCAAGGTTTGATTATCCGATCCCCCGTCTACCATGTGTAGTAGGCCGTGGTTGTATCCCGGTGGATCTATTGATTCTTATGGGTAAAGTGCGCAAACTCTGCAGAGTCTAATCTACTCGAATAGCCGTGTCCACGGTCAGGGACGGTTGGAATGGAAAGTGCTAGGATTACCCTTCGAATATGTTGAGATGAATAAAAAGGATGTGACTTGGTCACGAGGAAATAAAATTACGAATTTGGTTTTGACCGAAGATGGTCGAATATGTTTTAAAGGGGTTTTACTATAAAACTGTTTTCAAAGTTTTTACCAAGGATATGGCAATATCCGGATTTTGTAAAAGGAGGCATATTTTCTAAAAACTCTTTTTCAACAAAGATATAGAGATGCCAATGTAGGATTTTCAGAAACAACTATAGTGTAGAGCTATCTCGCCACAACCAAATATGCATTATGTTATTACCTTGTCTCGGTGGTTTGCGAGTACATTCAAAGTAATCACCGGCATTATCCCTGGATATTTACTTGGCCAGATTGCAGATGATAAGAAGTGATGAAGGTGTTGACGTCTATGCGAGCTAGGCCGTCTTCCCAGTCAGCTGCCTGTAGGTTAAGGCGTGACATGGGCTCTGCGCTTGAAGACTTTTGCTACTTGTGTTGTAACTGCCATAATGGCCACTTTGTAAGTTCTGTAATCGTTACTTTTGGGATGATGTAATGATAACTTCTCGGTTATGCACATAGAACTAAGGATGGCAACTATGCTCTATTAACTGGTGCCTAAGGATAGAAGGTGGAGACTCAATATAATGGTGGAAGAAAGGCCCTTCATAAAGGGAAGCAGGGATTTCAAGTTTCAAAAATATCTTCCAAAGATTATGGTACTTGATAGCTTTCATCCCTCATTGCCCCTATCATAAGCATCTTGAAGTGATTAAGGTTAAAGTAACAAACTATGGAGTATATGCTTGACAAAGTATAAGTTTGCATTCTCATGTCCCTTGAATACTAGGACCGCTCCTCATGCTATTCAAGTTTAGTTACTTGCAAGTTATTGTCATAGTAAGTACATGTGTATCACAGAGAACCGCCAACGGGGTACCCCTTGCACATGATACAGGAGCTATCCCATAATCAAAATGACAAGGCAAGTAGATAATGAGCATCTCAGCAATCTTCTTATTTACCATGGGAATATGGTGCTTTTTTCTCTGTTTCCTCTTTTCTCATATTTTTTCTTTTTCTCAATATCTTTTTTCTTTTTTTATAAGAAGAATGCTTCATAGATGTCACTATGGTGATGCTGCAAGTTTCCACCATGATTAGGCATGGCGTAGGCTAGCGGCCTAGGCGTTTCTCTAACACACATACATAACTCCATGGACATCCATAGATAAAATAGCATGATATCAATTGTGTACAAAGTACAAGTGCAATGTTTAAAGCGTTCCCCATGATAGCATGGTTCTGCTAATTCCAACGTATAAGTTCAAGCATATACAACATATATGACACAATGGTACAAGTTTATTAGGGGCAAGAAAAATAAAGTGTGCCATCAAGTTCGTGGGAGCTTTAATCACTAAGTTTTCACATGACAAAATACTTTTAAATTGGAAGATAGATGAAAAGAAGAATATACTTGGAATGTAACACACCATGCACATGAATTTATAGTGGACACTTTGGAATAACCTGGTTTCTTGGGAGTTGGATGCATGAGTAGAGCTTACTCATACAAGTGGAGGCTAGCAAAAGACTGGGAGCGACCAACTAACAAAGCAATAATGGCCATAATCATGTAGAGCGACAAAGCATTACTAATCAAAGCATAAAGTGGTACTACAAGTCAAGGACTAAATGATCATAAAGGCTATGGTGACTTGTTCATAGTCATAACATGGTGTGAGCATGTTCCAAGTCAACACAAACAAAGCATCAAAGGAGAATACCACAATACTATGCTTTTGTATGCTAAAACAACGCATGATTCCTTCAAGGCACACTAAGCAATCCCAATTGTTTGGAAGAAGTCATGTTACAGCAATAATCACTAATAATAAGGTCAAAACAAATCCTAGCATGACATGATAAAGTCTAAGTCACAGTCAAACCAAGCTCCTCTTGTACTACTCAAGCAAGAACTTTCTACTCTTCTCCAACACCAATCAACTTATTTGAAACAACACAGCGAGAACGGGGGTCCAAACTACTTTATTCAAGCAAACTAAGCGAACTAAACAAAAACTAAGACGCTCCAAGAACAACACAATTGTGCATGAAACAATAAAAACAAAGTGTCTAGAAAGACCTGAGATTTTTATTGATGAAGAAGGGGATGTCTTGGGCATCCCCAAGTTTTTACGCTTGTATCTCTTGAATATTTCTTGGGGTGAAACGGCGTGGCATCCCCAAGCTTGAGATTTTTTCCATTCTTCATCTCATTACACCATTCTCTCTCTACACCTAAAAATTTTCCTTCCTACAAAACATCACACAATCTTCATTAGCAACATTAGTGTATTCAAAAGATAATAGACCCTTGGGTTTAGCTTTAGAACAGCAAAAATTTCACTAAAAACACAAGATTCCCAAAAATAACCCAAAAAGGAATCAATAAGAAGCAAATGCAAATAATGGCAGAAATTTGTCAAAACAGACCAGCAGGTAGAAACCAATTTTTTCTAAGACCTTCTGTTGCTCAAATCAAAAAGTGTTCAACCAAAGAAAATTATCTAACATACTGGGGGATGTATTCATAAAATATTAGCTCAATCCTACTTACAGAGATTCCGCACGAATTTTTACGGTGCAGGACAAAAATCTGTTTCGGGGCAACAACTCCCCAAATCTTACTTCCCTCTCATTAGAGGTTATTCTTGGCACAAAAAGCAAATAAAAAGGATAAGGAGCGGTTATTATAGAGGTAATAACTTCCAAGACTCAAGAAAACTTTTGGGTTATCTCCTAGTAAGTGCTTTTCTTTAACGCCTTTAAGTTAGGCTTGATAGTTTGAGAAGATGCTCACGTAAGAAATATGAATTGAAGTAAAAGAGAGCATAAAGAAGAAAATTCAAAACATATTTAAGTCTAACCCACTTCCTATGCATAGGAATCTTGTAAGAGAATAAATCAAAGAAGCACATAGTAACAAGAATGGGTAGATAAAACAAGAGGAACTTCAAAACTTTCAGCACATAGAGAGGTGTTTCTGTACCATGAAAACTTCTACAACCCTATTTTCCTCTCTCATAATAATTTTCAGTAGCCTCATGAATAAACTTAACAATACAACTATCACATAAAGCATGCTTTTCATGATCTACGAACACATAATTTCTATCAAGCTCAAAAATAGTGGGATTAAAACCTACAACCCCCCACTTTTAACAATTTGATAATAAGGTGACTGATCATTCAATATAGGAACATCATCTAGAGCTTTATCATAAACATTTTTTAAGAAAAACTCTGTAGTACCATGCATTTTGAAGTTAGGCACAAATATAGGATTACCATAGATATTAGGAGCATAACTATTATCACAAGTTTTACCTATAGCAGATATTTCAAAAGAATCCACAGGAACATAACAATCCTCCTCCTTTGGTAAGCATGGGGGATAATCAAATAATGTAAGAGGTAAAGAGTTACTTTCCTCCTCTTTTTCATCTAATGAGCTTTTAGGTTCAGCATTTTCTTCTTCCATAGGCTCCTGCAATGCATTAGTCTCTTCCATTTGTGGAAAGCATCTATTAAAATATTCAAGAATATAGCCATTTTCTTCCATGTAATTATCAAATAAAAATAAGTATCTCATAAACCTCATATTCATAAGGTGCATCATCAGTATTTTCAAGAAAACTGGCAAGTTCAAATGCACCCTTGAAGGCAATAGATTCTTCAATTTGTTCCACATCAAAAAAGTCATAATTTCCTTTAACATAAGAAGATATGGTATTATACTCACATTGAAAAGGTAGGTGTTTATACCTCCTACAGCAACAAGATTTCTCAAAGCAATAAGTAACATTATAGGTAGAGCATACCTCTCTAGCAATAATATTCAATTTATCAATTTGTTTCCATAAGTGTTTCCCTTTTTGTGACAAACGGTGTTCCTTATAATATTTATTTTGTTCTTCCATGAACCCACCTTGCCAATAAGAACTAGTTTCAAAGAAACCATGCATTGATATAAAGCATGACAAAGCAAGGAAATAACAGACCAGCAACTAGAGCAGGAACTAATTTTTTTGTGTTTTTGATAAGAGAAAGCAAAGCAAACTAAAATATTTTTTTTGGAGTTTTTGATAAAAAAGAGGAAAACAAAACCAAGCAAAAGAAACTAAGCAAAACAAAAACAAAGTAAAGAGAAAGGTTGTGAAGGACTCCCCTTGTGAAGACGTCCTTAGCCTACCCGGCAACAACACCAGAAAAGCTTCTTGGCGTGTTATTGACGCCTCGTTGGGAGACCCCAAGAGCAAGGTGTGATGAGCACAGCAGCAAGTTTTCCTCAGTAAGAAACTAAGGTTATCGAACCAGTAGGAGGAAGGAAACAACTCAAAGGTGTTAATAGCAACTTGGAGACCTTCACAACTGATGTCTACGCACTTCTATTCTTGTAGACAGTTGTTGGGCCTCCAAGTGCAGAGGTTTGTAGAATAGCAGCTCGTTTCCCTTAAGTGGATCACCCAAGGTTTATCGAACTCGGGGAGGAAGTGGTCAAAGGTATTCCCTCTCAAGCAACCCTGCAATCAAGATACAAGAAGTCTCTTGTGTCCCCAACACACCCAATATAGGTGCACTAGTTCGGCGAAGAGATAGTGAAATACAAGTGGTAACGGTGCCAGAAAAGAGCTTGACGGTGAGGTAAAGACTAATTCAAGCAAAAATGCAACAGATCTAGTAGCAAACAGTGTTTCAATGTTTGGAAACAAGGCCTTGGGATCATACTTTAACTAGTGAACACTCTCTCATATAAATATGCTCTCTTCATGATACTACTCTTAACTACTCTCCGGTTGGACACTCTAATCACCGGTAGGGCTATAACAGCAGTCCTCAAAGTCCGCCTTCCCCAATCTAGATAACCCCACACTATCACCTTAAGCGCAAGATGGTTTCAACAGACACCACAATTTCATAGAGACATACAACTCCAAATATAAGTCATAACAAATATTCAATCTAGCCAAAGTACCACACACGGTATGCACGCTGTCACTTTCACAAACGTGGGGAAAAGCGTATATCTATTAAAGCACAAAGAGTATTTATGTAGACTCAAACCTAAGTGCCACCATGGCATGCACGTTGTCACTTTCACACACATGGGGAGAGCAGAGATCTATTAAAGCACTTGAGTAGCAAGGTAGATACACTTTATTACAAAGCTCATGATCACAATATGACCATCCATAGAGAGAGAGATGAACAAATAGCTACCGGTAGAGCCCTTATCCTAGAGGAAGAACTACTCCCTCCTCATCATGGGAATCAGCAATGGTGATGAAGATTGTGGTGGAGATCGATGGAGATGGCTCTGGGGACACTTCCCCGTACCGGCAGGGTATCGGAACATAGACTTTCTGTCCCCTTCAGTGGCGGTGGTGTTCTGGAGGTTTTCGTGGATTTATTGTAGATGCCCTAGGGTTTTTGGGTCAGAGGCTTCTTATAGGTGCAGGAATCAAGATCGGTGGGGGTCCAGGGGTCCCACATCCCCCTGTGGGCGCCTCCAGGGCTTGCCCACGCCTAGGGGGTGTGGCCACCCTGTAGCCCCCCTCCGGCTCTACTTCGTGGTTCCATATTGCTCCAGTAAAAATAATGACTTTGACTTTTGTACCATCCAAATCCGATAATATTGATTTTCTGCATTTCTGGAACCAAAAACGGAAGAAAACATGCAACTGGCACTATGGCATCTTGTAAATAGGTTAGTTCCAGAAAGTGTATAAAAGTACCTCAAAGTGTAGACAAAGCATAAGACAAGTGATACAAAATAAGCATGGAGCATCAAAAATTATAGATATGTTTCCAATGTATCAACAACACAAACTCAAGACTTTGCCCCAACGAACAGTGAGGTTGTCAATCTCACTGGTTGCTATAACAAAGAATTAACTGTATGGTGTGGAAGGTAATAGTGGTTTGCAAAAAGTAAACAGTAATAGTGGAAGATGTATCAATGGTAAAGATTGGACCGGGGTCCATAGTTCACTAGAGGTGTTCTCCTTAAGATAAACAAACATGGAATGCTAGGTAAAGAAATTACAACAGGGCAATTAACAGGACTGAGCAAGGCATAACAATGCAATACTAGACATTCATGATCCTATGAGATTCGATTGGGAAATACAACAAGATACATAAACCGCCATCCAACTGCATTTATGACTAGAAATCCACCTTCAGGTTATCATCCGAACCCCCTGCAGTATTAAGTTGCAAGCAACAGATAACTGCGTTAAGGAAAGTATGTAAGTAAACAATCCACTTGTTCCATGAACAAGAGACCGTTGTTTTCTCCCTAGTGGCAATAGCACATCTACAACTCTAGAGATTTCTATCACTTCCCTTAGATTAAATAGAGGCATGAACCCACTATCGAGCATAAATACCCCCTCTTGGAGTCACTAGCATCTACTTGGCCAAGATAGCTACTAGAAACGGAGAGCATGCAAGATCACAAACAAGACAGACATGATAGAATAAATAAGACAAAACCATTAATCAATCTGACATAGTAATCTCAATATCCATCGGATCCCCACAAACACAACATGCATGATTACAAATAGATGATCTTGATCATGAACAGAGCTCACAAGATCTAAACATGGTAGCACAAAGGAGGAGATACAACCATCTAGCTACCACATGGACCCGTAGTTCAAGGTGGAACTACTCACACTTCATACCGGAGGCTGGCATGATGAAGAAGAAGGCCTCTGGGATGATCTCCCCTCCGGTAGGGTGCCGGGAAGAGCTTCAGATCCCCCTGATCTAGGGACGATGGTGGCGGCGGCTACTGACGGTTTAATGGAATATTGATCGGGTACTTTGGGTTTTGGATTCAGGGGATCTTTATAGGCGAAGAGGCGAGGCAGGGGCGGCTAGGGTGGTCACACCCCCTAGGCGTGGCTAGGGCTTGCCCACGCCGCCAGGGGGTGTGAACCCCTGGTGCCTACCCTCCGTCTCGTACTCTGTCTCCGTGTTCCCCATGGTAATATATTGACTTTGGCTTTTGTCCCGTCCAATTCTGAGAATATTGATTTTCTGCCTTTCTACAACCAAAAACATAAGAAAATAAGCAATCGGCACTATGGCATCTTGTTAATAGGTTAGTACCACAAAACATATAAAAACACGTCAAAGTGTAGACAAAGCAAAGCAAATTAGATACTAAACAAGCATGGAACATCAAAAATTATAGATACATTTCCGACGTATCACCAAGCCTTCCCACATATAAAACATAATATAGTAAAACCAATGAAGTTTTCATAAAGAAGTAGATAACACATGCATAAGTAAAATAGTAGGACAAGGGCTTTTGAGCAAGAAGGTGGCTTGCGTGTGATAAGAAATATGGCATATATGTCCCTAGACTTCTTATTAGAAAACCATAATACCCAATATAAGATGATCCTTTCCTCTCATCGTCGAGACAATCGCCACTATCATCGTCACGAGTCATACATGTGAACAAACAAAACACCACAATCAAAACTAGGCATACAAACACCAATACAATAGATCAAACAAGTATACCACACAATATTCACTTTAGTAGGTTTTGATAATTTGAGTTTATAGCTATTGGAATTACTTTATTTGCATTTGTGAACTTTATTTTATGAATTACTTGTCAAATAACACTAAGGAAGGGGTTTAAGGTCAAGGATTGGTATTTTGTGATATAAATATACAAAAGGGATATCACCTAATAGGTATTAAAATAACTAAGTCAACAAAAGTGGTTTCACTATTTGATCAATTTTCTTTAATTACTTATGAATTTTCTAGTGAAATAAACCCTAGTTTAAGATAATAAATCACTAGAAATTATCCATAGATCAGATAAATTTTTACTCAGGGGTTATTGTATATAATTAAGTTTATGATTTTTGGTAGGGGCAATCACTTCAAGGTAATTACTAGAATGCCCTTGGGAAATTCCCAGAGTCAGTTATGAACATATTTTATCCTTTTCACTATGTTCATTCTACATGTCCAAACAATATGAGGTCAAGGGAATTGGATGGCATTATAGATACCTTCCACGAGAAATTGGAATCACTATTTTAGGATTTCCAAAAATTTTATTATGATTTACCTAAGTGAGGAAATCCTAGGAAGAAGGGTTTAATTCATTATAAAACAATGATAAAAACTCAGTAACTTATTCTATCCTAGGGGTTGGTAGGTCTTCTAGTGCCCTAACACTGAGAGTTGGAATAAGTTCAAAACAAGTTCCAGTTTGGCTTTGGGAATTTTATAAACCAAAATTGAATTGTTCTTGTTATTTTTACTACAGGTGAAACATAACTCAAACATGCATGAGATAAAGACCCAATGATAGGTATTTAAAACACCTACTAGAGAGAGTTGGAAACACACTGTTTGGAGTTGTAAAACTTTCTGAAAGTTTTATTTAGTGTAATAGAAACATTTTTGTAATTGAATTACTATAAAACAACTGAATTTTATTTTGGGACAAAACTTGCTCTACTTGTTTTAGAAAACACAAAGGGTCATGTGAAAATTTAGATCTAGCTATTTGTCCCTGTTTTCTATTTTTCGTTTGATTTAAAACTAGAATCTGCAATCAGATATGGATTGGTAAGAAAAAAGTAAAGGAAGAACAAGGCCATTGGGGAGGATCTGGATGGGAACGGGCCATAGAGGCAAAACTGGCCCACCCGACAGGGGCAGCGCGTGGTAAAGAGGTTTGAAACCCATGGGAGCAGGGCCCTCTAGTCAGAGGCTCGCGGAGTCAAAGGGGTACACGCATCCATCGACCGTCGGATCATGTTATGATCAAAGGGTGAGGCTCATCGTCATCCTCTTGCCGCCAACAACGTGGCAGAACCCTAGCTTGGACGGGAGGCAAGGAGGAGGGCTCGCCCAGGGGTTCTCCAGGGACGAGGAGGGCGCAGGACGACGCGGTGCTTCACAACGACCTCGAGGAGGGGCGACATCATTGGTTTCCGCGGCTGGAGATGTCTTGCGCGACTGCGACCAAAAATACTTCGTTGGAGATTGAAAACAAGGCTTGTGGAGCAGTCCCTGGGCAATAAGAGGAGGGGAATTAGATGCAGGAAGGCACGGGGATCTCGGTAGGGTGACATGAAGGGGGGTAACGAGCTGGGGAGAGAGTACATGTGCATGATTTTTGAGTATGGCTAAGAGGCCTTCTTTCCTTCTTATTGGCTAGGATCGAGCAGAGGAGGATGAGGGGATCTCGGGTGTGGTAGGTGGGGAGGTGAGAAAGCAAATGAGGGTCAGAGGGGAGGATAGCTGGCCTCTGGCCCCTTTTAAAGAGAGAGGGGAGTTTCATGGAGGAAATGTCCATTTTGGACATGGAGGAGTGTAGGGCTTGCTTGGGCTACTTCCAGGTGGAGGAGAGGGTTGTGAGTGAGCTATGGGTCGAGAAGGGACAAAGAGGGTGGTGGGGTGGTGCTTCCAAGGCATTAATATGATGTGACAAAACAATGGGCCTTGTCTCCTTCTCATACAAAAGAAAAAGGACAAGGGCTAGGGTTTGATATAGTACAAGGGTACTGTACTGGTCGACCCGAGAGGTGGTGATTGCTATGGAAACTTGCTTGTCCAGGTTAAATGGAGGTTGAAGGGGATTTGTTTCATGATTTGATCAAACTCCACTATTAGACATACTTGATGATTATGATGGAAATCTTGAAACTAGATCTTGCCAAGATGAGGAAAAGATGCTGGTAGACAGATATGGTCATGGTACACCTCCTTGATTTATTTGGGATTTATTGGGGGATTTTAGATCATCATTATATCTATTAATCAAAAAGTGCTGAATTTGTTTTATTGAATTAATTTGATAATTTTGAATTGGCCAAGGTAGGTCTTTTATGTGGGATGGTCCTCAATTTGTATTCGCACTTTGGTTATTTTTCCCAAGATTTGTTGAGAAGGAAAAGTATTTTTAAATAATTATTTCTCATTTCTGCCATTTAAGAAAAAGGAAAAAAGAATAAATTAAACCTTCCAAAAATATTTATTTTTGAAAAGTAAAGATAGATAACAAAATGTAAGCCTCAAATGTTCCTTTAGTTCAAGAAGTGTTTTGGAGAAAAACAAGGTTTCTTCAATAGAGGGAGTTTTGTGGATTTTGTGAAAGAGGGGAAAATAAATAGTTTTAGGGACAAAATAATTATGGAATATATTTCATAAATTTTTCTAATCAAGTTATATGATGTCAACATAATGTATCTATCATTTTGGACCTTGGATATTGAAAATAAAACTTGATTTTGGAAGAAAACATGATTAGAGGGATCTAGGGCTAGAATATTTTTATACCATCAAAACCTTGTTGGAGTAAGGAGCTTATAGATCGCCTTTGGTCATGGGATACATGGATACGTAGTACAAGTTTGATATATGATCATGGTACAAGTATTTGGGCTTGATCAAGTTTGAGGGCTTCTAGGAATGATGCCAAACTTTGTTGAAATTAAGTGTGCCATAACAGATTATTATTTATCCTCAAAAACTATGTGGGTTTAAGAAGCACAAGGATCCAATTAAAACAAGGGAAGTGTGGGTTGATAAACCAATTTTAGTAGATCAAAGGATTTTATAGTAACTTTAGTGACCAGAGGGTAGATCAAGATTTGGTAATTTTTTTAGGGTTTGGTATTTCTTAACTTAGTTGATTCCTACAGGACGCTCCTAAAGTAGCTCACTCTAGTTCTCAAGTAAACAACACCTAAGAAGATCAAGACAAGTCATCAAGTAGAATATCAATACAATTCATCTTAACAAGCAACTCAAGGCAATTCCTCTAACAACATCTTAAATCTACTACTAAGGGTACCATCAAGCTTAGCTTGAGGTAGAGATGGCTATTTTGAAAAGGTGATGTTTTGAAGTATGAGTAGAATCTCTTGGTGATTCTACCAATAGTAGAGTTCAAGGAGTTTTATAAAAGGTTTTGGAAAAACCTAGAGATAAGATTAGTTGGAGTTTCTATCTTGTAAACATAAAGACATTATATATTATAGATATCTATAATTTTGTTAATAGAAGATATTAAAACATTTGTTGTGGTACATCTTGGCTTAAGTTTTGAATTGTTAGAACATTTGAGAATATGTAAAACAAGACGAGACATCTCTTTTGTTAAATATATTTTGTCAAAACGGGTTGAGGTAGGGAGTATATCATATATTACACCTTAATATACATAAGTACAAACAGAGAAGCAAGCAAACATTGCACCACATAACAAGAAAAAAGTTTTTGTGCCCCCTGATTTTTGCATTCTACACAACTAATCAGGGTTGTTGGAATTGTGATTCGCGAGAGGTATGGTTAGGTGATTTTGAGTCGGGGTAGTATTAAGAGGACTAATTTATGAGCTTAGTATTTGAACATGGTTATTTGTCGGTGAGGTTGATCTTCAGTCTTCTGGGATGCACGAAGAGTGGGGAAACCTTCAGACCTAGTTGCGATGGATGATCTTATTTTCTTTTTGGACTCAATATCCTCAGGGCTGAGGCTGTGAAATTTCTTCTGATTAGAAATTTGCGAAGTACTCTTCTGAGGATAGAATATACAACTTGATGTCTTCTCTATTAGGACCCATGGCGTTTCCTTAGGGGCTTATAGTAACCTTTTCAACGACATGGGTCAAACCTCCTAAGGGTGCTTCTGGCAGAGGCACTAGTAGGAAAAGGCCTAGTGGAGGCGTTCGGAAAAGGAGGTTCGTGGCGTTCAAACCGCACGTCACTAATCTCATGCTACTGATAGGATATAGTGGTGGCATCTTTAGAGAACACCACTAGTAGTGTATCTAGTGGTGGCATTTCTGGTAAACGCAACTAGTAGTATATCAACTGATAGCGTTTAGTACAAGCGCCACCACTACATATCCTAATAGTGGCGTTCACGTTAATTTGAGCGCCACAAGTGAGTCTTCAAAAATTTAACAAAAATCTGGTGCATCCAATTGAATATATCATCAGGAAATGCATTATCACATAAGGTGGTTCAACACATCACAAGCGCTTCAACACATCACAAGTGGTTCAACACATCACAAGCGCTTCAACACATCACAAGCGGTTGAACATAACTAATACATCTCACTCAATCAAACTAAATGTCGACTCCCGGGTCCTGATCCACGGGCAGTGAACACCCTAAGAGAAGGAACCATCACAGGAGCATAGCTCGGGTGAGATCCCTGAAGAAATTGCCAGTTATTGGAGAACCTGACGTCCAACGCAACCATATACTAATAGGTGTGATCTTTCTCCTCCCTTACATGATTCTATAACACCTCCTTCGGGGTTGGCTCCCTCTGCACCTATAGTGTACCAGACGACCGCCGCCAAAGAATCCTCGGGTCAACGACGAGACCCGAATTCCTCACCAAGCTACGCGTCCCGGAAGGTATCACCTCCCAGTGCCAGCCCGACGGAGCCTAGTCTTGGACATGCCTGGAAGAGCCCAGTCCTCCGTCGTTGCCGCCGAGTTGACAAAGAGGATGCTGGATGGGCATCCTAAGTAGGCATTTGATCAAAATAACAAATTTCTAAGTGTGCGGTTGCTCCAAATTAATGTCAATAAATAATCCCTAAACTAAATAATCCTAAGGAAATTGACGACAAGGCTCACTCACACCACCCACGACATTGCATCCTCACATTGTATTGATTGGCCATATGAAAGTACAAAACCAAAATCAACCTAAAAGTATGGCCTTATATTTGCATGAGACGCAAAATAATTATATGGATGGAGTGAGTGAGCCAAGTAGGATGCACAAATTATTATTTGTGCATATCACAAGGATCACTCACACCACCCCCCGACATTGCATCCTCGCATTGTAATCATCACCCATATGGAAGTTCAAAACCAAAATCAACCTAAAAATAGGGCCTCATATTTGCATTAGACGCAAAATAATTATACGGATGGAGTGAATGAGACAAGTAGGATGCACAAATTATGTATTTGTACATATCACAAGGCTCACTCACACCACCCCTGACATTGCATCCTCACATTGTTATCATCGGCCATATGAAAGTTCAAAACCAAAGTCAACCTAAAAGCAGGGCCTTGTATTTGCATGAGACAAAAAATAATTATAGGAGTGAGTGAGCCAGTAGGATGCATAAATTATTTATTTGTGCATATCACAAGGCTCACTCACACCACCCCGAAATTGCATCCTCACATTGTAATCATCGGCCATATGGAATAAAAAACAAAATCAACTAAAAGTAGGGCCTCAATATTTGCATTAGATGCAAAATAATTACAAGGATGGCGTAAGTGAGCCAAGTAGAATGCATAAATTATTTATTTGTGCATATCAAAAGGCTCACTCACACCACCCCGACATTGCGTCCTCACATTGTAATCATCGGCCATATGGAAGTACAAAACCAAATCAACCTAAAAGTAGGGCCTCATATTTGTATTAGACGCAAAATAATTACAGAGACGGAGTGAGTGAGCCAAGTAGAAAGCTACATCTATCCCCAATGTTATCTAGATTATCATCTACACAAAATCGTCTACACTAAAAATCATCTACACTAAATCATTTACACTAAAATCATCTACACTAAAATCATCTACATTAAATCACCGACACTAAAATCATCTATACTAAATCATCTACACAAAATCATCTACAATTATCTAAACTAAATCATCTACAATCATCTATCTAGGTTTTCCTACTAGTGTTACGATCACTATTTAACATTCCTATATCTAGAATTTTAGTCTAAAATTATTTTCTAAACACTAGTATTACATCTATAATTTTTATAAAAAAGGGGAGGCGTGGCGGGTTGCTCACCGCGAGGTCGGTGATGAGGCTCGGCGGGGCGGAAGCGGTTGCAGCATGGTCGGTGACACGGAGGCCGGGCGGCGGCGGTTGCAGCGTGGTCGGTCATGACGCGGTGGGGCGGAAGCGAACGCGCATGGTCGGTGACGAGGCAGTGGCGGACGCGCGTAGTCGATGACGAGGCTTGATGGGGCGGCGGTGAACGCGTATGGTCGGTGACATGGAGGCGGGGCAACGAAGGACGCACGTAGTCGCTGATGAGGCGGTGGCAAACATAGTGGAGTCGTCGGATGCGTGGTAGCGACGATGGGGGAATAGGGGGCAGATTTGTGGGGAGCTGGCGGTAGGGAGAGCGGGCAGATCTATGGGGCGGCGATGGTAGGGAGAGGGGGAATAAAGGAGGAGGGGTGTGTCGGTGGTGTGTAAATGTGAGAGTGGGACGGGCCGCGAGGAGGACGGAGGGTATAAACCGTGTACCCGTGGCGTTTATATTAGTCCAACTCCACCACTAGTTTACAGATTGGTGGCATTCCCCCAATGCCAACGCTACTATTACCTTTGTCCCGACTGCGTTTAGGGACCCTCCTGTTTATGGTGTTTTTTATACGCGAACCCCACTATTAGATTTTACTAGTGGTGTTCGCATATATATAAACACCATTACTATTTTGTCTCCAAGTGGTGGCACGCATTATACATTGGACACCACTGGAAAAATGACCGTTATAAGGATTTTCCTACTAGTAAGGGTGGTTTGATTTTTGTGAAAAAGACTAAGGTAGCTCAGAGATATCAAAGTCATTTCCTCTTGAGTAGAGAAGAAGAGTTGGGGGGTATCGGTTGCTGTTGACGCGGCTTCGATGATTCTTGAGATTTCTAAGTATCTCCTTAGAAGACTTCATTGCGAGCTACCTCTTCAGGGCTGGTTGGTGAGTTGCGTCGAGGTTTCGGAGGGTATCTTCTGGTGTAGGGATAATCTGTTTTAGTGGGCATTGCAAGGTGGTTAGAGACGACGCATACCGTATTTCTTGGAGTTGCATGGTGAATACCGAAATCTTCTGCTTGAGGTTGAAATCTTTAGATGACGTCCACAAACTCTGTCCTATGAGACTTGTATATTAATTTTATTTCTACTAGAAAACATGCCCGTGCGTTGCAACAAGAGAGACAAAGTATGTGTCACAGAGGTGTGCAAACTTGGCCCAATGCATATGTTATCACTTTTTGGCTCAATCATTTATCATTTTTAATGCTTGCATTTCCAATCCCGTTTTTATAAATTCATCAACTTATCAACTTTTCTCTGTTGGCTCACCTCCCAATTTTTTTCTAAGTTATCATGGTATTAATCTGAAAACTTGTAACACCAGCCATTCAGCCACGAACCAAAGCATATCATGACAAACCACACACCAGCTGAACAAGAGAAACACTTGAAGAACACAGAAAACACAGCCGCAAAGGCCGCGAGGAGGAGATATTGTTTTCTGCTTTCTCGTGACCACCTTCTTCCATCCGATTACAAGACGGACTACAGATTCATACTTCAGCTGGCATCTTTTCTACCTGCCAATTTCCATAATATTTCAATTTGAGCACCAAATTGTTTCGTAGATATAGACTTTTTTGTCAGAATTGGCTAAAGTTATTAGTAATATAGTAAAATTGGCCGTGCGATTTCCATGGGAGAAAAAAATATACTTTTGAAGAGTCGACGCGGTCTAAATTTTTCTCAAACTCGATCAAACAGATTTAACCCTAGCACCAGTTCACCTATTTTTCTTATTTTTATTTTATATGATTTTCATAACTCATTATTAAATATTTTATATGGTTATATGTGCTAATTTTCATTTACATCATTAATTCAGAAATTGCAAACAATATTACTCCCTCTACCTCAAAATATATGTCACAGATTTGTCATAATTTAGATGATCTAGACACTATTTAGTATATAGATTAATCCAAATTTTGACAAACTTTTGACATCGATTTTATGAAAAAGGGAGTATATCACAAATTTTTTTAGTGCACTCCCTCGCATAGTTGATGGATAATTTTTTTCCAACACATTTCTGTTCATATTCCTTCACACCGCATCAGCTGTTTTTTCCATCTATCACCATCATTTGCTTTCTTCCTAGTCTGTCTAAATGTCTTGCTCCCATGCAAATCAGCATCATCCACGTAGAGGATTCTCATTATTAGGCAAGGATGAAATACGCTTGTGCGTTGTAATATGAATAAATGGAGGAGTTTACTTGGGACACAGTAGGGTCCCACTTTGACTTCTCGGGCATTCATGACGGGTGCCAAAAGCAAGAAACTTGTAAATTCAATAAAATTTGTTTGGGCTAGCTTCTATGATCACAACATGGCCACAAAATCAGCATTGACGGACGTATCCATTGATGAGCCGTATCCATTGATGAGCCTTTGTCCACGTTAATTCAGAAATAAAAATTCTAGTGCTTATTTTTAGACATTTAACATAGTTAAAATTTGAGATAAAAAAATTGAGTTTAATATTTTATGTACATATGCGTATATAGATGCAAAAAATTAGACAAATCTGTCCTATGCAAATGCAAAAAAAGCATAGGAGTTTCTCATATACAAATAAATATAGAAAAGTACACAAAATCTTCTGTACACCAAGATTCATGTAGCACGACAACACAAACCAAATACATACATTCGGTCTAGCACATATTTTGTTCTCTGTTTCCATTCATATTAGCTATATGATTCATCTTGATTTCAATTTATCCGCATTAGCACTGAGCTCAGCCTAGAGCCTAGGAGTGAACTCTGCCTGGGCTACCTAGCCTTAACAAAGCTCAGCGCTATTTGACGGATCAAATCCGAGCTTACAGGAGACCATGATCTAGCGATAGCAGAGCGCAACTGGAGCAGCAACAGTCTTCTCAGACTGCAAACTTGAACCTTGCTTCGATGGTGTGCCATAATGGGCTTTGGTGTGAACAAATAAATACAAAAAAATCTCAATATAAGAACCCATGTTTCCATGCTCTTGGAACACTACTTATGTTTTCGTATGATATTTGTAATGAAGCCCTTAGAGCATCTCCAGCAGACACCGTAAAAGGGCGAACTAGAAAACGCGTTCCCAGATCGCGTTTTGCGGGTTTCTTTAGGTCGTGAGCAACGGAGCGGAACAGACCCCTCGAAATTGAAAGAAAAGAGAATATTCCCTTTTTACAGTTTCACGCATACGAGGTCTGTTCCGGCACAACAAGTGTCGAAACCGTAAATTAAAATATTTTCTTGTCAATTTCACCACATATCTCGCATTTTCAAACAGAAATATTATACCAACGTAAAGTAAAAGCCCGAAATTATTAATTGTACATTACAATAATTATCCAATTACAACAATTTTCCAAACAAATTGAATAAACAATAATCCAATTACAACAAATGGCCAAATCAAATGAATAGTTCCGAATGCAAATAATTTTTCACACACATGAATGATAAAATGTGGAATCCTAGTTCCTCCCAAATAGCTGCCAGTGGTGCTCAGTAAGGTCATGTTGCAGCTAGTCATGGGTGGTCATGTTCTCATTGTCTCGGTAGGTTTGAAGGAAGGCTTGGATGTCATTTGGGATTCTAGTTGGCTTCACACGGCTGCCAACATTGTTGTAGAAGATGTCTAAGTCTAGACCCCTCTCATCCTCAACAATCATGTTGTGAAGAATGACACAATATGTCATTATGTCATTGAGAGTTTTCTTGTCCCAAAAACGAGCTGGACCTCGCACAACTGCAAATCGAGCTTGCAAAACACCAAAGGCTCTCACAATGTCCTTTTGGGCACTCTCTTGAGCCTTTGCAAATTCAATCTATTTCCTAGTTTGAGGATTCAAGATGGTCTTAACAAATGTAGCCCAACAAGGATAAATATCATCAGCTAGGTAATACCCCTCGTCATAATTAAAACCATTGACAGTGTAGTTGCAAGCGGGTACTTCACCACTAGATAGCTTTCAAATAGAGGAGATCTATGGAGCACATTGATATCATTGCGGGTGCCAGGCAAACCAAAGAAACAATGCTAAATCCACAAGTCCTCGGATGCAACGGCTTCTAGCACAATTGTTGCATCTCGGTTTTTTCCACAATATTGCCCGTGCCATGCCTTCGGGCAGTTTTTCCAAGTCCAATGCATACAATCTATGCTTCCTAGCATGCCCAGCCATCCTCTTCTCTAATTCATTGCCATCAACCTAATTTTGTCCTACTCATTTGGTGGTCGCAGATACACCGGGCCAAAAATGCGAATAATCGCCTTGGCAAATCTACGAACACTCTCCATAGTCATATCTTCGCCGATGCGAAGATACTCGTCGGCATAATCGTCCGGGATCCCATATGCAAGCACTCTCATGGTTGCAGAGATTTTTTGGTACGGGCTGAATCCAAGCAACCCCGCGGCATTTCTTCGATGCTTGAAGTACCGCGTCTTGGCCTCGCAAGCTTTCGCTATCTTCACAAACAGCGAGCGGTGCATTCGATAGCTTCTACGAAAGAGGTGAGGCTGGTATGTGGATACCTCGGCGAAATAATCTCGCATGAGCATGTCATTTCCCAACTTGCGGTTGCGAGGGATGCAAAGGCGGCCGACCGTGGAGCCTTGCCGCCTCTTCCTCCTGCCGTCGTCCTCCTCCTTGAGGGAGAGAACGACCACCATCATGTGCTGACGGTGGTTCCCGAGCAGCGTCTCCACATCCGAGTCATCGGAGGAGGACAATTCGTCCATATAAAATTGCTCGCAAGCGTCCAAGTCCATCTACAAATCAAGGACGATATTTAGATCTTGCGGACTGGATATCTACGAGCTCTATCTCGGGTGGCGGCGGATTTTACCTTTGACGGGTGGCGGGAGGACGAAGGCATTGGGGCGCGTCCGGATATGCATCGGGAGGAGTTTTCCGACCCACAGCGGCTGGGGAACGGGGTCGACGGGCTCCGGCGGGCTTCTGCGTGTGATGAATAGAGTGGGAGGGTCCTCAATCTACGACGGTTGACGGCGGGCGGCGGCTGTGCGGGCGGAAGGGAGGGTAATGAGCTAAAAATTCCCTCCCGCCAACGGAAACGCATGATATAGTTTGCGTCCAGGTCGGGCTCGAAACCTGGATTTTTTTGATTCCACGGGGTGTTTTCTCGGGGGCCCTAAAAAAATTTCGGTTCGGTCCATTTTGGGACGTCTGTTTTGTCCACTTTTATCACGCAAAACCAATAACTGGTGGTTTATGGTTCAGCCCTTTTACGGTGTCTATGCTCTTAAAATGTGCCAAGTCAATGTGTGTGGTTGATGACCCACAAGTATAGGGGGTGTATCGTAGTACTTTCGATAAATAGGAGTGTCGATCCCAACGAGGAGCAGAAGGTGCTGAACAGTGGTATGGAGCAGGAAATCCCTGTGAATACTTAGCAAACGGATTTTTAGTGGTTTTCTGACAAGGCAACAAAACAAAGAGCAAGTAACAGAAGTAACGAACAAATGGAGCAAGTGGCCAATCCTTTCTTAGCATAGCACAAGCCGGTGGAAATACTTATAAGGACCAAACGTTCTCGAGGACACATGGGAATTCTGTCAAGTGCTTTCGCTGCAAATAGTTGAGTACTCTTCTTTGGTGTTTGTAAGTGTTGTGTGGGTGAACCTGTGCTAACATACTGCCCTTCCTAGGACTAATACATATTTGTAATTAAACCCCCTGCAAACATCCGTAACTATAGGAAAGTAATTAAGATATAAATCTAACCACAGCCTTAAACTCTGATCCTACGCTCCCTTGTGCAAAGGTGTCCTAACGGGGGTTCAGGTTTCTGTCGCTCCGGCAACCCCACGATTAGTATCCAAATACACAATGCATCCCCCTAGGCTCATAAATGATGAAGTGTCATGTAGTCAATGTTCACATGATACCACTAGAAGAATAGCACCACAACTTAAATACTAAACCATTGAATAATAACTCATCACAGATTCACTACTAACAACATGACTTCTCCCATGTCCTCAAGAACTAAACGAACTACTCACAAGACATCATATGGATCAAGATCAAAGATGATTCTATAATGGATAACAATCTGAACATAAACAATAATCCAATGGTTCCACTCACAAGCATCAACTACAATAGTAATTAACACCGGTAAAGTTTCCCCTAATGAACTAAGCAATATCCAACACAATTGTTACAGTGGGACAGAGTGGTGATGATGGTGCTGGTGGAGATGATGGTGTGGATGATGATGATCCCGATGAAGCCTAGCTTGATGATGGTGTTGATGGTGATGGTCTCCCCTCTCCGAGAAGGAATTCCCCCGGTAGAAATCTGTCTGTCGGAGAGATCTTTCTCTCTTGGTGTTTTCTGCCTCCTAGAGGCGGCGGAAGTCTATCTGTTGTCGCTCCCCTGGTGTTAGGGTTCCGTAGGGAAGATATAGGCAAAGGGGCGGAATCGGAGGCCGAGCAGGTGGGACAAACCCACCCTAGGGGCGGGGTCGGGTGGGCCCAAGCCTAGGGGGTGTGGGCCCCCTGAGCCCCCCCCCCCCTTCGCTCCTCCTTCTGGCTTCCTTAGTCTTCTGGTAAAATAATATGTTTCCATATTTTTCTGATCTTCGCGAAATTGCACCGAAACGCCGTCTTTTCCATCAGAATCCAGACTCCGGCAGTCCATCCTCCAGGAATCATCCAACATGCATAAACATATGAAAACCCATAAGTAATACCTCATAATAAGACAAATATCAATGAATAGAGGTAAATTATGATATAGAATGGTGATGCAAATTGGGCGTATAAACTCCCCCAACCTTAGACTTTGCTTGTCCTAAGCGAATACTGAGCTCAGTAAACATGTCCACAGGTTTATGGAGTGAAGTGTCAATAAAAGGATACGAACAAGAAGCATCACACTTACCGTTTCACAACTCATAGAAGAAAGCAACTCACCATTATATAACTTAGATTACAACCAAGTACAACAGTCACAAATAGAGATGCATAAAGATAAATCATAATTGGAGTTGGCAAACTTGTTCTTGGTCAGAGAACACCTGGTAAACAGTTTCACAAAGCTTTTTGTATAAGTTTCAAAACAGGAGCACTCTTTGCTCAAAAAGGTTTTTCACAAGTGAAGGCTTTCAAAGTAATACTCAATAGATAAGAGTTTTGTGCAAACAAGTGAGATAAAGAACATGATTGAATAAATCACCATATGAATGATTGAAACACAACAACTCAAAAGCTTGCTGGAGATAGAGAGGAAGTAGGTTTACTGACTCAACTAGTAACTGGTAGAAAGGTCCCTTCTTAGAGGGTAGCAGGGATTACAAGTCATAAAGAGCTTCCAAAACATTATGGTACTTACTAGATTTGAGCCCTCATTGCCCCTATCATAAGCATCTTGAGATGATTAAGGTTAAAGTGAACAAAGATGGAGTATATGCTTGACGAAATATAAGTTGGCAATCTCATGTCCCTTGAATATGAGGGCCACTCCTCATGCATACTCAACTTTGGGTCCAGGTAAGTTCTTGTCATTGTAAGTATTTGCATATCATTGAGACCGCCAACGGGTTACCCCTTGCACATGGTACAAGAGCTTTCCCATAACCAAAATGACAAGGCAAGCAGACAATGAGCATCTCAACAATCTTTTTATTTACCATATTGATATCTACGCACTTCTATTCTTGTAGACAGTTGTTGGGCCTCCAATTGCAGAGGTTTGTAGAATAGCAGCAAGTTTCCCTTAAGTGGATTACCCGAGGTTTATCGAACTCAGGGAGGAAGTGGTCAAAGGTATTCTCTCTCAAGCAACCCTGCAATCAAGATACAAGAAGTCTCTTGTGTCCCCAACACACCCAATATAGATGTACTAGTTTGGCGAAGAGATAGTGAAATACAAGTGGTAACGATGCTAGAAAATAGCTTCTGACTTGTTGCTGACGTGGGGTAACGGTGCCAGAAAAGAGCTTGACATGGAGGAAAGGTAACCTCCCCGGCAAATGGAATAAAGATGGAAGCAAGCAAACATGCAACAGATCTGGATGCAAACAGTGTTTCAATGTTTAGAAACAAGGCCTAGGGATCATACTTTCACTAGTGAACACTCTCTCATATAAATATCCTCTCTTTATTATATTACTCTTAACTACTCTCTGTTTGAAAACTCTAATCATTGGTAGGGCTATAAAAGCACACCTCAAAGTCTGCCTTCCCCAATTTAGATAACCCCACACTTTCACCTTGAGAGCTAGATGGTTCCAACAAACACCACAATTTCATAGAGACATCCAACTCCAAATATAAATCATAACAAATATTCAATCTAGCCAAAGTGCCACACACGGTATGCACGCTGTCACTATCACACACGTCGGGAAAGCATAGATCTATTAAAGCACAAAGAGTATTTATGTAGACTCAATCCTAAGTGCCACCATGGCGTGCACGCTATCACTTTCACACACATGGGGAGAGCAGAGATCTAATGAAGCACTTGAGTAGCAAGGTATATCTAATTGATTATAAAGCTCATGACCACAACAATATCATGCATACAGAGAGAGATGAACACATAGCTACCGGTAGAGCCCTTAGCCCCGAGGAAGAACTACTCCCTCCTCATCATGGGAATCAGCAACGGTGATGAATATGCGATGGAGATTGATGGAGATGGCTCTGGGGGCACTTCCCCGTCCCGGCAGAGTGCCGGAACATAGACTTTCTGTTCCCCGAATCTCCCCTTCGGTGGCGGTGGCGCAGCAGAGGTTTTCGTAGATTTCTTCTGGATTTCCTAGGGTTTTTGGGTCGGAGGATTCTTATAGCCGCAGGAATCAAGGTCGGTGGGGGTCCAGGGGGCCCACACCCCCTCCAGGCACGACCAGGGCTTGCCCGCGCCTAGGGGGGTTTGGCCACCCTGTGCCCACCCCTCCGGCTCTGCTTCGTGGTTCCGTGTTGCTCCAGGAAAATGATAACTTTGGCTTTTGTCCCATCCAATTCCGAGAATATTGATTTTCTACCTTTCTGGAACCAAAAACAGAAGAAAACAGGCAGCTGGCACTGTGGCAACTTGTTAATAGGGTAGTTCCAGAAAAGATATAAAAACACCTCAAAGCGTAGACAAAGAAAAGCAAAGTAGATACTAAACAAGCATGGAGCATAAAAAATTATAGATATGTTTCCGACGTATCAAGCATCCCCAAGCTTAACTCCTGCTCTTCCTCGAGTATGTAAGTGATAAAAAGAATAATTTTTGAGGTGACATGCACCATCAAAACCAAGATCAAACCAATTGCAAGCATTGAAATCTAGGAGCAAAGAACTCTAATCATGTGCATGAAAGATGGAGTTATAACAATAGGACATAGTAACTATGCATGCAACATGAAAGGCTACAAACAAAGATCATGAATAACATGCATTGAAAAATGTTTGTTTGTTTCACATACAGAAAACACGGCATAGTGGCAATTAGCTTGTCCCTCATAGAGTAGCAAATAGATGCATGGGACACCTTCAAAGTTCACAAGGGTGACTAGAAACAAATAGCACAAGAACAAGTAATATCACAATATGTATCAATCAATAAGTTTTGGGACACTACACACAGAATGACAACTATGCTCTCTTAATGATGCCTAAAGGTAGAAGGTGGAGACTCAACATAATAGTGGAAGAAAGGCCCTTCATAAAGGGAAGCAGGGATTTCAAGTTTCAAAAGGAGCTTCCAAAAATTATGGTATTTGTTAGCTTTCAGCCCTCATTGCCCCTATCATAAGCATCTTGAAGTGGTTAAGGTTAAAGTGGCAAAGATGGAGTATATGCTTGATGAAGTATAAGTTGGCAATCTCAAGTCCCTTGAATACGAGGGCCACACCTCATGCATACTGAACTTTGGGCCCAGGCAAGTTCTTGTCATTGTAAGTATTTTCATATCATTGAGAACCTCCAACGGGGTACCCTTGCACATGGTACAGAAGCTTTCCCATAACCAAAATGACAAGGCAAGCAGACAATGAGCATCTCAGCAATCTTTTTATTTACCATATGCATAGCTTTTTATTGAGGATGCTTCATAGATAGCTCACTATGGTAATGCTGCAAGTTTCCACCATGATTAGGCATGGCTTAGGCTAGCGGCCCAGGCCTTTCTCTAACACATAATACAAACTCCATGGACTTACAAGTTCCCTCTTTATTTCACACTGGTGACATCCATAGACAAAAGAGCATGATATCAACTGAGTACAAAAGTATGAGTGCAATGTTGAAAACGTTCCCCGTGACAGCACGGTTATGCTAATTCCAACTTATAAGTGCAAGCATATACAACAAAGTTTTCACAATGGTTCAAGTTTATTAGGGGCAAAGAATATAAAGTGTGCCATCAAGTTCGTGAGGGTTTTAATCTCTAAGTTTTCACATAACAAAGAGAATTTTTAACTGGAAGATAGCTGAAAACAAGAATATACTTGGAATGGTGTATCACACCATGCATAGGAATTTATAGTGGACACTTTGGAAAAACTTGGTTTCTTGGGAGTTGGAAGCATGAGTAGAACTTACTCATACAAGTGGAGGCTAGCAAAAGACTGGGAGAAACCAACTAAGAGAGCAATAATGGCCATAATCATGCAGAGCAACAAAACATTACTAATCAAAACATAGAGTGATACTACAAGTCAAGGACTAAATGATCATAGAGGCTATGGTCACTTGTTCATAGTCATAACATGGTGTGATCATGTGCCAAGTCAACCCCAACAAAGCATAAAAAGAGAATACCATAATACTATGCTTTTGTATGCTAAAACAACGCATAATTTTTTTCAAGGAACATTAAGCAATCCTAATTGTTTGGAACAAGTCATGCTACAACAATAATCACTAAGAATAAGGTCAAAACAAGATCTAGCATGACATGATAAAGTCTAAGTCACAATCAAAACAAGATCCATTTTGTACCACTATAAGCATGAAACTTTCTACTCTTTTCCAACACCAAAAAACTTATTTGAAACAAATCACAAAGATAATAATCACTAAATATCATTGAGCATGTATCACAAATCCACAAAGAAGAACTAAAAAGTTCTAAGATGAAAGCACAAGAAAACCAAGGCTGAATGCGGTGCTAGCAAAAGTGAACTGATGGAGGGGTTAACCTCTTGGGTGGCCTGATCTTCACGGATCTCGTGGTCAAATCGATGGGAAAGCGAGGGGAACGGGAGAAGGTAGCGGAAGCGAACACACACCTCGCGAAGAACACGATGAACACACGCAAAACTCACACGATACAAGGCCGATTGCTCCCGAACGGCGGACACCGGTCCGATAGAATCCTCGCAAGGAAAGATCGGTCAACGTGCTCCCTCAAATCCACATCGGAGAGGGAAGAACACCTTGGGGATGGTCTTGACAACTTGGAGACGAGACATCGAACTCCAAGGCCTTGTTCAACGATGGATGCGTGATGCAAAGTCCAATCAAGGTTGGTGACGATAGTCGGTCCCCTTGGTAAAGGGGATGAGGCAAAACTAGATATTCCACAATGGGGGTTGTCTTTAGTCTATCATCTATGCCTAAGGGATACATGAGGGGTGGGGGCTCTATTTATAGGCCAGCCACTAAACAAGGGTAGTTTGGGGATAAACTAGGCGAATAGGTAAGTAAAGGGGAATACATGGGCTGTGGCCCAACTGGTGCGCGCATGTAGACATGACCGGTAGTACCGGACTTAGGACCGGTAGTACCGGTCATCACCGGTAGTACCGCTCTAGGACCGGTAGTACCGCTTGCGGTCTTGGAGCATCTGTTGGAGCCGTTAGTAGCGAGCGGTAGAAGGGGGCGGTAGTACCGCTGACCGGTAGTAACGCTTCCGACAACCGGTAGTACCGCTTGGACCTGGCAGCTGCCGACCTGTCTTCTTCCGTCTCCTCTTCCAAGCCTCCGTCTTTTCGGGCTTGATGTTTCGGGCTTCCTCCCTTGCCTCCGTACTGGTCGGTGTGAACCTATCATGCATATGTGACGGAGTATGAAGTAGCATACCATTCAATAGGGTAAGAAGTGGGCTCGCATAGAGGAACGGATTCACCTTTGGAGTCCATGACGACTTGGCGTAAGTTGGAGACATTGATGTAGTAACGACCGTAGGTCGGGCTGCATCATCTCCCCCCTCTTCAAAAAGAGTCGTCCTCGACTCTCCATGTTCATCACGAAGTAGAAGAGGTCGAAGGGCATCCTTGATCCTGGGGTTCACCATATAGTCGTCCTCGGGAAGATTGACTTGACAACACTTCAATGTTCCTTCACCTTCCATGAAGCCTACAAAGCTCACGACAAAAGCGAAGCAACACTCAAAGCGTAGCCAATTCATGAAGATTATAGCATGAGTCCTCAAGTAGAAAGAAGTCACCTTAGCTTGTAGAGATAGCTCGATGAAAGGTGGCCATAGGTAACTCTCTTTGATTCTTCTTGTCAACATATGGTCCATAGAGGTTGACGTGTATGCATTTGTACCTTCATACAACAAAGACCAAGCAACATATGTTTGTGTGTGATAGAGGAGCATGTCATTTGTGGCATGTCCATTCTTGTTCACAACACGATTAGCACAACTCAAATATAGCAAACGAGATGCATATGCAAGGTCAAAGTGCATGGAAGTCGTTGCAAAATCATCCAAATGTGGGAACTCAAAAACTCCATATAACATCTTATTGTGGCATTCAAAGCAATCGAATAGAAATTTGATCAACATCTTTGATGCAAAACTAGGAGAATTTGGCAAAAACACAAAACGAAGAATGTCCAAAGCAACATCATTATGTGTGCAAACCAACCATTGGAAAGAGAAATTGTTCGACATGTTGGATGTCACACACAAATCATCGAAAGCAAATATCATGGGAATATGAGTATCCCAAGCGGAAGCCAAAACAACACATTTGCAAACAAACCAAATGAAAGAGCAAGTGGTCCTTATGTTTGTTGCAACAAGACGAGATACTTGAAATCTCTCATGACAATACATGCTCTTAATGGCATTATGGTTGCACACAAAACATCGGAAAGAGAAATTGTTCAACATTTTTGTTGCAACACACAAAGCATCAATATCCAATAGAAAAGAAACATGAATGTCACAAGGTGAGATAATACCATCAACATGCTTGCAATCAAACCATAGGAAAGAGCAATTTGCCAACATGAAAGATGCAAAGCATGCAAAAGGTATCAGAGCTGGGTTCGATCTTGAACTCACTTGTGGGATGCTCTCTAGAGCTCTTTTTGTCAACTCGTGCTCAACCGAGGTTGACATTCTCGTGCGGGCACCTACACACATCATATGTAAAAGGAAGAACGTGTGTGCATGGTAGAGATACACATCATCCATCATGACGTATCTCTTCTTGTGCACATCACCATTAATGTCATTCAAGTATGAAATAGATGCATGGTGAGTATGCAAGTGGGGAACGTGCTTATCATGGCAAT
Organism: Avena sativa; assembly: GCA_916181665.1. Taxonomy (NCBI): domain Eukaryota; kingdom Viridiplantae; phylum Streptophyta; class Magnoliopsida; order Poales; family Poaceae; genus Avena; species Avena sativa. The sequence goes on along the minus strand of OV702285.1, from coordinate 346,578,935 downwards.
CATCAAAATCTCCAAAATTTGAGAAAGCTATGGGGGACATCTCATTATAACGCATATGATCAATATTGTTGCAAGCAAAACAAGTGAAATAGCAGGGCATTCATCTTATCGCAAGCAACGGGAGAAATTGAATGACTAGCATGACAAGGCAAGTCCAAAGCAATTGGAGGATACACACAAGATGCATAGCATGGCATGTTTATGGCAATGATATCGCAATCAAACAATTCCACATGATCAATATTATGCAAAGGCAAAGCATCACAAGGGAAAGTGGATGAAGCATATGTATTGTCACAAGTATCATCCATAGCATGCATATCCTCACAATTCATCATGTCCACTAGTGGGATCATGGCATCATCAACACCCTTATTGTTACCTTGTTCAGACCTCTCATATGAAGTGGGTGTTGTGGTAGTAGTGGCCTCCTTGTGGACGACTTCATCCTGATGTATCCATGGCGTAGCATCATCTTCATCCACCATGTACATCTTCTCCATTCGAGGCATCATTGCTTCATGGCTTCGGGCGTAATCCTCCATGGAACCTAGCACAACACAAGAGAACACACTAGAGGTAGAGGGTAAGTTGTTAGAAATCGAAATGGTCTCACTTGACCTATCAACTACCACTCTCAACTCACTAGGAGTATCACTCATGCCCTCCAAGTGGAAGCACTCAATCTCACATAAGGTGGAGTCACTCATCTCACTCTTGTTCTCACTCAAGTGGGCTAAGTGGCTCTCATACTCACATGGGATTGGGGGCACATCATCACTCAAGCATATAGGGATAGGCTCGGTTTCCTCAACTCCATGCGCCTCCTTTGGTGAAGGGAACATCCCATGCTCACCATTCTTGATCTTGTCGCCTTCAAGGTTTGATGACATAAGGTGGGCATCATCGCTCTCCTCCATGGTCGAAAGGAAAATCCCATGCTCGACCGTCCTGTGGCCATCTTGTAGTAGTGGTGGAGGTAGGCTCATGCTATCCAACTTGGCGAAGTAGAGGTCTACATTTTCCTCATGCATGAGGTCTTCAAATGCAAGCGTAGTCGTTGAAGTTTGATGGCGTGGACGAAGGCTTGCTCTTGGTGCCATTTTGGTGGTGGCACTAGAAGTTGAAGGTGCCTTGTGATGGTGTCGACGGAGGTCATTGGCGTGCCTTGCCGATGGTTGATGTAGGTGGCGCACTTGGTCATCCATATGACGCTGACGACGATGGCCCTTGACCTTGGCACTCTTCCTTGTAAGTTTTTCTAATGAGCGCAAAGCATCATTAGTCTTGGCGACCATCCTCATGTTTTTGTAGAAGTCGTTGTCCATGTCCTTCTTGAAGTTGTGGAGGTCACTTTGGAACTTGTCCATTTGATGATGGACCTTGGCGCACTCGAGTTGGAGGCTTTGTCTTGGTCGGTGCGACTTGAGGAGCTTGTCGTTGTCGTTCTTGAAGTCGCCCATGCTTGGGGAGTCGTTGTTGTTGTAGCACTCCATGTCACCCAAGCATGTGGAGCCATTGTTGGTGTAGTGCTCCATCATGTTATCCATGATTGTGGAGACATAGGTATGGTGGCTCATCGTGGATTCTTCATAGAAATCATCCTCGGTCCCGGAGTCCCTAGACATGCTTCACAAGACCAAGTGTTGTATATGGAAGTGGTAGAGGGTGTTAGGGATACCACGTCGAACCTTACTTTACCTTGGAAGATCGTATCGTGCAAGTGGCGACACTTGAGAGCAATAAACCAAGCAAACTGAAGTTCACGTGGAACACCAAAACCAACTACCAACAAAAAAAACACACACACAAGGCCTATGGTGGATAGGTATGGAAAGTGGCATGTCAAGAACCAATCCGTAATCAAGATGTTGTATTGGCAAGTAAAGAACCACAATGATCACAAAGCAAACAAGTCAATCCACAAGATAGGAAATATGTACAAGGAAACACACACGGTGGGATAAATGGGACTTGTGCGACGGAGAAAGTGAGCTAAGAACCAAATGATTACCTAGCGAAGACTATAAGCTCGTGTCACACAAGTACAAGGAGAGACGCTAGTTCGATTGCACAAGATTGGTGGGCTACAAGATATGCACAAAAGTACCACCTATATGATGTTCATCGAGCTTGCGCTTCCTATTCTATGAGGCACATGTATATTTCTTTCTTTTTTTCTCTTTTCCTTTTTCTATTTTTTCCTTTTTTTTCTTTTTCTTTCTATTTTCACTTGCCTCTACCTTGTGCCAACAACTATACAAGATAACTATATGAGATAGCGCTCACAACGTTTGCTCGGAATTCTACAAGGTATCAAATGTGCATAGCCCAAGCAATCATAAGAGGAACTAGTCTCAATAGGTGTTTGTTGCACGCAAAGATAGTGGGGTTCACAAAGGAATGCAAGTGGGGAGAAGTCGCGAAATGTTTATACCTTTCGTCGACGATCTTCACCCTTTATTGTTGGATTCCGCCTTGCTCACGGAATTTTGATGAAGTAGATAGCATGAACAACGTGGATGATGATGTAGAGCTCCTTCTCCTCTTCTAAACGAGCTAAATAACACCAAAATCTAAGTTCGAATGCAAAAGTTATGCTCAAAATGGTGAGAGGCTGAAATCTGGAAACCTGCTGTTTTTGATGAGTATCGGGCGGTAGTACCGGGTTTTTGAGCGGTAGTACCAGTTGTACGAAGGCCCGGTAGTACCGTTTAGGTACCGGGGAGGTGCGGTAGTACCGGGTTTTGAGTCCGGTAGTACCGTTTGTCCTGGGACGCCCAGATTTGACGCGTTTTCGCGATTTTAGGGTGATTTGGGCGGAAAATCTTCAAGAAAAACACCAAATCGACGGGGGAAATCAAGGAATTAGGGTATGGGAATGCAAAGGAAGGCAGATCAACAAGTTTAGCAAGTAATCCACGGATCAAAACCTACCAAAACGCACTTAAATCACAGATCGATCCAAAACACGAATTGGGGCTATTTTTGGTGGAATTTTCGAATTTATGGGGAAAAGACCAAATCGATGAGAAATCCGTGGCAACCAAAAGCTGCTGATACCAGATGATGGAGGGGTTAACCTCTTGGGTGGCCCGATCTTCACGGATCTCGTGGTCAAATCGATGGGAAAGCGAGGGGAAAGGGAGAAGGTAGCGGAAGCGAACACACACCTCGCGAAGAACACGATGAACACACGCAAAACTCACACGATACAAGGCCGATTGCTCCCGAACGGCGGCCACCGGTCCGATAGAATCCTCGCAAGGAAAGATCGGTCAACGTGCTCCCTCAAATCCACATCGGAGAGGGAAGAACACCTTGGGGATGGTCTTGACAACTTGGAGACGAGACATCGAACTCCAAGGCCTTGTTCAACGATGGATGCGTGATGCAAAGTCCAATCAAGGTTGGTGACGATAGTGAGTCCCCTTGGTAAAGGGGATGAGGCAAAACTAGAGATTCCACAATGGGGGTTGTCTTTAGTCTATCATCTATGCCTAAGGGATACATGAGGGGTGGGGGCTCTATTTATAGGCTAGCCACTAAACAAGGGTAGTTTGGGGATAAACTAGGCGAATAGGTAAGTAAAGGGGAATACATGGGCTGTGGCCCAACTGGTGCGCGCATGCAGACATGACCGGTAGTACCGGACTTAGGACCGGTAGTACCAGTCATCACCGGTAGTACCGCTCTGGGACCGGTAGTACCGCTTGCGGTCTTGGAGCATCTGTTGGAGCTGTCAGTAGCGAGCGGTAGAAGGGGGCGGTAGTACCGCTGACCGGTAGTACCGGTTCCGACAACCGGTAGTACCGCTTGGACCTGGCAGCTGCCGACCTGTCTTCTTCCGTCTCCTCTTCCAAGACTCCGTCTTGTCGGGCTTGATGTTCCCGGCTTCCTCCCTTGCCTCCGTACTGGTCGGTGTGAACCTATCATGCATATGTGACGGAGTATGAAGTAGCATACCATTCAATAGGGTAGGAAGTGGGCTCGCATAGAGGAACGGATTCACCTTTGGAGTCCATGACGACTTGGCGTAAGTTGGAGACCTTGATGTAGTAACGACCGTAGGTCGGGCTGCATCATGAACACTCACAAAACAATAAGAGTGAAAACTACAGTGTTCTAGGCAATGGAAACAGAGTGTGTGTCTCTCCAAAAGAAGTGTAGTGTAACCAACCAACTTACTCAGGCAAACTAAGAAAATGAAAACCAAAAATGAAAACTAAGACGCTCCAAGAACAACACAACAATGCATGAAACAATAAAAACGAAGTGTCTAGAAAGACCTGAGATTTTTATTGATGAAGAAGGGGATGCCTTGGGCATCCCCAAGATTTGAGCTTGTACCTCTTGAATATTTCTTGGGGTAACACCGGGGTGGCATCCCCAAGCTTGATCATTTGTCCATTATTCATCTCATTACATCATTCTCTCTCTACACCTGAATTTTTTCCTTCATACAAAACTTCACACAATCTTCATTAGAAATATTAGTGTATTCAAAAGATATTAGAGCCTTAGGCAAATATTTGGAACATCAAACCTTTTCCATAAAAACACAAGCTAATTTAGTAACTCCTTCAATGAGATCAATTTCCCAAAAAGAACCCAAAAGGGAATTCATAAGAAGCAAATGCAAATAATGGCAGAAATCTATCAAAACAGACCAGCAGGTAGAAACTGATTTTTTCGAAGACCTTCTGTTGATCAAATCAAAAAGTTTTGAACTAACTAAAGTTAGCTAACATACTGGGGATTTATTCGTAAATTTGGAGCTCAATCCGAGTTACTGAGACTCCTCGCGAATTTTTATGGTGGAGGACAGAAATCTGTTTCGGGACAGCAACTCCCCAAATCTTACTTCCCTCTCATTAGAGGTCATTCTTGGCACAAAAAGCAAACAAAAAGGATAAGGAAAGGTTATTACAGAAGTAATAACTTCCAAGACTCAAGAAAACTCTTGGGTTATCTCCCAACAAGTAATTTTATTTAATGCCTTTAAGTTAGGCTTGATAGCTTGAGAAGATGCTCACATAAGAATTATGAGTTGAAGTCAAAGAGAGGTTCAAGAAACAAATTCAAAACACATTTAAGTCTATCCCACTTCCTATGCATAGGAATCTTGTAAAGAAACAAGTCATGAAAGCACAAAGCAACAAGCATTGGAAAGCAAAACAAGTGCAACTTCAAGATTTTCAACATAAAGAGGGGAACTTAATATTTTTGAGATGCATAAGACCATGTTTCCCTCTCTCATAATAACTTTCAGTAGCATCATGGATAAAATTAACAATATAACTATCACATAAAACATTCTTATCATGAGCCACATGCATAAAATGATTATTACTCTCCACATAAGCAAAGGCATTCTTATTAATTATAGAGGGAGCAAATTCAACAAAATAGCTATCATTAATATTCTCATCACCATAATCATCAAATATAGGAGGCATATTGTAATCACAATAAATTTTCTCCTCAATTGTAGGTGGACTGAAAATATCATACTCATCATTGTAATCATCATAAATTGGAGGTATAGTATCATCATAAGCAATAGAATAGCTATCTTCCCAAGTGTGTTCATTTGTAAACATATAATCATTGGATGGAACATGGATAGCAATAATAGCACAACAACTATTAATATCATCATTTTCAGAATTGGTACCAAAGAGATTTTCAATATCAAAAGTGGTGTGCTTTCCCAATCATGATTACTACTATAGGTAACAGGCATAGGAACATCATGTAGTTCAGACTCATCAGCAAAAAATATGATAGGAGCAACATGATTAGAGGAAGTTACCGTTTCCTCTCTCCTTTTATTCATCTTCTTCTATTTCTTCTTCTCCTCTTTAGGAGGGATAGGCTTGAAAGGAAGCTTCTCCACATACCCTGGCTTATTGTTAGAGACAATAGAAGAAACTTTGGAGGATTCCTCCTTTTCATTAATAATATCAAACACACATATCAGTCCTCTCATAATTTGGTAAAATATCATATTTTATAAGAATTTGTATGTAAGTATTTGCGTGGCAGTTTTCAACACAATAAAGATGACAACCATGTAGGACGCTATTCATATCAAAAGTACTCATGTCTATCAAAGAAGTTTTTCTTGATAACTCTTCACACCCCAAAAATAATGTAAGTTCATCATGTTGATTATCAGTGATCACGTTATCACAATACAAACTTCTAGGATTATTATGGCCTGAGCATTGAAAATTGAAATGACCCACTTCAAAGCAAAGTTCACAAATAAAAGGATAGAGGGCACAAACTTTTTTACCAAGATCATCTAGAGCCTTATACCACTTTCTAGTTTTTTCATTCCTGTGGGTGATACAATATTCATCTTCTATTTGATTCTTCTCACAAGGTCTACGCATACCACGGAAATTCACATGCTTATAATAAATAGTACTTTCGGAAGTTTGAGCATGTTTATTGCAATCATTAATAACATTTTTATTTTCCATGCAAGCGTCTTTAAAAGGTTCATGATACATGTCCCATTTTTCTTTAGGAGTATTAATATGGGAGGCAAAGGCTCTATAGCATCTAACAAGAATTTGAGGATCGAGACCATATTTAGCACTAAGCTCTTGAAAATCAGCACTTTCCGTGAAAGACTTAATGCAATCATACTCATAGTTTATACCTGGTTCTTCACCTTTGTCGTTATCCCAATCTTCAGTATTTCTTTTAATTGTTTCAAGAAGATCCCACTTAGCTTTGACCACCTTACTTGTGAAGGATCCCTCTAAACAGGTATCTAGATAGTCCTTGTAATGTCCTGAAAGCCTTGCATAAAAATTATTGATAACAACATTACTGGGGATCTCATGAGTGGGACATTTGAGCATTAGTGACTTCAATCTCCCCCAAGCTTGGGCAATACTTTATCCCTCATGAGGATGAAAATTATAAATATAATTCCTATCTTTATGAATTTCATATGGAGGATAAAATTTAGAATAAAAGAGAGATTCAAGCTCCTTCCACTCCAAATGATGAGGATCATCTAGTAGCTCATACCAGTCCCTTTGATTTGTCCCTAAGTGAGAAAGGGAATAGCTTCCTCTTAACTTGGTCCATTGAAATACCTGCACACTTGAACAACTTGCATAATTCATGTATAAACAGTAAATGATCACTAGGATGGACAATTCCATCTCCAAAATAGCAGTTGTTCATAACACGTTCAACAATTCCAATTGGTATTTTAAAAGGGACACTTTCAGTATGTGGATTCAAAATATCACAAGTATCATTAGAATTACCAAATATGGTAGATAAAGTATCATAAGAATAAACTTTCTTCCTTAAATCTTGGGAACTAGAAAGATATTTTTCATAAAAACTAGCTTCCCCAAGCTTAGACGTTTCCATACCATTAGTAATACTGGTGTTCAAAGAATTCATACTAATAAAATTGCTATTAGCATGCAAATAAAGTTCCATAGGTTTTTTAATTTTCTCTTCAAACACTTCATGTCCTAACTCAAGAGAAACACTATAAAGCTCTCTAATTTTTTGTTGTTTTCCATTAAGCCTAACTAGTGAAAACAAGAAACAAAAAGACAAAACTGCAGAATCTAAAGGAAATAACTTCGAGCACTCACACCGAAGGATGTGAGTACCTTTTACCTTACCTCCCGGCAATGGCGCCAGAAAAGAGCTTGATGTCTACGCACTTCTATTCTTGTAGACAGTTGTTGGGCCTCCAAGTGCAGAGGTTTGTAGAACAGCAGCAAGTTTCCCTTAAGTGGATTACCCAAGGTTTATCGAACTCAGGGAGGAAGTGGTCAAAGGTATTCCCTCTCAAGCAACCCTGCAATCAAGATACAAGAAGTCTCTTGTGAACACAACACACCCAATATAGGTGCACTAGTTCGGCTAAGAGACAGTGAAATACAAGTGGTAACGATGCCAGAAAATAGTTTCTGACTTGTTGTTGACGTGGGGTAACGGTGCCAGAAAAGAGCTTAACATGGAGGAAAGATAACCTCACCGGCAAACGGAATAAAGATGGAAGCAAGCAAACATGCAACAGATCTAGATGCAAACGGTGATTCAATGTTTAGAAACAAGGCCTAGGGATCATACTTTCACTCGTGAACACTCTCTCATAAAAATATCCTCTCTTTATGATACTACTCTTAACTACTCTCCGGTTGAACACTCTAATCATTGGTATGGATATAACAGCACACCTCAAAGTCTGCCTTCCCCAATCTAGATAACCCCACACTGTCACCTTGAGCGCTAGATGGTTCCAACAAACACCACAATTTCATAGAGACATCCAACTCCAAATATAACTTAAAAAAATATTCAATCTAGCCAAAGTGCCACACACGGTATGCACGCTGTCACTATCACACACGTGGGGAAAGCATAGATCTATTAAAGAACAAAGAGTATTTATGTGGACTCAAGCCTAAGTGCCACCATGGCGTGCATGCTTTTACTTTCACACACATGTGGTGAGCAGAGATCTAATGAAGCACTTGAGTAGAAAGGTAGATCTACTTGATTACAAAGCTCATGACCACAACAAGATCATGCATAGAGACAGAGATGAACACATAGCTACCGGTAGAGCCCTTAGACCTGAGGAAGAACTACTCCTTCCTCATCATGAGAATAAGCAACGGCGATGAAGATGGTGATGGAGATCGATGGAGATGGCTCCGCGGTCACTTCCCCGTCCCGGCAGAGTGCCGTAACAGAGACTTTTTGTCCCTCGAATCTCCCCTTCGGTGGCGGCGGCGCAGTAGAGGTTTTTGTAGATTTCTTCTGGATTGCCTAGGGTTTTTGGGTCGGAGGCTTCTTATAGCCGCAGGAATCAAGGTCGGTGGCGGTCCAGGGGGCCACACCCCCTCCAGGCTCCACCAGGGCTTGCCCGCGCCTAGGGGGGTTTGGACACCCTGTGGCCCCCCTCCGGCTCTGCTTCGTGGTTCCGTGTTGCTCCGGAAAATAATAACTTTGGCTTTGTCCCGTCCAATTCCAGGAATATTGATTTTCTGCCTTTCAGGAACCAAAAACAGAAGAAAACAGGCAAATGGCACCGTGGCAACTTGTTAATAGGTTAGTTACAGAAAAGATATAAAAACACCTCAAAGTTTAGACAAAGCAAAGCAAAGTAGATACTAAACAAGCATGGAGCATCAAAAATTATATATACGTTTCCGACGTATCACATATGCATATAACTTTTTATTGAGGATGCTTCTTACATGACTCACTATGGTGATTCTGCAAGTTTCCACCATGATTTAGCATTCCTTAGGCTAGCGGCACAAGCGTTTCTCTAACACAGAATACAAACTCCATGGACTTACAAGTTCCCTCTTTATTTCACACCGGTGACATCCATAGACAAAAGAGCACGATATCAACTGTGTATAGAGTACAAGTGCAATGTTGAAAACGTTCCCCGTGACAGCACAATTCTTTTAATTCCAATGTATAGATGCAAGCATATACAACTTCGATGTTCACAATGGTTCAAGTTTATTAGGGGTGTAGCACTCGGTAAAACCGTTACTAGTAAATCTCCTATGTTTATCTTCATGCATCATCATGACATCATCATGCATTTATTTGTCTAAAACTATTTTCCAAAAGCCTATTTTGTTTTCCAGATATTCCCCTCTTTGTTCAAATCGAAACCCTAGATTCGTTCGGATCATTTATTTATCTAAAACCTTTTTTGCAAATGTTTTGTTTTATAAGAAAGAAAAATAATAAATATAAAATGTTTTTATTAGTGGGGGAGGCTGACCAGTCGGCTAGGCCCAAAGGCCCAGCCAACAGGCCACCTACTACCCCACTAGAACAAACCCTAATCCCTCTCCAACCCTAAACCCCACCTACTCATGTCCCTGCCGCCACCCCCTTTCAAACCCAAAACACACACTCACGCACGCACACCACATCACACAGACCCGGTCAACCCTGTGCGTACACAAACACAACCCCACCTCGCGTCGCCACCGACCCCCTAGACCCACTCGTGGTCCCGCGCCCGCAATCCCCTCACGGGACCCCGTCCCCTTCACGAACCACCCACCACGCCTCCTCTGTCCTGCTCGATCCCACGAGCTCGCCGCCGCCAGCGCCTCCTTCGCCTTGAGCTCCGGCCGCCCCTCCTCCGACCCTCCTCAGTGCCGCTGCTGCCTCCCTCGTTTTTCCCTGTCCGTCGCCGACATGCTCGCTCTCTGCAGAACCTCCACCGCGCCCGCGAGCCTCCTCTCTGCGCAGCACCCCACCGCCTGAGTGACTCAGCGCCTGCCGCGGCCCTGGCCCTACTCCTCACGGCCATTGTGCCTGTCGCTCGATGGTGCCCCCTTTCCTCTTCGCGGCCGGCCATCGGGCCCGCCCTCGCCTACCCCAAGACATGAGCCGAAACATTCGGGCCTTGTCTTCCAACCGTCGCTGCCCTGCATGTCCTCCGCCGCCCCGACGCCCCCTCGGGTCCCCGCACATTCCGCCTCTCCGAGTTGCAACCGTCGCCTGCGTCCTCCTCCCGTGACCACCTGGACACCGTCGGCGTCGACCTTCCCGCATACATAGCTCCGTCCTGCCACCTCGAGCACCTCCCTCAGGCCGAGCCGAGCTCCCGCCGCCATCCCGCGGGCCCTGTGCGGCGTATCCCCTGCGTCTCCATGTCTCTGTTTGCTACCGTGCTTCCGTTGGACAGAGCCCAAGCACGTTTGGCTAAACGACGCCTTGATGGCCTCTTGTGTAGCAGCAAGCATGCCTCCGACTGGTGCCCTTGCATGGTTTCGGTGCCTCGAACATGAACCAAACTGTGTAGTGGCTTAGGTCATCGACAAGACCGTCACTGATCATGAGTTTTTGTTTAGAATAAACAAGATCTCCATCTCCGCCTGTCGGAAGGACCAAGACCGAGAACCAAACACGAGAATCCAAAGTCTGCCACTCCGTCATGGATCCCCAAGTTCTCCTTCCTGGATCCGAAGACCTGATCCCTCGTCGAACCCTCGGACCCCAAGATCTTCGACCGCCATGTGTGACCCCTTCTTTGAGACCATTATTTTTATAATATATAATATACTTGTTGCATTTAAATTATTCATGTTTGCACACATGTCATGTGGTTTGGGGGCATTATGTCGATTCACCTCATAATTAAATATGAAGGCCATATGTGTGCGAATCTAGTCTAATAATGGCCTCATCTAAATTTGTGTAGCGAACCGGTGCTATCTTTTGGCTTGTTAACATAACATTTAAATTGCGGGGTATTTAAACAACTTGACACATCTAAATAATTGTCGGGACCTCGGTTCTGCTTAATATGGCCTAGTTGCATCGCATCTTTGTCATGTCATACATCATGCATGCATCATGCCCAATCTTCTACCGTAGTATGAAATATTGCATCCGGTGTTTCTGCTAGTGCTTTGCTTCTTCATGGATTAGGCCGATGAGTTGATGCGTGTGTTGACCCAATCTTCGAATGAATCTTCGGCAATGTTTTCAGGCGAGCATTCTCCCCCTTTCTACCTATTTTACATTTATAGTCTTTATTTCCTCCTGTTGATCTATTGCTATCTGTGTTGCGATGCTATAGATTCCGTACCCCGTTATACTTCCATGCATCCCTTATATTGCCATGGACACATCTTGTTACCTATTGTTTGGTAGATAGTCGGCCTTGCGAGTCGTAGTTGCTTGCGCAGGTGATGTGCCGCGCCGTCGATCTTCCATAGTTGTTGGAGTAATGTCGCATGTTTAATGTTGGAGATGATCATGGCCTTAATTACCGTTTAATAACTAAAATTGAAGTAGGTAAATAATGCAGAGGCACAGGTGGGCAATAGATGCTATTTTCTTTTTAACCGTCCACTTGTGTCCCGTAGGACCCCTAGTAATTGATACCTGTTCTTTGAATATTCGCACTATCCGCATGTGGGACCATGAATCCCCCTAACCCTACATTGAGTCATATTTAATTCCTTGGGGCCACAAAGTAGTTTGGGGCTTCATTACAATTTTGTACTTATGCCATGTTTTACTGCCTTATTTACTACTGCGCATGGAGCGCCTGTACTGTTTAGGAACAAATGTGGAATGTTTTCGCGGTATCGACAAGCCCAGTCACACTTTCGGGTTCCCAATCATTTACAGCCATTGGCACAAACCTCTGGGTCCGTCTCGGAGCCGTCCAACTTCGTCGCGGGTATCTTGGTGGGGTGGCCCCCTGAAATCAAATATGAATCTTGCGAATGTTCTGTCGTGATGCCTCGTTGGGTTTTCATTTGGTTTTTCCGAGGTTGATCGTGCGTGTGTTGCTATTTGTGCACCCCTCCAGGTTAAAACTTTCTGAAAGCCGTGTCCGCGGTTATGGATGAATTGGAGCACAGTATCTCGATCATAGACAACTATAACTAAAGTAGTGTTATAAATTTGACTTTATAATGACTAGTAATCAGCTTCACTATAACGGAATGGCTAAATAAAAGTACCAACAACTGCTGGTTTTGGGATGCCTCTTGCTATATGTATCTGATTATTAAGTATTGCAACTACAACGGAATGGTTAACTAAAACTGCCCACTGTTTATAATATCACGATGACTCATGCTACCTATATCTGACTAGTAATTGCCGCAACTATAACAGAATGAATAAAACTGCCAACTGTGTGAGTTTCTCGGTTGACTTCCTCGTTTGGTCTCGACGGGGAAATACCAAGATGGGTATGCTTGGTGATAGTTTCAGGTTGGATCCGAATAGGTCTTTCTTATCCCTATCTGTTAGCCGCCAGTTGTATTGAGTCTCTATAGGTTGATTAGTGCATGATGCGCTGCCGCTTCAGTCCACCATACCTATGTAGGCGAGGACCGCCGAATTCTAGTCTCGCCATGTACTGGCCTCAGTACTGACCGCTCTCTTCCTCTTTTGCCCTTTGTCGGCACCCCTTTTGTTTAAGGAAGTTTTGAGATCGACGTCATTAGCAGGTTTACCCTTTCGGCTTGTCCTGGGCAGGGTTATGGACGCCATTGGTTATTCTTCAGTGCTCTTAGCTCATTTTGCATCTTGTCCGTAGTCGGATGCTGTATAGATTTCAAGGTGATTTGGATCATTGTACTGTATATCTGAATTCTTGACTCATTGAGTCGTTGTTGTATATATCTGTTTTGTGGGTTCCATCATGGACTATTGTGTAATGATATTACTTCGTTTTCCACCCGCACGCAAGTGCCTGGTGGGCACCTTTTAATTGTTTCTATGCGGGTTTGGCGGGAATCTCTAAAACTTGCATAGGGCCGATCTGACTAAACCGATCATGAGTCCGTGTTCAGACTAAACAAGATCTCCATCTCCGCCTATCGGAAGGACCAAGACCGAGAACCAAACACGAGAATCCGAAGTGTGCCACTCCGTCACGGATCCCCAACTTCTCCTTCCCGGGTCTGAAGACCAGATCCCCCGTCGAACCCTCGGACCCCAAGATCTTCGAACGCCATGTGTGACCCCTTATTCGAGACCATTATTTTTATAATATATATAATATCCTTGTGGCATTTAAATTGTTCATGTTTGCACACATGTCATGTGGTTTGGGGGCATTATGCCGATTCACCTCATAATTGAATATGGAGGCCATATGTGTGCGAATCTAGTCTAATAATGGCCTCATCTAAATTTGTGTAGCGAACCGGTGCTATATTTTGTCTTGTTAACATAACATTTAAATTGCGGGGTATTTAAACAACTTGACCCATATAAATAATTGTCGGGGCCTCGGTTCCCCTTAATATGGCCTAGTTGCATCGCATGTTTGTCATGCCATACATCATGCATGCATCATGCCTGATCTTCTACCGTAGTATTAATATTGTATCCGGTGTTTCTGCTAGTGCTTTGCTTCTTCACGGATTAGGCCGATGAGTTGATGCGAGTGTCGACCCGATCTTCGGATGAATCTTCGGCAATGTTCTCAGGCGAGCATTCTCCCCCTTTCTACCTATTTTACATTTATAGTCTTTATTTCCTCTTGTTGATCTATTTATATCTATGTTGTGATGCTATAGATTCCGTGCCCCGTTATACTTCCCCGCATCCCTTATATTGCCATGGACACATACTATTACCTGTTTTTTGATAGATAGTCCGCCTTGCGAGTCGTAGTTGCTTGCGCAGGTGATGTGTCGCGTCGTCGATCTTCCACAGTTGTTGGAGTAATGCCACATGTTTAATGTTGGAGATGATCATGGCTTTAATTACCGTTTAATAACTAAAATTGAAGTAGGTAAATAATGCAGAGGCACAGGTGGGCAATAGATATTATTTGGTTTTTAACCGTCCACTTGTGCCCCGTAGGACCCCGAGTACTTGATACCTGTTCTTTGAATATTCGCACTATCCGCATGTGGGACTATGAATCCCCCTAACCCTAGCTTGAGTCATATTTAATTCCTTGGGGGCACAAAGTAGTTTGGGGCTTTATTACTATTCTGTACTTATGCCATGTTTTACTGCCTTATTTACTACTGTGCGTGGAGCGCCTGTACTGTTTAGGAACAAATGTGGAATGTTTTCGTGGTATCGACAAGCCCAGTCACACTTTCGGGTTCCCAGTTGTTTATAGCCATTGGCACAAACCTCTGGGTTCGTCTCGGAGCCGGCCAACTTCGTCGCGGGTAGATTGGTGGGGTGGCCCCCTGAAATCAAATATGAATCTTGTGAATGTTCTGTCGTGATGCCTCGTTGGGTTTTCATTTGGTTTTTCCGAGGTTGATCGTCCGTGTGTTGCTATTTGTGCACCCCTGCAGGGTAAAACTTTCTGAAAGCCGTGTCCGCGGTTATGGATGACTTGGAGCATAGTATCTCGATCATAGACAACTATAACTAAAGTAGTGCTATAAATTTGACTTTATAATGACTAGTAATCAGCTTCACTATAACGGAATGGCTAAATAAAAGTACCAACAACTGCTGGTTTTGGGATGCCTCATGCTATATGTATCTGACTAGTAAGTATTGCAACTACAACGGAATGGTTAACTAAAACTTCCCACTATTTATAATATCAGGATGACTCATGCTATCTATATCTGACTAGTGATTGCTGCAACTATAACAGAATGAATAAAACTGCCAACTGTGTGAGTTCCTCGGTTGACTTCCTCGTTTGGTCTCGAGGGGGAAATACCAGGATGGGTATGCTTGGTGATACTTTCAGGTTGGATCCGAATAGGTCTTTCTTATCCCTATCTGATAGCCGCCAGTTGTATTGAGTCTCTATAGGTTGATTAGTGCATGATGCGCTGCCGCTTCAGTCCACCATACCTATGTATGCGAGGACCACCGAATTCTAGTCTCGTCGTGTACTGGCCTCAGTACTGACCGCTCTCTTTCTCTTTTGCCCTTTGTCGGCACCCCTTTTTTTAAGCAGGTTTTGAGATCGACATCGTTAGAAGGGTTACCCTTCCGGCTTGGCCTGGGCAGGGTTATGGACGCCATTGGTTATTCTTCAGGGCTCTTAGATCATTTTGCATCTTGTCCGTAGTCAGATGTTGTATCGATTTCAAAGTGATTTGGATCTTTGTAGTGTATATCTGAATTCTTGACTCATTGAGTCGTTGCTGTATATATCTGTTATGTGGGTTCCATCGTGGACTATTGTGTAATGATATTACCTTGTTTTCCACCCGCACGCAAGTTCCTGGTGGGCACCTCTAAATCGTTTCTATGCAAGTTTGGCGGGAATCGCTAAAACTTGCATAGGGCCGATCTGAGGGTGTTACAAGGGGCAAGTAATAAAGTGTGCCATCAAGTTCGTGAGAGCTTTACTAACTAGTTTGCACATAACAAAATACTTTTTAATTTGAAAGGTAGATGAAGCTTGAGAATTTGCTAGGAATAGCAACAGCTACTAGGTAGATATGGTGGACACAAATGGCAAAGGTTTTTGGTTCAAAGGATTTTGGAAACATGAGAAGTATGCCTACTCAAAACAGGTTTTTGGCTAGCAAGGCTGGGTAGCAAGCAAGAAAGTTGAAAGAAATAAGCAAACATACAAGTAATAAAGCCAAACATGCATTCTTCCTTGAAGATACAAACAAATCTTAAATAAGGAATACTAAGCTTATGAGCCAACAAGAAAGAAAACAAATGATACCAAATACCTGTAAGCTTTTTCTTTCTTTCTTTTTTTTTAAAATTAATGCCACTGACCAGAACTCGGTTTGCCAAAACCAATTTAGATCCACTTGATGATCCCAGAGTGGTGCCAATACTGAACAACAAGGTCCATCATATAATAGAGATTGCAAACTAAAATAAGAAGTGCAAAAAGTAAAAGATGAGACTTCTCATTAATATTCCAATAAAAGCACTCACACCAAGGGATACATAGATAATCAACTAAAGGAGAGATACTTCCACATGCAAACCAAACTATAAAATAACCTCTCTACCACAGATATGAATCCACTAAAAGGGTAAAAGATAAAGATAATGGTGGTGATACCGCGGCACTCCCCCAAGCTTGGAACAAGCCAAGGGGATGCCAAACCTGATGACGAATTACTCCTTCAGTGGTGTGGGCGTTATCTTGTTAAGCTCCTCAATGTTACCTTCATATCCTTCCTGGATCTCTTCCTCCTTGGAAACTTGAGGTTCTTCTTTCTCGGGCTTCTTGCCTTCGTCGTTGCCGGAGGCCATAGTGCTCTAAACTTGAGAAGATTTCCTGACAGAAACAGATCGAAACGAAAGCATAACAAGAACACGATGCACGAACCTCGGGGGATCCGGGGGGTATATATTACGAAGTTTCAATGCATAAGGAAGGTTTTGACACGGAAACAAGGCAGAGACGGAGTTCGAGGGTGGCAAACCCCCTCCAAGCGCGGCCAGGCTGGGCCCGCGCCTGGGGTGGGTTTGTCCACCCTAGGCTCCGTTTCCTCTTCAGTTTTGTCTCGTAACTTACCTCATGTATTAAAAACATCAAAAATATAAAAAGATTGGGGTTTCACAAACCTTCTGTTTTCACCACTTTTACCTATTCAAAGAAGAACTCTGCAGATTCATTTCCTCTTTCTCCTGAGAATTTCCTTCATACAAAACCTTTGCACAAACTTAATGACAACATTAGTGTAAGCAAAAACAATAAACCTTTGGCACACACTTCAACTGAAAACCCATAAACACAAAAGCTTCAATGAGAGGCAAATGCAAAAGATGGCAGAAATCTGTCAAAACAGACCAGCATGTAAAGATTGATTTTTCTGAAGACTTTCTTTTGCCCAAATCAAAAAGTGTATAACTGATGAAAGTTGGGTAACAACCTGGAGAACAAGCTCCATCCGAAGTACTGAGCTCCCTCACAAATGTTTACAATGCAGCACAAAAATCTGTCCCAGGACAGCCACTTTTCACGACTCCTCTACTTCACAAAAGTAGTTGAACTTGACACAAAAACCAAAAAAAGGATAAGGAGAGGTTATTACAGAGGTAATAACTTCCAAGACTCGACAAAACTCTTGGGTTATCTCCCAACAAGTACTTTTCTTTAATGCCTTTAAGTTAGGCTTGAAACTTCCAAAGATGCTCACATAGGATATATAAATCTGGAGTGAAAAGAGCATCCAGAAGCAAATAGCCAACACACTTGAGTCTAACCCACTTCCTATGCATGGGGGTATCATGAGAAAACAAATTGTTGAAACAAAAAGCCACTAGCATAGGAAGACAAAACAGATGCAACTTTAAAGCTCTCAACATAAAACAGGGAAACTTAACATCATTGAGATGCGTAAAACCATGTTTCCCTCTCTCAAAATAAATTTCAGTAGCACTTTGAATAAAGTTAACAATATAACTGTCACTGGAAACAACTTTACCATCATAATAAGCATACTTACAGTCATCAAAAAGAGGTCCAAGGTCATAGACTGGATCAATTGAAGCAAGTTGTTCCATCCTGAAATCTTTATTAGGCATGCTATTTTCACAAGGAGCTTTAGGAAATTTGGAAAAGTTAAACTCATAAGAATCTCCATCAAACTTACTTAAAAAAATTCCTTCTTACAATCAATAGTGGATCCACAAGTATTCAAGAAAGGTCTACCAAAAATGATAGGAAAAGTTTTGCTAGCTGCTGAATTAAGCACTAGAAAATCAGCAGGATATTTAATCTTGCCACAGAGAACCTCCACATCTCTTACAATACCAATGGGGCAAATTGTCTCCTTGTTAGCAAGGTGAATAACCACATCAATGTCCTCAGGCTCACAAGGACCAATCTCATGCATAATTTCCCTGTAAAGCTCATAAGGAATAGCACTAGAACTAGCACCAATATCACATAAACCATAGTAGCAATGATCACCAATTTTAACAGAAAGCACAGGAACACTAGCTTTTCTAAATTTACCAGGATGAGAGAAAATATTAGAAGCGTCTTCACAGAAGACAATATGTTCATCCTCTATATTTCTAGTGACAGTGTCCTTCATAATAGCTACCACACACTCAAATGCTTACCAGGCTCCACAGTTTCCATTGTACCCTTGTTATTTGCACTAATAATCATAGAATACTCCTTTACCTTAGATGGGAAAGGAATTTTTTCAACATGGGGTTCAGGCACAATATGATTAGTAGTGCAAACTTGAGTACTAACTAGAGCATGATTAACAACATCTTTATAAGGAGCATGGTACTTATTCCACTTCTTCTTGGGAATTTCTATGTAAGAGGCAAAGGCCTTAAAATAGCTGACAATACTTTGGGAATCAAGACCAAACTTACTGCGAATATCACGGAAGTTATCAGTACCCATAAAATATTTAACGCAATCATAATCATAGTTTATACCTGACTTTCTTCCTTTGTCATTCTCCCAAGCCTCAGTGTTATCTTGAATACGGTCTAAGAGATCCCATTTAGATTCTTCCTTCATACTTGTGAATGATGCAGCACACGAAGCATCTAGTAAATCTTTATCATGAAGAGAAACCCTAGCATCAAAGTTATTGAGAATAATATTGTTATGGAGTTCATGAATAGGACATTTAAGCATTAGTAACTTCAATCTCCCCCAAGCTTGAGCTGTACTCTCTCCATCAAGAGGCCAAAAGTTATATATAAGACTTCTATCCTTATGGATTTCACTGGGAGGATAAAATTTAGAGTAAAAGAGAGATGTCATCTCCTCCCATTCCATGGACTTCAGCATCTTATACCATGCCTCATCTCTCCCTTTCAAGGATATGGAGAGTAACTTCCTCTTCACATGTTCAGTTGTGATACTTGCACACTTAAACAACCCGCATAATTCATGGATAAAAAGCAAGTGATCACCAGGATAGACAGTTCCATCCCAGAAATAATAATTATCCGTAACACGATTAACAATACTTGTAGGTATCTTGAAAGGATCGATCTAACCAGGAGGTGGTTCATCTAATACCCTACCAGCGGTAGTAGTTTTCCCAAACAGAAAACCCACTGGGTTATCCATATTGGAAACAAAGTAACAAGCAGTAACAAAAGCAATACTCACAGTGAAAGTTTCCCTTACCAGTTCCACTCTTCAATAGCGCTTCACTCCCCGGCAATGGCGCCAGAAAATAGTCTTGATGACCCACAAGTATAGGGGGTGTATCGTAGTACTTTCGATAAATAGGAGTGTCGATCCCAACGAGGAGCAGAAGGTGCTGAACAGTGGTATGGAGCAGGAAATCCATGTGAATACTTAGCAAACGGATTTTTAGTGGTTTTCTGACAAGGCAACAAAACAAAGAGCAAGTAACAGAAGTAACGAACAAACGGAGAAAGTGGCCAAATCCTTTCTTAGCAAAGGACAAGCCGGTGGAAATACTTATAAGGACCAAACGTTCTCGAGGACACGTGGGAATTCTGTCAAGTGCTTTTGCTACAAATAGCTGAGTACTCTTCTTTGGTGTTTGTAAGTGTTGTGTGGGTGAACCTGTGCTAACATACTGCCCATCCTAGGACTAATACATACTTGTGATTAAACCCCCTTCAAACATCCGTAACTACAGGAAAGTAATTAAGATATAAATCTAACCACGGCCTTAAACTCTGAGATCCTACGCTCCCTTGTGCAAAGGTGTCCTAACGGGGGTTCAGGTTTCTGTCAGTTTGGCAACCCCATGATTAGTAGCCAAATACACAATGCATTACCCTAGGCCCATAAATGGTGAAGTGTCATGTATTCGACGTTCACATGACACCACTAGAAGAATAGCACCACAACTTAAACACTAAACGATCGAATAATAACTCATCATAGATTCACTACTAACAACATGACTTCTCCCATGTTCTCAAGAACAAAACGAACTACTCAGAAGACATCATATGTATCAAGATCAAAGATGATATGATAATGGATAACAATCTGAACATAAATAATAATCTAATGGTTCCACTCACAAGCATCAACTACAATAGTAATTAACACCGGGAAAGTTTCCCGTAATGAACTAAGAAATATCCAACACAATTGTTACAGCGGGACGGAGTGGTGATGATGGTGCTGGTGGAGATGATGGTATGGATGATGATAATGATGATGATCCCGATGAAGCCTAGCTTGATGATGGTGTTGATGGAGACGGTCTCGCTTCTCCGGGAAGGAATTCCCCCGGCAGAAATCTGTCTGCCGGAGAGATCTTTCTCTCTCGGTGTTTTCCGCCTCCCAGAGGTGACGGAAGTCTATCTGTGGTCGCTCCCCTGGTGTTAGGGTTCCGTAGGGAAGATATAGGCGAAGGGGCGGAGTTAGAGGCCGAGCAGGTGGGCCAAACCCACCCTAGGCGCGGGGTCAGGTGGGCCCGCGCGTAGGGGGTGTGGGCCCCCTGAGGCCCCCCTTCGCTCCTCCTTCTGGCTTCCTTCGTCTTCTAGTAAAATAATATGTTTCTATATTTTTCTAGTACTTTTCTGATCTTCACGAAATTGCACCGAAACGTCGTCTTTTCCATCAGAATCTAGACTCGGGCAGTCCATCCTCCAGGAATCATCCAACATGCGTAAACAGATGAAAATCCATAAGTAATACCTCATAATAAGACAAATATCAATGAATAGAGGTAAATTATGATATAAAATGGTGATGCAAATTGGGCGTATCAGTGGTGTCTTAGATAATTAAAACAGACCATCTTGTAGATTATTTCTAAAATCAGCAGCCACTCTCTGCGTACTGTTCTACACTTGTTCTTTTCATTAGAAAAAGTACCTGCAGTCTATCCGAGTGAGCAAGAAATATGTTAGACCATAATCCACAACAATAGCAATAATGTGTTAAGGGATGGGGTAAATCCCAGCATATGAACACTCACAATTTAGATAATATTCTCAGAAAAACATTCCATCACACATAACCATGAAAGGACATCCAAGGTCGCTTTAGGAGAGCCACCTCGTGGTATGCAAGAACGGAAGGAGGTGCACGAGCTTGTACAGCCGAATCAAAATTGACGATAAACCGTACAGAGATGTGGCACTAGCACCGGTGATTGCTGTTGTCAACGAACTGTCGTACTTCCCTAGACGAGCACCAACATCAGTCCCACGATGACTCGCGGTGGTGTCTTGGACATGTGCGGCTTCCGTCTCGGCGGAGTTGGGGGCGTACCTGTATAGAGAAGAGACATATGAGAGGACGCGAGGATTTGAGGAACCTGTGGAGGCGGAAGAGAAGGCTGGCTGATGGAAATTCCTCTTGGTGGCAGGGAAAAGTGAGAGCGGTCGCAGCTGCCTCCCGAGCCCGAGGGCCGGGGAGCCTATTCCTGCTCGAGAAAGGGGAACGACCGCCAACCCGAGGATGGAGATCTCGCTCCTGCTCGAGAAAGGGGAACGGCCGCCAACTCCTCCGGCCATCACCAGACCCCCAGTTAGCCCGATGTGAGCATCGCCATCGCCTGCACCAAGATCGAGGACGAGCACGCCCCCGTAAGATCGAGACGCGGCCCCAGCGCTAGGCTCCTCTATGCCATTCCTTTTGTCGGCCAGTCATGTGTTCTTCGATGGCTCCCGGGAAGGCGCCGCTGGCCCTCGTACCCGCATTCGTCAACTTTTGTTGCCGAGTCCCTATGTCGTGGATTTCACTCCCATGGATGAGCAACGAACAGAAAGGAAAAAAAAGGAGGGGATTCACCTAAAATAAACACGGAACCGGTATCTGACTTAACAATAGTAGTGGTGGGTAATAAACTGGTATGTGGGAAGACAAAACAGTCAAAAAAGGATGGTCGATAGAAGCGTTGCTTCCTTTATTATTATGTATAGCAAATAATGTCCGTGCGTTGCATTGGGACATAAAAATGCACGTAATCTTCAAAAAACAAAAAATGCATATACACGTGCACACAAGATCTCAGAGAAAAAACACACATGCAAGATCTTAGAGAAAAACATGCACACGCATGTGTATCTCTTAATCCCCTTTCTCTCAACTGACGGCTAGCTATGCCCGTGCCACCGCCTATTCCAGTCATAGCTACATATTTGTGAGGCTTGGCCCCAGTCTCTTTCACTAATTTCCCACCACATTCGCCTGTGTCTACATGTGTAATGTGACAACCCTAACTTCGTCTTTTGCAGTTTGGACCACTACCAACCATATCTATCAACACCGATAATATTTTAGTTCGACGTGTCTTTAGAACATACATGGCACACTCGGAATACTTTCTCTGCTCATGGCTTTAGCTAGGCCCCGATAACATGTGTCAATATCATTAGAGTCATGTGTCGCCACGCTAGCCGACCACATAATCGAGTAGCCGAAGAAGAGAAAAGTCTAATTTTTCCATTTTATGTTTGGTCACTCCTTTTATTATTAATTATTTTTAAAAGGGGTATATTTGTCTAGATACAGTCGAATCTAAACAAATCTAAGTCAACTAATTAGAGTCGAAAAGAGTACTATATTTAAAAGAGTGTTATGATGGTAGAAATTTTCGGCATGTTTATGACATGGAGGTAGCTTCCGTTGCATTGCTATTCCTTTAATTAATGTACAAATACCGTTTAATTAGCCCACAAACATCCTCTTCGTTTCAGTTTCAATTAGGCAACACAATCTTCAATTAAATTAAAGCCCACGGGTCCTGTTTAGTTAAGCCAGCACACCAACCCTCTCTCATTCAATTAGGCAACTATGGCTTTATAGTTAGCTCACAAATCTTGTTTGATTATAGCCCACCGATCTTTTGTTTGATTATAAGCCCACAAATCTTATTTGATTATAGAACACAATCCTTCCGTTTAATTGATCAAGTTGATTTTCGAATACATCTTGACGCGCAAGCTCTGCTATATGAACCGATGAGTCTCGCTGTAGTGCAGCAGGGTGGGACTAAACCGATGAGTTGCACCAGATTTGATTTGATAGTAGATCAAAGAAACAGACCCTATTTTCTATACCCTATTTTCTATCCCAGTTCTGGACACACATGTGGTGAGGCCGGCTCATGGCATGCACGTTACGAAGGCGAAGAAACGCGTTGACGTCGCTATGAGCCAGCAATGATATTGGGCCAGGTTCAGGCACAACTACCGACCAAAGAACGAGCGAAGCGCGATGGAACTAAGAAAGGCTACGAGATGACTTCGCTGTGGCAGGCAGAGTAATACTGCTAGAAATATGTGTTTTTGTGAAAGGGCAAACTAGTCTAATAAAATGTAGGACCCGAAGAAACACTCCATCCTTTATTATTACTAGCAAAAGTGTCTGTATGTTGCACGAGTTTAAAAATAATAATTCGTACATGCAAAAAAATAAAATAAAATTTTGTTCTCAATGGACATGATAATCAGATTATTCGCAAAAAAAATATAATAATCAGATTTTGAGTGCTTTACTACATAATGTAATAAGATTGAGTACTCAAGTGACAGATGCATGATATTTTTTAATAGAATAAATGCATGGACTAAAATAAAAAAACGAATATACAAAGCTCTCTGTCATCCTCTTCGTGGGACAAATCAACTGATTTGCTTAGTCCCTAAAAAACTGATTTACTCACCATCTGGATGATTCAAGCAGCACTTGATAGGCACCATGACACAGAGTTAGGCCATTGGTTACCTTCCCGTCGAGATCCTTGGCGTGGGGAGCTGCCCTGGTTGGACTTCTTCATGGGTGCCAAACCCGCCTCCTTGTTCCGTCCGTCCGTCGCCAAGCACACACTCTCTCTCTCTTTTCAATCTCTCATTGTCTTGCCTTCCTCCTTCCTCACTGATTGTTATAATGCTAATACTATACATAGCACAAAACATTGGTTACCTGCTGTCAAGTGCACTGAAATTACGTGTTATCTAAGAGTCCAGCATTCTTAAAGGACTAGAATGGACAAATAGCATTGTTTATGCAATAATATAACATGGTACAACTGAATAATTTTTTCAGGCCTCTAGATTGCATATCTCTGCAAGATGTATTATTCCAAACAGATGCAAAAAAGTAAGAAAAAATAAACTATATGAAGGATAGATCGATCTGGTTCCTAAGAAGCAATACCACTCTAGAATCCAAAGAAGCAATATGTTAAATACCTGAACTGCAACATCCAACAAATAATTCAGAAGAACATGTCGATCTGGTTCCTATATACGTAAGCTATACCACTCTAGAATCCAAAGAAACAATGTGTTAAACACCAGAACAACATCCAATAAATAATTCATTAAACTGAGAAGTATTGCCCAGCATTACATCCCCTTCAAGCTTGACATCGTAGGATCTCAGCATCTTCAAGCGGTGCATCTTGATCCCATACTCCAATACTCACGGCCACAACACCTTGTAGCCTTGGAACGGGGCCTAGGCCTGATGCAGACGAGACAACTTGATTAGAGATTCTTCCAATGATCGGGAGCATAACACGGGAGAAGATCTTGGGAAGGTACATGATGGAGTAGATCGGAAAACCGGAAGCAGGAAAGATACACGGAGGAGCGGAGGGTCCATGTGCATAATGCATAATATGAAAGATACACGGAAAGCAAGGCAAGAGCAGCTCTAAAAGGAAGACGTGGTAGGATTTTCATATCATATTTAGACAACACATGGGAGGAGTCCGTGTTGTGGAAGGCATCTATTAATTTTATTATATTATGATCGTAGATGGCTAGGTTAGCTAAATAACAAACGATTTATTTCATGTACAAAATTTAAAATTTTGTTTTTTCCAAAGTAACCACACAAAATTCATATGGTGAAATCTAAAAAAACAAATGTAAAATTTTCATTGAGACATAAGGTACCAATTCATCGGCATTCCCATTGTTTTTATTTCTTGGCGGACATGGACTGAATCAAAGCACACACAGAAAGTGAAATATAAATTTCTCTATAAGACCGATGCCCCTCATACGAATAAATAAAATTAGAACAGAGAGATGAAATTTGCTATAAAAATAACGTATTTCCAGCACATGATCGTGGCTTACAAATTAATCAAAATACTCTCTACGTCCTTTACCGGGAATTGTTTTCGAGCTGCCAAAGTGCAAGGTGCAAGGCACCATGGAAAAAAATAGGCATCTTCCGAACGAGCTCAGCGTCACGTCGAGATGCCTGATCTTCTCGATGGCTGAGATACTTGGAGGTTGTGGGTGTGGTCGTGACTTGTGCAGGCTGTGGAGTAAACGGAGGATGGCAATGAGAAGGACCGAGAGAGTAGGCCAGATGGCCACAATGCCGGCGGCGATCATGGGGCGGCGCCTAGTTACCTGCTTGCCGGTGGTATAGATCGGCACGGTGATTGTTCTCATCATCGAGCTCTATCAGATTGGCACTAAGGCCGTCCTGTGGCCGCTTCTTGTCGTCCGATGACGATACATACATGCTCTCGATCATGTCCATGGCCGTAGTGGCCGGAATCAGGCCAGATCACGTTGGATCGCAGGGCTATGGTTCACGGGCTAGCCGGAAGATGCGGCTTTGCAGCTCCTCTTTGACCCACTGCATTCTGCATTCGAGCTCTGAAATCGAGGTGAGGCCACGCGTGCACGAGATTCCTTACGCCGTCTGTTGGCCATGCCGCCATTATCCATGGCGTCGTCCAGGCTACCCCACTCCCCAGTCTGTCTCGGGCTCTCTAATTCCCCGCATCAGGCGCCGCCGTCACCATCCCAGTTTCCACGGCGAGTTCATCCGAGTGATTTTCTATGATTAGATCGGATTTGCGGCGCTTGAGAGCGACTGGTGGTGATGGAGGTTGAGCGGAGGGCCTTAAACTGAATGGTCGTGAACGACAGCAAGCAAGGCCCTGTTCAAAAAAAAAAAAAACCTGTTCAAAAAAAAAAGACAGCAAACAAGGCACACAAGCATCTTGCATTATAGCAAAGCTAGAAGGTAGGCATGCAGCTTGATGGATGGCGTGTTGTGCGTGTGCTAACTCGCTGAAGAGAGGAACGCATTTATTCTTCTGGTTGTGGTCAGCTCGGCACATTGGTTGGGCTACATGAGTCAGGCTGGTGCACCATGGATTGACTTGGGGCTCGGTGCTTGCATGGCGATAATCTATTTGGTTTGACAAATGGTGTCATGCTGCAGTCGCTTACCATTGCGAGTTGGAGACATCGGTCGGTGTGGATGAAGAAAGGTGTGAAAGATTATGATCATCCAAAAATAAAAAGACTGCAGTTTAGACCAATTTTTTTCCTAACTTCACATTTCTACTAAAACATCTAATTGTAAACATCACTATCCATTTAATAGAGCATGTGCATTTTTGAGCAATCACGGAGTTTAAAAAAGCTAATACACCAAATATTTTGATATTATGTAGCAAAGCACAAGAAATGTGCTATAGTAGACTAAATAAAATTATCAGAAAATTGAGTATATGAGTGTATATAAATATTTTCTTTCTCCTAGTGATGGCAACTTCCAAAAAAAAAAGGAAGCCTGCGCTAGCACGCTTCAAAATCTTTAGTTTTTTCTCACGTGTCCGTTGTAACTAGAGAGGAAAGAACAAAATTTTGGAAAAAAAAGCATCACCGCGGCCCAGAATTTGTCCCAAAGTGGTTCGACCCACTTGAGCCTAATCTTATTTTGTCACCGGCTCTTTTTTTATAGACTCTGATGAGACTTCTCTTTTCTTACGTTATCGAGGTGGTACTAAAAAGCTTCTGCTTTATTTTCTGCCATCGTCGCGGTTGACTTTGATGGGCCATCCTTATCTATCTATATCTATACCTAATAATAAAACACGAAATGTTTCTCCTGATCCAATACTTTTTTGGACCAGTTTACCCTCGCACTAAACCACATATTACTAGCAACACCACGTGTAAGTAAAAAAAAGCAGCCGACGCCATTTGTAAGTCAAAAAATCACATTGTGGGCTGGCCCAATTGATTAATAGCTGGAGAGAGAGCCACGGCGAGAGAGATATAATTAAACACGACGTGAGAGCTATTTCGGACACAGTGAATAATCCCACCTCTCTCCTTTACCGTGGATCCAACCGGTTTATATAGGTTTCTCAACGTGCCTGAAATCAGCAAGCAAACCGAAGATCTTTGAAATTATGTGATAGAAAGGAATTAAATTTCACATATTCCCAGCTGGGAAGAGAGGAAAACAGCCGGAGGAAGACGAGGTCGGTTTGGGAAGGTCCCGGAAAGAACAAGAAGAATTAGACCGTCTCCTTGGCCACATGCGGAGGCGGAGGGAGCCCGCGGCGGCGCGGCGGATGGCATGGCGTGGGCGCCCTGCAGAGTCTTGGTCCAGCGGAGCACCATGAAGCCGGCTGGCACAGGGCGAGGGACGAGCGCGATGGTGGAGGTGATCCTCCCCGGCGGGGAACGGGAGGCGAGCTCGAGTTGGGGGGGTCATGGTCTTCAGGCGGAGGGAGCCCGCGGATGGCATGGCGTGGCCGGCTGGCGCACGGTAAGGACGAGCGCGATGGTCGGCGGGGAACGGGAGGCGAGCTCGAGTTGGGGACGACCCTCAAGGAGATCATGCAGGCGGCGGGCAGGCTTGGCGCGGCCGGCGTGAGGAGGCCCTGAGGCGGCGACGCTAGAGACAGGCAGGGAGGAGGAGGACCAAGCAACGATGGGGAATCGGAGAGATGGAGGCGATGGGGTAGGTGACGACCGCGTGTTGTCTGCGTAACTGGGGTGGGCCCACGTGGTGTGTGGGTGCACGTGTGTAATGAAACCAACATTTACTTGTGAAAAAATATGTACATAGTCAGAGTATTTTTCACCCATATCATCTTGTTGATTATATGGGTTCATCCGTAGCAACGCACGGGCATTTGTGCTAGTAACTAATAATAAAACAGACATGTTTCTCCTGGTTTAATATTTTTTAAGACGGTTTTGTCTTTTCACTAAATTCTATATTAGTACATTGCCGCCGTGTTGTCTATGTACCGGTTCGTTGCTTCCTCAAACCATGTGTTGTCTACGTACCGGTTCGTTGCTTTTCTCAAGGACAGTGCTAGGCGTCCCCCGGGGATTTGTGGTTTTCATCCCCCGGGTCCCCAGCCAACCACGTGTCCTCTTTTTGGATTCAAAATCCCGCTTTTGCTACATTTGCCCCGCTTTTGCTACATTTGTCCGGCTTTTGCTACATTGTAGCAGAAAACGGTTCGGTCTAGAAAAAAGAACAGACATATCAGACCTCGCCGGAGAGTTCGCCGGAGACCTCGTCGGCGACCTTGTAGCAAAAAAAATATGCTAATGTAGCAAAACCGACTTCGCCGGAAAATATCATCGGAGACTCGCCGGGAAAAACCTCGTCGGAGACCTCGTAGCAAAAGTTTTACGCTATTGTAGCAAAACCAGATAATGGTGGTAGCAGAAAAAATGTGCTAATGTAGCAGAAACCCGACCTCGTCTGAGACACGCCGAGAACTTTCGCTGGGAGAGCTCCCCAGATACCACGTCGGAGATCACGTAGCAACATTTTTGTACTATTGTAGCAAGATCATAAAATAGTTGTAGCAAAAATAATGTGACATTGTAGCATATCCCACCTCGCCGGAGACTTTTGACGGGAGACCACACCGGAGACCTTGTAGCAAAACATTTGCTCTATTGTAGCAAAATTGGAGAACACTTGTAGCGAAAAATGTATACTAATGTAGCAACAATCGATATCGCCGGAGCTGACTTCATCTACATATCGCCGGAGTTTCACGGAGATTTTCGCCGATAGATCTTGTAGCAAAAATTTGTACGGGTGTAGCAAAAATTCACCGGCGAGATTGTAGCATCCGTCCCTCACCGATGGTAGCGCTGCCCGTCGTCCATGATAGAGCCGCCATCGTCGGTGGTAGCAACGCCCGACGGCTTATCAGAGCCTCTCGTCGCCGGTTGCAGATTTGGAGGCACAACCACAACCGGAGATCTGATCCGGGAGGGAGGAGCAGCAGAGCACTCCGGCAGCGCGGCTATGCTTCAGCGCGGCGACACGACGGTGCTCCAGCAGCCAGACATGCGGCTCAGTCAGACGGTGCTCCAGTATGGCGGCCAGACGGTGCTCCAGCAGCTAGACGATGCTCCAGTACAGCGGCGCAACGGCGCTCCATCAGCAGCACGGCGATGCGGCGGTCCTCCAGCGCGGCGGAGCTCCGGCAGCAGCGGTGCCCGGCATGGCGGCACGGCAGCAGGAACGAGAGAGGACGGCGCGCGGGGCGGCAGGAAGGAGCTACAGCAAAGGAAGATGCGGTTTCTAAGAAGAGATAAGGAAGCAGCTACCATACATGGTAGGGCCTTTCTCCACGCGTATTAGACGGGTAAGTGATCGACGACCCGGGGGATCAGATCGTTCGATCCCCCGAGGGCACAGTATCATTTTCCTTTTCTCAAACCATGCCTCAGGACTGGTCGGTCTACGTCTCACGTCCACCAGATCCCTACTTCCTCATTTTTTTATTTGTCCATTACCTGTACGGGCCTGGCCCAATTCCTTCCGCACCATGCCCTGCCTGGTGCTAATTTTTCGTTAGATTCTAATTAGTCGCACGTCGCTCTTTTATACAGCGTCTCACCAATTTATATAGGCTTAAATGTCTGCTGGAATATGCCTCGGATCAGGTCAGAAAGCTTAATTATAAGGAAGGAATAGAAGTCCCCGTATACAGATGATGGGCATCGAGTGTTTATGAATGAAAAAAGAGAATTGCATAGCTGAGTGCTACTAAGAAATACGGAAAGAGAGGACCCTATGGCCTGAGCCGCATGGCCCTGAGTGCCTCGTAAGAAATACGAAAAGAGGACCCCATGCGAGGTAGAGCGGAGCGGGGGTGACGACCCCCACTGGGCGGGCTGATCCATGTTACTATTACAAAAGTGCAATCGTGCTTTCTTGCTAGGTAATCTCGTCGTGGGATCGTGGATGGGTTTGGAGTTGGACTCTGCTAGGTTTTTTCCTGGTGCATGAATTGTTTGGTGTACTACTGGAACTCACTTTCTATATTAATACCACCCAATCTTTTGAGTCATTGCATGCCTTTTTGCTGGCTAAATTCTGTCACTTTTTTCTCTAAATACATTGATTTGTCGTTCTCAGACAATATCCACAATTAATCTTGTTACTGAATTTTTTTTGACATGCTTTTAGTGGATTTTATGAATTCATGCGTTAGTAGATTTTTTTCCCGTCGCAACGCGCGGACATATTTTCTAGTAAGATAAAATAGTCTAATAGGCTGCGGACGTGAACAAGTTGTGTCAGGTCGGCGTAGAAACAGAAACCGCGTGTGCGTGTTTTTCTTTCCAGGTGTACGTGTCCGGGCACATCATAACCACTTTGAAGCTCGGCGTATTTCCTTTTCCAAATGTTATTTTGCTTAATTGATGGTATCAGTGGGTAACTATTCCCTCCGTCCGCAAACAAGTGTACTTCTAGAATTGTCCTAAAACTCGTAAAATTTAACTAACTTTATAGAAAAACGTAGCAATACTTATGACTTTAAATTGGTACTAGTAGATATGTTTTCAAATTAAGTTTTATAACATGTCAATTTGATGTAATATATGTTGTTATATTTATCAATAAAGTAAGTTAAATTTGATAAAGTTTGATTTAGACAAGAGCTAGAAATACACTTATTTGTGGACGGAGGGAGTAGATGTTTAGAGAGAGGGTAAAACGGTTTGAAAAAGTGTTGAACCGGAAGAAACACTTCGTCATTTATTATATATATTATCTATACCACTATATAGTACACGAGTTTTTGAATTTGAATTTACCACTCAATTCTACAGCCTTCCCGCCAATGCACTTTGAAGCAATCCAGTCCGTTGATTTGTAAGTCAGAGGTGCTATGTGCCGTTCATCAGACCAGATCTCTTTAGATCTGATGGCTATAAATGCATGGATTCGCTACTTAGCGTTCCCGCGCTGGCAGACTCGCGATGTTGTGTTCCTAAAACCGCTAGAGGCTTCCGGAAAACTCAACACTACTCGAAATAAATAGCTCCACCTTCTGACATTGTGTAGTCAGGAGTTGGGGGGCCCATATGGCAAACGTCGAGTCATATCTTATCTCCGTTCTCGCTTCATGGTATGGAGCATGTTAGATAGATCTCTCCCCGTTCGAGCCCAACGGCCGAACGAAGTCCCTTATCCGCGCCCTGATCGGGGGCGCCCCACCTCATCTGGTGGGTGGGCCCCTGTCGCCAGCGCTATATAAAGAGGTGGGGGGGCGGCAGCACGCCTCACGATGTCAGCCGTGCCCTAGCCGCCCCACCTACAAGCCAATCCGATCTAGGCCTAGCGCTGCGCCGACGGGAAGCACCACCGCCGCCACACTCTTTCCCCTATCACCCATGGCCAATGACGGAGGCTCCAGCTCCGGCACCAGCTCGGGCATCCCCTCTGGCTCGTGCCTATCGAGTCAGGGAGCAGGTTGTTCATCCTCTCTACGATCTCTCTTTCTAATCTAGATAGACAAGGTAAAGTGCTACTGCTAGATCTAGACTAGTCACACAGCAAAGTATTCTATCATTGGTATCAGAGCACTAGTTGCTAGATCTTTCGGTGCAAAAGAAAAGAACAAAAGGTAAAAGCCTAGATTTAAAGTGCGCCTGCCCTACGGCCGCGCCATTCCTCTCGATCTAGATGAGCATCAACTGAGGCATCTAGACGAAGAACAAACCCCTTCGGGGGAAAAGAAATCCTCAGATCCAAAGCCCCAAAAGCAAAACCCTAACCCCAGATCTATCCCCATAGATCCCCAAAGAAAAGTCAATCAAAAAAAGGGAGGGATCGCTCCGGCCATCGCCGGGAAAGGTTATGCCCCCCACACCTCGGCCACTTGACGACGGTGCACCCACCCTCGGGTGGATGCACACATCGGCAAGGAGCAAGGGGGCACCGCCGTTTCCCTCTCCCGTGAACAACAGACAAAGTAACAAAAAAAAAGGGGAACCCACCAGCCACCTGCAGCGCAAAGGGCTCCGCCGCCACCCTTCTTGACGGTGGTGCGCCCACCCTCGGGTGGACACACCGCCGGAAAGGAGGGCGGGGGGAGGGCATGGCTAGCGAGCAAAGGGGTGAGGTAGGGGCGCGCCGAGGGCGGCCACCTCGCCTCGGCCCCTCGCACCGTGCGCCACCGGAGAACATGGCAGAGGGAGGGGCGCGCCGCCGCAACCACCTCGCCTCGCCTCGGCCTCGCGCGGGGCTCGCGCCGCCAAGAGGGAGGGGCCACCGGACGGCGCCGCCTCTCCTCAGGCCGTGCTCGCGTACGCCGCCGGAGCCAAGGGAGAGGGAGGGGCCGCTGAGGGCGGCCACCTCACCTCGGGCTCGCGTGCGCCGCCGGAGCAGAGGGCGAGGGAGGGGCGCGCCGAGGGCGGCCGCCTCGCCTCGGCCTCACGCGGGTGAGCCGCCGCCAGAGCGAGAGAGAGAGGGGTACGGGGCGGATGGGGGAAAGTGGCGCTAGGGTTTGGGGGCGGGCGGCGGCCTGGGGGTTTTATCCGGCCGAAACGCGCGCTGCGCCGTCCGATCTAGGGCGATCGAAATGGATGGCCGAGATCGAGCGGCGCGAGTGGGCGGAGCGGTGGCGGGCATAGCGGGCCAAGTGGCCAGCCCGCAAGCTGGGCTGCTGGTGGGCCAAGCGGCAAGGCTGCTGGCGGGCCAAGCGGCAAGGCAGCGAGCGGGCGCTGGCCTGCTTAGGCATCGCGCGCAGCGGCAGATAGCCCCAGGTGTGCTGGGCCGTTGTGGGCCACGCATCACAGTTCAGTTTCTCTGTTTTTTATTTTATAGAGTATGTTTAAGCTGTTTTAAATTGTTTTGCTTAGTTTTTTAAGCAATTTTCAAATAGTTTTCTCTAGTCATTTTATTTCAAGTATATTTTGACTAGAGAATGATATTAGAGCAGAATTTTTTCTGTAAAGATTAAAGTTTATGAAAGTTATTATTAATGTTTCCGCTGCAAATAGATGATTTAAATTGCAATAATGCAATAAAGTTTGTTTAAATTTTGTTATAAAGATGTGACAAAGTAATTAAAGATGATTATGTCTCATGTTATTAATTGACCAACGTTATTAATAAACATGACCATGATCGTTTTCATTGAGTATTAAAGGTGCATTTAACTTTATTTCTACCCAACGGTGATGTAATTATAAATATCACAAACAATTGCATGCATAATTTATACGAACGTTGAATTAATGCATACAGTTGTTTTCTTTGGTGATCTCACATCTTTTGTGGTTTTCAGGAGGTCTCAACCTCATGAGCTGTTTGAAGGACATCCCACTGCTAAGGGAGGACAACTACTCCGAATGGAGGAAAAAGGTTGATTTGGCGTTTGTATGCACCAAAGTGGATTGGGTGGTTGACACCAAGCAACCAGTCAAGTCTGCTGACCCTGTCAGGGGAGATGCCGAGGAAAGTGATGCGTTTGAGAAAAGGAAGAGGGACCATGCTCCATTGGAGCTGGCCTACTCGATTGATAATCAAAAGTGGGTGAACGCCAACAAGAAATGTTTGGCCTTTGTAAAGAACACAATTGAGAACGCCATAGTGGGCTCAATTGGAGAGTGTGCCACCGTGGACGAATACCTTGCCAAGATAAAGAGCCAGTTTACTGTCTCTTCAAAGATGTATGCGACCCAGCTGTTAAAACAGCTGGTGACTGAAAAGTACACGGGAGGGCCCCACGGAATAAGAGAGCACATCTTGAGGATGTCAAACATGGCAACCAAGCTGAAACCCATGGATGAGGACCTCAAGCTAAAGCCTGCACTTTTGGTGCACCTAGTGATGGCCTCTCTTCCACAGCCATTCGAGAATTTTGTAATAAACTATAATATGTCCCCTGAAAAGTGGGACATAGAAAATACCATTGGGATGTGCTCCCAAGAGGAGGAAAGGCTGAAGGCCCTTCACGATGGTTCCTTAAACTTCGTGAAGGACAATAGGAAGAGAAGCTTCACAAACAGTAACCATGGTGGCTCACCCTCCAAGCCACATGGAAAGGTCCCAATGCAGCACCAGTACCAGCACCAGCAGTCCACCCCTGGGGAAAAAGACCAGTGCCATCACTGTAAAAAGACTGTCCAGTTTGGCTGAAGTACATCATGGCCAAAAATGGTAAAGATATAGTTTCTTTTGTTAATGAATCTCTGTATGAAAAGTTTTCTAGATCTACTTGGTGGATTGATTCTGGTGCAACTGTTCATGTTGCCAACTCTTTACAGGGGTTCCATTCGACAAGGATTTTGCCAAAAAGAGAAAGACTTATTGAAGTGGCGAATGGGATTGAAGCAGAAGTGGAGGCCGTTGGTGACGTCCCTCTGGAGCTGGCTGATGGCTCTTCTCTTTTGCTCAAGGATGTTCTTTTTGTTCCTTCAATTCATAGAAATTTAATAAGTGTGTCGTGCTTGGACAAAGATTCTTATGAGTGTTATTTTGGAAATGGCAAATGTGCCATTTGGTTAAAAGATATTTGTGTGGGT
Source organism: Avena sativa (assembly GCA_916181665.1). Taxonomy (NCBI): domain Eukaryota; kingdom Viridiplantae; phylum Streptophyta; class Magnoliopsida; order Poales; family Poaceae; genus Avena; species Avena sativa. The sequence goes on along the minus strand of OV702285.1, from coordinate 346,543,973 downwards.
GTTGCTACCTTACATGACAAGTTATATTTATTATCTTTGCATGAGAAAGTATTTTCTGTGTGTGATGTGAATGAAAAAGTTCCCTTGTCGAACAAAGAACAAAAGAAAATAAAGCGAACTCTTGACTCATCGAAGTTATGGCACTACAGACTAGGTCATATTTCGAGGGGAAGTATAGAAAGCCTCGTTAAAAATGATATTCTTCCTCCGTTAGAGTTCTCAGACATAGAACAATGCATAGATTGCATTAAAGGAAAGTATGTCAAACAAATTAAAAAGGGTGCAAACCGAAGCATAGCTACACTAGAAATAATCCACACGGATATTTGTAGACCGTTTCCGGTGAAAAGTGTGGATGGCTATGATTCATTCATAACATTCACGGATGATCACTCCCGGTATGGTTATATTTATCCAATTAAAGAAAGATCTGAAGCATTGGATAAATTTAAAATTTTCAAAGCTGAAGTAGAAAATCAGCATGATAAAAGAATTAAGATAGTTCAGTCCGATCGTGGGGGGGAGTACTACGGTCGGCATACTCCATATGGTCAAGTGCCAGGACCCTTTGCAAGGTTCCTGCAAGAAAATGGAATAGTCGCCCAGTATTCTATGTCGGGCGAACCTCAGCAAAACGGAGTAGCTGAAAGGCGTAACCGTACCCTTATGGATATGGTGCGCAGCATGATGAGCTATTCCACCCTCCCATTGGGATTGTGGATGGAGGCGCTTAAAACCGCCATTCACATTCTCAAAAGAGTACCAAGTAAGTCGGTGCCCAAAACACCGTATGAATTGTGGACAGGCAGAGTCCCCTCTCTGCACCACTTGAGGGTCTGGGGGAGCCCAGCTGAGGCAAAAGTTTTCAATCCAAACATTGCAAAGTTAGACCCAAAAACAGTATCTTGCCACTTTATTGGCTATCCAGATAAGTCAAAAGGCTATCGTTTCTATTGTCCCGATAGATACACAAAGTTTGTAGAAACGAGACATACAGTCTTCTTGGAGGACGAATTGATGAGGGGGAGCACGGTAGCTAGGAAAATTGATCTTGAGGAGAAGAGGGTGCATGCACCTAATCCGATGACTCAGGAGCCATTTTTCTCGCTACCTGTTGTGTCACCATCTACAACCCCTAAGGTTGTGGTGTCGGCACCTGTTGTGACTCCACACGTGACAACAATGGGCGAAAGTTCGGAACCTGTCCATCAGGAGCCACCTGAACCCACTGTTGAGCACGAAAGGAAGCCAGAACAGCCACCTACTGTAAATGTGCCTGAACCCGAGGCAAGAAATGAGCAAGAGTCTGATGAACTCAGAAGGTCTAAAAGAGAACGAAGACCAGCCATTTCCAAAGAGATTTACAAAGTATACAACGTAGTTCATATGGAGGGCGATCCTACCTCATATGAAGAAGCCATGAGTAGCCCTCACTCAGCCAAGTGGGTGGAGGTAATGGAAGATGAAATGAAATCAATGAGTTCCAACAACGTTTGGGACTTAGAGGAAATTCCTAAAGGAGCCAAAACAGTAGGATGCAAATGGGTCTACAAAACAAAGTATGACTTCAATGGGAATGTAGAAAAATACAAAGCTAGACTCGTGGCAAAAGGCTTTACGCAAAGAGAAGGCGTAGATTACAATGAGACTTTTTCTCCGGTCTCATGTAAGGACTCCTTCAGAATCATAATGGCACTAGTTGCACATTCTGATTTAGAGTTACATCAAATGGATGTTAAGACGGCATTTCTAAATGGAGATTTAGAAGAAAATGTTTACATGAAACAACCCAAGGGTTTTTTCATGGAGGGGAAGGAACATATGGGATGCCGCCTAAAGAAATCCATTTATGGGTTAAAGCAAGCCTCTAGGCAGTGGTATTTAAAGTTTAATGATACCATTAAAAGATTTGGATTCAAGGAAAATGTTGAGGACAACTGCATTTATGCAAAGTTCAAAAGTGAGAAATATATTTTCCTAATTCAGTATGTGGATGACATTCTGCTTGCCAGCAGTGATGTTAGTCTACTACTAGAGACAAAGAAGTTCTTGTCATCAAATTTTGACATGAAAGACCTTGGTGAAGCTTTTTATGTTTTGGGCATAGAAATTCACCGAGATAGAAAGAATGGAGTGTTAGGACTATCGCAAAAAGCGTATTGTGAAAAGATTTTAAAGAAATACAATATGCATGCGAGTAATTCAACACCTGATCCCATAGTCAAGGGCGATAGTTTTGGGAAATCCCAATGTCCAAAGAATCAATATGAGATCGATCAAATGAAGTCAGTACCATATGCTTCGGCTGTTGGAAGCTTACAGTATGCACAAGTGTGCACTCGCCCTGACTTAGCTTTTATCACCGGGGTACTCGGTAGATATCAAGAGAATCCAGGCATAGAGCACTGGAAGATGGTAAAGAAAGCTTTGCGTTATGTGCAAGGCACAAAAGGCCTCATGCTAACATATAGAAGATCTGATTCCCTAGAGATAAAAGGGTATTCAGATGCTGATTTTGCGGGAGATAAAGACGACCGAAAGTCCACGACAGGGTATGTCTTTACTCTCGCAGGAGGTGCTATTTCGTGGAGAAGCGCCAAACAGTCGATAGTTGCATCATCTACGATGTATGCAGAATTTATAGCATGTTATGAGGCCATGGGACAGGCGTTATGGTTAAAGAAATTCTTACCCGACTTGAAAGTGGTTGACTGCATCAGCAGACCACTAAAGATGTACTGTGACAACGAGCCCGCAGTATTCTATGCTCACAACAACAAGTCGAGTAATGCTACAAAGTCTATAGATATAAAGTATTATGTTGTGAAGGACAAAGTTCAGGATCAAACTATAAGACTCGAGCATATAAGGACAAAGGATATGCTTGCGGATCCGCTAACGAAAGGCTTACCACCCAATGTGTTCAAGGAACACATAGCCGGCATGGGTTTAACGGGAAGCCTATGATTCCTGGAATATAGAGGCCCAAGAGTAACAGGATTTGTTTCAAAACATGAAGGTATATAGTGGCTGTCTGATTCTATCGGCAATTGAGCTGAGACGATGAAACATGCTCTATGTATCGTTCTGTGATGAAATAAGTAAAGAACAAGGTTAAAAGTAAAGTCGAGATCAAGGGGGAGAATGTTAGATAGATCTCTCCCCGTTCGAGCCCAACGGCCGAACGGAGTCCCTTATCCGCGCCCTGATCGGGGGCGCCCCACCTCATCTGGTGGGTGGGCCCCTGTCGCCAGCGCTATATAAAGAGGTAGGGGGGCGGCAGCACGCCTCACGAGGTCAGCCGTGTCCTAGCCGCCCCACCTACAAGCCAATCCGATCTAGGCCTAGCGCTGCGCCGACGGGAAGCACCACCGCCGCCACACTCTTTTCCCTATCACCCATGGCCAATGACGGAGGCTCCAGCTCCGGCACCAGTTCGGGCATCTCCTCTGGCTCGTGCCTATCGAGTCAGTGAGCAGGTAGTTCATCCTCTCTACGATCTCTCTCTCTCTTTTTTTTTTTGTGAACTCTCTCTCTCTCTTTCTAATCTAGATAGAAGGTAAAATGCTACTGCTAGATCTAGACTAGTTACACAGCAAAGTATTCTATCAGAGCATACTACGGCTGCCACTAACCTGCACTAAATGTGAGCATTTCGAATTGATAGTTAGACTATGCAGTAAATCATCAATAATCAATTTGATCAGTTATTGTGCAAGTCAAATCGTTCAGTTTGTCCTATGTACCTTACAAAACATTCTTCAGACCAACACCAACTAGAAACACTCTTAAAAGGAGAGAACGAGAGATGACTGTATGAGACCGTGACTGTATACACTATTCTTATTCTTAGAAATGTCGATTGTGTAAGTAATAGTTCCTGGAGGTGGTTATTTGGCTCGTGGGTGCATTTGCACCAATTGTAAGAAAATAAATTTAAAATATTAAAAAATTAAAACTAAAAATTTAACATATACATTTCGAATATTTTATATTCATTCATAAGTTTTTGGGAAGAAATAATATTTTGCATGTCCCATGAAAAAGACAAAAATGTCCTATGAATAGTCGTACTTACGTGATATTTTTTGTCTTTTTATACATGACATACAAAATATTCTTTCGTTCCGAAAGCTTGTGAACGAACATAAAATATTCAAATGTATATGTAGATATATTTTTTAATTTTTTTTTGATATTCTAAAATATGTTTTCTCACAATGGGTGCAAATGCACCTGTGAGCCAAAAGGGATTTCTGGGCCTCCCTATGTAACTATAACCTATCCTAAATATATAGTCTCTAACATGTAACTATCTTTTGTGTACTTTAGTAAAAATATGTAAGATCTAGACAATATAAAAATCATGGTTCTTTTATGGAGTGTGCCTAATATAATTATTTGTCATAAAAAACATTGCAATTCTACAAGGTTTATGATATATATTTTTTCTATCACAAGCCTCCTAAGACAAGGCGTCAATTCGTCAGCATGAATGTAGTACATTTACTAAATCAAAAAACTGCACCCAGCACTTGCAAATTAAATTAACATGTTAACTGACTGACATTTCTCATTAATATTAATCGTTGAAATAGTCACGTAACTATATAGATATGAAAAGGTGGCCATAACTCTTTTCAGGTCGTTTTTCAAAATGAAGGTAGTACAACGTAACTTCTCGGAAGTAGAGAAAACTTTGATGAAACTTAGAATATTACATGGCTCAAATAATTTTTCATGAAGAGGTATATCTGTATCGTCTGCCTGGACGACCAATGTAAATGGTATAAATGAACGAAATTGCAAAGTCCGGAAAGCCCGGCGAGACCAGAGTCACCTAGCTAGAGTTGTTGATATTTCTATCTAAATATTAGAGAAATACACATTTGTTCCAGAATAAAAAAAATATGGTACGCTATTTTAGCCTATCAAAACTTTTTATATTTTGAAACAGGGTAGTGGTAATTTCTATGTCGGCCAAGTGTTGTACGCAACTTCTGAATTGCGCGTGTATATTATTATGGCTTAATAAGGTAAAATATTGTCATACGTGCAAAATAAAACATGTATTACGTGCAAAGCACGTGCATTTTACTAGTATATATAATACTAAAAGATTAGCCCATGCGTTGCTACGAGAGATTTTTTATATATAATTTAGAACACTTAGGTTTAAATTATGTTTACAAAGTGTCGTTTCTCCAAATGCAATTATGTCCTCTAGCTTACTCTCATCATGTATGAAACAACATATAAGCATCCTGATATTAAGTGTAGTTAGTCTGGCTTGTGTAGATTCATAGTGTACGTCAACATATAAGCATCCTGATATTTCATTTATACAATTTGTATTTATGCTTCTATCTAGTATAATTTAGTGGCATGTCCGATGGCTCCATGTCTGCAACTTACACCGATGCTATGACATTGTGAATAGTTAATGAATCATGGCAATGCAACTACTCAAGGTGCCCAATCACAATTACGAACATTAGTGCAGCTACCTTTGCTAACTATAACAAAAAAGTACGAACAAACTCGCCATTCAAATGCCCACTGAGTTGCAGAAGCCTTGAATGGTCACGGGCAGAGGTCACCTTCCTTCATGTTTGCTGTTTGCTCTAGCTAGCCCTGATTTTGCTACCCTGTTGGCTTAAGTGGAATGCAGCCTTGCATCTGAACTTCGCACAAGACCGTGTTGTGTAGCAGCAGACCAAAACCAGATACGATGTTCAGGACACCATCAGGGAGTCTCGCGAGCAGCACGGGAGACGCGTCGCGATTCAGCCACTGCCAAATCGTTATGACCTGTGCGTCTTCGGCACCCCTCCCACCGCGGACACCATCAGAAAGGAGGCGAGCCGTGATCTCACGGTCGAGAGGGACTGGGCTTGTGGTCGTGGGTTCTGGGTTGTGGCGGTTCCTTTCCGCCGGCCCAAGCAGAGGATGTCGCCGGTAGCCGGAAATCAGCGGGGTGGCACTGGATGGGAGAGGACGGGTGTGGTGCCTCGCGGGAGCGGATACAACGCGCAGCTATGCACGGAGGTGGAAGGGAGAGGCGGCAGGAAGGATCGAGATGGGAGGCGAGGTGAAGTCCCCGCGGCGAGGAACGACGAGATCTGTGTGTGCCTGGCCGCTCGGTCGACAAGGTCTAGGTGACGCATGAATGAACCGTTTTTAAGGTGTCGCAATGTAAGTATTACCTATTTTTTTTTACTTACAGGTGTCTTTGATGGTAATATAAGGTTCGACTGCAAAAAAACTTCGTTTTTTTATTATTAGATATATATATAGGGGATATATATAGATAGATAGATATAGATATAGATACAGAGGTATAGACTAACACTTTGTGCGTTGCTACAGTTTAACTTTTGTCAAATATAGTTATGTGGCACTGTTTCGTAAAGACCTAACAATTCGAGGAGGTAATAAGTTGGACGTCCAACTCAAAAATCTAGCAATTTTAACGTCCAACTGAACAATTCCTGTGTTGTTTCGGGTTATTTTTATTAAATATATTTTAATCCATAAAAAATTTCAGCATCTGATTTTTTATGATGGGATAGAGATATCATTAAGAATTAAGCCATCTTTCTTGCCAGAGCATATTACTTAAAACAGGCATGTCTTCTTAGTGGTTGTTGTCCCACCATCAAAAGCATGTTATCTTCTTCCCTTTACCATGTTATCTTTCGCCTATCCCCCGGTCAGGTTACCTAATTCCAGTGATGCTCTCTTTGATTCAATCCCCTTATTCATGTTCAGATCACATATCCAGCCAGATAGGGCCCCAATAGGTATTTGCTTTCTTAGTCCGGTTTGTAATATGTATTGTAAGGTACTCAGTGACTTCAAAATTAATTATGGTTAACATTTCCTTCACATTTTGCAACTGGAATATTTGTGGTCTTGGCCAAAAAAACAGATGTGCTGATGTTCTGTCTGAACTTGTCTCCCTAAACTCCTTGGCGTGCTTTATCCAAGAAACTTAACTTGATCAAATCGACATCTTCAAAGCAAGATCCTTCCTTCCCAGATCCCTTAAGCAGTTTGACTTTAAGCCCTCTATTGGATCAGCTGGGGGAATCCTCAACGCCTTCTGCACTTCTCACTTCTCTGCACTCTCGTCTTCGTCCTTCGAGTTCACTCTCTCCTCTACTGTTTCGTGTCTCGCTGACCATCTCCCCTTCTAGTCACCAATGTATACGCTCCCACAGAACATGATCTCAAGGAGACCTTCCTGCAAGAACTAGCCTCCATCGCTCCAAATCCGTCGCCCCCTTTGATTATTTTAGGTGATTTCAATATTCTCCGTTATCCCTCGAATAAAAACAATAATCTTTTTAGAGACGATGAAGCTTCCTTGCTTAACGAGTACATTGATCAGCTCTCTCTCATTGAGCTGCCCCTTCTTGATCGACAGTTTACCTGGTCTAATAACCGGGCCTCCCGGTCCTTGAAAGAATTGATCGTGTTTTCATTAATTTACCCTGGGACTCGTTCTTTTCCAACACGTCTGTCTCATCCATCACGATATTTATTTCAGATCACGTCCCTCTTATCGTCTCCATCTCCACTTCCGTTCCTCGCCCTGCTTTCTTCAGGTTTGAAACTGTGTGGGCCTCCCATCCAGCCTGTCGGCCGTTAGTGGCAACTTCTTGGACCTCATCCCGCTAGCACTCAAACGGTGCGAATTCCATCGTTGCCGCCATCAAGAAAACATGCTCGGCCCTTAAAGCTTGGCGCAAATCTCTGCTTCCTTTACAAACTTAAGAGTCGAACTACAAAATTGTTATTTCCATTCTCGACCACATTGAAGAAATTAGGGACCTCTCACCGCACGAGACTGCTCTTAGGAAAACCATTATCAATATCCTCCAACGTACTATTAGGGGAAAAGTTGCTTCCTGGAAGCAAAGAAGAAAAATTAGAGTTGTCATTGAGGTGGACGAAAATACAACATATATTTCCATGCCCGCGCGTCTAACCGTCTTTGGCGTAATAAAATCTCTGTCCTTGTTTCCAGCGACACAAAATTTTTCTCGCAAGATAAAAAAATGACCATCTTCACTGACTTCTACACCAACCTTCTAGGAACTACTCCGCTTACCTCCTGGAATTTCTCGCTCCAAACAATCTATCCCTCAACTCCACCACCTTGACGCTCCTTTCTCCAACCAAGAAATCTTTGATGCCTTTCATGACATGAACCTCTCTGCTAGCACGGGTCCTTATGGCTTTGGCCCTGGGTTCTACCGAAAATGTTGGAACACGGTAACCTCTATTTGATGCCTCTTTGACAAATTTTATCATCATCATACTGACACTGCTAGCATCAACCGTTCCTACATTGTTCTCCTCTCCAAGACTGAGGCGACTCGCACCACCGACGCCTTCCGCCCAATATCCCTGCAAAACTTCCCTATCAAAGGGATTGCTATTCCACTCCTTGTTAGCCAAGACCAATCAGGGTTCATTTCGGGCCGGTGCATCTCTGATAATTTTGTGTATGACGCCGATCTTCTAAACTGCTGCCCCAAATCATAAGCCCCCACCATCCTCATCAAGCTAGACTTCAAATAAGCTTTTGACTCCGTCAAGTGGGACTCCCTCCTTGCCACCCTAGATCATAGGGGTTTTCCTCATAGGTTCGGTGATGGATTAGGGACATCCTAACTTCTGGTAAAACCGCCATCCTCCTCAATGGCATCACTGGGCCTTGGATCAACTGCAAAAATGGTTGACGTCAAGGCGACCCTCTATCCTCGTTTCTTTTTAACACTGTTGTCGACGTCCTACAGAATCTCATTTTGCGTGCTTGCGATGTTGGCCTCCTCGCCCACCCCATCACTTCCAATCTATCCTGCCCGGTTCTTCAGTACGCTGACGATACCCTTATTCTCGCTAAGGCAACGCCTGCTGCTGCTGCCCATCTTCGCTCTATCCTCGATGACTTTGCTGCCGCTACTGGCTTAGGGATCAACTTCCATAAAACCACATTCATTCCTATGAATGTCTCCGATACAGATGTGGACTCCATGGCTGCTGCCCTAGGTACCTCTATTTCCCATTTCCCCAAGTCTACCTCGGTCTACCTCTGACCCACCAGAAACTACCCTCCTCTGCTTTTTCTCCAGCCCTAGGCAGGACTGATCTCCATCTTGCTGGTTGGAGCGCCTCCCTCTTAAACAAAGGGGGTAGACTCGCTCTCCTCACTTCCTTCCTCGACATCGTCCCTACTTATCTTATGTCATCCTTTTTTCTCTCTAAGGAAAAAATTGAAAAACTTAATAAAAAAGAGCATTCTTTTGGGCACATGAGGAATCATGTACGGGTGCACAATGCCTTGTTGCTTGAGATAAAATTTGTACTCCTAAAAGTTCTGGTGATATAGGTGTTAAGAACGTGGAAATTCAAAATGTTTGCCTTCTTCTCAAATTTGCTTACAATTTCATGCATGCATCAAACCTTTCTTGGAGGGACTGGCTACTATACCACTCACCTTTACCCATACACCACTCCTCCAACATCACTTACCTTGCAAAAACTGTCAAGAAAAACCTTGTTACGCTTCGTCTTATCTCACAATGCAAGGTGGGAAACGCCCAAAGTACTTTTTTTGGCTCGATAGGTGGCTCCTTCCTGAGTCCTTAGCTACTGCTTTTCTTGCTATTTACTCACATCATACTAAACCTCATATTTTAGTCTTAATGGTTCTGCAGGGTGAGATCGATTGTAACCTTCGTAACAGGCTAACCTCGGCCACTGCTAGCGAACTCTTGTCTCTTCGTGTCTTGTTGCAGGATGTGCAGCTTTCAGGTGCGACTGATCATCGGACGATGCTCGACGACTCCAACTTCTCTACTAAGAGATCTTATGTTGCTCTCTCGATCCAGCTTCAGAACCTCCACCTGACCAACGTTTGGTAGTCCTTCGTCCCCCAAAAGGTGAGATCTTTGGCTGGCTTCTCTCCCTCGACAGACTCAATACGCGCGAGAATATGCACAAGAAGACCATTATTGCCTCTGTGACTTGCCCTAGATGCGGCCACACCATGGATAGTCGATACCACCTCTTCTTCGTTTGCTCCCATGCTCAGGAGGTATGGAATAAAATCAATGTTCAGCCGACTTTCTAGGATTTCTCCGACTTGTGGACCACTCCGGTTCCTGCTGGGCTTCACTCCTCTGTCTGGCTGTCTATCGCTCTCATCATTCTGTGGAAAATTTGAGATGCTAGAAACAAGATGGTGTTTAGAAATGTTGATCAATCATCTTATGTAACTATTTCTAAAATTGTGGACGACGTCAATCTATGGTCTCATCATTGTAGGGACTTGACCCAAAAAGGTCATGCCGGCTTGTGACGTGACTACCTCTTATCACGACGCTCGTGAAAACTGTTGTTCTTCTGTTGAAGTAATATATTCAGGTGGGGATCCTCTCCTCCTGTTGATTGTTTCAAAAAAGAAAAAAAAAGGTAGGGCGATATACATGTGGTCTTGATAGAGAACGTCTCTCTAACCATGATCAACACCTGGTAATCCTTTCCCCCCAAAAAAGAAACACTCAGTACCGATCGATGTTCTTAAGAGGATTGTCCTTGATCTTGTACACGAGTTGTCTGGGAGTTCCATTTGCAATGTGACTATCACGCTGATGGTCTAAGCTACTTTGTTTCAGTAGTCACCACATAGTCATCTGACTGAGCCATCAACTTGATAGAGTCAACCGTTTCAACCAAGACGATCTTGCACCTATGCCCAGCCTAACCACCATAATTTGATTTGAACCCTAATTTATATTTCCTCATCGTGCTACTCTTTACATGTCTTGTGCTCTCTGAAATTGCACATGTTCTCGCCATCTCTAGTCAATAAACAACTGAAAAAGCAAATGCTGCTTCGTAGCCGTTCCTTTGGGCTAAGGCCAGCAATTGGAACATGTGTAAAAGTGCAGTTTTTATAAGGAAATACTGAGTATTAAGAAAGTTGGCAAGCAGTAAGTATATCCAAGATCATATTGTCTGTTCTTGGTGCTAAGAAGAAAAGTTTAGATCACACATACCTAACTGCCTATGTGGTAAGAAAATTTTGAGGTGCTATCTTGTTTATTGTGTTACCGTCGAGATTGGCATCATCCTTTTTCCAATCTTTTGTTCCTAAAAATAATGCAGTGCATATATTCATGTTGCTGAAGTCTTAATGGTATGATCTTGAAATAGGTTGATTAAAAACATAATTGATCTTCAAAACCTAAATTTTCACCTTAGAAACCAATGATAAAATACGTGATCCTTCTGCATCCTTTGAACAATGCATCGTTAGCAATCAATTTCACGTATCATTCATTCCCAGCTTTACATATTTTCCTTAAGGACACGTCTACAAACAAATATGTGGCTGGTTTGTCAAAACCTACCATCGACTAATTTGGAAAAGCTCCGTCTCGGCCGACCATATTAAAACAAGATAACGCACTCTCCCAGACGTGTTGCCCCAGCTATAGCTCACGCATTAAAACTGCACGCACTCCCCAACCCCACACCCAGACCATGTGACACCCTCATCCTCCTCTATCTCTCCTCCTCCAAGACAACTCTCTTTCCTCATGAAAAAAATCCATTATACCTATGATTTTTTAGATTTTTGTGAATTGGAAGTCTTAGCTCTAGAGGAATCAAAAGAAGGCAATAAAATCCCATAAAAATTGCATTTATAGTAACAGCGGTTGTAGCAATATATAGTGCATAGAAACCAGCAACTTAAAATTGATCTGGGAGCAACTATAGGGTTTATGTTGCTACTTAACTGGAAACAAAAAACAACATATTGCTACAATAAGTAGGCAACTTAACATTAGAGATAAACAATTCTCTAAAGATAATACAGTTGATAGTGTATCTCTCTCTTCCCCATAAAAAGTACATGGGATGCCTAACCAGATCATCAACTTAGCTACATAATAGTAGACAGCGAAGCTGATGTAAATGAGGCGGAACCATTGTTTTGCACCTAACCTTCAGTCGTGTGCAATGAAGCTTTACTGCTGCAGGTGCATTTGGCGCAACATTACTTTACATCAGTAGGTGCGCCTACATTATTTTAAGGTGCAATCATGCTAGAGTTTGATGTAGAAGCTGGATGTCCACTATTTGCAGAAATTCATTCTTGATTAATACAAAGAAATATCAATAAACAAATACATTAGTCCAAAGGTAAACATGTCATGAAATCAAAAATAAATTAACTAGAACTCACCATATAACTTTACATCATCCTTACTGCAACTAGAGGGTACAGTAAGTACAACTAGTTGGAAAATCATGTACTACCAAAAATTATAAAGGAAATTAAGAAAAAATTACCATACAACTCTATATCATCACTACTGAAACTTAGGCTAGATTAAAATACAACTAGATAGAAATTCGTGTACATAAATTTGGTTGCAGGGATTAAAAAGGACCTAATAAAAAATCATGATACAACTCTACATTATCACTAGTGCAACTTAGAATAAAATAAAATACAACTAGATGAAAATTCATGTAACTAAGCTTGGTTGCACAAATTTTTTTAAAAGCAACTAATCAGAGATCACCAAACAACTCTACATTACCCAAACTGCAACTTAGCTAGAGTACAACAACTGGATAAAATCATGTACCCAAACTTAGTTGTAGGGATTTAAAAAAACTAATATGCATCATCATACAACTCTACATGATATGTGTTTCAACTTAGGGGTGCAATAAAAAGAACTGGATGTAAAACTTGCACCCTATTGACTTGCTAGGGATTCAAAAAAGCAACTAGTCAGACACCATCATTCAATTTTGCATGTTTATATCTACAACTCAATTGGGTAACGGCTGTAATTGGACTTAACCTAAAACAAAACTCGTAATTATTTTGTAACAAGTTTCTTGCGTTCAGGAGATAAAATCTTGTTCAACTTAACTATCTTGCGGGGGAGTCTCCTACCAAGCTGCACAAAATATGAAACGGTTAATCTTTTCACATAAAATGTGAAATAAAGAACATGGAAATGAGAAGTGGACGCACGGCCTCGATCATGCGCCTTGCACTCGGTGCAACCCTAGAATGTCCACCAGTAGCTATTTTTTATATATTTGCTTTTGTAGACTATTTGGACTCACGCAGCATTAGTTGCAGGTGCACCGTTAGAACCAGTCATGGCAAGTGGGTGTCCAATGCTAGGACCAGAAGCTACACATTTCCCTACCACACATCGGTAGGTAGTGCAAAAGCAATATTAACTTAGTCTATTCAATAAACTTAAAAACATTCTGCAGAAAGCAACAACTAGTCAAAACATAAATACTTCATGTTACAAACAACAACTTAAGTAAATCCTACAAATCAACTTAATTATGATGAAGAAACAACTTAAATTAAATCTCCCATACCCACCCTACAACTAAGCCTACTACATGTAATAAACTTAGTTAGAATGGTTGTAACCATTTATGTATGGTGACAGAAGCAACTTAGTCTATTTACTGAACTTAAAACATTCTATAGAAACAAAAACTATTTAAGCAACTGAACACAAAATGACTCATATTACAAACAACAACTTAATAAAATTCTACAAATCAACTTAATTATAATGAGGAAACAACTTAAGTTAACTCTCGTAGCCTAACCCTACAACTAAGCCTACTATATGTAATCAACTTAGTTAGAATGGTGGTAGCCATTTATCTATGGTGAAAAAAGCAACTTACATGTGATGAATAATTACACACACATTCCTCACAACTCCTGTGCAAAATCATTGTGAAACTTATCCAACTTAGGCTATTCCATTATCCAACTTAGGCTATTCCATTATCCAACTTATGCATGATGATAGAAGCAACGAGAGCACAACCCGCACCCCACCCGAGTCGCCCCCATGGGCGACACAGGAGGTGACGCGACCCTCTCGAGCACCCCTCCCTCACCTTAACGTCACAGAGGGTCCACGTCAGGTGAAGTCTGGGCAGATCCAATGCCGGAACACTACTCACGGCCGGCTTCCCCCTAGAGTAGGGGTATCGACGAGGCCGACGGAGCGAGGCTTCTTTAGGCCTAGGGTTTCATGGGAGCGACCCCAGGCCCACAGGGTAGGGCCTTTGAACATAGTGCAGCGAGCACGCGAGCGGCATGGGGAAACCCTGTGGGGCATGGCGGTGTCTGCTTGTCTGTGTTGTGGAGGATCCTGGCGGCGGAGGTTGCGAGGCGACAAATATGGTCGACAGCGACAAGGATTATGCCAAAACATTCCCCTGCGGTAACTGCACCACTAGCCCTGCTCAAAGCGTTCCTTTGTGGTAAATGCACATCAAAATAGTGTGAACAAACATTACACTGATATCATGAGTATATTACGTGAAATCAAAAGCAACTCCTAAGTATATGGGTAAGAAATTTTATGATGTGTCTGATTGCTTACAAAAATAATTAACCACTACTACTGAGGAATATGCCACGATAACAAATTGCATGATGAAACAAGCACTGCAAACTGACTGACTATATATAACCAGACCTAAGAACATGGACATGTACATGTCTTTGATGCGTTTATGATCTACACCTATTTGAAATTCAAATATATGGACTTGAATGAGACATGTGCAAACAACAATTTTCGCCGACAAGAAAGCAAAGGAAGATGAGAAACCCGCCAAAAAATCGAATTGGGAATCACGTGTAAAGACTAAATCAACACTGATAATCCAACTATCGAGCGAAATGGGCTTGGATTCACGATTCTACTTAGCAAAGATGTTGATCTGAGAGTTTTTTCACCAAAGATTACCTTAGGACGTTGATCTCAGTTTCCATCGCCGATTTTCCGTCTCAGATCTAGTCCACGCTTCTCTCTCCGTCACCCAACTCGACGCCTTCCAGCTCTGCTCCATCTTCATTGCCGAGCTCCCGCACTCGCCCTGTTTGATCCCTGCTGAGGTCGAGCTCCCAACACTCGCGCTGGTCGATCCCCGTCGACGACCTCGGCGTACTCCCGTGCGCCTCGATCTCCACCGACGAACTCCCATCTTCTGCGCTCGTTTCACACTCCGCCGACAATCTTGGCACCTCCCGCATGTCTCGCTCCCCGTGGACGACCCCGGCGACCTCCCGTGCGAGTTTCTCAGTCGACCTCCACGCGAGATCGAACCAGGTAGAAATGGGGAACGAGTAAAAGAGAGAGGTAGTAGCACCATTTCCATGTGCTCGTTTGTCGGAACTGAACTGCTTCGCTCGGTAGCATGCGGATCGAGTCGACCGCAATTGATCCAACGGTCTAGAAATGAGGGCTCTGGTGTGTTAACCAGCCTCCAAGCACTATTTAGCATTAAAATCATTCACCGATCGACAATACTTCTCTAGCAATCACCCACACATACAAATTGGAAAACTACCAGTAGATAACGATCATCCACACAACTTATATGTCCATAAGACAGATATATGATAAGATGATCCAATGCACCAACACTGACAAAGATTAACAATGATGCTCTATTCAGAACACCAAAATTTCTTATAGTCTAGAGAGCCGCACCGTCATGACCTCACCTGAGGATATATTCCAACAAAGTCCACGGGGGATCAAATTCAATTAGCCCACCAATTCCACTCTTCAATTAGCCCAGAAATCCCTCCCTTTCGATTAGAATCATAGATCCCACAATATTAATCGCAATCTTGTTTTATTGCTGCTCGCTGATTCCTTACTGATGCTATACACAAGCGATCGTATATAAATAGGTGGGTCTCATTGTAACACAGCAGTGTAGGACTAAATCGTGAACTGTACCAGGTTTAATTTAATTACAGGATGATATATCAAATAAGCCAGCCCATGGTATAATGACATACCACATATTGAACATGAGATTTTTTTGACAGCCCAGCTTGAGATCTCAACCGTTTTGGTCCGATGTGGAGTGGGGTACATTGACGAGAGAGAGGTGGAGTGCAGCCCACATATCGAACATGAGATTTTTTTTGATAGCCGAGCGTGAGATGTCAACCGTTTTGGCCCGATGTGGAGTGGGGTACATTGATGAGAGAGGTGGAGTGTTGGCCGATCACTCAATTTTTTTTGAACGTACCACATCGATGTTCCAAATTACAAAATTATATTATACTTACCGGTGGCTTGTTAGAAGTAGTATGTGTTTTGGTGGAAGGATAAAATAGTCTAAAACAAGTTAGACCAGAAGAAACACTTCGTCCTTTATTATTAGATATATATATATATATAGACTAGGAAAAATGCTCAGACTTTGCAATGGGAGAAAAAAATCTACGCCACAAAAGGTAAGTATTTTTATTCAGTATTTTCTAGATTCCAGAAAATTTCACTACTCAAAATCAGTTTTTTGTTAACCGAACAAACCAAATTTCTCATCTAAATTCACCTAAAACTTCCGGTGCAACATAAAATGAAAATTGCATAGATGGAAAATACGTAATCGGAATAAACCTGGTACCGGAATTCATGTGCGGAGGTCATGCTTGTCATGTCCGGGGGTAGGGGCTTCTCCAAGTGTAGCAAATATTCACAGATCGCCGTCCTGAGAGGTGGCGAGGTGCAGAACCTTTACATTATGAAGAGAAGCAACATTATTAGGAGACTCTTTTCTATAATTATCCTGTACCATCTAAATCTATCGAAGTAGGGTTCCTACGGGTTGATTATAAACAATGAAAGTTTACAAAAAAAAATCTATCAGACGTATAAGAAAATTGTAGCTCACCAATAGTTCTTAAGTTGAAATAAGCACTAGTTACAGCAAAGCTCTATCTATTTGCATCCACAAATAATCAAACACATGCCCAAAAAAATCAGATCTCTAGCTGAACTTGAGTATCTTCATAAGTAAAAACAAAAAACACTAATTTAAGTGCCATTGTGTAAAAAAGGATCAAACCTATGTAGTATCAGAAATGAGTTTTAATAAGCTGCCATAGGTATGCCAATCTGAAACTGAAACTGATGCTCCATCCATTTGCTTATCTTTGAGAAAATCTGAAACAACAAACTGACAGAAGTTAAGCTCATATGTGAGGATCAGGGGCCTGGATCTCCTGTGCTTGTTCGGCTGTTCGGCCTCGCTGTCGTGCCATGCTGCTCGGCCGTAGCCACCGATGGCCTCGTGCATGGGCAGCTACCCACTGTCAGACATAGGATGAAGTCCGGATCGGGTCAAGACGCCACGACATGAAACCTTTGCTTGTTGTCTAAGTCGATTCCACATGCCAGTTGGGGCTCATGCTGCAGGGTTGGTTCCGTCTTTGGTGATCACCCTAGAATGGCACGGGATCTCATAGTTGCGATATTTATTACATGGATAGGTTTAGATTACCACCTCTATGAACTTGATTAAGTCGCCTGAGGTCTCGATTCACCAGTGGCCGACATGAATCGAGATGCAGGGATGTATCTGGTTGTGCTGATTTTTGGTGCTAAGGGGAAAGGAGGGTTCCTCCAGGCTAGGACAAAAAATGGAGTGTGGGGATCTCCTCCGCTCTGCCTTCTGGCATGTTGCGCTAACCGAAGTGAAAATCTCCTCCGCTCGCCCTCCCAGCCTGTTGCCCCAACCGTCGGCGTCCATGGACGTGGCCCAAGGTCGAACGAGGAGGCCGGGCGCGGCATGTTGCAGAGGTTGTTGAAGATATGCCCGAGAGGCAATAATAAAATGGTTATTATTATATCTTTGTGATTATGATAAATGTTTACATCCCATTATATAATTGTATTCACCGGAAACATTAATACTTGCGTGTTTTGTAAATATCAAAGAGTCCCTAGTAAGCCTATTGTTAAAATAGCTTATTGATTAATAGATGATCATGGTTTCTTGATCATGGACATTTTATGTTATTAATAACAAGATCATGTCTTAGGATAATGATATGATGGACACACTCCTATAGTAAGCATAGCGCAAGATCAAGTCACTTAGAGTTCTTTTGCTATAAGCTTTCAAATACATAGTAACCTAATCCTTCAACCATGAGATCATGTTAAGAACCATCATCGGATGGATGCTTTGATGACGTCAAACACCACTTCTATAACTGGGTGGTTATAAAAGGTGGCATTAGGTAAATGTGTTGAACCGCATGGTCAATAGTGGGATTTGTCCATCCATATGACGGATTGGCTTGCAAGCATGTGACTAGGTCACAAGGGATGTCATATGATGGAACGAGTAAAGAGTACTTATCGGTAACAAGGCTGAACTAGGTATAGAGATACCGACAATCAAACCTCGGATAAGTAAAGTATCGCGTGACAAAGGGAATAGGTATCGTATGTAAATGGTTCATTCGATCACGAAGTAATCCTAGAAATATGTGGGAACCATATGAATTTCTAGATTCCTCTATTGGTTATTGATCGGAGAGGTGTCTCAATCATGTCTGCATAGTTCACGAACCGTAGGGAGACACACTTAAGGATTCAATGATGTTTAGTCGATATGGAATATGAGTTGGACACCGAATATTGTTTGGAGGCTCGGATTGGATCTAGGACATCATGAGGAGATCCGGAGAATAAGATTCATTTAAGGACAGTCAATTTCCGAGGTTTGGAAATGTTTTTTGGTGTTTTAACCGAAAGTTTCAAGAATGTTTTGGAAGGTCCACCACCCTGGGAGGGGGTACTTGGAATGCACCATACCCTAATGGGGTAGGAGCATAGACCACTAGGTCAAGTCGGTCAAGGAAATGGAAGAGATAATCAAACTCTAGTTTGAATAGTCAAACTCTAGTTCGAAAAGTCAAATCCCAGTTTAAAAGTCAAAGTCCTAGTGGAGGAAGGAAAGGAAACGTTGAGGTAAAAGGTTTCCCTTTCCCTCTCCATATCCGCCGGCCACAAGGGGAGTTGGGGGAGGATTCGACCACCATGGCCGCCTTCCCTCTACCTATATAAGGAGGGGACGGGATCCACCCCCTCTCACCCCTTGACCTAGGCCGCCGCCCCTTCCCAAGTTGACGCCGCCTACACCCTAGCCACCGGTGCATCCCTCTCCTTGGATACTACCACCTAGACACCAAGGCCCTCACTCCTCCACCATACCTGCTCTGGCTTAGGCGAATCCCTGCAGGATCTACTCCTCCACCTCCACAACCACACCGTCGTGTTGATGGAATCGCGAGGAGATCTACAACCTCGCGCTGCCTGCTGGAACAAGGGAGATGAAGGTATTCATCGACTACCGTACGTGTGACCGACAGAGGAAGCGCTACCGGAACGTGGCACCGGAAGGATCGTCTTCGCAAACTTGAGATCGGCAAGTGAACGACTACATCAACCACGAGGATCCGATCTTGTTAAACTCTTTGGATCTTAGAGGGTTAGTACTGAAGGGAATATGCCCGAGAGGCAATAATAAAGTGGTTATTATCGTATTCCTTATTTATGATAAATG
The DNA here is from genome assembly GCA_916181665.1 of Avena sativa. NCBI lineage: Eukaryota > Viridiplantae > Streptophyta > Magnoliopsida > Poales > Poaceae > Avena > Avena sativa. Next base: position 346,524,506 of record OV702285.1, on the reverse strand, counting down.
TTTATTTTGCATGCTATAATTGTATTAATACGGAAACGTTAATACATGTGTGTTTAATAAACAAAAAGGGAGTTCCTAGTTATGCCTCTCTTATAAACAAGCTCGTTAATTAACAAGATGATCAAACTTTCCTGATCATGGACATTGGATGTTGTTAATAACAAGGTCACAACATTAGTGTAATGATGTGATGCACATTCATCCGAAGTATAGCATTACGATCAAAGTCATTGAGTTTATATTGCTATAACAACTTACGAAGTGTGTAGGGCCACGCAGAGATAAAACAAAACTTTTCCTCTAACGTGGTGATCCCAAGATCTAGCTGAGGTAGAAGGCCATGAGGTTTACCACTAGACGCGCAGTTGCGGATTACTGATGAAGCGCGTCAGTTGATGCAGTGCAGTCCTCACGATCTGATCGTCCTGGTGCTGATCGCACAACACCTCTGCTGGTATCCACACGTACAAGGAGGAGCACCGGCGGCGAACTGCTAGGTTCGTATCGACGGTAGGACTGCTGTGGATCTAGGGTTTCCAACACATGGAATGACCTAACCGAACAACGATTAACCTTTCTGGGTTACGGTGCTCCACTATATATAGGGAGTGAACGTGGGCTCTGCTTGCGTGACCCATTCACTAAAGCCCATATAACACTAGTCACCGTGAGTCCAACTCACTAACTCAGTCCTAATCCGGTTTAGGTCCAACCTAACCAGATTACAGGTTCAGATCCAATCCGAACTTGTTCTCGCTCTTAAGTGTGTGACCCCGCAGGCTCATGGCTACTTGGACACGATTGGAGTCCGACTCTCAATCGATCAGTCGGTAGCGGCTCCTAGCAGAACGTGTCGACTCCCAAGTACCAAAGAGTCATGACGACTTGCCTTTCCAATGCGACTTACGCCCGAGTCCCTTTTGCCTCACGATATACCTTGTCAGACTATAGGCGAATAATTGTCATCCCTTAAATAGTCCGAATCTCTTCTCGATCCGAGATAAGTGATTCACTCGACTAACTCTTAGACGATCGCCTCGGTTAACACTTAACCGAGTCGTGCATGGCCATGATTTCCAAATCATATCTCACGAGAGGGCCCAGATAATATCTCTCCGAGTGGAGGGGAAAAATCCCATCTTGGTTATTCACATCACGCAGCTTGATTCTCAGTCGACCCGAACCCTGCATTTATAACTGCCTAGTTACGGATCAGCGTTTGACAGAACCTAAGTCGGTGATCCTCAACTCGGACTATGCAACAACCTCAGGTCTAAGGATTACATTGATTGAGATATACAAATGACAACTTGTTCGTTGTACCTCAATATGGGTCAATCCGACTCGCTAAACTCTTTAGCCGAATCTGTGTAAGTTGGAATAGCATCTCCATGCTCATGACAAGTGGAACTGAGTCATTGTTGGGGATATGCTATATGGGTATCCTCATAGCATGTCTCTTATCCGACTAACCCGGGTGGCCCATAGTCGGTAGCATGGCCTATGGCCTGCTAGGCGGCCCAGTTAGGTGGATCCAGAAGGAAGGCCCATGCCGGATAAAGGAAGGCTACGGTCGAGTCACCAGCGTACCCGGAGCCTTGGATTGCAAGATACACAATACTAGTAATAGACGGTGTAGAACTCTGTAACCTGTCCGGCTAGGACTTTTCCCTGTAACCCTAGGACCTGGCGACTATATAAGTCGGGCCTATGGGAGCCTTTAGGGCACAACTTCACATAACCTCGCACAGCTAACCTAATCTCTGTAACTCGGGGTATTACCATTATAGTGATTTATAGCAGGAGTAGGATTCCGCCACCGTTGTGGGATCTGAACCTGGGTAAGCTGTGTTACCTCGTTCCCGTCAACCGTCCGCCTTACCCCACGTCTCTAAACACGCACTGTGAGGACCCCTCCATGGCGTACTCGTCGGCAATACCACGACAGTTGGCGCCCACCGTGGGGCAAGAGGCGCTTCAGGCTCTTCAGCGGGCGAGGACCAAGATCTTCACGGGAATCGGAAAAACCGTAGCCATCGGCCGCGTTCTCTTCTCCGGCAACGTTCCGATCGTCCCCCCCGACGACTTCTGGATCCCGGCGAAGACGAACCCTACGCGGTGTTCGATCGTTCCTATCGGAGACATCCACCTCTTCATTGGCGAAACCGACTCGAGCACTAGTTACCTGGGAGCCGGAGGAGCATCAAGACCCGCACGGACCGCCTACGGGCAGGATACGTTCGCGGAAGGATCGATGTCGGATCTCTCCTCGGAGTTTGCCGGCAAAGATCGGAAAAATTCAAGGCCCACCCAAACCGCCCCTGTGCAGGATATAAAGGTGGAAGATCACTGCAAGTCCGCCGGCTTTGTCCGTGCGTCTGGACAGTAGAGATCCAAGTTCATCGGCGTGGTTACCATCTTCGATCTGGCGCGCTGCGTTCAGAGAGAGGGCGAAAACCCCCGCGATTACCTCGCCAGGTGGCTCCGTATACTGGCCGACTTGGCCAATTACCCCAATGATGATGCCATCTATCACTTTGTGGAAGGACTGGACCATGGCACTGTTGGAATTATGCCCTAGAGGCAATAATAAAGATGTTATTATTATAATTCTTGTTCATGATAAAGTTTATATTCCATGCTAGAATTGTATTAAGCGGAAACTTTAATACTTGTGTGGTTTGTGAACAACACCGTGTCCCTAGTACGCCTCTATGGACTAGCTCATTGATCAATGATGGTTAAGGTTTCCTAACCATAGACATGAGTTGTCAATTGATAATGAGATCATATCATTGGGAGAATGATATGATGGATAGACCCAAACAAAGCAGAGCAATTAGATCGTGTCATCGTGTTCGTCTTTGCGAAGCTTTTCCTATGTCAAATATTGTATTCCTTAGACCATGAGATAATGCAACTCCCTGGTACCGGAAGAAAGCTTTGAGGTCATCAAACGTCATCCTATGAGAGGGTGATCATAAAGGTGTCTCTCAGGTGATCGGAAAGTATCTGTTGGGTTGTATGTATCGAGATGGAATTTGTCCCTCCCAAGTTGGAGAGATATACTTCGGGCCCACTCGGTAATCGATATCAACACCGCTTGCAAGCATGTGGTTAAGGAGTTAATCACAAAGTGATATCGGATTACGGAACGAGTAAAGTACTTGCTGTGAACGAGATTGAACTAGGTATGACGGTACCGACGATCGAATCTCGGGCAAGTAAAATATCGCGAGACGAAGGGAATATATATATATGGGATTGATTGAATCCTGGCATCGTGGTTCATCCGATATGATCATCGATGAATGTGTGGGAGTCAATATGGGTGCCCAGACCCCGCTGTTGATTATTGATAGAAGATCATGTCTGCATATTCTCGAACCCGTCAGGGTCACACACTTAACGTATCTCGACGCTAGGATAGATTGGATAATTGGTTTATGAATTTTTGTTCAGAGTCTCGGATGGGATCCGGGACATCACGAGAGGTTCCGGAGTGGTCCGGAGAATAAGATTCATATAAGGCAGTGCAGTTTTTTGGAGTTCGGAATTGTTCCGGGTTAATCGGTATTGTACCGGAAGCTTCTAGAACCTTCCGGAAGGGGACCAACGTGGCCCCACCTTCCGGGAGGGGGCATGGGCCTATGAGGGAGTGTCCTGGCCGCATTGGGCCAGGGGCACAAGGCCCCATAGGGCCCAGCCGATCCTAGAGAGTTTAAATCGTTTAAACTAGAGATAGGGTTTCTAGAAGAGGGGAGAGTCCATGCCCTCCACTCCTTATCCTTTGGGCTTGGGGGAGGGGCTAGGGCTGCGCCCCCCCTCTATATAAAGAGGGGTGGGGGCGCACCAACCCCCACACCTCTCCTCCAAACCCTAGCCGCCTTGCTAGCTTTCCTCTGTCCCTCCCGACTGTTTGTAGGCGAAGCCCTGCTGCAGAAATTCTCCACCATATACACCACGCCGTCGTGTTGTAGATCCAATCTATCTCTCCACCATACTTGCTGGTCCGAGGAAGGAGGAGACGTCAAGGTGCTGCACGTGTGCATCTCACGGAGTCACCGCCACTTGTGGTGCTAGATCGGATCGGATCGCGAGGAGGAGAAGCGAGTACGACTACATCACCCACGTTCCGACGAACGTTCCGCTGTGCGAATCTTCAAGGGTATGAAGATCTAATCCAATCTCTCTCGTTGTTTGCATCTCCTAGATTAGATCTTGGTTTTCCCTCTGTTCGCTCCGTAGAAAATTTTGATTTACTATGCCGCGAAACCCTTCAGTGTTATCAGAGCTAGATCTATGCGTAGATGTGTTTCACGAGTAGAACGCAACATGGTTGTTGCGGGCGTTGATGTTTTCTGTTGCAAGCCTCTTGTTTGTGTTCTTCTTATGACGCGGGATAGTGAGATTGAAGCGGTCCAGGCCAACCTTACGCGACGTCGTTCGCGAGACCGGCTCCGCACTTGACGTGTGGCTTGTTCCACACATGCGGCTGGTGGATGTCAGTTTCTCTCACTATAGTTGTCATGGGATTAACACCGGAGTTTGGCAACCATAATATCACCGTTGTGGCTTTCCGTAGGTAAGAATCGTTCTTAGCATCTTGTGGCATCCCGCAAAACCACTACTAGAAAATCGCGTTGTTTTGTGCATTGCATCGTCATCATCTTGCATCTGTTCGCATAAAACTATTTCGGGAAAACCCAAATTGTTTCTAAAACGCCCCGTCTTTAATTCAAAACCAAAACCCGGTCCCCGGATTATTTTGTTTTGTCCGCTATCGGTTTGCAGAGACTTTGTTTTAATCTAATAAAAATATTAAATTATTTTAGTGGGGCAGTCGAACGGGCCGATTCGACCCGAACGACCACCCCCAGAACCAAAAACGGTCCACCTAATCAGTCCCCTCTAAATCCTAAAGCTACCAACCTATCTACCCACACCCACCGGCCACCTCACCCGGACCAGTCCCACGCTGCCACCTCACCCCTCTCCCTATCCCCAACCAACTAGAAGCTGCCACCTCTGCCCACTCCCTCACCTCTCTCTCTCTCCCCACCCACACAACCCACCCAGCACACACCCTGCACGCACACACGCGTCCACCCTGTCCCCCTGTCCCCCCGGACCCCACCACGCGCGGGACCCACTCCCCCCACCAACCCTGCTAGCCGGACCCACCACCTGCCCTGTTCCCGCGGCCCACCTCCCTCATCCTCCCTCTCGTTTCCTCTCTGGCCCCGCGTCTCCCCCCGACGGCGCGCGCGCCCCCTTCTCCCCTCCGGCTGCGCGCCTCCACCTCCTCTCCTCCCGCCGGCGCCGTGCGCCCGCCGCCTCCCCCAGACCCGCTCCCTCTTCCTCCGCCTCGCCAGCACCTCCTCCCGCGCTCGCCTCGTCCTCCTCGCCTCTCCCTCGCCGCGGCCCCTCTCCGGCGACCTCCACCGCGCCCATCTTCCCCCTCGCCCCGCACGCCCCCCCCGGAGCTCCGCCTCGCCGCGTCCCCTCCATCCTCTGCGCCTCTCTGCCGGCCCTCCCCGCAACCTCCGGCCAGACCCTCCCTCGGCCAACCGCCTCCGACCCTCGCGCTCCGTCCGCCGCCCTCCTCTCTCCCCTCTCGGTCGCACCCTTCCCCTGCCGCCCTCGCCGCTTCTGGGCCGCCCCAGAGCGCCGCCGGCGCGCCTCCGGCCAGTGCCCGCGAGCCGCCTCCCTCCTCGTCGCCTCTGCCGGCGTCGCCTCACCTCGTCCCCGCCGTCGTCCTTCCCGCCGCCATCGGCTCCGCCCCGCGCCTCCTCGTCGCCGGCCCCGAGCCTGCCTCTGCCCCGAGTGCCCCTCCTCAGTAGCGCTCGAGCCGCCGGCCTCCCTCCTCGCCGTCGTCGAAGCCGCCCTTGCCCGAGCTGTGCTGCCTGGTTCTCTGTGTGTCGGTCCTATGGAGATGTGGTGTTGGAGGTGGGGTCGATGGTGTGACGGAGTGAGATTTTTGGTGATGCTGTGTTGGAGTGGCATGTATGGAAATCGCGGTAGTGAGTCGCAAAATACTCGTGTCTGACACAAGAACACCATCGTCAATGAAGCTGGAACCTCAAGTACGCCGGCGTGAACTGAAGGATGTCGGACGCCAAGTTCCCTTCACAGATCCTAATTCATCGAGACCTCCAAGTTCGCCGAGAACCCGGTTCCAAGCCAAGATCGCCTTCCGGAACGACATGACCTCCTTCAAGGATTCGATGGTGGAAACTCGGAAGACCGATCACGGCGTCCCCCTCCCTCTCGGACCACAAGACCGACACGAGCCGAGACCCGGAAACTATGCAAGACCACGGCGCCGGAACCGGAAACCGAACCTCGACACGCCAAGTTCGCCAAGACCCCGTCCCCGAAGGCCTCCGACAGGGAACCGACAAGATCTACATCACGGACGACCCTCGGACGCCAAGATCTTCTCCTCGGGACACCGGGAACTCCCCCTGAACGCCAAGGTCGTCGACACGGATACGACATGAACTTCGCCGCGGAACGCCAAGCGCTTCATCTCGTACGCCAAGACCGATCTGATTCGAGGACCCGACAATATCTGCTCCGTTGTCGAGAACGATCCGCCGAGACCGACCCGTCGAACCCTGAACCCTGAGACCGAGCCCCGAACCCCGGAACCCCAAGTTCGTCGAGACCCTCTAATGTGTGAACCCCTTCCCGACACCCTATTTTATAAGATAACACAACTGGTCGCATATTAATTATTCATCTCGCATGCATCTTGTGTGGTTTGGGGGCCTTATGCCGATTCACCTCTAATTAAATATGGGGCCCATATGCGGGCAAATCTAGCCTTATATTGGCCTCATTTAAACTTGTGTAGCGAACCAGTACTATCTTTTGCCATGTTAAAACAATATTTAAATTGCGGGGTAGTTTAACCACTTGAACCATTTAATTAATTGTCGGGGCCCCGGTTCCACCTAATATGACCTAATTGCATCGCATCTTTGCCATGCCATACATCATACATGCATCATGCCCGATATTTTGCCGTAGTATTAAATATTGCATCCGGTGTTTCTTCTAGTGTTTGCTTCTTCGCGGATAAGTCCGTTGAGTTGATGCGAGTGTCGTCCGTTCTTCGGTTGAACCTTCGGCATGTTTTCAGGCGAGCATCTCCCTCTTTCTACCTATTTTACTTTTATAGTATTTATTCCCTCCTGTTGATCTATTGCTATCTGTGTTGCGATGCTCTAGTTATCGTACCCGTGATATCCCTTGCAGCCATATATAGCCTTGGACACATCCTATTACCTGTTGTTTGGTAGATAGTTGGACCGCGTGTCGTAGTCGCTTGCTCAAGTGTTTTTGCGTATCGTCCCGTACCACAATTGTTGGAGAATTGCCGCATGTTGATGTTGGAGATGATCATAGCTTTACTTATCGTTCACTTTAATTCCTGTTTAACAACTAAAATTGAAGTAAGTAAGCAGAGGCATCGGTGGGTGATAGATAATTTGGTTTCCGACCGCCCACTTGTGTCCCGTAGGACCCCGAGTTCTTGACACCTGTTCCGAGATCGAGCGCGCTAACCACAGGTGGGGAGATATGGGCCCCCCATTGATTATTATCTGATTTCAAAGTATTGTACTGGGGGCCACAAACTAGTTTGAGGTTTTATTTACTATCCTGTACTTATGCCATGCTTTACTGCTTTATTTAAATTGTGCGACAGATAGCACCTGTACTATTTAGGATCGGGACACGTTTTCGCGGTGTCGACAGTCCCCGTTTGGGGATTTGCTGTTGTTCACAGCCGTCTACCCAAACCCTAAGTCCGTCTCGGAGACCGGCCGACTTTGTTGCGGGTGTCGACTTGGTGGGGTGGCCCCCATGTACTTGCTTTGGGTCTGGGAACGTCGTGACTCAGGCCCCGCCGACATACCGATGGGTGTATGTTAACTGATCTGGCAAAAAGGGTCGAAGTGCCTGTGGATACTTTGGTGCACCCCTGCAGGGTTAAATCTTTTCGAGAAGCCGTGTCCGCGGTTATGGACGACTTGGAGCACAGTGCTTGATCATAGACAACTATAACTAAAGTTTACTGTTATAAATTGACTTGTACCCGATATGACTAGTAATCAGCTTCACCACAACGGAATGGCTAAATAAAAGTACCAACAACTGCTGGGTTTTGGGCTATCTCATGTTAATTGCATCTGACTAGTAAGTGTCGCAACTATCACGGAATGGTTAACTAAAATTGCCCACTGTTTATTTTATCAGGACGATTATCTACATCTGACTAGTAATTGCTGCAACGATAACTGAATAAATAAAACTGCCAACTGTGTGAGTTCCTCGGTTGACTTCCTCGTTTGGTCTCGAGGGGGAAACACCAGGATGGGTTGGTTTGGCGTTAGTCTCAGGTTGGATCCGGACAGGCCATTCTTACCTCTCTCTGATAACCGCCAGTTGTATCGAGTCTCTATAGGTGGTTTAGTGCATGCTGCCGCTGCCGCTTCAGTCCACCATACCTGTGTAGGCGAGGACCGCCGAATTCTAGTCTCGCCGTGTACTGGCCTCAGTACTGACGCTCCTCTTTTTCCTTTGCCCTTTTGTCGGCACCCCTTTTGTTTAAGCAGGTTTTGAGATCAACGTCGTTAGCAGGGTTACCCCTCCGGCTTGGCCTGGGCAGGGTTATGGACGCCATTGGTTATTCTTCAGTGCTCTTAGCCCCATTTGCATCTTGTCCGTAGTCGGACGCTCTATCGTTTTCAAGGTGATTTGGATCTTTGTATATTATATCTGTATTCTTGACTCTTTGAGTCGCTGTTGTATATATCTGTTCTGTGGGTCCCATCGAGGACTGTTGTGTAATGTTATTACTTCGTTTTCCACCCGCACAAAAGTGCCTGGTGGGCACCTTCGAATCGTTTCTATGCGGGTTTGGCAGGTTTCGCTAAAACTTGCATAGGGCCGATTCTGAGGGTGTTACACATCTACTCCCATAAGCCACGTAAAACATGCAACAACAAAGTAGAGGCGTCTAACTTGTTTTTGCAGGGAGTGTTTTCGGTGATATGGTATGGCCCAAGATGTGATGTGTATATTGTATGCGATGATCATGTTTTATAATGTTTCACGACTTGCATGTCGATGAGTACACAACCGGAAGGAGCCATATGGTTGTCTTTATAATTGTGTATGGCCTGCGAGTCAACTTCTTATACGCCATGTAATAGCTTTACTTTATCGCTAAGTAGTTAGCAATAGTTGTAGTTGCTATTCGTGGTGGAGGCAATCATGGTGGAGTGATGGAGATCATGCCGGAACACACAAGATGGAGATCATTGCGCGAAGATTGGCTATACCATGTCACATAAAGTTATATGCATGTGATGTTTATCCTTTTATGTATCTTATTATGCTTAGATCGCGACGGTAGCATTATAAGATGATTCCTCACTTAAAGATCAAGATAAAAACTGTGTTCTCCCCGAGTATGCACCGTTGCGAAAGTTCGTCGTGTCCAAGAATCATGTGATGATCGGGTGCTATAGACTCTACGCTCACATACAACGGGTGCAAGCCAGTTTTGCACACGCGGAAATACTTGGGTCTAACTTGACGAGCCTAGCATGTACAGACATGGCCTCGGAACACAAGAACCGAAAGGTTAAGCATGAGTCATATGAATGATATGATCGACACTTCGTTGTCCACCATTGAAACCACATCTCTTCTCGTGATGATCGGATTAGGTGTGGTGAATTTGGATCGTGTTCACTAAACAACTTGAGGGATGTTGAATTTAGTGGGAGTTCATCTAGTAATTTGATTAAGTCGAACTATTTATCATGAACATAGTCTAAATTGTACTTGCAAATACTGTAGATCACATGGCCAAGTCCAACTTCAACTTCAAAGTTTTTGCTGAGAAGGAAAAGCTTAGAAATAATGGGTCTAACTTCACCAATTGGTTCCGCAATCTAAGAATCATTCTGTCTGGCGGACAAAAGGACTATGTCCTTGGTAAAGCGTTAGGTGACCCCCCTGCTGCAACTGCGCCGGCTGATGAGAAAGCTGTCTATCAGTCGCACAAAGATGATTATGGTGTGATTAAGAGCACCATGTTGTTTGCTATGGAACCGGAGCTTCAAAATCGTTTTGAAGAGTATCCCGGGCCCTTCGAGATTCTCGAGGAGCTGAAAACCATGTTTCAGACTCAGGCCCGTTCTGAGAGATATGAGATCTCCGAGAAGTTCTTTAACTGCAAGATGGAGGAAGGGAGTTCCGTTAGTGAGCACGCCATAAAGATGTCGGGCTACACTCAACGCCTTGAGCAACTGGAATGCACGATTCCAGAGGAGCTCAAGATTGACAGGGTTCTGCAATCACTCCCTCCCAGCTACAAAAGTTTTGTAGTGACTCATAATCAGATTGGCTCCACTGATACGATCACCGAGCTCTTCGCAAAGCTGAAGGCTGCGGAGGTGGACATCAAGAAGGATGATCATGTGTTGATGGTCAACAAACCCTCCTTTAAGAAAGGTAAGGGAGCAAAGAAGCCCTTCAAGAAGGGCGGCGGCAAGCGCAATGCCCCTGCTGAGAAGAAGCTCAAGTCTGGTCCTAAGCCCGACATTGAGTGCTTCTATTGCAAGGACAAGGGTCACTGGAAGCGCAACTATCCGAAGTACTTAGCGGACAAGAAGGCTGGCACCATCAAAGGTATATTTGATATACATGTTATTGATGTTTTCCTTACTAGCCCTCGTTGTAGTGCCTAGGTATTTGATACCGGTTCAGTTGCTAATATTTGTAACTCGAAACAGGAGCTACGTAATAGACGGCGGCTTGCGAGGGATGAGGTGACGATGCGCGTTGGCAACGGATCAAGAGTTGATGTGATGGCCGTCGGCACGCGCTCCTTAGTTTTACCTTCAGGATTAGTTTTAAACCTTAATAAATGTTATTATGTGCCTGCGTTGAGCATGAACATTATTTCTGGATCGTGTTTATTGCAAGACGGTTATTCATTTAAATCGGAGAATAATGGTTGTTCTATTTATATGAGTAACATCTTTTATGGTCATGCACCTCTTGTGAATGGTTTATTTCTTCTAAATATCGAAAGGGATGAAACACACATCCATAACATTGAGGCTAAGAGATGCAAAGTAGATAGTGATAATACTACTTATTTGTGGCACTGTCGTCTAGGTCATATTGGTGTAAAGCGCATGAAGAAACTCCATTCTGATGGACTTTTGGAGTCTCTTGATTTTGAATCATTTGAAACATGAGAACCATGCCTCATGGGCAAGATGATCAAAACCCCGTTCTCCGGTATGATGGAGCGAGCAACGGACTTGTTGGAAATCATACATACCGATGTATGCGGACCGATGAGTGTTTCAACGCGCGGTGGATATCGCTATTTCCTCACTTTTACCGATGACTTAAGTAGATATGGGTATATCTATTTAATGAAACATAAATCTGAAACATTTGAAAAGTTCAAGGAATTTCAGAATGAAGTGGAGAACCATCGTAATAGAAAGATTAAGTTTCTACGATCCGATCGTGGAGGTGAATATTTAAGTTATGATTTTCTCACGCATCTTACAGCAAGTGGAATCGTTTCACAACTCACGCCACCCGGAACACCACAGCGCAATGGTGTGTCTGAACGCCGGAATCGAACCCTATTAGATATGGTCCGATCAATGATGTCTCTTACTGATTTACCATTATCATTTTGGGGTTATGCATTAGAAACCGCTGCATTCACTTTAAATAGGGCTCCATCTAAATCCGTTGAGACGACACCGTATGAACTGTGGTTTGGTGCTAAACCTAAGTTGTCGTTTCTTAAAGTTTGGGGATGCGAAGCTTACGTCAAGAAGTTGATGCCGGACAAGCTCGAACCCAAAGCGGAGAAATGCGTCTTCATAGGATACCCTAAGGAAACTATTGGGTTTACCTTCTATCACAGAACCGAAGGCAAAGTGTTTGTCACAAAGAACGGTTCCTTTCTTGAGAAGGAGTTTCTCTCGAAAGAAGTGAGTGGGAGGAAAGTAGAGCTTGACGAGGTTATTGAACCTTCTCTTGAATTGGAGAGTAGCGCAGCACCTGAAATTGTTCCAGTGCCGCCTGCACCAACAATAGAGGAAGCTAATGACAAGGATCATGAAGCTTCGGACGATGCTGCTACTGAACGTCGCAGGTCGACAAGGTCGCGTGCCCCTCCTGAGTGGTACGGCAACCCTGTCTTGACTGTCTTGTTAGTAGAAGATAGTGAACCTACGAACTATGAGGAAGCGATGATGAGCCCAGACTCTGAGAAATGGCTAGAAGCCATGAAATCCGAATTGGGATCCATGAGCGAAAACCAAGTATGGACTTTGGTGGACCCTCCTAGCGACCGAAAGGCTGTTGAGTGCAAATGGATCTTCAAGAAGAAAACGGACGTGGATGGTAATGTTACCGTCTATAAAGCACGGCTTGTTGCGAAAGGTTTTCGACAAGTTCAAGGTGTTGACTACGATGAGACTTTCTCTCCCGTAGCGATGTTTAAGTCCATTCGGATTTTATTAGCAATTGCTGCGTTTCATGATTATGAAATATGGCAGATGGATGTCAAGACTGCTTTCCTCAATGGGAACATTGATGAAGAGTTGTATATGATGCAACCCGAAGGTTTTGTCGATCCTTAGGATGCTAGTAAAGTATGCAAACTTCAGCGTTCCATTTATGGACTGAAGCAAGCATCTCGGAGTTGGAACCTTCATTTTGATCAAGTGATCAAGAGTTTTGGATTTGTTCCAAATTGCTACGAAGCTTGTATCTACAAGAAAGTGAGTGGGAGCTCGGTGACGTTTCTGGTACTGTATGTGGATGACATATTGATTATCGGAAATGACATCAACATGCTTAATGATGTGAAGAGTTATTTGAACAAGTGTTTTTCAATGAAAGACCTAGGTGAAGCTGCTTATATATTGGGCATCAAAATCTATAGAGATAGATAAAGACGCCTGATAGCTTTAAGCCAGAGTACATACCTAGACAAAGTTCTGAAAAGGTTCAGAATGGATAAGGAAAAGAAAGGTTCAGTGCCTATGTTGTCAGGTAAGATATTGAGCAAGGCTCAGTGTCCAGCTACGGTAAATGATAGGGAAGCTATGAGCAAAGTGCCTTATGCCTCGGCCATAGGTTCCATCATGTATGCCATGTTGTGTACTAGACCGGATGTGTCCAATGCTCTTAGTTTGACGAGCAGATATCAAAGTGATCCAGGAGTGGAACACTGGACAGCCGTGAAGAACATCCTAAAGTACCTAAATAGAACTAAAGAAATGTTCTTAGTCTATGGGGGTGATGAACAACTTGTCGTAAAAGGTTACGTCGATGCTAGGTTCGACACCGACAAGGATGATTCCAAATCTCAGACAGGATACGTTTATATTTTGAATGGAGGAGCTGTGAGCTGGAGAAGCTGCAAGCAAAGCGTGATCGCGGGATCTACAGTGGAAGCGGAATACATGGCTGCTGCAGAAGCGTCAAGTGAAGGAGTTTGGATCAGAAACTTCATCACTGAGCTTGGCGTGGTTCCAAGTGCATTGGACCCACTGGAGATATTGTGTGACAACACTGGCGCCATAGCACTCGCTAAGGAACCAAGATATCATCCAAAGACCAAGCATATCAACCGCAAGTTTCATATAATCCGAGATTATATAGCAGATGGAGATCTGAAGATTAGCAAAGTACATACGGATTTGAATGTCGCAGATCCATTGACTAAACCTCTTCCACGTGTAAAACATGATCAGCACCTCAGTGCCATGGGTGTGAGATTGTTGCCAAATGTAAACTAGATTATTGACTCTAGTGCAAGTGGGAGACTGTTGGAATTATGCCCTAGAGGCAATAATAAAGATGTTATTATTATAATTCTTGTTCATGATAAAGTTTATATTCCATGCTAGAATTGTATTAAGCGGGAACTTTAATACTTGTGTGGTTTGTGAACAACACCGTGTCCCTAGTACGCCTCTATGGACTAGCTCATTGATCAATGATGGTTAAGGTTTCCTAACCATAGACATGAGTTGTCAATTGATAATGAGATCATATCATTGGGAGAATGATATGATGGATAGACCCAAACAAAGCAGAGCAATTAGATCGTGTCATCGTGTTCGTCTTTGCGAAGCTTTTCCTATGTCAAATATTGTATTCCTTAGACCATGAGATAATGCAACTCCCTGGTACCGGAAGAAAGGTTTGAGGTCATCAAACGTCATCCTATGAGAGGGTGATCATAAAGGTGTCTCTCAGGTGATCGGAAAGTATCTATTGGGTTGTATGTATCGAGATGGAATTTGTCCCTCCCAAGTTGGAGAGATATACTTCGGGCCCACTCGGTAATCGATATCAACACCGCTTGCAAGCATGTGGTTAAGGAGTTAATCACAAAGTGATATCGGATTACGGAACGAGTAAAGTACTTGCTGTGAACGAGATTGAACTAGGTATGACGGTACCGACGATCGAATCTCGGGAAAGTAAAATATCGCGAGACGAAGGGAATATATATATGGGATTGATTGAATCCTGGCATCGTGGTTCATCCGATATGATCATCGATGAATGTGTGGGAGTCAATATGGGTGCCCAGACCCCGCTGTTGATTATTGATAGAAGATCATGTCTGCATATTCTCGAACCCGTCAGGGTCACACACTTAACGTATCTCGACGCTAGGATAGATTGGATAATTGGTTTATGAATTTTTGTTCGGAGTCTCGGATGGGATCCGGGACATCACGAGAGGTTCCGGAGTGGTCCGGAGAATAAGATTCATATAAGGCAGTGCAGTTTTTTGGAGTTCGGAATTGTTCCGGGTTAATCGGTATTGTACCGGAAGCTTCTAGAACCTTCCGGAAGGGGACCAACGTAGCCCCACCTTCCGGGAGGGGGCATGGGCCTATGAGGGAGTGTCCTGGCCGCATTGGGCCTGGGGCAGAAGGCCCCATAGGGCCCAGCCGATCCTAGAGAGTTTAAATCGTTTAAACTAGAGATAGGGTTTCTAGAAGAGGGGAGAGTCCATGCCCCCCACTCCTTATCCTTTGGGCTTGGGGGAGGGGCTAGGGCTGCGCCCCCCTCTATATAAAGAGGGGTGGGGGCGCACCAACCCCCACACCTCTCCTCCAAACCCTAGCCGCCTTGCTAGCTTTCCTCTCTCCCTCCCGACTGTTTGTAGGCGAAGCCCTGCTGCAGAAATTCTCCACCATATACACCACGCCGTCGTGTTGTAGATCCAATCTATCTCTCCACCATACTTGCTGGTTCGAGGAAGGAGGAGACGTCGAGGTGCTTCACGTGTGCATCTCACGGAGGCACCGCCACTTGTGGTGCTAGATCGGATCGGATCGCGAGGAGGAGAAGCGAGTACGACTACATCACCCACATTCCGACGAACGTTCCGCTTTGCGAATCTTCAAGGGTATGAAGATCTAATCCAATCTCTCTCGTTGTTTGCATCTCCTAGATTAGATCTTGGCTTTCCCTCTGTTCGCTCCGTAGAAAATTTTGATTTACTATGCCGCGAAACCCTTCAGGCACGCTTCTCCGACATTCTCTAAGAGTTAGCAGGCGTCAGGGCGCCTCACCTTCGAAGGCATGGTGAACACCGTCAACAACTACGCGGAGGCTGAAGCGGCAGCTCAGACAGCGCTTGCGCTCATCGACGAAGCCCCTCCGATTCAGCCACCTCCACCACCGCCTCCGGCCGCCATCGTCACAGTAGCACCACCACTTCCAGTCATCATCGAGGCCGTTGCACCTCCACCGCCCGTCATCGAGGTAGTCCTGGCACCCTCCGACTCTGTTATTGACGCGCTTTACGCTGATTTCAGTGCAGATTTAGAGGAAATAGACTTCAGTCCAGAAGAACTAGACTCCGCCATGCAGGAGATGGAGGAGGAGTACTCGCGCGACGAGCAAGCTAATAACACCTTCATGTCTCGAGGGGGGTTCATCACCATTGGGACAGCGATGGATGAAGACCAGCCCGGGCAAGCTCCGCCTACAGCACTGGATAAGGGGAAGGGGCCACTAATTGCAGACGACATTGATCGTGCAAAGATCATGCCGCCTCCGCCTAACCCAGTGCAGCAGCCGCAGGAACTCGGCACCGGTCCGAGCAACAACAACACCACAAACTTGCCGCCTCCAGCATCCACGTCGGCAGCATCCCATGTTACTCCAGCTGATAGAGTGATGTACGACAATCTCCTCGTTGAGCCACTAACTGTTGATCATATCCGGAACGTGACTCATCTTGACGAGAAGCGCCAACAGCTGCTGGAGGAGGCGCAAGACATCGCGGAGCAAGGCGCTAAACTAGATCGAGATCTGGTCAACGCGCAGAAGTCCATAGAAAAATCTAGAGCAATGGAGGCCGAGTACAAGACTCTGCTCCAGCAGCAGAAGGCTAAGAAGGCTCCGGCTCGCGTCATCAACGATCCTGGTGTACGGCGCAATCTAGGATGGGCTTCCTCGAAGTCGGCACAAGCCAAGCCATACTTTGACAGTGAAGGCAAGCAGGTGATGCCCACCCCACTCCTTAACCTCGCCGTCGCCAAGACCCTTCTGGAGCAGGATAGATCGCCTGAGCCAGTGGAACAGGTCTATGACCTAGTGGCCAAGGCGGTAAAGCAACAGGAAAAGGCCACCTCTTAGAGGCTTGAGTCTGACCCAGCGCTCTGCCGATCTAGCCAGTACAAACCACCAAGGTACAGATCTCCTCAGGATGTCGGATCGCGGACGGGTTCATCAGAATGAAGACGGAGGGATGCGCGCAACAGGAAGGATGCTATCCCCATATCCTCTGACCATGGAGAAAGAGCCCAACCTCGCCGCTCATCGCCACCGCCCCGATCCCCCCGACGTCAGGAAGACTACAAGGCTCACCATCGTACGGATATGCCCCCACCAAAGCAGTGCGACATCATCATCCGCGACAACACGGAGCAGACCCGTCATGATGGAAAGCACAACGAAGGACATAAGAGCAGGTCACGCCATGACCCTCCGCGTCCGACAAGCAACCGCGATAGGCGTGAAGCGTCGCAGGAGGGTAACAGCAAGAAAGCTAACCCACCGCCACCTCCGCCTCCGTCGCTGCCAAGCAGTCACCATGGCGGCGGAGGCCCGCGTCGTTCGCGCAGCCCATCCCCTGTTGACAAAAAGAAGAACCCGGAGCCGTACGATGCACGTTCGCGGATCGACAAGATCCACGAGGCCCGGGAAGGACCATACCTAGGACCATGTTGCTTTGGACCGGTAATACGGTCCGCAACTTACCCCAAAGGATTCCGGATTGACAAGACCATCAAGCCCTATGACGGCACCGCCAAGCCTGCCACAAGGTTGCAAGACTACGGCAATGCGGTGGAGATTGCCGGAGGCAACCCCAACGTCGTCGTCAAGTACCTCCCGTTAATGTTGGCGGGCACGGCCCGTCAATGGATCAACGACTTGCCGGAGAAATCTATCTACAACTGGCTGGACATGCAAGAAGCATTCACCAAGAACTTTGAGGGTACATACAAGCGTCCCTGCACGGTGGGCGATCTACAGCGGTGCGTGCAAGAGAAAGACGAGACATCTCGCGCCTACCTCTCCTGCTGGCTGGATATGAAGAATTACTGCGCAGGAGTGCACGCCTAGACTGCCATGGCCGCCTTCATCGATGGGTTGGAAAGAGGCACGTTACTCCGACATAAGCTAAAGCGCTTGCAGGACAACCATCAGCTTGACTTGAATCAGATGATTCAGTTATCTAGTGAGTTCGCAGCTGCCGCCGCCGACGCTCCTGGCTCTTTGCCGGCAACGGCCGTTCCAACCCAAGCTCGGAGGAACAGTGGTACAAAGTGGAAAACTGCTCCAGAAGAAAAGCAATCTACCGACATGGTCGCCATGACTTTTGTAGGACGAGGCGACGGCGGACAATGTGGCCGAGGAAGGGGAGCAGGCCGTGGGCAGTAGCGAGTAAGTGAAGCCAACTCGGCGCCGCTCCGCGAAGAGTACTCCGATATGCCTTGCCTCGTACACCTCGACGCCAACGTCAAGGCCACCCATACCAATCGACACTGCAAATTCGTCAACGACCTCAAGGAAGACCCGGAGTCCGGCTATAAGCGAAGTCGGAAGAACAGACCGCGAGGCAAGGGCAAGGGGAATAAGAAGGAGGAGGAGTCCAAGGATTCAAGTGACATGGACGAGGACGTTGACCCCAAGAACGCCGCCAAGAGCGACGACAAGGGCAAGAACTCCTTCGCAAAGAAGGCCCCAGTCTACCACACTTTCCTTGGCACCCCCACCGTCCGACAACAGAAGACCTCTCTAAGGATCCTGATGGACACTCTCCCCCCTTTTCCCCAATACCTGCGCTGGTTGGAGGTTCCAATCACTTGGGACAGGACGGACCACCCAGACCTTGTGCCCACGGAGAACCAGTACGCCATGGTCATCAACCCATTGATTAACGGCGTGGAGTTCACCAAGTGCATGGTGGATAGTGGAAGCAGCATCAACATCATGTACCTAGATACACTGCAGAAAATGAACTTGACGGAGGCAAACCTAAGGCGGACTAATACCGTGTTCCATGGCGTAGTTCCTGGACGGGAGGCTCGGTCCCTTGGGTGCATTACACTTCAGTTAGCCTTTGGCGACGTTAATAATTACCGCCAAGAGCGCATGACCTTTGAGGTGGTCCCCTTCAAGAGTGTGTACCACGTCATATTCGGCCGCGACATATTCCACACGTTCATGGCCAAGCCATGCTTCGTCTACAACAAGCTCAAGATACTCGGACCAAACGGTGTCATCACCGTATCCGGAAGCTTTACCAAGGCAAGGGACTGCGGGATCAATGAAGCAGCCGTTGCAGAAGATGTCCTCTACAGCAAAGAATTCAAGGAGATCCAGAGTAAGGTCAATGACTCAGAGATGCCCGCGTCGAAGAAGCAGATCTCCGACTCCGCTTCTGCGTTTAAGGCCGCCATCGAGACCAAGCCGGTGGAACTTGTGGTAGGCGATGCCTCCAAGACCGTCGCCATTGGGACGAACCTGGATCCCAAATAGGAAAGCGCGCTCATCGAGTTCCTACGTGAGAATAGGGACATCTTTGCCTGGCAACCTGCCGACATGAAAGGTGTACCTAGGGAACTTGCCGAGCACAGCTTAAACATAGATCCAAAATGTAAACCAGTGAAACAACCTCTACGACGCTTCAGAGATGAGAAGAGACGCGCCATTGGCAAAGAGATAGCTAGGTTACTTAAGGCTGAGTTTATCCGAGAGATCCTTCACACCCGATGGGTGGCCAATCCTGTACTTGTCCCCAAAAAGGGAACCAATGAATTAAGAATGTGCGTTGATTACACCGGCTTGAACAAAGCATGTCCCAAAGATCCGTTTGCTTTGCCTCGCATTGACCAAGTCATTGACTCGACGGCTGGCTCAGAACTTTTGTGTTTTCTCGATGCATACTCAGGATACCACCAGATCAAGATGAGGAAGTCAGACCAATTGGCCACTTTGTTCACTACCCCATACGGCACGTTTTGCTATGTCACGATGCCCTTTGGGTTAAAAAAACGCAGGTGCTACCTACCAGCGGACAATGCAACATTGCCTTCACGACCAAATTGGTTGGAAATTTCACGCCTATGTGGACGATATCATGGTGATGTCTAAAAAGTCAAACGACTTAATCTCCGACTTAGAAGAAACCTTTGATAATCTCCGGAAATACAACATGATGCTCAACCCTAAGAAGTGCGTCTTCGGGGTTCCAGCCGGCAAATTGTTGGGCTTCATCGTCTCCCAGCGGGGAATCAAGGTCAACCCGGAGAAAATCAAGGCCATCTTAAACATAAACCATCCGACATGTCTAAAAGACATCCAACGACTAACATGTTGTGTTGCAGCAGTTAGTCGGTTCATCAGCCGACTTGGAGAGAAGGCTCTGCCACTGTACAAGTTGCTGAAGAAGGCGGACAAATTCACGTGGACGGACGAGGCAGATGCAGCATTGAAGAAGCTCAAGGAGATTCTTTCCTCAGCGCCCATCCTTGCAGCACCCGAGCCTAGTGAGCCCCTGTTAATTGACATGGCGGAAACCAACCGGGTTATCAACATCGTCGTTGTGGTAGAGTGGCAGGAACCAGGCTATGAGCACGGAGTGCAACGACCAGTTTACTATGTAAGTAGGGTCTTGACGGAGTCCAAGCAGCGTTACCCGCACTACCAAAAGATAGCTTATGGAGTATTCCTCGCTTCGCGGAAGCTGAGGCATTACTTTCAGGAGCACCCAATCACAGTAGTGAGCAAGACTCCACTGTCCGACATTATCAACAACAGCGACGCTACAGGAAGGGTCACGAAGTGGGGCATTGAACTTGCCGCCTTCGAGATCACCTACAAAAGACGCGACGCTATCAAGTCACAAGCCTTGGCGGATTTTATTGCAGATTGGACGGAGATGCCAGATGCCACTCCGTTGCTCAATGGCTCGGGGGCTGGTGTATTGCTACATTCACCAAAAGGAGACAAGCTACACTACGTTCTGCAGATCCAATTCGAGGCTACAAACAACATGGCGGAGTATGAAGCACTCATTCACAGACTGCGTGTAGCCAAGGATATTGGCATCAAGCGCATAGTTTGCTGTGGAGATTCCGACTTGGTTGCCCAGCAGGTGGCTGGCACCTGGAATGCGCGGAACCCTATGATGGCGGCATATCGCGATGAAGTGGACGAGATATCCAAGAGCTTCTTGGGCTACGAAGTCAAGTATGTGCCTAGGGAGCAAAACAAGGCAGCTGATCTATTATCTAAACTTGGATCAGGGCGCAAGCAAATTCCGCCAGGAGTTTTCCTAGAGCATCTACGCACACCATCCGTGAAGGGCGCCGACATCGACAACCCGGATAGAGCTGACTCTTTCATCAACATGGTGACAAAGATCTCCCCGGCTTGGACAAAACCGTTCATGGAATATCTCGAACACGGAACTTTGCCCGACGACGAGGTCGAAAGACGTCAAATAGTACGGCGAGCAAAGGGTTATACCATAATCAATGGGCAACTCTACAAAAGGAGCACTACTGGTGTATACCTAAAGTGTGTTTCCCAGCTAGAAGGTATGGAAATCCTACGCGAAATCCATCTCGAAGATTGCGGGCATCACGCCGCTCCTCGATCGTTGGTCGCGAAAGCCTTCCGGCAAGGATTCTACTGGCTGACCGCGAAGGCAGACGCCGACAAGCTGGTTGAGACGTGCACATGATGCCAGTATTATGCCCGACAACCACATGTTCCTGCTGAAGAATTGCGAACAATACCAATAACTTGGCCATTTGCAGTCTGGGGGCTAGACATGGTGGGACCGTTACAAACGGCACCGTGTGGATTTACGCATCTGCTTGTAGCAGTTGACAAATTCACCAAATGGATAGAAGCTAAACCCATTAGAAAGCTTGATGGGGCAACTGCCCTTAGATTTGTCCGGGATCTAGTGGTGAGATTTGGTCTCCCACATAGCATCATCACCGACAATGGAAGCAACTTGTCACTCGGAGAAGTAGAGGCCTATTGCTGGGACAAAGGCATCCGACTTGACCTTGCATCTGTGGCACACCCACAATCCAATGGTCAAGTTGAGAGAGCCAATGGATTAATTCTGCAGGGAATCAAGCCACGTCTTGAGGCACCGCTACATAGAGCAGCTGGAGCCTGGGCGGAAGAATTGCCATCTGTGCTATGGAGTTTACGAACTACAACCAACAGATCCACCGACTACACTCCCTATTTCATGGTATATGGAGCAGAAGCCATCCTACCTTCCGACATCCTCCACGATGCACCAAGAGTTTCCGCCTACGACGAAGATGATGCTGAAGAATCCAGACGCCTAGATGTGGACCTTCTCGAGGAGGAGCGCATTTTGGCATGCCAAAGATCCGCCATATACCAGCAGAAGCTACGCAGCTACCATAGTCGCCGCGTCCGGCATCGCTCGTTTAAAGAGGGGGATTTAGTGCTCCGACTTAAGCAGAAGAAGTCGCACAAAATATCCCCACCATGGGAAGGACCGTTCATCATAAGCAAGGCGCTCCTCAATGGGTCTTACTACCTTGTCGACAATCGTGAGCTCAAGGATAGACCCAACGAGGATCATAAGTGTAAGCGACGTGACCCGGATGATGACTACCCGGAGCTTGATCGGCCATGGAACATAGCACATCTACGTCCTTTCTACACTTAGCATTTTTTATCTAATTGTGTACCTTTTATATGATCAATGAAATAAAGCTCTTTGGTTCACTCATATTGCTGAGTCTTTTACCTCCTTTAGTGTTCATTTTTTGATCATATAAACCTTTATGCACAAGCTTTGCGATTGCACTTGTGAAAATTCCGCCGACGGGCGTTAGCTTAAGTTTTCTGGTCTACACGTTCTTTGTTGTTTTTATGTGGATTCTGGAGTAGTGACTTTCGGCACTCATTGTCGGCGATTTTGTGCTAAGGTTTTTGACGGTGCCATTGGGTATCATCACCTAAGCGCATGGTTCCGACAACGAGTCTTCCGACTCACGAAAATTCAAGCATAAGAACCAAAGTAATGGATAAGCAAGCACTTGCTTAAAAATGTATACATGCTGGGCATTAATTCTTAAGTAGCAGGATACGACAAACATTGTTTTCTGCCTTAAGATTACATCACCAAGTTTTTTTCAATGCACACTCCAAAGGTGAAACAAGAATTACAAAGTGTTTTTCACTCCTTGGGTGCAGGGGACTTGGAGGCCGCATCATCACCAGCCGGAGATTCACCCTCATCGTCGCCACTGTGAGGAGACTCGGATGATTCAGGTCGGCGTTGTCAAGAAAGTTTCTGGGCATGAAGACGTCGACGTCCACCAACTCGGCAACCCTGGTGTCATAACCCGCGAGTGATGACAGGATGGCTTCGTGATCGATCTCCTTGCCGTCATCATCCACGTCGGGGATACCAGATGTCACCGTTTCAATGTCGGCACCTTCATAGTGCGCCTTCACCATGGACAACGCCATCCTTGCGCCAGCCCGTGCACATGAAGCTTTCCAGCTTGCGACACGCTCGGGGGCTCGGCGCAGAATCTCCGAGTACTTCACCACGGAGTCCGAGGCCTTGATATAAATTTGGAGGGGCTGGGCGATCTCCTTGGCTTGGGTGATGGCAGTGTTGATGAAGTTGCCGGCAAGAATCATGCATTCCTTGTCCGAAGGAGGCGAGCGGGTTAAACCCAGGGGCGCTGGAAATTCCGACAACGATTGCATGAGTTCAAAAATTCTAAGTATCTAGACTACAGAGCTACAAGGCGGAGGACACTTACTGAAGATGCTGCCTTGGCCTTCCAGACGACGTCCGCCAAGGATTCCTTCTCTTGTTGGAGGAGCTTAAACGCCTCGCTATGGCGAAGGTTTTGCTCATCGGCAGCTTGCTTTTGATCCTTTAGGATGCAAGCTCCTTCTTCAAGCGATTGATCTCGGTGGAAGCGGAGTCCTGTAGGGCTTTCATGGAATCCTCGTGCATCTTCAGCATTTTTTCCCTCTCCTTCTTAAGGATCTTATTCTCGCTGTCCAGCTGCTGAATGTGCTTGGACTGCTCGACAATATCCTTGGCCTTGGCTACATGCTCTGCAAGTCAGAGAAAACAAAGTACACAGTGAGTACTTGAAGAAGGAAGGCACAAAAGTAAGATGGAAATGCGCAAAAAAGAAAACAGACTCTTGTTTTTGATGATCTGTTCCTTCAAGATGGCGGTTTTACCCTTTTCAGCTTCAAGGTCTGCGCGCATCTTCTGGTACATATCATTGGCCATGCCCCTCCGAGCATTCTTGTTCTATGGAAAAAAATACAAAGTCAAGTCGTTGTTCAGTCTACTTGGAGCCCCTAGTCGGAGATTTTCCATCTAGGTGCTCGGGGGCTACAGCGAGAGTTTTTAACTTAGCAATATGCTTAGCTTTTCTTTAAGCATCTAGTCGGAGCTAATTTAGTTCTCGGCTAAAAGCTTGGGGGTACAGTATAAAGTTTTAACTCAGAAAATGCTTAGCTTTTCTTTAAGTATCTAGTCGAAACTAATTCAGTTACAACTAGAGGCTTGGGGGCTACATCACTTAAAATTATGAACACTGTGTATGCTACTCTTAAAGCATCTAGTCGGAATAATTCATTCCATCTAAATGCTTGGGGGCTACAATGAGAGTTTTTTCTAACTTAGTCACTCTTAGAGCATATAGATGCAAAGCCAATGGTTTTCCGTCTACATCCTCGGGGGCTACAGTGGGATACTCATATGAAATGCGAAAGGTAAAGTAAAACTTACAAGTGCGATGATCTTGAGGTTTGTAGCACTCTCGGCCAGCAGCTTGCCAAAAGAAATGCTGTTACTTCGCAAGATGTCTGCTTAACGGAGTAGCTCCTCAAGACCGCACGTCGGAGATGACGGCACTCCTCCAGGAACCATAGTTGTGCTACCCGGTGTAAGCACCGGGAAAATAATCTTTGGCAGCTCCAATGGTTTCTGGGGAGTAGAGGCGCCGCCTTCGGCAGAGGTACCAGCACCCACCACCGCCTTGCCGCTACCGATGGCATCCTTAGCCGGAGCTTCAGCCATTTGAAGAGCAGCACTCTCCTGCGTCGCCTGCTCGCCGACAATTGCGAGTTCGGTAGAGGCTCCAGAATCCACTTCCATGGCGGAAGGGCCTGGTGCCTCCTGGGCTTGGGAGCTTGTCAGAGCGGAGGAGGGCTTGACGGCAGGAGTAGCAGGGGCGATGGCGGGGGAAGAGTCACGATGCAGCATATCTTTAATATTTCTAGAAGCTCCAAGAGTCTTGGAGGGCTTCTTGAGGCTGGTTGTGGCTTTCTTCCTGAAACGTGCAAAGCGCATAAGTACAGGAATAAGACAGATAAATAAGACAATGTCAGAAAATACGAAGCTTACACTAGGGGGGGCGCTTTGGCAAACATCCCGGTGGCTTTCTTCTTTTCTGCCTCCAGGGTGGCAGTACTCTTTTTGGAGGCTCCACCCTCCGTCTTCTTCTTCTTGCCTCCGTCGGCAGCGTCAAAGGTGGAGCTCTTCCGCTTTCGCGCCAACAGGGCATCATCGTCGGGCACGACCGTGACTTCCTTCATCTTGGGATCGTAGATTTGGGCGGTCAAGTTGCCCTCCTCTAGATCGCTAAGCTGTTAAGTAAGAAATCATTGTGTTAGACAAGATGCTATTGGCAAGACGGAAAAACTGGAGTAATGTCATACACGGAAAATAAATACCTACCTTTGGGCACTTTCCGTTTACGAACATGTCGTAGGTGAGGGTGAAGCCACGCGTCATGTCCTTCACCTTGACGATGTCCTTAAGGCGGAACTTGACGGAGTCGCTCGAGAAGTTGTCCTCGGAGATCCGGAGGGTATCCCTTCGGTCGCCGGTGTACTCGTGCATAAGCTTCGTACGATGCTGCAGAGGTTGGATCCGCCTGATGAACCAGCACATGGCTAGGTCCAAACCGGTCAGACCCGTCTCTACAAACCATTCGATCCGCCTTATTGCTCGAGAAGCGTTGAGGTCGGAGGGAAGGGAGGCATGGGACCGCCATGTGGGGACTTCGGCGGCGGCTCCGTCCACAAAGTCCGGGTACGTTACTTCTTGGCCCGCCAAAGGAATGTTGGGGCCGTAGAAGTACGTCCGCTGCCAATTTTTGCATGACTCGTGGCCAACGATGTCAGGGAACCGCCGGCCAGGACGGATCTTGAAGCTTATGGTGCCGCAGTTTCTAAGCTCCTCCCTACTATGTCCGGCTTCATGTTTGACGGTGAAGAAGTAGACAAACAAATCTAACCTAGGACTAATCCCTAGGTAACCCTTGCAAAGTGCCGCGAAGTTGCTAAGCACTAGGATGCTATTGGGGGAGAGGTTGTGGGGTTGGACCTTGAAGTGATTCAAGACGGACAAGAAGAAGTGGGAGATGGGCAGAGAAACGCCGCGTACCAATTGCGCCTTGAGGTATACTTTCTCTCCGGCTTGGGGAGAGGGGGTCACCTCGCCGGCCGGCGCCGCCCGCCAGGCGAGCCCCTCCGTCGCAGGAAGGTAACCCTCAGCGACCATCTCTTGGATGTCGCGGCCGGTGATGTCCGAGCCGCGCCAGTCGCCTTTGTGCGAGTCTGGCTCCTCTTCCAGGGGCTCCAGCGCCACCAGGTTATGGTTGCCGCCGGTGATTTCTATCACCGCCGATGCGGGGATGACCAGACCCTCTGGGGGCATGACGACGGAGCTCGCCGGCTTCGCTGCGGCTTCGCTCGACGCCGCCATTGATGGGTATGAACTGCTGCTAGCCATGGAGGAGGGAGAGGACGCGACTGGTGCAGAGGGAGAAGCTAGGGTTTGTCGCGGTTTTCGCGGAGAGCTCGAGGAGTCGCGCGGCTGGAGGAAGAAGACGATGACGCGAGAGAATGGGGTGAAAAAGTGGCAAGTGTCCCACGGTCACTATTTATCTTACTCTGCGTCAAGATTCGTGCAGCAAATCGGACGGTTGCCGCATAGACGACGTGTTCGTGAACGTGCGCGGTAATTTCGCCACATCTCCAACCGTCGCCGCCAACGGTTCGTATCGCTCGCGCGGGAAAATCGGATATGATTACGTTCTATGCATGTGTGAGTTACGAGGTGTCGCTGACCTACAACCTACGTCATCATAACTGACATGGTAGATGAGCCGTCCCATCGAAGGTTCCGGCATGGATGGATTTAATCCGACAACGGGAGCGTACGATGGAAGATTCAGCATTTCCCCGACTTACTCATAGAAGACGGAGAAAACCTTGCAGGGTTCTTTGGGAGGACTACAAGATATTGCTTGACGATTTACCGACATCCATCTAGACGGAGCATTCCACGGGAAGAGGCAAGACGGCACAAGATCTCGGAGTTCTCCGGGGGCTACTGTTGGGGATATGCTATATGGGTATCCTCATAGCATGTCTCTTATCCGACTAACCCGGGTGGCCCATAGTCGGTACCATGGCCTATGGCCTGCTGGGCTGCCAGGTTAGGTGGATCCAGAAGGGAGGCCCATGCCGGATAAAGGAAGGCTACGGTGGAGTCACCAGCGTACCCGGAGCCTTGGAGTGCAAGATACACAAGACTAGTAATAGACGGTGTAGAACTATGTAACCTGTCCTGCTAGGACTTTTCCCTGTAACCCTAGGACCTGACGACTATATAAGTCGGGCCTATGGGAGCCTTTAGGGCACAACTTCACATAACCTCGCACAGCGAACCTAATCTCTGTAACTCGGCGTATTACCATTATAGTGATTTATAGCAGGAGTAGGATTCCGCCACCGTTGTGGGATCTGAACCTGGGTAAGCTGTGTTACCTCGTACCCGTCAACCGTCTGCCTTACCCCACATCTCTAAACACGCACTGTGAGGACCCCTCCATGGCGTACTCGTCGGCAATACCACAACATTCATCAAGCCAACTTTCACATTGGTCTAAGTGAAGGGAATATGCCCGAGAGGCAATAATAAAGTGGTTATTATCGTATTCCTGATTTATGATAAATGTTTATTTTACATGCTATAATTGTATTAATGCGGAAACGTTAATACATGTGTGTTTAATAAACAAATGGAAGTTCCTAGTTATGCCTCTCTTATAAACTAGCTCGTTGATTAACAAGATGATCAAAGGTTTCCTGATCATGGACATTGGATGTTGTTAATAACGAGATCACAACATTAGTGTAATGATGTGATGAACATTCATCCGAAGTATAGCATTACGATCAAAGTCATTGAGTTTATATTTCTATAACAACTTACGAAGTGATCCTAATCCTTAGACCATGAGATCATGTCAATCAGTTACACCGGAAGAGTTTCTCGATGACATCAAACGTCACACCGTAACTGGGTAATTATAAAGATGGCTTCAGAACTACTAAAGTGTTATGTTGAGGCCCATGGATCGAGAGTGTAATTTGTTCATCCCGATGACAGATAGATATGCTCTGAGCCCTCTCGGTGATATCACATTGATTAGCTTGCAAGCAAGCTATTTGATTACTAGAATGTTATATCACGGGAACAAGAAAAGAGTGCATGTGGGTAACGAGATCAAACTAGGTATGGAGATACCGATCATCGAATCTCGAACATGTAATATATCGTGAAACAAAGGGATTAAGATACTAGCGTAAAAGGTTCACATAATCACAGAAGTCATCGTTGAATGTGTGGGAGTCAGTACGGATCTCCAGGTCCCGCTGCTGATTATTGATCGGAGAGGGGTCTCGATCATGTCTGCATTATTCGCGAACTGTAGGGTGACACACTTAAGGGATACCAACACCATTCGGAGCAAATGATATGTCAGAAAAGAAAAGGAAAGCGCAAGAATTTATTTCACTAGACACCGGAACTGTTTCAGTTGAAATTGCTGAAACTGGTTCTGCATGTGAAATGGAATACTAGCAAGGGGTTTTATGTGAATGTTTGTTAATTAAAGTAATTAACAAAATTCTGAATAAATAAATAAAAGAGTTTTATTTAAATGAGAGCTTGCATTAATTTTGGTGGAAAATTAATGCATGTGAGTGGAATTGTGAGTGGAGAGGTTTTTATGTGAGTGGAGCTTCCACCACATGAATGAGGGAGAGGTGGGGGCACCCTCCATGGCCGGCGGCCATGCCCCCTTGGGCTGCCCCCTCCCCTATAAAAGGACCCCCTCCTCTCACTTGTCACTCACACCTCCTGACGAAGGATCTCTCTCCCCCCTTTAGAATTCCCCATGGTCTCGGATCAGCGAGATACATGTTCCCGTTGGCTTTTTTTCGAAGGATTTGTTGCTTCCGCTGCTTCGCTGGAGCGAGGACACGGAGGTTGTCGAGGTACCCGTACGTGTGTGCGATCATGGATGCACCACTGCTTTGAGGTGCTGTACTTGATCGTGCTGGACCGGCTGGACCAGACGGACTTCATCACGATCTTGAGATCGGCAAGCGTTCGTCTACATCATCCACGAGTACAACTTCGTTAACGCTATTCGGTCTTCGAGGGTATATATTATATGGATGTATATCCACCCATTGCTTGTATCTAGTAGATAGATCTTGGTACTTAGATGTTCCCATCGTAGGAAATTTTTTGTTTTCTATGCTGCGAACCCTATAGTGGTATCAGAGCCGGATCTATGCGTAGATGCTTTGCACAGGTGGTACACATATGAGTATGTGGGCGATGATGATCATTTGATTGCTTCTTAGTTGTACTTTGGATATTGGTGGCATAGTGGGATGAAGCGGACCGGACAAACTTTACATTTCCTCGCACATGAGACCTGTTCCACGCTTGACATGCAACTAGTTTTGCATAAATGGCTAGTGGGTGTCTGTCTCTCCTACTATAGTCAATATCTAATTTGCAACGAGTTGTCAACAATTTGGTTATCCTCGTTGTGGTTCATGTTCGTAGGTAAGAACGGTTCTATCTTCGAAAGCCCTAAGCCACGTAAAACTTGCAATGGATAAATTAGAGGCGTCTAGTTTAGATTGTTGCTGGGCTAGTGTTTTATATGGTGATGTTGTAAGTAGAAGTATGAGATGATACTCTTACAACACACATAGCGTGTAAGTTCCATAGACCCTGGCCTTACACATAAAGGTATGATAGAGATCATACCACGGTGCACATGATGGAGATCATATGCGGGAACCATATCATTTCACTTATAAACATGTGATGTTTGATTGCATCTTATATTGCTTGTTTGGCATTTTATTAGCAAAATAATATGATCCCTCATTTAGATATCAAGAAAAAAAAATGTGTTCTTCCTTAAGTATGCACCGACAATGTTTTGCCGCTTCAAGACATCACGTGATGATCGGGTGTACTTGAATCCACGAGCATATCTCGGGTGTAAGAAAGTTACACACGCGAATACTAAGGTTCTTACTTGGCGAGCCTAGCATGTACAGACATGGCCTCGGAACACGGACCGAAAGGTTAAGCATGAGTCATATGTTTTTGATATGATGACCATATGGATGCTCTCCTTTGAAGCTACACCGACTCACGTGATGATCGGAATTGGTGTAGTGGATTTGGTTCATGTAATCACCAAAAGGACAAGAGGGATGTCGTTTTTGAGTGGTAGTTCATTTCTAATTTGGATTAGTAGAACTCAATTTATCATAAATTAAATCAAAGTGAATTTGCATAATTTGCTGTAGTCATTGGCATTCGTTCACCACCTTATCCATAGTTGTAATTGAGATAATAGAACTATAGAATTCTGGATATATACTTTACAAACTGGTATCGTATTGTGTTGAGTGTCAATCTAAAGTTTAAATTCCTATTGCAAACTTTCAGCAAACTCTACTTACTCCGTTAAATTTAATAGTTGGTATTAAATCAAGAGTAACAATTCCAGTGTTAGTATCTTAAGTATCATGTTTGCCTCCATGATTCTTGATTTAAACATCAAGATTATCTAGGAGCTGAAAGAATTATTTTAGAAACCATCATGTGTGGTAGATATAACGATATCTGAAACAATGTTTTGGTTGCAAAATGATAGAGTATAATATATGTTCTCATATTGGATGAGAATTTGCAAAGGTTGGAGATGCTCGACATCCTAATCATCCAAAAGGGTTTTGGAAAGCAATGTTATACTCACGATTCATCTTTATAAGCTACAGTAGCTTGATCATGAAAGTCGTCATGATAAGGATGAATAGAATGTGTATGTAAAGTGTTTACTACACTAACAGATTACTTAAGAATGGATTTTGAAAGAACGCCGATCATTTGATGATGGTGATCTACTTCAAAGTGCAAGTCCAAAGGTATTATTATTTGAATATAAACGCTTTGGACTATGTGTCATGTATATGCCGCCACTTTGATGTTGATAGATTCTTTTAAAAAGTAAAAGGAAATGCTGAAAGAGAATCTATAAAAAAAATTTGGCAGAAAAGCAAAGATTGGAAATATCCAATTTAGGTATATGGATGATATACATGTTATGGATGTATTCTTTGCTTGTTAAACAATGTGGTTCTTGGGTATTGGATACCAAATTGGTTGGTATAAAATTTCATACGGAACGACGCAATTCATGAACCACAATGTCCTAAGTAACTAGCAAAAGAATATGTGATGATGTTCATCGAAAACAAACAAACCGTTGTTTGTATTTCTCGTTGACATCAAAGCTTGACTTCAAGATTTGTTTTAATAATTGTTATTTAAATCAGGTATTATGAGAACAAAGGTTGTTCAAACAATTACCGTATTCCATATAAGATGGATGATTTACAAATCTAGTTGGAGAAATCACATCCATAAAAACTAATGCTAAAATGTCGCAAGACAAATTATTGGAAGATCACTTACGAAGTGACATCGCCGTTTAAATTATATTGGAAAGAAAACATGAAGAATCTCCATTTTCATGGATTTTTGGAGTCTTTGATTTGATAAAGTGACGCTTGTGAGAATTTCCTCGGGATAATTAAAACTTTGTTCAAAGGCCAAAGAAGAACGAACGACTAAAATATTGGAATTTATACATATCGATGTATGTAGTCCATTATGTGTAGTCGTAAGCGATGGGTTTCAACTTCATATACTTTCTCTGGAAATTTGAGTGAATATTCACTTAATGAGAAAGAAGTGTGAAATATTTGAAAATGTTCAAAGACTTTCAAGATGAAGTGAAAATCATTGTGACAAGAAAATAAATGGTTTATGATTTTATCATAAGGGATTTATTTGATTTACAAGTGTAACAAGAAAATAAATGAATTATGATTTTTATCATAAAGGGATTTATTTGAGTTGCAAGTTTAGCAAAACCACCTAGATTTACATCTCCCGGAACACCATAGGAATATGGAGTGTTTGAGATTTGTAATGAAACCTTGTTTGACATGGTTGGATCAAAGGTGTTATTTATAAAACTTCCATTATGTTTTAAAAGATTAAAGCTTTAGAGACTACCGCTTTTACACTGAAAAGAGATCCATCTTGATCCGTTGAAATGACACCATGGAAGTTATGGTTTGGGGGTAAAACCCAAGTTGTCATTTCTTAAATTTTGGTATGCTTAACATAAGTAAGATGTTTACAACCGAAGTCGGATGAGCATGTCTTTGTAGGTTATTTCGAATAACAATTGGTTATTCCTCCATAACACCAATGATAAAAGGGTTTGTCTCTTGGAACGTGAAGTTTCTGGAAGAAGGAATTTTTCATAAATGTTAAGTGGGAGGACAATAGAACTCTGATAAGGTTAACGAACCTTAGCTATATGTACTGAGTTGCGCAGCGCCGAAAAATCTTCCGGAGGCAGCCAGAATGCTCATGGCTCACGTTCCTCAAAGGTTGCGGTCACGGAGGTCTAAGTTCCTACTGAACCAAGTAGGTCAGATAAACAATCAAATGTTGAGATTTGAGAGTAAATCATTATTGTTTGACAATGATGAACCGACTACATGCAAAGAAGCGATGATGGGCCCTGACTCTGTCAAATGGCTTGAAGCCATAAAATCCGTGATAGGTCCATACACAATAAATCAAGTTTTGAACTTGGAAGACCCTCCGGAAAGGTGTAAAAACTTATCGGTCGTATTTGGATCTATAAAGAAATAGACATGGATGTTTCACATCTATGAAATAGTCGACATGTCTTAAAGTATTTTATGAATGTTCAAGGAGTTGACTATGATAAGATTTGATCTTTCATAACGATATTTAGTCTGGACGGATTAAAGTAGCAATCACTATATATAATTTGGTATAGGATAGATGAATAAACAAAACAAAGTTCTTCTAATAGAATGGTTACCTAGGACGTGTACATGACACGGTCCAAAGGGTTTTGTTAATTCAACGGATGCTAAAAGGGCATGCAAACTTCAATGGTTGAAGTAAGCATCGCGGAGTTGGAATCTTCACCTTGATGAAAAGGGAATCGCGAAGTAAGCATCGCGGAGTCTGGACGATGAAGATGCTTGCATTTGCAAGAAATTAAGTGGGAGCGCTGAGACATATTTCTAATACATTATGTGGAGGACATCTTGTTGATTAGAAATGATGTAATTTTTATTGACAAAGGTTAATAATTTCATTTCGATGAAAGACTTAGGCAAAACCCGAATATTTAGCATGAATGTCTATAGTGGATAGACTATGACGCTAATATGGTTGTGCTAAACGTACATATATGAGATATTGAAGGAGTTAAATATAGAAACGACAAGAAAAGGTTCTTGTCACATGGAAAGGAATTGAATCAAGATTCAAGTGTATCGACACTTGATAAGTGAAACAAGATTCAAGTGCTTTGACACTTGATGAGTGAAATCACAAGGATGTTTTGATCAATCATACCATGATATGTACACATCCAGATATGTCCTATGCTCTAAGTGTTATGAGCATATATCAGAATGAATCATAAAATGATCATTGGACGATAGTGAGGATATTCTTATGATCTTTTGGAAGAACTAAGAATATATTTGTGTAGAGGTGACAAACAATTACAAATAGTTCATTGTAAAGCGTTACATTGATACTAGTTTTGTCACAAGATACAAATTAAGTTTATCTCAATTTAAACTATGAGTGGCACAATGAAATTGAAAGGAGTTTTCATGATGGATTTGAATGTATTCCAAAGTTAAGACATTGTGACGAATACTACAACAAAAGGCTAAGTATATGACTGCTATAGTAGCAACAAAGGAGGGAATTTGTGTCAAGTAGTTTGTTATCAAACTAAGGTGTGGTTCACAATGGGCTAACACTAAATATATATTGTATGACAATAGTATCGACTTGTTTTAACCCCAAGGAACTAAAGGTCTCACCAAAAGACCAAATTTATATAATGCCATCTCATTAGAGAATGAGTGATGCGTGGAGACGCAAAGACATGCAAATACACACGGACCTGAAAGTGTCAGATCTGTAGATTATGTTAACCACTTGCAGTTGCGTATATGGAACACCAGAAAGCCATAGGTGTTCAAATACGCAAAGTTTTCAAACTAGATTATTGTCTCTAGTGCAAGTGGGAGACTGAAGGGAATATGCCCGAGAGGCAATAATAAAGTGGTTCTTATCGTATTCCTGATTTATGATAAATGTTTATTTTACATGCTATAATTGTATTAATACGGAAACGTTAATACATGTGTGTTTAATAAACAAATGGAAGTTCCTAGTTATGACTCTCTTATAAACTAGCTCATTGATTAACAAGATGATCAAAGGTTTCCTGATCATGGACATTGGATGTTGTTAATAATGAGATCACAACATTAGTGTAATGATGTGATGAACATTCATCCGAAGTATAGAATTACGATCAAAGTCATTGAGTTTATATTGCTATAACAACTTACGAAGTGATCCTAATCCTTAGACCATGAGATCATGTCAATCACTTGCACCGGAAGAGTTTCTCGATGACATCAAATGTCACACCATAACTGGGTGATTATAAAGATGGCTTAAGAACTACTAAAGTGTTATGTTGAGGCCCATGGATCGAGAGTGGAATTTGTTCATCCCGATGACAGATAGATATGCTCTGGGCCCTCTTGGTGATATCACATTGATTATCTTGCAAGCAAGTGATTTGATCACTAGAATGTTATATCACGGGAACGAGAAAAGAGTGCATGTTGGTAACGAGATCAAACTAGGTATGGAGATACCGATGATCGAATCTCGGACATGTAATATATCGTGAAACAAAGGGATTAAGATACTAGCGTAAAAGGTTCACACGATCACAGAAGTCATCGTTGAATGTGTGGGAGTCAGTACGGATCTCCAGGTCCCGCTGCTGATTATTGATCGGAGAGGGGTCTCGATCATGTCTGTATTATTAGCGAACTATAGGGTGACACACTTAAGGGATACCGACACCATTCGGAGCAAATGATATGTCAGAAAAGAAAAGGAAAGCGCAAGAATTTATTTCACTAGACACCGGAACTGTTTCGGTTGAAATTGCTGAAACTGGTTCTGCATGTGAAATGGAATACTAACAAGGGGTTTTATGTGAATGTTTGTTAATTAAAGTAATTAACAAAATTATGAATAAATAAATAAAAGAGTTTTATTTAAATGAGAGCTTGCATTAATTTTGGTGGAAAATTAATGCATGTGAGTGGAATTGTGAGTGGAGAGGTTTTTATGTGAGTGGAGCTTCCACCACATGAATGAGGGAGAGGTGGGGGCACCCTTCATGGCCGGCGGCCATGCCCCCTTGGGCTGCCCCTCCCCTATAAAAGGAGCCCCTCCTCTCACTTGTCACTCACACCACCTCGCGAAGGATCTCTCTCCCCCTTTAGAATTCCCCATGGTCTCAGATCAGCGAGATACATGTTCCCGGTGGCTTTTTCTAGAAGGATTTGTTGCTTCCGCTGCTTCGCTGGAGCGAGGGCGTGGAGGTTGTCGGGGTACCCGTACGTGTGTGCGATCACGAATGCACCACTGCTTTGAGGTGCTGTACTTGATCGTGCTGGGCCGGCTGGACCAGACGAACTTCATCACGATCTTGAGATAGGCAAGCGTTCGTCTACATCATCCACGAGTACAACCCCGTTAACGCTATTCGGTCTTCGAGGGTATGTATTCTATGGATGTATATCCACCCGTTTCTTATATCTATTAGATAGATCTTGGTACTTAGATGTTCCCATCGTAGGAAATTTTTTGTTTTCTATGCTGCGAACCCTACACTAAGTTGTGTGTCTAGCACAACTTCGATGACCAAGGATATTTAGTACAAAAAACATGAATGCATAGTTCCACAACCGAATCACATTTTCAATGATACACATCAAATGTTTATACAAGGACTACTTAATATCTTTATGAATTCAATGGGAAATCTCATCATACATGATTGCCTCTAGGGCATATTCCCAACAAAGTGATCCTAATCCTTAGACCATGAGATCATGTCAATCACTAACACCGGAAGAGTTTCTCGATAACATTAAACGTCACACCATAACTGGGTGATTATAAAGATGGCTTCAGAACTACTAAAGTGTTATGTTGAGGTTCATGGATCGAGAGTGCAATTTTTTCATCCCGATGACGGATACATATGCTCTGGGCCCTCTCGGTGATATCACATTGATTAGCTTGCAAGAAAGTGATTTGATCACTAGAATGTTATATCA
Organism: Avena sativa; assembly: GCA_916181665.1. Lineage (NCBI taxonomy): Eukaryota > Viridiplantae > Streptophyta > Magnoliopsida > Poales > Poaceae > Avena > Avena sativa. Next base: position 346,488,182 of record OV702285.1, on the reverse strand, counting down.
CGGGAACAAGAAAAGAGTGCATGTCAGTAACGAGATCAAACTAGGTATGGAGATACCGATGATCGAATCTCGGACATGTAATATATCGTGAAATAAAGGGATAAGATACTAGCGTAAAAGGTTCACACGATCATAGAAGTCATCGTTAAATGTGTGGGAGTTAGTACGGATCTCTAGGTCCCGCTGCTGATTATTGATCGGAGAGGGGTCTCGATCATGTATGCATTATTTGCGAACCATAGGGTGACACACTTAAGGGATACCGACACAACTGGAGCAAACGATATGTCAGAAAAAGAAAAGGAAAGCGCAGGAATTTATTTCACTAGACACCGAAACTATTTCGGTTGAAATTGCTGAAACTGGTTCTGCATGTGAAATGGAATACTAGCAAGGGGTTTTATGTGAATGTTTGTTAATTAAAGTAATTAACAAAATTCTGAATAAATAAATAAAAGATTTTTATTTAAATGAGAGTGGATTTTTGAGTGGAGGCTCTTTTATGGGAGTGGAGGCTTTTCATTTTGAGTGGGAGCTCCACCCACATGAATGTGGGAGAGGTGGGGGCAGCCCCCGTGGCTGGGCGCCATGCCCCTTGTGTGCCCCCCTCTCCTCTATAAAAGGCCCCCCTCTCATCCTCTCAAAGCACACCTCCTCTCGAAGGATCTCTCTCCCCCCTTCAGAATTTCCCCATGGTCTGGGATCAACGAGATACATGTTCCCGGTGGCTTTTTCAGGAAGGATTTGTTGCTTCCGCTGCTTCGCTGGAGCGAGGGCGCGGAGGTTGTCGGGGTACCCATACGTGTGTGCGATCACGGATGCACCACTGCTTTGCGGTGCTGGACTTGATGGTGCTGGACCGGCTGGACCAGATGGACTTCATCACGATCTTGAGATCGGCAAGCGTTCGTCTACATCATCCACGAGTACAACCTCGTTAACGCTATTCGGTCTTCGAGGGTATGTATTCTATGGATGTATATCCACCCGTTGCTTGTATCTAGTAGATAGATCTTGGCACTTAGATATTCCCATCGTAGGAATTTTTTTGTTTTCCATGCTGCAAACCCTACAGTGGTATCAGAGCCGGATCTATGCGTAGATGCTTTGCACGGGTAGTACCCATAGGAGTATGTGGAGGATGATGATCATTTTATTTCTTCTTAGTTGTACTTTGGATATTGGTGGAATAGTGGGATGAAGCGGACCGGAGAAACTTTACATGTCCTCGCACATGAGACCTGTTCCACGCTTGACATGCAACTAGTTTTGCATAAGTGGCTAGCGGGTGTCTGTCTCTCCTACTATAGTTACACTACAAGGAATCTGGCTATATATGACCCTCCATTTTCGTCACAAAATCGTCATAGTAGTTCGTTTATGACGATTCTATGACGATTTTGAGATCGTCGAAAGCTGGGCGTCGCAAATGAACTATAACGACGTTTTTGGTAAAATCGTCATAACCGTATATGACGATATTAAATCGTCATAACGTCTATGACGATCTAATATTGTCATGGACCATCTAGCCAAGCCAGCTCAGATCCTACGTGGCCGATCCTACGTGGCAAAATTGTGACGAAATGAAATCGTCTTAAATCAAAATCAGCCTGGTCCAATTAGTTCACCTATATGGGCTGAGCCCATTAATTCAGCTTTTGTTCTTCTAGGCCATGGCCTTTTTAGGATCAACTTTTGGAGGATTTGGCCTTTTTAGAGTGATAATACTTGGCCCTGTAAAATTTGGTTGTAGCCTTTTTACAGTGCAATCGAGTTTGGGCCTTGCCCTATTTTTGTAGTAATCAGCAACTCAATTATATAGATTAGGCCAATATATTTAATAATGCATTTCCCCAGGAAATATACAACTGAACCAGCATCGAGCATTTTAATTACATGGCACCACGACATACAAGTATACAAACAGGTTCACACATGACAACCTTATTAGATTACAAGTATCTCCAGCATTAGATACAAGTATGCAAGCATGTAATATCTCGAGCCACTTGTTCTGAACCTTTACAATCAGGTGAGAAAACCTCGCATCAGTCTTCTGCCTTATTGAGAATCAACTGGTACCCCTTGTTGTGTTATGCTTGTGCTGAAACAACTTCCGTTTATTAAGCTGTAACGTATACAAGTGGGATCAACAAGTATTAACAAGGTAAAACTTACAAGTAGAATCTAAGCAACATATACTTGACTTCGTGTTGGAGAAGACTAAGAGTAGATACCTGACTTCATGTTGATGTCGTGGATGGAGTTGTAGTAGAAGATCTAGTCTGCATCTTCATTGACGCTGAACAAAGATACTTGTCCATGCAGAAGCCCGCTCTGCGCTCCCAAGTGTAGCGACCTCGGATCAAGTAAGATCCTAAGTCCTTGTGATTAACATGCTAGTCCCTGGATCAATAGCTAGCACTCACAGTCGATGAAATATCATGTAAAACACAAGTCTTTATTACATGAACCGAATAATCCAGAGTTTACATTATTACAACAGAAGCAATATAAATACAACTTGGAGTCCCTTCAATGCCACAGGCAGGTTGAGTGAAGACCCGCGATCCTAGCGCACCTTTCAACGATCTCCGAAATTCTGCACATGAAACGTGTAGCCAACAAGTTGGGTCAATACTTTGAATGTATTGGCAAATTACACCAAGGAAGGAAAGACTAACTCTACATGCAAGGCTAGTTTAGGCTTTGGAGTTCATTTGCATAAAGCTAATTTTCTTAAGTAGAGAGAAGAAGAGAGGATTGTCCTACTTTGTAAACATTTTCTTAGATAAAATAAGGTCGAGTGGAACACGAGGATATTACGCACCAAGTGTCCAAACAACCAAACACTTGGATATTACGCACCAAGCGTCACTTGGATATTACACACCAAGTTCCCAAATTCCCACCCATTAGCGATATTACGCACGCCATGGGGTTTTTCAAAACTTTGTTTTTAGAAAAGAGAGAGGAAGATCCTTCAGAGGCTCCATCCTTCAGACGCTCATTGTTGTTCTGTTACCGTGAACACGGCTGATCGATCAGATTGCAATACTCTCGAGAGTTTGTGCACTTTACCCACAATCCACGATCAAGTCCTTTTACAGACAAGACCATGGCGAGGCTTTCCCTTAGTAGCCCCTCTACCTTCCGGATCCAACCGTGCCAAGAACCTCCAAATGTTGGTACCCAGGTGAGGTTTCCCACTAAGTACTAGGCCAAGACAGAGCCCATAATGTATTGTGGTTGCACTGGAAGCTTCTGAATTCTGAAACATGGCAGACTTCTTTGATTCCTGGGCGGCCGTCCTCCACCAAAATCTCACTCGTTGACCCGACAACCATTCCGCCCAGAAGAAAACTTAGTTTTATTTTGAAGTGGATTTGAGAAGAAAAGTTTGCTCTAGAGAGCCTTTATACTTAGTAAAATTCTTTGTCTTTCGAACCCCCCAACGGTACTTTGTATATATAGCATAGCAAGCAATACTTAGCAAAAACAAGGGTAACCTATTAGGATGGAAAATCCTAAGTATAGAGCTACTCATGGCATACTACAAAATCATCGCACTTGCAAAATAATACTAAGGAAAAATTCTACTAGAATATCCTACACATGCATACTACAGAATTTTGAAGATCACATGCATAGAATCAAAACTGGGACAAAAGTTATGAACAAGTGGTGTAACTTGCCTTATGTTGATAATATGGGTGTTGATTGTATTTCTTCGCAGCAATCGCACTCTCCGAACAATCTAATACGAGGACAAGGTAGTTCCAATCAAAACAATTGCAAACATAGCAAACACAACAAGGATGATCGAAAACATGCATGATGATTTAACATGACACAATGGTTATAATTAGTTTTATGAACATTAATATATCACATGATGCATGTATGAGTTCATTCGATGCAATAGGGTACTTGTTATTAATGATTACTTGCCAATATAAGGGTTTTGATAGTTCTGTTGTAACGCCTGTTCTAACTATAGAACTAAATGTGTTTCTTGGGTTTACTGGATAGAGGACGTTAATACGAACCAGTAGGCGTTGGATTCACCCTAATCGGAGTTATAGATCTTTTTATATGATTTAAATAGTGTTTAATGGATTTTAAATGATTCATACAGTTTCTGTTGCCTAAAAATCAAACTAAAATTATATCTGTAATCTCCACTGAATTGTGATTTCAGGGACATATTATTTGTAATTTTCTGAATAGTATTTATTTTCTTATGAATTTATTACTCTAAATAAGCCATTAAACCATTTATTTAATTGCTGCGAAACCTTATAGTATTTTACTGAACCATTTGCAGATTGATGATCTACATGGAACCAGCTTTCTATCGGTATATTATTTATATTTTTGTGACAAGCAATTAATTTTCTATGAATTTAATGATTTGTAAAGCCATTAAAGCTAATTAAATTTCTACGGGTAAAATAATCTTCAAAGGCTAGATCCAACCAGATATTATTAAAGTACATTACAGTAGCTTCAATTTTATATATTATTCATATTTTTCGGAGTTACAGATAATTTCTTATGAATTTATTAACCTCAAAGACCATTAAAACTAATTAAATTACTGCAGTAACTACGTATAGTAAAAGTTGGATCTATTCTGATAAGATGATTCTACGTAAAATTATCTTCAATTTGGTATATTATACGCAATTTTTGGACATGGTATGAATTTCTAATAAATTTTACAAGTTAGATCTATAATATGCAAATTTAAATTCGAACGGAATATTCCAGGGAATATTCCGCTGACTGGACAGGTTGACTTTGCATGCTGACTGAGACTAGATGTTGAACTTACGTTGACGTGTCGTTGATGATGAAGATGAACGGGATGACGACATGGCACGCACCGGTTTGATTGGATCTCGACCGTCTGGATAGGATCCGGTGGCTAGAAGAAGAGATTGACCCGATTTTGGCTCAGAATAGACAAGAAACAGATCTGTGTTAGAGAGACAAATCAGTAGGTCAAATCGAAAAACTCAAAACATGAAAGTTGTGGGGAATCATTATTCCTACCTTCTCACCAAAGGAATTTGGATTTGAAGAAACGAGCGCGAGTACATCTTGGATTTACACCGTAAGATCTGAAATATTGCGATGCGAAATTCTCTGGCTGTGGTGGATGAAAAGAGGTGAGGTTTGTCGGAATTGAAAGATTTCAACGTGATCTTCAACTTTCGTTTTTTGACCGAAGGCAAACGACGAAGTCTAGATGGGTTAAAAAGCGAAATAAGATTCGGGCATATATAGATTCGGGATTTCGAGAATAGAAACTCGTACAGCCGTGGCTCCACGAGTTTATATGGAAGTTTAGGATTGTTTGGAGATAGGTCTTGGAGTAGATAACAAGTAGAAACAAACGGAAGTCGATTCGGGGTTGTAGATAAAAAGTTATAGCAGTTTGAATAGAGATAGGTTTGTCAAAACTGTTCTGCACGCTTTTTAAAGCACGCGCGACACGATCGGTTAACGCGAGCTGGCTGGCTGGTCCGGTTCGGCCTTGCTGGGCCGCCGGCTGGCTTGGCCGGCCCATTGGGTTTTTTTTTCTTTTCTTTTTTTCTTTTTCTATTTACTTGTTTCTCTCATATCTTTTGCATACGAACTCCAAATGATATGATTCTTGTTTCTAAATTTTTCTAAAATCGAATAGATCATTATAGGATCAAATTTGTAATATTTTTACTAGTTTGGAAGTAGTGGGTTTATAAATTCTTGTATATCTCATTTTATTTATATCTTTATGTGTTTGTATTTATTCCATAACTTTTTCATACTAGCTCCAAATGAGCTCAATTTTGTTTCTAAAATTTTGTAGTATTAATTGGATCTCTTTAGGCTATGATTTAGCAATAATTTATGCCTTAGCAACAGTGGGTTTTAATAAGTCAATTTAATTACCCTTTAGGAATATTTGGGCGAATCAACTATAGGATTTAGATACCAGGATTTGGATTCAGTTTGTGAGAACTTTGCATGGATGTAATTAAATGTTTATGAATGCTTTATAATTTTCATTTTGAAATGTTGCACACCAATTCTACAATCCATAATCAATCCAGGCCCTTTTGCCTATATGGTTACTTAGGTCTTAACAAAAGAATATAAGATTTTGAATTCAAGGTTGAGAGGATTTTCTATTCAAAAAGTTTCTTCTCTTTGAGAATTTTCAACAAAGTCAAACAATCAATTAATCTTATTTATTTGTTTCACATTCCAAAATTAGGAGAATTTTGGGATGTGACAGACTACCACCCTTAAAAGAAATCTCGTCCCGAGATTTGGGGAAGGCTAGAAAGAAAGAAAGGTTCGGGATCCTTTAGGATGCTACCACCCTTAAAATAAATTGACTAGGTCACTTCTCGAGGATTCACTTAGCTCAGATTGGTTCTCTTTTAGACTTTTATTGGCACAATGTCTCTAGCACATTCTAAACATCATGCTTGATAGTTTCCGAGAAAGCACTTCTTAAACTAGCAAAACTTCTCATGGTGGGCAAATAGGGAGCGTTTACTTCACGATGCCCATAATTCACGGTTGGGATTCATCCTTACCGTACATCCTATGCTTAGCAATGGATGCTTTTAGAAGGGTGTAACAATATACCATTCTAGGGTTTAGGCTCAACGTCGACTCTCTGCTAAGGTTGAAAAGGGCACTCAAGATTTGCAAAGCCAACAGTACAAGAGCGAATAGTAAGAGTAGTAGGAATGGTGATCAATCCATCCTGCACCCAAATCATTACCCTGTATGAGGATAGGTGAATCACGTTTTTCTATCACTCGGGCATTCTTACTTGCCTTGAAGAATGTTTCCATGGGCACGAACTAATGCTCTATGTATACTCCCATGTATTCAATCAACAAAGCTACTACTAAAACTAAGCTATCGATACTTCAACTTTCAGGTTGGGTAATCTACTACATAACATCATGTGCAACACTTCATACTTCCACATCCTTTTTTTTCTATTAGGTGGAGCATTCCCTTCCTAAATGCATTGTGTTGTCAAACCTTCCACTTAACACATCATTATATCTCCAAGGGTTCAAGATAGGAAAGGATAGATTCTATAGGAAAGAAACGACTAAGAAAATAATCCTACCCATAACTATATGAAGCAATCAATGTCACAAACAAGGAAACAATCATAAGAAATCAACACACAAGCAAGCACCTATATAATAACATTACATGTGTATAAACTTAGTAGTATATAACCACAAAATAGTTTGAAAGCATTGGGAACAATACTAGAGTAAAATAGAGCAACATATAAGCAATAAACAAAATCTGTCAAAACGGTACAGCAGACTTCACGAATTTTTCTGACCGACTTAAACTCGTCATGAATTTTAACCAATTTTTGTGCGTGTACTACAGGTAATTACGCTCCAGATCCTATTTTTGTAGATTTTCTGAGTTACCAATAAAATATGTAAAATCGCACGGTACAACAGGTCAGGCAGAAAACTGCAGCTGTAATCCCACGAATTTCAAACAATTCACACCATTAAAATAATTTTAAAACCACACGAAAACTCCAGCAACTTTAGAGTTTCAAAACAACAGATCCTAAACAAGGCATCACACAAAATATCTCAATACAACCAAGAAAACAACCTATATTGTCATACCACATAAGTTGGTAAGAACAATATGCTAACACGATAGCGATGATCTCCTAAAGAGATAAAATATGGTGGTCCAGACCTAATCAAACTTGGTGAGATGTTCATTGATGCCATGTTATTTGTTCTTTACTTGTAGGCCAACTCTCATATAGTGATTTGCTTTACGGAAAACTACTAATAACATTTTCCAATTCTTGTAGTTTTTATGGTAGATCACTTCTTCTACTAATCAAATGAATGGACAACCACAAATTAGAACAAGAAGAGGTTATAGAAAAGATAGACAAGAAATATAAGAACATCTATTAAGTATAGAATATGATAGTTCTCCTAATAGAGGTCTTCTATTTCTATTACCATCGTCGTTTTTATCCTTTCCAGCTACATTCACATGTTTTGGACAATTATCAGCATAATGCCTAGGATTGTGACACTGGAAGCATAGGACTTTTGCTTAGACCCTTCCTCCTTTTTGGCAAGGACATCCCGTCTTGTGGTTCTTCATGCTCTACCTCAACATTTGGAATCCTTGATCATTTCCTTGAGCCAGTTTGGGGAAAATGGGCATTCCTTTCATATGTCGAGTATTGCAAAGTGATGACTTTGGGTGCGGTGTCTAGAGTCTTGAATCCATCCCTTGTATTTGTCGTGTCCTCGCGGAGCTTCATGAGGTCCATGCGCATTCCGTCTCTGACTTGTTGATTCAGTTGATATACCACCGGGTAGAGGTGCATTGAGAGGGGTTGTGATTGGTCCCTTCGCACAGGAAGAATGTAACTTGAGAGGTGGGACATTCTTCTGATGGGTGCCTTCCTTCACAGTAGGGGCGCTGATCATGATGCTCCTTGGTGATATGTCCTATTTCTCCATAGATCGTGCAAGCTAAATGTTTTGGGACTTCAACTTCTTGGATTTTTGGTATACGAGACGAGATTGAAGTGGAACCACTTTAAATTCTTCCTGAGATATCACCCCTTGATGATCATCAATGGTGTGTTGCATCTCCCACCAAGTTGGAGCGTCGTCCTTTAGGAATTGGGTGGCATAATGAAGCATTCTGTTGACTTCAATGTTGTCATCCTTCATTCTTTCTTCAACCTGGAGCATCCACTTCTTTGCATCGGCGTGGCTCTTACGCTTGGTGGAGTTGAGTTCCTTGTCCTCCTTATTAATATGGTCCATCCGTCGAGTTGACCAAGGTTTAGAGTAGGAACGAATGGAGTATGGAAGAAGAAGAATAACCCATACAAGAAATTTTATTTAGAAAACAGGTTTTCATTAGCTAAGGTAATAAACCATACAAGATAGCAAACAATTTGTCGCATCTATATTTAGCGAAATCTTATTCGGGTTTGGTTCCTAATAGGTCACTTGGAATCTTTGAGGCTTCGAGTCTCCAAAAGTCTTCGTGCTCTTGATAGTCTTCATGTTCTTCATAATCTTCAATCTTTCGAGTTCTTTAGTTAATAACATTGACTTAAGGCCTTTGAAGTCTTTAATCTTGTATCATCAGTCTTGGAACATCTTTCATGGAGGTCTTCAAGTACCAACTTAATCGAAACATTGAGATGATATTCTTTGAAAAGGTAATCTTGAGAAAAGTTTCTTCTTGAAGTGTGTAGTGGTCATTTTCTAATGTTGAAAAGAAGAGACTTAAGAAATTTTAAAACCCCAAGGTAGATGATGAGAAGTATGAGAGTTTTCCGAAATAACTTAGAAAATATTTGTCCTAAGGTTTTTCCATGTCTAGGGTCACGATCTACAGTCAACTTATGCTCTGATACCATATGTAGCGACCTCGGATCAAGTAAGATCCTAAGTCCCTGTGATTAACATGCTAGTCCCTGGATCAATAGCTAGCACTCACAGTCGATGAAATATCATGTAAAACACAAGTCTTTATTACATGAACCGAATAATCCAGAGTTTACATTATTACAACAGAAGCAATATAAATACAACTTGGAGTCCCTTCAATGCCACAGGCAGGTTGAGTGAAGACCCGCGATCCTAGCGCACCTTTCAACGATCTCCGAAATTCTGCACATGAAACGTGCAGCCAACAAGTTGGGTCAATACTTTGAATGTATTGGAAAATTACACCAAGGAAGGAAAGACTAACTCTACATGCAAGGCTAGTTTAGGCTTTGGAGTTCATTTGCATAAAGCTAATTTTCTTAAGTAGAGAGAAGAAGAGAGGATTGTCCTACTTTGTAAACATTTGCTTAGATAAAATAAGGTCGAGTGGCACACGAGGATATTACGCACCAAGTGTCCAAACAACCAAACACTTGGATATTACGCACCAAGCGTCACTTGGATATTACACACCAAGTTCCCAAATTCCCACCCATTAGCGATATTACGCACGCCATGGGGTTTTTCAAAACTTTGTTTTTAGAAAAGAGAGAGGAAGATCCTTCAGAGGCTCCATCCTTCAGACGCTCATTGTTGTTCTGTTACGGTGAACATGGCTGATCGATCAGATTGCAATACTCTCGAGAGTTTGTGCACTTTACCCACAATCCACGATCAAGTCCTTTTACAGACAAGACCATGGCGAGGCTTTCCCTTAGTAGCCCCTCTACCTTCCGGATCCAACCGTGCCAAGAACCTCCAAATGTTGGTACCCAGGTGAGGTTTCTCACTAAGTACTAGGCCAAGACAGAGCCCATAATGTATTGTGGTTGCACTGGAAGCTTCTGAATTCTGAAACATGGCAGACTTCTTTGATTCCTGGGCGGCCGTCCTCCACCAAAATCTCACTCGTTGAACCGACAACCATTCCGCCCAGAAGAAAACTTAGTTTTATTTTGAAGTGGATTTGAGAAGAAAAGTTTGCTCTAGAGAGCCTTTATACTTAGTAAAATTCTTTGTCTTTCGAACCCCCCAACGGTACTTTGTATATATAGCATAGCAAGCAATACTTAGCAAAAACAAGGGTAACCTATTAGGATGGAAAATCCTAAGTATAGAGCTACTCATGGCATACTACAAAATCATCGCACTTGCAAAATAATACTAAGGAAAAATTCTACTAGAATATCCTACACATGCATACTATAGAATTTTGAAGATCACATGCATAGAATCAAAACTGGGACACAAGTTATGAACAAGTGGTGTAACTTGCCTTATGTTGATAATATGGGTGTTGATTGTATTTCTTCGCAGCAATCGCACTCTCCGAACAATCTAATACGAGGACAAGGTAGTTCCAATCAAAACAATTGCAAACATAGCAAACACAACAAGGATGATCGAAAACATGCATGATGATTTAACATGACACAATGGTTATAATTAGTTTTATGAACATTAATATATCATATGATGCATGTATGAGTTCATTCAATGCAATAGGGTACTTGTTATTAATGATTACTTGCCAATATAAGGGTTTTGATAGTTCTGTTGTAACGCCTGTTCTAACTATAGAACTAAATGTGTTTCTTGGGTTTACTGGATAGAGGACGTTAATACGAACCAGTAGGCGTTGGATTCACCCTAATCGGAGTTATAGATCTTTTTATATGATTTAAATAGTGTTTAATGGATTTTAAATGATTCATACAGTTTCTGTTGCCTAAAAATCAAACTAAAATTATATCTGTAATCTCCACGGAATTGTGATTTCAGGGACATATTATTTGTAATTTTCTGAATAGTATTTATTTTCTTATGAATTTATTACTCTAAATAAGCCATTAAACCATTTATTTAATTGCTGTGAAACCTTATAGTATTTTACTGAACCATTTGCAGATTGACGATCTACATGGAACCAGCTTTCTATCGGTATATTATTTATATTTTTGTGACAAGCAATTAATTTACTATGAATTTAATGATTTGTAAAGCCATTAAAGCTAATTAAATTGCTACGGGTTAAATAATCTTCAAAGGCTAGATCCAACCAGATATTCTTAAAGTATATTACAGTAGCTTCAATTTGATATATTATTCATATTTTTCGGATTTACAGATAATTTCTTATGAATTTATTAACCTCAAAGACCATTAAAACTAATTAAATTACTGCAGTAACTACGTATAGTAAAAGTTGGATCTATTCTGATAAGATGATTCTACGTAAAATTATCTTCAATTTGGTATATTATACGCAATTTTTGGACATGGTATGAATTTCTAATGAATTTTACAAGTTAGATCTATAATATGCAAATTTAAATTCGAACGGAATATTCCAGGGAATATTCCGCTGACTGGACAGGTTGACTTTGCATGCTGACTGGGACTAGATGTTGACCTTACGTTGACGTGGAGTTGATGATGAAGATGACCGGGATGACGACATGGCACGCACCGGTTTGATTGGATCTCGACCGTCTGGATAGGATCCGGTGGCTAGAAGAAGAGATTGACCCGATTTTGGCTCAGAATAGACAAGAAACAGATCTGTGTTAGAGAGACAAATCCGTAGGTCAAATCGAAAAACTCAAAACATGAAAGTTGTGGGGAATCATTATTCCTACCTTCTCACCAAAGGAATTTGGATTTGAAGAAACGAGCGCGAGTACATCTTAGATTTACACCGTAAGATCTGAAATAGTGCGATGCGAAATTCTCCGGCTATGGTGGATGAAAAGAGGTGAGGTTTGTCGGAATTGAAAGATTTCAACGCGATCTTCAACTTTCGTTTTTTGACCGAAGGCAAACGACGAAGTCTAGATGGGTTAAAAAGCGAAATAAGATTCGGGCATATGTAGATTCGAGATTTCGAGAATAGAAACTCGTACAGCCGTGGCTCCACGAGTTTATATGGAGGTTTAGGATGGTTTAGAGATAGGCCTTGGAGTAGAGAACAAGTAGAAACAAATGGAAGTCGATTCGGAGTTGTAGATAAAAAGTTATAGCAGTTTGAATAGAGATAGGTTTGTCAAAACTGTTCTGCACGCTTTTTAAAGCACGCGCGACACCATCGGTCAACGCGCGCTGGCTGGCTGGTCCGGTTCGGCCTTGCTGGGCCGCCGGCTGGCTTGGCCGGCCCATTGGGTTTTTTTTTTCTTTTCTTTTTTTCTTTTTCTATTTACTTGTTTCTCTCATATCTTTTGCATACGAACTCCAAATGACATGATTCTTGTTTCTAAATTTTTATAAAATCGAATAGATCATTATAGGATCAAATTTGTAATCTTTTTACTAGTTTGGAAGTAGTGGGTTTATAAATCCTTGTATATCTCATTTTATTTATATCTTTATGTGTTTGTATTTATTCCATAACTTTTTCATACTAGCTCCAAATGAGCTCAATTTTGTTTCTAAAATTTTGTAGTATTAATTGGATCTCTTTAGGCTATGATTTAGCAATAATTTATGCCTTAGCAATAGTGGGTTTAAATAAGTCAATTTAATTACCCTTTAGGAACATTTGGGCGAATCAACTATAGGATTTAGATACCAGGATTTGGATTCAGTTTGTGAGAACTTTTCATGGATGTAATTAAAAGTTTATGAATGCTTTATAATTTTCATTTTGAAATCTTGCACACCAATTCTACAATCCATAATCAATCCAGGCCCTTTTGCCTATATGGTTACTTAGGTCTTAACAAAAGAATATAAGATTTTGAATTCAAGGTTGAGAGGATTTTCTATTCAAAAAGTTTCTTCTCTTTGAGAATTTTCAACAAAGTCAAACAATCAATCAATCTTATTTATTTGTTTCACATTCCAAAATTAGGAGAATTTTGGGATGTGACACCAAGACATGACAATATATGTATACACAGTTAGAAAAGATTATGATTTAATGCAAATAAGTACTTGAGGATTTGGGATACCAAATTGATATCAGAAATGAAAATTTCTATACAGGTCCTATGCCTATATGGTTATACATAAACTAGTAGTAGTACCACTACTACTAGATGAAAAGATGTTTTATAATGAATCTCTTGCCTTCTCTTTAGAAAAGGAAGGGAATACAAAGAGGGAGAGACACACACGCTCACACAGAGATTTCATTCTTTGAGGAACCTTGACAGATTTCTCCAACCAGAACAATATGACAATACATGCATCCACCATCATGTGTGAACTATTCTGCATGTCTCAGTCTTTCAGTACTATAGCAGACAAACAAGCATTCATGTGATCATGTACCCAACCTTTGTTAGGTCATGTCAGATCATATCAAAAACAGGAGCTACTAATCATCAAAATTGATTATCAAACTATAACTTCAAGCTAGCATCTCACTTGGGTGAATTAACAAGGACAATAAGGGAGTGGGAAAGACCGAAGACTTACTTGAATCAAAGCACGGTGACAGGTACTTATCCACCGGCATCCGAATCAAACCCATAACTATAACGACAATGAAAAAACAGCCTCCAAATCAAAACTAATCACAAATATCTCCTAGCGAGTCCCTGAGATTTCATCCACATCCAAGTGATAAATCACCACATTGCGGCACAAGCAAACTAAATGAGCCACAAGGGAGCAGAGAGGGGGGAGAGGGGAAGCACATACCAATGCAGCTGTCCAGCTTGATGTGCGCCTTGCCATGGTCGTTGTAGAGATCGATAGCCAACTCGAAATTGTCGACGATGAAGGCCACCTCCCTGCCAGAGCTCCAGGCAAGGCCACCCTCCTTATAAAAAACCTGCCACCACCTGAGAGGTCGGTGAGGCCCTTCTTGTTGATTTCCCAATGCTCAGGCATCTTGTAGATCTATAAGAGAAATACAACACAAAATGGTATATGATATGTGATTCATATGGATAAGAGATTAATTATGGTTTATGGAAATGATTATGGCAAGTCTAAAATGAAACATGCAACAATGGTTTATAGAGATACATTATGATGCATACACTCAGTTCTTTAAACTGCTGTAAATAGAACAAATCAACAACCACTAATAATAGGTCAATGCATGCATGATGAAATAGATAAGCATCTGCATACAAACAAATCATTCATCCAACAGCCATATACACAAGTACAAGATAGAATTAATGTAAAATAAGTAGCACCTGAAGCACAAAGTAGTTATAGTGCAGATTCAACCACCAAATGTACAAGATGAACTAATGTACATGAAGGCCAAAAACTCTGAAGAGTTAAACAATGGCAATCGATCAATTAAAGTTGTACAGAATGAACCTAAGCAAAGGCAGCACACTAAATAGGAATACACTCAAACCAAACCATTATCGCTGCATTTCTCTAATATCCATAGAAATATGCAGTGATAAAGTAGCCATATCATTAACATAAAGATAGACCAAAATGGTGTAGAGAAGGAATCTGAGAAGAGAAACTCCTACATTGTGCAACACTAATATATGCTACGATATATCTATATGATCCACTTCTGGAAAGTTTGACATATATTCTCATCATAAAGCTAATAGACTCTACACTAGCATCTACTGAACATGAAAGCACAGAATAAATTAATTTTTAAGAACCTGGACAGCGGGTAAGAAACACTTAGACTGTTGTTCTAGGACAGTAATCTAACAAAGTGTAAATTCTACTCACTTCATTATTTTTAGATTAGACAGTAGTCGAAGTGTTTATTGAGTAGAATTAACAATTGATTTAATCATAAAAGAAACAAGAAATTAACATGCAGCATACTCCTATTGGACAGATAATCCTAGGCAAAACATGACAAAGTATAATCAAAGATAACCAGATGAGGAATAGGGGACTTATATAGATCATGGAGATTGTGAAGAAGATGATTAGACCGTGAAGATTTGAAGAACTAGCCAGCAGATAAAGAGCTAATCAAATAGAACCACAACAACCGGGCACAACATCAACTCGAGATTCGTTGTTGGGCTCGTCTACAAACCCAGTATAATCCCAATTCAATCAGCACTCGTCATATTATCGATGTTACCATGAGTCATCAGAATCAAACCACAACAAATAAAGGAGCGATTATGCCCTTGTAACAGGGAGATGCAAATAATGGAGCTAACAGGGAACAACATCTTATTAACAAAATCAAAATAACATTATTACAACCTCTTCTTTTTAACAGATCACACTTTACACATATGACAACTACCCTGTAAATGGAATCCGGAAGAACCAAGTAAGTATGCAAAACAATATCATGCAGCATCGGGACATAATGGGATGATACAACATCCTATTCCACTATCAGGTCATAATTAGCTATTGGTAATACAGCAACCCATATTTATAGGCATGAACTAACAAGAACACATGACATGAACTAGCTCAATAAGGTTTGCAGGCCACAGGGATATGCACCAAGAATTGCATCTAGCGCAACAAGGTTTGTAGGCCAGAGGGAGATGCAAAAACACAAGTTACAGAAGTCGCATGATCATATCTGGGTGTTAAGTACTTGCCTTTACAGAAGTTGATGGCCTCAATCTCGGTGATGCGTGGGTTGCTGGCGTTGATCTCGCTGACGAAGAGCGAGTTACAGAGGAGGTGAATACCTCGCTGTCGAAGATGGATGACTCGCTGATGTTCCCCATCGTCTGTGTGTGCAGGTTCCTCCTGGGCCCGTCTGCCCCCATTGGCCCGTGATGTAGAGGCCACCCTCGATCTGGCGCCCCACCTACCGCCGCCCTTGATTGGGTCCCCATCTGCCTTCGCCGCCCTGATCTGGTAGTAGGATGTGCCCACCTGTCGTCGCCGCCGAGTCCGCACGCGTCCGGACCTGAAAAAGCGACAAGAAAAAAATGTGAGATCAGCGCGCATCGAAGCCAGAGATGTTGGATGTGTGCTCGTCATGCTCTGGATGCGTGCCCATGATGCTCACCTGGATCCTGGGTGTGGAGCTACGGGCGGCCGTAACCGTCAGCGTCGACGGCCGGGATTCCCAGATCCGCGGGCATCGAGGTAGGGAGCTCGGACGTCCGCACACAGAGCTTGGTGGCGCTCCCAGCGCCAAGTACCGTCGCCGCGGCGCTGGACACCCCACTGCCAACCATGGAGCACCGCTGCCATCTACTAGGGCACTATGCTGAGGCCCAAGCGGCCAGATCCGTGGGCATCGAGGAGGATACGGCAGCCGCCATAGGGATCTACGGGCATCAAGGTCAGCCACCGGTGGCCATCGAGGTGTGGTGAGGAGAGGAGGATAGGGTGGTGGTGCTGTGGATCCATCGGAGGAGAAGAGAGAGGGGAGAGAAAGACCGGAGATGGGCGTGGTGTGGCGGAGGGGGAGAGATAAGGGTTAGGGTTAGAGGATAGAGGGTTGCGGCGGGACTTTGGTGTGCGCCGAATATTTGCCACTATGCGCGCGCTGGATGCCAGGTCATCGATCCACACAAAAAGTTTCCATACTTCACCATCCATCCGTTCATTATGTTTACATCCTATGGTTGATATTGACCTTCTCTTATATCTTGATCTGTCTAGCAATTATGACGATTTTGTCCATAGAAATTACGATGTTTTTCCACGAAATCGTCCTAGTTTAATAAGGATTTGGCCCGCCCAAACAACCTACGACCATCTGATGTAGAATCGTCATAAATCTATGACGATTTTATTTACGGTCACTACCAAAAAGTCATAGTTTGACACATTCCTTGTAGTGGTAATATATAATTTGCAACGAGTTGTCAACAATTTTGTTATCCTCGTTGTGGTTCATGTTCGTAGGTAAGAACGGTTCTATCTTCGAAATCCCTAAGCCACGTAAAACTAGCAATGGATAAATTAGAGGCGTCTAGTTTAGATTGTTGTTGGGCTAGTGTGATGATATGGTGATGTTGTAAGTAGAAGTATAAGTCGATACTCTTACAACACACATAACGTGTAAGTTCCATAGACCTTGGCCTTACACATAGAGGTATGATAGTGATCATACCATGATGCACATGATGGAGATCAAGTGCAAGAACCATATCATTTCACTTATTAACATGTGATGTTTGATTACATCTTATATTGCTTATTTGGCGTTTTATTAGCATAATAAGATGATCCCTCATTTATATATCAAGATAAAAATGTGTTCTTCCTTAAGTATGCACCGATAATGTTTCGTCGCTTCAAGACATCACGTGATGATCGGGTGTAGTTAAATCCACGAGCATATCTCGGGTGTAAGACAGTTACACACGCGAATACTAAGGTTCTTACTTGGCGAGCCTAGCATGTACAGACACTGCCTCGAAACACAGACCGAAATTTTAAGCATGAGTCATATGTTTTGATATGATGACCATATTGATGCTCGCCTTTGAAGCTACACCGACTCACGTGATGATCGGACTTGGTGTAGTAGATTTGGTTCATGTAATCACCAAAAAGACACAAGGGATGTCGTTTATGAGTGGGAGTTCATTTCTAATTTGGATTAATAGAACTCAATTTATCATAAATTAAATCAAAGTGAATTTGCATAATTTGTTGTAGTCATTGGCATTCGTTCACCACCTTATGCATAGTTGTAATTGAGATAATAGAACTATAGAATTTTGGATATATACTTTATGAACTGGTATCGTATTGTGTTGAGTGTCAATCTAAAGTTTAAAGTCCTATTGCAAACTTTCAGCAAACTTTATTTACTCCGTGAGATTTAATAATTGGTATTAAATCAAGAGTAATAATTCCAGTGTTAGTATCTTAAATATCATGTTTGGCTCCATGATTCTTGATTTAATATCAAGTTTATCTAGGAGCTAAAAGAATTTTTTCAGAAACCATCATGTGTGGCAGATATAACGATATCTAAAACAATGTTTTGGTTGCAATATGATAGAGTATAATGTATGTTCTCATATTGGATGAGAATTTGCAAAGGTTGGAGATGCTAGACATCTTAATCGTCCAAAAGGGTTTTGGAAATTCGTCTTTATAAGCTACATTATCTTGATCATGAAAGTCGTCATGATAAGGATGAATAGAAGATATATGTAAAGTGTTTACTACACTAAAAGATTACTAAAGAATGGATTTTGAAAGAATGCCAATCATTTTGATTATGGTGATCTACTTAAAGTGCAAGTCCTAATGTATTATTATTTGAATATACACGCTTTGGACTATGTGTCATGTATATGGCGCCACTTTTGATGTTGATAGATTCTTCAAAAAAAAGGAAAAGTTGATGTTGATAGATTCTTCAAAAAAAAGGAAAAGGAGATGTGGAAAGAGAATCTATAAAATATATTTGGCAGAAAAGAAAAGATTGGAAATATCCAATTTAGGTATATGGATGATATACATGTTATGGTTGTATTCTTTGCTTGTTAAACAATGTGGTTCTTGGGTATTGGATACCGAATTGGTTGGTATGAAATTTGATACGGAACGACGCAATTCATGAACCACAATGGCCTAAGTAACTAGCAAGAGAATATGTGATGATGTTCATCAAAAACAAACAAACCGTTGTTTCTATTTCACGTTGACATCAAAGCTTGCCTTCAAGATTTGTTTTAATAATAGTTGTTTAAATCAGGTATTATGAGAACAAAGATTGTTCAAATAATTAATGTATTCCATATAAGATGGATGATTTACAAATCTAGTTGGAGAAATCACATCCATAAAGTTAATGCTAAAATGTCGCAAGAGAAATGATTGGAAGATCACTTACGAATTGACATCGCCGTTTAAATTATATTGGAAAGAAAACATGTAGAAACTTCATTTTCATGGATTTTTGGAGTCTTTGATTTGATCAAGAGACGCTTGTGAGACTTTCCTCGAGATAATTAAAACTTCGTTCAAAGGCCAAAGAAGAACGAACGACTACAATATTGGAAT
This sequence comes from Avena sativa, assembly GCA_916181665.1. Lineage (NCBI taxonomy): Eukaryota > Viridiplantae > Streptophyta > Magnoliopsida > Poales > Poaceae > Avena > Avena sativa. The sequence continues at coordinate 346,468,758 of OV702285.1, read as the reverse complement.
TTATACATATCGATGTATGTAGTCAATTATGTATGGTCGTAAGCGATGGATTTCAACTTCATATGCTTTCTCCGGAAATTTGATAGAATGTTCACTTAATGAGAAATAAGTGTGAAATATTTGAAAATGTTCAAAGATGTGGCATCCCGCAAAACCACTACTAGAAAATCGCGTTGAATTTGTGCATTGCATCGTCATCATCATGCATTGTTTGTCTAAAACTATTTTCGCAAAGCCTGTTTTTGTTTTCTAAAACGCCCCGTCTTGTTTTCAAATTCAAACCCGGGTCTCCGGATTATTTTATTTTGTCTGTTATCGGTTTGCAGAAGCCTTGTTTTGAACAAATAAAATATTTAATTATTTTTAGTGGGGGCAGTCGAACGGGCCGAATCGACCCGGACGACCACCCCCAGAATAATCGGTCCAACCTAAACCCTTTGCTACCCAACCTAGTCTACCCACCCCTCAGCCACATCACCTCGACCACTCCCCTCGTGCCACCTCACTCCACCCCTCTCCCTTACCCAACCAGACGCCGCCACATCACCCAAACCGCTGCCTCCTCTCTCACCCCTCTCAGCCCACCCCTCCCTACTGGCCCACGCCCTGGCCCCACCCCAAGCCACACCTGCCGCCCCCTGTTCCTCTTCCCCCACCAACCGCGTCCAGCCCGACCCCCACCCCGCGTCTGCCCTGGTCCCACCTCGCCCGCGTGGTTCCTCCCTGAGCCGGCCTCCTCCCTCACGCGTTCTCTCCCTCCCGCAGATCCCGATCCCCGCCGCCGCTCCCCACCTTCTCCGCCACCAGCGCCTCCCCTCACCCGTTCTCTCCCTTCTCCCTTCCCACCGGCACCCGCCCCTCCCGTCTCCCCACCTCCGGCCGCGCGCCTCCCGCCTCCCCTCGCTCGCCCTCTCCTCTTCTCCTGCTCGTGGCCGCACCCGCCGACCGCCCGTGCCGCCCGCCTCTGCTCCGTCCTCGCCCCGACCCCGAGCCTCCCCGCCGGTCGCCTCGCGAGCCCCCTCCCCGCCGCGTTCCTCTCCTCCCTCTCTCCAGCTCCTGCCGCCGCTCTCGCTAGCACCGCCCCGGTCGCCGCCCCCCCCCCCCCACGTTCTCTGCGCCTGCGCCGCCCCGGGTTCCTGCGCGGCCGAGCCCGCTCGCGTCGGCCCGGCTCTTCACCGCCTAGCTCCAGGCCATCGTCGACCTCCCTCGCCAGGCGCCGCTCTCGTCGCCGAGGACGCCCCTCCGCGGCCGCCCGTCGAGCGCCCCGCAGCCGCGGCCGTGCGCCGCCACGACCTCCGGAACCGTCGCCGTTCCGCACGTCCGGTTGTGCGACCCAGTGCGCCTCCCGAGCGTTGCGTCCTCGCCCCACCTCTCTGCTTCCGAGCCGCCAGACCCTCCCCGTCCTCCATCGTCCCCGCGCATCCCGTCCTGTAGCGTCGCGATCTAGGGCTCCACCGCCATGCGCCTATTCTGATGTCCGCCTCCCTGGTGCCGTTGACGCCCCAGACTTCCCCTGCTAGTGTTGCACTTCATTGTTCTGGGGTTATGGTGTTACTCTCAGCCAAGACCACTTGGCTCTGAAGGATGCAAGGTGCAGGTGGAGTGATGCACAAACTGAAGACGAAGATTGTTGAGTACGGGTGGAATGAGTGCCGATGTAGATCCCCGAGCTTCGCGTGTCGCCAAGGGAAACCTCAAACCGCAAACCACTTGTGTGGGAACCAAGTCCGTCAACGATCCATCGGCACGCCAAGACCTCCGTCACGGAAACATCAAGATCTCCTTCACGGAACCCCGAAGCTTTCGACACGGACGCCATGATCTTCGTCACGGACGCCGAGACCCCCGGACCCCCCTGAAGACCGATCCGAACCGCCAGGACCCGAAACTGAAGAACGCCAAGATCGCCGACGCAGAACGCCAAGTTCTTCACCCCGAACGGCAAGATCGACCCCGTGGGACCCGACAAGATCTGCACGACGACAAGAACGGCCGCGACCAGGAGAATCCGATGCGCCCCCGGCGCCGAACCAAGTCCTGCTTCCCGGATGCCGAGGTCACCGACACAGAACAACAAGATCTACTTCGCGGACACCGTGCGACAAGATCTACCCAGTAATCCGAGAACGATCCCGGAGTCCGAGAACGCTTCCGTCGAACCCTGAACCCTGAGACCGACCCCGAACCCCGGAACCTCAAGACCGTCGAGACCCCTAATGTGTGAACCCCTTCCCGAAACCCTATTTTATAATATATACAACTTGTCGCATATTGAATGTTCATGCATGCATACTTGTCTGTGGTTTGGGGGGGCCTTAGGCCGATTCACCTAATAGATAAATATGGGGCCCATATGCGGGCAAATCTAGTCTTATATTGGCCTCATTTAAATTTGTGTAGCGAACCGGTAACTTATCTTGCCCTGTTATTACAACATTTAATTTGCGGGGTAGATAAATAACTTGAACCGTTTAATTAAATGTCGGGACCCCGGTTCTGCTTAATTTTGCCTAATTGCATCGCACCTTTGCCATGTCATACATCATACATGCATCACGCCCGATCTTCTGCCGTTGTATTAAATAGTGCACCCGGTGTTTATTCTAGTGTTTTGCTTCTTCGCGGATAAGGCTGTTGAGTTGATGCGAGTGTCGACCCGATCTTCGGTTGAACCTTCGGCAATGTTTTCAGGCGAGCATCTACCCCTTTCTACCTATCTTACTTTTATAGTATTTATTCCCTCCTGTTGATCTATTGCTATCTGTTTGCGATGCTCTAGTTTCCGTACCCGTGAAATCCCTTGCAGCCGCATATTGCCTTGGACACATCCTATTACCTGATGTTTGATAGATAGTTGGACCAGCGCGTCGTAGTCGCTTGCTCAAGTGTTGTCGCGTGTCGTCAAGTACCACAGTTGTTGGAGAATTGCCGCATGTTTAAGGTTGGAGATGAACATGGCTTTAATTATTGTTCACTTTAATTATTGTTTAATAACTAAAATTGAAGTAGGTAAGCAGAGGCACCGGTGGGTGATAGATAATATTTGGTTTCCGACCGCCCACTTGTGTCCCGTAGGACCCCAAGTTCTTGCCACCTGTTCCGAGATCGAGCGCGCTAACCACATGTGGGGAGATATGGGCCCCCCATCGATTTAGTACCTGATTTCAAAGTATTGTACTGGGGGCCACAAGTAGTTTGGGGCTTTATTACTATCCTGTACTTATGCCATGCTTTACTGCTTTATTTACGATTGTGTGAGGAGCACGCTGTACTGTTTTGGAAGCGGAGTGTTTTCGCGGTATCGACAGTCCCTGTTTGGGGATTTGCTGTCGTTTACAGCCACTGTCGCAAACCCTGAGTCCGTCTCGGAGACCGGCCGACTTCGTTGCGGGTGTACTTAGTAGGGTGGCCCCCCGTGCTTGCTTTGGGTCTGGGAAACGTCATGACTTAGGCCCCGCCGACATACCGATGGGTGTATGTTAACTGATCTGGCAAAAAGGGTCGAAGTGCGTGTGGATACTTTGGTGCACCCCTGCAGGGTTTAATCTTTTCGAGAAGTCGTGTTCGCGGTTATGGACGACTTGGAGCACAGTGCTTGATCATAGACAACTATAACTAAAGTTTACTGTTATAAATTGACTTGTATCTGATATGACTAGTAATCAACTCCACTGCAACGGAATGGCTAAATAAAAGTACCAACAACTGCTGGGTTTTTGGGATATCTCATGCTATTTGTATCTGACTAGTAAGACTTGCAACTACAATGGAATGGTTAACTAAAACGGCCCACTGCTTATTTTATCAGGATGATTATCTATACTTGACTAGTAATTGCTGCAACGAGATTTGAATAAATAAAATTGCCAACTGTGTGCGTTCCTCGATTGACTTCCTCGTTTGGTCTCGAGGGGGAAACACCAGGATGGGTTTGTTTGGTGATAGCATCAGGTCGGTTCTGAATAGGTCTTTCTTACCCCTCTCTGATAACCGCTAGTTGTATCGAGTCTCTATAGGTTGTCAAGTGCATGCTGCCGCTCAGTCCACCATACCTATGTAGGCGAGGACCGCCGAATTCTAGTATCGCCGTGTACTGGCCTCAGTACTGACGCTCCTCTTTTTCCTTTGCCCTTTGTCGGCACCCCTTTTGTTTAAGCAGGTTTTGGGATCGACATCGTTAGCAGGGTTACCCTTCCGGCTTGGCCTGGGCAGGGTTATGGACGCCATTGGTTATTCTTCAGGGCTCTTAGCCCCATTTGCATCTTGTCCGTAGCTGGACGTTATATCGTTCTCAAGGTGATTTGGATCTTTGTACTGTATATCTGTATTCTTGACTCATGGAGTCGTGTTGTATATATATCTGTTCTGTGGGTCCCATCGAGGACTGTTGTGTAATGTTATTACTTCGTTTTCCACCCGCACGAAAGTGCCTGGTGGGCACCCTTGAATCGTTTCTATGCGGGTTTGGCGGGTTTCGCTAAAACTTGCATAGGGCCGATTCTGAGGGTGTTACAGAGTGGTATCAGAGCTCAGCAGTTGCGATACCCCACAAGTCCAGCCTGTAGGATAACCTAGCTAACGGCCGAAGTAGAGTGTCAAACTATTTTTGAAAAATCGGTTGGATAGATCTGATTAGGTCTGCTTTTACTCCTTACCCCTCTGTTATTCTCCTCTTACCTCTGCGTGTTTTGAATCCGCTCTCTTCTCTCTCGTCGAGTCTAGGATTTCTCATGGTTGGGTTCCTGTCGTACCTTCAGGGTTTCGCTTCCTCCTTCGATAACGGTGTTGCTACGTCTGGTCTTCCTGCTATCCGAGGAATCCTTCGTCTGGTGGACTCCTCTTGGTTCCTTCTCGTGTTTTCCGGTGTTTTCCGACGCGACGACATAATGTACGCCAGATCCGATGCGGCGTCTGCATCATTCCTTTGTTTCCGAACCTCGCTTGTCGAGATCTTCAGTCTAATTCCGAGGGTTGGTTGCATAATCTATCTGTTCGTGTACAGAGTAATGCTTTGAGTGCGGGATGGAGTCGCGACCATACCACTACTCTTATCATTTGGTTTTGTATATTGAATGGTGGATCGATGCAATTCTACTCCTTCCATGAAAGTTGGAGGTGGCCTTACCTTTAACTTCGTCCGTTGTTTATCCGGAGTGTTCTCTTGACGAACAGGATCAACGACATCTTGTTGGTGGTGTCGCCGTTTTCAAGACGAAGAAAGCATCCTTGTTAGTGGTGTCGCGAGGATCTACCCGAAGCGAGAAGACGCAGATCGCCGACCTTCCTTCCGGTACCATGAGGCGGATCTCGAGGGCGAGATCCATTGTTAGTGGTGTCGAATTGTGGCATCCCGCAAAACCACTACTAGAAAATCGCGTTGAATTTGTGCATTGCATCGTCATCATCATGCATTGTTTGTCTAAAACTATTTTCGCAAAGCCTGTTTTGTTTTCTAAAACGCCCCGTCTTGTTTTCAAATTCAAACCCAGGTCTCCGAATTATTTTATTTTGTCTGTTATCGGTTTGCAGAAGCCTTGTTTTGAACAAATAAAATATTTAATTATTTTTAGTGGGGGCAGTCGAACGGGCCGAATCGACCCGGACGACCACCCCCAGAATAATCGGTCCAACCTAAACCCTTTGCTACCCAACTTAGTCTACCCACCCCTCAGCCACATCACCTCGACCACTCCCCTCGTGCCACCTCACTCCACCCCTCTCCCTTACCCAACCAGATGCCGCCACATCACCCAAACCGCTGCCTCCTCTCTCACCCCTCTCAGCCCACCCCTCCCTGCTGGCCCACGCCCTGGCCCCACCCCAAGCCCCACCTGCCGCCCCCTGTTCCTCTTCCCCCACCAACCGCGTCCAGCCCGACCCCCACCCCGCGTCTGCCCTGGTCCCACCTCGCCCGCGTGGTTCCTCCCTGAGCCGGCCTCCTCCCTCACGCGTTCTCTCCCTCCCGTAGATCCCGATCCCCGCCGCCTCTCCCCACCTTCTCCGCCACCAGCGCCTCCCCTCACCCGTTCTCTCCCTTCTCCCTCCCCACCGGCACCCGCCCCTCCCGTTGCCCCACCTCCGGCCGCGCGCCTCCCGCCTCCCCTCGCTCGCCCTCTCCTCTTCTCCTGCTCGTGGCCGCACCCGCCGACCGCCCGTGCCGCCCGCCTCTGCTCCGTCCTCGCCCCGACCCCGAGCCTCCCCGCCGGTCGCCTCGCGAGCCCCCTCCCCGCCGCGTTCCTCTCCTCCCTCTCTCCAGCTCCTGCTGCCGCTCTCGCCAGCACCGCCCCGGTCGCCGACCCCCCCACGTTCTCTGCGCCTGCGCCGCCCCGGGTTCCTGCACGGCCGAGCCTGCTCGCGTTGGCCCGGCTCTTCACCGCCCAGCTCCAGGCCGTCGTCGACCTCCCTCGCCAGGCGCCGCTCTCGTCGCCGAGGACGCCCCTCCGCGGCCGCCCGTCGAGCGCCCCGCAGCCGCGGCCGTGCGCCGCCACGACCTCCGGAACCATCACCGTTCCGCACGTCCGGTTGTGCGACCCAGTGCGCCTCCCGAGCGTTGCGTCCTCGCCCCACCTCTCTGCTACCGAGCCGCCAGACCCTCCCCGTCCTCCATCGTCCCCGCGCATCCCGTCCTGTAGCGTCGCGAGCTAGGGCTCCACCGGCATGCGCCTATTCTGATGTCCGCCTCCCTGGTGCCGTTGACGCCCTAGACTTCCCCTGCTAGTGCTGCACTTCATTGTTCTGGGGTTATGGTGTTACTCTCAGCCAAGACCACTTGGCTCTGAAGGATGCAAGGTGCAGGTGGAGTGATGCACAAACTGAAGACGAAGATTGTTGAGTACGGGTGGAATGAGTGCCGATGTAGATCCCCGAGCTTCGCGTGTCGCCAAGGGAAACCTCAAACCGCAAACCACTTGTGTGGGAACCAAGTCCGTCAACGATCCATCGGCACTCCAAGACCTCCGTCACGGAAACATCAAGATCTCCTTCACGGAACCCCGAAGCTTTCAACACGGACGCCATGATCTTCGTCACGGACGCCGAGACCCCCGGACCCCCTGAAGACCGATCCGAACCGCCAGGACCCGAACCTGAAGAACGCCAAGATCGCCGACGCAGAACGCCAAGTTCTTCACCCCGAACGGCAAGATCGACCCCGTGGGACCCGACAAGATCTGCACGACGACAAGAACGGTAGCGACCAGGAGAATGCGATGCGCCCCCGGCGCCGAACCAAGTCCTGCTTCCTGGATGCCGAGGTCACCGACACAGAACAACAAGATCTACTTCGCGGACACCGTGCGACAAGATCTACCCAGTAATCCGAGAACGATCCCGGAGTCCGAGAACGCTTCCGTCGAACCCTGAACCCTGAGACCGACCCCAAACACCGGAACCTCAAGACCGTCGAGACCCCTAATGTGTGAACCCCTTCCCGAAACCCTATTTTATAATATATACAACTTGTCGCATATTGAATGTTCATGCATGCATACTTGTCTGTGGTTTGGGGGGCCTTAGGCCGATTCACCTAATAATTAAATATGGGGCCCATATGCGGGCAAATCTAGTCTTATATTGGCCTCATTTAAATTTGTGTAGCGAACCGGTAACTTATCTTGCCCTGTTATTACAACATTTAATTTGCGGGGTAGATAAATAACTTGAACCGTTTAATTAAATGTCGGGACCCCGGTTCCGCTTAATTTTGCCTAATTGCATCGCACCTTTGCCATGTCATACATCATACATGCATCACGCCCGATCTTCTGCCGTTGTATTAAATAGTGCACCCGGTGTTTATTCTAGTGTTTTGCTTCTTCGCGGATAAGGCCGTTGAGTTGATGCGAGTGTCGACCCGATCTTCGGTTGAACCTTCGGCAATGTTTTCAGGCGAGCATCTCCCCCTTTCTACCTATCTTACTTTTATAGTATTTATTCCCTCCTGTTGATCTATTGCTATCTGTGTTGCGATGCTCTAGTTTCCGTACCCGTGAAATCCCTTGCAGCCGCATATTGCCTTGGACACATCCTATTACCTGATGTTTGATAGATAGTTGGACCAGCGCATCGTAGTTGCTTGCTCAAGTGTTGTCGCGTGTCGTCAAGTACCACAGTTGTTGGAGAATTGCCGCATGTTTAAGGTTGGAGATGAACATGGCTTTAATTATTGTTCACTTTAATTATTGTTTAATAACTAAAATTGAAGTAGGTAAGTAGAGGCACCGGTGGGTGATAGATAATATTTGGTTTCCGACCACCCTCTTGTGTCCCGTAGGACCCCGAGTTCTTGCCACCTGTTCCGAGATCGAGCGCGCTAACCACATGTGGGGAGATATGGGCCCCCCATCGATTTAGTACCTGATTTCCAAGTATTGTACTAGGGGCCACAAGTAGTTTGGGGCTTTATTACTATCCTGTACTTATGCCATGCTTTACTGCTTTATTTACGATTGTGTGAGGAGCACGCTGTACTGTTTTGGAAGCGGAGTGTTTTCGCGGTATCGACAGTCCCCGTTTGGGGATTTGCTGTCGTTTACAGCCACTGTCGCAAACCCTGAGTCCGTCTCGGAGACTGGCCGACTTCGTTGCGGGTGTACTTAGTGGGGTGGCCCCCCGTGCTTGCTTTGGGTCTGGGAAACGTCATGACTTAGGCCCCGCCGACATACCGATGGGTGTATGTTAACTGATCTGGCAAAAAGGGTCGAAGTGCGTGTGGATACTTTGGTGCACCCCTGCAGGGTTTAATCTTTTCGAGAAGCCGTGTCCGCGGTTATGGACGACTTGGAGCACAGTGCTTGATCATAGACAACTATAACTAAAGTTTACTGTTATAAATTGACTTGTATCTGATATGACTAGTAATCAGCTCCACTGCAACGGAATGGCTAAATAAAAGTACCAACAACTGCTGGGTTTTTGGGATATCTCATGCTATTTGTATCTGACTAGTAAGACTTGCAACTACAATGGAATGGTTAACTAAAACGGCCCACTGCTTATTTTATCAGGATGATTATCTATACTTGACTAGTAATTGCTGCAACGAGAACTGAATAAATAAAATTGCCAACTGTGTGCGTTCCTCGGTTGACTTCCTCGTTTGGTCTCGAGGGGGAAACACCAGGATGGGTTTGTTTGGTGATAGCATCAGGTCGGTTCCGAATAGGTCTTTCTTACCCCTCTCTGATAACCGCCAGTTGTATCGAGTCTCTATAGGTTGTCAAGTGCATGCTGCCGCTGCCGCTCAGTCCACCATACCTATGTAGGCGAGGACCGCCGAATTCTAGTCTCGCCGTGTACTGGCCTCAGTACTGACGCTCCTCTTTTTCCTTTGCCCTTTGTCGGCACCCCTTTTGTTTAAGCAGGTTTTGGGATCGACGTTGTTAGCAGGGTTACCCTTCCGGCTTGGCCTGGGCAGGGTTATGGACGCCATTGGTTATTCTTCAGGGCTCTTAGCCCCATTTGCATCTTGTCCGTAGCTGGACGTTATATCGTTCTCAAGGTGATTTGGATCTTTTTACTGTATATCTGTATTCTTGACTCATGGAGTCGTGTTGTATATATATCTGTTCTGTGGGTCCCATCGAGGACTGTTGTGTAATGTTATTACTTCGTTTTCCACCCGCACGAAAGTGCCTGGTGGGCACCCTTGAATCGTTTCTATGCGGGTTTGGCGGGTTTCGCTAAAACTTGCATAGGGTCGATTCTGAGGGTGTTACAAAAGACTTTCAAGATGAAGTGGAAAATCATTGTAATAAGCAAATAAATGGTTTATGATTTTATCATAAGGGATTTATTTGAGTTACAAGTGTGACAAGAAAAATAAATGAATTATGATTTATCATGAAGGGATTTATTTGAGTTGCAAGTTTAGCAAAACACCTATATTTACATCTCCCTAAACACCATAGGAGTATGGAGTGTTTGAGATTTGTAATGAAACCTTGTTTGACATGGTTGGATCAAAGGTGTTATTTATAAAACTACCATTATGTTTTAAAAGATTAAAGCTTTAGAAACTACCGCTTTTACACTGAAAAGAGCTCCATCTTGATCCGTTGAAATGACACCATATGATTTATGGTTTGGGGTAAAACCCAAGTTGTCCTTTCTTAAATTTTGGGATGCTAAGCATAAGTAAGATGTTTACAACCAAAGTCGGATGAGCATGTCTTTGTAGGTTATTTTTAATAACAATTGGTTATTCCTCCATAACACCAAGGACAAAAGGGTTTGTCGCTTGAAACATGAAGGTTCTTGAAGAAGGAATTTTTCGCAAAAGTTAAGTGGGAGGACAATAGAACTTTGATAAGGTTAACGAACCTATGTGCTGAGTTGCGCTTCGCCGGAAATTGTTCTGGAGGCAGCCATAATGCTCATAGCTTATGTGCCTCAAAGGTTGTGGTCATGGAGATCTAAGTTCCTATTGAACCAAGTAGGTCGGATAAACAACCAAATGCTAAGAATTTAGAGTAAATCATTATTGTTTGATAATAATGAACCAACTACATGCAAAGAAGCGATGATGGGCCCTGACTCCGTCAAATGGCTTGAAGCCATAAAATCCGTGATAGTTCCATACACGAGAAATCAAGTTTTGAACTTGGAAGACCCTCCGGAAAGGTGTAAAAACCTATTGGTCGTATTTGGATCTATAAAGAAATAGATATGGATGTTTCACATCTATGAAATAGTCTACATGTTATAAAGTATTTTATGAAAATGTTCAAGGAGTTGACTATGACAAGATTGGATCTTTCGTAGCGATATTTAGTCTGGACAGATTAAAGTATCAACCACTACATATAATTTGGTATATGGTAGATGAATAAACAAAACAAAGTTCTTCTAATATAATGGTTACCTAGGACGTGTACATGACACGATCCAAAGGGTTTTTGTTAATTCAAAGGATGCTAAAAGGGGCATGAAAACTTCAATGGTTGAAGTAAGCATCGCGGAGTTGGAATCTTCACCGTGATGAAAAGGAGTTTTCATCAGGAGACGATGAAGATGCTTGCATTTGCAAGAAATTAAGTGGGAGAGTTGAGACATATTTCTAATACATTATGTGGAGGACATCTTGTTGATTAGAAATGAGGTATCTTGTATTGACAAAGGTTAAGAATTTCATTTCGATGAAAGACTTAGGCAAAACCCGAATATTTAGCATGAATGTATATAGTGGATAGACTGTGACGCTAATATGGTTGTGCCAAACGTACATATATGAGATATTGAAGGAGTTCAATATAGAAACAACAAGAAACGGTTCTTGTTGCATGGATAGGAATTGAATCAAGATTCAAGTGTATCGGCACTTGATAAGTGAAACAAGATTCAAGTGCTTTGACACTTGATGAGTGAAATCACAAGGATGTTTTGATCAATCATACCATGATATGTACACATCCAGATATGTCCTATTCTCTAAGTGTTAGGAGCATATACCAGAATGAATCGAAAAATGATCATTGGAAGATAGTGAGGATATTCTTATGATCTTTTGGAAGAACTAAGAATATATTTGTGTAGAAGTCACAAACAATTACAAATAGTTCATTGTAAAGCGTTACATTGATACTAATTTTGTCACCAGATACAAATTAAATTTATCTCAATTTAAACTATGGGTGGCACAATGAAATGGAAAGAAAGTTTCCATGATGGATTTGGAAGAGTTCCAAAGTTAAGACATTGTGATGAATACTACAGCAAAAGGATAAGTATATGACTGCTATAGTAGAAGCAAAGGAGGGCATTTGTGTCAAGTAGTTTGTTATCAAACTAAGGTGTGGTTCGCAAAGGGCTATCACTAAAGATATATTGTACAACAATAGTATCGACATGATTTTACCCCAAGGAACTAAAGGTCTCATCAAAAGACCAAATTTATACAATACCATCTCATTTGAGAATGAGTGATGCGTGGATACGCAAAGACATGTAAATACACACGGACCTGAAGCGTCAGATCCGTAGATTATGTTAACTACTTGCAATTGCGTATATAGAACACCGAAAAGCCATAAGTGTTCAATACGCAAAGTTTTCTAAACTAGATTATTGTCTCTAGTGAAAGTGGGAGACTGAAGGGAATATGCCCGAGAGGCAATAATAAAGTGGTTATTATCGTATTCCTTATTTATGATAAATGTTTATTTTGCATGCTATAATTGTATTAATACGGAAACGTTAATACATATGTGTTTAATAAACAAAAAGGGAGTTCCTAGTTATGCCTCTCTTATAAACTAGCTCGTTCATTAACAAAATGATCAAAGTTTCCTGATCATGGCATTGGATGTTGTTAATAACGAGGTCACAACATTAGTGTAATGATGTGATGAACATTTATCCGAAGTATAGCATTACGATCAAAGTCATTGAGTTTATATTGCTATAACAACTTACGAAGTGATCCTAATCCTTAGACCATGAGATCATGTCAATCACTAACACCGAAAGAGTTTATCGATGACATCAAACGTCACACCGTAGCTGGGTGATTATAAAGATGGCTTCATAACTACTAACATGTTATGTTGAGGTTCATGGATCGAGAGTGTAATTTGTTCATCCCGATGACGGATAGATATGCTCTGGGCCCTATCAGTGATATCACATTGATTAGCTTGCAAGCAAGTGATTTGATCACTAGAATGTTATATCACGGGAACGAGAAAAGAGTGCATGTCGGTAACAAGATCAAACTAGGTATGGAGATACCGATGATCGAATCTCAAACATGTAATATATCGTGAAACAAAGGGATTAAGATACTAGCGTAAAAGGTTCACACGATCACAGAAGTCATCGTTGAATGTGTGGGAGTCAGTACGGATCTCCAGGTCCCGCTGCTGATTATTGATCGGAGAGGGGTCTCGATCATGTCTGCATTATTTGCGAACCATAGGGTGACACACTTAAGGGATACCGACACAACTGGAGCAAATGATATGTCAGAAAAAGAAAAGGAAAGCGCAGGAATTTATTTCACTAGACACCGGAACTGTTTCGGTTGAAATTGCTGAAACTGGTTCTGCATGTGAAATGGAATACTAGCAAGGGGTTTTATGTGAATGTTTGTTAATTAAAGTAATTAACAAAATTCTGAATAAATAAATAAAATATTTTTATTTAAATGAGAGCTTGCATTAAATTTGGTGGAAATTTAATGCATGTGAGTGGATTTTTGAGTGGAGGCTCTTTTATGGGAGTGGAGGCTTTTCATTTTGAGTGGGAGCTCCACCCACATGAATGTTGGAGAGGTGGGGGCAGCCCCCGTGGCTGGGCGCCATGCCCCTTGTGTGCCCCCTCTCCTCTATAAAAGGCCCCCCTCTCATCCTCTCAAAGCACACCTCCTCGCGAAGGATCTCTCTCCCCCCTTCAGAATTTCCCCATGGTCTCGGATCAACGAGATACATGTTCCCGGTGGCTTTTTCAGGAAGTATTTGTTGCTTCCGCTGCTTCGCTGGAGCGAGGGCGCGGAGGTTGTCGGGGTACCCATACGTGTGTGCGATCACGGATGCACCACTGCTTTGCGGTGCTGGACTTGATGGTGCTGGACCGGCTGGACCAGATGGACTTCATCATGATCTTGAGATCGGCAAGCGTTCGTCTACATCATCCATGAGTACAACCTCGTTAACGCTATTCGGTCTTCGAGGGTATGTGTTCTATGGATGTATATCCAGCCGTTGCTTGTATCTAGTAGATAGATCTTGGTACTGAGATGTTCCCATCGTAGGAATTTTTTTGTTTTCTATGTTGCGAACCCTACAAGTACTCTATGAACTCATTGCACCAATCTCGTACATTAGATCTTGGCTTTTGTGTGTTCCGCGATAGAATTTTTTTGTTTTCCATGCTATGAACCCCTACAGTGGTATCAGAGCCGTGTCTATATGTTGATCTGTTGCACGAGTAGAACACAATGGTTTTGTGGGCATTGATGCTTTTGTTGTCGCTTGCTTTTCGTGTACTTTGCATCTTACGGGATGGTGGGATGAAGCGGCCCGGGCTAACCTTACATGTTATCATACATGAGACTTGCTCCACGCTCAACATGCAACTTTCATTACACCATAGTGAAGATTCAATTTACAAAGGGCACTCGACAATTCTTGTATCAACATTGTGTTTCATGTTCGTAAGTTAGAACGGTTCTTATTCAAAACCCCTAGCCACGTAAAACATGCAAAAAAAATTAGAGGCGTCTAACTTGTTTTTGCAGGGGTTGGGTTATGATGTGATATGGCCATGATATGATTGTTATTATATATGATGTATGCAATGATCCTTATTGTAAGTTGGTAACCGGCATGAGCCTTATGGTTGTATTTAAATTTCGTTTAAGACCGGCGTGTCTATTCATCAAAGTAGTTGTAATAGTTGCTGTTGGTGGAGGACAACCATGAAGAGGTGCCATGGAACTTGATGCCACGCCGGTGATGATGGAGATCATGTTCGTTCTTTGAACATGGAGATCAAAGGCACAAGAAGAAAGGCCATATCATATCACATATTATGAATTGCATGTGATGTTAATCCTTTTTATGCATCTTGTATTACTTAGATCGTGAAGGTAGCATTATAAGATGATCCGTCTCCGTTAAATATCAAGTAATAAAGTGTTCGTCCTTAGTAGGAACCATTGCTAAGACTCATCGTTTTGAAGAAGCACGTGATGATCGGGTGTGATAGATTCTACGTGTGCTTACAACGGGTGCAAGCCATATTTGCACATGCGGATACAAAGGTTAACCTTGATGAGAAGCATGTACAGACATGGTCTCGGAACACGGAATACTGAAAGGTAAAGAATGGGTCATATGGATGATATGATTAACATGTTGATTGTTCGCCTTTGAAGCTACATCATCTCTCGTGATGATCATACTTGGTGTACTAGATTTGGTTCGTGTAATCACCAAAATGATTCGAGGGATGTTGTTTTGAGTGGGAGTTCAACAGTAATATGATTAAAAGTTGAACAAAATTTATCATAATTTAAATCAAAGTGAATTTGCATAGTTATTGTAGTCATTGGCATCCGTTCACTACCTTACGCTTAGTTATAATTGAGATAATAGAACTACAGAATTATGTATAGTTACTTTACGAACTGGTATCGTATTGTTTTGAGTGTCAATCTAAAGTTTAAAATTCATACAGCAAACTCCATTTACTCCATGTAGTTTAATAATAGGTATTAAATCGAGAGTAACAATTCCAGTGTTAGTATCTAAAGTATCATGTTTGCCTCCATGATTCTTGATATTCAAAAGATTGTTTTAATATCAAGGTTATCTAGGAGCTGAAAGATTGTTTCAGAAAATGTCATGCGTGGAATATATTTCGATATCTAAAGAAATGGTTTGGTTGCAATATGATAGAGTATAATTTAGAAAAATATATGTTCTCATATTTTATGGGAATTTGCGAAGGTTGGAGACGCTGGTCATCCTAATCCTCCAAAAGGTTTTGGAAAGAAACTTTATACTCGCGAGTCACCTTTAAGCTATAGTAGCTTGATGATGAAAATTTTCATGATAAGCATGAATAGAAGATGTAGGTAAAATGTTTACTACACTAAAATATTACTAAAGAATGGATTTTGAAAGAACGCCAAACATTTGATGATGGTGATCTACTTCAAAGTGCAAGTCCAAAGGTATTAGTATTTGATAATACACACTTTGCACTATGTGTCATGTGTATGACGCCACTATTGATGTTGATAGATTCTTTTTAAAAGGAAAAGGAAATGCTGAAAGATAATCTTTGAAATATTTGGCAGAAAAATAAAAGGTTGGAAATGCCCAGCTTAGGTACATAGAAGATATACGTGTTATGGTTGTATTCTTTGCTTGTTAAACTATGTGGTTCTTGGGTACTGGATACCGAATTGGTTGGTGTAAAATGTCATACAAGACAACACAATTCTTGAACTGCAATGGCCTAAGTAATCAGCAAGAGAATATGTGAAGATACTTGTCAAAAAGAAAAAAAAAATGTTGTGGTGTTTCTCGTTGACATCAAAGCTTACCTTAAAGATTTGTTTCAATAATTGTTATTATGATCAGGTATTATGAGAACAAAAGGTTGTTCAAATAATTACAGTATTCCATATAAGACGGATGATTTACAAGTCTAGTTGGAGAAATCACATCTATAAAACTAACGCTAAAAATGTCGCAAGACAAATGATTGAAAGATCACTTAAGAAGTGACATCGCTGTTTAAATTATATCTAAAAGATAACATGAAGAAACTCCATGTTGACGGAATTTTGGAGTCCTTTGATTTTGATCAAATGATGCTTGTGAGACTTTTCTAGAGATAATTGAAACTCCGTTCATAGGCCAAAAGGGAACGAATGACTAATTTATTGGAATTTATACATATTGATGTATGTAGTCCATTATGTGTAGTCGTGAGCGATGGATTTCAAGTTCATATGCTTTCTCCAGAAATTTGAGTGAATACATGTGTATATTTAATTAATGAGGAAGAAGTGCGAAATATTTGAAAAAGTTCAAGGACTTTCAAGATAAAGTGGAAAAACATTGGAATAGAAAATAAAGAGTTTACGATTGGATCATAAAGGAATATATTTGATTTAAAAGTTTAGCATAAAACCTAAAATTTGAGGAATCGTTCCATGGATTTGCATTTCCCGAAACACCATATGAGTATTTAGTGCTCGAGATATGTATTGAAACCTTGTTTGACATGGTAAGATCAAAGGTGTAAGTTATAGAACTTCTATTATATTTTAAAAGATTAAAAGCTTTAATGACTACCGCTATTACATTGAAAACACCACCATCATGATCTATTCAAATGACACCATATAAGTTATGGTCTGGGATAAAACCCAAGCTGTCCTTTATTAAATTTTGGTATGCTAGGCATAAGTAAAATGTTTACAACCAAAATCGGATGAGCATGTCTTTATATGTTATTTTGAATAATCGATGAGTATTCCTCCATAACACCATAGACAAAAGTGTTTGTTGCTTAGAACATCAATTTACTTTAGAAGGAATTTTTTGTGAAAAGTTAAGTGGGAGGACAATAGAACTTTGATAAAGTTATTGAACTTTAGATATATGTGTGGAGTTGGGCAGCGCTGGAAAGTGTCTCAGAGGCAGCAACAATGCTCATGGCTCATGTGTTTCAAAGGTTGTGGTCATAAAGGTCCAAGTTCCTATTGAACCGAGTAGGTCAGGTAAATAATCAAATACTAAGATTTGAGAGTGAATCATTGTTTTTTGACAATGATGAACCAACTGTATGCAAAGAAGCGATGATGGTCCCTGACTCCAAATGGTTTGAAGCAATAAAATCAATGATAGTTCCATACACGAGAAATCAAGCTTTGAACTTGGAAAATCCTATAGAAACGTGTAATACCTTACATTCGTATTTGGATCTATAAAGAAATAGACATGGATGTTTCACATCTATGAAATAGTCGACATGTCGGGAAAGAGTTCACGACAATTTTCAAGGAGTTGATTATGACAAGATTTAATCTTTCATAGAGATATTTAGTTTGGACGGATTAATGTAGCAACCACGACATATAATTTTGTTATATGCTAGTTGAACAAACAAAACAAGTTCGTCTAATAGAATGGCTACCTAGGACGTGTACATGACATGATCCAATGGGTTTTGTTAATTAAAAGTATGCTAATAGGGCATGCAAACTTCAATGGTTGAAGTAAGCATTGTTGAGTTGGATTCTTCACCGTGATGAAACTGTTAAAAGGTTTAATTTCATTAGAGATGATGAAGATTCTTGCATTTGCAAGAAATTAAGTGGGAGCGCTAAGACATATTTCTAATGCATGATGTGAAAGGCATATTTCTAATGCATGATGTGAAAGGAATATTGTTGATTAGGAGCGATGTATCTTTTAGTGACACAAGTTAAGAATTTCATTTCGATGAAAGACTTAGGCAAAACCCGAATATTTGGCATCAATGTCTATATGGATATATGGAGTCCCTAATATGGTTGTGCCAAATGTATTTAGATGAGATATTGAATGAGTTCAATATGGAAATAACAAGAAAGGTTCTTTCCATATAGAAAGGATTAAATCTAAATTCAAGTGTATCGACACTTGGTAAGTGAAACAAAGATTCAAGTATTTTGATACTTGGTGAATGAAATCACAAAGAGTATTTTTGAGCAATCATACTATGATATGTACACATCCATATATGTCCCATGCTCTAAATATTATGAGAATATACCAGAATGATTCATAAGATGATCATAGGACGATATGATATTATTATGATCTTTGGAAGAACTAAGAATATGTTATTTATGTAGAGGTGAGAAATAGATAGATAATTTATTGTAAAATATTCCATTAATACTAGTTTTGTCACAAGATACAAATTACGTTTATCTTAATTTAAATTATGGGTTCCACAATGTAATGGAAAGAAAGTTCCATAACTGATTTGGATGAGTTCCAAAGTAAAGACATTGTGATAGATACTACAACAAAAGGCTAAAGTGTATGGCTGCCATTATAGCAGCAAAAGAGGGCATTTGTGTCAAGTAGTTTGTTATCAAACTAGGTGTGGTTCACAGAGGGCTGTACAACAATTATATCGACATGGTTTAATCACAAGGAACTAAAGGTCCCACCAAAGGACCAAATTTATACAATGCCATCTCATTAGAGAATGAGTGATGCGTTGAAACGCAAAGACATGCAGATACACACAGACCTGAAAGTGTCGGATCCTAAGCTTATGTTTACTATGAGCAATCATATATATACAACACCAGAAATCCATAGGTGTTGAATGCACAAAGTTTTTTCAAAACTAGACTATTCACTCTAGTGCAAGTGGGAGACTATTGGAGATATGCCCCAGAGGAAATAATACAATGGTTATTATTATATCTTTGTGTTTATGATAAATGTTTACATCCCATGCTATAATTGTATTAACCGGAAACATTAATACTTGTGTGTTTTGTAAACATCAAAGAGTCCCTAGTAAGACTCTTGTTAAACTAGCTTGTTGATTAATAGATGATCATGGACATTAGATGTTATTATAACAAGATCATGTCATTAGGAGAATGATATGATGGACACACTCCTATAGTAAGCATAGCGTAAGATCAAATCATCTAGAGTTCATTCGCTATAAGCTTCCAAATACATAGTAACCTAATCTTTCGACCATGATATCATGTTAATCACCATCACCGGATGGATGCTTTGATGACATCAAACACCACTTTCGTAACTGGGTGGTTATAAAGGTGGCATTAGGTATTCTAAAATTATGTGTTGAAGCACATGGATCAAGAGTGGGATTCTCCTTCCATATGACAGATAGTTATACTCTGGGCCCTCTCGGTGGAATGTCATCCAATTGGCTTGCAAACATGTGACTAGGTCAGAAGGGATGTCATATCACGGAACGAGTAAAGAGTACTTATCGGTAACGAGGTTGAACTAGGTATAGAGATACCAACGATCAAACCTCAGATTAAAGTACACGCGACAAAGGGAATCAGTATCGTATGTAAATGGTTTATTCCATCACGAAGTAATCATAGAAATATGTAGGAATCATATGAATTTCCAGATTCCACTATTGGTTATTGATCGGAGAGGTGTCTCGATACTGTCTGCATAGTTCATGAACCATAGGGAGACAAACTGTAACATGCCACCCTTTTGTGTACTATTAATAAAGACATGATTGATCATTGCATACGTGCATTACACTTGCACCTTGTTTTAATAAAAAACCCTAATTCCCTCTCTCTACTTGAAACCTTTCAAATGGTTTTGAAATATTTTGAAAACCCCGAAACCTATGGAGCCCATTGGATTAAAAGGGCCCCTCTAGTAATTTTGGTATGTTTGCAAAGTTCTTGTATTTTGGAATATACAAAACATATTACAAATGAAAATACAAAAGAGATAAAAGGAAAATAGAAATAGAAAAACGTTTCCCAAAATAAAAACTATCCCTAACCTAATTGGGCCACAACCCAGCTTCTCCCCTTCCCTCCCGCACTTCTCTGCCCCTCACCTGTGCCCCGCAGATGCCCACCTTGCCCCAAGACAGCCCAGCTACAGCCTCATACCGGTTGAGACCCTCTTTCCCCTTCATCGTCTTCGACGATGACGGAAAGCAGCTCAGTGCCATTGGCGATGCCTTCTGCGGGCCGGGCGCGCCAAGATTCCTGTCGCCGAGCCTGGAGCCTACAATAACCCCGCCGACGCCACGGAGAAATCCTACACGCCACTCTCTCCCCCTCTCCCTTATCCTCCCGCCATGGCCGACGAACTCTAGTCGCACTCGCTGCCATCCCCTTCGACTTCGGCCACCCCAGCCCAAGCCGAGGCCACTGTTGAACTCCCCTTGCTCAACTCGTTCCCCTAGCTACCTCATGCTTGCGTGCACCCCAAATCGGTCTAATCGACACCTCCGGCCATTGCAGTCGTCGTCGATCCTCGCCGTCCTGGTGCTCTCCTCGCCACCAAGCTTGACACGATCCCAGTGAGCTCATGAGCCACATGGTGCTCTCCATTTCCTCCCTCGCCCTCTATAGCAGCCTCCCCGCGTGAGCCTGACCCCGCCGCCGTAGTAGCTCGCCGCAGGCCATGTTCCAGTGACCAAAACCGGACGGGGGCTAGAGCTGGCTTGCTCGTATCCTCCGTGCAATGACACAACCGCGTTGGGTGGGACGCCCTGGTTCGTCGCCAGCGACCACCATCTGGTGGCTCCACCATGGATGACGTGGCGCTGAAATGTCGCTTGCGTGGCCACCACGTGGCCTTGACGTGGCCACCACATGGCTGTGACATCACGCTGACGTCATTAACCCTTTTCATTGCTTTTTGTTTTAGTTAAATCATATATGACAGGTGGGGTCCATCTATCAGGAATTTAATAATTTTAGAAATGTTTAAAATGGGGAATTTGAATTAAATATTTGAAAATTCATAACTAATTAATTTTAAATCATAGAAATACAAATAATATATCAAAATATTCAGAAAAATGATCTCTACCAGTTAAAAAATATAAGAATTCATATTCATACAACTTCAAACCCTAATTTATTTAGAGGAACACCGACATGCCCTAGGTACCATGGGTTCAATGGTTTGCCTATCTAGGGCATTCTGGATCCATTTAAATTGATGATGCACCTCGGGCTAGCTTATTACATGTAATCATTCATATTATCCATATTGTATGAGCATTGCACAAGCCATGTTTTGAATGTTGCTTTTATTTTCTAGTGATTGGTTCTTTGCGAATAGGAACCGAACCTGAGGCTGAAGTCACCATCACCGAAGAGCAGTATCAGTCCAATGACGGACAAGGAAAGAGAATCCCCACTCATACATATGAACCCTGTGCTTTCAAAGTATTTCAATTCTCGCCATATGCATACGGTTCAACTGTCTTTTATCACTAGATAGAGTAATCCTATCTGAGGCATAGTTACCTTTATAAACTAAAATACGTGGTCCACTTCTCCTAGCATAACTAGGGTTTGTCTTATGATCATCTCTAGTGCCACATTCAGTCTAGCTTAGCCATGCCTAGTGGTCCAAGACCAATCATCCAGATTTTGCACCGAAGATGCGAATGAACCTAGTATGATAGGATGTTGTGATATGATTATAGATGGATAATCAACAAGCTAAGTAAGGTATGGGTGGCCACGTTGGGTGTGGTTTTTGTAATCCCATGCTAGACAAACCTAGGACCCGATTTCTTGCCTCTTGAACCAAGACGAGCGTACAACCACACGGGGGCCTGAAAACCCCCTCGACTCACTAACTTTCCTAGTAGATTCCATGAGTCACATAGTTCGGGAATTCCATTTGACATATGAATTTTGGTTCTTCTCGAAGGAGGTGAAGGAGGTGCATTCATAACAGGTAGGTAAGCGTGGCCGGTAATTGGAGAGGCCTGACCTCCATAATCTCAAACCCTTTTCACATCTCTAGGGACCGACTTTAGGTCTCGACCTGTTATGGTGGCATCTCCTTAGTGCGTGACTCATGGTCTCGATGAAATCAAGGTAAAGGTCGTGGTAAACCACCCTCTGCCGGCCTTCCAAGGAAGAGGGCTAATAATTTGGCATTAAGAGTCGGTTGGTATGTGTTGGTAAAGTTGTGCACCCCTGCAGGGTTATAATATTTTCGAAAAGTCATGTCCACGGTTATGGACGACTTGGGAATGGACGTGATTATCATAGAGAACTATAACCGAATGATAAAACTTTGGCCAACTAATGAATGATCTAGATTACTTCCTCCGGGTTGTTTGAGGGGGTAGTCCAAGAATGGAGGTTCAGTTGATGATGGTACTTGGTGGATATCGAAGATGATTCTAAGAGATAGAATTTTAGTCTTCTTATCCCTTTTAAAATGATCTAACTAGACGATCCTCTTTTCCTTCTTGTTTTAACTCCACTAGCCATAAGTCTTGCAGAGTACAAACTATACTCAGCTTTGCCTCGTTGATGTTTTTTTACAGATGAAGCTATGCCAACTAAAGGTAGTTTCTACATCGATGTCTACGAGTAGTTGGGGTTCCCGGGCAGGAACCTAGGATCTATGGAAGGGTCGTCACTTATGTTCAAGGCCTCTTAGGCCCTTTGCTAAGTTTTTTGTTTAGAACAACTTGTTTGATTCCGTTGCTTGTTGTAAAGTTGGGTCTATGACCCCTGGCTTGTATGACTGGTTTGTAACTCTGCTAAGAGCTTACCTTAATAAAGTATGGTTTGTATGATCTGTAATCTTACCGATTATTCGCTGCGCACTTCAGAATTTAGGTTAGGCTTATGTCAGACGAAGATCTGGTATTTGTCTAGCCTTAATCCTAGGTCGTGATAGATTTTGGTATCAGAGCTGGACTGCTTGTAGGAAACCCTTCTTTCCGGTCGATGTTGAGTCTAGAGTTTGATAAAACTATTTGAACGCTAAAACTATTTGAAAAAATCTGAATAGGGATCTTTTTACTCGTTACCTAGGTTTGTTCTATTGCTGAGTTATCTTACCTTGTTTGTTTTGCAAAGCTTTCACTTCTCGGCTATCATTTGAAACTTTTAGGATATACGGGTTTGGGTTGTTTTTCCTAGTACTCCGTACTCGGTTGCAAGGCTCAGAGTTTACAAGATACATCTATGCATCTGAAGCATTGTTTTTCAACTTTGCTAAGGATGCTTATAATCCTACTCTCTATTCTTTCGTGACTTGTTGGTATCATATCATGCTAGCATTCCATTTTTATGGTTTGTACCTAAGTTGGTAGCGTATATGTTTCATATGCTTGTTCTACTGCCATACTTAACGCAATGATATAATCTTAACCCACATGTTTATATCTACCATGATCTTTCGATATGGTTTATATCATCCTTTGAGGTGCCCTTTTTGGTGAATCCATTCTCATGGTTTCTGCTTTCTCCTTAGGATGTCATCTGGTAATCGTGGTTATGTTGGCCATCGAGGGAACAACAATGCTGAACAGGAACTTATGGCATCTCCCACAATGGCCGAGGTTCTTAACAACATTGAGACCAACTGTTTGAGGAATGAACGCATTCTTGAGCGTGTGGCGTAGAACACTGAATGTCGTCCTGACGACTATGTCACACTTGGAGATTTCATCCAGTCTTTTCCTCCAATCTTCACCCATACGAAGGAGCCCCTTGATGCTGATGATTGGCTTCGCACAATAGAGCGCAAGTTCAGTGCTCTCCGTGTTCGTCCAAATGATCGCGTCAACTTCGCCACCTATCAACTGGAAGGTGAGGCTGTTGTTTAGTGGGAAGGTTTTCTGAGTCTGCAAGCTCAGGGACATGTTGTTACTTGGGAAGGGTTTGTTGCAGCATTCCGTGCTTCCTATATCCCTAAGACCATCATGGATCTTAAAGGGAGGGAGTTTCTGGATCTGACTCAGGGACGCATGAAAATTGAAACATATGGGCATGAGTTTACCCACCTGGTATGTTATGCAACCAGAGATGTGACCAATGATCAAGATAAGCAAGATCTATTCTGTAAGGGAATTAAGTTGCACTTTTCTATGATTTGCTGCCCTTCAAGTTCTAGTCCTTCCTGGATTTGCAAAACTAGGCTCTCACCTTGGAGCATGGAAGTAAGGACATGGAAGTCTCTCAGAAGCTTGATGAAGGAAATTCTCGTTCTTCTTAATCTGGTAACAAGAAGCGCCGTGTATTTGTTACATACAGTGTTGTGCCTCGTGCTCCTTATGCACCCAAGTCTTCCGGAAATGCCTCTCGTCCGCCACAGTCTAATACTAGTGGATCAAATTATCTTCCTCCTGCTGGCTCTTACTCTAGAGTTACCTGCTATTCCTGTTGTCAGCCTGGTAAGTATTCAATGGAGTGTCCCCAAAGGGCTGTCGGTTGCAATGATCCACTGGCGAATAAGAATGATAAAACTCAAGGTGCTGGACGTGGTTGTATGACCCATGTCACCGTTGAAGCAGCTCACGAAGACCCAAGCTTCATTCTTGGTATGCTTCGTATCAATTCAGTTCCATCAATAGTCTTGTTTGATTCTGGAGCATCGTATACATTCATTTCACAAGTGTTTGCTCAAGAGAATGGGATAAATTTTGAACCCCTGTCCACCCCTTTGAGCATCCATTCCCCGGGTTCAGGTTGGTTCACCACCATGGTTAGTCACGGAAATGAGATTGACATAGCCTACTAGAAGTTTCCCACTTCTTTCATTGCACTTAAGTCAAGTGACATTGATTTCATTCTGGGCATGGACTGGTTAACCAAGTATAAGGCCGTCATTGACTGTGCACTTATAATAGTTACTATGACCTCTCCTGCTGGCATAACTGTCAAGTACTGGACTGATGGTTTAAAGTCTCCATCGGCAGTTTTTAAACCTTTTTTGGAGTTGTATGCCATGGATGTTCTACCTCCTATCAATGTTCAAGATGTCCAAGTAGTATGTGATTTCCTGTATGTCTTCCTTGAAGAATTTCCTGGCATGCCACCTGATCGAAGTGTGGAGTTTGTCATAGAGCTAGTTCGTGGAACTACTCCTATCTCCAAAATACCCTACCGTATGCCTCCTCATGAGTTGGTGGAGCTTAAGAAGCAACTTGAAGAGTTAGAAGTCCTAGTCTACATCCAATCTAGCACATCCTCTTGGGGTTGTCCTACCATCTTTGTCAAGAAGCGAGATACAAATATTCCGAGAATGGTTGTTGACTACCGTCCACTCAATGAAGTGATAATCAAGAATAAGTACCCTCTTCCCAGATAAATGACCTCTTTGATCAATTAAGTGGTGCCACTGACTTCTCCAAAATGGACTTAAGATCAGTATATCATCAAATCAATATCAGAAAGGAGGATATACAAAGACATCATTCACAACTCGTTATGGTCTTTATGAGTATAGAGTGATGTCCTTCGGATTAACTAATGCCCCTGCGACTTTTATGAGTCTCACGAATTCCATATTTATGGAATATCTCGACAAGTTTTTCATGGTATACATTGATGATATTCTAATCGACTCCAAAACCGAAAAACAGCATGCCAAACATCTATGTTTGGTGTTGACTAAACTTCGTGTACATCGTCTCTAAGACAATTTCTCCAAATGTGAGTTTTGGTTGCAAGAGCTCATCTTCCTTGGTGATGTTGTGTCCGCAAGTGGTGTTGCTGTCATAATGGATAAGGTTCCAACCATTCTGGAATGGAAGTCACCTACTTCAGTCAAGGAAGCCCGAAGTTTTCTTAGAATGTGTAGAGGTCCCAACCTTTAATAAGGTAGAGATCCCTATGTTTACAATCCTAGTCCATGGATCAATATCTAGCATCCACAGTTAAGATGTAATATCAAGAAACAAAGGTCATAATACAACTTTATGACCAGGAATAAAATAATTTATTACATCTTACATAGCTCATTTGGCTATCTCATTACAATGCAGCAGAATATAACTATAGCATGGGGTCCTTCATCTTCAAAGTGCCACAGGCAATCATGTTGGTTGTAGATTTGTAATCCTAATCAACACACTTCACTAACATCAAACAAACCTCCAACATAATAAGTTATAACCACAAGAGTCAATACATTTGAATTGTATTGCAAGTGATACTATGGTAGTATAGTGGAGTCTATCATGTATATGCATTTGGCTAAGTGGAGCTTAGGCTTGGTTTGCTCAAAATAGATTTTCCTTATCATTTGAAAACACTAAGTTTTTGCTTGACAAAATCACCCAAGGCATCTCCCAATAGAAATTGGTGATCTTTCAACCCTTATTTAAGTTTCATTTTTTTCACAAAACCTTTTCAGTAGGTTTTATTTATTTAATAGGGTGCTAAATAATCCACTTTGAATTATTTATAGTATTTTAATATGATTATTAATCATTTTAATTTGGGCAATTGGTTTTACTCCAATGAAATTCAAATATGGTTTTAATTCCATATAACTTTATTTAAATGATTCTTTTATTTCATTTGAGTTAATTAAATAACTTTTATTCCTCTTGGGTAAATTCCAATTATTTTCCCCTGATTTAATTAATCATTTCTATTAGGGATTTGTCTTAATCAAATGGAATAGAATTTGGTTGGGGCCATATTATTTTATTTCAATATTATTTATCCATTTATTTCATTTGAACTTGGATTATGTTTATTCCATTTGTTTATGGTCTTGGACAAGTTTTAATTTGGCTTTTAAATATTCCCTCTTTAATTATTTCTTTCTTTACCTTATAAAATCCATATCCTTTTATTTATAGATCCAAACTTGGTGTTTCCAACTTTTATTAATATTTGTTTACCCTTTTATATCTCCTTAGGATTACTTGCTCACCATTTGGTATGGAGTTTTAGATAGGTGTTTTATTAGCATTGGAAATTACTTTTCCTTATCTTATTAAATTAATAAGATTTTACCTATGGTTCCAAATTGAATGAAATCAATTTCTATGGTTTTATAATATTTCTATTTATCATTCTTGATCATTTGTAAATGTTTGTTGACAAATTTTTATATGGATCAAAACCATGGTCTTAGAGATATCTTGGAAAACTCCCATTAGGGTTTTGGTTTATTTTACAAGTGTTTAAATTTTCCAAATGCATTTATGAAGAATGCATTCCACTTGATTTGAATTTAGTTGGATTCAGACATTAACCAAAGTTTGTTCAAGATGGGATTTTAAGTTTCCATTTAGAAACAAAAAGTTTCTTTTCACCCTAAATTTCAACAATTATTTATTTTTCACATTACAAAATTTGGAAAATTTTGGGATGTGACAGGCTACCACCCTTAAAAGAAATCTCGTCCCGAGATTTGGGAAAGATAGGGGTTACAAGTTGGCTCAAAGCAACTAGGGTACTACCACCCTTAAAATAAATTACCAACTAGATTACATCCTGGCTTGCTTGGGGTCTTGATGAAACCTCTCTGGGCAAACATCTGCATAGTGTCCTTTGTTTCCACACTTGAAACATGTGACAAGGCTAAGATCCTTCATAGGCTTGTTTATCTTGTGCTTCATCTTTTCTGGACAATTGCTTGCATAATGTCCTTGATCACCACAATTGTAACATGTGAAAAGATTGAGTTCTTCACGTATCTTCTGTGGACAAGTTGACACATAATGGCCTAGCTCTTTGTAGTTGTTGCACCACACTTGGCTTATTTCCTTATACTTCTTCTTCTTCTCTGGACATTCATTGGCATAGTGTCCCATCTCTTTGCAATGGCAACACTGCACTTGACTTTTGTCCTTCTTCTTCTTGGGTTTCTCCAAAGCTAGGAGTGCTTCTAGTTCATGTTCTTCATATCTCACCTCAAAGGTGAGAAAGTTTCCTGGTCTCCTTAATCTTTTCCTTGGATAATACATATGTTTCCTCTTTGGTCCATCAAATTGAGTTATATAGCATGGAGGTGCAAGCTGAGATTTTCCTTTGTCTTCATCCTTCTTGGTAGAAGTTGTTCCCTCATGGGGGTTTACAATCTGTTGATGTACTCCACCTTGTTTCCTTTGTTGAACTATGGAATAGATGGGGCATTGGATAGGGACATGATTATTTCCTTCACATAGGAAACAAGTAGCTTGAGATGTGGGGCATTGATTAGTTGGATGTTTCTCTTCACAATTGGGGCATTGATCTTCATGATCTTTGGAAGTGTGATCCTTGTCTCCACAAACATTCCAAGCTTGAGCTCCTTCTATAATATCATCCTTGACATCATTGTTATCACAAACTCCTTGGGAAGGGTTGTCTCCCATGTTGATCATTTGACTTGTCATCCTATGCAACAGTTGGGTTTGGGTTTCCAAAAACCTTTGCATGGTTGGGTCTTAATCATTGTTGTTGGCCCAAAATTGAGTTGTCACTTGGTTCAACTGGGTTTGGGTTACTATGAGTTCTCTCATGTTGACCTCTTGGTTGTTGTTGTCACCATTCTTGATGTTGGAGTTCCTTGGAGTAGTCATCTGTTTGGGTTGGATTGGGATTAGAATAGGCAAAAAATTTCTAAGGAAGAATTCTATTCACACACATCACAAGTCACACAAACAATGTGCAAACAATCACAAACAAACATTCCACTCAAACAACAAGTTTCAAGCACATTTTTAGGCAACAAAATATTTTTTTGCTACACCACATAAGTTGGTGGGTTTAATTTAAACTAAACATGGTGGTCCAACTTATGGTTTACTTGAGATCATTACATCCTTCTTGGTTGCTTCTTCATGAACAAGATCTTTGTATCCTTGGAGAATTTCTTGAATCTTGGTCACAAAACTTCAAAGGTGATGATGATTCCTCCTAAGTTGTGTTTCCTTAGTCTTCAATTCTTGAGCAATATCTCTTGTCTCACTTGTAGTCCTTAGTGATATCCAAGTTGAAGTCCTTGTTGAGAATAAGGTTGAAATCACTTGAGTTGGTGAAGTCCTTTGCTCATGTTGAAGTCTTTGCTCATGGTGGAGGCTTTATCCATAAAGTTGAAATAGACAAGATGTAGAATCAAAACCAAAAATGGTTGAGGAAAGAGTATACACGATTGTTTGTAAATAAGTTTTGGGAAAAATACAACTCCTATTTTTCTAAGTGTTATGTCCAATCCTAGGGTTACAATCCTACAGGCAACACAGTGCTCTGATACCATCTGTAAGATCCCTCCCTTATAAAGGTAAGGATCCATGTGATTGCAATGCTAGTCCCTGGATCAATGCTAGCATCCACAGTTTAAGATGAAGTACACAGAAACAAAGGTCATTATTACATATCATTCCAGAGACAAACATAGTCTTTTACAACTCCATGGCCATAGGCCTAATACAAGAGTTTAACCATAACAATATAAATAAGTCTTCATCTTCATGTGCCACAGGCAATCATGTTGAGTGTAGACTCATAACCCCTAATCATCATCAGAATAACCTGCAACATCACAAGTTACAGCCACACTGGATCAATACATTGGAATAGTATTGGCAAGTGATACCTTAGTAGAATATTAGCATCTAGATACTACATGAATTTGGCTAAGTGTAGCTTAGTCTTGCTTTGCTCAAAATAGGTTTTACCTATCATTTGAAAACACTAAGTTTTTCTTTGACAATACTTCCCCAAGGAATCACCAATAGAAATTGGTGAACCTTCACCCTTGTTTAACCACAAGTTTTAACTTCGAAATTGAGATGAGGAGATTCTTGATAGCTTCCATGTCTTGATGCTCATGTTGTCCAATACCAGGGACATGGCTAAGTACTTAGATTCTTTCATCTGCAGAGGTTGTGCACTTTCCCCACAAGACTTGATTTTCACCAAGACAGGACCTTTCAGAAGCCTTCCCTTAGACCAAATGGACGCGTTCCAACCTATCATCCCACTACCACCAACTGTCCAAATGGCTAAGTTATTGCAACCTATATGATCCAGACAGAGCCCATATTGCCATGTGGCTTCACTAGAAGCTTATTAACATTTGGCATCTCAAATCCCATTGTTCCTGGGTGGCTTTCCACAAGTGAGATACACAAGGTAAACCATAGAAATGGGCCTTGTATAACCACTCAACATAAACCATTCTTTCCATTCCACCCAGGTGTTTCATTCACTTAGTTGTTTTATTAAGAAAAAACACAAGTCAATGACTTAGTATTTCACATAGCATGAATATATAATCCACCCTTGGTTGCTACTAGCTAGGCTAAGCATGGCAATAGTAAGCATCTTAACTTAGAGGAAATTCTAAAAATTCTACAACTACTAGGATTTCCCAAGCATAGCATATAGATACTTAACAAAATATTCATGCAAGTCCTATACAAAATATTTCTAATGCATAGGTAAAAATATAGGGATAAAAACATGAAGCACCACTTGCCTTGGTAGTTTGGGGAGTATCAACAATCTTCATAACCACAATCACTATTTGCACCAAAATCTACACATAAAATAATGGCACCAAATTCACATATCAAAAAAATACAAGCAAAAATATATGCATGCATGCAAATGACATGTGATGATTTTTCTACACTAAACAAGACAAGTGTACAGTACTAAAACATAAATAAGACCAAGATACTCAAAATAAACTTTATTTGATTTTTAAAATATTTTCCAAATAATTTCCATACTCAAATTAAGCCTACAAATGTCTCTGCAAAAATAACCATTTTTACAGAGGAAAAACATTAAACACATTGCATAAACAGATAGGATTCTTTCTCCTGATTCCAATGATATAAAATTTGTACAATTTTAACGTGTGGATCAAAAGTTATGAATTTTGCAAGTTTGAATCACTAATAGATCAAATTTCTGTTTTAAATCTAAACTCACGCCACACGGCAGCTTCTGATTCGCTGATACCGATTCGCACGGATCGATCGATGAGGGCCGTTGGATTAAATTGACTGTGCACGGCCCAGATCTAATCATACCGCTTCGCTTAAGTCGTCTATCGTACGCGTTGGATCTAGATCTAACGGACCATAATCGAGCGGCGCTGCGACGGTGGCTGGTGGCGGCGCGCTTGGGCGGTGATGCTACCGGCGATACAGGAAGCGCGGAAGAGGGAGAAATAGCTCACCGAGTTCGCTGTGCGTTGCTGATGCTCAAAGTGTGCTTGGTTGGCGAAGGGGCGCTCGAGGTCGACGGGGATTGCTCGCCGTAGTTCCTTCTGGCGACGGATGCTTCTGTTCGTCGATGTTGGCGAGGGTACAGATCATGCCAATGTAAAAGAAGCAGTGGGTTAGATGCGCAAGACGATACTAGTCACGCAGGTGTCAACGAGAGGGAAAGGGGCGGTCGGAAATTACCACTGGAGGTCGTCGGAGTTGAAGCCGAAGACGGTGGCGCTCAGTCGATTGTGTTGCCGACGCTCTAGGGCACGCGCAGGCGAGCTAGTGGTACTGGGTGGTGCGCAGGGTGAAGTGGATCAAGCTCGTGTGAACCAGGAGCATAGGGGTGGTCGGGGTTGGCCGGAATCGATGCTGCGGTTCGTCGGAGCAGCGAGGTCGCGGCGAGGAATTCTCGCAGCCTGGGGGTGCTCAGTGCTTGAGGTTTTGGGGGAAATGTAGAGGGGCAGAGGGGGTTTAAGTAGCAAGGATGAGTGGGGCAATTACGTCGGAAATCAAGCACAATCAATCGGATTTTATTCGGGAAGAAACGGCAGAGAGGAGCAGTTCCTTCGGCGCGGGATTGACGACGATGCTGATGTGGCGGTGGGTCCGGAGTGTCAGCGAGGGAGGGGTGTGCGGGTGGGTCAGAAAAAGAGGGAGAAGGGGTCCCGGGTGGGCCGGTTAATGGGCTGGCTCTGCTGTTGGGCTGAAATTCTGGCGCCGGCCTTTTTCCATTTCTTTACTCTTTTTCTTTTTCTGTTTGATTTTCCAGGAATCAAATTCAAATGAAATCAAATGTGTTTGAATTCCAAAACTTTCTGGATTTTTATAAAGTGAAACCTACACATTTTTGAGTATAAAACCATGTTGTCTCACTGTACTAGCTTGGTTCCTTTGAAGTTTTAAAAATAAATAGTGCCTTAGCACAAGATTTGATAAAGATATGAAAATGGTTTTAAAACCATAATTTGTTTTGGAAAATTTTGTCCAAGCTTTGGAACTCAACCAAACCAACTTATTAACAAACAAATCTTGGTTTGAAACAAATATTCTCTCACTACAGAGTAGCATTGGATCATTGCTTGTCTACATAAAATAATAAGCACTCAATGCTTCTTCTTTCTTGTAATGACTTGAAAATGATCCCTAAATGATTATGCATGGATGATATGCATGCTTTGAAAACATGATTTTAGGGATGTTAAAAATCTAACCCACTTAAGGTGAATCTCTCCCTCGAGATTCGGGTTGGCTAGCAAATAGGTGAGGGTGGTCTTTCTGAAGATCATCTCCTCTTTCCCATGTTGCTTCTTCTTCGGAATGATGGTTCCATTGAACTTTGCAGAATTTGATAGTCTTAGTCCGAGTAACTCTTTCTACAGTCTCAAGAATCTTGATGGGTTTTTCCTCATAAGTGAGATCACTTTCCAGTTGAACCTCCTCTAAAGGTATAGTATCCTTCAAAGAAGTCTCTTCCATCTCTGGATGGCATTTCTTTAGCTGACTCACATGAAACACATTGTGAACTGCAGACAATGATTCTGGCAATTCAATTTCATAAGCTACTTCTCCTTTACGACTCAGAATCTTGAATGGTCCAACATATCTTGGGGCCAATTTTCCTTTGACTCCAAATCTCTTCACTCCACGAAGTGGTGACACTCTAAGATAAGATCTATCACCCACTTCATAGGTGACTTCTCTACGCTTAGGATCTGCGTAGCTCTTCTGTCGGGACTGTGCTATCTTCAATTTGTCCTTAACTAGTTTGACTTTCTCTTCAGCCTCTTTGATTTGTTCTGGTCCGAACAAATTTCTTTCTCCCACACCATTCCATAGTAATGGGGTGGTACACTTTCTCCCATAGAGAAACTCAAATGGTGCCATCTCAATACTGGCTTGATAGCTGTTATTGTAAGAGAATTCTGCGTAAGGCAGACTTTCATCCCAACTAGCTCCATAGTCTAGAGCGCATGCTCTCAACATATCTTCAAGAATCTGGTTGGTCCTTTCTGTTTGTCCATCAGTCTGAGGATGAAAAGAAGTGCTGAATTCCAACCTCGTTCCCAATGACTCATGTAGTTGCCTCCAAAAATGAGAAGTGAACTGAGTTCCCCTATCGGACGCAATACTCTTGGGAACTCCATGCAGACATACAATCCTACTCATATAGATCTTCGCTAACTTAGCACTTGTATAGGTTGTCTTCACGGGTATGAAATGAGCCACTTTAGTTAGGAGATCTACTACTACCCAAATAGAATCATATCCTGACCAAGTCCTTGGCAATCCAGTGATGAAATCCATGCCAATCTTGTCCCACTTCCAATCAGGAATAGGTAGCGGTTGTAGCAATCCTGCTGGTTTCTGATGTTCCGCCTTCACTCTACTACATACATCACACAAAGCAATATGTTCGGCGATGTCCTTCTTGAGATTATTCCACCAAAATCTTTCCTTCATATCCATGTACATTTTGGTGTTACCCGGATGAATGGAATATGGTGAGTTGTGTGCTTCTTGTAGAATCAGTTTCCGAAGCTCCGGATCTTGCGGAACACAGATACGTTTTCCATACCATAAAGTACCTTGTCCGTCTTCATGGAATCCTTTGGCTTTTCCTTTACCAATCTTTTCCTTAATCTCTTCAATTTCCTTATCTTTGTTTTGGGCTTCTTTGATTTTGTCCAACAAAGTGGGTTGAACATCCAATGACATGAGATGTCCCTCAGGCACAATCTCCAATCTGAGATCTCTAAATTGGGCACACAGATCATCTGGCAACTCTCCCTTAGTAAGGCCATTCACAAAAACCTTACGGCTTAGAGCATCTGCTACAACATTTTCTTAACCGGGGTGGTATTGCAAACTCAAGTCATAGTCCTTGATGAGTTCTAGCCATCTTATTTGTCATGTTGATTTCTTTCTGGGTGAAGATATACTTCAAACTTTTGTGATCTGTGAACACTTCACATCGCTTTCCCAAAATATAATGTCTCCATGTTTTGAGTGCATGAACAACAGAGGCTAACTCTAAATCATGAGTTGGGTAATTTACCTCATGAGTTTTGAGTTGTCTCGAGGCATAAGCCACAACCTTTCCTTCTTGCATTAGAAATGCACCTAATCCATGATGAGATGCATCATAATACACTTGGAAATCTTTCTCCAAATCTGGCAGACATAAGACTGGTGCTATCACTAGTCTCTTCTTTAATTCTTGGAAACTAAGTTCACATCCTTTAGACCAAGCAAATTTCTTATCCTTCTTTAGCAACTTTGTCATAGGCTTAGCTACTTTGGAGAAATTCTCAATAAATCTTCTGTAGTATCCTACCAAGCCAAGGAAACTACGAACCTCTTTCACTGACTTAGGAGATTCCCACTCCGTTACAGCTGACACTTTTGCGGGATCAACTTATACACCATCTCCTGACACAACATGTCCAAGAAATCCAACTTCATTTAGCCAAAATTCACACTTGCTGAATTTGGCATACAGCTTATGCTCTCTAAGCTTCTCAAGTATCAAACGCAAATGTCCTTCATGCTCTTCTTTGCTCTTGGAGTAAATCAAAATGTCATCGATGAGAACGACAACAAACTTGTCAAGGAACTCCATGAACACCTTGTTCATCATATTCATGAAGTAAGCTGGTGCATTGGTCAAACCAAATGGCATCACGGTGTACTCATACAATCCATACCTAGTGGTGAAAGTTGTCTTAGCTATTTCTTGTTCTCTTATTTTAAGCTGAAAATAACCTGACCGAAGATCAATCTTTGAGAATACACAAGCTCCTTCTAACTGATCAAACAAGTCATTGATTCTAGGCAAAGGATATTTGTTCTTGATAGTCACCTGATTGAGTGAACGATAATCAATACATAACCTTTGACTTCTATCTTTATTTTCCACAAACAAGACTGGTGCTCCCTAGGATGAAGAACTTGGTTGAATAAATCCTTTCTGCAACTTTTCTCCAAGTTGATTCTTGAGTTCTTTCAACTCATCAACTGACATCTTGTAAGGTCTCTTTGCTATTAGTCCTGATCCTGGTAGCAAATAAATCAGAAATTCCACATCTCTATCTGGTGGCATTCCCGACAATTCTTCCAGAAACACATCCTGATATTCACTCACAATTGGCACACTGTCTATGCTAACCCCCTTAAGAGAATTTAGCTTACTCCCTTTCGGTTCAAAGTTAGTCTTGAATCTAATCCTTTTGTTTTCTGGACTTGTGAGTGTGACAGTATGGTTGGCACAATCTAGCACTCCCTTGTGATTAGTCATCCAGTCCATTCCCAAAATGACATCCAATCCTTGGGAATTTAGGATTATCAGATTAACGGGAAACTTATACTTCCCAAACTCTATGACTAGATCATGACATCCTGAGTTCACTATCATTTCTCCGCCAGGAGAACTTACTTTTATAGGACACCCAATAGTTTCTACTGGTAGTTCATTTCTTTAAACAAATGATCTTGATATGAATGAATGAGATGCGCCAGTATCAAAGAGAACAAATACTAGAATAGAATTGAGTTTGAACTTACCAGCAACAACATCAGGTTCCTCATAGATTTCTTCCACATTGAAAAATATTTTAAAAATCAAATAAAGTTTATTTTGAGTATCTTGATCTTATTTAAGTTTCAGTACTATACACTTTCTTGTTTAGTGTAGAAAAATCATCACATGTCATTTGCATGCATGCATATATTTTTTCTTGTATATTTTTGATATGTGAGTTTGGTGCCATTATTTTATGTGTAGATTTTGGTGCAAATAGTGATTGTGGTTGTGAAGATTGTTGCTACTCCCCAAACTACCAAGGCAAGTGGTGCTTCATGTTTTTATCCCTATAATTTTACCTATGCATTAGAAATATTTTGTATAGGACTTGCATGAATATTTTGCTAAGTATCTATATGCTATGCTTGGGAAATCCTAGTAGTTGTAGAATTGTTAGAATTTGCACCAAAATCTACAATTCTTCCTTGGTAAGAATTGCTGGATATTACCACCAATTCATCGAGAACTTCTCCAAGATAGCCAAGCCTATGACTGATCTTCTTAAGAAAGATAATAATTTTGAATGGTCAGAAAAAGAAGAAGAAAGCTTCCAAGCTTTGAAAACTAAGTTAACCACTTCTCCTGTGCTTGTCCTTCCGGACACAAGTAAGGATTTTGTCATCTATTGTGATGCCTCTCATCAAGGGCTCTGTTGTGTGCTGATGCGAGATGGTCATGTATTGACCTATGCTTCTCGGAAGTTGAAGCCACATGAGAACAATTATCCAACCCATGATCTCTAACACCCTGCTGTTGTTCATGCTCTCAAGAAATGGAGAAATTATCTCATCGGTAACCGTTGCGAACTTTATTCGGATCATCAAAGTCTAAAGTATCTCTTTACCCAGCCAGATCTGAATCTCAGGAAAAGACGATGGTTGGAAGTCATCAAAGATTATGATTTGGGTCTCAACTATCAACCCGGCAAAGCCAATGTCGTTGCTGATGCGCTGAGTCAGAAGTCTTACTGCAATAACCTGATGATTTCACAATCCCAACCTGCTCTCTATGAGGAAATCAGGCGTCTTAACCTTGAAGTGGTTCCTTGTGGATTCCTTGCTAACCTTGAAATAAAATCTTCTCTGGAGGACCAAATCAAGGAAGCTCAAAAACAAGACGATGAGGTCACCAAGATCAAGGAACGTGTTGCAAGTGCTGAAGCTAAATGTTTCTCCAGCAATGATCAAGGTACCCTCTATTTTGGTAATCGGCTAGTGGTCCCAAACAGTCGGAAAATCAAAGAGATAATCCTACTAGAAGCTCATGAATCCCCCCTGTCCATTCATCCTGGTGGTACCAAGATGTACTGTGATATCCATCAAAGATTCTGGTGGAGTGGAATGAAACCAGAAATAGCTCGCTTTGTTGCAGAATGCAACGTTTGTAATCGTGTGAAGGCTGAACACCAAAGACATGCTGGACTTCTTCAGCCATTCCGAATTCTTGAGTGGAAATGGGATTAAATTGGTATGGATTTCATTACTAGACTCCCAAAGAAACAAACAGGAAATGATGCCATATGGGTAATAGTTGATCGGTTATCCAAAGTCGCTCATTTTCTTCCGATTCAAGAAAATATCCATGCTGGTCAAATGGCTGACTTATACATCTCTTGGATCATTGTTCTTAATGGTGTTCCCAATAAGATCATCTCTGATCCTGGAATTTTGTTTACTTCCAAATTCTGGAAAAGTTTGCAAGAAGCTATGGGAACTCATGTCTCTTTCAGCACAACTTATCATACTAAAACCTATGGTGAAACCAAGAGATTGAATCAAATTCTTGAAGATATGCTCAGAGCGTGTTATATATCCTTTGGAAAGAACTGGGAAAAATGGCTTCCTTTTGCTGAGTTCTCCTACAACAACAGTTTCCAATCCAGTTTGAGTATGGCACCTTTCCAATTCGTGTACGGAAGAACATGTCGAACATCGCTGAATTGGACAGAAACTGACGAAAGATAATTCTTTGGTCCGGATATGATCCAAGAAGCAGAAGATCAAGTTCGCATAACTCAAGAGCATCTGAAAGCCGCTCAATCTCGTTAGAACACCAACTATGATTGTCATAATGTTGAAGTTCATATGAAGTTGGTGATAAAGTTTACCTCCGAGTCACTCCTCTGAAGGGTGTCCATAGATTCGGTATCAAAGGAAAATTGGCTCCTCGTTATGTTGGTCCCTTTCGCATTCTCTCCAAGCGAGGTGAGCTAGCCTACCAATTGTAACACCCTCAGAATCGACCCTATGCAAGTTTCAGCGCTTCCCGCCAAACCCGCATAGAAACGATTCAAAGGTGCCCACCAGGCACTTTCATGTCCAAGGCAATATAAGGTTGCAAGGGATATCACGGGTACGAAAACTAGAGCATCGCAACACAGATAGCAATAGATCAACAGGAGGAAATAAAGACTATAAAAGTAAGATAGGTAGAAAGGGGGAGGTGCTCGCCTGAAAAACATTGTCGAAGGTTCAACCGAAGATCGGGGCGAAGCTCACATCAACTCAACGGCCCAATCCGCGAAGAAGTAGAACACTAGAAGAAACACCGGATGAACTATTTAATACTACGGCAAAAGATCGGGCATGATGCATGTATGATGTATGACATGGCAAGGATGCGATGCAATTAGGCCATATTAAGCGGAACCGGGGTCCCGATAATTATTTAGATGGTTCATGTTATTTATCTACCCCGCAAATTAAATGTTGTATTAACAAGGCAAGATAAGTTACCGGCTCGCTACACATATTTAAATGAGGCCAATATAAGACTAGATTTTCCCGCATATGGGCCCCATATTTAATTATATGGTGAATCGGCATAAGGCCCCCAAACCACAGACAAATATGCATGCAACATGACAATTTAATATGCAACAATTTATATAGATGGCATTTATAAAAATAGGGTTCTCGGATAAGGGTCACACATTGAGGGGTCTCGGCGAACTTGGTTCCGGGGTTCGGGGTCGGGTCTCAGGGTTCAGGGTTCGACGGGATCGTTCTCGGACTCCGGGATTTAGGGTCTTCGGATCGGGGAAGTAGATCTTGTCGCACGAGCGTCAATGCTTCCGGGAAGGAGAACTTGTCGTCCAGGGTCTCGGTGTCCGGGGTGAAGTACTCGGCGTCCTCGAGGGAGTACTGGTCGTATCCGTGAAGGAGATCATGTCGGTCCACGGGGTTCGGCCTTCGGGGCGATCTTGGCGTCGGGTTCTCGACTTCGCATCCTCGAGGAAGTGCCTGTCGCACATGTGGTCTTCGGGTCCAGGTAGAAGAGCTCGTCGTCCGGGGGTTCTCTGGGTCCGTGATTTTTGGGTAGCTAGTCTTGGCGTTCCGGGAAGAAGAACTCGTCGCTCCAGGAGAAGATCTTGATACTCCGGTCTATTGTCGACCTCCGGATACCGCGAGTCTATGGCGTTGTTTTTCTCGGGCGGCTCCATGTACATCCTTCGGAATACACGGCATCAAGCCGGTCTTGTCGGCGAGATCTTAACACATCTTGTTACCGAAACTAGATGGTTGGCGACGGCGATACAGGTGGCGGGGCAGAGGTGCTCGGTCTTGGACGGTTGCAGGGCGGCGCCGGCGGCGAGGCACGTGAGAGGCAGCGCTGGCGCGCTCCTGGGGACGCGCACAGGGGAGGTCGGCGGTGGCGGCCAGCACTCGCGAGAAGAGGAGGCGGCTCCGGCGGTGGCAGAGGAGCTGCTGGAGGCCGGAGGGAGGGCGACGGCGAGGCCGCGCGGCCGGAGGCGGCGGGGGTCGCGGTCGGGGCGAACGGCGAGGAGGGGCCGCAGGGCGAGCGGCGGCGGAGAGGCGGTCGCCGGCGAGCGCGGAGGCGGGGACGCGGCCCGCGGCGGCGGTGGAGGCCGGGAAAAGGGACGGTAGCGGCCGGCGGGCCGGCGCCGGGGGAGGCCGGAGGCGGAGCTTGGCGCGGAGGAGGCGGGGCCGGAGGAGGCCGGAGGTGGCCGGCGGAAGGACGAAGGGGCGGCGCCTGGCGCGGTGGCGGCCGGCGGAGAGAGAGAGAGGATGGGGAGGGGAGCCGGCGAGGAGAGGACGAGGAGGGGTGGGACCGGGGCGTGGGGCCGGGGCGTGGGGCCGGGGTGGGAGTCGGGTTGACCGGTTGGGGCAGGCGGGTGGTGTGGGGTGGGACCGGGGGACAGGGAGAGGGGGGCTGTGGCGTGTGTGTGTTTGTGTGGTCAGGGGAGAGGGAGAGAGAGTAGGGGATTGGTGAGGTGGCGGGGTGTGTGATGAGGTGGAGGGAAGGTGAGGTGGCAGGCTAGGATAGGTGGGTAGACTAGGTTCGGGTAGGAAAAGGATTTTAGGTTGTAGGTGGACCGTTTGGTTTGCACTGGGGGTGGCCAACTGGGTCGGATCGGCCCGGTTCGGCTGCCCCCTAAAAATAATTAAATATTTTGTTTGTTTAAAACAGGGCTTTTGCAAACCGATAGCAGACAAAACAAAATAATCCGGAGACCCGGGTTTTGCGATTGGAACATAGACGGGGCGCTTAGAAAACAAGAACAGGTTTTTCCGCAAATAGTTTTATGCAAGCAAATGCAAGATGATGACGATGCTCAAATGCAATGTGGCATGATGACATGAGAA
Source organism: Avena sativa (assembly GCA_916181665.1). Lineage (NCBI taxonomy): Eukaryota > Viridiplantae > Streptophyta > Magnoliopsida > Poales > Poaceae > Avena > Avena sativa. The sequence continues at coordinate 346,428,381 of OV702285.1, read as the reverse complement.
TGCGGTCATGATGATGCAATGCACAAAAACAACGCGATTTTCTAGTAGTGGTTTTGCGGGATGCCACAATTCGACACCACTAACAATGGATCTCGCCCTCGAGATCCGCCTCATGGTACCGGAAGGAAGGTCGGCGATCTGCGTCTTCTCGCTTCGTGTAGATCCTCGCGACACCACTAACAAGAGGTCGTTGTCCGTGATCGTCGAGAGAACACTCCGGGAGCAAAAGGTCGAAGGTAGAGGTACCAACAAATAAAGCCACCTCTAGCTTCCGTGGACGGAGTAAAATTGCTGGATCCACTGATTCGATGTACAAGAGCGAATGATAAGAGTAGTCGGATGGTGATCAGTCCATCGCGCACCCAAACCATTACTCTGCACACGAATAGGCGGGTTATGCAACCAACTCTCGGAAGCAGACTGAAGATCTCGACAAACGAGGTTCGGAACAAAGGAGTGATGCAGACTCTGCATCGGATCTGGCGTAGATGATGTCGTTGCGTCGGAAACACCGGAAGGCACAAACAAAGAACAACGAATGGTACCACAGACGAAGGATTCCTCGGATAGCATGAAGACCAGATGTAGCAACACCGTTACCGAAGGAGGAAGCGAAACCCTGAAGGTACGACGGAACCCAACCACGAGAAATCCTGGACTCGAAGAAAAGATAAGAGAGCAGATTCAAAACACGCAGAGTTGAGAGGAGAGCAGCAGAGGGTTAAGGAGTAAAATCAGACCTAATCAGAACTATCCAACCGATTTTGCAAAAATAGTTTTGACACTCTACTTCGGCCGTTAGCTAGGTTATCCTACAGGCTGGACTTGTGGGGTATCGCAACTGCTGAGCTCTGATACCACTCTGTAACACCCTCAGAATCGACCCTATGCAAGTTTCAGCGCTTCCCGCCAAACCCGCATAGAAACGATTCAAAGGTGCCCACCAGGCACTTTCGTGCGGGTGGAAAACGAAGTAATAACATTACACAACAGTCCTCGATGGGACCCACAGAACAGATATATATACAACAGCGACTCAATGAGTCAAGAATACAGATATAATACACAAGGATCCAAATCACCTTGAAACGATAGAGCGTCCAGCTACGGACAAGATGCAAATGGGGCTAAGAGCCCTGAAGAATAACCAATGGCGTCCATAACCCTGCCCAGGCCAAGCCGGAAGGGTAACCCTGCTAACGACGTCGATCTCAAGACCTGCTTAAACAAAAGGGGTGCCGACAAAGGGCAAAGGAAAAAGAGGAGCGTCAGTACTGAGGCCAGTACACGGCGAGGCTAGAATTCGGCGGTCCTCGCCTACATAGGTATGGTGGACTGAAGCGGCAGCGGCAGCGTGCACTGAACACCCTATAGAGACTCGATACAACTGGCGGCTGTCAGAGAGGGGTAAGAAAGACCTATTCGGAACCAACCTGATACTACCATCAAACAAACCCATCATGGTGTTTCCCCCTCGAGACCAAACGAGGAAGTCAACCGAGGAACTCACACCGTTGGCAGTTTTATTTGTTCAGTTATCCTTGTAGCAATTACTAGTCAGGTATAGATAACCATCCTGATAAAATAAGCAGTGGGCACTTTTATTTAACCATTCCATTGTAGTTACAACACTTACTAGTCAGATACAATTAGCATGAGATATCCCAAAACCCAGAAGTTGTTGGTACTTTTATTTAGCCATTCCGTTGTAGTTGCAATACTTACTAGTCAGGTACAATGGTCGCAAGCGACAACCCAAACAAGCAATTGTTGGCAGTTTTATTTAGCCATTCCATTATAGTGAAGCTGATTACTAGTCATTATAAAGTCAAATTTATAGCACTACTTTAGTTATAGTTGTCTATGATCGAGATACTGTGCTCCAAGTCGTCCATAACCGCGGACACGGCTTTCAGAAAGTTTTACCCTGCAGGGGTGCACAAATAGCAACACACACTCGATCAACCTCGGAAAAACCAAATAAAAACCAAAAGAGGCTTTCACGACAAAGAAATCACAGGATTCAGAATTATTTCAGGGGGCCACCCCATTGAGTACACCCGCAACGAAGCTAGCTGACTCCAAGACGGACTCAAGGTTTGCGTCAATGGCTGTAAACGACTGGGAACCCAAAACTGGGCTTGGCGATACTGTGAAAACACTCCGCTTTCCTAAACAGTACAGTGTGCTATCCATCGCACAATCGTAATAAAGCAGTAAAGCATGGCATAAGTACAGGATAGTAAATAAAACCTCAAACTAGTTTGTGGCCCCAAGAAATAAGAATGAATCAAGCTCTGGCTCAGGGGGGTCCCATAATTCCCCCGTATGTGGATAGCGCGAATATTCAAGGAACAGGTATCAAGTACTCGGGGTCCTACGGGACACAAGTGGACGGTTAACAACCAAATAACATCTATTGCCCACCTGTGCCTCTGCTTACCTACTTCAATTTTAGTTATTAAACAGTAATTAAAGTAAACGATAATTAAAGCCATGATCATCTACAACATTAAACATGCGGCAATACTCCAACAACTGGGGTACTTGACGACACGCAACCGCACTTGAGCAAGCGACTATGACGCGCAGGTCCAACTATCTACCAAACAACAGGTAATAGGATGTGTCCAAGGCATTATAAGGTTGCAAGGGATATCACGGGTACGAAAACTAGAGCATCGCAACACAGATAGCAATAGATCAACAGGAGGAAATAAAGACTATAAAAGTAAGATAGGTAGAAAGGGGGAGGTGCTCGCCTGAAAAACATTGTCGAAGGTTCAACCGAAGATCGGGGCGAAGCTCACATCAACTCAACGGCCCAATCCGCGAAGAAGCAGAACACTAGAAGAAACACCGGATGCACTATTTAATACTACGGCAAAAGATCGGGCATGATGCATGTATGATGTATGACATGGCAAGGATGCGATGCAATTAGGCCATATTAAGCGGAACCGGGGTCCCGATAATTATTTAGATGGTTCATGTTATTTATCTACCCCGCAAATTAAATGTTGTATTAACAAGGCAAGATAAGTTACCGGTTCGCTACACATATTTAAATGAGGCCAATATAAGACTAGATTTTCCCGCATATGGGCCCCATATTTAATTATATGGTGAATCGGCATAAGGCCCCCAAACCACAGACAAATATGCATGCAACATGACAATTTAATATGCAACAATTTATATAGATGGCATTTATAAAAATAGGGTTCTCGGATAAGGGTCACACATTGAGGGGTCTCGGCGAACTTGGTTCCGGGGTTCGGGGTCGGGTCTCATGGTTCAGGGTTCGACGGGATCGTTCTTGGACTCCGGGATTTAGGGTCTTCGGATCGGGGAAGTAGATCTTGTCGCACGAGCGTCAATGCTTCCGGGAAGGAGAACTTGTCGTCCAGGGTCTCGGTGTCCGGGGTGAAGTACTCGGCGTCCTCGAGGGAGTACTGGTCGTATCCGTGAAGGAGATCATGTCGGTCCACGGGGTTCGGCCTTCGGGGCGATCTTGGCGTCGGGTTCTCGACTTCGCATCCTCGAGGAAGTGCCTGTCGCACATGTGGTCTTCGGGTCCAGGTAGAAGAGCTCGTCGTCCGGGGGTTCTCTGGGTCCGTGATTTTCGGGTAGCTAGTCTTGGCGTTCCGGGAAGAAGAACTCGTCGCTCCAGGAGAAGATCTTGATACTCCGGTCTATTGTCGACCTCCGGATACCGCGAGTCTACGGCGTTGTTTTTCTCGGGCGGCTCCATGTACATCCTTCGGAATCATTGGCATCAAGCCGGTCTTGTCGGCGAGATCTTAACACATCTTGTTACCGAAACTAGATGGTTGGCGTCGGCGATACAGGTGGCGGGGCAGAGGTGCTCGGTCTTGGACGGTTGCAGGGCGGCGCCGGCGGCGAGGCACGCGAGAGGCAGCGCTGGCGCGCTCCTGGGGATGCGCACAGGGGAGGTCGGCGGTGGCGGCCAGCACTCGCGAGAAGAGGAGGCGGCTCCGGCGGTGGCAGAGGAGCTGCTGGAGGCCGGAGGGAGGGCGACGGCGAGGCCGCGCGGCCGGAGGCGGCGGGGGTCGCGGTCGGGGCGAGCTCGGGCGGCGACGGTGGGGGCGAACGGCGAGGAGGGGCCGCAGGGCGAGCGGCGGCGCAGAGGCGGTCGCCGGCGAGCGCGGAGGCGGGGACGCGGCCCGCGGCGGCGGTGGAGGCCGGGAAAAGGGACGGTAGCGGCCGGCGGGCCGACGCCGGGGGAGGCCGGAGGCAGAGCTTGGCGCGGAGGAGGCGGGGCCGGAGGAGGCCGGAGGTGGCCGGCGGAAGGACGAAGGGGCGGCGCCTGGCGCGGTGGCGGTCGGCGGAGAGAGAGAGAGGATGGGGAGGGGAGCCGGCGAGGAGAGGACGAGCGGGGTGGTGAGGCAGAGGGGGAGCGGGAGAGGGAGAGAGAGGAAGGAGAGAGCGGGGCCTGCGGGGTGGGACCGAGGCGTGGGGCCGGGGCGTGGGGCCGGGGTGGGAGTCGGATTGACCGGTTGGGGCAGGCGGGTGGTGTGGGGTGGGACCGGGGGACAGGGAGAGGGGGGCTGTGGCGTGTGTGTGTTTGTGTGGTCAGGGGAGAGGGAGAGAGAGTAGGGGATTGGTGAGGTGGCGGGGTGTGTGATGAGGTGGAGGGAAGGTGAGGTGGCAGGCTAGGATAGGTGGGTAGACTAGGTTCGGGTAGGAAAAGGATTTTAGGTTGTAGGTGGACCGTTTGGTTTGCACTGGGGGTGGCCAACTGGGTCGGATCGGCCCGGTTCGGCTGCCCCCTAAAAATAATTAAATATTTTGTTTGTTTAAAACAGGGCTTTTGCAAACCGATAGCAGACAAAACAAAATAATCCGGAGACCCGGGTTTTGCGATTGGAACATAGACGGGGCGCTTAGAAAACAAGAACAGGTTTTTCCGCAAATAGTTTTATGCAAGCAAATGCAAGATGATGACGATGCTCAAATGCAATGTGGCATGATGACATGAGCATGCGGTCATGATGATGCAATGCACAAAAACAACGCGATTTTCTAGTAGTGGTTTTGCGGGATGCCACACCAATTGGATCTACTGTCAACCTTTCCAGAAGTTCTTGATGTCTTTCATGTGTCTCAACTCAAACGTTTCTTCAAAGATCCCATTCCTAGTGTTGACCATGAAACTTTGGATCTCCAAGATGATCTAACATACCGGGAATACCCTATTCGTATTCTTGATGAAACCAAGAGAAAAACTCATCACCAAACCATCAAGATCCTGAAAGTTCAATGGTCCCATCACTCTGAGTTAGCAACAATCTAGGAACACGAAGACCATCTTCGATCTGAGTACCCTCCCTTCTTCTCTCAAACCTAGGAATCTCGGGTCGAGATTCTTGTAAGTGTGGTAGAGATGTAACATACCACCCTTTTTGTAATATTAATAAAGACATGGTTGAGCATTGCATACATGCATTACAATTGCACCTTGTTTTAATCAAAGAAAAATAAATAAAAACCCTAATTCCCTCTCTCTACTTGAAACCTTTCAAATGGTTTTGAAATATTTTGAAAACCCCGAAACCTATGGAGCCCATTGGATTCAAAGGGCCTCTCTACTAATTTTGATATGTTTGCAAAGTTCTTGTATTTTGGAAATATCCAAAATAGATTAGAAATGAAAATACAAAAGAGATAAAAGGAAAACAGAAATAGAAAAATGTTTCCGAAAATAAAAACTATCCTTAATCTAACCGGGCCGCAACCCAGCTTCTCCCCTTCCCTCTCGCAATTCTTTGCCGCTCGCACGTGCGTCACAGAGGCCCATCTTGGCCCAAGACAGCCCGGCTGCAGCCCTATACCGGTTCGACCCCCTTTCCTCTTCGTCGTCTTCGACAACGATGGAGAGTAGCTCCGGGTCTCCGGTGATGCCATACGCCGGCCGCTCATGCCAAGATTCCCTTCGCCACCCCTAGAGCCTACAAGAACCCCGCCGACACTATGGAGAAACCCTACACACCACTCCCTCCCCCTCTTCCTTATCCTCCCGCCATGGCCGACGAACCCTAGTCACAGTCACCACCGTCCTCGTAGACTCCGGCCACCCCAGCCCAAGCCGAGGCCACCGTTGAACTCCCCTTGCTCAACTTGTTCCCCCTAGCTACCTCACGCTCGCACGCACCCCCAATGGTCCGAACCGACACCTCCGTCCGCCGCCAGTCGCCATCGATCCTCGCCGTCCTGGTGCTCGCCTAGCCTCACCACCAAGGTCGAAACGATCCTGGTTAGCTCCTGAGCCACATGGTTCTCTCTTTTTACTCCCTCTCCCTCTGTCGCGGCCTCCCTGTGCGAGCCCGACCCCGCCGCCATAGTAGCTCACCGCCAGCCATGCTCTGGCGACCAAAACCAGGCGGGGCTAGAGCTGGCTTGCTCGTCTCCTCCGTGCGGTTCCAACGCGCCCAGCCGCGTGTTGGAGATATGCCCTAGAGGCAATAATAAATGTAGTTATTATTATATCTTTGTGTTTATGATAAATGTTTACATTCATGCTATAACAGTATTAACCAGAAACACTAATACTTGTGTGATTTGTAAACTAAATTAGAGTCCCTGGTAAAGCCTCTTCATAATACTAGCTTGTTGATTAATAGATGATCATGGTTTCTTGATCATGAAAATTTGAGATGTTGTTAATAAAAAGGTCATATCATTAGGAGAATGGTATGATGGACATACTCCTATAGATAAGCATAGCATAAAGATCAAGTCATTTTAATAGTTCAATTGCTATAAGCTTTCTGATACATAGTAACATAATTCCTTCGACCATGAGATCATGCTAATCGCCATCACCGGAAGGATGCTTTTATGACATTAAACACCACACCGTAACTGGGTGGCTATAAAGGTGGCATTGAGTGTTCGGAAAGTATGGGTTGAGGCACATGGATCAAGAGTGGGATTTGTCCATCCATATGACGGATAGATATACTCTAGGCCCTCTGGGTGGAATGTCATCTAATTGGCTTGCAAGCATGTAACTGGCTCACAAGGGATCACGTACCACGGGAACGAGAAAAGAGTACTTATCAGTAACGAGGTTGAACTAGGTATGCAGAGATACCGACGATCAAAACCTCAGATAAGTAAACTATCGTGAGACAAAGGGAAATTGGTATCATATGTAAGTGGTTCATTCGATCGTAAAGTAATCGTAGAAATATGAGGGAGCCATATGAATTTCCAGATTCCTCTATTGGTTATTGATCAGAGAAGTGTCTTGGTCATGTCCGCATAATTCACGAACCGTAGGGAGACACACTTAAGGATTCGATGTTGTTGAGTAGTTATGGAATGATGAGTAAGAGACCGAATGTTGTTTGGAGTCTCGGATGGGATCCGGGATATCACGAGGAGATCCAGAATGGTCCGGAGAATAAGATTCATATAAGGAAAGTACTGTTTCGGAGTTGGGGAATGATTCCGGTGTTTTCACCAGGAATGTTCTAGAAGGATCCGGAAGGTCCGGCACTCCGGAGGGAAGGGTACATGAATGTGTCATGACAATGTGGAATGGTTGCATCATGTACTAGGTCACTTGGCTGGTCGAAATAAAGGAAGAAATCAAATCGTAGTTTCAAAGTCAAACGCCAATTTGAAAAAGTCAAACGACAAGTTTGCTTGGTGGAGGGAGAGTAGGAAACCTACTTGGGGAGGAAGTCCTCCTCCCTCCACCCGCCGGCCAAGGAGGCCAAGTTGGGGGAGGACTCCCTCCTCCCAACCGGCCACCCTCCACCTATATAAGGAGGGGTAGGGCTCCCCTACCCCTCACACCCAAAAACCCTAGCCCTCTCCTCTAGTCGCCGGCGCCACCACCTCCTTGTGTCGCCGCCTAGGGCACCTCCAAATCGACGAGTTGGGGTGATCCCCAAACCCTAGCCACCTGCTACACTTCCCCTTGGTGCCTCTGAACCCTATATCACCAAAGGCCTCTCTCATAGTCCACCATAATCGCTCCGGCTTAAGGCGAAGCCCTACGAGATCTCCCCTCTACTTCCGGTGTCACGCCGTCATGCTGCTGGAATCGCGAGGAGAGTGCTACAACCTCCGCTGCCTGCTGGAACAAGGGAGAGGAAGGTCTTCATTGGGTACCGAACGTGTGACCGACTGCGGAAGCGCTGCCGGAACGCAGCGCCGGAAGGATCGTCTACGTGATCTTGAGATCAACAAGAGTACGACTACATCACCCACGAGAATCTGCTCTCGGTAACCACTCTGGAATCTTCGAGGGTGAGTTCCTCTATCGACTCTTTGCTACAATCTAGTAGATAGATCTTGGCTTGTTTGTTTGCATGCGGTAGAAATTTCTTGTTTTCCATGCTACAAACCCCTACAGTGGTATCAGAGCCGTGTCTATATGTAGATCTGTTGCACGAGTAGAACACAATGGTCATTGTGGGCGGTGGTGCTTTTATTATCAATTGCGTTTTGTGTACTTTGCATCTTGCGGTTAACCTTACATGACGTTGTTCATGAGACTTTCTCCACGCTCAACATGCAACTTGTATTGCATAAGTGGCTTTGCGGGTGTCTGTCTCTCCCACTATAGTATAGATCCAATTTACAACGGGCACTTGATAGTTCAAACATCAACGTTGTGGTTCTTGTTCGTAAGGTAGATCGACACTTATTGAAAGCCCCAAACCACGTAAAATATGCAAAGAAAATTAGAGGCGTCTAACTTTGTTTTGCAGGGGTGTGTCGTGATGTGATATGGCCATGATTGTGATTATATTTGATGTATGCAATGTTCCTTATTGTAAGTTGGCAACCGGGAGGAGGCATCTGGTTGTCTTTAAATTCTGTTAAGACCCACGTGTCTATTCAAAGTAGTTGTAATAGTTGAAGCTGGTGGACGACAACCATGAAACGGCGCCATTGACCTTGACGCTATACCAGTGATGATGAAGATCATGTTCGTTCTTGAAGATGGAGATCGGAAGCACAAGAAGAAAGGCCATATCATATCACATATTATGAATTGCATGTGATGTTAATCCTTTATGCATCTTGTATTGCTTAGTTAACGACGGTAGCATTATAAGATGATCCCTCATGCACACAAATTTCAAGTTCCAAAGTGTTCGTCCTTAGTAAGCACTGTTGCTAAAGCTCGTTGTTTTGAAGCACCACGTGATGATCGGGTGTGTTAGATTTTGCGGGTGTATACAACATGAGCAAGCCAGATTTGCTCATGCGGAAGCTAAGGTTTGATCTTGACGAGCCTAGCATGTACAAACATGGTCTCGGAACATGGATCACCAAAAGGTAAAGCATGAGTCATATAGTAGATATGATGAACATGTTGATTGTTCGCCATTGAAGCTACATCAACTCTCGTGATGATCGGTTTTGATGTGGTGGATTTTGTTCATGTGATCACTAAAACAATGTGAGGGATATTGTTTTGAGTGGGAGTTCACCTAGATTAATTTAACTATTAATTAGAACTCAATTTGTCATAAACTTAGTCTAAACTATTGCAAATATGTTGTAGATATATGGCGGCCCCTACCATCAATTTTAATGCTTTCCTAGAGAAAGAAAAGTTGAAAAACAATAGAAGCAACTTCACGGATTGGTTCCGCAATTTGAGGATTGTCCTCAATGCTGGTAATTTGACCTATGTGCTGGATGCACCGCTGGGTGAACCACCTGCAGCTACTGCTACCGATGAAGTAAAGAATGTTTACCTCACTCGGAAGAATCAGTACTCCACAGTTCAGTGTGCTATATTGTATGGTTTGGAATCGGAGCTTCAAAAAAGGTTTGAGAATCAAGACCCATATGATATTGTCCGTGAACTCAAAATTATTTTTGAGACTCACGCGGCAGTTGAGAGTTATAAGGCTTCTGAAAAGTTCTTTAACTGCAAGATGGAAGAGCGCAGCTCCGTCAGTGAGCATGTGCTTAAGATGTCTGGGCACACAAACAAACTCCAAAGTTTGGGTATAGTGATTCCTAATGCTTTGGGGATTTACCGTGTCCTCCAATCACTACCACCAAGTTACAAGAACTTTGTGATGAACTACAATATGCAAAGCATGAACAAGACATTGCCAGAACTCTTCTCCATGTTGAAATCTGCAGAAGTGGAGATCAAGAAAGAGCATCAAGTGTTGTTGGTCAACAAGACCACCAAATTCAAGAAAGGCAAGTCTAAGCAAAAGGGAAACTTCAAGAAGGGTGGTAAGAAAGTTACCGCACCGACGAAGAAGACCAAGGCTGGGCCAAAGCCTGATACTGAGTGCTTTTACTACTAGGGAGAAGGTCACTGGAAGCGGAATTGCCCAAAGTACTTGGTGGATTTGAAGAACGGCAATATCAAGAAGAAAGGTATATCCGATATACATGTTATTGATGTGTATCTCACTAGTACTCGTAGTAGTGCCTGGGTATTTGATACTGGTTCGGTTGCTCATATTTGTAACTCGAAACAGGTACTGCAGAATAAAAGGAAGCTAGCGAAGAACGAGGTGACGATGCGCGTTGGAAATGGATCAAAGGTTGATGTGATCGCGGTCGGCACGCTACCTCTTCATCTACCATCGGGATTAGTTTTATACTTAAATAATTGTTTTTTGGTGCCTGCGTTGAGCATGAACATTATATCTGGATCATGTTTGTTGCGATATGGTTACTTGTTTAAGTCCGAGAATTATGGTTGTTCGATTTATATGAGTAATATGTTTTATGCACATGCACCTTTGATAGATGGTCTATTCTTATTGAATCTCGATAGTGGAAATACACATATTAATAACATTGAAGCTACACGTTTGAAATTGAGCGATAACTTGACCTATATGTGGCACTGTCGTCTTGGTCAGATTGGAGTGAAGCGTATGAAGAAACTCCATTCCGATGGACTTCTTGAATCACTTGAAAGATGCGAAGCATGTTTGATGGGTAAAATGACTAAGACTCCATTTTCTGGGAGGATGGAGCGAGCTACGGACTTATTGGAAATCATACATACCGATGTGTGTGGCCCAATGAGTGTAGCATCGCGTGGTGGTTATCGTTATGTTCTTACCTTCACGTATGACTTGAGTAGATATGGGTATATCTATTTCATGAAACATAATTCCGAAACTTTCGAGAAGTTTAAGGAATTTCAAAGTGAGGTAGAGAATCAACGTAACAAGAAGATTAAATTTCTACGTTCTGATCGTGGAGGTGAATATCTAAGTTTCGAGTTTGGTGAGCATTTAAAGGCATGCGGAATACTTTCACAATTGACACCGCCGGGAACACCACAGCGTAATGGTGTGTCTGAACATCGTAATCAAACTCTCTTAGATATGGTTTGTTCTATGATGTCACTTACAGATTTACCGCTATTGTTTTCGGGTTATGCATTAGAAACAGCCGCATTCACTTTAAATAGGGCACCATATAAATCCGTTGAAACGACACCGTATGAATTATGGTTTGGGAAGAAACCTAAATTGTCGTTCCTTAAAGTTTGGGGTTGTGAAGCTTATGTAAAGAAGTTACAGATGGACAAGCTTGAACCCAAAGCGGAAAAATGCGTCTTCATAGGATACCCGAAGGAAACTATTGGGTATACCTTCTATCATAGATCCGAAGGAAAAATCTTCGTTGCTAAGAATGGATCCTTTCTAGAGAAGGAATTTCTCACAAAAGAAGTGACTAGAAGGAAAGTAGAACTTGACGAGGTTGTTGAACCTTCTCTCGAACTTGCGAGTAACGCAACACCGGAAGTAGTTCCTATGGAGCCTACACCAATAAGAGAGGAAGCTAATGATGATGATCATGAAACTTCGGTTGAAGTTGCTACAGAACCTCGCAGGTCAACGAGAACTCGTACCACTCCTGATTGGTATGATCCCGTTATCAATGTCATGTTGGTGGATAACACCGATGACCCTGCGACATATGAGGAAGCGATGATGAGCCTAGATTCCAATAAATGGCAAGATGCCATGAAATCCGAGATTGTATCCATGTACGAAAACCATGTATGGACTTTGGTGGACTTACCGGATGGCCGGAAGGCTGTCGAGAACAAATGGATTTTCAAGAAGAAAACAGATGCTGATGGTAATGTTACTGTCTATAAATCTCGAGTTGTTGCAAAAGGGTTTCGAAAAATTCAAGGAGTTGACTACGATGAGACTTTCTCACCAGTAGCAAAGCTAAAGTCTGTGAGGATTATGTTAGCAATCGCTGCATATTACGATTATGAGATATGGCAGATGGATGTCAAAACGACATTCCTCAATGGATACATTGATGAAGAGTTGTATATGATGCAACCCAAAGGTTTTGTCGATCCTAAAGATGCTAACAAGGTATGCAAACTTCAACGGTCCATATATGGATTGAAGCAAGCATCCCGAAGTTGGAATCAACATTTTGATAAGGTAATCAAAAGTTTTGGTTTTATACAAACTTATGGAGAAGCTTGTATTTACAAAAAAGTGAGTGGGAGCTCTGTAGCATTCTTAATACTATATGTAGATGACATATTGTTGATTGGGAGTGACGTAGACCTTCTTAATAGTGTCAAAGAATATTTGGATAATAGTTTTTAAATGAAAGATCTTGGCGAAGCAGCTTATATATTAGGCATAAAGATTTATAGAAATAGATCGAGACGCCTAATATCATTGTCACAAAGTACATATTTGGACAAAGTTCTAAAGAGGTTTGGAATGGAAGATAGCAAGAAAGGGTTCTTGCCCATGTTGCCCAATACAACCTTGAGTAAAACTCAAAGTCCATCAACGACAGAAGATAGAGAAAGGATGAGTAAGACTCCCTATGCCTCAGCCATAGGATCTCTAATGTATGCCATGCTATGTACTAGACCCGACATTGCATATGCTGTTAGTTTGACTAGCAGATATCAAAGTGATCCAGGAGTGGATCATTGGACAACGGTCAAAAACATCCTTAAGTACTTGAGAAGAACTAAGGATATGGTTCTTTCTTATGGAGGTGATGAACAACTCGTTGTTAATGGTTACACTGATGCTAGTTGGAACACCGATCCGGATGATTCTAAATCTCAATCTGGATACGCGTTTCCCGGTCCTTTTCTTTTAGTGCTTCGACCCGAAGCGATAGCTTGACGCGTTTTCCGTGGATAAGATGGCAGCGCTCCAGCTCACTAAAGAATGGGACGGCAGTGGTCCGCCGGCAAGCTCGTTCTGATCTTTGAATGGTGCAGCAGTTAGCTGGAGAAGTGCAAAGCAAAGCGTTGTGGCGAGATCTTCAACTGAATCAGAATACATAGCTGCTTCGGAGGCTTCACAAGAAGCGATATGGATGAAGGAGTTCATTACAGAGCTCGGTGTGGTTCCAAGTGCGCTGGACCCAATGTCTATCTACTGTGATAACATGGGCGCCATAGCCAATGCGCAAGAACCAAGGTCACACAAGAAGCTGAAGCACATCAAGCTACGTTTTCACGCTATTTGAGAACATGTCCAAGATGGTGACATAAAGATTTGCAAAGTACACACAGATCTGAATGTGGCGGATCCGTTGACTAAACCTCTCCTGAGGGCAAAACATGACCAACACCAAACTGCCATGGGTGTTCGGTATATTACCATGTAATCTAGATTAGTTGACTCTAGTGCAAGTGGGAGTGTAACACCATGGTTCTGAAAAGACCGTAGCTTCTATGTGACATGCCAATCCCTGGATCGGTTCATTGGCTCACAATAGAATAAGATGAATAACATAGCAAAATATCCGTGTATCATAAATAACGAAGATCCAGAGTATCATTATTACAATAAAATCTTAGCTCAAGGCTAGCTCAATGTTATTCAAGTATCAACATAGATATAGTAAACCCTCCATTCTTCAAATTGCCCACAAGTGAACAAGTGCCGAGTGGAGTACCGTGGCCTAAATCGATTACTCAGAATCGGAATATCCTGCAACATGAAACGTAGCAGCCCCGAAGGGTCAGTACATGGAATGTATGGCAAGTAGAGCTATTAAAGGAGACAATAGTGCTAACATCTACATGCATATTTGGAAAGTGGAGTTGTGGCTAGCTTGCATTTGGAAATACCTTTGTCCTACTTTCATAAACAGTTTTTGATTTTCTTTGAAAAGATCCCAATTAATTTAAACCAACCACATTAAAGCAATTATGAGATTGGAATGAGCGAGAAATAGGTCATGGAATCAATATCAAGCAACTCAGATGTCCAGAACCGGGGACACGGCTAATCGATTAGATTATACACCCTGCAGGGGTTAGTACACTTTACCCATGTGACTTGGCCAACCCAGCTCGTACCATCACTCTCATTTTGGGTGGTGATAGGGAGAAGTCCAAGAAGAGACCATTCGAAAAGTAGCTCCCCAATCCCGACGCGCACCAGTCCGACCTACCAAAATTCTACATCTCTGGATACGCGGTTTCGAGTTACCACAACCTACTGAGTCCAACCAACCGCCCATTTCATTATTGGCACATGGTTGTACACGTAAGCTAAAAAATAAAGAAGCCAATCATTTTCTCTTGATACCTGGGTGCCTTTCCGCAATGATACCACCAAAAATTATCAATCCCATCACACCTAGGAGGTTCATTGATTAAGTTGTTTTAGTTTTCGAAAACCAGCACATTTAGAAACAACTTTCAATGATGTAACCCAGCCATCGTTCATCATAGCATGGCTAAGCACATCTACCAACGGTGGTTCATCTACAAGGAAGGCCCTACCACATAATAGGACATAGCATAGCGATAGTAATATCCTATACATGCTTATACAAAATACACGACAATGCATTAAAAATAGTAGGACAACATCATGAACAAGGTAGTATCTACTTGCCTTGGCTGTAGCGGTCGGAAGAACGATCCACACACGAGCAAGCGTTGAACTCGTCACAATCTACACGATACATTTGCAATCATAAACAAACCATCCACAATCATACGCAAACAAAGATGATGCGAGATGCATGCATGACAAGTGGATTGATGCTACAGCAGCATCACATAATCTTATTCCGTATAGCTACTGTATGCATGGATGGAAATTATTTTTAGCACAAAGAAAACAAGCATGCAATTTATAACGCTCAATAATAGAGCTTTAAACTAAATAATTCACCACTGCTAACATACTATTTGTAAATTCTTGGAAAAATTCTACTGTGTAGGCAACTCTAAATAGAAACAGTACCAATTGGAATTTCTCAAAAAGGATTTACATAACTCCCTGAGTAATTAAAATACTTCAGTAAGCCTTTAAATAGATTCTGCAAAAATTATTACTGTAAGCCTAACCTTTTAATTCACTTTGAGATTCCCATTGTTCTACTGATTCCAGGGACATCTTATTTGCAATTTTTGGAGTTAAAGAACTTATCCTATAAATTTATTACTCTAAAAAGGGCATTAACTCATTTAATTATTCAGGACAAAACCTTGCTGTAAAAGTGCAAAACAATGGTACATCAAGATTATACACGAGGCACTGATTCTACAAATATTTTATTTGCAATTTTTGGCCCAGTAGATCTAAACATATTAATTTTACAAGTTTTACTCAATTACTGCCATTTAAATAAATTTAAAAACTCATAGTCAAGGTTGACTGTTAACTGGCCTATGTGGCACGCTGACGTGGCGCTGACTGGGTCAGCGCCCTGGGATGACTTTTCAACAGTCCAATCTGGACCGTCCGATCAAGATTCGACGGCAGGGGGGCTCGCGGCGGCGAGGCTCACCTGAGCTGGCAGCGGCGGCGGTGAGACCGTGGCGGCGGCGGGGTCCTCGGCGATGGCAGGGCGGCGTTCGGCGTCGGGGTCCTCGGGGTGGGGTCGTCGGCGCGGAGGCGTCGAGCTCGTGGGGCGACGTCGGCGGGGTCCTGCGGGGGAGGAGGGGCGGTCAGCGGTGGCGGGGGAGGCCGCGGGGTCGCGAGGGGGCGAGGCGAGACTCACCGCGGTAATGGCGACGGCGATCGCGGATTCCGGCGAGGAATTCGCGGCGGCGTGAGGCGGCTCGGGCGGCGGTTGTTGGGGGGTTTTGGCGAGGGAGGCGAGGGCTTTAAGAGAGGGGGGTCGCGGCAGCCCGCGGGGTCCTGGTCATGGCCGAGTCAGCCTCGGCGTCCGTGCCAGCGCCGGCTCGCGCTGACGGGCGGGGCCCACATGGCAGCGGCACAGGGGGAGCGGGCGACGCTTAGTGCGCGTCGCGCGGGCGCGCTGCTGTTGCTGGCTGCTGCGCGGGCGCGCTGCTGCTGCTGTTGCTGGCTGCTGCGCGGCTGCTACGCTTATCTAGATCCTAGTCAAAAAAAATCAGACTTGCATATCTTTTGCTACGGAGCTCCGAATTGAGTGAATCAAAGTGCTACGGGTTCGTGGCGGAACCCTCTATCCACCTGAGCCATCCATACACCCAAAATATATAGTTTTTGACAGAGGCATGGTAAAACCAAGCGTCCAAGTGTAGGTGTCAAAATGCAAACGCAGGTGGTGTGTTTTGCCAAAATCTTTTCAAACCGAAATTTTGCAAGGATGATCATGATGCAATGCCATGAATGTTATGCAGTACCAAATCTAAAATTTGGGATGTGATAGGGAGACTGTTGGAGATATGCCCTAGAGGCAATAATAAATGTAGTTATTATTATATCTTTGTGTTTATGATAAATGTTTACATTCATGCTATAATAGTATTAACCAGAAACACTAATACTTGTGCGATTTGTAAACTAAATTAGAGTCCCTGATAAAGCCTCTTCATAATACTAGCTTGTTGATTAATAGATGATCATGGTTTCTTGATCATGAACATTTGAGATGTTGTTAATAACAAGGTAATATCATTAGGATAATGGTATGATGGACATACTCCTATAGATAAGCATAACATAAAGATCAATTCATTTTAATAGTTCAATTGCTATAAGCTTTATGATACATAGTAACCTAATTCCTTCGACCATGAGATCATGCTAATCACCATCACCGGAAGGATGCTTTGATGACATCAAACACCACACCGTAACTGGGTGGCTATAAAGGTGGCATTGAGTGTTCGGAAAGTATGGGTTGAGGCACATGGATCAAGAGTGGGATTTTTCCATCCATATGACGGATAGATATACTCTGGGCCCTCTCGGTGGAATGTCATCCAATTGGCTTGCAAGCATGTGACTGGCTCACAAGGGATCACATACCACGGGAACGAGAAAAGAGTACTTATCAGTAACGAGGTTGAACTAGGTATGCAGAGATACCAACGATCAAAACCTCGGATAAGTAAACTATTGTGAGACAAAGGGAAATTGGTATCGTATGTAAGTGGTTCATTCGATCGCAAAGTAATCATAGAAATATGTGTGAGCCATATTAATTTCCAGATTCCTCTATTGGTTATTGATCGGAGAAGTGTCTCGGTCATGTCCGCATAATTCACAAACCGTAGGGAGACACACTTAAGGACTCGATGTTGTTGAGTAGTTATGGAATGATGAGTAAGAGACTGAATGTTGTTCGGAGTCTCGGATGGGATCCGGGATATCACGAGGAGATCCGGAATGGTCCGAAGAATAAGATTCATATAAGGAAAGTCCTGTTTCGGAGTTGGGGAATGATTCCAGTGTTTTCACCAGGAATGTTCTAGAAGGATCCGGAAGGTCCGGCACTCCGGAGGGGAAGGGTACATGAATGTCTCACGACAATGTGGAATGGTTGCATCATGTACTAGGTCACTTGGCTGGGGGAAATAAAGGAAGAAATCAAATCCTAGTTTCAAAGTCAAACGCCAATTTGAAAAAGTCAAACGGCAAGTTTGCTTGGTGGAGGGAGAGTAGGAAACCTACTTGGGGAGGAAGTCCTCCTCCCTCCACCCGCCGGCCAAGGAGGCCGAGTTGGGGGAGGACTCCCTCCTCCCAACCGGCCACCCTCCACCTATATAAGGAGGGGTAGGGCTCCCCTACCCCTCACACCCAAAAACCCTAGCCCTCTCCTCTAGTCGCCGGTGCCACCACCTCCTTGTGCCGCCGCCTAGGGCACCTCCAACTCGGCGAGTTGGGGTGATCCCCAAACCCTAGCCGCCGGCTACACTTCCCCTTGGTGCCTCTAAACCCTAGATCACCAAAGGCCTCTCTCATAGTCCACCATACTCGCTCCGGCTTAAGGCGAAGCCCTGCGAGATCTCCCCTATACTTCCAGTATCACGCCGTCGTGCGGCCGGAATCGCGAGGAGAGTGCTACAACCTCCGCTGTCTTCTGGAACAAGGGAGAGGAAGGTCTTCATCGGGTACCGAATGTGTGACCGACTGCGGAAGCGCTGCCGGAACGCAGCGCCGGAAGGATCGTCTACGCGATCTTGAGATCAGCAAGAGTACGACTACATCACCCACGAGAATCTTCTCTCGTTAACCGCTTTGGAATCTTCGAGGGTGAGTTCCTCTATCGACTCGTTGCTACAATGTAGTAGATAGATCTTGGATTGTTTGTTTGCATGCGGTAGAAATTTTTTGTTTTCCATGCTACGAACCCTTACACCGCGCTGGCTGGGACGCCCTAGTTCGTCGCTGGCGAGCACCATCTGGTGGCTCTACCGTGGCTGACGTGGCGCCGACGTGGCCCTACGTGTCACTTGTGTGGCCACCATGTGGACCTGACGTGGTCACAGCGTGGCAGTGACATCACGTTGATGTCATTAACCCTTTTAATTACTTTCTATGTTAGTAAATACATATATGATAGGTGGGGTCCATCTGTCAGGAATTTAATAATTTCAGAAATGTTTAAAATTGGGAATTTGAATTAAATCTTTGAAAATTCATAATTAATACATTTTAAATCAGAAAAATACAAATAATATATCAAAATGTTTAGAAAAATGAGCTCTACTAGTTAAAAAATATAAGAATGCATATTTATACAACTTTGAACCCTAATTTATTTGGAGGAACACCGACACCCCCTAAGACCATGGGTTTGATGGTTTGCCTAGATAAGGCATTCTGGATCCATTTAAATTGATTGTGCACCTAGGGCTAGCTTATTACATGTAATACTTCATATCATCCATATTGTATGAGCATTGGACATGCCATGTGTTGAATGTTGATTTTATTTTTCGGTGATTGGTTCTTCACGAATAGGAACCAAACCCGAGGATGAAGTCATCGTCACTAAAGAGCAGTACCA
The DNA here is from genome assembly GCA_916181665.1 of Avena sativa. Taxonomy (NCBI): domain Eukaryota; kingdom Viridiplantae; phylum Streptophyta; class Magnoliopsida; order Poales; family Poaceae; genus Avena; species Avena sativa. Next base: position 346,409,160 of record OV702285.1, on the reverse strand, counting down.
GTACAACGACAGACAAGGCAAGCGAACCCACACTCATACATATGAACCCTATGCTTTGAAAGTATTTCAATTCTCGCCATAAGCATGCGGTTCAACAGTCTTTTATAAGTAGATAGACTAATCCTATATGATGCATGTTTCCCTTTTTAAACTAAAATACCTGATCCACTACTCCTAGCATCACTAGGGTTTGGCTTATGAGCATCGCTAGGGCCACAATTCTATCTAGCATAGCCATGCCTAGTGGTCCAAGACCGATCATCCAGATGATGCACCGGAGATGCGAATGAACCTAATATGATAGGATGTTGTGATATGATCAAAGATGGATCATAAACATGCTAAGTCAGGTATGGGAGGCCACGTTTGGTGTCGTTTTTGTAATCCCATGCTAGCCAAACCTAGGACCCGAGTTCTTGCCTCTTGAACCAAGACGAGCGTACAACCACACGGGGGCCTGAAAACCCCATCGACTCACTAACTTTCCTAGTAGATTCCATGAGTCACATAGTTCGGGTGTTCCATTTGACATATGCATTCTGGTTCTTCTCGAAGGAGTTGAAGGAGGTGCATTCATAACAGGTAGGTAAGCGTGGCAGGGAATGGGAGAGGCCCGTCCTCCATAATCTCAAACCATGTTCACATCTCTAGGGACCGGCTTAGGGACTTGGCCCATTATGGAGACATCTCCTTATTGCATGACTCATGGTCTCGGCGAAATCAAGGTAAAGGTCGTGGTAAACCACCCTCTGCCGGCCTTCCAAGGAAGAGGGGTAATAATTTGGCATTACTATTTGGTTGGTACATGTGGGTAAAGTTGTGCACCCCTGCAGGGATATAATGTTTTCGAAAAGCCGTGTCCACGGTTATGGACGACTTAGGAACATATGAGATGATCATAGAGAACTATAACCGAATGATAGAACTTGGCCAACTAATGAGTGATCTGGATTACTTCCTCCGGGTTGTTTGAGGGAGGATAGTCCAAAAAGGGAGGTTCGGTTGATGATGGTACTTGGTGGATATCGAAGATGATTCTAAGAGCTATAATTCTAGTGTTCTTATCCCTTTTAAAATGATATAATTAGAGGATCCTCTTTTCCTTGTTTTAAAAAAAAGATGACTTTATGAAAAATAACTCCACTAGCCATAAGTGTTGCGGAGTACAAACTGTACTTAGCCTTTCCATGTCCGACTATAGGTGAATATATGTCATCCCTTAAATAGTCCGACTCTCTTCTCGATCCGAGATAAGTGATTCACCCGACTAACTCTTAGTCGATCGCCTCGGTTAACACTTAACCGAGTCGTGCATGGCCATGCTTTCCGAATCATATCTCACGAGAGGGCCCAGAGAATATCTCTCCGAGTGGAGGGGCAAAATCCCATCTTGGTTATTCACATCACGCAGCTTGATTCTCAGTCGACCCGAACTCTGCCTTTATAACTGACCAGTTACGGATCAGCGTTTGACAGAACCTAAGTCGGTGATCCTCAACTCGGACTATGCAACAACCTCAGGTCTAAGGATTACATTGATTGAGATATACAAATGACAACTTGTTCGTTGTACCTCAATATGGGTCAATCCGACTCGCTAAACTCTTTAGCCTAGTCTGTGTAAGTTGGAATAGCATCTCCATGCCCATGACAAGTGGAACCGAGTCATCAAGCCAACTTTCACATTGGTCTAAGTTGTGTGTCCAACACAACCTCAATGACCAAGGATATTTACTACAAACAACATGAATGCATAGTTCCACAATCGAATCACATATTCAATTATACACATCAGATGTTTATACAAGGACTACTTAATATCTTTATGAATACAATGGGAAATCTCATCATACATGATTGCCTCTAGGGCATATTCCCAACAGTCTCCCACTTGCACTAGAGTTAATCCTCCGACATCACATGTCTAAGCATCTAATGCCCATGGCTCTCAGGTGCGCCTCATGCTTTGGCTGTGGTAACGGCTTTGTCAACGGATCCGCAATATTTGCATCCGTGTGTACCTTGCATAACTTGATATCACCTTGATCCACGAACTGGCGAATCAGGTGGTACCGCATGAGTATGTGCTTGTTCTTCTGGTGCTGTCTAGGTTCCTTGGCTTGTGCAATAGCACCATTGTTGTCACAATACACGTCCAACGCATTGGACGAGCCCTAAACCACACCAAGATCCATGAGGAAATTCCTCATCCAAACAGCTTCCTTTGCTGCCTCCGAGGCGGCAATATACTCAGCCTCTGTTGTAGACGCTGACACAGTCTCTTGCTTGGAACTCTTCCAGCTCACAGCACCTCCGTTTAAAATAAACACGTATCCGGATTGCGAACGAGAATCATCAGAGTCGGTAAGATAACTCGCATCCGTGTAACCCTTTACACTGAGTTCATCTTCACCACCATAAACCAAGACCATATCCTTAGTCCTTCTCAAGTACTTTAGGATATTTTTAGCTGCTGTCCAGTGGATCTCTCCAGGATCAGCCTGGTATCTGCTCACAATACTTAGAGCATAGGAAACATCCGGCCTAGTACAAATCATGGCATGCATGATGGATCTGACTGCAGGAGCATATGGAATCGCACTCATTCGACTTCACTCATCAGTTGTCGAAGGACACTGAGTCTTGCTAAGTTTTACACCATGGGACATCGGTAAGAACCCCTTCTTAGACGATTCCATGTTGAACTTCTTCAACACTTTGTCCAAATAAGTACTCTGACTCAATCCAATGAGCCTCCTTGATCTATCTCTATAGATTCGGATTCCAAGGATGTATGTTGCCTCACCCAAGTCTTTCATTGAGAAACTCCTTTCCAATGATTCCTTGTTTTCTTGCAACATTTGGACATCATTTCCAATCAGTAATATGTCATCCACATATAAGATTAGAAAATTTACTTTGTTCCCACTAAACTTCTTGTACAAACAAGAATCATGATCACTCTTGATGAAGCCAAACGATTTGACTACCTCATCAAAGCGAATATTCCAACTCCGAGATGCTTGCTTCAAACCATAAATGGATTTCTGAAGTTTGCACACCTTGTCAGCATTAGCCGGATCGACAAAACCCTCGGCTGTATCATATACACGTCCTCGGTTAAATTTCTGTTAAGGAAAGCCATTTTGACATCCATCTGCCATATCTCATAGATGAAATAGGCCGCTATAGCTAACATGATCCGAACTGATTTAAGCATCGCTACGGGCGAGAAAGTCTCATCGTAATCAACTCCTTGAACTTGTCGGAACCCCTTCGCGACAAGGCGTGCTTTATAGATTGAAACATTTCCATCCATATCAGTTTTATTCTTAAAGACCCATTTGCACTCGACGGGTCTTGCACCGTCTGGCAGATCAACCAAGTTCCAAACTTGATTTTCATCCATGGACTTTAACTCGGATCTCATGGCTCCAAGCCATGACTCGGAATCAGATCCCACCATCGCTTTCGAATAATTTGCCGGCTCATCACTGTCTAACAGTAACACATCACGAACACTTCGTAATCTTGCCGATCTTCGTAGTACAGGTGCTGCTGCCGGCTCAGCTGCCACAACCGGCTCAACCTCCAAGGTTTTTGCCGACTCGCTACTAGCCGATTCCTCTCGAATTTCTTCGAGCTGCACCGTGCTCCCATTTACTCCCCGACTGAGAAACTCTTTCTCAAGGAAGACACCGTTCCGAGCGACAAACACTTTGCCCTCTTCTCGGTTGTAGAAGTAGTAACCCAAGGTTTCCCTTGGATACCCCACGAAAATACACTTATCCGACTTGGCTGTAAGCTTGTCCGACTGGAGTCGCTTGACAAATGCTTCACAACCCCAAATCTTAAGAAAAGACAAACTCGGCTTTTTTCTTGTCCACATCTCATGCGGTGTCTTCTCTACCGATTTTGATGGTACTCTATTTAGTGTGAACGCCGCTGTTTCAAGACAATAACCCCAAAATAATAAAGGCAGATCTGTCCGACTCATCATTGATCGTACCATGTCCAACAAGGTTCGATTCCGCCTTTCCGAAACACCATTCCTTTGTGGCGTTCCTGGCGGAGTAAGTTGAGGAACTATTCCACAACTTTTCAGATGGTCATCAAACTCATGGCTCATGTACTGCCTCCTCGGTCCGACCGAAGAAACTTTATTTTCTTGCCGAGTTGATTCTGTGCTTCATTCTGGAATTCCTTGAACTTTTCAAAGGCTTCCGACTTATGTTTCATCAAGTAGATATAACCATACCTACTCAAATCATCAGTGAAGGTAATGAAGTACTCATAACCACCCCTGGCTGTCGTGCTCATTGGTCCACATACATTACTATGTACTAGTCCCAACAAGTCGGACGCCCTTTCGCAACTCTTTGCAAAAGGTGTCTTGGTCATTTTTCCGAGTAGGCAAGATTCGCATGTCTCGAACGACTCCAAGTCGAACAAAGTTAGGAGTCCATCATGATGGAGCTTCTTCATGCGTTTCCAACTTATATGACCAAGCCGACAGTGCCAAAAGTAAGTCATATTCAGATCATTTGGTTTCAACCTTTTAACATTTATGTTATAAACCGACTCACCATCAAGATTCAAAATAAATAACCCGTCCTGGACGGGTGCAAAGACGTGAAACATATCATTCAAATACAAAGAAAAACCATTATTCTTGATATTCGACTCATAGCCTTGCCTCATCAAACATGAAGCAGAAATAAAGTTTCGACTGAGCATTGGAACATAATAACAATTATTCAGTTCCATAATGAATCCGGAAGGTAAATGAAGTTGCATCGTGCCGACTTCCAACGCAGCAACTCTTGCTTTGTTTCCGACTCGAATATCAACCTCGCCTCTTGCTACGCTCCTAGTTCTTACCAGTCCCTGCAACGAGTTGCATATGTGAATAACTGATCCGGTATCATATACCCAAGAACTATTAGGTGCATCAGCAAGATATATGTCTATAACATTGCAAACAAGTGTACCTGAGTCGGAAGTCATACCTCCACTCTTGGCTTTGTCGGCCAAGTACTTGCTGCAGTTCCTCTTCCAGTGGCCATCCGCCTTGCAGTAGAAGCAAGTGGATCCGGATGAAGGAGATGGTTTAGTCCCTGAGGAAGCGCTTGGGACCGGGTCCTGAGCCTGCTTTCCTCCTGACTTAGCCTTCTTCTTATTCCAAGAACTCTTCTTGAACTTAGCCTTATTCTGCACCATCAACACTTGACTGGTGCCCTTCTTGAGATCCGCCTCTGCCTGCTTGAGCATCCCATGCAATTCAGTGAGCTTCTTATCCATACCATGCATGTGGTAGTTTGAAATGAAATGCCCATATGCACTAGGAAGAGAGTTCAGAATTATATCCGTAGCGAACTCTTCGCTAATGGGGTAGCCAAGCCTCTCCAAAGAATGCACGTAACCAACCATTTTGATCACATGCAGACTCAGTGGATCACCATCCTTAAGCTTGCAACTCAGCAAAGCCTGAGAGACTTGATACCTCTCAGTCTTCGCCTGAGCCTGGAACATACTTTTGAGGCTTTCGATCATATCGTAGGCCTCAACATGCTCGAACTGCTTTTGCAAGTCCGGTTCCATGTGAGCAAGCATAAGACATCTAATATCCGTGGACTCATCCTTAGCCCGACGGTAGGCATTGGTGGCTGCGACAGTCGCATTCTCATTCGGCTCATCTGGAAGTGGGTTGTCTAGGACATGGTCCTTCTTTTCTTGTTTGAGAACAATTCTCAGATTTTGATACCAGTTGGTAAAATTAGTGTCGTTCAGTTTATCTTTCTCAAGAATGGTTCTCAACGCAAAACCAGATATCTGAGAGTGACTGCTACTTGGTTCCATGATTTACAACAGAAAATATGCAAAACACTTAAGACATGTATTCATAAAAGAGCAAGCATATTAAACATTTTAATATTTTATGATCCCACTAGAACCAACACCCCTCCAATGGTTGCTTAGTGATTCAGGATCCTAAATAAGCAAGTCGGATAGTGAGCTTTAGCATCACCGCTAGCCGCCAAGTGATCTAGGTAGACAACTCCTTGTCAATCGCATCTCATGCGACTCCTATTGGATGGGTGGCATCACATTCCCCAGCTCCCATCCGACTTTTCCCCGAGTACCACAACCGTTGTGATAGACCCGTCTAGCTTACCGAGTGTTTCTGCAGTAAGAGTCCGACTCGAACCCACCTAGTCGGAAAGAATTGGCAGCACCTCAATTTTATGAGCCCACTACCAAAAATGTCCGACTTGTGATGGTGCAAACATTGGCGGGAAAACTGACTAGATCTTCTTTGAGGGATTAAATTTTACCGAATATCTAATAGAGGTAAAACAAAGACATAACAATAACACAAAACAAAGCATTTATAATGTGAAATGGTATGGCTCTCTTCATGGCGATCTCCATCTCCACAAAGCCTGTAATCCGACTTGTGCCAACTCTTGTCACTTGCCGTCATACTCCATGTCGCCGACATGTACAACGCCTTGCATGCCTTCCGGGTTCTCCAATCAGCTACACTAGCTTAGTAAAGTAAATTACATAGAGAATCTGACACACAGGTCATTATACAATAAAATGACAGCACCTAGGCTCCAGCCAGCTGACAAAAACCGTGATTCGCAGATCACGTATGGATTACACACATACATCACATGCACATGAACCATACCATTCACAACTTCCTGCAAAAACAAGTTATGCATAGATACAATATCTACCGGCGTTGTAAAACTCGCAACGACATCTAAGGCGCTACGACATGGCGAAGCCGGCGGTCCCCGAGTACGATGACGGAAATCAGATCTACCATTCCCCGAGTACAGTTGATCCAATCAACCTCGTACAAAACCGATCTATCTCATAGATCGACCACCAAACAGCACATAGATCTCATCTACATCCTACCGCATATCACATATGCGAGATCTCGAGCCTAAAACCAGAAGCTATTGCTCTGATACCACTGTTGGGCCACGCAGAGATAAAACAAAACGTTTTCCTCTAACGTGGTGATCCCAAGATCTAGCTGAGGTAGAAGGCCACGAGGTTTACCACTAGACGCGCAGTTGCGGATTACTGATTAAGCGCGTCAGTTGATGCAATGCAGTCCTCACGATCCGATCGTCCTGGTGCTGATCGCACAGCACCTCTGCTGGTATCCACACGTACAAGGAGGAGCACCGGCGGCGAACTGATAGGTTCGTAATGACGGCTGGACTGCTGTGGAGCTAGGGTTTCCAACACATGAAATGACCTAACCGAACAATGATTAACCTTTTTGGGTTAAGGTGCTCCACTGTATATAGGGAGTGAACGTGGGCTCTGCTCGCGCGACCCATTCACTGAAGCCCATATAACACTAGTCACCATGAGTCCAACTCACTAACTCAGTCCTAATCAGGTTTAGGTCCAACCCAACCAGATTACATGTTCAGATCCAATCCGAACTTGCTCCCGCTCTTAAGTGTGTGACCCCGCAGGCTCATGGCTACTTGGACACGATTGGAGTCCGACTCACAATCGATCAGTCGGTAGCGGCTCCTAGCAGAACGTGCCGACTCCCAAGTACCAAAGAGTCATGACGACTTGCCTTTCCAATGCGACTTACGTCCGAGTCCCTTTTGCCTCACGATATACCTTGTCAGACTATAGGCGAATATATGTCATCCCTTAAATAGTCCGACTCTCTTCTCGATCCGAGATAAGTGATTCACCCGACTAACTCTTAGTCGATCGCCTAGGTTAACACTTAACCGAGTCATGCATGGACATGCTTTCCGAATCATATCTTCCGAGAGGGCCCAGAGAGTATCTCTCCGAGTGGAGGGGCAAAATCCCATCTTGGTTATTCACATCACGCAGCTTGATTCTCAGTCGACCCGAACTCTGCCTTTATAACTGACCAGTTACGGATCAGCGTTTGACAGAACCTAAGTCGGTGATCCTCAACTCGGACTATGCAACAACCTCAGGTCTAAGGATTACATTGATTGAGATATACAAATGACAACTTGTTCGTTGTACCTCAATATGGGTCAATCCGACTCGCTAAACTCTTTAGCCTAGTCTGTGTAAGTTGGAATAGCATCTCCATGCCCATGACAAGTGGAACCGAGTCATCAAGCCAACTTTCACATTGGTCTAAGTTGTGTGTCCAACACAACCTCAATGACCAAGGATATTTAGTACAAACAACATGAATGCATAGTTCGACAACCGAATCACATATTCAATGATACACATCAGATGTTTATACAAGGACTACTTATATCTTTATGAATACAATGGGAAATCACATCATACATGATTGCCTCTAGGGCTTATTCCCAACAAATGCGAGGTTTCTTTAAATATGCAGGGAAGAATAGGCTTATCTATATCTTTCACCTTATTTTTACCTTCAACCAATATGGAGGTCTCTTCATCAAGTTCAACTATGTTACAATGTGCACACATAGCCATAATTGCTTCCTTGGTTACCGCTTCATCTTTGGTTTCATCTAGATGGTCTTAAACTTTTGGCATACTTTCCTCTTCTTTCTTCTCCTGTACTGCTTTGACATGTTCATACTCCAAAATATCCCTCTGTGCAGTGTGAGGGAAAGGTATCTCATACATTGGTTCTAGGGAGGCCAATGTTGCTGTAACTTCTCTTTTCTTCTCAGGTTCGGGTGGTAGATCATACTTGGACGAATCCTATTTAGGAGCTTTGATGTGTTCTGTAAAAGCTTTAACAACTTGCAGCAATAGATCTGAATCTAAATAAAGTTCTTTAGATAATTCATTAACATGTCCCTTCTTATTATAGTCATGAATACAATCATAATCTATTTCTATGGCTCCTTCACTTCCTAGACCAAAATTCCATAAAACTCTATGATCACGAATTCTGTTAAGTAAAGCCCAAACTTTTGTTGTGGGTAAGTCCATAAAAGCTCCTCTCGCGCAAGAGTCTAGTTGAATTTTATTAGCTTCAATTAAGCCACCATAAAAGATATGCAATAATACCATTCATCCAAATAATGATGATAACATTGATTAAGTAAATCTTTAAAACTTGTATAAGCTCTTACTAGACCTTCATTAGGATGGTTCCTTCAAATCATTATAAGACGCCTGATTCTAAAAGATTTTGATAATGGATAATATTTGGATAGAAATTCACAAGATAAATTATCCCAGGTAGTACTGGCTTCTGAGTGTAAAGATCTATACCATGAGAGAGATGTACTTGTCGAAGTTTGACTAAAGAGTTTCAGCCTTACCTCATTAGCAATATACCCCGGTAATTGGGAAGTGCCACATATATATATTTGAAGCATGCAATATTCTCATATGAATTAGGATCTTCTTCATCTCTAGTAAATTGCTTCTTGTGTAGAATACCAAGTAGTAGAGAATTCATTTCAAACCCCTTGTCTTCTTGTTGGAGTTGTCTCTTTTATTAATATCATAGTGCTTCCCAAAGTGGCTGAGTGGGTTAGCACTAGTCATATGCTCAAACTCCATAATGTTGGAGGAATCCTATAGCTCAAAAAAAAACTTAACGAAACCAAAGTAAAGTAAATAAGAAAAAACTAAAAGACGTACAGTGCATAGCTCCCCGGCAACGGCGCCAAAAAATAGCTTGATGACTGCAAGTACACATATCGTTTGTAGCTAGTTTTGAAATAAAGATATCGATCTCACAGGGATCAGATGTCTGAAGTCTAATAACTCTTGAAATAAATACTAAAATATAAATGCTAAATAAAGTTCTAAGTAACAAGATAAAATTCGAGTGTGTAAAAAGGTGTTTTTGGGTTTTTGGTATAAGAGAACAATGAGTAAAGTAAACAAAACTGAATAAAAAAGTAAGTATCGCGTATATAAAAGATATTTGAAACTTCAGTGGGGAAAAGCGTTCTTAGGGAGTAGCGGATACACCTCTAGCATTTATAAAGGGCTAAGGTAAAGATTATTATCATGAACATTCTGAACTATGTTTGTGCGGGAGGAACTCCATATTTGGACAAATAGGAAGCAACCATTGCTCACATCATCCTCATAACCACATTAGACAGCAATCAATATCAATTGAATTACCACACTATTAAGGGACTTGATCCTGTAGGACGTATCCCATGGTATGGATGGTGTTTTGTGAGTTTCCTCGATTCCCAAGTTGATACATAAGGAGTGCCAACAGCTTTATAGTCATTGTAAGTGCTAACACACCTCCGTCTATAAACAAGTAGTTCCCTCCATCAAGTCCCCACAAGAGACAAATATTGAGAGGTCGACTTCTCCTAACATCAAGATAAAGACAATCTAACACATAGTCACATCGATGACTATCATAATAAACTTTATCTTATTTAAATATCATGCTAGGGTTTCTCCATCTCCCCAAGAACTAATGATCTAGTCAGACATGGAGGCAATCAACATCATGGCAAAGACAATGAAATCTATCATAGATGAATAGTACTTTTATAAATCCACAACGAGTACTGAAATTACAACAATATCTAGACAAGATGTAGATGGGATGGATGGAGATGGTGGTGAAGCAGCGATTGATGATTAAGATCGATTTCTTAGCCTCCTAGATCTACATAGGGCGAAGATGGATCCCCGGTGGATGAGTTCCCCCTCCAGATGCCTTCCGGAGGTGAGGTTTCGACGATTTCTAGGTGTTCTGTATGTCGTATCTCTTATCCAGTTGCACAGGGTGAAACTATTTAAGGAGGCGGTGTTGGTGCCAAGTATACAGTGGGAACTATACGGTTGAAAAATTTATTCCTGCCGTATAGTTGGTTGTTAAACCTACTATATACTCTAATTGCTTCGGGTTTTCTTCTAGTGTTATTAATATTTCCCAAATAAGCATTTTACGTTGTTTTTTGCTCCTTTTCAGTCCAATATAACTGGTCCAAGAATTGTGTCCATCGTATCCATCATCTAATCTGATCCTGGAGAAAATAAACATAAAAGGTGCACGCGAATGCTGTAAAATACCAAAGATCCTACCACTACAATGCAAAATAATAATATAAAACATGATGCAAATATGCACTCATCAGCTCCATCGGGGGTTGGGTCGGGAAGAAGCTCGAGGAGGGCGTCGTCGAGGGTTGGGTGTGTCCGGAGCTTTCGAAGGGTGCAGACTTGGAGAAGTAGAGGTGAAGAAGGTGATTTAGAGGTGAAAGAGAAGGAGGGGAGAAGAAGGAGATAAGAAGGGAAGGAGAGGAGAAGAGAAGTAGAAGGTGAAGAAGAGGAGAAGGGAAGGATGAGGAGAGAAGGAGAAGGAGAGGAGAAGGGAAGGATAGGAGGAGAAGGAGAAGGGAATGAGAAGAGGAGAAGGAGAAGGAGAAGGGAAGGAGAGAAGGAGAAGGGAATGACAGGATGAGAAGAGAAGAAGGGGAAAGTTAGGGGAGGCTCGAATTTCAAATCCAGCCATGCTTATCCGTGGCGCACGCCAACAGGATGCCCCATAGATAAGTGTGCACAATTTTTTTCTGTAGAATTTTTTTATTTTTTGATATCTTTTTTTCCTTTTTGAATTTTGAGACTCTAAAATATCGGTAAACGGTCTTCGACCATTGCAAGCCGATAGAAAATTTTGTGCTCGTCGTTTTGATATATTATAGATTTTTTCGACATCGTATGCCAAAGTGATAGCCGTTATACCGTGCCATCATATTTTTTTTGAAAAAAAGTTTAAATTGATATTTATTAATTTTCCTACAATCTAGACCACATTACCTACCTACATGTCAAAGGATTTTAAAATTTGAGGTGTTTTTCAATTTCTTTTATTTTTTTCAAGATAGAAAAGGCGTTCCACAGGGGGGGCTATGGGCAGAATTTTGAAATCTTATCTGTGGCACACCTAAATAGCGTGTGCCAATGATAATTCAGATGCACTGAGTCCACCGCTATCCGTGGCGCACCTTAATCTTGTGCACCACTGAAACCTATCTTGTTTGTGGCACACCCCAATTCCGTGTGCCACGGGTATGCCACCCATGGATGGGGGCGACCCCTGTCCCCAGGGCCCACTTATGAGTGGAGCACCATTTTGTTCTTGTGCCACGGTTATGCCTATATTAGTGACGCCCCACTTAGTCATGCGCCACGGATAATTATCAGTGGAGCACCATATCAATGTGCTACATACGTATGACCCATGTGGATAAGCCTTTTCCTACTAGTGTAATATAGTTATGACAAAGTAAATAGATGGAATATTGAATTGTTTCAATATGGAGACGACAAGAAAGATTTCTTGATGCATGGAAGATGTTTAAGCAAGTAACAAGTGTTTTGACACTAGATAAGTAAAACCGCAGGAACAATTATATCAATCATGTAAACCATGATATGTACATAACCAGATATGTCTTATGGTATAAAATGTTATAGGCATATACTAGAATGATATATCTGATGATCAATTGACAATAGTAAGTATATTCTTATGTACTTTAGAAGGACAAAGAATATATTTTTATGCATAAGTTACAAATGGTTCGTTGTAAACTGTTACATTGATACTCGGCTTGTTACATGTACAAATAATTTTTATCTCAATTAGGCTACGTGAATTATAGAAGGTGGCACGATGGAACGGAAGTAAATTCCATGTTGTATTTGGATGAGTTCCAAAGTTAAATACTGTGACGTATACTACTATGAAAGGCTAAGTATATCGTTGTCATGACAATGGCAAAGGAGGGTGTTATGAGTCTAAAGGTTCATTTTTGAACTTGGTGTAGTTCTGAGTATGCTAGTACTATGTAGATATATTATGAGACAACAAAGGACACATAGTTTTGTTCGATGAACTAAGCTCCCACTAGTTGGCCAAACATATACAAATGACACATGAAGACGCAAATACGCACAGATCTGAACTAGTCAGATCCGTTGAGAAAGTTTACCACATGAAAAGCTTGAAATACAATGGTATGCCATAGGTGTTGTCATGGTATAGAAACCATAGATGCTACAGGGGGTAACTTACATAGAGGAGGCAAGGCGACATAGGAGAATCCGGGAGCTAGATTTCCACATGATGTACCTAGGTTCACGTCCTCTTTGTGGAGGATCGCTAGGTCCTAATGTCAATCCAGTATATGATTATATATTGGTTTACATGGGGGTCGCCATATGAGGAAGGATAGACTATGTCTAATATCATGTGAGAGAGATTCCCCCGAAGGAGCGACCCTGGTGGCTTTATATATACAGCCGGTTAAGGTATACAAGTGTTTTGGTGGACTATGTATTACAGTCGCTATCTTGGGCCTCCAGTTAGCGTGTCGTCTGGGAACCAGTCGCCGTATTTGGTGAGTTGATCTGCCCTAGGATAAACTTCAGTCAACTCGATTCATTTGGCGACTCCGCTTCATGGCATACCCCGATTGGTATTCCTGATGACTTGAAGACGCCAAATCAGTGCAGGGGATTTGAGAGTGGAGTCGATGGTGAGTCATTCGCGAGCTCCTTAAACAGAGAAATAGCTCATGAAGTAGTTCATTTGCTAAGGTGAGTTGATGTGCCAAGCGAGTGACCATTAGACGGAGTCGCCCTTGGAGAAGTTTGACCAACGCCTTGTTGACTTGCTATTGTAATTGCTTCCTGGTCGAGGCAAAGATATTGTTGCATTATTCAAGAAGTAGGGGCTAACAAGTAGCGGACGTGTGGAGGACACCAAGGGGATACAGTACCTTTAATGACCAACTATACAATGGGAGATTTTTCTCTGGCCATATAGTTGCGCCCGTATAGTTACAAAAACCCCTCGAAAACTTCAAAACGACAAGAGGGATTCAAAGGAATTTTTTTAGAAGTAAACTGTGAAGACAAATCACTTATTAGAGGAAGAAAACTTACCTTTCACTTACCATATATTTAGTCAGGAGTGACAAGCTCTTCCAACAATAAGGACTTCTTCTTTTTGTGAGGAATTGACCTTAGTTTAATAATTCTTGAAAACGAAAATCACCAGTACAAAATCTCCTCTCAATAAGATTGGTGTCTTGTTGGGAAAATATAGATGCTGCATCCACTACCTTTGTTTCTTGTTTCTGCATAATATGCAACTCAAATTCTTGAAGTAAAAGGATCCAACGGATCAGTCTTGGTTTATGAATCTTCCTCTCAAGGAGTTCTTTTAAATGATCATGATCTGTATGAACTCTTACTTTTGCATCAACTATATAAGAATTAAATTTATCGCAAGATAAAAATACAGCAAAGAGTTCTCTTTCTTCCTTAGGAAAATTCTTTTGAGCACTATTGAGAGTACTACTAGCATGATGTATACTATTAAATCTGCGAGCTATGTGTTGTCCCAGAGTTACTTCTACAGCATCATCACTAGCTTCACATATTAAATCAGAAGTCATATCCCAAATAGGTGGTTTAACGATAGGGGCATGAGATAAAGCATATTTAATTTTATCAAAGGCAATAAGGCATTTATCATCAAAATTAATAGTTAAAGGTTTGGAAATTTCAGAGAAATTCCTAATGAACCTTCTATAAAAACCCACATGACCAAGAAAGATTCTTATACCTTTTTTGTCCCTTGGTTGTGGCATTCTCTCTATTTCTTCAACTTTAGCCCTATCTATTTCAATACCCCTACATGATACGTTATGTCGAAGGACTATGCCTTCTTTGACCATAAAATAGCACTTCTCCCAGTTTATAACAAGATTGGTTTCTTTGAACGAAGTTCTTTTGAGATTATCCAAGCAACTAGTAAACGAAGTTCCATAGACAAAAAAATCATCCATAAATACTTCCATTATCGGTTCTATAAAATCTGTGAAAATAGCAGCCATGCATATTTGAGAAGTAGCTGGAGAATTACATAAACCAAAAGGCATGCGTTAGTAAGCATGTAAACCATAAGGACTAATGAAAGTTTTTTAAGTTGGTCATCAGGATGAACAGGTATTCGGGAAAAACCAGAGTATCCATCCAAGTAGCAAAAATGAGTGTGGTTTGCTAACCTCTCTAATGTTTGATCTATGAATGGTAAAGGATAGTGATATTTCCTAGTTTCCTTATTTAATTTCCTGAAATCTATGCACATCCTATGTCCAACAATAGTTCTAGTAGGTATCAATTCATTGTTCTCATTAGGAACAATAGTAAAGTCACCTTTCTTAGGAATACAATGAACAGGACTTACCCATTCAATTTATTTTACATGATAGATTATACCTTCATCCAGTAGGCATACTATTTTTTTTCTTACCACTTCCTTCATTTCAGGCTTTAGCCTTGTATTAAATTCTGCAACTGGTTTAGGACCATCCTCCATGAATATTCGATGGCCGGTTATCATGGGACTAATGCCCTTCGGTACCTTCATGAGTTTTTCTTCTTCATCCCCTAAAAGTTTAGCATTAATAATAAGAGGAAATTTATTAGTATTATCCAAAAATCTATATTTAAGATTATTTGGTAAAGTTTTTAATTCCTGGGTGGTAATTCTTCATCCCCTCTCTTTTTTTGGCTCTTCAAAAGCCTCATCAGTTGGAGGTCCTAAAATGGGAAGTGAATCAAATTCACTTTCTAATTCTTCTAGAGACCTGTCCTCCATAATTATTTCTTCATAATTTGAGTATTCATTTATTTCTTCTTCTTGATTATGAAAAAGAGAGCTGCCATCTCCTCGATTGTTTTTTCTTTCTCTTCTTCTTGTAGAAGTAGAGTATTGTCTTTAAATTTGGAAAAGTGGAATTCTTTTTCCGCTTTCCCAAGCTTAAGAGATACAATCTCGTTTTTGAAGTCTACTATGGCACCTACATCACTGAAAAAGTTTCTTCCAAATATAATTGGGCAAAGAGTGTCAGCTGGCATATCAACAACTACAAAATAGATAGGAACATTTTTATTGCCAATTGTGATAGTTGCATCTTCAACTACTCTCATTGGAATTCTAAATTTTTTATTGGCTAACATGATTATCATATCAGTATTTTCTATTGTAGCCAGTGCTATCTCTTCTTTTATTTCTAAATAAATATCATAAGATATAACATTAACTGCGGTGCCAAGAATACATAGACCATAATGCGAGGTTTCTTTAAATATGCAGGGAAGAATAGGCTTACCTATATCTTTCACCTTATTTTTACCTTCAACCAATATGGAGGTCTCTTCATCAAGTTCAACTATGTTACAATGTGCACACATAGCCATAATTGCTTCCTTGGTTACCGCTTCATCTTTGGTTTCATCCAGATGGTCTTCAACTTTTGGCATACTTTCCTCTTCTTTCTTCTCCTATATTGCTTTCACATGTTTATATTCCAAAATATGCTTCTGTGCAGTGTTAGGAAAGGTATCTCATACATTGGTTCTAGGGAGGCCAATGTTGCTTTAACTTCTCTTTTCTTCTCAGGTTCGGGTGGTAGATCATACTTGGCCGAATCCTATTTAAGAGCTTTGATGTGTTCTGTAAAAGCTTTAACAACTTGCAGCAAAAGATCTGAATCTAAATAAAGGTCTTTAGATAATTCATTAACATGTCCCTTCTTATTATAGTCATGAATACAATCATAATCTATTTCTATGTCTCCTTCACTTCCTAGACCAAAATTCCATGAAACTCTATGATCATGAATTCTATTGAGTAAAGCCCAAGCTTTAGTTGTGGTTAAGTACATAAAAGCTCCTCTTGCACAAGAGTCTAGTTGAATTTTATTATCTTCAATTAAACCGCCATAAAAGATATGCAATAATACCATTCATCCAAATAATGATGATAACATTGATTAAGTAAATCTTTAAATCTTGTATAAGCTCTTACCAGACCTTCATTAGGATGGTTCCTCCTAATCATTATAAGTCGCCTGATTCGAAAATATTTTGATAATGGATAATATTTGGATAGAAATTCACATGCTAAATTATCCCAGGTAGTAGTGGCTTCTGAGGGTAAAGATCTATTCCATGAGAGAGATGTACTTGTCTAAGTTTGACTAAATAGTTTCAGCCTTACCTCATTAGCAATATACCCCGGTAATTGGGAAGTGCCACATATATATTTGAAGCATGCAATAAGCTCATATGAATTAGGATCTTCTTCATCTCGAGTAAATTGCTTCTTGTGTAGAATACCAAGTAGTAGAGAATTTATTTCAAACCCCTTGTCTTCTTGTTGGAGTTGTCTCCTTTATTAATATCATAGTGCTTCCCAAAGTGGCTGAGTGGGTTAGCACTAGTCATATGCTCAAACTCCATAATGTTGGTAGAAACCTATAGCTCAAAACAAAACTTAACGAAACCAAAGTAAAGTAAATAAGAAAAAACTAAAAGACGTATAATGCATAGCTCCCTGGCAACGACGTCATAAAATAGCTTGATGACTTCAAGTACACAGATCGTTTGTTGCTAGTTTTGAAATAAAGATATCGATCCCACAGGGATCAGGAGTCTGAAGTCTAATAACTCTTGAAATAAATACTAAAATAGAAATGCTAAATAAAGTTCTAAGTAAGAAGATAAATTTCGAGTGTGTAAAAAGGTGTTTTTGTCTTTTTGGTATAAGAGAACAATGAGTAAAGTAAATAAAACTAAATAAAAAAGTAAGTATCGCGTATATAAAAGATATTTGAAACTTCAGTGGGGAAAAGCATTCTTAGGGAGTAGCGGATACGCCTCTAGCATTTATAAAGGGCTAAGGTAAAGATTATTATCATGAACATTCTGAAATATGTATGTGTGGGAGGAACTCCATATTTGGACAAATAGGCAGCAACCATTGCTCACATCATCCTCATAACCACATTAGACAGCAATCAATATCAATTGAATTACCACACTATTAAGGGACTTGATCCCGTAGGACGTATCCCATGGTATGGATGGTGTTTTGTGAGTTTCCTCGATTCCCAAGTTGATACGTAAGGAGTGCCAACAGCTTTATAGTCATTGTAAGTGCTAACACAACTCCGTCTATAAACAAGTAGTTCCCTCCATCAAGTCCCCACAAGAGACAAATATTGAGAGGTCGACTTCTCCTAACATCAAGATAAAGACAATCTAACACATAGTCACATCGATGACTATCATAATAAACTTTATCTTATTTCAATATCATGCTAGGATTTCTCCATCTCCCCAAGAACTAATGATATAGTCAGACATGGAGGCAATCAACATCATGGCAAAGACAATGAAATCTATCATAGATGAATAGTACTTGTATAAACCCACAACGAGTACTGAAATTACAACAATATCTAGACAAGATGTAGATGGAGATGGTGGTGAAGCAGCGATTGATGATTAAGATCGATTCCTTAGCCTCCTAGATCTACATAGGGCGAAGATGGATCCCCTGCGGATGAGTTCCCCCTCCAGATGCCTTCCAGAGGTGATGTTTCGACGATTTCTAGGTGTTCTGTATGTCGTATCTCTGATCCAGTTGCACAGGGTGAAACTATTTAAGGAGGCGGTGTCGGCGCCAAGTATACATCGGGAACTATACGGCCGAAAAATTTATTCCTACCGTATAGTTGGTTGTTAAACCCACTATATACTCCAATTGCTTAGGTTTTTTTTCTAGTGTTATTAATATTTCCCAAATAAGCATTTTACGTTATTTTTTGCTCCTTTTCAGTCCAATATAACTGGTCCAAGAATTGTGTCCATCGTATCCATCATCTGATCTGATCCTGGTGAAAATAAACATAAAAGGTGCACGCGAATGCTGTAAAATACCAAAGATCCTACCACTACAATGCAAAATAATAATATAAAACATGATGCAAATATGCACTCATCAGCTCCATTGGGGATTGGGTCGGGAAAAAGCTAGAGGAGGGCGTCGTCGAGGGTTGGGTGTGTCTGGAGCTCTCGAAGGGTGCAGACTTGGAGAAGTAGAGGTGAAGAAGGTGATTTAGAGGTGAAAGAGAAGGAGGGGAGAAGAAGGAGAGAAGAAGGGAAGGAGAGGAGAAGGGAAGTAGAAGGTGAAGAAGAGGAGAAGGGAAGGATGAGGAGAGAAGGAGGAGGAGAGGAGAAGGGAAGGATAGGAGGAGAAGGAGAAGGGAATGAGAAGAGGAGAAGGAGAAGGAGAAGGGAAGGAGAGAAGGAGAAGGGAATGGTAGGACGAGAAGAGAAGAAGGGGAAAGGGAGGGGAGGCTCGAATTTCAAATCCAGCCATGCTTATCCGTGGCGCACGCCAACATGATGCCCCATAGATAAGTGTGCACAATTTTTTTCTGTAGAATTTTTTTATTTTTTGATATCGTTTTTTCCTTTTCGAATTTTGAGACTCTAAAATATCGGTAAATGGTCTTCGACCATTGCAAGCGGATAGAAAATTTCGTGCTCGTCGTTTTGATATATTATAGATTTTTTTGACATCGTATGCCAAAGTTATAGTCATTTTACCGTGCCATCATATTTTTTTGAAAAAAGTTTAAATTGATATTTATTAATTTTCCTACAATCTAGACCACATTACCTACCTACATGTCAAAGGATTTTAAAATTTGAGGTGTTTTTCAATTTCTTATATTTTTTTCAAGATAGAAAAGGCGTTCCACAGGGAGGCTATGAGCAGAATTTTGAAATCTTATCTGTGGCACACCTAAATAGCGTGTGCCAATGATAATTCAGAGGCACCGAGTCCACCGCTATCCATGGCGCACGTTAAGCTTGTGCACCACTGAAACCTATCTTGTTTGTGGCACACCCCAATTCCGTGTGCCACGGGTATGCCACCCATGGATGGGGGCGACCCCTGTCCCCAGGGCCCACTTATGAGTGGAGCACCATTTTGTTCGTGTGCCACGGGTATGCCTATATCAGTGGCGCCTCACTTAGTCATGCGCCCCGGATAATTATCAGTGGAGCACCATATCGATGTGCGCCATAGGTATGACCCATGTGGATAAGAGTTTTCCTACTAGTGTAATATATTTATGACAAAGTAAATAGATGGAATATTGAATTGTTTCAATATGGAGACGACAAGAAAGAGTTCTTGCTGCATGGAAGATGTTTATGCAAGTAACAAGTCTTTTGACACTAGATGAGTAAAACCGCAGGAACGATTATATCAATCATGTACACCATGATATGTACATAACCAGATATGTCTTATGGTATAAAATGTTATAGGAATATACTAGAATGATACATCTGATGATCAATTAACAATAGTAAGTATATTCTTATGTACTTTAGAAGGACAAAGAATATGTTTTTATGCATAAGTTACAAATGGTTCGTTGTAAGGTGTTACATTGATACTCGGCTTGTTACATATACAAATAATTTTTATCTCAATTAGGCTACGTGAATTATAGAAGGTGGCACGATGGAATGGAAGTAAATTCCATGCTGTATTTGGATGAGTTCCAAAGTTAAATACTGTGACGGATACTACTATTAAAGGCTAAGTATATCGTTGTCATGACAATGCCAAAGGAGGGTGTTATGAGTCTAAAGGTTCATTTTTGAACTTGGTGTAGTTCTGAGTATGCCAGTACTATGTAGATATATTATGAGACAACAAAGGACACATAGTTCTGTCTGATGAACTAAGATCCCACTAGTTGACCAAACATATACAAATGACACATGAAGACGCAAATATATGCAAATACGCACAGATCTGAACTAGTCAGATCCGTTGAGAAAGTTTACAACATGAAAAGCATGAAATACAACGGTATGCCATAGGTGTTGTCATGGTATTGACACGGCAGATGCTACAGGGGGTAACTTACATAGAGGAGGCAAGGCGACATAGGAGAATCCGGGAGCTAGATTTCCACATGATGTACCTAGGTTCACGTTCTCTTGGTGGAGGATCGCTAGGTCCTAATGTCAATCCAGTATATTATTATAGATTGGTTTACATGGGGGTCGCCATAGGCGGAAGGAGAGACTATGTCTAATATCATGTGAGAGAGATTCCCCCGAAGAGCGACCCTGGTGGCTTTATATATGCAGCCGGTTAGGGTATACAAGTGTTTTGGTGGGATATGTATTACAGTCACTATCTTGGGCCTCCAGTCAGCGTGTCATCTGGGAACCAGTCGCCGTATTTGGTGAGTTGATCTTACCTAGGCTAGACTTCAGTCCACTCGATTCATTTGGCGATTCCGCTTCGTGGGCATACCCCGATTGGTATTCACCCATAAAAAGGGGCTTGGTGATGACTTGAACCCGTCAAATTAGTGCAGGGGATTTGAGAGTGGAGTCGATGGTGAGTCATTCGCGAGCTCCTTAAACAGAGAAATATCTCATGAAGTAGTTCATTTGCTAAGGTGAGTTGATGTGCCAAGCGAGTCACCATTAGACAGAGTCGCCCTTGGAGAAGTTTGACCAACACCTTGTTGACTTGCTATTGTAGCTGCTTCCTGGTCGAGGCAAAGATATTGTTGCATTATTCAAGTAGTAGGGGCTAACAAGTAGAGGACGTGTGGAGGACACCAAATTGTTGATGATGAAATCACTGAGTCAGCGTAGGAAACTCTGTGATGGATGAGTCCACGAGGGGTGAATCCTAGAGCGTGGAGATTCCGTGAGGGGAGAGTCACCGAGCGTGGTGAGTACCCAGCGGTGAGTCGCGTTCCCGAGCATAGATGGTCCGCGAGACGAGTCCCCGAGCATGGAGAGTCCGTGATGGTAAGTCCTCAACGGTGAGTCCTCGAGCGTGGCGAGTCCACGAGGGCGAGGTTGTGATGGCAATTCCCCGAGCATGAAGAGTCCGCGAGGCGAGTCCACGATGGCGAGTCCACGTATAATCCATGGCAATCACATGTGCACAATGACTGAAGAGCGATGTCCATGTAAATCAGCTTCATATTGGTGGTTTGGCCAAACACACCATTCTGAGAGTAAATCGGGGCCATCCTCTTATTGCCATATGCATGTCCATGTACATGCATTCTGAGAACACTGGGAGCATTGGGATTGAAAGGCAATCCAAGAATGTGTGCAAACTGAACCATGTTGGAACAACACCTGATAGTACCAGACATCCAATCAAGGGAAATATCAGTAGTCTCCCCAAAGACCAAAGTGGAATAGAATTGCTGGACCAACTCAACATTGTAGTCTTCTTTTGCCTAAAAGTGGTGTGCAACCCATATTCTCAGTCACCCAAAGAGCATCTTCAAAGTAGCTGTGAGAACGAAGCTTCTCGATATCCAACCACTACATGGGACAAGTAGGAGTCATGTACCCACCGTACAACTCAGAAAATAGTAGGGCTTGTTCATTTCTGCAGAAGAGCTCATCAGACGAGGTGCGTGTCAGGGAATAGAACTGCTGGAGTATCATCTCCATAAACTCCTCGGACCCAAATCTGCTAGAGTAGTCAATGCTTCAAACTTCATGTGCTTGGCTTCACTACAAGAAATCTGCTCACTAGTGACATTTTCTTAACGGCCATGGATTTTTTGATCATAGATCTATGACCATTCTGAACTAGTTGGTCATAGATAATTTGGGAGGGTCCAAACCTTGAAAAATAATGACCAATTTAATCAAAAAGTTCATAGTGTCCTAACACGTAAAGGTCAAAGACGAATAGGACTAGTTTGAAGTATTTTATTTGTTAATCAAAAAGTTCATAGTGTCCTAACACGTAAAGGTCAAAGACGAATAGGACTAGTTTGAATTATTTTATTTGATAGACTAAGACCAATTTAAATGGTCGTTAGGTTAAATTCTGGGGCAAAAAAATTACAGGATTGCCAACTCAGCAGCAATATCACCTTCATGTGCCATTTTTTTGCATTTTTTGCTTACTTGCATGTCTACATGGCATCTTGGAGCACCGTTTGGAAATTATACATACTAATATAAAAAGACCCAGAGGGTATGATCCAAACCATCTAGACCGTTCATATGCATATATCCAACGTCTCACGTAGTCTTAATGATCTAGAACGTTAAAATATTCCCCCAAGGCGAGAATTTGTCTTTTTTTGCCAGGGTTGGATGTAAAAGTTTGAGATACCTTGGTTGGGAAATTGTGCATGTAATATGGTCTTATATCATGGGAAAATATGTTGGTAGCATTTTGAATTAGCCCTTTGGTGGTTGATTCATAAAATGCCTTGTTTTCCGCATTCAAAAAATGGAAATGCATTTTTCGTGTGACAAAAAGGAAAACTTTCTCCTGCAACATTGTTTTCCATCCCATGATGCACATGAATGGATAATATGGGCACCTTATCATAAACTATGCCGCGATTCTCGCGATAACATTGGTCGTTTGGCCTGAAAGCAATGAAACCTCGAACATGATAGGTCATTTCTGTGAAGGTTTTTGACATATTTACAATATACCAAATTTGGTATTATTCCTTGTAACTATTTCACATAATAAGACATCATGCGAAGGATTTACCTCGTTTGGACCGTTTTTGAATTTCTTATGCTTGTTTGAAACAATGGTCCAAACGGCGGACATGAAGGTTCTTAGCTCGGGAATGAGCCTCGCTAAACCTGCATTGGATCCCTGAAGAAAAATCATCATATTGTGAGTCTAAAAATGATTTTTTCGAAAAATCATGAGCATTATATCATGTACCTGTAGTTCAAATCGGACTCACTTTCTACGGATTCAACGAGAATTTGTCTTTTTTGCCAGGCCTGGACGAAAAAGTTTGAGATACCATGGTTGGGACATGGTACATGTAATTTGGTCTTATATTTTGGGAAAATATGTTGGTATAATTTTGAATTATCCCTTTGGTGGTTTCTTCACAAAATTTCCCTTTTTTGCACCCGGAAAATGAAAAATGCATTTTTCGTGCGACGAAACTTCCTCCTGCAACATTGTTCGCCATCCCATGATGCACATGCGTGCATAATAGGGTACATTATCACGAACTATGCAGCGATTCTTGTAACATCCCAATTTGAGCAACCATGATTTGATGTCTAATAAGGCAAAAATCAGGGGGAACAAAAAAAAATTCTTGTTAGTGTTACAATGTTTGCTTACTTGTTTGCTTGTGCTCATGCAACTGATTGTGTATACTCCTTACCTCAACCCCAGTTCACAAAAACTATTTTTGCAAGAGAGATGTCTTGGCTCCTCTTTCATGTTCTCAAATGTTCTGACAATTTAAACTTGAGCCAAGATAAATTTTCCACAACAAAATATTTTTCTAGTTCTATTAACAAAACTATGGAGACCTATATACAATCTCCTTATGTTTTCAAGACAGAACATTCAACTACTCTTATCTCTAGGTTTTCCAAAACCTTCTTCCTGAAACCTCACCACTCCAATCATGGTAGAAATACCAAGAGGTACTCATCTTACTTCAAAACATAACCAATTCAAAATACCCATCCCTCCCTCAAGCTAGGCTTGATGGTAACCCTAGTAGTAGTTGGATAAGTTTGATAGAATGAATTGCCTTGATATGCTGATTTCCTTGTTTGCTTATGAAATAGAGTGAGCTAATCTATTAGATCATACCCTAGGACCCCATCTATGTTTGTGATCATCAATCTCAAACCAAGTATCCAAATGGATCTATCCTAAACCAGTAAGGTGATCATCTCCCCTCCTAATCAGATCAATCCAGGGATAATCCCTTCTAATAGTTCCAACTCGGTGAAGACCAAATCCAAGCATGGATCCTATATACTTAGTTAACAATTCAACATCATCTCCTTTATCAAGATTTTTTAACATAACATCCTCTCAAAATCATGTACACTTGCACTCTAGTCTAAAACCCTAAATCTGCCAAAACGGCTAAGTCTAGATTTCTTATCTAGATGCAATCTTTCGAGCTCTACCTTTTCGAACCTATGTGCCTTATTGAGAAGGTATTTAAACCATCTTGTAATACATCATCAGTATTGACAAATACCACTCTTACCCTTGGATTAACCCTTCTGGATCCCACTCATCCATGATGGTCTTGTAGTCAAAATAATAATCATTTCGGCAAATCTTGCCATCTTGCCTACTTTGGCAGAAGCTCACATCTTTATGCCACTTCGCCTTGACCAACTCTTTACATGGTTATGATCTACTAACCATGGTATATGAATCCATACTTCACTTGTTTCTATTGGAGATTTGTGTTTCTTAAACCCCCATGGTTTAGGAGGCATCATGACAACTTTGTTATGGCAGCCTTAATTTCAACAAAGTTTGCCATCTCTTATATATCACCTAAATTACATCTAAGCCCAAACCTTGCTTCCATGATCATATATATATATATATATATATAACCTTGCCTACCCATCCATCTACCCCTTGTATCAAGGTGAGCTCTGAGCTCCTTGATCCAACCATGTTTTGGTGGTAAAAATTATTAAAACCCTAGATTCTCCCAAATATAGTTTCCTCCTTTTCACCCAAATCCTTCAAAACCCAAGTGTACAATGATGTATGGATCCAGTTTACATTATCTACTTTGGATATAATCTTTTTCCAAATAATTCCCATAATTATTTGGAGCCTAAAACTATTTAATTTCTATTTTAGGCAAAATCCTCCAAACCTTGACTACAAAGGCAAGTTTGTTTTCCTCCAAACCACTTTGCCAACTCAATGCATAATTGAGTTATATACCTATTACCCCACCTTTCCATCTAAAAAATAAATATTTTTTAGATTCTTTATTATTTCTTTTTGCCCTTTTTCTTAAATGGAAAAAACAAGAAATAATTCCTTAAAAATACTTTTCCATCTCATTAAATTCTAATAAAATTCTACAGTGTGTAATATGGTATTTAACACCATATCACATCATAAACAAACCTTGCCTAATGTAAAAATATCAAATAAGCTTTTAGAAACTACTTCTGGACTATTTGATTATTTGAGTTTAAGTGCACCTTTAATCATTAGAAAAATCCCAAATAATTCCTAGGGTTATGCAATGACCCTGTACACACACCAGTACCTTTTCTCACCTGCCTAATGCAACTTTTCAACTTCCTTCACAAGCTACCATTTGATCAAGTTTGAAAAATAAATCAGAACTTGATTCAAACCAATTCAAATCCCCATCCAATCTTCCCAAGCACTCCTCCATAGCACAATCACTCCCTCCTTGTCGTGCTACACTGTGGCATGGTACAGTGGCAACCCCTCTTTTTGTCCCATGTGCTTGTAAGAAAAGGAGAGAGACATGCATGAAAATATATTGGGAAATAAAAACCCCAACACCAACAGCCAATCCCCTGCCCCTCTCTAGTCGTACACAGGACCACACCCCACCACCACCCGTGTTGCCCAATGGATGAATACCACCCTCCCCAAAGCCTTACATCGACCATGCCCATCATGCACCATGACTTCACCAAATATATGGCCAGAGGCCCTCCCAGGATGCCTCTGCCCCTCATTACCACTCATCTCCCTCCCACCTACCTCCCAGAGAGCCTTCCATCCTCTCCTGCTCTGCCTAGCCTAAGAGAAGAAGAAAAAGAGCAGCTCGGCCATCACCAAGATCCACTCGAGGTGTTCTCCTTCCTTGCTCCTCATCATAGCCATGAGTATGTAATTTTGATGCATTACTTGTTTTTAATTGAACACCTGATGTTGCCCTTTTGTTAATGAATACCAGAAAAAATATTCCGCAAGTGGAGTGTAGAGCCGTAGAGCTCCCATATTCTGCAGCAGACCGACCTCAACAAAACAACCCAGCTTATGTTCGTCATTCCTAAAAGTCAAGGTGCTGCCTCTTTTATTTCTATTTCATTATTTTTGCCTTTTTGATTTGAGACTTGTGACTCAAATAACTACAGTAGTATATAAAACTAGATTCAGGTGGTTAGATGCTTGTGTTAATATCTTATGATGATCCCCAGGTTCTAGTTTAGGTTTATAATTCAACCTACCCAGAATCATGTGTTGTTTGCTCCATCTAGTGATAATTTTAAAATTTGTAAGACAACACGAATTCAAGTTATCTATGAAGAAAACTCAAGTTTAAAAATAAGTTATAAAATATCCAAATTCAATAAATCCATATGCGCATAGCTTATTGTTTTGGACAATACGCCCATTATGTGTTTCGCACCAGGGCCTCAAAATTTTTAGAGACGGCTCTAAACGTTGATCGCCATCCTAATATGCATATTCGTGCACAATTTGGGCACATTATCACAAACTATACCACAATTCTGGCTATAATATTGGTCGTTTGGCCCGAAAGCCATGAAACCTCGAACATGATAGGTCATTTCCGTGAATTTTTTTTAGAGATGTTCACAATATACCAAGTTTGGTATTTTTCCTTGCAAATATGTCACATAATATGATTCTACATGAAGGTTTTACATTATTTGGACCGTTTATGAATTTTTTATGTCTGTTTCAAACTATGGTCAAAATGGCGGGCATGAACATACATACATAGGGGATGAGCCTCACTAAACTTGCATCATATCTCTGAATAAAAATCATATTGTGAGTCTAAAAATGATTTTTTTAAATCATGAGTATTATATCATGATTTTTTTTAAATCATGAGTATTATATCATGTAACATTACATTGATCGCCATCCCAATATGCACATTCGTACACAATTTGGGAACATTATCACAAACTATACCACGATTCTGGCTATAATATTCGTCGTTTGTCCCGAAAGCCACGAAACCTCAAACATGATAGGTCATTTCCGTGAAGGTTTTTTCGAGATGTTCGCTATATATGAAGTTTGGTATTTTTCCTTGCAAATATGTCACATAATATGACGCCATGTGAAGGTTTTACATTGTTTGGACCGTTTTTGAATTTTTTATGTCCGTTTCAAACTATGGTCAAAATGGCAGGCATGAAGATACTTACATAGGGGATGATGACATGGTTATACCCTACGGGTACGTGACTTCAGCATACCTGGTTCAGCCCAAGGAAGGCCCACAACAGATATACGCTGGCCTATGAAGATTTTCGGGTGGCCAAGGCCCATGACGCCTTCGGATCCTTGGAGAACAAGACTAGCGTAGATAGGAAATTCAAAGGGGTAAAACCCTAGAACTTGTAACCGACTAGGACTATGCCCGGGACCTGCCTAAGTCTATATAAAGGCCAAGAGGGCACGTCCTAGATCTCTCGCCTCATACTTTCGCACACACCTCCACGCCAGATCGAATCTGCGCACCTTGTAACCTTCGGTTCCGCCGTAATCAAGAGCAGACAAGCAGGAGTAGGGTTTTCCCTCAAGGGGCCTGAACCTGGGTAAATCTCGTGTCCCCTAGTTGCTTGTCTGTTAACCGTGCCACGATCTCCAGCATCCCCATCTTCTCCAAAACCCAAGTCCATAACAATGGGCATTGACGAGATTAAACCTCGTCAATTGGCGCCGTCTGTGGGAATCGGGGTTGCTGATTGTGCGATCGTGACGGTCCCGACCCGATCGATCTACAACTCCGCGGCGACGGAGAATCACCTCCTCTTTGGCACTTTCGACTTCACCACCCACTCGCCGGCCACAATGAAGGATTTCGAGCCCGTAGGCGACGGACTCGAAATTTTGTTCGGGAGCTTCTACTTCCAGGTGGGACAAACAGGCACACTCCGCCTTCCTGAGCGGGTGCCCGTGCCATCGATCAGGCCCGCCTCGTGGGCTCCACACCCCATGCTACGCACATCACCATCGACAAATGAGTTCTACAAGAGCAGCAGCTGCAACTCCGATCTGTGTGATCCGCCTTCGGATGAAGGGACCTAGGGTTCCGGATCTGAAAGCTGCGGCAGCAGCGAACCGATCTACGAGCGCTACCAATGCGCCGCAGTCATCCAGGAGCAACAAACGCCTAACCCGCCGCCCAACACGAACCCGAACCCGCAGGATAGAAACGGCGGAAATGGCGGGAACAGAAGAAGCCAGTCCCCCCCACCCGAAGGGGAAAACAACGGCCACGTCATCCAACTTAGCAAAGAAGGATGGGTCCAGGCACGCCGTGCCGTTGTAGGCGACATAGTCCTACCCGTGGACTCCCTGCGTGACCTACTGATGGCGTACCACTACCTCCTCATCGAGGAGCACAAGAAGCAAGTCAAGATGCAGGAGACGCTCGACAAACGCAAGCAAGCAGCCTCCGAGTCTAGCGCGCGACGAGCTGCGCTCTCCGCCATGGCACCCGGCTCTAGCACGAACGGAAACCAGGGAAACAAGCACCGCTCGCGGGTGGAGAACATGGATCCCAAGGAACTCCGTGATGTGACCCGAACTCTCCACACGTCGTTCATGGATATGGATGCCGACGGCAACATCATCCCGAAGACACCGCAAGCTGCGATCATGGCAGCCACTGCGTATCTCGCGGCCCACCAACCTCCGGAAGGGGACCTGAAAAGAGCCATGCATAAGTACGCACTCACCGGACTCGGACTCGTCGGAGCTGTGCTCCACGAAGACGCTCCTGCGGAGCCGAAGAAGAAAGCTCCGGTCAGGCGCGACCGGAGCCCCACCCCTTCATCCGAAGAGGAGGAGGAGCACGACCTTCCTCGAAGGAAGAAGAGCTCGCATCGCCATAAACGCGACTACGACGCCAGAGACGCACTTACACAGCGCAAAATCGACAAAGCACGAGCCAAACGCGCATGCTCGTCCGAGTCCGAGATGGATGAAGATGAAGGAGAACTCTGTGGAGCTCGATGCTTCAGCAGATCTGTTCGGCGAACACAGATGCCACGCAATTTCAAGCTTCCTTCGGATACTCCGAAGTTCAATGGCACGCAAGATCCAAAATCTTGGCTAAGAGACCATCTGTCATCCGTCAAGCTGCACGGCGTTAACAAAGAAACCGCCATGCAATGCCTCCAGCTGCAGCTGATAGGCGTGACGCGGGTCTGGCTCAGCAGCCTATCATCAGGATCCATCCGAAGTTGGGAGGAGTTAGCTTACAGCTTCATCCGAAATTTCAAAGGCACCAGCAAGAGGCCCGCCTCAATCGAAGAGTTGCGAGCCTACACTCAGAGAACGGGGGAATCTATTCGCTCGTACATATTACGCTGGTCCACCACCAGGAACTCCGCAGCACATATCTCCGAGGAGAGGGCCATCGACGCCTTTAGAGACGGCGTCAAACGCCAAGATTTCAAGGAGGAACTTGGGCGCGTCAAGCCCAAGACACTCGACCACCTCATGGAAATTGCCAACAGTTGGGCGGACGGAGAAGATTGCATTCAGCGAGCGCAATCAGATGAAGAGGACGACTACGGCCGAAGGCGAGAACGCCGCAGCAAGAGGAGATCACATGTCTACGAGGACCGCGACGGACCCGACATGGTCGCGGCTGGCTACGCTGACCGCCGCACCGACAACAGCCGCAACAACGGAGGATACCGCGGAGGAAATTTCCGCGACAGCAGACGACCAGCACAGTCGTGGCAACGCCGCGACCGTGACAACGGACCCTCCGCATTCGACAAACTTTCGGGTCCATGCACCATCCACTTCTACATCGACAAACAAGATGGCAAAAAGAAAGCCAGTCACATGCTCAAGGACTGCCACGAGTTCCAGAAACTCAGCGAAAGCATGGTGCAGATGAGGCAACGAGCCCAACCCCTGCGTTCGGAAACGCACCCGCGCCAGGAGAAATAGCACACAGAGCCCCTCCGCCGCCACCTATTGGAGGCCCAAACCAACCAGTCGCACCAGCGCAAAACAACGCCGGGGTCGGATACCCCCCACCAAAGGGAGCACTAAATATGATCCAGAAGCGACGCCCCACAAACAGGGTGCAGAAGAAAATCACCCGACAAATCAACTTGGCCGTGGCAACTCCGCCTGCAATCCCTGAGTACCTCAGCGGATCGGAGTCCTGCATCACATTCACTCGTGCGGATCACCCTTGCCAGATCCCTCGCCCAGGCCATGCTGCCCTGGTGCTGGAGGCGCAGATCGGAGGCTTCGAGATGAGTCGCGTCTTCATGGACGGCGGCAGCGGCATAAATCTGATGTTCGCAAGCACTCTAGCAGCTATGCGGATCCCGCAATGCAGCCTGGAATTATCAGACACAACGTTCCACGGCATTGTCCCAGGAAAAGGCATATTCCCCCTGGGCAAAATAGGGCTCGACGTTATCTTCGGGAAACGGGACAACTTCCGGCAGGAGCGCCTAGAATTCGAAGTGGTGGACTGGCCGTCGCAATAACACGCCATCCTGGGGCGTGTAGCATTCGCAAGGTTGCTGGCCGTCCCGCATTACACATACCTACTACTCAAGATGCCAGGACCAAGGGGCGTCATCACAGTCCACGGGAGCTTCACCCGATCGGACCAATGTGACAGGGATTTCAACAAAATCTCCCAATCTTTCGGCATGCAAGACGAGCTTGTAAGGCTCCGTGAAGTAACGGACAATGGCGTACCCCCAGTCACAAGGCAGAACGCACGTGACATGTCCTTCGACTCCACCGTCAACACCAAGAAAGTACAGGTCCATCCGACGGATGCCTCCAAGACGTCCTTGATCGCCAATGACCTCAGCACCGCATAGGAAGGCGCGCTCGTCGAATTCCTCCGTGAGCGCTGGGAAATCTTCGCCTGGTGTCCTGCGGACATGCCAGGAGTTCCCAGGGAATTCGCCGAGCACGCACTCAATGTATTACCAGACACCAAGCCAGTCAAGCAGTCCATCCGAAGACTATCGGAGCCACAAGTCGAAGCTATCGGCAAGGAAATCAATAGACTACTCGCTGCAGACTTCATCAGGGAAATCAAAGAAAGCGAGTGGCTTTCAAACACGGTGATGGCCCCGAAGAAGGACACGGACATCCTGCGGATGTGCGTGGACTTCACGTCACTAAATAAGCATTGCCCAAAGGACCACTTCCCTCTTCCACGGATCGACCAGATCATCGATTCGACTGCAGGTTGCGAGAAACTATCCTTCCTCGATGCTTACTCAGGCTATAACCAGATTCGGCTCAAGGTCGAAGATCAGGAGAAAATGGCGTTTATCACACCGTTCGGAGTATTCTGTTACAACACAATGCCCTTCGGGCTAAAGAACGCGGGTGCCACGTACCAGCGATGCATGCAGGCCTGCCTCAAGGACTAGATCGGTCGCAATGTCCAAGTCTATGTCGATGACATAGTAATAAAAACTAAGGAGGCAAGGACACTTATCGATGATCTCCACGAGACGTTCGAAAACCTCGATCGCTACAGGATCAAGCTCAATCCCGAAAAGTGCGCCTTCGGCGTCCCATCAGGTCAGCTGCTCAGGTACTTCATCTCTCAACAAGGGATCGAGGCGAACCCGAAGAAAATCAGAGCCCTCATGACGATGGAGAAGCCGAAAAACCTCAAGGGCATCCAGCAGCTCGCAGGACGAGTAGCGGCACTAAGCAGGTTCATCAGCCGCATGGGCGAGAAGGCCCTACCATTCTAGCAGCTGCTGCGCAAGGCAGACAAGTTCGAGTGGACACCAGAAGCCAACGACGCATTCAAAAGCCTCAAGCGGCTCCTCTCCACCTCGCCTGTTTTGGTCACGCCAAAGGAGCGCGAGCCCCTGTTGCTGTACATAGTAGCCACACACCAGGTGGTCAGCACCGTACTCGTGGTCGAACGACCCGAAGAAGGCAGGACCCACGGGGTCCAGCGCCCAATTTACTACCTCAGCGAGGTACTAACACCAACAAAGCAGAGGTACCCTCACTACCAAAAGCTAGCCTACGGCGTGTTCATGACGGCTCGACGGCTGAGCCATTACTTCTAGGAGCACCAAGTGATGGTCGTCAACGAGGCACCCTTGAACAGCATCCTGAATAATCCAGAGGCCACAGGACGGGTGGCCCTGTGGGGCATCGAACTATCACCCTTGGACATCGTCTACGAGAAGCGACACGCAATCAAATCTCAAGTCCTTCCGGACTTCCTGGTACATTGGATGGAGCTGCAGCTGCCAGACACCCCAGACATGTCACTGTCATGGACAATGCACTTCGACGGCTCCAAGCGTGAAGCCGGAGCAGGGGCAGGGGTCATACTGACCTCCCCGCAAGGCGACAAGATGAAGTACGTTCTTCGGATGAAATTCAGAGCCTCCAACAACGAGGCCGAATACGAAGCCCTCATCCATGGCATGAGGATGGCAAAGATATGCGGCGCAACGCGCCTGGTCATCTACGGTGACTCCAACCTCGTCGTCCAGCAGACGATGAATGAGTGCGACGCACATGCCGAAAACATGATCGCGTACCGCGCGCTCTACAACGCACTCGAAGGCGAATTTGACGGCTGCGAACTTCGGCACATTGGAAGGGAGAGCAACGAGGAAGCCGATAGACTCGCCAACATCGGCTCCACTTGCGCAAAAGTGCCACCAGGAGTGTTCCTCGAACAGATCTGCGTACCATCCATCAAGCGAAAGCTCCCCAAGGGATCACCCGAAGAAGCAGAACACTCGGGAGCTACGCTACCCGAAGGACACGAAGGACCCGAAAAGCTGGACACAGAGGTAGCCATGGTCAACCTAATGCAGGTCATGGCAGTCGAAGAAACTTGGACGCGACCATACCTCTAGTTCTTGATAACCGGAGAATTGCCTGACAGCCCAACAGACGCCTGGCACATATCTCGCCGGTCAAAAGCCTTCACCATCATCAACGGCGAGCTATACAAGCGCAGCATCACGGGTGTACTTCAACGATGCGTCACCATCGACGACGGCAAGGCCATACTCCAAGACATCCATGAAGGCATCTGCGGCCACCACGCAGGCAGCCGCTCCCTTGTCGCCAAAGCTCTACGAGCAGGATTCTACTGGCCAACGGCCATGAGCGACGCAAAAGACAGCGTCCGAAGATGCAACGGATGCCAACGGTTCGCCGACAAACCGCACGCACCTGGGTCCGAGCTCAGACCCATACCTATAGCTTGGCCTTTCGCTCAATGGGGCCTCGACATGATCGGCAAACTGCCAAAATCCACGAAAGGGGGACACGTCTTCCTCCTGGTTGCAGTCGACAAATTCACCAAGTGGATCGAGGCCATGCCGGTCACCAACCAGAAAGGCAAAACTGCCATCAAGTTCTTCGAGTCCATTGTCTACAGATTCGGCATACCACACAGCATCATCACCGACAACGGATCGAACTTCATCTCCGAAGAATTCCAGGACTTCTGCGAAGGCCTTGGGATTAACATCACGTATGCCTCAGTGGCACACCCGCAAACGAACGGGCAAGTGGAAAAGGCCAACGGCCTAATCGGCGCCGGCATCAAGAAGCGCCTCATGAGCTCACTCGAACAAAAAGCTGGAAACTGGACGAAAGAGCTACCATCTGTCCTGTGGAGCTTACGGACTATGCCAAACAGCTCCACCGGCTACACACCGTTCTTCATGGTACACGGAGCCGAGGCCGTGCTACCAGCCGAAGTACGCCACCAGGCCCCGCGGGTCGTTGCTTACAGCAAAGCCGAATCCACGATTGCACTTGAAGACGCTGTCGACACACTCGACGAAGAACGGGATATAGCAGCAGCTCGATCAGCGGTGTACCAGCAGAGTACCCGCAACTACCACAGTCGCCGGCTGCGCCCAAGGTCCTTCGTCGAAGGAGACCTCGTCTTGCGACTCAAGCAAAAGCGACCTAATAAATTCGAGTCACCATGGGAAGGACCCTACGTCATCACCGAAGTCATCCCAGGTGGCGCCTATCGCCTCAAGCACGTGGAGTCTGGAGTCGCATACTCCAACCCATGGAATATCTCGCACCTGCGACGATTCTATCCGTAGCAACCTACCCCCTTTTACTTTCAATAAGGCTTTCAGCCAAGGCTATTCAGCCGAACAATGTACCTCCTCCATTACGATATAAATAAAGCTAAGTGTCTCACCCCAAAACTTCGGTTCACTATTTTCTGCAACTCTACTACATGCTACAAACGCACTCGGGGGCTCCCCCCACCTCACGGTTTCATCGACTGAGGACCAAACGTGTACACCTGAGTAGCTGACAACGTCAGGCAAACGAAAAGGACACGTACTCAATCAAAGCACTACGTGCTCACAAACAAACAAACCTTTACAACAAAGGGCACAACACGCCCAGCCGAAATATACAAATTTTACATCTCTCTCTTTTTACAGGTACTACCTATGTTGAAGAATAACCTGGGCACGCTGCTCAAACAAATCTACAATCTGTTCGGCATACTGCCTTACAGCCGCGTAATGCGGACGCATGTCCCACTCGCCACCATCAGGGCGAAGAGGTGGCCCAGCGGCCACAGCAGCCAAATCCACGTCAGGCCGGTGCAGCCTCACAAGAGACAAAGCAGCCTTCACTCCTGCGACAAGCTGCTGCCGCACCAACTCCTTGACATTGCTTATGCTTCGAAACTTCGACAGAAGACCCGCAAGGCTTGTCGGTACGGCATCCCAAGGGAACATGACGTGCAGCACCGAGGCAAGCGATGTCTGCTCTTGGCGGAGCACCCGCGAAACTTGATGAACACGATCCTGCACCGTCGCCAGAGCTATGGTGCGATCACGATCCATCCAGAAGAAGCCGCCGGCCTCCATGTCCTGTTGAGTCAAGCAATTGACCCGAACAGCGACACGCTCCTTTTCTTCCCTCGGAGCAAGATTCGCACCTGCAACAATCGCACAAAATAAGAGTAAGGCCAGCAGGCTCATCCGAAGAACCGAGCTACAGCCCGAACCAAAGAACAACTTACATTGCAGCTGCTCGGACAGCCGAACCAGCTCCGCCATCAAGTACTCCTCTCTAGCTGCACCACGATCCGCCTTGGACTTCCAAACGTCGGCATGACCGCGTAACCCGAGCAACTCCCTCTCCAGACTACGCACACGATCCCGAAGGAAAGTGAGCTGCGAGGAATCGTCCAAGGATGGTCGCAACGGCATTGCGGATGGGGCGTCAACAGGATCAGCACCCGAAGGAACCTAGAGCAGCAGCAAAAGAAAGGAACACAGACATTCAGCCAAGGATAGAGCACAACTCAGAGGAATTCATTAAATATATAAGGCCACTACGTGGCACAAGGATGGTGTTCTTCAAGATATTTACAACAAAAGTAGACTACAAACTACCCTACGTCTACTACGCCTACGATGCAGGACCCTGAGTCGCCTCGGAGCCAGACTGCCTAGCTTTGGCCACGCCCTGCTGCCGCAGTGCATACTCAGACAGCAAATCAATGAGCTTGGGCCCATATCGCTTGCAGCGAGCAGAATAGGCAGCAAAGGCTACCTCGGATCCATCCGCATCCGTCGGCATCCGATAAGTGATCTGGGGTAGATCCAGCTCCGCTCCAGCCGCCAAGGCCATCGCCAGCCCGACGGACGCGCCGATGCCCTTCTGTTTGCGCTTGTACGCCGTAGGCGCTTCGGCTGACAGAGCCTCCGCCAGAGCATCCACATCATCAAGGGCTGCGCCCTTCGGGACAAGCTCCTTGTAGAAGCGACCAAGGACCTCTTTCGCCTTGGCAAGGGAGTTGACGACGGTGCTGCAGCGGTCTTCGACCGCCACAGTGGCATCATCTAGAGCACTCCCGTGCTCCAGAGCACCACGGTCGAACTCGATGCCTGCGGCATCTGAGAAAAACAAATAAAGAAGAAAAGCATGAAGAAAAGCAGCATAGAAGAAGACCCGAAGAAAAAGAAACAAGTACAAAACTAGAACTCACCCGAAATAGCCTTGGCAGCAGCCATGAGCTTCGCCGCCACCTCTCTTTCATGAGCAGCCGCAACGGTGGCCAGCTGCTCCTCATAATCTGCGGCCTCCTGCTGCAGACGCTCCTTCGCTTCGGCTGCCTTAGTAAGCTCTAGCTCGAGGCGCTCTTTCGTGCCAATGGCGGCTTCGGCCTTCTGCTCCGATTGACCAAGGCTCTTTTTGAGAGCGTCGACCTCACGGAGGGAATCGTTATGCTCCTCTTCATTTAAGACAAGAAAGTGTCAAAGAACAGGACCAGGATAAATAAGAGAGGCATTAAAAGACAGATGGATACCTTGAAGCTGCCGAAGGTTCGCCTCCAGCGCCAGGCGCTCTTGCACCAGCCGCTTGGCCTCCTGCACAAAAGGCTGCAGAAAAAGAAATAGCAGTAAGAAAAGGGCTTGGGGGATACGCCCAACACAAAGGAGTAAAAACAAAATTCGCACACGAAGACACTCGGGGGCTCCCCCCGTGACATGAAGCAGAAAAACTTACATGCTCTGATGGTGACTCCGAAGGACCGCCTGCGAAATTCTGAGGCGCAACCACCTGCACCTCCTGCAACAGAGGATCCGGAGCCACGCCACCCGAAGTCGCCACCGTATGAGGCGGAGGAGACGCAATTTTCGACTCCCCCATCATCTCTCGCGCACCACCACTGGAGGAATCATGGGAGGAATGCCTGCATACGAACCAATCAGCATAAGCGCAACAACCATGAAGGAAAAAGGACAATAGTACAAAAAGAAACTTACGAGCCAAGTGAGCTCAGGTCGAAGACAGGAGGAGTCCTTCGGGCTCTCTTCTCCTCCATCTTTTCTTCCTTCTTCTCCTCCTTTTTCTCTTCCTTCTTCCGCTTTGCTGGCGGGTGCGGCGCTACAGCCCGCACAGGAATGGAAGGAATGGGAGAAGTAGAACCCCCATGACCGTCACTATGACGCTCAAGGCCCAGAGGGTTTCTGGGAGTTGGAGGAGTCGAGGCATCCGAAGACTTGCTGGAGCTCCATGACAGTTTTCGCGTATGGTCCTCACTTGACTCGTCGGCATCCTCCGCCGGAGATCGCGCCGACGGTAGCTCGGACACGGAATCAACCACTTCATTATCCGGGGCATTCGGATACCTTTCGAGCAACGACGGTACCATGCCCGGCACTTTGAAGCTCTGCAAAATCAGAAGGAACTTTGTTAGCAAACAAAGGAAATAAAACACAGCCGATAAAAAGCACTACGTGCACAAATCTACACCTGCGGTACGGCCAACGTCGAAGAAAATGGAGGAGTTAGCGACTTCCCCGGGATTTCTTCTCCGGCTTTGAACTTCAGCAGCGCACGAAGGGCCCTGTCAAGATCCCCCTCGGACATTTTCTCAGACGAAACCCTCGTCGGATCACGGCGCCCAGAATAAAGAAACATCGGGTGCGCCCTCGCTTGGAAAGGCTGCACCCGACGCTCAAGAAAAGTCCGGATGATGTCCACGCCGTTCACCTCCTTCTCCGGAATCAGCTGGAGATCCTCCACCCGACGATAAAGGGCCTCTATCTCCGCCACCTCACCGTCCAAGATTTGGTTTTTCCAAGACCTTTTTCGCTCAATCATTTGGGAGGGGTCAAAGGGAACAAGACCAAAATCTTGCCTGGGCACTACGGAGTCGCGGATATAAAACCATCGCCTCCGCCAGTACTAGACAGATTCGGACATGGAAAAGGAAAAGAAGAGCAGATTGGGACTAAGGGAGATGATGAAACCCCCAATGGGATACACACCATCCGAACCAGATTGCCTCTTCACGGAATAGAGCTTCCGGAAGAGGCCAAAGTGCGGCTCAATGCCAAGCCAGCACTCGCAAAAAGTGATAAAACATGCAATGTGGAGAAGAGAATTGGGAGACATATGATGAAGCTGAATCCCATAGAAGAAGAGTAGTCCACGGAGGAAGTCGTGGACCGGAAAAGAAAATCCACGCAAAACGAAGGCGAGAAACATAACCCGATACCCAGATGGGGGATGGGGGATTACCTCATTGCCGGGGAGTTTGACGACCTCCCTATCTTGCGGGATCAGGCCCCGCTCGCGAAGCTTGCGGAGATCGCTCTCCTGCGTCTCTGATCGCCGCCAGCCACCATCGGTGACGCGAGTAGCGGCGGTGCCCTTATTTCCTCCGGCGGCGCTGGTCCCAACCGCAGATGAAGATTTCTTTGGTTTCCCCATTGCGCTACGGCGAACGGCAGATCTAACCGCAAAGACGACGAA
The DNA here is from genome assembly GCA_916181665.1 of Avena sativa. NCBI lineage: Eukaryota > Viridiplantae > Streptophyta > Magnoliopsida > Poales > Poaceae > Avena > Avena sativa. Next base: position 346,370,219 of record OV702285.1, on the reverse strand, counting down.
CAGCAGTCGTCCATCCAGAAGACCTAACGCCAACGGCAGATCTAACCGTACATGTGTCAGCATCACAACGAACCGTCGTTACCACGCCGTCCACTACGCGCAGAAATCGAGGAGATGCCGTAATTATCTCCACGCCGCGCGTGACCGGTCAATTCAAAGTCAGCAAGTGGGACCTACGTTCGTCCAGTCAAGTCATTTCTGGCGTAGAAGACGCTTGAGGTCATCGATCGTCAGCACTGACGTCATCAAAAGCTATACTAGCACTAACTATAATTCTTCGGCTCCACAGCTAAGAGTACTCACTCGAATCTTCGATTTGACTAAGTACTCGGGGGCTACTCCTATCAGGAGCGCTGGCCGCGCACCCGGAAGATGAATAACGACAAAGTTTTTCTTCGAGTCCTACGTCGACTCTACGACTCCACTACGGACTCGGGGGCAACTCCCATAGGGAGGATGGATTTAAGCGTCCGAAATTTTTTGAGTCTTACGGACTTAACAACTGAACAATGCTTGAACTAAAGTCTCTGCTCGAGTCTACGACTCGAACAGACACTCGGGGGCTACTCCCATAGGGAGCGCTGGTCGCGCACCCTATGAATTCTTCTACTGTGATCTTTCGGATTAGCACGCAAAAACTTTTTGGCATCTCTGCCCCAACAAGCGCTGAGTGAGCGACAATCTCCTTGTCCACCCGAAACACCTCCGCGGTGACAAATGTTCGGATGCTGCGTCCGCGACGCAAAGATAAGACCTGCAGATATCATCTGACGGCCTGGCAACGTACATGACTGCGCTCTGCTAGTACAAATCCATGCCAACAGGCGTGATGAAAAATCCCGACGGACGCGTTGGGTACATTAATTAAAATCACTGGAATTCCACTCCTGTAAGTCCTCCACGGCCTGAGTCGAATTACGCCAGCATATGTTCCAGGTCCGAGTTGAGGGACTCGAACTTGAAGAAGATCGTGTTGTTTCGTCCTAAGACAGTTAACTGACCCTGATCCGTCGGGTGAGTCAGGCACACGCGTCAACAATCCCTACACACATATACTATTAATACATAGTTGCACCCGAAAGATGGAAGAGTCCTCAGCCGAATCTACGATTTGACTGATCACTCGGGGGCTACTGACATGGTTATACCCTACGGGTACGTGACTTCAGCATACCTGGTTCAGCCCAAGGAAGGCCCATAGCAGATATACGCTAGCCCATGAAGATTTTCGGGTGGCCAAGGCCCATGACGCCTTCGGATCCTTGGAGAACAAGACTAGCGTAGATAGGAAATTCAAAGGGGTAAAACCCTAGAACTTGTAACCGACTAGGACTATGCCCGGGACCTGCCTAAGTCTATATAAAGGCCAGGAGGGCACGTCCTAGATCTCTCGACTCATACTTTCGCACACACCTCCACGCCAGATCGAATCTGCGCACCTTGTAACCTTCGGTTCCGCCGTAATCAAGAGCAGACAAGCAGGAGTAGGGTTTTCCCTCCAGGGGCCTGAACCTGGGTAAATCTTGTGTCCCCTGGTTGCTTGTCTGTTAACCGTGCCACGATCTCCAGCATCCCCATCTTCTCCAAAACCCAAGTCCATAACAATGGGCATTGACGAGATTAAACCTCGTCAGATGAGCCTCGCTAAACTTGCATCGGATCTCTGAAGAAACATCATATTGTGAGTCTAAAAAAGATTTTTTTTTTCAAAAAATCATGAGCATTAGATCATGCACCTATAGTTCAAATCGGACCCATTTTCTATCGGTTCGGCGGAAATTTGTCTTTTTTGCCACGGGTGGATGGATACACATGTGTGCATAGTATGTTCACATTATCACAAACAAAAACATTGGTCATTTGACACTTAGAAAATGAAACCCCTGAGCCTTATAGATTAGATCCAACCATTCACAAGAGGGAACCAGGGTACCCACGGATCAGCACACCCAAGGAGATCTCAACCGTTCAGATGGGTTCCATCCAATGCCTCAAACTCACAGCGCCATCCCGGTCGCCTTAGACTTTAGGGCCTAAAATTACCTAAATACCCTGATGTTCCCAGTGTCTTGCAGCACATAAGATAGGGGTAGTTTGGTAAAATCCTGCACACATCCAGAAACACTACTAGGAAAAGGGCTATAGGTAATCCAAACATTCGTGGCTCACGTGGTTGAAGTGCCCCACGGGTAAAACAAGCATGGCGCACCTGTGGGCAGTGCCCTACTAGTAACTATAACAACCGTGGCGCACAGGGTGATAGTGCGCAACAAATATGTGTGCGCCAGGGCCCTGCTGGCCGCATGCCAGATACCCGTAGCGCACACATGGTAGGTGCGCTACACTTGTTAGTGTTAACTATGGCGCACATGGAGAGGGTGCTCTATGCCTAAGTGAATGCCCCTCTGCTCTGTAAATAGGCAGACACATCTCTGGCACACTCTAGCATGTGCACCACGGTTGTGATTATTCCCTGTGGCGCACTAGGGCCACGTGCGCCACGGATGTGTCGACCTTTTTTTTGACAGCTCCACTTTATGCACATGTGTGATCATACACCACCCCCACTTCACTTTCCCCTCCTTCTTCCTCCTTAGATCTAGTCGGGATCCTTCTCCTTCCCACCACAATTTCTCCACTCATTCACCATTTTTAGCATGTAGAACTTGCCTTGGATGTTACATACATAATAGAGGAAGCTCTCTGGTCTTGTGCGCACCTCCTTTCCATCTTCTCTCGCGATCAGTCTCTCATCTCGGTAAGTTGTCCATGTAAGGATGTGTTCATGCGTATATGGATGATATGCTCATATGTATGTAGATGATAAATTCTCATGTGTATGGAGAGGATATCGATGCTCATGTGTGTGTATTATGGAGAGGATCTCGATGCTCATGTGTGTATATGGAGAGGATCGAGATGCTCATGCATGTGTGTATGGATATGATATGTTTGTGTGTATGGATCGGTCTCTCTCTCTCTCTTGTGTTTGTGTTGTGAATGAGTTGCCATTTGTTTTGCCAAAATGTTGATTCATTTCCATTTTGGCAAGACTTTGGCATTTCACAAAGGTCCTTATTTTAGGATAGGTCATGCCGAAATTTTCTATCGACCATTGCATGCATTGATTATGTGGTTCTAATAGACTTCTAATTGTAATGTGTACACCGTGCAGGCAAAAATGGTCCGCATAATGAGCGAAGGCATTGTGGCTAGATTTTTAAAATGTGCGACAGCCGACATGATACGAAATAACAAGATGGAGATAAGATGTCCGTGCAGAAGATGCAAACTCAACTGGTTGATCGACCCAGATTTCGGGAATCTGCAGGTGCACCTGCTCCGCCATGGTTTCATGGATGGATACACTCGTTGGATAAGCGATGATGAAGATGATGGAGATGGTGAAGTTGGGAAACATGACGATGATCATCACCGCGAGGACGGGCGAGATGATGAAGAGTCTCCTAGAGATGGTGAAGGTGCGGAAGCAGACCGGGATGATGATGATCTAGATGCCGGAGGAGCAGACGATGATGGAACAACGTCAGGCTGAGTGCGGGACCCTTATGTGCAAGAGCTGCTTCTCAACCAGACGAGTAACGCCAGGGCTACTGCTAGAGAGAAAGCCAAGCTTGCGCAACTTGAGAAAGACGCGGTTACTCCATTGTATGAAGGATGCAGGCCCGATGATACCCGGTTGAATGTAACGCTCAAGGCTATGGAGATGAAGGCAAAACACAAATTGAGCGACGCAAGCTTCGACGATATGATGTCATTCTGGCACGATCGTCTCCCGGAGGGAAACACGTGTCCAACTCGTATCGAGGACGCCAAGAAAATCGTCTGTCCCCTCGATCTACCGCATGTTAGATACCACGTATGCATCAATGATTGCATCATTTATCGGGGCGAGGACGCGGAGAAAACCACATGTTCGGTGTACGGCGTGAGTCGATACAAGAAAGGGAAGAAAGCACCTCGAAAAGTGGTATGGTACTTTCGTATCCCTCCTCGTCTGCAGCCCTATTTCATGGACCCTAAGGAAGCGAAGCTCATGCGATGGCATACAGAAAGGAAGAAGCCAGGAGATGACGATGACCCCGAAAAGGACGAGCTGCTGACGCACCCTTCAGATGCTAGCCAGTGGAAAGCATTGGACCTAGAATTCCCATAATTTGGTGGAGATTCGAGGAACATCAGGCTTGGTGTGAACATCGATGGACTCAATCCGTTTGGTAGCCAGAGCAGCACGCACAGCACTTGTCCCGTGTTTGTATGGATGTACAACCTCCCTCCATGGCTGTGCATGAAGAAGAAGTACATACAAATGAGTATGCTAATTCAAGGGCCGAAACAACCTGGTACCGACATCAATCTGTATCTCGGGCTGTTGAAAGAGGAGCTAGCCACGTTATGGGAATCTGGAGCCAATACTTACGACGCCATCGCACAAGATTATTTCACTATGAGAGCCGCGTTGGTCACTACGGTTCAAGACTATCCCGGTTGCGGGTATAGCTCGGGGCAGGTTATCCAAGGATTCTCTGCATGCGTTAGGTGCATGGATAACACAAGCTATCTCCAACTAGAGAAAGATCCAGGGTCTTTGAAAACCGTGTTCATGGCGCACCGGAGGTGGCTCGGCAAGAATGATCCATGGAGAAAACGTGGAGACCTATTCCATGGCAAATCCAAGACCGGAGGAATCCCAGAGCGGAGGAGTAGTGAAGAAGTGGAAGAATTGCTGAAAATCTTAAAAGATTGTCCTAAGCCTGAAAAGAAGCAAAAGAGGCAGCAAGACAAGCCGCTGATGAAGGTATGGAAAACAAGGTCTGTTTTCTGGGAATTGCCATACTGGAAGTTTCTCCGCACGCCTCATAGCCTTGACATCATGCATATCACGAAAAACGTGTGCGAGAGTCTGGTCGCCACCATAATCAACATGCCAGATAGGACGAAAGATGGTCCGAAAGCAAGGCACGACTTGATATTCATGGGTATCCGGAAGGAGCTTCACGGAGGACGCACTACTCCTGATGATCAGGAAGATGACGATGATCATGAGTCGGAGACGACACAAGGTCGTCGGAAGGGTAAAAAGTTCAAAGAAGAACGAATATTACTGCCCTCCTTCTTGCTTCACTCTAACCCAGGATGAGATCAAACAATTTTTCAAGTGCCTTCTAGGAGTCAAATTTCCTTAAGGCTACGCGGGCAAGATAAGCAGATACCTAGACGAGGCGAAGCATAGGTTCAGTGGCATGAAGTCTCACGACTGTGTCGTGCTAATGACGCAGGTACTTCCGGTTGCACTAAGAGGGATAATGGACGAGAACGTCCGTGAAACATTATTTGGCCTCTGCAAGTTTTTCGACGTCATCTCTAGGAAGTCGATTGGCATGAATCATCTCGGGAGGCTACAGGAGGAGATCGTGGTGATACTATGGGAGCTTGAGGTCTACTTCCCGCCTGCATTCTTCGACATTATGGTGCATCTGCTGGTCCATGTCGTGGAGGACATCGTCCAACTCGGGCCGATGTTCCTCCGCAGCATGATGGCGTTCGAAAGGATGGACGGACACATCAAAGGATGCGTTCGCAATAGGTCCCATCCAGATGGAAGCATAGCTAAGGGCTTTCTGGCCGAAGAGTGCATATTTCTCTGCACGAATTATCTAGATATCGAGAACCATGTCGGTCTTCCTGTCAATAGGCACCTTGGCAAGCTCGACGGATTTGGTCATCGAGAGGGCCGTCGCATAATGCATGCAGACTTCGATTGTCGATGCACATACTTTTGTCGAGAAAACCTCGTCGCGCTACAACATTTAGAACTGGTCGATCCTTGGGTACAGAAGAACAAAAGGTTAATCGAGAAGAAGTACAGTGACCGGGGCATATAGAGGATGGAGGGAGAAATAATCAAAGAGCACAACTCAGATTTCATGCATTGGTTTAGGCAGACGCTCCTTGATAATCCCCAGCGATCGCATTCTTCTGACACGGAAAAGATCATATTCACCTTGTAGCGGGGACCCATGCAAAACCTGGTGAACTATCAGGCGTATGATATCAACGGCTACACATTCTACACGGAGGAAAAGGACAACAAGTGTGATTATCAGAACTCAGGCGTAACGTCGGAATTCTACATTGATGACAACGTGAAGGAAAGATTCTATGGAAGGATCGAGGAGATCTGGGAGCTCGACTATTGTGGAGAAAAGGTGCCGATGTTCCGTTTCAGATGGGGAAAGAGCATCGAAAGAGAAGACCAGTATTTCACAACCATGGTTATACCCGAAGCAACCAAATCCAAGGCCGCCGGTGCAAACGTGGCCACGAAAAATGAACCGTGGGTACTGGCTACCAAAGTGTACCAATGTTTTTTCATTACTGACCCGACAAATCCTAGCCGCGTTGTCATGAGGAGAGGAAAAAGAAACACTATCGGAATGGATGGAGTCGCCAACGAGCAAGACTTCGGCCAGTACGGCGATCCAAAGATTGAAGATCACGATGACTACGATGCAGCAACATACATCACAAGAAGAAAAAGGACAACCCTACCCAAAAAAGGTAGCCTGTTTGAAAGAAGAAACATTAAAGTGGTGAGGCTAAATTATTCAACTGCGACAAAGAAGGGAAAAAGACTGTAAAACTCTAGCTCAAAAAATATTGTAAAATGCGTGGTCGAAAAAGATTGTAATATTCATGGACAAATTATTATGAAATTTATTTATACTTTGAATCATATTTGTACCACTTTTATGACATATATTATCACTTTTGGGCATTTTTGGAATATTTAAAAGTCTTTTTAAAAATAAAACAAAACTTTTATGGCATATATCACCACTTTTGGGCATTTTTTTGGAACATTTAAAAGTATTTTTAAAATAAAAATAAAAAAGGGGGGGCACCAGGATTCGAACCTGGGTGCTCACAAGTTTAGAATAGAGCAATGGGCAGAACCAGTGGGATAGGCAAGTGTAGTTGCTACAAGGAGTGCTGCAGTGTTGTTATAGAGTGGTTAGAACCCAGATAGGCGTAGCGCACTAGCCCGAGTGCGCTACAGATATCCGTAGCGCACTTTGGCATAGTTCACTACGCCTATCTGGGTTTTATGCACGTCATCGATCCCATCTCATCCCCCATATCACACACTCATCCCCATCTCTCCCATCCCGATCGACCCCCCCCCCCCCCCCCCCCCGGTCGTCACCGTGCTCGATCCGCCAGCCGCTGCACCCGCGCTCGATCCCCCAGTAGCCACCGCTCAAGGAGGAGGCCGTGGAGGAGGAGCCCCGCCCACGTCCGAGTAGGAGGCCCGCGCGCATGTTCGAGGAGGAGGAGGAGGTCGCCCTTGTCCGAGGAGGAGGAGGCCGTCGTCCGCCCGCCGTCGTTCGCTCATCCTCGTCGTCCGCCCCAACGTCGTCCTCGTCTCAGAGGTTAGCCCCTCCCCTCTCTCCCTCTCTCCCTATCTCCACGGGTTAGCTAGGGTTTGAGCTTGCTTCCACAGATGAAATGGTGGAAAAATGCACGATCCTAGACAACACTGGACAGAACGCTGACGCTCCTAATTGGACCTAGAAGGATGTCTAGGCAAATTTCGCCATTGCAAAATGAGCATCGACTGCCACGAACCTGCATACAAGTTATCATAGTAGCACAGGGTTGATGGCTGAATCCAAGCCTATTTTTTCCCAAACGGAACCTAACACACCTTTATCCCCTCACCTAGGGAGTCAATCTGAACATTCAACTAAATAATGAGAAGGCAGCACATTAATATCACCTTTTCTAATTTGAACCTGTTCTCCCCATTATATCTTGGCTATCTCCTGTTACAAATATGAAAGCAAGAAACCCTGAGCACTGATTCCATCATAGTTGTTATGTGAAGCGAATTGATGCCATCATAGCTGTTCTAGTGCTATTGTAAGGGAATTGTTGATCTTCCCCAACCTGCTACTGAACTGATAGGATTTGTTCATAATGCTTTTTACTATTGGACCTTCAGTTGGATGTTTGTTGTGATGTGAAGCGTCAGGTGGTTTTGAACTGGGGATCTTTTTTGGTTATACAGATATAAGTGCAAATGTCATTGTTAGGTTTTCTGATTGTTTTATAACCTTATTAATGTGTCAATTGATTTTTGCCACTGTGTGACTTGTTCCCTGAAACTTTATCCCTAAATTTTGTTGTTCAGTTGGAATATAATTCTTTCTATGGCTCTTGTTAACTCATTGGCTATCCTGATCATTTTTAATGTTCATTGAGGGAATGTGTAAGTGTATGACTAAATGGTAGTCCTACTATGTTTTTGGTTTGGCAGCAAAATTCTCCTACTATGCAAGTTATTTTTACTTTATCTTCCTGTTTAGTCAAAACCCCAAAAAACATTGATACATCATTTTGTATGCAAAACATAAGTGGAAAACATGTGCTTAGATGTAATACCCCATTGCTTCACATAAGCATGTATTAACATATGGAACATTGAATTGGTTCTATTATCTTATTAGCAGCTTTTACTTGAGGTCTTAGACCATAACATTTTATTTTAAGCAGCTATCATGTTTGGACAGTACGATGTTCATATTTTGTAGTATGATATTTGGTGTTATGATCTGCTGTCCTCTGTTCAGTTGACGGAAGGCTCATCCAAAGTACAAATTCAACTAGGAGAACTTGAAATTAGTCAGGGCATGCAGTCACTTGTAACAGTTGCATGGATAAATGTAAATAGTACCCTGTAGGTTTTGTCAACTTGTAGTAGTCACTTGTAGCAGTCACTTGTGCAAAGCTGCTATCTATAGTGATGTGCAAAGCTGCTGTCTATAATTTGTCATATTTGTTGTCCATAATTGTTGCCATACTTGCTGTCTATACTGATGTGCAAAGCTGCTGACCATACTTGTTGTCATATTTGCTATCATCAATGACAGTTGATAGAATCTGTGGTGATATAATTGTAGCAATTGAAATTGTTTGTGTGCTTGTATATGAAGCACTTTATTATGTCATGTATGCAGGTTCTTGTATGAAATGAGTCCCGATTTTTGCCGGAATGTTGATTAACTTTCGTTTTGGCAGAAATCGGGCACTCCTAGTTTAAGAAAATTAGCAAAGGTCATGCCGGATTTTTCCGGCATTTAAACAATTATTTGTTTATTATTAGTGCAAAGATGTGTGACAACGACGAGGCTGGATGTTCTAAGCGCATCAGCGCTGAGGAGAACTCAGACCTCCGAATAAACAATTGGCCTTCTGGGAGGCGGCCTAGCGACTAGAAGACGATGAAGAATACCATCCTTCGGAGAGCGAGGATGATGAGGTGTAAGACGCGGAGGAAGAAGCCGAAGGAATGGCAGATGATGAAACAATTGATGGCGGCGAGGGCACAAGGAGTGGTAGTAATCCTCCTACAAAGAAGAAGAATCTGAAGGAACGGCGCCCGAACACAGTCGGCACCGTCAGGGAGTAAATTACCGAAGTGAGCCCAACAGGGGTTCCTTTGGAGCCCGACCTTGTCGTCAGAGGGTATGGTGGGCAAGTGGCGGCGATCACCCGGACAACCATCTCGATCAACACCGAGAATCTCCGGCATAAAGATAATGGCCACTTGTGCACACTCCTCTTCGAGAAGCTGCACGCAAGATACAAGCTCCCCGCTAAGTATCAGAACACAAATTATCATGGGAATGAAGTAAACAAATCCGCCCTCACCAAGATGAGCACCGCCCTGGCCAGCTGGGGAACCCGGATAAAGAAGAAGATCTATAAAGAAGTCAAAAGTCTCGAGGAGATCCAAAACATTGACCCGGGGATCACCGAAGATTAGTTCCGGAAGTTCAAGGAGAGGTGTGAATCCAAAAGAGCCTTGACCAATAGTAATCGGGGAAAGGTGCTGCAGGCAAAGAATATAGGTCATCGCCATCTCGGATCTGGTGGATACAGAACCGCGGAGGCCAAATGGAATAAGGAGTACGAAGAGTATAGATCTAAGGGGATAGATAACCCCTTTGCGAAATTCGAACCCGGGCAGGTTCGAAACTTCATCAGGGCCCGTTACCATGTGGACCCAAAAACCAAAAAACTCACCATGGATCCTGCATGAAGGAATTCGAGGAAATTGTGGTAACTAATTTAATTACCGTGGATCAACTCAATTGCATTCTAATCGATGAAGTCTGGTTTCTAAACGTTTCACTGTTACTTCTTCTGCAGGAGGAGGAAATTGTTACTAGTCATGGATACCAGGTTCCTCGTCCTAGGGGTCGACGGCGGCCACCCGGTGGGATAACCCTTTTAACAGGGCGATGAACCGGGCCAAGAAAATAGAGCCGGTTACGAAGAATCCATCGTCGGCTGGCCGTCTGGCCGTCCTCGGGGGTAAGAATTGGGTCGATCATTTTGGTCCACCGCCGAGGACACGTGTGGCGCCGTCGGGAAGGAGCGAGGAGGAAAACCTGAAGATTCAAGAACTTAAGGAACAAGTGGCATGGATCCCGTAGATCGTCCAAGACAACCTGGCAATTACCCTCACGTCCTTCCTGCCTACCTTGGTGGAGTCAATAGCGAACTGGAGTGCATGTGGTCGACAAGGGCCATGCCTGATTCCAAGCATGGTCAGCAGCCACTCGAACAACGTGGCACCGACGAATCAGGCGAACTATGTGTTCGTGACTCTGCCCGCTAGCACCACGGCGCCGGAAGTGTTGGTGACTCCCCCTGCCATCACCGCGGCGCCGGACATGTTGGTGACCCCCCTGCCATCGTCGCGACAGCACCAGATCTCCAAGAACCCGGTAGGGAGAATACACGGGCGGCCAGCACCGCACCATCAAGCAGCCCCTCCATCTATTACTCTTATGGCATCTCTCTAACGATGTCGTACATGTTTTCTGCAGACGGATGTTCCTAGCACTCTCTTATGCTACGTGAACAATGAGATGAGGGATGTTGCCAAGGGTACCATCATTCAACCCTTGCAGCGCACATTACACTCAAGGCTGATGCCAGATACCGTGCACAGGGTTAAAATTAATCGGGTGCTAAGGGGATGCGACGACCTGGAACCTCCCATTCAACCCCCAGGAGCATATTTAGAAGAGCCAGCTGTCCTCAGATGTTGCTTCGGCTTATTCTTGCAATGGCCAAAGAGCATAATCCGTTTGGGGACGGCGGGGGCCATCACGCCACAGACAACAGCATCGCCTGTCATTCCAGCGACAAGCGGTGGCAAGGCCCCCTAACCGCCCTCGCCGTCACCTCCACGCGGTGGGTCGAATGATCATGTTGATGATATGCACATGGCATAGGATCCGGCCGAGGACGACGAAGAATGTAATGATCACTTCTTCAACACTCAGTTTAGCAACGAAGACCTAGCTGGTGGCCCCACAGAGAAACCCACTATCACCAAGCGTTTGTTTGGTACTCAAGAGACGCCTCCAGCTTGCGCCTTTACCGAGCCAGCTGAGACAACCAATCGGCCCTTTATTCTAAGCCCTGACACACTACATAGGGTGGCTGGTGCTCAGATTGTAGTGCCTGCCCGCTCTCCAAAAGTAAAAATGGGCAGGAAAAGAAAATCTAGTAGCTCGAGCCAGCCGGTGCCGTCAACTGCGAATCCGATCAGGTTTCGGGATGGGCCACCAAGACCCGAGGGTATTATGTGGAGGATTCATGTGGCGGGTGAGCCCAGGCTACCTAAGAATTTGCGGAGGCTCGCCAGTTCAGAACTGCAGATTGTGCATGACGGTGTGCTGATGATATAGAGACGCCTTCTGGCAGAGAAAGATCCCTCGCACCCGGTATTCGTGGTTAAGGTGCCACCAGGCTTGGGCTTTGTCGACAATTCCCCTTTGGATCTGTTCTTCCTGTGGTTTGACGACATCTTCAATATGTTGCACCTATACCCACTGCACTATACCATGGTCTGCATGTTTTCTCTCACCCTGGCCATGAAGATCATTAGAGAGAACACACCAGGCATCGCTATAGTGGACCCCTACTACATGCATGACGGCTGCTTGGGAAGCGCCGCTGAACGATGTATCATGGCCTCGTACCTAAAAAGAATCCTCATGGTGAACAAGACAAAGGAATACATTCTCGTGCCTTACTTTCCCGAGTAAGTCGTTATTCACTCGCCACCATCGATTGGCTTTATTAGATTATCATCATTTTTTTTCGAACACATTCCATTTCAATTTTTTGTGCAGAGATGAACACTGCACGCTCATATCCTTATCGCCGAAGCATTCGCACGCCACGTATTTCGACTCGGGGAGTCTAGAAAAGAAGAAAAACTACGAAAAGATCAAGGAAGTTATGGATGATGCTCTCACTGGCTATGCCTCGACGGAAGGCACCACCTTCGTGCGTATGAAGGTCAAGTTCGGCAGGAACGTCTTCAACCACGTAATGGAGTTCCCCTACGTGAAGCAGCCGGAAGGCAGTAAGAAGGAAGCCTACTATGCACTCTATCACATGAGGGCGTTCCTACTAGACCAGCAGAATTCTACGATGCTTGATCATGTGAAACGGTGGGCCGAAGCCAAGGCCAAGATCACTGATTCAGATATTAGACAAGAGATGTATCACATCCAGTAGCAGTTTGGGGAAATCATCTTTCGTGATTTCATGACTTTGGGGGGATCTTCTATGGAGGAAATATCCCGAATAACCGTGACATAGAAGATCGCCTAGAGATACAGGGTGACTATAGGAAGTTCATGACGAGACGAGGCGTTCTCCCGTTCCCTAAGCCGAGCCAGAAGGCTTGATGTTGGCCTAGTTGTAGTTCCAAACTATAGATGACCTTTGTGTGTGTGTGGACAAGTGTACATGCTACTACTTATCTTATTAGGTTTATGAATCATCGCTTACTTCTTTTGTTTATTATTATTATATATCAACCAATGCTTGGTTTTTTTGCTTACCCTTTGGCCCTTTGCTCACTTTGGTCCTTCTTTTTTCCTTACTTTATTGGTCTTTTTTCGAGAATGCCGGTGATTGAAATGTCGTGGCACACTATATATGTGAATGTGCTATGACGAGATTGTGAGCCTTGTGATATGCACAAGTCCAGTTCTTGTGCATCCTACTTGGCTCACAGTTCCATCGTAGCATATTCCTGTGTCCAACGACCTATGTATATATATATATGAGACATTCTTTTTAAGTTACTTTGGTCTTTTTCGAGAGTAATGCCGATGATTGAAATGTCGTGGCACACTATAAATGTGAATGTGCTACGACAGGATAGTTAGCCTTGTGATATGCACAAGTCTAGGTGTTGTGCATCCTACTTGGCTAACTGTTCCGTCGTAGCATATTCCCGTTCCCTAAGCCGAGCCAGAAGGCTTGATGTTGGCCTATTTGTAGTTCCAAACTATATATGAACTTTGTGTGTGTGTGGACAAGTGTACATGCTACTACTTATCTTATTAGGTTTATGAATCATTGCTTACTTCTTTTGTTTATTATTATATATCAATCAATGCTTGGTTTTTTTGCTTACTCTTTGGTCCTTTGCTCACTTTGGTCCTTCTTTTTTCCTTACTTTATTGGTATTTTTTCGATAATGTCGGTGATTGAAATGTCGTGGCACACTATATATGTGAATGTGCTATGACGGGATTGTGAGCCTTGTGATATGCATAAGTCCAGGTCTTGTGCATCCTACTTGTCTCACAGTTCCATCGTAGCATATTCCTGTGTCCAACGACCTATGTATATATATGAGGCATTCTTTTAAGTTACTTTGGTCTTTTTCGAGAGTAATGCCGATGATTGAAATGTCGTGGCACACTATAAATGTGAATGTGCTACGACGGGATAGTTAGCCTTGTGATATGCACAAGTCCAGGTGTTGTGCATCCTACTTGGCTAACTGTTCCGTCGTAGCATATTCCTGTGTCCAACGACCTATGTATATATATGAGGCATTCTTTTTGATTTACTTTGGTATTTTTCAAGAATAATGCCGATGATTGAAATGTCGTGGCACACTATATATGTGAATGTGCTGCGACGGGATCGTAAGCCTTGTGCTATGCACAATTCCAGGTGTTGTGCATCCTACTTGGCTTACGGTTCCGTCGTAGCATATTCCTATGTTCAACGACCTAGTTATATATTAGGCATGAGTTTTGAGTTACTTTGATCTTTTCTGAGAATGCCGATGATTGAAATGTCGTGGCACACTATATATGTGAATGTGCTACGATGGGATTGTTCGCCTTGTGCTATGCACAGTTCCAGGTGTTGTGCATCCTACTTGGCGGACAGTTCCATGGTAGCATATTCCTATGTCGAACAACCTAGTTATAAATGAGGCATGCTTTTTGAGTTTGGTATTTTTGATTTAGGAGTACTTTCTATAAGTGTATCTTCATATGCGACTTTAATTATACATGTTTTTTTTTAATCACCGGTTAATTATTATTGTCAACTTGTAGATGACGTGGTGCGTCGTGTACAAGGGACGGGTTCCCAGAGTCTACGATGATTGGGAAGACTGCCGAAGACAGGTGCACCGTTTCAGCGGCAATAGCTACAAAGGGTACAACACTATGGCGGAGGCGGAAGCTAGATGCACGCGCTATCTAGCGGGAGTTAGGACGAGGAACCGGATGAAGACCTACACCTTCGTCGTGGTGATGCTTATCGTCTTTGGTTATTTATCCCACACTTGTTTCTAGCTAGTTTAGATGTCTAGGCGAGCTTCCGAGATCTAACTTGTTCGAGACACATGTATTCACATGTCACCAACTATGTAACTTGATCGAAACAATGTATAACTTATGTATTCATGTATGGGACTTATCTATATGTATTTGTTTCAATCTTTTTTTGCAAATTGTGTATTTATATATATAAATATATATCTTATATCTGTGTGTGTATATCTGCTTGTAATATTGTATATAATCTGTATTGTATATCATCTGGCTCTAAAATAAAATAACATAAAAAAACGCCAGTGGCGCACATGGCACAACTTCTGTGGCACTACTAGGAAAAGGGTTGTTCGTGGCGCACCTAAAAGGCCCATCCGTGGCGCACTAGTGGTGCGCCACTAAGCATACACTGCGGCTAACTTTTATCCGTGGCGCACTAGGTGGTGCGTCACGCTTCTGAAAAGATAACCGTGGCGCACTAGGTATTGTGCGCCACGCATATGAAAAGCTAGCCATGGCGTACTAGGTGATGTGTGCCACGGATACAAATTTCAAAATTCAAAAAAAAACGCGAGATCTGGATCTCATCGGAGCCGTCGCCGTCAGTGTCGTCGCTCGTCGCCGTCTCCTCGTCGTTGTTGCCTCACCTCGTCGGAGAGGCGATAGCTCGTCGCCGTCGGAACTGCAAGGAGGAGGAGGAGGAGAGAGCCTGCTGTAACCGTAGGAACTGCAAGAAGGAGGAGGAGAAGGAGGAGAGAGCCCGCCGTTGTCGTCGCCGTCGTCACTGCTAGGAAGAGGAGGAGGAGAAGGAGCCCAACGTCGTTGTCGCCGTTACAAGGAAGAGGCCACCGTTACCATCTTTACTGCATGGAGGAGAAGAAGGAGAAAGAGAAGGAGGAGGAGGAGAAGGAGAAGGAGGAGAAGAAGAAGGAAAGGAGAAGGAGGAGGAGGAGAAGGAGAAGGGAGGAAAAGGAAAAGTAGAAGGGAGGAAAAGGAAAAGGAGAGAAGGGGGAGGGAAGAGAAGAGGGGTAGGCGGGCGGGGTGGGGATTCCAATTTTGAATCCCGCCCAACTTACTCGTAGCGCACTAGGTGGTGGTGCGCTATGGGTAAGTTGCCCTCTATTTTTTTTCTACACGAAAAACGGTCTTTTGACCGTAACTTTTTACCCTTTTCAAATTTCGAAATCTCGTTCTCGTCATTTTGGTATATTATACATTTTTTTCGACATCGTATGCAAAAGTTACGGCCATTTTACCGTGGCATGACTTTTTTTTGCAGAAAAAGTGGAAACTCATGTTTGTTAATTTTCCTAGAAACTATACCAGATTACCTACCTAAAGATGAAAGGATTTTATTTTTTGAAGTGTTTATTATTTTCTTTTATTTTTTGCAAAACCTAAAAAGGAGATCCACGGGGGGGGGGGGGGGGGTTGGAGTTGGTGCATGCCACTTAGCCGTAGGGCACTAGGACAGAGTGCCCTACGGCTAAGTTGACCCAGCTGCTGCAGCACACATGCCCGTAGCGCACTAGGTCAAGGTGCCCTACGGATAAGTGACACATCCGTAGCGCACCTTGACCTAGTGCGCTACGGGTATGTGTGCTGTGGACACATGTGCCTTGGACCACACATAGCCGTGGCGCACCACCTCCATGTGCGCCACGCTTACGACAGTTAGTCATAGGGCACCTGTGGGCAGTGCGCCACGCCTATTTTACCCGTGGGGCACCACTAGCAAGTTCGCCACAGAAGTGTGGATTACCTATAGCCGTTTTCCTAGTAGTGTGGCGCACAATATCTAAAGTGCACCTGCGCAGCTTAGTGGCGCACTACAACGTGCGCCACAGAAGATCCTTCCTGTAGCGCACCTGGACTACTTTCCGTGGCACACTAGCATGTGCGCCACGTCTATCTCGACACAACCGTAGCGCACCAGGCAGTGCGCCACGTCTAGGAGATAGTCACAGTGTGGGGCTAGTGGCGCACTGCTAGTGCGCCACGTATGGTCTTTACAGGTGCGCCACGAATGGCCTTTTCCTATTAGTGAAACATTCGAACCCTAATTTGCTCACGTCCCCGTCTCCACGTCCCCATCTGTCCATTCACATCGTGATGGACATCACCTCCGCCACCTGCACCCTCTTCCCCTTCGGTCGACGCCGCATATGCCCTCCGCTAGCTCCATATCCCTCTCCCTCTTCGTCCCCATTGTGCGGCGTCCCCAACAACCTCGCCATCGACAACCCTGAGGGTCGCCGGATCTCGTCAAGGGTTCATCGCACCAGGACCTCACCCAGCCAGGCCTCATCTCTTTATTTCCCTTCTGCCCCTCTCAGTTTATCTCTCTAGGGTTCCCTCCCAGTCTCGGGTTCCTCTCTTTGATTCGACCATGTATTATTTGTGGGCGCAGGTACCGGATGCCGCAAAACTTGATCCCCAAGGAGAGGATGCACTGGGGCTCCTTCCTCTTCAACATAGGTAACAAAAACCCCAAGGGGGCCAAGAACGAGGAGCTCCTCATCGCCTCCAACAAGTAAGCCACCCCGAAATCCGAACATTTCCCCTTACCGGCGCATGCGTTGCTCAATCACTGGGGGGGGTCGGTAGCCGCAAACCCTGAGGTCGGATGGGTGGGGGGACTTTTGGAGGAGAATTCTAGCGGGATGGTGGTATGTTCCTGCCATGTTCCTGGCTGAAGCTGTAGGCAGCTGTATGTTTAGTTTACCTGGATGTCAAAGCCTCTAAGTAGGTTTAGTTTGTTGGTAACACATTTTTGTCACAACTTGTGTTGAATTCTGATGGTTGGAGGTACCATGTGAAATCTGCATTTTTGTTGCATTACATGGTTTTCTTTCACTGATTATAGAATAATAGCTTCTCTGCTGCTATCCCTAGGCCGCCGGACCTCTCTGATGGCTCCGTTCGTGGCTTCCTGTTAGTGTGTCCTGCTGCATATAATTAGTGTGTCCTACTGTATAATGCTCTAACAGTAATCGTCACCATTGTTTATGATTGCACATTTTCAAATATGCTTTGTATCCTAGGATGTTGTTTAGCACCCTGAAAGCTATTTATAGATTCATATCACCTCGAGCAACATGATCTCTAATGAAGTGATGACGAATCTAATGCTTTGTCCTTGTGTGATCCACCGGGTTGTATGCAATCTTGATAGCACTTTAATTGTCACATAGAAGAGGAACTTTGTCACAATGGACATTGTATTCCTTTAAATTTTACCTCATCCATAGCAATTGAGTGCAAGCACTAGAAGCTGCCACATACTCAGCTTCGGCGGTGGAGACAGATATACAAGTTTGCTTCTTAGAAGATCAACACACCAAGGACCTACCAAGGAATTGGCAAGCCCCGGAGGTTGATTTTCCATCATCCTTATCACCAGACCAATCTAAGTCCGTGTATCCACAAAGAGCAACTATTGATCCACGAGGATACCAAATACCATAGTGTGGTGTATGAACCAAATATCGAAAGATTCTCTTGATCGCCATCAAATGGTTTTCTTTAGGAGCCGCTTGATATCTTTCACACACTCCTACACTCAACACAATATCGGGTATAGATGCACAAAGTTAAAGAAAAGAACCAATCATAGACCCGGTATACCTTTTGATCCACATCTTTACCATTTGGATTTAGTTCAAGATGAGTCTTTTTTGCCATGGGAGTAGGAGCTCCATTTAAATCTTTCATGTTAAATCTTTTGAGCATATCTTGAGTGTACTTGGCTTCGTTGAAGAATGTTCCTCCTCTTACTTGCTTGATCTCAAAACCAAGAAATACTCTCAAATCCCCCATCATAGACATCCGGAACCTATTATTCATAAGATTTGAGAATTCATCATTAAAAGCTTTGTTAGATTAGCCAAAGATAATATCATCAACATATATATTTGGTATACAAAAACCTCCCCATTGACCTTCTTAGTAAAAAGAGTGGGATCGATTTTCCCAACCTCAAACCCACGGTCCAACAAAAACTCTCTAAGGTGCTCATACCACGTGTGTGTGGGGCTTGTTTGAGCCCATAGAGCGCCTTATCAAGTTTGTAGACATGGTTTGGCAAGTTGGGATCCTCAAACCCCAGGGGTTGCTTTACACTCATTCAATGGACCATTAATAAATGCACTTTCTACATCCATTTGTTGCAACTTAAATTATGATGTGCCACATAAGCAAGAAGGATACAGATGGACTCAAGGTGAGCCACGGGTGCATATGTCTCTCCATAATCAATGCCTTCAATTTGATAGAACCCTTGTGAAACCAATCTAGCCTTTTTCCTTACAACAATTCCAAGCTCATCTTGCTTGTTCTGGAATATCCACTTGGTGCCTATAATATTGCGTCAATCCTTTAGATTTTCAACTAACTTCCATACTTTATTTCTCTCAAAGTTTTTGAGCTCTTTGTGCATTTCTTCCAACCAATCCGAATCTTCAAGAGCTTCCCATACTTTATTTGGTTCTATCATGGAGATGTGTGCTTGGTGTTCACTAAAACTATTTAATTGTTCTCTTGTGGGCATCCCTGTTCTTAGATCTCCAACCACATTTTCTAGAGAGTGGTCTCTTAATTCCAACATTCTATCCATTCTATCTTTGCGACGAGGTTCGATATCCTCGTTGTTTCTAGGGGGATCTCTTCATCATTTTGGTCCTCGTCTTGACCATTAGCTTGACCTTGATCATCATAGAAATCATTGTCTTCATTAAGAGGCAAAGATTGACCTTGGTCTTGATCAGGCACACTTCTAGACTGGAGTTGAGATGCTCTTACGGCAGGTTGTATAGATCTTCCTTGAGTAATAGACCGAGCAGCACTGGACATTCTAGGGAATGGTGACTCAAGATCCTCCTGACTAGAGGTATCTCCCCGATCAACATGTTGAGGGTCCACAGCTTGTCTTTGGCTTGGGTCATTGATACGTCCAAAATGTTTCTACTTTCTCGAACACGTTGCTATTGTTTCTCCTCTAAACTTGTGTGATTTCGATACAACTAACATAGACTGACGCTGTTTTCAGCATAATTACCTTGGTGTCTTGTTTTTGTGAAGAAAATGAACTATCAAGAAAAATCCAGGAAAATATGCCAAAAATTATATTTGACCAGAAGATCCACGGAGCCAGAAGGGGAGACAGAGGGGAGGCCTGGGGGGCCAGACCCACTCCAGGCGCGGGCCCACTGACCCCGCGCCTGGGTGAGATTTGGACACCCCAGGCAGCTTCTCGGCCTCCCTTCGTGTCTATAAGTTGCCTTCTAACCTAAAAACAGAGGGGGGTTCGATAGTTTTCCAAAAAGAGTTCAGCTCCGCCGCCGCCACCAGAAACCAAGATTCGGATCCAGAAACTCCGTTCTGGCACCCTGCCGGGACGGGGAATTTGGAGCGGATCATCGCCATCGTCATCACCAACGCATCTCCATCAACCACCGATGTTTCCCTCATCCATGAGTGAGTAACCCCCCGCTGTAGGCTTGGGGATGGTAGGGATTGGATGAGTTCTATCATGTAATCGAATAAGATCTGTTAGGGGCATAGTGCCTAGTATCTATATTAGTGCTATTTGACATTGTTGCAACTTGTTGTGCTTAATTCTTGTCACTAGGGCCCGAGTGCCATGATCTCAGATCTGAACTTATTATTGAATCATTATGATAGTATTGTTTATGATCTTATCTGCAAGTTGTGTACACATATCATTGCCCGGATCCAAAGGCCCCAAAGTAACAATAATGGGACAGACGGAGGGGATGGCTGTGGTGTGAGGATCACATGTGTTCATGGAGTGTTAATTCTTTGCTTCGGTGCTCTATTAAAAGGAGCACCTTAATTGCCAGTAGTTCCCTAGAGGCCCCGCTGCCACGGGCTGGCTCGACAGAAGATGTTGTGCAAGTTCTCATTACGAGCATGTATGACTATATTTGGAGCACATGCCTAGGATTGTTTAGTACTTGGATGCTTGTTATTATTTATCTACAATGCAATAGTTCTTTAAGTTACATGTTTAGACTCATCCATGCAACGTCCGTCCATACATCCCTATGCCTACCGCACTCGAAGCCTATTGTTACCGTTATTGTTACTATTGCTACTGTCTCACTGTTGCTGTTGATGCTGCTGTTGCTTTGCTGTTGCTACTACAAACTGTTGCTACTGATAAACTTCTGTGAGCAAGAACTATTTCTAGGTGCAGCTGAACTGACAACTCAGTTGTTAAGTCTTGCAAGTATTCTTTGGCTCCCCTTGTGTCGAATCAATAAATTGGTTAATACTACACGTGAAGATTGTTGCAATCCCTACACTTATGGGTCATCAATACTATTTTCTCGCGCTGTTTCCAGGGAGCATAGCTTTATTTGTAAGTTCACTTGGATCTATTATTGTTCACTGCTACTCCTTTCGTCATGGGGAAGTCTCGTGATGGAAAGTTCCCTATTTTAACATCCACTCAAGAAGAGGTATAGTCCTAAACACCTCTGTTGCTCTTGATTCACAGTCTATTATAAGTAAGCTTGTCACACCACCACCACATACTCATGCTACACACACTTCTACTACTACTGAATCTGAAACTGCTTTTGATGCTCATGATGTTACTTCTACTGTGCTTGATGCGAGTGGTTCATTAGGTCCTTTTCTAGATGCTACTATGGCTAGTCTAGGAAATACCGAAACTCCTAGTGAAGACACTTTTACACCTGTTAGCTCACCTTAGTCTAGTGAGAGTTTTGATATTAATGATGGTTCATGAGCTCACTGATGAATTTGTTGAAGAGTGCCGAAACACACATGGTGCTAGTGCTATTAAGAGTCTCCTTGCTAGACATACTATTATGCCCAACAAATCCTATTATCCTAAGTTTGCCACCTCTCCCATAGATATTAAGGATAAAGATTATGATTTCTCTCTTGATTTAGCTTATTTAGATATTGTTGAGAAAGAACCTTTTTATGGTACTAAAAATGAGAGTGTTGTGGCTCATATGAATGAGCTTTCTACTATGAGTGCTTTGTTCTCTGATGATTTTAAAATGCGCAAGTACTTTGTTGCTAAGATCTTCCCCTTTTCACTAAAAGGAGAAGCTAGGGCTTGATTTAATAGATTACCTCCTGGTTCCATTGATAGCCCTGATTGCTTGATTGCTTCTTTATTCCATAAATATTTTCCTCCGAGTGCTAGACATGCTGCTTTGCAGAGACTTTTTGAGTTTAAACAGGAAGAAGCAGAGAAACTGCGCGAGTCATGGAAAAGATTATGTTCCTTGATTCATGCATATCATGAATGTCCATTACCTCAGAATGAGCTTCTTTATATTTATTATAATGGAATAATTGATGATTCTAGGACCTTCCTAGATAGCTTTGCTGATTGTGTTTTCAGGAAAAGGACTCCTACAGATGTTGAAGAATTAATGAATAAGATAAGCAAGAATTATGATGATTGGCCTTCAACTGAGCTGAATACACCTGAGCCTATTACTCCTGAACCAGTTATTCTTGAACCAGTTCCAACACCAACAACAAAGAAGAGGGAAGTTATTGCATTAAATGATGAAGTCATGAAGGAAGCTAAGAAGTGTCTAAAGGAGAAAGGTATTAGAGCTGAAGATGTGAAGAATCTACCTCCTATAGAAGAATTATGTAAGCCAAATCCCCACTCATCTACTATTGAGGTACACTCTCTCCAACACTTTGATGAAGGTGATATTCCTTATCATAAGCCTCATGATCAATGCTTAGAGGAACTTGACACATTTATTGTTAAACAAGGTAATTTTAATAAACAAGTTCAAAATCATTTATTGGAAAACTCTAGAGCTACCCATGAGTTGAAAGATATTGTGGAATGAACTTCTAATGACAATAAAATGCTTTGTAAACACTTTCAAATGGTTCAAACCCAACTTGATCAACTTGCTAAGGTGCAAAAAGATATGCTAGTTAATGCTTCAGGAAATAAACATGCTTATGGAATTAGAACTAGGAGTGGTGCAGCTACTCAAGATCCTTTATATCCCAAAGGACACCCTAAAAGAATAGAGCAGGATTCCCAACAAGGTGAGGATAGTGGTAGTCCTCGTAAGAGGAAGAAAAATAAACATAAGAAAGTTGAGGAACCACTTGAACATACTGTAGATCCTAATAGTATATCTGTCTCTGATGCTGAAACTAAGAGTAGTAATAATATTGATGAGTCTACTGATAAGGAGGAAGTTGAGGAAGAACCTAAGAAACACACTAAGAACACTAGGTACACAAAGGAAGATTTTATTGCTAATAAACATCGTAAAGAGAGAGAACCTTGGGTGCAGAAACCTATGCCTTTTCCAGGTAAGAAACACAAGTCAAAGGAGGAAGACCACTACAACAAGTTTTGTGAGTGGATGAAGCCTTTATTTCTGCAAATTCCTTTGAATGATGCTATTAAATTGCCTCCTTATTCAAAGTATATGAAGGATATTGTCTTTAATAAAAGGAAGGTTTCTAATGAGGAGATTTCTACTCTACTTGCTAATTACTCCTTCAATGGTAAGGTTCCAAAGAAACTTGGTGATCCAGGTATACCAAGTATTCCTTGCCCCATTAAGAATAATTATATTAGAACTGCTTTATGTGATTTGGGAGCTGGAGTTAGTGTTATGCCTTTTTCTCTCTACAAGAGGCTCCAGCTAGAAAAGTTGATACCAACTGATATATCTTTGAAAATGGCTAATAAGTCAACTACTATCCCTTTTGGTATATGTGAGGATGTTCCTATTCAAGTAGCTCATAATTGCATGGTCTTAACTGATTTTGTTGTTCTTGAAATGCCTGAAGATGATAATATGTCTGTTATTCTTGGGAGACCTTTTCTTAATACTGCAGGTGCTGTCATCAATTGTAATCAAGGAAAAGTAACATTCAATATTAATGACAAAGAGCACATTGTCTATTTCCCCAAGAAGGTTGTTATAAGCTATTTCCTGAATTCCATTGAAAATATTGAATGCATCAAGGTTGGAGAAATATATTGTCCCATTACACAAGAAAATTTTGAAACTATTATGATTGGGACCATTTCTATCAAGTATGAGATAACATAATCACCTTGTGGAATGCAAAGTTTTGTTTCATATAAGATTGTTTTTGTAACAAGACTTGATCAACCTTGTTAACAAAGGGATTTTAATGAACAAAATAATGTTTCCACTGTGGTTATACTTGCTTTCTTTTTCCTTTCTCCTTCCTAGTCTTTGCTTTAGCTCTAGTTGTTAGTTGTTTACTTGTTTGAGTTTCTTAGAGCTCCTGTAGTTTGGCTTTTGGTTTGCTTTTGCTTCTTCTGAAAAGTTGTTTCTGCGAGAAAATCAATTTTCATACCCTAAAAATTGGTCAAAAATAAAGTTTCCCGAAAAATCCCAGAAACTTCAAAATAAATTTTTCCTCGAAAAAGGGGCAGAGTGGCACCTGATATGACCCAGGGGCCACCCCTAGGCTCCACACCCATGGTAGGTGTGGCCTACCTAGTGGTGGCGCCTAGGGGGGTCTGGCCCACCTGGGCCCCTCCAGGTTGCCTCCTTAAAGCCACCTTCTTTCTCTCTCCCGAAAAACACCGGAAAACTTGCTCAAGCTCAAGTTCTTGCTGTTCTTTCTCGCGATTTTCGATCTCCTTGTTCAGCCCATCTCAAGTGCTGATTTTTGGAGGGATTGTTCCTTGGTATGTGCCTCCTCCACTTGTCCAATTAGATTTGTGATTGGTAGATTGTATCTTGAGTATTTTGCTACTGTAGGTGATAGGTTGTTTGAGCTTGCATGTTTGATATATGCTTAGAAACTTTGTTTTGATGCATGTGTAGTCCTCTAGCAAGTTCCTATAGTAGTTGCTCATCATTTATCAACTTAGAAATCACTTGGTTTGATGGTTGTTTAAAATTTCAGCAAAGGGAAGTCATGGACCATCACACCTTTGGTGACATTTTTGAGAGTGATGCACCTAGAAGGGAAAGGCTCCCAAGGTCATCTACCAGCTCCAGACCCTCATACAATGAGGATCTCATCACTCCGCGATTTGGTGACGAGGGAGATGAAGGGGATGCTCACCCCTCCACCTTTCCTTGTCAAACTTTCTTCCGAGCTGCTGGGATTCTTAATGATTTCATGGCTTTGATCGAGAGGGCTGGTCTAACAAGTTTCATGCAGGATGAGAGTGCACAATATGCTTCACTTACTAAAACATTTGTGGAGAGTTTCTCCTTCACCAATAGTTTGTTCAATCCTTCTGTGTCTTTCAGATGTTATAGCAGGGCTCATTCTATGCCTTTGAAGAAATTTTGCAAGGCCCTGGGACTTGGTACAAATGGGTCATCAAAGAAGATTACAGCTCTTCCCGCTGATTTGTTGGAACTATATAGAGGAATAACCAATGATGATGACTGCAGAGCTCAAAGAGGGAAGATAAAGAACATTCAACTTCCAGCCACCAGGTACTTCACCTAGTATCTTACCACCAATGTTCTTGGTAGGGAGAACACTAGTAATATATCCAACTATCAATTGGCATTTTTAGTTGATGTGCTCTATAGTGAGGATAAGTATAATCTTGGTTCCCTCATTGCTCGCCGTTTAGCTGCTAGGGGACCCATTTATGGGGGAATTATTGCTACTCCTATCGCTGCTGCCTTGGACATAGCTGTTGATCCCCATGATACAGTTTTGGCTCCCTAGAGACTGGATCTTGCTGCCATGAAGGCGCACCACTTTGTCACCTCTAGCTCTACTCTTGAGAACATGGTTTATAGAATGTTGTTTACTGACGGGGAAGAGAGAGAGATCCCTCTACCCCAAACCACTTTGTTCAGTATTTCTCAGGGACCTTAGTCACGCTCGAAGGTGGAGATGGATGAGTTGCTGCGTTCTCTTAACTTCCACGGGCACTATTAGGGGGAGCACCCGCTTATGACCCTGTTGTACACTACACAGGGGAGGCTTCGTGCTCGTAGCAGGACGAGGGAGCTTCCTCGACATACTATGGAGGTGCATCTACTTGGGCACCATGGGATTGAGCCCCACTTAGGCCAAAAGCCTAAGCTTGGGGGGAGGTATACCGACATCACACTCATATATATATATATCATGTTCGGTCGGTTCTTTGTATAACCATCGTTTCACTTTCTTTTTGATTCTTGTTGCTTCTTTCTCAAAAACACAAAAATACCCAAAATATTTTCGTTGTTTCTTTTAGTTTGTTTCTTTGTTTCTTTGCTTTGGTTTTCCTTAAAAGAAAAATCCAAAAATATTTTGCTTTGTTTGCTTTGCTTTGTTTTTGTTTGGTTTTTCTTTGTTTGCTTGTTTCTATAAAAAATCGAAAACACCAAAAATATTTGTTGTTCTTCTTTGGTTTTGTGAGTTCTTCGCAGGGTTCAGCCGTCCTTAGTGGATATTGGTTTTCATGTTCAAGTCACACAAGTGAAGAGCGATAATGAAGATTAAGACAACTCGAGGTGTGGTAAGAGGTTGGTAACGAACTCTATTTGATTCATTCTTGTACATATACTCATCATTGTGAGCTTGCTTAGCCTGTTTGTGTAAGGTGTATGTCATTATGGATGCTTAGTAGTTCTTGCTTGTCTATGATTAGCTCCAGCTTGCTAATAGTTTGTAGCATTTCATATGAATGTTTGCTTGCATTGTTTTATTCATACTTTGGTATGACATTGTGGTATCCTCCTCTGACTGTTCATGTGAATCGACTTGGCACATGCTCACGCATGTATATGACTAATCAATAGTCAGTAAGCCTCGATGATTTATTTTTCCTCAGAGTTCTTGTATCACTTTCATGCCATAGTTAGTCCTATTTTGTTGCAAGCATGATTATGACAGTTATTGATCTCTCGTTTGTTGCTCCCTCTCTATTGCTAGCCTTCACTTGCATTGAGTATGTGCTCTACCTGTGCTTCCAACTCCTCAAAACCAACGTTGTCAGTTGTGTCCACCATACCTACCTATTAGCATCATTTGCTACTTCAATGCATATTTTATATATGCCGTGTTTTCTTCCAAAATAAAATGTTTGTCTGTTTTGAGAAAGTTAGTTAGTAAAGCTCTCACGAACTTGATGGCACACTTTATTCCTTGCACTTAATAATCATGAACCATTGTGACTAGTCCATGAAAGTTATATGCTTGCTTATTATATACTAGGAGTCAGCAGAATCGTGCTGTCACGGGGAACGCTTTCAACACTTTTTGGATAATTCTATCCAGTTGATACTTTGCTCTTTTGTTTACGGATGTCGACGATGTGAAATAAAAGGGGAAGTTGTTAGTTCATGGAGTTTATACATTGTGTTAGAGAAACGCCTGGGCCGCTAGCCTAAGCCATGCTTAATCATGGTGGAAACTTGCAGCAACACTATAATGAGCATCTATGAAGCGTCCTCAATAAAAATCTATGCATATGGTAAATAAAAAGAATGTTGAGATGCTCATTGTCTACTTGCCTTGTCATTTTGGTTATGGGAAAGCTCCTATACCATGTGCAAGGGGTACCACGTTGGCGGTTCTCGATGATATGCATGTATTTACAATGACAAGAACTTTCAGGTGACCAAAGTTGAGTAGCATGCAGAGCGGCCCTCATACTCAAGGGACTTGGGATTTCCAGTCTATGGTCTGTCGAGCATATGATTCAGAGTGGACCTTACTTTTACCTTAACCACATGAAGATGCCTATGATAGGGGCAATGAGATCTCAAAGCTAATGAGTACCTTCCTTTCAGCATTAAGAAGCCTTTCAAACCTTCACAAAAACCGTTTTTGCAATTTTGATGAGTCACCACTTATTCTATGAGCACCTTCTTGAGAGCATAGCTGTCATTCTTGTGTTTGTTCCAAAACTTGGTTAACTATGTCATGAATTTGATGCTTGTATCTCTGATATCTTTATCTCTAGTCTTCACTTGAACTTCAGAGGTGCCTCAGCATTTATATTGTGCTCTACAAACAAAGGAAAGCGAGATACCACTCTATCATACCTTATTATGAGCATTGCAATGTTGCTTATGTTTATGTTTCATGCTACTTATTATTATTGAGTTGGTTTCTCTTCATAGCTTGAAATAACTATTGAGAAAACTTAGTTGCATACTATTTATTATGAATTGTATAAGCATCTACTCCTGTGCTGAGAATATATACATCATATGAAGCAAAGTGTTCGTGAAAGTTCTTTTATCGGACTCACTTTTCAACTGAATTTCTTGAGGACAAGCAATAAGCTAAGCTTGGGGGAGTTGATACGTCCAAAACGTATCTACTTCCTCGATCACTTTGCTATTGTTTCTCGTCTAAACTTGTGTGATTTGGATACAACTAACACGGACTGATGCTGTTTTCAGCAGAATTACCTTGGTGTCTTGTTTTTGTGCAGAAAATGAACTATCAGGAAAAATCCTGGAAAATATGCCAAAAATTATATTTCACCAGAAGATCCATGGAGCCAGAAGGGGAGACAGAGGGGAGGCCTGGGCGGCCCAGACCCACCATAGGCGCGGGCCCACTGACCCCACGCCAGGGGGAGGTTTGGCCACCCTAGGCAGCTTATCGGCCTCCCTTCGTGTCTATAAGTTGCCTTCTGACCTAAAAACATAGGGGGGTTCGATAGTTTTCCAAAAAGATTTCAGCTCCGCCGCTGCCACCAAAAACCAAGATTTGGATCCAGAAACTCCTTTCTGGCACCCTGCATGAGATGGAGGACCAAAGAGATCCACATGAAGGAGCTCCAAGATCCTCTTGGAATTGATGTAGTTCTTCGGCTTGTGGGGAGAATCATTCATCATTCCTTCAACACAAGCCCTGCAAACACGATCTTTGGCAAAGGAAACATTTTCTTTTAGTCCAAAAATGTGTCCATCCTTGTGGATACGTTTCAAAGTTCTCATGTTGATATGGGCTAGACGGCTATGCCATAACCAACCCACATCGGCCTTTCCTAATAGGTACATCTCACTTGTAGTGGTTTGCCCCGAAAAGTCCACCACATACAAGTCATTTTCGACGTTCCCAACGAAAGCAAACTTTAGAGACATGCTCCACATGATAACCACAATATCATTATCTATAAAGACGGCAAAGCCCATCTTTCTAAGAGCACATACTGAAAGTAAATTATAGCCAAGGGTCTCAACAAGCATGACGTCCACGAGTGTAATGTCGTGGGAAACCACAACCTTATCGAAACCCATTACCTTAGACTTAGATTTGTTGGCATATGTCATGGATATTTGATCATCATTTGGTCTCAACTCCTTGACAATAGATGTGCTTCCAGTAATATGACTTGTGCATCCACTATGAAGCACCCACTTTGACCCTCTAGAAGCATAGGTCTAGAAAACAAGAAGCTAGTTTGTAGGTACCCATTTTTCAATGGGTCATCTTTTGTTAGCAACAAGGGTCTTGGGTACCCAAATAGACCGTCCAATGTAACCATCAAATGGGCCAACATATTGTGCATACGCATCACCATAATAATCACGCATTAAAACATAGTGAGGGTTAGCACTTCCCACGAAGTCATCATGAGACATAGTTTTGCCACTTGTGGTCTTACTTCCCATGATGGACTTGTCTTTTTCTTGTGCAGGCTTGGCCTTCTTCTTCTTGTTGTTCTTCTTCTTAGCTTTGGATACATAGCCAGTGCCCCCTTTCGCACCATTTGGCCTCTGCTTACTCAAGAGGTCATCAATGGACTTGTTTCCTTTTGGAAAGGTGGCCTTAGCTAGCTCCCACTTCAACCTAGAATTTTCTTCAAGCATATTTGTACAACATGAAGGAATGAAAGTGCTAGGTGAAGAAATATTAGCCAATTGAGTTTGAAGCTTTTCACGAGACTTTGTGAGTAACAATAGTTCACTCTCCAAGGTCTTGTGAGCCTTGTCAAGCATCCTAAAGTCCTCGGCAAGTTTTTCATGAACAACACCAAACTCAATCTTTTCCTTTTTAGTCTTTTTATATTTAGCAATAGCATGGTCTCGTTCCTTGACAAGTCTACTAACAATTATGTCATTAGCCCCATCAAGCCCTTCAAGTTTTAGTTCAAGGGACATCCTAGTCTCTTGTTATTCTTCTAGAGCATTATTTAGAGCTTCTACCTCAATCATGTGTTCTCTCCCTACTTTACATCTCTCATCAAGAAGCTCTTGTGTGGATAAAGTTGATCTAAGAGGTCCAAAAAATGTGTCTTGTGTTCCCCTTGCAAGTTTTTCATGAACTCATCAAAAGGAATTATTTCCTTTTTGACCTCAAGAGATATCTCATCATCAATTTCATCATTAATCAAGGGGGGTGTGACGATGATGATACCTCCGTTCCTCTTGCCATAAGGCAAGTGACATTCTTGTTGGAGATATTCTCATTTGGAGAGTCGAAGAGGGAGAATGTGGGTGTAGAAGTAGTGGCAAGAGAATCCACACCACTTGATGTTTCCTATTCATCATATTCATCATCTTCATTGTCAGAGGAGAATTATTCATGGGTGATCAATACAATTTCACCCGACTTCTTGTTGATGGGATTCTTCTTGATGAAGGGTTTCTTGAAAGGAGCTTTGGAGGTCTTCTTCAACACAAGTTTACCCCCATGATCTTCTCTCCTCTCATAGGGACAACCCGACACAAAGTGATAGCGGTCACCACAATTGAAGCAAGTTCTCAATTTAGTGACATTGTCTCTTCTTCCATTCGGGTTGCTTCATCGTTGCATTTCCATCTTGGCCTTGGAGGGATATTTACAAAAGTTCTTTGCATAGAAGGCCATATATTCACCATGAGAAATCTTGACATCATCGGGATGGCTCATGGATAAGGATTCATCACTATCATCTTCATCCACACACTCCACAACTTTGGCCTTTAATTCAACGTTGACACCATTGCTCATTCCAAGGGCTCGATCTCGGGCATCTTTGGCATTCTTGGCGACAACCTTGAAAGAGACCGTCTCTTGCATAATTCATTGGAGGTCATGAGGTGGTAGTTGTGTCTTCCTTGTAGGACCTTCAAGTCGGTGGGCTCAAAGGGCATGAGTGCACTCACATATTTCCTTTTTACCCAAGCATCATCCACATGTGAGGCACTCACATTCCTAAAGGCGGTGGCAGTGGACTTGAGCCTTCGATACATGTCTGCATGATCTTCACCATGCTTCATATGGAATCCCTAGGCTTCATTGCTTAGTGCATCATACCGGTTCCTTCTCATGCTCTAATTTCCAACAAAGCAGTGGCATTGAGTTGACTATTAACAACTTCTCTTCTTGTCAAGTTGGTTGGATCCAGAATATGGAGTCCTTCTTCAATGATATTCCGTAACTCAATACAAGAGCTACGCACATGAGATTTCATTAGTGATTGCCATAGAGAAAAAGTAGATGCATCAAGCTTAGGTGGGTCTCCTCTATTGTTTATATGAGGGTGAGGAATTGGAGGGTCGGGACAGTAACATCCTTGGGTTTCATGGTGCTCCCCCTTCCCACCATCCTCTTGGGGTTGCTGGGAGTCCCTCTTGAGGAGAGGGAGGAGATGAGGCTTTAAGAAATCGCTTGATTAGGTCGCACAATTCTTTTATTTCCTTTCCCAAGGTGGTGTAGGGGTTCGTATCATGGAAAACAAAAAATTTATACCGCATGAACACAAACAAGCCAAGATCTATCTACTAGATTGTAGCAACGAGTCAATTAGAGTACTCACCCTCGAAGATTCCAAAGCGGTTAACGAGAGAAGATTCTCGTGGGTGATGTAGTCATACACTTGACGATCTCAAGATCGCGTAGACGATCCTTCCAGTGCTGCGTTCCGGCAGCGCTTACGTAGTCGGTCACACGTTCGGTACTCGATGAAGACCTTTCTCTCCCTTGTTCCAGCAGGCAGTGGACGTTGTAGTTCTCTCCTCGCGATTCCGACAACACGATGGCGTGGTGTCGGAAGTAGAGAGAAGATCCCGCAGGGCTTCGCCTAAGCCGGAGCGGGTTATTGTGGAGAATTAGGGTTTTCTGCGATCTAGGGTTTAGAGGCTGTATAGGAGGAGGCGTGGCCGGAGGCGGCTAGGGCAGCGGCGGGCGGCGGCTTGGAGGTGGGATGGTGGTGTTATGTGTTGAGGGGCAGCCCCTCCCCTCTATTTATGAGAGGAGGGCAGCTTGGGAGAGGGGAGATTGAATCCTTCCCCAACTCCCACTCCTACTAGGCTTGTGGTGGAGAGAGAGAAGGATTCTCTTATTCCTCCACTAGGAAACATTGTCCTAGTTTGACTTTTCAAACTTGCCTTTTGATTTTCAATTTCGGATTTTTATTTCACTCTTTATTTGCACATACCTTTGACCTAGGACATGATGCAACCATTCCACTTAGTCATGACACATTCATGCACCCTTACCCTTCCGGTCTGGTGAACCTTCTAGACCCTTCTAGAACCTTCTGATGAAAACACCAGAATCATTCTCGAACTCTGGAATTGGACTTTCCTTATATGAATCTTATTCTCCGGACCATTCCTGATCTCCTCATGATATCCCCGATCCCATCCGAGACCCCGAACAACATTCGATATCCCTACTTACATTCCATATCTACTAAACAACATCGAATCCTTAAGTGTGTCTCCCTGTGTTTCGTGAATTATGCAGACATGACCGAGACTCTTCTCCAATCAATAACCAATAGAGGAATCTGGAAATTCATATGGTTCCCACATATTTCTACGATTATTTTGCGATTGAATGAACCATTTAAATACGATACCAATTTCCCTTTGTCTCGCGATATTTTACTTATCCGAGGTCTGATCGTCGGTATCTGTACATACCTAGTTCAACCTCGTTACTGGTAAGTACTCTTTTCTCGTTCCCGTGATATGTGATCCCTTGTGAGCCAGTCACATGCTTGCAAGCCAATTGGATGACATTCCACCGAGACGTCCCAGAGTATATATATTCGTCATATGGATAGACAAATCCCACTCTTGATCCATGTGCCTCAACACATACTTTCCGAACACTCAATGCCACCTTTATACCCATCCAGTTACGAAGTGGTGTTTGATGTCATAAAAGCATCCATCCGGTGATGGTGATTAACAGGATCTCATGATCGAAGGATTTAGGTTACTATGTATTTGAAAGATTATAGCAAGTGAACTATTTTACATGACTTGATCTTATGCTATGCTTAACTATAGGAGTATGTCCATCACATCATTCTCCTAATGATATGACCTTGTTGTTAATAACATCTCAATGTTCATGATCAAGAAACCATGATCATATATTAACCAACAAGCTAGTTTAACAAGAGGCTTTACTAGGGACTCTTACATGTTTACAAATCACACAAGTATTAATGTGTCCGATTAATACAATTATAGCATGGTATGTAAACATTTATCATAAGCATGAAGATATGATAGTAAACTCTTTATTATTGCCTCTTGGGAATATCTCCCATGGTCTCCACTTGCACTAGAGACAATAATCTAGTTTTAAATATTTGTGTATTCAACACCTATGGCTTTCTGGTGTTGTATGTACACTATTTCTAGTGTTCAACTAATCTTCGGATCCAACACTTCTAGGTCCGTGTGTAATTGGATGTCTTTGCATCTCCACACATCACTCATTCCCTAATGAGATGGCTTTGTAACAATTTGGTACTTTGGTGAGAACTTAAGTTTCTTGGGGTTAAAACATGTTGATAATATTGTCGTACAATATATCTTCATAGTACTATCCCGTTGTGAACCACACCTAGTTTGATAACAAACTACCTGACACAAATGCCCTCTTTTGCTTCTATAATAGCAGTCATATACTTATCCTTTTGTTTTAGTATTTGTCACACTGTCTTAACTTTGGAACTCATCCAAATCCATTATGGAACTTACTTTCCATTATATTGTGCCACCCTTAGTTTAGATTGAGATAAACTTGATTTGTACTTTGTAACAAAACTAGTATCAATGTAGTACTTTTGAAATGAACTAACCATATATTTGTCACCTCGACAAAATTATATTATTAGTTCTTCCAAAAGATCATAAGAATATCTTTACTATCTTCCAATAATCATCTTATGAATCATTCTGGTATATGCTCATAACACTTAGATAATAGGACATATCTGGATTTGTACATATCACAATATGATTGAAAAATACTCTTTGTGATTTTATTCATCAAGTATCAATCAATACTTGAATCTTTGTTTCACTTACCAACTGTCGATTGATGGCGCCTAAAAGCGCTTCGTCGGGAAACCCCAAGAGCAAGGTGTGAAGATCACAATAGCAAGTCTTCCCTCAGTAAGAAACCGAGGTTATCGAACCGGTAGGAGGAAGGAAACATCTCAAAGGTGTTGCAAGCAACTTGGAAACCTGCACAACACAAACTCACGACTTTGCCCCAACGAACAGTGAGGTTGTAAATCTCACCAGTTGCTGTAACAAAGGATTAATTGTATGGTGTGGAAGGTAATAGTGGTTTGCATAAAGTAAACATGAACAATGGAAGATGTATCAATGGTAAAGATTGGACTGGGTTCCATAGTTCACTAGAGGTGTTCTCCTTAGATAAACAAACAAGGCATGGTGGGTAAACAAATTACAACAGGTAAATTGACAGGCCTGAGCAAGGCATAACAATGCAATACTAGACATTCATGATCCTATGAGATTCAATTGGGCAATACAACAAGATACATAGACCGCCATCCAACTTCATCTATGACTAGAAATCCACCTTCAGGTTATCATTCAAACCCCCTCCAGTATTAATTTGCAAGCAACAGAGAACTGCTTTAAGCAAAGTGTGTAAGGTAAACAATCCACTTGTTCCATGAACAAGAGAATGTTGTTTTCTCCCTAGTGTCAACAACACATCTACAACCTTAGAGATTTCTGTCACTTACCTTAGATTAAATAAAGGCACGAACCCACTATCTAGAATAAATACCCCCCACTTGGAGTCACTAGCATCTACTTGGCCAAGATAGCTACTAGAAATGGAGAGCATGCAAGACCACAAACAACACAGACATGATAGAATCAATAAGACAAAATCATTAATCAATTTGACATAATATCCACCGGATCCCCGCAAATACAACATGCATGATTACAAATAGATATGATCTTTATCATGAACGGAGCTCACAAGATCTAAACATGATAGCACAAAGGAGGAGATACAACCATCTAGGTAATACGTGGACCCGTAGTCCAAGGAGGCTGGCATGATGAAGAAGAAGGCCTCCAAGATGATCTCCCCTCCGGTAGGGTGCCGGTAAGAGCTTCAGATCACCCTCCCCTCGATCTAGGGACGATGGTGGTGGCGGCTACAAACGGTTTCATGGAATATTGATCGGGTACTTAGGGTTTTGGCATTGGGGGTCTTTATAGGCGAAGAGGCAAGGCAGGGGGCGGCCATGGTGGTCACATCCCCCCTAGGCGCGGCCAGGGGGTGTGTCCCCCTGGTGCCTCCCCTCCGTCTCGTACTCTGGCTCCGTGTTCCCCACGGTAAAATATTGACTTTGGATTTTGTACCGTCCAATTTCGAGAATATTGATTTTCTGCCTTTGTGGAACCAAAAACAGAAGAAAACATGCAACTGGCACTATGACATCTTGTTAAAAGGTTAGTACCATAAAACATATAAAAACACCTCAAAGTGTAGACAAAGAAAAGCAAAGTAGATACTAAACAAGCATGGAACATCAAAAATTATAGATACGTTTCTGACGTATCAAGCATCCCGAAGCTTAACTCCTACTCGTCCTCGAGTAGGTAAGTGATAAAAATAATAATTTTTGAGGTGACATGCACCATCAAAATCAAGATCAAACCATTTGCAAGCATTGAAATCTGGGATCAAAGAACTCTAAACATGAGCATGAAAGGTGGAGTTTTAACAGTAAGACAAAGTAACTATGCATACAACATGAAAGGCTACAAACAAAGATCATGAATAACATGCATTGAAAAACGTTTGTTTGTTTCACATATAGAAAACATGGCATAGTGGCATTCAGCTTGTCCCTCATGGAGTAGCAAATAGATGCATAGGACACCTTCAAAGTTCATAAGAGTGACTAGATACAAATAGCACAAGAACAAGTAATATCAACAATATGCATCAATCAATAAGTTTTGGGACAATGCACGTAGAACTAAGAATGGCAACTATGCTCTCTTAACTAGTTCCTAGGGATAGAAGGTGAAGACTCAATATAATGGTGTAAGAAAGGCCCTTCATAAAGGGAAGCAGAGATTTCAAGTTTCAAAATGAGCTTCCAAAAATTATGGTACTTGTTAGCTTTTAGCTCTCATTGCCCCTATCATAAGCATCTTTAAGTGATTAAGGTTAAAGTGAAGAAACTATGGAGTATATGCTTGAAAAAGTATAAGCTGGCAATCTCATGTCCCTTGAATACGAGGGACGCTCCTCATGCTACTCAAGTTTAGTTACTTGCAAGTTCTTGTCATAGTAAGTACATGTGTATCATAGAGAACCGCCAACGGGGTACCCCTTGCACATGATACATGATCTATCCCATGATCAAAATGACAAGGCAGGCAGACAATGAGCAACTCGGCATTCTTCTTATTTACCATGGGAATATGATGCTTTTTTCTCTCTTTCCTCTTTTTCTCATTTATTTTTATTTTTTCTCAATCTCTTTTTTCTATCTCATTTTTTATAAGAAGAATGTTTCATAGATGTCATTATGGTGATGCTGCAAGTTTCCACCATGACTAGGCATGGCTTAGGCTAGTGGCCCAGGCATTTCTCTAATACACATACAGAACTCCATGGACTTACAAGCTCCCCTTTCATTTCACACCGACAACATCCATAGATAAAAGAGCATGATATCAACTGTGTACAAAGTACAAGTGCAATGTTGAAAGTGTTCCCCGTGACAACATGCTTCTGCTAATTCCAACGTATAAGTGCAAGCATATACAACATAGATGACACAATGGTTCCAGTTTATTAGGGGCAAGAAATATAAAGTGTGCCATCAAGTTCGTGACAGCTTTAATCACTAAGTTTTCACATAACAAAATACTTTTTAATTGGAAGATAGATGAAAACAATAATATACTTGGAATGGTGTAACACACCAAGCATAAGAATTTATAGTGGACACTTTGGAATAACTTGGTTTCTTGGGAGTTGGATGCATGAGTAGATCTTACTCACACAAGTGGAGGCTAGCAAAAGACTGGGAGCGACCAACTAAGAGAGAAATAATGGACATAATCATGCAGAGCGAAAAAACATTACTAATCAAAGCATAAAGTGGTACTACAAGTCAAGGACTAAATGATCATAGAGGCTATGGTGACTTGTTCATAGTCATAACATGGTATGATCATGTGCCAAGTCAACCCAAGCAAAGCATCAAAGGAGAATACCACAATACTATGCTTTTGTATGCTAAAACAACACATGATTCCTTCAAGGCACACTAAGCAATCCTAAATTTTTGGAACAAGTCATGATACAACAAAAATCACTAAGCATAAGGTCAAAACAAGACCTAGCATGACATGATAAAGTCTAAGTCACAGTTAAAACAAGCTCCTCTTATACTACTCAAGCAACAAATTTCTAATCCTCTCCAACACCAATCAACTTATTTGAAAAAACAAAGGGAGAACGGGGTTCCAAACTACTTTATTCAAGACTAAGAAAACCAAACGAAAACTAAAACGCTCCAAGAACAACACAACAATGCATGAAACAATAAAAACGAAGTGTCTAGAAAGACCTGAGCTTTTTATTGATGAAGAAGGGGATGCCTTGGGCATCCCCAAGCTTTGACGCTTGTACCTCTTGAATATTTCTTGGGGTGACACAGGGTGGCATCCCAAAGCTTGAGCTTTTGTCCATTCTTCATCTCATTACATCATTCTCTCTCTACACCTGAAAATTTTCCTTCATACAAAACTTCACACAATCTTCATTAGCAACATTAGTGTATTCAAAATATAATAGACCTTTGGGTTTAGCTTAAGAACAACAAAACTTTCAATAAATACAAAAGCTACTGTAGCAATTCCCTAAAAAATCTCAATTTCCCAAAAAGAACCCAAAAAGGAATCAATAAGAAGCAAATGCAAATAATGGCAGAAATCTGTCAAAACAGACCAGCAGGTAGAAACCGATTTTTTAGAAGACCTTCTGTTTCTCAAATAAAACAGTGTTGAACTAACGAAACTTATATAACATACTGGGGGATTTATTCACAAAATATCAGCTCAGTCCGACTTATAGAGTTTCCTCACGAATTTTCACGGTGGAGCACAAAAATCTGTTTCAGGACAACAACTTCCCAAATCTTACTTCCCTCTCATTAGAGGTTATTCTTGGAACAAAAAGAAAATAAAAAGGATAAGGAGAGGTCATTAATGAAGTAATAACTTCAACGACTCAAGAAAACTTTTGGGTTATCTCCCAATAAGTACTTTTCTTTAAAGCCTTTAAGTTAGGCTTGATAGTTTGAGAAGATGCCCACATTGGAAATATGAATTGAAGTAAAAGAGAGCATCCAGAAGAAAATTCGAAACACATTTAAGTCTAACGCACTTCCTATGCATAGGAATCTTGTAAATAAACAAATCATGAAAGCACAAAGCAACAAGCATAGGAAACTTAAATATTTTCAACATAAAGAGGGGAAACTTAATATTGTTGAGGTACATAAGACCATGTTTCCCTCTCTCAAAATAATTTTCAGTAGCCTCATGAATAAACTCAAAAATATTACTATCACATAAAGCATGCTTTTCATAATCTACAAACACATAATTTTTATCAATCTCAAAAATAGTGGGATTGAAACCAAACCCACTTTTAACAATTTTATCACAAGAAGGCTGATCATTCAATATAGGACCATCATCTAGATCTTTATCATAAGCATTTTCTAAGAAAAACTCTTTAGCACCATGTATTTTGAAGTTAGGAACAAATAAAGTATTATCATAGATAACATGAGCATAACTATTATCACAAGTTTTACCCATAGCAGATATTTCAAAAGAATCCATCGGAACATAACACTCATCCTCCATTGGTAAGCACGGGTGACAATCAAATAATGTAAGAGGTAAAGAGTTACTCACATTTGAAGGTAGACATGTGTATATCCATTCTTCCTCCCTTTGTTCATCACTCTCCTCCTCCTTTTCATCTAATGAGCTTCTAGTCTCAGCAATTTCTTCTTCCACAGGCTCCTGCAAAGCATTAGTCTCTTCCGTGTGTGGAAAGCATCTATTAAAATATTCAAGAATATAGCCATTTGCTTCCTTGTAATTATCAAAGAAAAAATTAAGTATCTCATAAACCTCATATTCATAAGGTGCATCATCAGTATTTTCAAGCAAACTAGCAAGTTCAAATGCACCCTTGAAAGAAATAAATTCTTCAATTTGTTCCACATCATAAAAGTCATAATTTCCCTTAACATAAGAAGATATGGTAACATTATCATTATATTCGCATTGAAAA
Source organism: Avena sativa (assembly GCA_916181665.1). NCBI lineage: Eukaryota > Viridiplantae > Streptophyta > Magnoliopsida > Poales > Poaceae > Avena > Avena sativa. Next base: position 346,330,956 of record OV702285.1, on the reverse strand, counting down.
TGAAGGTGTTTTTACCTCCTACAGCAATAAGATTTATCAAAGCAACAAGTAACATTATAAGTAGAGCACACGTATCTAGGAATAGTATTCAACTTATCAATTTGTTCCCATAAGTGTTTCCCTTTTTCTGACAAACGGTGTTCCTTATAATAATACTTTTGTTCTTCCGTGAACCCACCGTTCCAATAAGAACTAGTTTCAAAGAAACCCATCCATTGAAAGAAAGCATGACCAAGCAAGGCAATAACAGACCAGCAACCAGAGTAGGAACTAATTTTTTTGTGTTTTTTATAGGAGAAAAGCAAACCAAACTAAACTATTTTTTAGAGTTTTTGATAAAAAAAAGGCAAACAAAACAAAGGAAAAGAAGCTAAGCAAAGCAAAAACAAAGTAAAGAGAAAGGTTGTGAAGTACTCCCCTTGTGAATATGTCCTTAGCCTCCCCAGCAACGGCGCCAGAAAACTTGTTGATGGCGCCTGAAAGCGCTTCGTCGGGAAACCCCAAGAGAAAGGTGTGAAGAGCACATCAGCAAGTCTTCCCTCAGTAAGAAACTGAGGTTATCGAACCAGTAGGAGGAAGGAAACGTCTCAAAGGTGTAGCAAGCAACTTGGAAACCTGTACAACACAAACTGAAGACTCTGCCCCAACGAACAGTGAGGTTGTCAATCTCACCGGGTGCTGTAAAAAAGGATTAATTGTTGTGTGTGGAAGGTAATAGTGGTTTGTAGAAAGTAAACATGAACAGTGGAAGATGTATCAATGGTAATGATTGGACCGGGGTCCATAGTTCACTAGAGGTGTTCTCCTTAGATAAACAAACAAGGCTTGTTGGGTAAACAAATTACAGCAGGGAAATTGACAGGCCTGAGCAAGACATAACACTGCAATACCAGACATTCATGATCCTATGAGATTCGATTGGGAAATACAACAAGATACTTAGAATGCCATCTAACTACATCGAATACTAGAAATCCACCTTCAGGTTATAATCCAAACCCCCTCCAGTATTAAGTTGCAAGCAACAGATAACTGCTTTAAGAAAATTGTGTAAGGTAAACAATCCACTTGATCAATGAACAAGAGACCATTGTTTTCTCCCTAGTGGCAACAGCACATCTACAACCTTAGAGATTTCTGTAACTTCCATTCGATTAAATAGAGGCATGAACCCACTATCTAACATTAATAACCCCTCTTGGAGTCACTAGCATCTACTTGGCCAAGATATCTACTAGAAACGGAGAGCATGCACGATCACAAGCAACACAAACATGATAGAATCAATAAGTCAAAAATCATTAATCAATCTGACATAGTAATCTCAATAACCATTGGATCCCCGCAAACACAACATGCACGATTACAAATAGATATGACCTTGATCATGAACGGAGCTCACAAGATCTAAACATGATAGCACAAAGGAGGAGATACAACCATCTAGCTACTACATGGACCCGTAGTTCAAGGTGGAACTGCTCACGCTTCATACCGGAGGCTGGCATGATGAAGAAGAAGGCCTCCGGGATGATGTCCCCTATGGCGGGGTGCCGGGAAGAGCTTCATATCCCCCTCGATCTAGGGAAGATGGTGGCGGCGGCTATAGACGGTTTCATGGAATATTGATCGGGTACTTAGGGTTTTGGCATCTGGGGGTCTTTATAGGTGAAGAGGCGAGGCAGGGGGCGGCCAGGGTTGTCACCCCCTAGGCGCGGCTAAGGCTAGCCCGCGCTGCCAGGGGGTATGGCCCCCTGGTGCCTTCCCTTCGTCTCGTACTCTGGCTCAGTGTTCCCCACGGTAAAATATTGACTTTTTCTTTTGTCCCGTCCAATTCCGAGAATATTGATTTTCTTCCTTTATGGAACCAAAAACAGAAGAAAACAGGCAACTAGCACTGTGGCATCTTGTTAATAGGTTAGTACCAGAAAACATATTAAAACACCTCAAAGTGTAGACAAAGCAAAGCAAAGTAGATACTAAACAAGCATGGAATATCAAAAATTATAGATACGTTTCCGACGTATCATTGATACACTTGAATTTCAATTTATTCCTTTCTGTGTGGCAAGAACCTTCCTTGTCATTTCCATATTGAACTCATTAAATATCTCATCTATGTACATTTGGTAGAACCATATTAGCTTCTCAATCTATATATATAGATATTGATGCCAAATATTCGGGTTTTGCCTAAGTCTTTCATCGATATGAAATTCTTAATATGTGTTAATAAAAGATACATCATTTCCAATGAACAATATGTCTTCCACATAATGTATTGGAAATATGTCTTAACGCTCCCACTTAATTTATTGCAAATGCAAGCATCTTCATCGTCTCTAATGAATTTAAACTCTTTTAACAGTTTCATGATGGTGAAGATTCAAACTCCACAATGCTCACTTCAACCATTGAAGTTTGCATACACTTTTAGCATCCTTTGAATTAACAAAATCCTTTGGACCGTGTTATGCACACGTCCTAGCTAATAATTCTATTATAAGAACTTGTTTTGTTTATTCAACTACCACATAACAAAATTATATGTATTGGTTGCTACATTAATCCATGTAGAATAAATATCGCTATGGAAGATCAAATCTTATCATAGTCAATTGCCTGAACATTATCGTGAACTCTTTCCCGACAGGTCGATTATTTCATAGATGTGAAACGTCCATGTCTATTTCTTTATAGATCCAAATACGACTGTAAGGTATTTACACCTTTCCAAAGGGTCTTCCAAGTTCAAAGCTTGATTTCTCGTTTATGGAACTATCACGGATTCTATGGCTTAAAAGCATTTGATGGAGTCAGGACCCATCATTGCTTCTTTGCATGTAGTCAGTTCATTATTTTTAAATAATGATCTAACTGTCAAATTTTGGTATTTGATTGTTTACCCGACCTACTAGCTTCAATAGGAACTTAGACCTTCGTGACCACAACCTTTGAGGCACGTGAGCCATGAGCATTGTTGCTGCCTCTAGAACGCTTTCCGGTTCTGCGCAACTCAGCACATATAGCTAAGGTTCTTTTAACCTTATCAAAGTTCTATTGTCCTCCCACTTAACATTTCACGAAAAATTTCTTCTCAAGAAACTTGACGTTCTAAGCGACAAACACTTTTGTCTTTGGTGTGATGGAGGATTACTTAACGGTTATTCGTAATAACATTCAAAGACATGTTCATCCGACTTTGGTTGCAAACATCTTACTTATGCATAGCATACCAATGTTTAAGAAAGGACAACTTTGGTTTTATCCCAAACCATAACTTTATATGGTGTCATTTCAACGGATCATGATGGAGCTCTTTCCAGTGAATAAGTGGTAGTTTCTAAAGATTTTAATATTTAAAATATAATGGCATTTTTATAATTACACCTTTGATCTTACCATGTCAAAAAATGTTTCATTACATATCTCGAACACTCCACACACTCATGGTGTTTCGGGAAATGAAATACAAGGAACGATTCCTCAAATCTTAGCTGTTATACTAAACCTGTAACTCAAATATATTCCTTTATGATCCTATCGTAAATTCTTTATTTTCTTGTTACATTGATTTTGCACTTCATCTTGAAAGTCTTTGAACTTTTCAAATGTTTCACAATTCATCCTCATTGAGTAAATATTCATATGTTCACTCAAATTTTCGTAGAAATCATATGAATTTGTAAGTCACCGCTCTCGACTACACATAATGGGCTTCATACATCTATATGTATAAGTTCCAATAAGATAGCCATTCATTCACTTTTTGGCCTATGAACGGAGTTTTAATTATCTCTAAGAAAGTTTCACAAGCGTCATTTGATTAAAATCAAAAGACTCCAAAATTCCATCCACATGGAGTTTCCTCATGTTTTTTTTTCAATATAATTTAAACGACGATGTCACTTCTTAAGTGATCTTTCAATTAATTGTCTTTCGACATTTTTAGCACTAGTTTTATGGATGTGATTTCTCCAACTAGACTTGTATATCATCCATCTTTCATGGAATATGGAAATTATTTGAACAACCTTTTGTTCTCATACTAGCTGATAAAACAATCTTGAAGGCAGGCTTTGTTGTCAACAAGCAACACAGAACCTTTTATTCGTTCTCGATGAACATCATCACATATTATTTTGCTAGTTACATAGGCCATTGTAGTTTATGAATTATGTTGTTTTGTATGACGATTCACACCAACAAATTTAGTATCTAATACTTAAGAACTACATTGTTTAACAAGCAAAGAATATGTAAGATCCCTCCCTTTATAAAGGTAAGGATCCCTGTGATTGCAATGGTAGTCCCTGGATCAATGCTAGCATCCACAGTTTAAGATGAAGTACACAGATACAAAGGCCATTATTACATATCATTCCAGAGACAAAATAGTCTTTTACAACTCCATGTCCACAGGCCTAATACAAGAGTTCAATTATAAATAAGATAAATAAGTCTTCATCTTCATGTGCCACAGGAAAGCATGTTGAGTGTAGACTCATAACCCCTAATCATCATCAGAATAACCTGCAACATCACAAGTTACAGCCACAGTGGGTCAATACATTGGAATATTATTGGCAAGTGATACCTTAGTAGAATATTAGCAATCTCGATACTATATGCATTTGGCTAAGTGTAGCTTAGGCTTGCTTTGCTTAAAATAGGTTTTACCTATCAGTTGAAAACACTAAGTTTTTCTTTGACAAAACTTTCCCAAGGAATGACCAATAGACATTGGTGAACCTTCACCCTTGTTCAACCACAAGTTTTAACTTAGAAATTGGGATGAGGAGATTCTTGATAGCTTCCATGTCTTGATGCTCAAGTTGTCCAATACCAGGGACATGGCTAAGTACTTATATTCTTCCATCTACAGAGGTTGTGCACTTTCCCCACAAGACTTGATTTTCACCAAGACAGGATCTTTCAGAAGCCTTCCTTTAGACCAAATGGACGCGCTCCAAACATATCATCCCACTACCACCAACTGTCCAAATGGCTAAGTTATTGCAACCTATATGATCCAGGCAGAGCCCATAATGCCATGTGGCTGCACTAGAAGCTTCTTAACATATGGCATCTCAAATCCCTTTATTCCTGGGTGGCTTTCCACAAGTGAGATACATAAGGTAAACCATAGAAATGGGCCTTGTGTAACCACTCAACACAAACCATTCCTTCCATTCCACCCAGGTGTTTCATTCATTTAGTTGTTTTATTAAGCAAAACACAAGTCAAGGACTTAGAAATATTTCACATAGCATGAATATATAACCACCCTTGGTTGCTACTGGCTAGGCTAAGCATGGCAATGGTAATCATCTTAACTTAGAGAAATTTCTAACAATTATACAACTACTAGGATTTCCCAAGCATAGCATATAGATACTTATCAAAATATTCATGCAAGTCCTATACAAAATATTTCTAGTGCATAGGTGAAAAATATAGGAATAAAATCATGAAGCACCACTTGCCTTGGTAGTTTGGGGAGTAGCAAAAATCTTCAAAACCACAATCACTATTTGCACCAAAATCTACACATAAAATAATGGCACCAAAATCACATATCCAAAATATACAAACAAAAATATATGAATGCATGCAAATGTCATGTGATGATTTTTCTACACCAAACAAGACAAGTAAACAATACTAAAACATAATCAAGTCCAAGATACTCAAAATAAACTTTATTTGATCCTTAAAACATTTTTCAAATCATTTATATAACAAAAATAAGCCTACACAAGTTTCTGCAAAAACAACCATTTTTACAGAGACAAAACATTAAACACATTGCATAAACAGATAGGATTTTCTCTCCTAATTCCAATGATATAAAATTTGTCAAATTTGAACGTGGGGATCAAAAGTTATGAATTTTACAAGTTTGGTTAACTAATAGATCAAATTTCTGTTTTAAATTCAAACTCAGGCCACGCGGCGCTCTCTGGTTCGTCGGTACCGCTTCGCGCGGATCGACCAGTGTGGACCGCACGATCTAAATGAAATCGCACGGACAGATCTGACTCGTACCCCTTCGTTAAATGATTCTATCAGACGCGTTGGATCTAGATCTAACGGCTGTGGACCAAGCGACCAAGGATTGGCGGCGCTGGCGACGGTGGCGCGGCGGTGGCGCTCTGTCAGCGATGCTCCGGCGAATACAGGAGGGGCTGGGGTGTGTGGCGTGGCTTACCAGACTCGCAAGATCACGAGGAAGCTCAACGTGGTAGTAGTTTGTCGAGGGGTGCACGGACGCAGCGGCAGGACCTCGTCGGAGTTGCTGGCGGCGTCGGTTGTTTGCGGATGGGGACGTTGCCGAGGCTCTGGATCTCCCTAGCATGAACCAGATGGGTCAGGGGGTGCGCAAGGCCGTGGCGAACATGATAGGGTCAGAGGGGAAACAAGGGGCGCTCGAAGTTTACCGGTATTCCTCGTCGGAGATGGGCAGCGGTGCTGTCGCTTGCGGAGGCTAACAGAGTCGACGACCTGGGTCACGAGAAGGCAAAAGGAAAGAATCAGGAGATGCGCCAGAATGTGCTGGTCATGTTTGTTTGAAGCAGAGGCAAAGGGGCGGTCGTGTCTTACCGGAATCAGTCGCCGGAGCTGGTTCTGTCTGCGGCGTTGCAATGCGCAATTGTGGCAGCCTGGTGGCGGAGCGAGCGAGTGGTGTGAGGGGAAATGGTTGTGGTGCAGAGGAGATTAAATAGCCAGGAGCGGGGCGGCGATTACTCCCTGCATCAATGGGATTTAAGCGGGCAGTGACTGCGGCGAGGTAACGGCGGAGCAGCTTGGCCGCGCGTTGATTGAGGACGAAGCTGACGGGGCACGGTGGGGTCAGGCTATCAGCGGGTGGGTGCACGCGGCTGCGGTGAGAAACAGAGGGAAAGGGAAAAGCCCGGGTGGGTTGTGTGGTCTGTTGGGCCGAAAAGCTGGCGCTAGGCCCAGTTGTGTTTTCTAATTCCTTTTCTTTTTCTAAATTGATTTTTAGGAAACCTTTTTCAAATGAATTCAAAAGCATTTGAATTCCAAATCTTTCTGTCCTTTTATAAAATGAATCCTGTATAATTTTGAGTATAAAACCATGTTGTTTTGTTGGACTTGCATGGTTTCTTTGAATTTTTTGGATAAAGATTTGTTTTGGAAATTTTGCCCAAGCTTTAACACTCAACCCAATCCAACATAAGAGCAAACAAAACTTGGTTTAAAACAATTATTCTCTCACTTGAGAGTGGAATTGGATCAATGCTTGCTTACATAAAATAATAAGCACTCAGTGCTTCAGATTCTTTCAAATGAGTTTGAAATTTGAACCCTAAATGAATATGCATGCATGGATAATATGCAAGGCTTTGAAAACATGATTTTAGGGATGTTACAGAATGTAGCCATAACATGTATATCATCTATATACCTAAGCTAAAAAATTCTACTCTTTTCTTTTCTGTCAAATATTTCTTAGATTTCTCTTTCAGCATTTCCTTTTCTTTTAAAAAGAATCTATCAAAATCAATAGTAGTCATAGACATGACACATAGTCCAAAGCATGTATAGTTAAATACCAATGTCTTTGGACATGCACTTTGAAGTAGATCACCATCATCTAATGATTGGTGTTCTTTCAAATTCCATTCTTTAGTAATCTTTTTGTGTAGTAAACATTTCAGCTACATCAAATATTTATCCTTATCATGGAACTATTCATGATCAAGCTACTTTAGCTTATTATGGTGAATAGCGAGTATAATGTAGCTCTCAAATACCTTTTGGAGGATTAGGACAACTAGTGTCTCCAACCTTTTGTAAATTCTTATCAAATATGAGAACATAAACTTTGCCATATTATACTCTATCATGTTGTAACCAAAACATCGTTTCGGATATCGCAATATCTTCCACACATGATGTTTTCTAAAACAACTCTTTCAACTCCTAGATTACCTTGATATTAAAATGATATTTTGAATATCAAGAATCATGGAGACAAACATGATACTTATATACTAACATTGGAATTGTTACTTTTGATTTAATACCGACTATTAAACTTCACGGAGTAACCGTTTACTAAAAGTTTGCAATAGGAATTTTAAACTTTAGATTAACACTTCAAAATAATATGATACCAGTTCGTAAAGTAATTAACAAGAATTCTATAGTTCCATTATCTCAATTATAACTAAGTGTAAGGTGGTAAACGGATGCCAATGACTACAACAACTATGTAAATTCACCTAGATTTAATTTATGATAAATAGTGTTCAACTTTTAGTCGTATTGTAGTTGAACTCCCACTCAAAAGAATATCCCTCACATTGTTTTAGTGATTACATAAACCAAATCAACTACATGAAGTCCGATCATCACGTGACAGGATGTAGTTTCAAAGATGGACAATCATTATGTGCATCATATCATCTATATGACTCATGCTTTACCTTTCGGTATTCCTTTTTCTGAGACCATATCTGTACATGCTAGGAGTGTCAAGATTTAACCTTAGTTTCCGCATGGGCAAATATGGCTTGCTCGTGTTGTATACACTCGCAGAATCTAACACACCCGATCATCACATGGTGCTTCGGAACAATTAGTCTTGGCAACAGTGCCTACTAAGGACGAACACTTTACAACTTGATATTTTGTGAGAGGGATCATCTTATAATGCTACCGTCACGATCTAATCAATACAAGATGCATAAAAGGATTAACATCACATGCAATTCATAATATGTGATATGATATGGACTTTTTCTTGTGCTTCCGATCTCCATCTTCAAGCACGAACATGATCTCCATCATCACCAGCGTGGCATCAAGGTCAATGGCACCTCTCCATGGTTGTCGTCCACCAGCATCAACTATTACAACTACTTTCAATAATAGACACACAGGTCTTAACGAAATTAAAAGACAACCATAAGGCTCCTGCCGGTTGTCGACTTACAATAAGGATCAATGCATACATCATATATAATCACAATCATGTCCATATCACATCACAGCACATCCATGCAAAACAAAGTTAGACGCCTCTAATTTTCTTTGCATATTTTTGGGGCTTTCGATAAGTGTCGTTCTAACTTACGAACAAGAACCACAATGTTGATACTAGTATTGTCAATCACCCGTTGTAAATTGAATCTTCACTATGTTGGGAGAAACAGACACCCGCAAAGCCACTTATGCAATACAAGTTGCATGTCAAGCATGGAGCAAATCTCATGAACGATGTCATATAAGCTTAGCCCGGGCCGCTTCATCCCACCATCCCACAAGATGCAAAGTACACAAGAAGCAATCTACAACAAAAGCATCAACGCCCGCAATGACCATTGTGTTCTACTCAGGCAACCGATCTACATATAGACACGGATCTGATACCACTGTGGGGGTTCGTATCATGGAAAACAAAAAATTTCTACCGCATGAACACAAACAAGCCAAGAGCTATCTACTAGATGGTATCAACGAGTCGATTAGATTACTCACCCTCGAAGATTCCAATGCGGTTACCGAGAGCAGATTCTCGTGGGTGATGTAGTCATACACTTGCTGATCTCAAGATCGCGTAGACGATCCTTCCGGCGCTGCATTCCGGCAGTGCTTCCGTAGTCGGTCACACGTTCGTTACTTGATGAAGACCTTCCCCTCCCTTGTTCCAGCAGGCAGCGGAGGTTGTAGTTCTCTCCTCATGATTCCGACAGCACGATGGCGTGGTGTCGGAAGTAGAGGGAATATCCCATAGGGAATTGCCTAATCCGGAGCGGGTTATGGTCGAGAATTAGGGTTTTCGATGATCTAGGGTTTAGAGGATGGAGAGGAGTAGGCGTGGCCGGCGGTGGGCGGCGACTTGGAGGCGGGGTGGTGGTGTTGTGTGTTGAGGGGCAGCCCCTCCCCTCTATTTATGAGAGGGGGTAGCTTGGGAGAGGGGAGTTTAAATCTTTCCCCAACTCCCTATCCTACTAGGCTTGTGGTCGAGGGAGAGAAGGATTCTCTTCTTCCTCCACTAGGAAACATTGTCCCAGTTTGCCTTTTAACTTTCAATTTTGGAGTTTTATTTCATTCTTTATTTTCACATACCTTTGACCTAGGACATAATGCAACCATTCCACTTAGTCATGACACATTCATGCACCCTTACCCTTTCGGTTCGGTGAACCTTCTAGACCCTTCTAGAACCTTCCGATGAAAACACTGGAGTCATTCCCGAACTCCAGAATTGGACTTTCCTTATATGAATCTTATTCTCTGGACCACTCTGGATCTCCTCATGATATCCCAGACCCCATCTGAGACCCCGAACAACATTCGGTCTCCCTACTTACATTCCATATCTACTAAACAACATCGAATCCTTAAGTGTGTCTCCTTGCGGTTCGTGAATTATGCAGACATGACTGAGACTCTTCTCCGATCAATAACCAATAGAGGAATCTAGAAATTCATATGGTTCCCACATATTTCTACGATTATTTTGCGATCGAATGAACCATTTACATACGATACCAATTTCCCTTTGTCTCGCGATATTTTAGTTATCCGAGGTATGATCATCGGTATCTCTGCATACCTAGTTCAACCTCGTTACTGATAAGTACTCTTTTCTCATTGCCGTGATATGTGATCCCTTTTGAGCCAGTCATATGCTTGCAATAGAATTGGATGACATTCCACCAAGAGGGCCCAGAGTATATCTATCTGTCATATGGATGGACAAATCCCACTCTTGTTCCATGTGCCAACTTTATAGCCATCCAGTTACGAAGTGGTGTTTGATGTCATCAAAGCATCCATCCGGTGATGGTGATTAACATGATCTCATGGTCGAAGGATTTAGGTTACTATGTATTTGAAAGCTTATAGCAAGTGAACTATTTTAAATGACTTTATCTTATGCTACGCTTAACTATAGGAGTATGTCCATCACATCATTCTCCTAATGATATGACCTTGTTGTTAATAACATCTCAATGTTCATGATCAGGAAACCATGATCATATATTAACCAACAAGCTAGTTTAACATGAGGATTTACTAGGGACTCTTACATGTTTACAAATCACACAAGTATTAATGTTCCCGATTAATATAATTATAGCATGGTATGTAAACATTTATCATAAGCATGAAGATATGATAATAACCTCTTTACTATTGCCTCTTGGGCATATCTCCAACAGGTGGCGCTCAAGTTTGTTTCCAAATTCTTGAGGTCCTCTATGGACACGGTGTTACTTGCCTCACTCCCTCCTTCTCCATCATGGCTACCATATACTCTTAGGCGGTAAAGCCAGAATAAAGAGACGAGTCTCTGGTACCAATTGAAAGGATCATATTGGCACCTAGAGGGGGTGAATAGGTGCTACTTCAAATTTTAATATTTTTCAAATTAGGGTTTGACAAGAAAGGTAAATTCTCTAGATTATGCAACTAAGGTGAATTTACCTATATGTCAAACTAGCACATATACTAAGCAAGAATAAGTAAAGTAAAGTGCGATAAAGCATAGAATTAACCAAAGTGGAGCACGCGGAGACACAAGGGTTTGTTTCCCGTAGTTCCTTACTTTTGAGGGGAAGTACGTCTACGTTTAGAGAGGGGGTGGTTTCAAACCACCAACGCCACAAGAGGCCTCCCTTGTTCTCCGATGAACCTCACCCTGAAGGGTTCGATTCACCTCTTCCACTATATCAGCAACCTTAGAGGTGGAATCCGACACCTTTACAACAAGTTCGAGACACACATCCACAACCTAATTGGAGGCTCCCGAATACAAGCAAGCTGTCAAACAATCAAAGACAAGCTTGTAAGAACCAAATCATAAGCTAGGGTTTCCAAAGAAATACTAGAGCAAGGGGCCCTCAAGTGAATGAGGGGTAAATGAAGATCTCTCTTGGTGAAGCTATAGATCAAGGCCTCCTCCTTCAATTCTCCAAAGATCAATGACTTTGGATGGTTGAGTGAAGAGATCTTGTGGATTTGGTGTCTCAAAAGTGATGTTGTTCTTGACCTAGTCGAGCAGCTCCCAAGGTAGAAGAAGGGGCCCTTTTATAGGGCCCTTGAAATTAGAGTTGTTGGGACTCACTTACACCGGACAGTCCGGCACATATAGACTGGACACTCTGGCGTGAACCAGCCGGACACTCCGGCCTGGCAGAGTTTCCGGAAGTGTCCGACAGGTGTCTGGGTAGTCTCTGAAGTGGCATACAGAATGTTCACACCCCGCGAGGAAAATCTAGCGACTCGCCAGGGCCAGACACTCTGGCAGAATCAGGCCGGACAGTCTGGCGAGGATAGACAGTTTGGCTGGACATTCACAATGCACATTTTGATCCTATGAGGCTCTTTTTCCTTGGTTGCAAATTACACAAATGTAGCTGATAAATCCTGAAACATTTAACAACATATTAAACCTATCCAAGTGTTGTAAACAAACATCAAAACAATGTGAAAGGCATAAATGCCCTTTCAACCATGTCCATGTTTGGGCATTAAAGGGGGAAGGGATCAGGGGATTAGCCAGGAGGGGTGGTGAAGGGGTAGTGTGGGGCATAGGGCACGAGCAAGTAAGTGGAGGGAAGGGTCGTAGCACCTGCTGTTTTGTATATCAAAGAAGATGACAAGATCTTGGAAATAATGGCTTGGATCCACTTCTCTATTCATTCCATGTGCTACAGGACAAGAGCTACAGTGATTTTGACCAAGCGTCAGTGCTGGTTGCTGTGGAGTAGCAATGGACATGTTTGATGAAGGTTTAAATGGTTTAGATCATAGTTTTAGATTTTGTCAAATCCTGGCCATAATGATGATTAGGGATTAAATCTTGATTTATGAGAATGGAAAGATAGGGCATTGATACTAGTTGATAGGTATTGTCAAGATATTTATCCTGGAGTTATTTAGGGTTTTTCAGAGGAGTTTTAGTCCACTTAATATCATTTATTCAAATAGTGCTAAAAATGTTTTATTGATTTATATCTAAATATGTGTATTGGATATAGTGAATTTTTGGTTTGGGATGGTCCGGAATACCATTTCACACATACGGGAATTTTCCCTAAATTTATTGATGAAGGAAAGTATTTAAAACAATTATTATTTCATTTCTTCCATTAATGATAATAGCAAAAATAAATAATAAAACTCTTCAAAAATATCTAATTTTGAAGTGGGGGATATGTTAGGGTATGTAGGTCTCAAATGTGCCCTAAGTTGGGGAAGTTATTTGGGAATTTTGAGATTTTTTTAAAATTGAAAAGTATTAAATAGTTATTGGGTGAGAAGAATTATGGACAATATTTGATAAATTTTTATTTCCAATGTAGATGATGTACTCATGTTGTATCAATCATTTTCAGCCTTGTATTTTGAGATTCAAGCTTGATTTTTAAAGAGAACATGTGAGAAAAGATCTTAGGCATTATTATTTTTATGCCTACAAAACCTAGTGGGTTTAGTAAGCATAGAGCTCCAACTGAAACAAGCAAAGTAGGGATGGATAGACCTTAATAAGTAGAGAACAACCATACTAAGGGTTGGTCAAGAGGATAATTTATGAAGGTGTGATCTTCTGTAAAGATAGGCATGTTGATAAAAAAATTAGGAAAGATTATTTTCTTGTATCCAAAATCATCAAGAACAAGTGGGACAAAGGGTGTTTGATCCAAGGTAAAGGATGGGATTTTGTAGTCCTTAAGATGGTATACAACTTGGATCAAGTGTATTTCCCAAAAGGTACAAGGGTTGAGAAATGCAAGGACTCAAATAGGTGATGAAGATAACTATTTTAGACTTAGCCATTTTGGCAGATTTAGAGATTTTAAGCAGATTACAAGAGGATATGAGTTTGAGAGGATGCAAGGTGCCAAACTCATCATCATGTGGATGAGGTTGAGGTGTGGATTGAGTAGAACGGATTCATGATAGATATTGGTCTTCATTGAGTTGGACTATCAAAAAAGATTTACCCTAGATTAATCTGGTTAAGAGATGAGATGGTCACTCTAGTGACTAGGTAATCAGATCAAGCTTAGGGGACTTGCTTAGGATTTTTATTCTCGATTTAGATTTCTTCTAAAATATGAGCTCCTAGGTGGCTCATTCTAATTCCTAAGCAAACAAGTCAGTCAGTATATCAAGGCAATTCAGCAAACATCAGATCAAGGCAAATCATCTTATTAAACAAGTCAATATAGTACTAAGGTTGCCATCAAGCATATCTTTATGGAAGGATGGATAGTTTGAAATGTTTGAGTTTTGAATAATGATAAGGGTCTCTTGGTACTTCAACCAAGATTAGAGTTTAAGAAGGTTTTATAAAAGGTTTTGGAAAACCTAGAGGCACTACTAGGAAAATGGTCATCTGTGGCGCACCTAAAAGGACCATCCGTGGCGCACTGGTGGTGCGCAACGGGCCTTGCGCTACGGCTATCTCCTAGCCCTGGCGCATTGCCTGGTGCGCCACTATTATGTGGAGATAGGCGTAGCGCACCTGCTAGTGCGCCACGGATATGTTGGCAGGTGCGCTACGCCTTGTATCTTCTGTGGCGCACGTTGCAGTGCCCCACTAAGCTGCGCAGGTGCGCTTTAGTTGCAGTGCGCCACAGAAGCTATGCCATGTGCGCCACAGGTGTCTTTTTTTAAAAACATTTCAGGGCCAGATGATATACAATACAGATTATATAGGCAGATATACACACAGATATACACAAAGATATAAGATATACAGTTATATATATAAATACACAATTCGCAAAACAAGATTGAAACAAATACATATAGATAAGTCTCATACATGAATACATAAGTTATACATTGTTTCGATCAAGTTACAAAGTAGTTGGTGACATGCGAATACATGTGTCGATCGAACAAGTTAGAGCTCGATCAGAAGCTCGCCTAGACATCTAAACTAGCTAGACACAAACGCGAGATAAACAACCAAAAAAGATATAAGCATGATCACCGCCGCGACGAAGGTGTAGGTCTTCATCCGGTTCCTCGTCCTAACTCCCGCTAGATAGCGCGTGTATCTAGCTTCCGCCTCCGCCATAGTGTTGTACCCTTTGTAGCTATTGCCGCTAAAACGGTGCACCTGTCTCCGGCAGTCTTCCCAATCATTGTAGACTCCGGGAACCCGTCCCTTGTACACGACGTACCACGTCATCTATAAGTTGACAATAATAATTAACCGATGATTGAAAAAAACATATATAATTAAAGTCTCATATGAAGATACACTTATAGAAAGTACTCCTAAATAAAAAAGACCAAACTCAAAAGCATGCCTCATATATAACTAGGTTGTTCGACGCAGGAATATGCTACGATGGAACTGTGAGCCAAGTATGATGCACAAGACCTGGACTTGTGCATATCACAAGGCTCACAATCCCGTCGTAGCACATTCACATATATATTGTGCCAAGACATTTCAATCATCGGCATTATTCTCGAAAAAGACCAAAGTAACTCGAAAAGAATGCCTCATATATATATAAATAGGTCGTTGTACACAGGAATATGCTACGATGAAACCGTAAGCCAAGTAGGATGCACAACATCTAGACTTGTGCATAACCCAAGGCTTACAGTCCCGTCGTAGCACATTCACATATATATTGTGCCACGACATTTCAATCATCGGCATTATTCTCGAAAAAGACCAAAGTAACTCGAAAAGAATGCCTCATATATAACTAGCTAGGTCGTTGGACACAGGAATATGCTACGACGGAACGGTTAGCCAAGTAGGATGCACAATTCCTGGACTTGTGCATATCACAAGGCTAACTATCCCGTCGTAGCACATTCACATATATATTGTGCCACGACATTTCAATCATCGGCATTATTCTCGAAAAAGACAAAAATAACTCGAAAAGAATGCCTCATATATATACATAGGTCGTTCGACACAGGAATATGCTACGATGGAACCGTGACCCAAGTAGGATGCACAAGACCTGGACTTGTGCATATCACAAGGCTCACAATCCCATCGTAGCACATTCACATATATAGTGTGCTACGACATTTCAATCATCGGCATTATTCTCGAAAAAAGAGTTAGGAAAAAAAGAAGGACCAAAGTGAGCAAAGGACCAAAGAGTAAGCAAAAAACCAAGCATTGATTTATATATAATAATAATAAGCAAAAGAAGTAAGCGATGATTCATAAACCTAATAAGATAAGTATAGTAGCATGTACACTTGTCCACACACACACAAAGGTCATCTATAGTTTGTAACTACAACTAGGCGAACATCAAGCCTTCTGGCTCGGCTTAGGAAATGGGAGGACGCCTTGTCTCGTCATAAACTTCCTATAGTCACCCTGCATCTCTAGGCGATCTTCTATGTCACGGTTATTCGGGATATTTCCTTCGTAGAAGATCCCCCCCCCCCTCCCGAAGTCATGACATCACGAAAGATGATTGCCCCAAACTGCTGCTGGATGCGATACATCTCTTGTCTAATGTCTGAATCAGTGATCTTGGCCTTTGCTTCGGCCCACTGTTTGAGATGATCTGGCAGCGTAGAATTCTGCTGGTCAAGTAGGAATGCCCTCATGTGATGGAGTGCGTAGTAGGCTTCCTTCTTACTGTTTTCCGGCTGCTTCTCGCAGGGGAACTCCGTTACATGGTTGAAGACGTGCCTGCCGAACTTGACCTTCGTACGCATGAAGGTGGTGCCTTCCGTCGAGGCAAATCCAGTGAGAGCATCATCCAGAACTTCCTTGATCTTGTCATAGTTTTTCTTCTTTTCTAGACTCCCCGAGTCAAAATAAGTGGCGTGGGAATGCTTCGGCAATAAGGAGATGAGCGTGCAGTGTTCATCTCTGCGCAAAAAATTCAAATGGAATGTGTTGGAAAAAGAATGATGATAATCTAATAAAGCCAATCGACGGTGGCGAGTGAATAACGACTTACTCGGGAAAGTAAGGCATGAGAACGTATTCCTTTGTCTTGTTCGCCACGAGGATTCTTTTTAGGTACGAGGCCACGATACGTCGTTCGGCAGGGGAACCCAAGCAGCCGTCACGCATGTAGTAGGGGTCCACTATAGCGATGCCCGGTGTGTTCTCTCTAATGATCTGCATGGCCAGGCTGAGAGAAAACAGACAAACCATGGTATAGTGCAGCGGGCATAGGTGGTACATATTGAAGATGTCGTCGAACCGCAGGAAGAACAGATCCGCAGGGGCATTGTCGATGAAGCCCAAGCCTGGTGGCACCTTAACCACGAATACCGGGTGCGAGGGATCTTTCTCCGATAGAAGGCATCTCTCTATCGTCAGCACGCCGTCATGCACACTCTACAGTTCCGAACTGGCGAGCTTCCGCAAATTCTTAGGTAGCACGGGCTCACCCGCCACATGAATTCTCCACATAATACCCTCGGGTCTTGGTGGCCCGTCCCGAAACCTGATCGGATTCGCAGTTGTTGACGCCACCGGCTGGCTCGAGCTGCTAGATTTTCTTTTCCTACCCCTTTTTTCCTTTTGGAGTGTGGGCAGGCACCGCAATCTGAGCACCGACCACCCTATGTAGTGTGTCAGGTCTTAGAATAAAGGGCCGGTTGGTTGTATCAGCTGGCTCTGTAAAGGCGCAAGCTGGAGGCGTCTCCTGAGAACCAAACAGACACTTGGTGATAGTGGCTTTCTTTGTGGGGCCACCAGCTAGGTCTTTGTTGCTAAGCTGAGTGTTGAAGAAGTGATCATTCCAGTCTTCGTCGTCCTCGGCCGGATCCTGCGCCATGTGCATATCATCAACATGATCATCCGACCCACTGCGTGGAGGTGACGGCGAGGGCGGTAAGGGGGCCTTGCCACCGCTTGTCGCTGGCACGATAGGCGGTGCTGTTGTCTGTGGCGTCATGGCCCCCGCTGTCCGCAAACGGATCATGCTCTTTGGCCATTGCAAGAATAAGCCGAAGCAAGTTCTGAGGACAGTCGGCTCTTCTTCATCCGCTCCTAGGGGTTGAATGGGAGGTTCCAGGTCGTCGCAGCCCCTTAGCACCCGACTAATTTTAACCCTGTGCACGCTATCTGGCATCGGCCTTGAGTGGAACGTGCACTGCAAGGGTTGAACGATGGTACCCTTGGAAACATACCTCATCTCGTTGTTCACGTAGCATAAGAGAGTGCAAGGAACATCCGTCTGCGGAAAACATGTACGGTGTCGTCAGAGATGCCACAAGAGTAATAGATGGCGTGAAAGGCGGTAAAGCAATTTGTTTAACGTGATGGCGTCGAGATCGGCTAATGTCGACGCACCGCATACGGCGACGGGCGTGCAAGAGACGAAAGGGCTGCTTGATGGCGTGGTGCTGGCCGCCGGTGTATTCTCCCTACTGACGGGTGCTTGGAGCTCCGGTGCCGCCGCGACGATGGCAGGGGGCACCAAATGTACTCCGGCACCATGGTGATGGCAGGGGGAGTCACCAACACTTGCGGCGCCGCGGTGCTAGCGGGCGGAGTCACGAACACGTAGTTCGCCTGATTCATCGGCGCCGCGTTGTTCTAGTGGCTGCTGACCATGCTTGGAATCGGGCACGGCCCTACTCGACCACCCGCACTCCAGTTTGCTATTGACTCCATCAAGGTAGGCAGGAAGGACGTGAGGGTGATTGCCAGGTTGTCTTGGACGATCTGCGGGATCCGCGCCACTTGTTCCTTAAGTTCTTGAACCTCGCGGTTTTCCTCCTCGCTCCTTCCCGACGGCGCCACATGCGTCCTCGGCGGTGGACCAAAATGATCCACCCAATTCTTACCCCCGAGGCCGGCCAGACGGCCAGCCGACGACGACTTCTTCGTAACCGGCTCTATTTTCTTGGCTAAGTTCATCGCCCTGTTAAAAGGGTTATCCCACCGGGTGGCCGCCGTCGACCCCTGGGATGAGGAACCCTGGGATCCATGACTAGCAACAATTTCCTCCTCCTGCAGAAGAAGTAACAGTGAATCGTTTAGATCATCGATTAGATTGCAATCGAGTTGATCCACGGTAATTAGATTATACTTACAACAATTTCCTCGAATTCCTTCACCTCAGGATCCGCGGTGAGTTATTTGGTTTTTGGGTCCACATGGTAACGGGCCCTGATGAAGTTTTGAACCTGCCCGGGTTCGAATTTCGCAAAGGGGTTTTCTATCCCCTTGGATCTATACTCTTCGTCATCATTCCATTTGGCCTCCACGGTTCTGTATCCACCAGATCCGAGATGGTGATGACCTATATTCATCGCCTGCAGCACCTTTCCCCGATTACTATTGGCCAGGGCTCTTTCGGATTCACACCTCTCCTTGAACTCCCGGAACTGATCTTCGGTGATCTGCGGGTCAATCTTCTGGATCTCCTCGAGACTTTTGCCTTCTTTATAGATCTTCTTCTTTATCCGGGTTCTCCAGCTGGCCAGGGCGGTGCTCATCTTTGTGAGGGCGGATTTGTTTACTTCGTTCCCATGATAATTTGTGTTCTGATACTTAGCGGGGAACTTGTATCTTGCGTGCAGCTTCTCGAAGAGGAGTGTGCGCAAGTGGCCATTATCTTTATGTCGGAGATTCTCGGTGTTGATCGAGATGGTTGTCCGGGTGATCGCCGCCACTTGCCCACCGTACCCTTTGACGACAAGGGAAGGCTCCAAAGGAACCCCTGATGGGCTCACTTCGGTAATTTCCTCCCTGACGGTGCCGACCGTGTTTGGGCGCCGGTCCTTCGGCTTCTTCTTCTTCTTCTTAGGAGGATTGCTACCACTCCCTGTGCCCTCGTCACCATCAGTTGTTTCATCACCCGCCGTTCCTTCGGCTTCTTCCTCCGCGTCTTCCATCTCATCATCCTCTCTCTCTGAAGGATGGTATTCTTCATCGTCTTCTAGCCGCTGGGCTGCCTCCCAGAATGTCAATCGTTTATTTGGAGGTCTGAGTTCTCCTTCAGCGCTGATGCGCTTAGAACATCCAGCCTCGTCGTTGTCACACATCTTTGCACTAATAAAAAACAAATAATTCGTTAAATGCACGGAAAAATCCGGCATGACCTTTGCTAATTTTCTTAAAGTAGGAGTGCCTGATTTCTGCCGAAACGGAAGTTAATCAACATTCCGGCAAAAATCGGGACTCATTTCATACAAGAACCTGCATACACGACATAATAAAGTGCTTCATATACAAGCACAAGCACAAGTTCAAGTGCTACAATTATATCACCACAGATTATATCAACTGTCATTGATGACAGCAAGCAAATACATGCAGATTATAGCACCTGTCATTATATGACAGTATGGATCATCAGTAAATGTGTACACATTGTTTCAAGTACTCATATCATGCTCTGTTTCACAGTATTGTTTCAAGTACTCATAAAACACAGTATAAAATAGGAAACATAATCCACAACTAAAGAAGATTGGATACAAACACATATCATGCTCTGCTATAGTCTGTAGTTGGTGTTTCCTGGGTGGTTTTTGAGATTGTAGTTTCCTGGGTGTGTTGGTGTTTTCTGGCAGCTATAGTCTGTAGTTGTCTGAGTGCTGGAAAATGAATTTTGTAATAAACTCGTTGGTTTCAGTAATGGGAACCGGGGCGAGGCCCTTTTATCTAAAAAATAAACCTGTTGATGGTTGTAATATGTTATTATCTCAGTAATTAGTAACAAACTGACAAGGAATCCCAAGCAAAGTCGTCATCCGCATAATGCGTGAACTACTATCAGCAACATTCCGGATATATTTGCCTATGTTGTCGACAGTACCAAAAAAATCTAGCAGAGGTATCATATAACTCTTTAATAGGGGTTGGGTGCTAAATGAGAGGCTTGGCAGTCTGTCTCCTTCCGTCTCGTCGATTTACTCTGTCAGGGCATGGGGTTGCAAACTCAGCATGTATTTGGCTAGTTCTCAACGCCTAATAATCATAGCGATGAACGACAGTATGTGAGTGCATAGTTGGGTCATTGGGTGCTCTAAAGTGTACAAGATTGCTGATAGACACCAGAGCTAAATGACACCGCATACATAACCTTGCGCTGAGGGATGTGTGTCAAATTAGACTCTGTTTTCTCTCTCGCAGAAGAACTGTTTTCTCTCCTATGCATGTATATGTAAGCTCTCGAAAATACGAAGTCCCTGCAATACTAGCAACTGCGTGACAAGAACTAGGAACCCTAACTAAGCTCAAGCCACTGCAAGCCAAACCTGCAAATCACCCCTGGAACTTGAGCTAAGCGAAAAGTCTACATGCAGAAACCCTAGAAGACGAAACCCTAGAACATGAGCCTGGACGCGAAGGCGGAATCCCCTGCCCCCGGACACACCGCGCCAGAAACCCCTCGAGCCCGAGCTCAGGCGCCCTCCCCGCAACAAATAACACGGATTGCATGTTCGGTAACTGGAGCAAGCGGGAGAACCGCGCAGACCTTCTTGGTCCAGCCGGAAGGCGCCGCGAGCTCGGTCTGCCCCCATGGAGAAGGAACCGTGTGGGCAGGGAGAGAGGGAGAGAGGGGAGGCTCACCTCCTCTGAGACGAGGACGACAACGAGCGCGTGGGAGAGGCGACGGCCTCCTCCTCCTCAGCCTCGAGCGGCGGCGCCCTCCTCCTCCTCGAGCGGCGACGACCTTCTCCTCCACGGATCGGCAGCGACACGGGCCTCTTCCTCCTCAAGCGGCGCGATCCTCCTCCTCCACAAGCGGCGCGGGCCTCCTCCTCCTCCACGGATCGGCAGCGGCGCGTGCCTCCTCCTCCTCGAGAGCGCAACGCGGCGGTGGCGGATCGAGAAAGCAGCAGCGGTGGCGCAGCGCGGCGGGGCTCGATCGACGTGTGGTGTCTGTGAGATGGGGATAAGAGAGGCGGACGTGGCGCGGTTGACTAGTCCAACCCACATAGGCGTAGCGCACCCTGGCCAAGTGCGCTACGGGTAACCGTAGGGCACTTGGCCAGGGTGTGCTATGCCTATGTGGGTTGGACTATCAGATAAGAGGGTGGCCACCCCACTAGTTAACACTAGCACTTTCTTATCCCACTGGTTCTGCCCACTTCTCTATTCTAAACTTGTGAGCACCCAGGTTCGAATCCTGGTGCCCCACTTTTTTATTTTTATTTTAAAATACTTTTAAATGTTCCAAAAAATGCCCAAAAGTGGTGATATATTCCATAGAAGTTTTGTTTTGTTTTTAAAATACTTTTAAATATTCCAAAAATGCCCAAAAGTGATAATATATGTCATAAAAGTGGTACAAATATGATTCAAAGTATAACTAAATTTCATAATAATTTGTCCATGAAAATTATAATCTTTTTCGACCACGCTTTTTACAATATTTTTTGAGCTAGCGTTTTACAATCTTTTTTCCCTTCTTTGTCGCGGTTGAATAATTTAGCCCCGGCACTTTAATGTTTCTTCTTTCGAATGGGCTACCTTTTTTGGGTAGGGTTTTCCTTTTTCTTCTTGTGATGTATGTTGCTGCATCGTAGTCGTCGTCATCTTCAATCTTTGGATCGCCGTACTGGTCGAAGTCTTGCTCGTTGGCGACTCCATCCATTCCGATGATGTTTCTTTTTCCTCTCCTCACGACAACACGGCTAGGCTTTGTCGGGTCGGTAATGAAAAAACATTGGTCCACTTTGGTAGCCAGTACCCACGGTTCATTTTTCGCGGCCACGTTCGCACCGGCGGCCTTGGATTTGGCCGCTTCGGGTATAACCACGGTTGTGAAATACCGGTCTTCTCTTTCGACGCTCTTTTCCCATCTGACACGGAACATCGGCACATTTTCTCCACAGTAGTCGAGCTCCCAGATCTCCTCGATTCTTCCGTATAATCTTTCCTTCACGTTGTCATCGGTGTAGAATTCGGACGTTACGCCTGAGTTCTGATAATCACACTTGTTGTCCTTTTCCTCCGTGTAGAATGTGTAGCCGTTGATATCATACGCCTGATAGGTCACCAGGTTTTGCATCGGTCCCTGCGACAAGGTGAATATGATCTTTTCCTTGTCAGAAGAATGCGATCGCGGGGGATTGTCAAGGAGCGTCTGCCTAAACCAACGCGTGAAATCTGAGTTGTGCTCTTTGATTATTTCTCCCTGCATCCTCTGTATGCCCCAGTCACTGTACTTCTCCTTGATTAACCTTTTGTGCTTCTGTACCCAAGGATCGACCAGTTCTAAATGCTGTAGCGCGACGAGGTTTGCTCGATCAAAGTTTGCGCGTCGAAAATCGAAGTCTGCATGCAGTATGCGACGACCCTCTCGGTGACCAGATCCGTCGAGCTTGCCAAGGTGCCTATTGATGGGAAGACCGACAGGGTTCTCAATGTCTAGATAATTCGTGCAGAAAGAGATGCATTCTTCGGCCAGAAATCCCTTGGCTATGCTTCCATCTGGATGGGACCTGTTGCGAACGTATCCTTTGATGTGTCCATTCATCCTTTCGAACGCCATCATGCTACGGAGGAACATCGGCCCGAGTTGTACGATGTCCTCCACGACATGGACCAGCAGATGCACCATAAGTTCGAAGAATGCGGGTGGGAAGTAGACCTCAAGCTCACATAGTATCACCACGATCTCCTCCTATAGCCTCCCGAGCTGATTCACGCCAATCGACTTCCTAGAGATGACGTCGAAAAACTTGCAGAGGCCAAATAACGTTTCACGGACGTGCCCGTCCATTATCCCTCTTAGTGCGACCGGAAGTACCTGCGTCATTAGCACATCACAGTCGTGAGACTTCATGCCACTGAACCTCTGCTTTGCCTCGTCTAGGTATCTGCTTATCTTTCCCGTGTAGCCGCAAGGAAATTTGACTCCTAGAAGGCACTTGAAAAACTATTTGATCTCATCCTGGCTTAGAGTGAAGCAAGATTGAGGGCAGTAATATTCGTTCTTCTTGAACTTTTTACCCTTCCGACGACCTTGTGTCGTCTCCGACTCGTGATCATCGTCATCTTCTTGATCATCAGGAGTAGTGTGTCCTCCGTGAAGCTCCTTCCGGATACCCAAGCATATCAGGTCGTGCCTTGATTTCGGACCATCTTTCGTCCTATCTGGCATGTTGATTATGGTGGCGACCAGACTCTCGCACACGTTTTTCGTGATATGCATGATGTCGAGGCTATGAGGCGTGCGTAGAAACTTCCAGTATGGCAACTCCCAGAAAACAGACCTTGTTTTCCATACCTTCATCAACGTCTTGTGTTGTTGCTGCCTCTTTCGATTCTTTCCAGGCTTAGGACAATCTTTCCAGTTTTTCAGCAACTCTTCCACTTCTTCGCTGCTCCTACGCTCTAGGATTCCTCGGGTCTCGGATTTGCCATCGAACAGGTCTCCACATTTTCTCCGTGGATCATTCTTGCCGAGCCACCTCCGGTGCGCCATGAACACGGTTTTCGATGACCCTGGATCTCTCTCTAGTTGGAGATAGCTTGTGTTATCCATGCACCTAACGCATGTGCAGAATCCTTGGATAACCTGCCCCGAGATATACCCGCAACCTGGATAGTCTTGCATCGTAGTGACCAACGCGGCTCTCATAGTGAAATAATCTTGTGCGACGGCATCGTAAGTATTGGCTCCAGATGCCCATAGCGTGGCTAGCTCCTCTTTCCACAGCCTGAGATACAGATTGATGTCGGTACCAGGTTGTTTTGGCCCTTGAATTAGCATACTCATTTGTATGTACTTCTTCTTCATGCACAACCATGGAGGGAGGCTGTACATCCATACAAACACGGGCCAAGTGTTGCGCATGCTGCTCTAGCTACCAAACGGATTGAGTCCATCGGTGCTCGCACCAAGCCTGATGTTCCTCGAATCTCCACCAAATTCTGGGAATTCTAGGTCCAATGCTTTCCACTGGCTAGCATCTGAACGGTGCGTCAGCAGCTCATCCTTTTCGGGGTCATCATCGTCATCTCCTGGCTTCTTCCTTTCCGCATGCCATCGCATGAGCTTCGCTTCCTTAGGGTCCGCGAAATAGCGCTGCAGATGAGGAGTGATAGGAAAGTACCATACCACTTTTCGAGGTGCTTTCTTCCCTTTCTTGTATTGACTCACGCCGCACACTGGACATGTGGTTTTCTTCGCGTCCTCGCCCCGATAAATGATGCAATCGTTGATGAATACGTGATATCTAACGTGCGGTAGATCGAGAGGACAGACGATTTTCTTGGCGTCCTCGATACTAGTTGGACATGTGTTCCCCTCCGGGAGACGATCGTGCCAGAATGCCATCATATCGTCGAAGGTTGTGTCGCTCAATTTGTGTTTTGCCTTCATCTCCATAGCCTTGAGCGTTACATTCAACCGGGTATCATCAGGCCTGCATCCTTCATACAATGGAGTAACCGCGTCTTTCTCAAGTTGCGCAAGCTTGGATTTCTCTCTAGCGGCAGCCCTGGCGTTACTCGTCTGCTTGAGAAGCAGCTCTTGCACCTAAGGGTCCTGCACCCAGCCTGACGTTGTTCCATCGTCGTCTGCTCCTCCGGCATCTAGATCATCATCATCCCGGTTTCCTCCCGCACCTTCACCATCTCCAGGAGACTCTTCATCATCTCGCCCGTTCTCGCCGTGATGATGATCATCGTCATGTTGGCCACCTTCATCGTCTCCATCGTCTTCGTCATCGCTTATCCAACGAGTGTATCCATCCATGAAACCATGGCGGAGCAGGTGCACCTATAGATTCCCGGAATCTGGGTCGATCACCCAGTTGAGTTTGCATCTTCTGCACGGACATCTTATATCCTTCTTGTTATTTCGTATCATGTCGGCCATCTCACATTTCAGAAATCTAGCCACAATGCCTTCGCTCATTATGCGGACCATTTTTGCTTGCACGGTGTACACGGTACAATTAGAAGTCTATTAGAACCACATAATGAATGCATGCATGCAATGGTCGATAGAAAATTTCAGCATGACCTATCCTAAAATTAGGACCTTTGCGAAATGCCAAAGTCTTGCCAAAATGGAAATGAATCAACATTTTGGCAAAACAAATGGCAACTTGTTCACATACAAACACAAGAGAGAGAGACCGAGATCCATACACACATGAACATATCATTATCCTCTCCATACACACATGCATGATCATCATCGATACTCTCCATCTATACACACATATGACCATATCGATCCTCTCCATACACACATCATGAGCATCGATCATCTACATACATATGACCATATCATCCATATACACATGAACACATCCTTACATGGACAACTTACCGATATGAGAGAACAATCGCGAGAAGATGGAAATGAGAGGTGCGTGCGAGACCGGAGAAGGAGATGAGAGAGGAGAGCTTCCTCTATTACTTATGTAACATCCAAGGCAAGTTCTACATGCTAAAAATGGTGAATGGGTGGAGAAATTGAGGTAGGAAGGAGAAGGATCCCGACTAGATCTAAGGAGGAAGAAAAGGGGAAAGTGAAGTGTGGGGTGGTGGAGATGATCACATGATCACATATATTTATGCAGGTCGACACATCCGTGGCGCACATGGCCCCAGTGCGTCACAGGGAAAAAGCACATCCGTGGCGCATATGCCAGAGTGCGCCACAGATGTTAATGCCCGTTTAAGGAGCAGAGGGGGCTTCACATAGGTATAGCCCACTTGCCACATGTGCGCTACAGCTATCCCCAACAACCGTAGTGCACCACCCCTATGTGCTCTACGGGTATGCGGCATGCGGCCAACAGGGCCCTGGCCCACACATATCTGTGGCGCACTATGGTCATGTGCGCCACGGTTGTTCTAGTTACTAGTAGGGCACTGCCCATAGGTGAGCCACGCCTGTTTTAGCCGTGGGGCACTTCAACCATGTGAGCCACGGATGTGCTGATTACCTATAGCTGTTTTCCTAGTAGTGAGGTAAGAGTAGTTGAATGTTCTATCTGGAAAACATAAGCATATTATATTATAATGCTCTCCATAGTTTTGTTAAAGAGAAGCTAAGAAATAGTTTCTTTTAAAAGGACATCTTGGCTCTGGTTTTAAAATGCTAGAACATTGGAGAATATGTAAAATAAGCCTAGATAGTTTCGTTAAATAGCTTTTGTCAACTGAGGGTGAGGTACGGAGTATATCATCTACTACTCAATCAGCACTACTCGGAAACAGGCTGTTAGTGGCGCACCCGAAATGCCCATCCGTGGCGCACTAGCAGTGCGCCACGGGCCTTGCGCTACGGCTATCTCTCAGCCGTGGCGCACTGCCTAGTGCGCCACGGTTGTGTAGAGATAGGCGTAGCGCACCTCCTAGTGCGCCACAGAAGTTTGGGATGGTGCGCTACCCCTGGGATCTTCTGTGGCGCACTACCTAGTGCGCCACTAAACTTCCATAGTGCGCTTTAGGTGTAGTGCGCCACAGAAGGTAGACCATGTGCGCCACAGATGTATTTTTTGTTTTTTTTTTAATTTCCGAGCCAGATTATATGCAATACAGATTATATAAAATATTACAGCAGATATACACACACAGATACAAGATATACAATTATATATATAAATACTCAATATGAAAAACAAGATTGAAACAAATACATATAGATAAGTCTCATACATGAATACATAGTCTAAGTTAATTACATTGTTTCGATCATGTTACAAAGTAGTAGTTGGTGACATGCGAATACATGTGTCGATCGAACAAGTTAGAGCTCGGAAGCTCGCCTAGACATCTAAACTAGCTAGCTAGACACAAACGCGGGATAAATAACCAAAGAAGATAAGCATGATCACCGCCGCGACGAAGGTGTAGGTCTTCATCCGGTTCCTTGTCCTAACTCCCGCTAGATAGCGCGTGTATCTATCTTCCGCCTCCGCCATAGTGTTGTACCCTTTGTAGCTATTGCCGCTGAAACGGTGCACCTGTCTCCGACAGTCTTCCCAATTATCGTAGACTCCGGGAACCCGTCCCTTGTACATGACGTACCACGTCATCTATAAGTTGACAATAATAATTAACCGATTATTGAAAAAAAACATATGTAATTAAAGTCGCATATGAAGATACACTTATAGAAAGTACTCCTAAATCAAAAAGACCAAACTCAAAAAGCATGCCTCATATATAACTAGGTTGTTCGACACCGGAATATGCTACGATGGAACTGTTCGCCAAGTAGGATGCACAACACCTGGACCTGTGCATAGCACAAGGCGAACAATCCCATCGCAGCATATTCACATATAGTGTGCCACGACATTTCAATCATCGGCATTATTCTCAAAAAAGACCAAAGTAACTCAAAAAGCATGCCTCATATATATACATAGGTCGTTGGACACAGGAATATGCTACGATGGAACCGTACGCCAAGTAGGATGCACAACACCTGGACTTGTGCATAACACAAGGCGTACAATCCCATCGTAGCACATTCACATATATAGTGTGCCACGACATTTCAATCATCGGCATTATTCTCGAAAAAGACCAAAGTAGCTCGAAAAGAATGCCTCATATATAACTAGCTAGGTCGTTGGACACAGGAATATGCTATGACGGAACGGTTAGCCAAGTAGGATGCACAATTCCTGGACTTGTGCATATCACAAGGCTAACTATCCCGTCATAGCACATTCATATATATATTGTGCCACGACATTTCAATCATCGGCATATTCTCGAAAAAGACAAAAATAACTCGAAAAGAATGCCTCATATATATACATAGGTCGTTGGACACAGGAATATGCTACGATGGAACGGTGAGCCAAGTAGGATGCACAAGACCTGGACTTGTGCATATCACAAGGCTCACAGTCCCATCGTAGCACATTCACATATATAGTGTGCCACGACATTTCAATCATCGGCATTATTCTCGAAAAAAGAGTAAGGAAAAAAAGAAGGACCAAAATGAGCAAAGGACCAAAGAGTAAGCAAAAAAACCAAGCATTGATTGATATATAATAATAAGCAAATAAGTTCACTTGTCGTCCACACACACACACACACAAAGGTCATCTATAGTTTGTAACTACAACTAGGCCAACATCAAGCCTTCTGGCTCGGCTTAGGGAACGGGAGGACGCCCTGTCTCGTCATGAACTTCCTATAGTCACCCTGCATCTCTAGGCGATCTTCTATGTCACGGTTATTCGGGATATTTCCTCCGTAGAAGATCCCCCCCGAAGTCATGACATCACGAAAGATGATTGCCCCAAACTGCTGCTGGATGCGATACATCTCTTGTCTAATATCCAAATCATTGATCTTGGCCTTTGCTTCGGCCCACTGTTTGAGATGATCTGGCAGCGTAGAATTTTGCTGGTCAAGTAGGAACGCCCTCATCTGATGGAGTGCGTAGTAGGCTTCCTTCTTACTGTTTTCCGACTGCTTCACGCAGGGGAACTCCGTTACGTGGTTGAAGACGTGCCTGCCGAACTTGACCTTCGTACGCACGAAGGTGGTGCCTTCCGTCGAGGCAAAGCCAGTGAGAGCATCATCCAGAACTTCCTTGATCTTGTCGTAGTTTTTCTTCTTTTCTAGACTCCCCGAGTCGAAATACGTGGCGTGAGAATGCTTCGGCGATAAGGAGATGAGCGTGCAGTGTTCATCTCTGCGCAAAAAATTCAAATGGAATGTGTTGGAAAAAGAATGATGATGATCTAATAAAGACAATCGACGGTGGCGAGTGAATAACGACTTACTCGGGAAAGTAAGGCACGAGAATGTATTCCTTTGTCTTGTTCGCCACGAGGATTCTTTTTAGGTACGAGGCCACGATACGTCATTCGGCGGGGGAACACAAGCAGCCGTGACGCATGTAGTAGGGGTCCACTATAGCGATGCCCGGTGTGTTCTCTCTAATGATCTGCATGGCCAGGCTGAGAGAAAATAGACGGACCATGGTATAGTGCAGCGGGTATAGGTGGAACATATTGAAGATGTCGTCGAACCGCAGGAAGAACAGATCCACAGGGGCATTGTCGACGAAGCCCAAGCCTGGTGGCACCTTAACCACGAATACCGGGTGCGAGGGATCTTTCTCCGATAGAAGGCGTCTCTCTATCGTCAGCACGCCGTCATGCACACTCTGCAGTTCCGAACTGGCGAGCTTCCGCAAATTCTTAGGTAGCATGGGCTCACCCGCCACATGAATCCTCCACATAATTCCCTCGGGTCTTGGTGGCCCGTCCCGTAACCTGATCGGATTCGCAGTTGTTGACGCCACCGGCTGGCTCGAGCTGCTAGATTTTCTTTTCCTGCCCTTTTTTCCTTTTGGAGAGCGGGCAGGCACCGCAATCTGAGCACCGGCCTCCCTATGTAGTGTGTCAGGGCTTAGAATAAAGGGCCGTTGGTTGTATCAGCTGGCTCTGTAAAGGCGCAAGCTGGAGGCATCTCCTGAGAACCAAACAGACGCTTGGTGATAGTGGCTTTCTCTGTGGGGCCACCAGCTAGGTCTTCTTCGTTGCCAAACTGAGTGCTGAAGAAGTGATCATTCCAGTCTTCGTCGTCCTCGGCCGGATCCTGCGCCATGTGCATATCATCAACATGATCATCCGACCCACCGCGTGGAGGTGACGACGAGGGCGGTAAGGGGGCCTTGCCACCGCTTGTCGCTGGCACGACAGGCGGTGCTGTTGTCTGTGGCGTGATGGCCCCCGCCATCCCCAAACGGATCATGCTCTTTGGCCATAGCAAGAATAAGACGAAGCAACTTCTGAGGACATACGGCTCTTCTTCATCCGCTCCTGTGGGTTGAATGGGAGGTTCCAGGTCGTCGCAGCCCCTTAGCACCCGACTAATTTTAACCCTGTGCACGCTATCTGGCATCGGCTTTGAGCGGAACATGCGCTGCAAGGGTTGAACGATGGTACCCTTGGCAACATCCCTCAGCTCGTTGTTCACGTAGCATAAGAGAGTGCAAGGAACATCCGTCTGCGGAAAACATGTACGGCGTCGTCAGAGCGAGATGCCATAAGAGTAATAGATGGCATGAAAGGCGGTAATTAAAGCAATTTGTTTACCGTGATGGCGTCGAGATCGGCTAATGTCAACGCACCGCATACGGCGACGGGCGTGCAAGAGACGGAAGGGCTGCTTGATGGCGCGGTGCTGGCCGCCGGTGTATTCTCCCTACCGACGGGTGTTTGGAGCTCCGGTGCCGCCGCGACGATGGCAGGGGGGCACTAACATGTACTCCGGCGCCGCGGTGATGGCAGGGGGAGTCACCAACACTTGCGGCGCCGCGGTGCTAGCGGGCGGAGTCACGAACACGTAGTTCGTCTGATTCGTCGGCGCCGCGTTGTTCGAGTGGCTGCTGACCATGCTTGGAATCGGGCACGGCCCTACTCGACCACCCGCACTCCAGTTCGCTATTGACTCCACCAAGGTAGGCAGGAAGGACGTGAGGGTGATTGCCAGGTTGTCTTGGACGATCTGCGGGATCCGCGCCACTTGTGCCTTAAGTTCTTGAACCTCTCGGTTTTCCTCCTCGCTCCTTCCCGACGGCGCCACATGCGTCCTCGGCGGTGGACCAAAATGATCCACCCAATTCTTACCCCCGAGGCCGGCCAGACGGCCAGCCGACGACGGCTTCTTCGTAACCGGCTCTATTTTCTTGGCCCGGTACATCGCCCTGTTGAAAGGGTTATCCCACCGGGTGGCCGCCGTCGACCCCTGGGATGAGGAACCCTGGGATCCATGACTAGCAACAATTTCCTCCTCCTGCAGAAGAAGTAACAGTGAATCATTTAGATCATCGATTAGATTGCAATCGTGTTGATCCGCGGTAATTAGATTATACTTACCACAATTTCCTCGAATTCCTTCACCGCAGGATCCGCGGTGAGTTGTTTGGTTTTTGGGTCCACATGGTAACGGGCCCTGATGAAGTTTCGAACCTTCCCGGGTTCGAATTTAGCAAAGGGGTTTTCTATCCCCTTGGATCTATACTCTTCGTCCTCCTTATTCCATTTGGCCTCTGCGGTTCTGTATCCACCAGATCCGAGATGGTGATGACCTATATTCATCGCCTGCAGCACCTTTCCCCGATTACTATTGGCCAGGGCTCTTTCGGATTCACACCTCTCCTTGAACTCCCGAAACTGATCTTCGGTGATCTGCGGGTCAATCTTCTGGATCTCCTCGAGACTTTTGCCTTCTTTATAGATCTTCTTCTTTATCCGGGTTCTCCAGCTGGCCAGGGCGGTGCTCATCTTTGTGAGGGCGGATTTGTTTACTTCGTTCCCATGATAATTTGTGTTCTGATACTTAGCGGGGAACTTGTATCTTGCGTGCAGCTTCTCGAAGAGGAGTGTGCGCAAGTGGCCATTATCTTTATGCCGGAGATTCTCGGTGTTGATCGAGATGGTTTTCCGGGTGATCGCCGCCACTTTCCCACCATACCCTTTGACGACAAGGGCGGGCTCCAAAGGAACCCCTGATGGGCTCACTTCGGTAATTTCCTCCCTGACCGTGCCGACCGTGTTCGGGCGCCGGTCCTTCGGCTTCTTCTTCTTCTTCTTAGGAGGGTTGCTACCACTCCCTGTGCCCTCGCCGCCATCAGTGGTTTCATCGTCCGCCGTTCCTTCGGCTTCTTCCTCCGCGTCTTCCATCTCATCATCCTCGCTCTCCTGGGGATGGTATTCTTCATCGTCTTCTAGACGCTGGGCCGCCTCCCAGAATGTCAATTGTTTATTCGGAGGTCTGAGTTCTCCTTCAGCGCTGATGCGCTTAGAACATCCAGCCTCATCGTTGTCACACATCTTTGCACTAATAAAAAACAAATAATTGGTTAAATGCACGGAAAAATCCGGCATGACCTTTGCTAATTTTCTTAAACTAGGAGTACCCGATTTCTGCCAAAACGGAAGTTAATCAACATTCCGGCAAAAATCGGGACTCATTTCATACAAGAACCTGCATATATATGGCCAGCATAGCTAGCACACAATAAATGGTACACACAGGTTTGCACAAATAGTACACACAGGTTTCACAAATAGTACACACAGCAGCAAGCATAAAGGTTTTAGCAGTTTCAGGTTTCAGTATAGACAGCAGCACCACTACTCTAGACAGGTTTCAGGTTTCAGTATAGACAACAGCACCACCACAGATGTACAAACAATAACAATTTAGGCTGGCTACTATATGCAGTTAAAAAAGAAATATTAAGATGCCTGAGTGGTTTCAGGGTCCACTATATAATAGATCAGGTCACTATTCGGCAAAAGGATCATATGCTCAAAATATTATAGCAAAACCCATTGAAAGCTCAAAACAAGATGAAGAAGTTTGCTGAAACTCACAGAACTGAGAGATCATTTGAGTTAGGAAACTTTGTATACCTAAAGATGCAGCCCTACCCTAAGACATCATTGGGCCTAAGGAATGCTTTGAAACTAACCTCAAAATGGCATGGACCATTCAGAGTGCTAAAGAAAGTGGGCAAGGTATCCTACCAAATTCAGTTGCCAGCAGAAGCCCAGCTAAACAATATATTTCATGTCAATCAGTTGAAGAAACACATTGGGAAAATGCAATACCAAACACAAGATTGCCTCTGGTTACAACTGATGGAAAGATCAAAACAGCCCTACTAGCAGTCCTAGAACAAAGATAAAATACCAAGAAGTGCAGTAGCTTATGATATCGTAGTACAAAAATGGTTGATCCACTGGGAGAACATGAGTGTACAAGATGCAACCTGGGAAGATGCACCTTTGCATACCTATCAGTAGCATCTGGCAATGCATACTCAGTTAAAAATAGTTGTGTGGTGCTCTCATTAGGAATTTGTGTCTCAATATTCAGTTGGTACAAATCACAATGCATACTCGAGTCATAGCTTCAGAGCTTACAGACATACTGGAAGAGTTACTGTGGAAGGTAAGATCCTGCATCTATTGTGTTTCTTAATTGTAAAGAGTAATTTAATTCATACATCTTTTGCAAGGGGGAAATCTTATCTGGGAATTTCTAATAGAACTGCTAATATTTTGAAGCAAATTTGCTAGAAAAATAGCTAGGCAATATTCCGAGTAAGCAGAACTTTGCAAGGGGTAAATCTTATCTCGGAATTTCGAATAGAACTGCTCATATTTTGAAGAAAATTTGCTAGAAAAATAGGTAGGCAATATTCTGAGTGAGCAGAACTATTACAAGATCTGAAGAGCTTAGAGTTAGTGGTAATGTTGTTCCTTCATGGCCATTGGTTATTGTCTGAATCATGTTTCTTAAAAAGTATATTTTTATACTCGTGACCACCTTCAAATTTATTTAGGCCTCTTAATCATTGACTCACAACCTGATCCTGCAAAGGATTATCAATTTCCAAAAAGTGCAATAGCTGATGGATGCGAGCTCATCCCTTGGTTATAGCCCTTCCTTCAGTGTCACAAGAAAGGGTAACACATGCATCTGTTTGTGAGTCGCACGCCATCTATAAAATATAAAGGATCGGGTCACTCTTCTGATTCCGTAACTGAACCTAGTTTGTTTTATGTGCTCGCACGATCAGAATTATGGGTGTTTGTTGCAGGTCTGTGAGTGCTCAAAACTTAAGAGGATGATTTGTTTGGCTAATGAAATTGCATCTAACAGAAACCATTACCAACACAGAGATGAGGGAGAGAGGGGCGAGAGGGAGAGAGAGAGGTAGGGAGAGAGGGGAGAGAGAGGAAGAGAGGGAGAGAGGGAGAGAGGGAGAGAGAGGGAGAGATGGGAGGGGCGACGCTGACCTCTGAGATGAGGACGACGATGGCGGGCAGGCGGGCGGACGACGATGGCGGCGGGCCTCCTCCTCAAGCGGCGGCGGGCCTCCTCCTGCTCCTGCTCCACGGCCTCCTCCTGCTCCACGGCCGCCTCCTCGAGCGACAGCGGCTGACGAGACGGTGGATGGAGAGAGCGGCGGCGGGGGCTCGGGATCGGGATCGACAACGGCGGCGGTGGGCGCGGTTGAGAATGGGGATGAGGCCGACATGTGCCTGCGTGAAAGTGGATAAGGCACAGATACGCGTAGCGCACTCTGGCATAGTGCGCTACAGATATCCATAGCGCACTATGCCAGAGTGCGCTACGCCTATCTCCCCCAGCAATTGTATAAGAAAGGACCGTCCCACTATCTAACAGAATCACTATCCTATCCCACTGGTTCTGCCCACTGCTCTATTCTAAACTTCAGAGCACCCAGGTTCGAATCCTGGTGCCCCCCTTTTTTTGTTTTTATTTTAAAAATATTTTTAAATGTTCCAAAATGCCCAAAAGTGGTAATATATGTCATATTTGTTTTGTTTTTATTTTATAAATACTTTTAAATGTTCCAAAAATTCCCAAAAGTGATAATATATGTCATAAAAGTGGTACAAATAATATGATTTAAAGTATAACTAAATTTTATAATAATTTGTCCATAATAATATGAATCGGGCACGGCCCTACTCGACCACCCGCACTTTACAATCTTTTTCGACCACGCGTTTTACAATATTTTTTGAGCTAGCGTTTTACAATCTTTTTTCCCTTCTTTGTCGCAGTTGAATAATTTAGCCCCGGCACTTTAATGTTTCTTCTTTCGAACGGGCTACCTTTTTTGGGTAGGGTTGTCCTTTTTCTTCTTGTGATGTATGTTGCTGCATCATAGTCGTCGTCATCTTCAATCTTTGGATCGCCGTACTGGTCGAAGTCTTGCTCGTTGGCGACTCCATCCATTCCGATGATGTTTCTTTTTCCTCTCCTCACGACAACACGGCTAGGCTTTGTCGGGTCGGTAATGAAAAAACATTGGTCCACTTTGGTAGCCAGTACCCACGGTTCATTTTTCGCGGCCACGTTTGCACCGACGGCCTTGGATTTGGCTGCTTCGGGTATAACCATGGTTATGAAATACCGGTCTTCTCTTTCAACGCTCTTTGCCCATCTGACACGGAACATCGGCACCTTTTCTCCACAGTAGTCGAGCTCCCAGATCTCCTCGATTCTTCCGTAGAATCTTTCCTTCACGTTGTCATCGGTGTAGAATTCCGACGTTACGCCTGAGTTCTGATAATCACACTTGTTGTCCTTTTCCTCCGTGTAGAATGTGTAGCCGTTGATATCATACGCCTGATAGGTCACCAGGTTTTGCATCGGTCCCTGCGACAAGGTGAATATGATCTTTTCCATGTCAGAAGAATGCGAGCGCAGGGGATTATCAAGGAGCGTCTGCCTAAACCAACGCGTGAAATCTGAGTTGTGCTCTTTGATTATTTCTCCCTGTGTCCTCTGTATGCCCCGGTCACTGTACTTCTTCTCGATTAACCTTTTGTGCTTCTGTACCCAAGGATCGACCAGTTCTAAATGCTGTAGCGCGACGAGGTTTGCTCGATCAAAGTCTGCGCGTCGAAAATCGAAGTCTGCATGCAGTATGCGACGACCCTCTCGGTGACCAGATCCGTTGAGCATGCCAAGGTGTCTGTTGACGGGAAGACCGACAGGGTTCTCGATGTCTAGATAATTCGTGCAGAAAGAGATGCACTCTTCGGCCAGAAAGCACTTGGCTATGCTTCCATCTGGACGGGACCTGTTGCGAACGTATCCTTTGATGTGTCCGTTCATCCTTTCGAACGTCATCATGCTGCGGAGGAACATCGGCCCGAGTTGTACGATGTCCTCCACGACATGGACCAGCAGATGCACCATAATGTCGAAGAATGCGGGTGGGAAGTAGACCTCAAGCTCACATAGTATCACCACGATCTCCTCCTGTAGCCTTCCGTGCTGATTCAAGCCAATCGACTTCCTAGAGATGACGTCAAAAAACTTGCATAGGCCAAATAACGTTTCACGGACGTGCTCGTCCATTATCCCTCTTAGTGCGACCGGAAGTACCTGCGTCATTAGCACGGCACAGTCGTGAGACTTCATGCCACTGAACCTCTGCTTCGCCTCGTCTAGGTATCTGCTTATCTTGCCCGCGTAGCCGTAAGGAAATTTGACTCCTAGAAGGCACTTGAAAAACTGTTTGATCTCATCCTGGCTTAGAGTGAAGCAAGAAGGAGGGCAGTAATATCCGTTCTTCTTGAACTTTTTACCCTTCCGACGACCTTATGTCGTCTCCGACTCATGATCATCGTCATCTTCCTGATCATCAGGAGTAGTGCGTCCTCCGTGAAGCTCCTTCCGGATACCCAAGCATATCAGGTCGTGCCTTGCTTTCGGACCATCTTTCGTCCTATCTGGCATGTTGATTATGGTGGCGACCAGACTCTCGCACACGTTTTTCATGATATGCATGATGTCGAGGCTATGAGGCGTGCGGAGAAACTTCTAGTATGGCAACTCCCAGAAAACAGACCTTGTTTTCCATACCTTCATCAGCGGCTTGTCTTGTTGCTGCCTCTTTCGCTTCTTTCCAGGCTTAGGACAATCTTTCCAGTTTTTCAGCAACTCTTCCACTTCTTCGCTGCTCCTACGCTCTGGGATTCCTCGGGTCTCTGATTTGCCATCGAACAGGTCTCCACGTTTTCTCCATGGATCATTCTTGCCGAGCCACCTCCGGTGCGCCATGAACACGGTTTTCGATGACCCTGGATCTTTCTCTAGTTGGAGATAGCTTGTGTTATCCATGCACCTAACGCATGCGCAGAATCCTTGGATAACCTGCCCCGAGATATACCCGCAACCTGGATAGTCTTGCACCGTAGTGATCAACGCGGCTCTCATAGTGAAATAATCTTGTGTGACGGCGTCGTAAGTATTGGCTCCAGATTCCCATAACGTGGCTAGCTCCTCTTTCAACAGCCCGAGATACAGATTGATGTCGGTACCAGGTTGTTTCGGCCCTTGAATTAGCATACTCATTTGTATGTACTTCTTGTTCATGCACAACCATGGAGGGAGGTTGTACATCCATACAAACACGGGCCAAGTGTTGTGCGTGCTGCTCTGGCTACGGAACGGATTGAGTCCATCGGTGCTCGCACCAAGCCTGATGTTCCTCGAATCTCCACCGAATTCTGGGAATTCGAGGTCCAATGCTTTCCACTGGCTAGCATCTGAATGGTGCGTCAGCAGCTCATCCTTTTCGGGGTCATCATCATCTCCTGGCTTCTTCCTTTCCGCATGCCATCGCATGAGCTTCGCTTCCTTAGGGTCCGCGAAATAGCGCTGCAGACGAGGAGTGATAGGAAAGTACCATACCACTTTTCGAGGTGCTTTCTTCCCTTTCTTGTATCGACTCACGCCGCACACCGGACATGTGGTTTTCTCCGCGTCCTCGCCCCGATAAATGATGCAATCGTTGATGCATACGTGATATCTAATGTGCGGTAGATCGAGAGGACAGACGATTTTCTTGGCATCCTCGATACTAGTTGGACATGTGTTCCCCTCCGGGAGACGATCGTGCCAGAATGCCATCATATCGTCGAAGCTTGCGTCGCTCAATTTGTGCTTTGCCTTCATCTCCATAGCCTTGAGCGTTACATTCAACCGGGTATCATCGGGCCTGCATCCTTCATACAATGGAGTAATCGCGTCTTTCTCAAGTTGCGCAAGCTGGGCTTTCTCTCTAGCGGCAGCCATGGCGTTACTCGTCTGCTTGAGAAGCAGCTCTTGCACATAAGGGTCCCGCACCCAGCCTGACGTTGTTCCATCGTCGTCTGCTCCTCCGGCATCTAGATCATCATCATCCCGGTCTGCTTCCGCACCTTCACCATCTCCAGGAGACTCTTCATCATCTCGCCCGTTCTCGCCGTGATGATGATCATCGTCATGTTGGCCACCTTCACCGTCTCCATCATCTACGTCATCGCTTATCCAACGAGTGTATCCATCCATGAAACCATGGCGGAGCAGGTGCGCCTGTAGATTTCCGGAATCTGGGTCGATCACCCAGTTGAGTTTGCATCTTCTGCACGGACATCTTATATCTGTCTTGTTATTTCGTATCATGTCGGCCGTCGCACATTTCAAAAATCTAGCCACAATGCCTTCGCTCATTATGCGGACCATTTTTGCCTGCACGGTGTACACGGTACAATTTTGAAGTCTATTAGAACCACATAATGAATGCATGCATGCAATGGTCGATAGAAAATTTCGGCATGACCTATCCTAAAATTAGGACCTTTGCTAAATGCCAAAGTCTTGCCAAAATGGAAATGGATCAACATTTTGGCAAAACAAATGGCAACTTGTTCACATACAAACACAAGAGAGAGAGATCGAGACCGATCCATACACACATGAACATATCATTATCCTCTCCATACGCACATGCATGAGCATCATCGATACTCTCCATATACACACACACATATGACCATCCTCTCCACATACACACATCATGAGCATCGATCATCTACATACATATGAGCACATCATCCATATACACATGAACACATCCTTACATGGACAACTTACCGAGATGAGAGACCGATCGCGAGAAAACATGGAAAGGAGAGGCGCGCGCGTCGACCGGAGAAGGAGATGAGAGACCGGAGACCTCCTCTATTACTTATGTAACATCCAAAGCAAGTTTTACATGCTAAAAATGGTGAATGGGTGGAGAAATTGAGGTGGGAAGGAGAAGATCCCGACTAGATCTAAGGAGGAAGAAGAAGGGGAAAGTGAAGTGTGGGGTGGTGGATGTGTGGTCACACATGTGCACATAAAGTGCTGTCCTAAAAAAATCGACACATCTGTGGCGCACACGGCCCTAGTGCGCCACAGGGAGTAGACACAACTGTGGCGCACTAGGCCATGTGCGCCACAGATGTTCCTACTCCCAGTGGCGCACTAGGCCGAGTGCGCCACAGAAGTTTGTGGCCGTTTCACAGCAGAGGGGGGCGTGCGCTTAGGCGTAGCGCACCCCCCCCCATGCGCGCCACAGATGAGACTAACAACCGTGGAGCACATGACCCTAGTGCGCTACAGGTGTTTGGCGTGCGGCCAACAGGCCCCTGGCCCACACACATCTGTGGCGCACTATAGTCATGTGCGCCACGGTTATTCTAGTTACTAGTAGGGCACTGCCCACAGGTGAGCCATGCCTGTTTTAGCCGTGGGGCACTTCAACCATGTGAGCCACGGATGTGCTGATTACCTATAGCCGTTTTCCTAGTAGTGCAGATGGATAAGCACAAACTATTAAACAAGAAAACAATGGATCATTAAACAAGATTTTTTTTGTTCCCCTTGATTTTTTGAACTATGGACAACAAATCAGGGTTGCTGAAATTAGGATGGCACAAACCTTCCCCTTAAAAGAATCTCATCCCAAGATTCGGCAGAGATAGGTCATGGGATTTTGAGTCGAGTTAGTATTATGTGTTTACAGCTTACTACTTACGGTCTTCATCCTTCAACGTGGTTACTTTGTTAGTTTATTTGAACCCTTAACCTTCTAGGAGGCCCATATATTTGTACAAGCTTCATGCCCAATTGCGAAGGATGATCTTCTTTTCCTTCCAGATTTTTTATCTCGGGGACTTAGGCTGGCTAATCGTCTCTAGTTGGAAATTCATGAAGTGCACTTCTGAGGATAGAGTCTATATCTTGCCGTTTTCTCTATTAGGACCTATGGCGTTTATTTAGGGGCTTATATTAACCTATTCAACGACTAGGGTCGAAACTCCAAGGGTTGCTTCTGACAGACGGTTACTCTATTTTCGTGGAAAAGATGTAGTCTTTTCCCCTAAGGGTTAAACTAGGGTAGCTTGGGGATGTCAGAGTCCTTCGATTGTCGTTGACGCAACTTCGATGATCTTGAGATTTCTAAGTGTCTCTATAGAATACTTCATCCGGATCTGCCTCTTGAAGGGTGGCTTGATGAGTGGCTTCGAGGTTTCGGAGAGTGTCTTATGGTGTAGGGTAAATTTGCTTGAGTGGGAAAGACGTAGTATTTCCCCCTTAAGGTGGCACTAAGGATGGTTAAATAGGACCTAGACATTCCTTCCTGGAGTTTCATGGTGAATACCAGTATCTTCCGCCTCGGGTTGAAATATGCAGATGATGTTCGCAAACTCTGTCCTACGAGGATTGCAGGTTACTTTTATTTTTACTTAGCTTATCAGGATGGTTGAATTTGTGGATCCTTCCAGACGGGTTAGATATCATAGGTTTACCAGAGTCGAGGTCCTTTGGGAGGGTCTTTAGCAGAGGTAGAAGAGTAGGGGCTTCACAACATCTTTGTAAATCTTGATTCTGCCTGATGCTTCATACTCATTAGATAGTAGTCTTGGCAACGTCAGTTATTCTGGTCGTCCTCATTTCGAGCTTCGCAGGTACTAGAGGGATTGTTTAGATGTCGGAGGGTTGTTGGTAGGGTATATCTTAGGTTCTTCTATCGATTTATGAGTTGAGGCTTTAAGAAAGGTATCAGATTGGAGTTCTTCTTGAAGTATCTTCTATTAGGCAGTCTTCTAGAATTGAGTGGAAAGAGACAATATTTCCACCTTAGAGCTTCATTTATGTTCTTCGAGGTTGGTGTAGATACTTCGTTTTAGAGTACTATCAAGATGCTAAGGAAGGCTGTATATCCTTGGATCTTGACTTGAGATTGTTGAGTGATGCCTTGTTTTGGAACACCTTGTCGAGGTTGGTTTTGTAACAAATATTTTGTTAGTTAGCTCTAGGTGGTTTAACGGTTAGCGATACTCCTTGTTAGTCTTCCTTCAGGGTAGTGCCATATAGCTTCGAAGGAACCGTGTTCTTTTGCATTATTGTTGTTGATTATGATCGATGATGGGGTAGACTCGATGGCTTCATGCATCCTTGTCTTAAGATTTTTGGGGCACTTGAGCTTTATGGCAAGGACGTCCCGTCGGTTTGGCAGAGGGGTCGAATATAGTAAGTATTTTTGGGGTTGTCGGAAACTCAAATATCTCGAAGGGTTAGGGAAGTCAGGTCTTCACTTATGGTCTTGATTATCAAGTCTAGTGGCTTCTTGGAGATGGTGAATTTCCTTCGGTGGTAGACTTCTGGCTTCAACAGGGCTCTTGCTCTTGTTGATAGGTCAATGGGGAAGTGCTGGTTGTGTTGGGTCTTGAGAAGTTAGTTTGATGAGGTATGTCATCCTCCTGAGAATTATTCAAGTGGTTCCAACTTGTCGGTGTCGAAGTCCTGGTTTCTAGGGGTACTCTTCCTCTCATAACTCCCAATGTTTGAAAAGGGGTCTTGTTAGCATAAGGTATGTTGGTGTTCCTTGGTTCCTAGGTGGTTTATTTTTTTTAAGGCACATTTTACTTGAATTAATCAGGCTAGAGCATACATACAAGGTGAACATGGTGCTTTGGTTTGCAAAGTTTTATTTTTGTCAAACAATAAAGCATAAACAATCATACATCAAACCACACATTATGCACTCAGGCAAACAAGCATGACCTACTACAGGGACCAAGGAGTTAACTACTCATGATATTGGGGAATCATATCCTAGGACTATTAATCCTAGATGTCGCGCTATTGGGGTCTTGTTCACTATCTTTTGGATGAAACTTTTGTCGTGTCGTTATAAGTTTCGGGGTAGTGTAGCCTTGAATCCTTCTGATTACGAGGATTTCGCTGGTAGGGATATCTTGTAGTCTCCTTGTTTTTTCTGGTAGATGCTTCTATTCATTTTGCTATCATTGTCTTCACCAAGTTCCTAAGTCCTTTTTGTTTTAAAGCCGTATGTTTTGAAGTTCGGATGAGAGATGGAAGGAATCAATTTGTGAAACCATCTGAAATTTAGAGTAGATAAGGAGTAGAATGTTTCAAAAATCTTAGAGAAAATAGTTTTTGAAAGCCGATGTTTCCAACATTGTTTTCTTTTCTAATGACTGTGCTAACAAAGGTTCTCCTACAGTTAGGATGGCTTTGATACCAAGTCTGCAGGCCCCCCAGATTAATCCTCCAAGAATCCATGTTATGCATATCACCACGATTCCATGATCAGTCTGTCGTGGCACATAACCGACAAGTATCAAAATAAACATCCATTACTTACACGGATACAAGTCATACCTTAATGCCATTATGGCTAAAATGATCAACATCAGTGAAACTTTGATGGAGTATAGAGTCGATCCCTGTCTTAACCTACAGGAAGCTTACTGGGAGAACGTCCTAGCTCGCATAGTTGTCAACTACAACTTCTTCTTGATATATGACCTAGTTAATAGCCAGGGACAATGCCAGTGAGTACTTTGAATGTACTCGCAAACCACCTTAAAAGATAACAATAATATCAAGAGGATATGCAATATGGCTCAAATAGTTTCTCTTGTAGATATAGCATCTACATATCTTCGTTGAAAACTTTTGTAAACATTTTGGAAACATTTTTGAAAATTTATGAGAAACACCAGGATTGGGTCACCCATTCGTTCTTCCTTCCGGTCATCACATGGCCAAACTCCTTTCCTTCCTTTCCGACCATCCCATGGTCAAAACATTTCCAGAGCGATTGATTTTCTAAAATCCTTTTTGAAATCAAAACCAACACAACTCTATGGTAGTTTGTCAAACCGCCCATAGCCGCTGACATTGCTATTCAAATAGATTTACACTCTGTGGAGGTTGTACACTTTACCCACACCATCCGGGTACCCTGCCGTGATCACCTATGGATCGTGGGCCGAATACCCGATTAAGACTCTCCGGATGCCACTCTAGTATAGACCCTACCCTACGAGTTGTTCCCCTCAACACCAGGACGTCGGGATCCACAACCGAATCGGAGTGCATTCCAACTCCTCGAGAGTGGGCACTTTCAATGTGGGGCTCATAATATCGCTAGGATGCTCCTAAGGGAAGTTCCCATTTCCTCCAGGTGACTATCTTATAGTTTACCCTTTTTGTAAAGGAACCCTAGTATTAGAGGGCGATGATCCCTTATAAGTAGTCATGACAATTCCCATACAAGAGGAGCAAACTTCAAGTCCAGCCATGTGCCATTCCAGAGTAGTGTGGTTGCACGGGTTAAGTTGTTATAGCTAAAGCTGCAAAGACCCGAGTCCGTTTTCCTAAACATTTTTCCTCCTCTTTCTTTCAGCATCCTTGTAAACCAAAACCTTTTTCCTTTCTCAAACTTATCTTGGCAGGGAAAACCTCACCAATGCTTTATCATAAGACTTTTTGTAAACTTTTCTGAGGTCTTACCATCCTATA
Organism: Avena sativa; assembly: GCA_916181665.1. NCBI lineage: Eukaryota > Viridiplantae > Streptophyta > Magnoliopsida > Poales > Poaceae > Avena > Avena sativa. Next base: position 346,286,846 of record OV702285.1, on the reverse strand, counting down.
TTTTACTTCCACTAAAACATGGTGTCCAAGGGGTATGGTGTTATACACCACCTACTACACTAGGGACAAGTAGGTGTCAACAAGGGTGTTGTACTTATTAGTACAAAAGTGTAATGGTTGGGAGGATCCAAGCCACTACCAGATATAACTCATCATATATTAAAACAATTCAATTTCATAAACAGTAGGTAAAACATGCATAAGTAAAACATTAGGACAAGTCTTATGAGACGGAAGGTGGCTTGCCTGATTATCATCAATATGGAAATATGTCCCTAGACTTCTTAGAATACCATAATATCCAATAATAACCATTTGTTTCCAATCTCTGAGAATGATCGCATCTATCATTGTCAGGGATAACACATGCAAGCCAACAAAGCCACAATCAACACAAGGCATATATTTTAGTTTGTGATTTTTGAGAGATGGAAACACTTCAAAAATAATTATCAGAATGCCCTTGGCAAAATCCCAAAGTCAATTCTATGTGAAGTTTGACTTTTTAACCAGATTTATTCTATAGCACCAAATGGTATGGGACCAAGGGCAGTGGATAGGCATTACAAATACCTTCCACTAGAAATTGGAAGCACATTTTTTGGTCTTTCTAAGATTCTGTAATGATTTATCTAGTGATAATACCATAAATAGAAGTATTTAAATCATGAAAAGTACTCAGAAGCTCAAAAATTCTTGAACTCCTAGGTTTTGATAGACCTAGATGTACCACATAACTAAGAGATGGAATCTACTCAACTTATCTTGTAGAAATACCTATGGAATTTTGTAAAGGAATAACTAGATGGATTTTGTTGTTTTTACTAAGGGCAAACTAGAAAGCAAGTTAGTAATGGGACAAGGTGAAATGCAAGGTACATGTGGTACCTTTCAGTACACAATGGTTTCAATCCATTTGGAGTTTTAAAACACTCTAGATTAAATTTTGATTAATTTAGTCACCTGTTGGTATTTTAATTATTAACAAATCTCTAGTTATTGTTTTTACAAGGTACTTGTCTGCATGTTAGACAAAACACACAGGAACCTTGTAAAAATTGGAGTCGGTCCATACTAACTATGTCTAATTTTTATTTTTATTTGAGATGGCATGCATATTTACAGATCTGGGGATATTTGAAAAGATCAAGTGGAGGAGCTTGGCCGGGATCTAGATGATGGACCGCAGGAGGTTTTTGGCCCACCCCTGCATCGCTGCCTGCATGGGAGCAACGGATTTGAGCAGCCCAGGCAGGGCCCAGCCGTCAACCGCGTTGGGAATGAAAGGGTATGGGAGGCACCCGACCATTCGATCAAGTCCTGATTGATGGACAGTGCTTGTCTTCCACCTCCCACGGTGGCATGGGAGAAAAACCCTAGCTCAGGAGAGGGAGGCGGCGTGGAAGCTCGCTAGGGAGAAGGGAGGCGGCGCCACGGCTGCAGGGTGATACGATGGTCGGTGATGAGCCTAGATAGAGGCGACATGCATTGGTTCCGTGGTGAAATGGTGCTCACGAGAGGACGATCGAGGGGAACCTCGTCGAAGCTCGATGACATCCATGACCTGTAGAGAAAAGAGAGGATCAGATGCAGCAGGGACTAAGGATTTTAGTAGGGTGACATGTAGAGAAATAATGGCCGAGGAGGGAGCACCTAGCTCGAGTTTTTGGAGATGTCCAAAAGGTGGACTTTTCTCCTCTCCTGGGCCTTGCATGGGCTAGGGTGGCTCTGGATCGTGGGGATGGTAGGTGAGAGAGGAAGGAAGCAAATGAGGGGCGAAAGAATCCCGAGGGTGGCCTCTGGCTATATGTTCGAGGGTGTGGTGGTTCATGATGAACCATGTCCAGGTTTGGACATGAAAGGGGGAAGGGAGTAGGGGATTGGCCAAGAGGGGTGGCGTGGGGCCTAGGGCACGAGCAGGTGAGTGGAGGGAAGGGTGGTAGCACCTGCTGCTTGCTATATCAAAGAAGATGACAAGATCTTGGCAATAATGGTTTGGATCCTCTTCTCTCTTTTTTATATGTGCTACATGACAAGAGGTATAGTGATTTCGGTCAGGGGTGAGTGCTTGTTGTTGTGGAGTAGCAATGGACATGTTTGATGAAGGTTTGAATGGTTTAGATCATAGTTTTGCATTTTTTTCAAATCCTGGCCATAATGATGATTAGGGATTAACTCTTGATTTATGAGAAGGTAAATATAGGGAATTGATACTAGTGGATATATATGATCAAGATATCTATCCTGGAATTATTTGGGATTTTCAGAGGAGTTTTAGTCCACTTAATATCACTTATTCAAATAGTGCTGAAAATATTTTATTGATTTCAATCTAAATATTTGTATTCGAAAGAGTGAATTTTTTGTTTGGGATGGTCCCGAATTCCATTTCACACATAGGGGAATTTCCCTGAATTTATTAATGAAGGAAAGTATTTAAAACAATTATTATTCCATTTCTGCCATTAATCATATATGCAAAAATAAATAATAAAAATATTCAAAAATAGAGGATAGGGTAGGGTATGTAGGTCTCCAATGTGCCCTAAGTTGTGGAAGTGATTTGGGAAAATACAAACTTTTTTTTGTAAATTTCGAGATTTTTTTATATGAAAAGAATTAAATAGTTTTTGTGTTAGAAGAATTATAGATAATATTTTATAAATTTTTATATCCAAGGTAGATTATTTCCACATGTTGTATCAATCATTTGCAGCCTTGTATTTTGACATTCAAGCTTGATTTTGAAATAGAACATGTGAGGATGGATCTTAGGCATTATTATTTGTATGCCTATAAAACCTTGTGGGTTTAGTAAGCACAGAGCTCCAATTTAAACAAGTAAAGTAGGGATGGATAGACTTTCATGAGTAGAGCATAACCATAACAAGGGATGGTCAAGAGGATAATTTATGAAGGTGTGAGCTTCTGTCAAAGTAGGCATGTTGATAAGATTTTCATGAAAGATTATTTTCTTGTCTCCAAAACCATCAAGAACAAGTGGTTCACTAGTCTTTTATTAATGCTGGCATTTGAATATTAAGATGTGCCTTTAATATGTGCTAGGAAGAAGATCGTGTCATGACTTAATAAATTTTCAATACCCAACCACCCACTAGTCTTATCCTATATATCTATCTTCTCCAATCTGTGTCACTCTTATCGCTTATTCCCATGCGAGCGAGCACATGCAGCTGTAGCAAGCGGCGAGCCCTGAACGGGATGCCCACAAGTCGTCCCGCTATCTCCACTCCGCATGTGAGAACATCACCGCCGCTTATCCTCCTCGCGCGAGCACCACCGTCTTGATCCGAGTGTGTGTGCCACCATCCCTGCTTCTTCCTTAATGACAGCAAGCGCCGGCTGATGGCTTCGCCGCGTCTCCATGTCGCTCTGGCCGTGTGGCCTAGCTGTAACCTCACGTCGTGCGCCCCCCTCCACCCACAGGTATAAGACCCCATGTTCGTGACGACGAGCTCGACGGCCTCCGTGACAAGGAGCTCGCTGGCGTCCCCCTCCACTCGCAGGTCCATGACCCTATGTACGCAACAGGGATCTCTCTGGCCTCCATGACAAGTAGCTCGTTGGCGTCCGTGACGAGGAACTCGCAAGCCTTTGAAAAGAGGAGCTCACTAGATTCCATAACGAGGAGCTCACGGGCGTCCGCAATGAGGAGCTCTCTGGCGTCCACGATGAGGAGCTCGCCGGCATCCGCAACGAGGAGCTCTCCGGCGTCTGCGACAAGGAAATCACCGGCGACCCTAGACGGAATCGATGCCATTTTTTTATTTCTCAAATTTTGTACCGGTAGCGTTTAAAACCTCACACACCATAACAATTAAAATTCCACTAGCATTCCACCCAAATGATGCCACTAAGAGACACCAGTGGCGTGAAGTTGGCGGCGTGTGGGTTGAACGCCACCAACTCACTTTTTCGAACGCCACCAGTAACCTTTTTCCTACTAGTGTGTCATGAAATATATCGAGGGTGTCCAGAATATTGCCGATTGTGTTATAAATATTTTTTAAACATTAATGAGATGAGAGAAGGGTTCTAAGAGTGTGTAAGATGGTCTTGGAATGGTTCTAAGAGGTCTCGGATAATCCCGGATGTGTCCGGAAAGGTCCTGGGAGTGATCAAAATGGTTCCGAACTTATATGGAAGGTTTTGGATGGAGTGGAAGGTTCTGAAAGGTTATGGAAGATTCTGAAAGGTACCCGGGTGACCCGAGTCATCTTAGGATGTCCGGAAGGTTCCATAATAGGTGCAGCCATTTTGCCGTAAAGGGCAAGGAAAGATACACTAGTCAAATTCGGACTTGCAGAAGGAAGTTGTTTTTGATTAGGTATGGGTCAAGTACGACCCAAGGAGCCTTTCAACCCATGAAAGGGAACCAATGGGCACCCCAAGAGACACTCAAGTCATGGCCTTAGCCTCCCCAAGCCGCTACACCTGTGGCGCCCCCAAAACCCTAGCTGCCGCCACCCTACGCCCACCGCCATGTGCCCTTGGTACTTCTACACATCCACGGTATGGTGCTAAACTCTAGGGAGGGTGTGTCCTAGGTACTTCTTCTTATACTAAGACTCCATAGCGCTGTCCGAGTTCTATCTCCATTTGGATCTAATCTAAACGGTACTGCGGAAGCGCTGCTGGATCTTCATCGACATGTTCCTTCTTCGTCCATGTGTTCTTGATCACACCTTGATGTAGTGTTGCTGATATTGTATGTGTGGATACCAGTGGAAGTGTGACACTTGGAGCACTTGATTGTGCGGATCTTCACAAGGAGAAATATTGTCTCTGCTAATCGACTAGAAGCGGGAATCGATGTACTGAATACTTTGACAACGACGTCTTCATCGATGCATGTTCATGGGAGCCGTTCATAGGATAATATATATCCTCGTGACTCGCTAATGCTTGTTGCCGGCATCTACGCACGACCAACCTCGTGATCGACAAACTTCCGTAGTTCGATCTTCGAGGTTTAATTCATTACCCCTCCCCTTGCGTATGATTCTAGGTAGGCGCTAGATAATTTTGTTTTGTGTAGCGTGTTTCCCAACACAAAAGATACTGATGGATTGTACTCCATCAGCTAGCCAACAAATCTTACACATATGAATAATTTAAACATTTACTTTCATGTTGACAGTACATATGTATAGCAAACCAATTTCACTTATGTAGGATACCCAATTACTTCCATCAATTTTACTTGTCAATCATTTTAGGAATCATATTACCAGTACTTCTCGGTCAAGTTGATAGATGTTCCTTAATAAAATTATCACAATAATTGAATTCAAACATGGTGTTTGAATTCAAAGAAGCTATACACTAGCCTACCAGGTGAACACATCAGTACATGGGCACAGTATACCTAATTAGGTGACATGTATAATACTACAAACCATAGCTACTAATTAGGTCAAGATAACAGTAACATGTTTAGAAACTTGAACATTAAAACATCACTGCAAATCATTGGGTAAAATACTACAAATTATAGATAGTATATTAATAGGATAACCCGATCAGAGCTGGCTACAAGGAAAAATTATTGCTCAACATCAATGGCTCAAAAAGGATATTGGGCTAGAGAGAAGAGGATTAAAGCAAGAAAGAAAGGGGGATAGATCACTTAACAGGTGGTCCTTGAACAATGAGAAGAGGAATCCTATTGGGTCGACAGAGGCCACAACATGGCATCACGGTGGGCACTAGGGTACTAGCACCGCGTCAAGCCATGCCAGTGGAACTAGCAGCAGCACCTGGTTGATGGTGCTGATGCAGGAGACTACCAGAGCACGGCAAGGAATCGGTCACTGCAAACCCTAGCCTCGAAGTATTGAAGGGGGCCAGAAGGAGTGAGCTCAATTCACAAATCGAGTTGGATATAAGGATGAAGTGGCGAACGATGACTCATCTTCTACTACGGCCGCCGAAGTGGTCGGAGCAGGACGTGGGAGCATGGCGACCATGGTGGACACATCGCATCGCAGGAGGGAGTAGAGAGAGGATAGGCTCAAGGTGAGAGGGTATGTGCGTACTCGGTAAGTTTGACCAACCTAGTGAACCAGTTTGGTTGGTCTAGCCTAAGGACGGGCCGGACCGACCAGCGGACTGATGACTACAAGTGTACAAATCAATTGTAGCTAGTTTCGAACTCACAAAGAGCTTCCTTTGATTTCAAGTAAAGGGTGTTTGAAAGGTTTTTGATTGTTTACAGAAAAGTAATAAAACAAGTAAAGAAATAAAGTAACAAAAGCATTGGAAATGGAGGTTGAACTCAATAATTCTAAAGCATTCTCGGGCATGTAGGATACACCACTAGTATGTTGTAATTAATCAAAATTAGGATAACCTATTTCTCGTGTCATGACATGTGTGGAGAGTGTTCCATAATAATATGTTCACTACAAGGCTCGTGGGCAGCTGTTTTCTTGAGCCATAGAATGAGTTCATCTCTAAATAACAACTATGATGTCTTAGAGCAGCAACTCATACATTCCACCACAATTAAGGGTTTCCCCATGGATATTGTAATTATCTTAGTGAATCTCTCTTTATTTCTCCTTTGACCGTGCAGGTTATAAGCCAATGCTTGTAGTCACGAATAACACTAGACATACTTCCAAACACGTCCTAAGGATTTCACCCTCTCTTTAGTCCCAAAGGAAAATGATATGTAGCCGACTATACATACCATCTAAAGAGAGAGATCAAACACAATATCATAAATTAATAGATCATGGACACAAGTAATAGATCATATTTATTTCATTTCATAATAGTGCTAGGGTTTCTCCATCTCCCCAAGAATGAATAAACTACTCACACGTGGAAGCAATCAACACCATCATCATATTCAAATGGATAGATAAAAGTGCGAGGATGAATATAGTGCAAACCACAATTGAATCTAGAATTACAACAAGATCCATTATATGGAAGCTGGGAGTATCAATGGTGATGGAGATGCAACTATTAATGATGAAGGGGATGATGCTGTGTTCTCCAATGATTCGTGAATTAGTTAATATTTTCACTTCTCCAACTTACTCCTCTAGATCCCTCTCTGGTGGTTTTTGTGACTGGAAGTTTTTGTGAATGTCGGATATCCGATATGTCTTCGCGAGGTGAGAGATATTTACAAGGAAGACGGGCTGCCACATGGTATGGGCGGGTGGTACGGGCAAGCTCTTGCCGTACCAATCACCGTTAAGATCCCTATAGCCTCCTATGCATGTTACAATCTCCCAGGTGCGAGGAAAAATGAATTAAATTACTTTTATCACTTAAAAATATCATATTAAAACATAATATGATATTCCCAATTGATATGTTGAAAACAGACTTAGTAATTTGGGATCTTGTTGAAACAACTACAATTGGTGTGCATAAGCGCAATAAAATACCAAAAACCCTACTCTACTTGTGCAAAAACAAGAGGTAAAATGCTTCAATTTTGGACTAATCAACTTCCCCGAGCTAGACCCTTGCTCGTCTCCGAGCAAGATTATGGCTTATGGACAAGGTCATCATGTTCATGAGGCACGAGTCATTACAATAAGTGACACAAAAATGGAAAGAAAAGTACAATATCGGGTTATCACTCCTTTACACATCACATGATTCAGAGGCTTCCACACCTTTCTGTATCAATAATGTTATAAGAAGTTTTTAAGGGTTAAGCATATTATAGAATCATAAGGTTAAATCAGTTGAGCACCTGATTCGAGTAATGAAAGATTCATGATCATTGCTTGAGTTTCGCTCTCTCCCCTTTTTTTCAGTCTTGTACTTTTATTTTGACTTGAAATTCATTTGATAGCTAAATTTTATTTATCATGCAACATAATCACTTGATCATGATTACTTCTCTTAATGTCTCTTATAAACTTAAACATGTGACTATAACATGCTATCAACATTTCGTTCTCATAATTAATCATTAATTTATTGGTGTGGAAGACCCTAAAATCATAACAATTGTACAAGTATCATAACAGTCATCCTAATTCATACATCTAATATAATAATCATGGATCAAAATATTACTTCAAATACCATGAAGTCTCGAAACTCAATGGATATAATTCTTTCCTTGAACCAAAGGAGTTTGAAGATGATGCAACTAATAAAAATTCTAAAATTAAAACCCTAACATGCGTGTGGTAAAGTAAACATGCTAAAACTATGAGATATATTACAATTCGGTGGGATCAAATAATCCCTTGTGATAATTAGATACTGTGGCATTCTTCAGTTTGGAGGTGTGGCGCTAGAAACAGCTACTCGAAGTTTCTTTTATGTCTCGTCAAGGGAAGTTATGCGGCAAAGGCACTCCTAGAGGTTAGAACGCAAGTGGAACATCCCATTAGCAAACCTGCTTAGCATGTCATTGAGTTCTTTCTTGTTTTCGAGATCTAAGAGGCATTTGTGCACAATCTCCCGATGGAGGAGTTCTTCCTTCTGATACTTCTCTATCTTGCAAAGATTTTATTCAGTTTCTAGGACTTGCGCTATAACAGGTATTGACCCACAAGTATAGGGGGTGTATCGTACTACTTCCGATAAATAGCAGTGTCGATCCCAACGAGTAGAAGAAGGTGTTGACTAGTGGTTTGGAGCAGGAATTCTCTATAAATACTTAGCAAACAGATTTTTAGGGGGTTTTAATAAAGCAAAGAAATAAAGTGCAAGTAAATAAAGATAGCAAATAATTGCAGCAAGTGGCCTAATCCTTTCTAATCAAAGGACAAGCCTGTTGTAATACTTATGAGGACCAAACTTTCTCGAGGACACATGGGAATACTTTCAAGTGCTTTCATTTCATATAGTTGATTAATATTCTTTGGTTTGATAAGTGTTGTGTGGGTGAACCTGTGCTAATGTACCGACCTTACTAGGACTAATACATACTTGTGATTAAACCCCTTGCAAGCATCCACAACTACAAGAAAGTAATTAAGATACAAAACCTAACCACATCTTTAAACTCTGAGATCCTACACTCCCTTTTTCAAAGGTTTCCTAACGGGGGTTTAGGTTTCTGTCACTCCAGCAACCCCACAATTAGTAGCCAAGTACACAATGCATTCCCCTAGGCCCATAAATGATGAAGTATCATGTAGTCGATGTTCACATGACACCAATAGAACAATAGCACCACAACTTAAATAACAACCCATTGAATAATACCTCAACACAATTCCACTACTAACAACATGACTTCTCCCATGTCCTCAAGAACTAAACGAACTACTCACGAGACATCATATGGATCAAGATCAGAGATGATATGATGATGAATAACAATCTGAACATAGACAATAATTTAATGGTTCCACTCACAAGAATCAACTACAAAAGTAATCAACATCGGGAAAGTTTCCCGTAAGAACTATGCAAGATTCAACACAATTGATACAGCAGGATGGAGTGGTGATGATGGTGCTGGTGGTGAGAATGATAATTATCCCGATGAAGTCTAGCTTGATGATGGTGTTGATGGCGACGATCTCCCTTCTCTGGGAAGGAATTTTCCCTGCAGAAACTTGTATGCCGGAGAGCTCTTTCTCTCTCTGTAGTTTCTGCCCCGCAGAGGCGTCATAATCTTTCTATGGTCGCTCCCTATGTATTAGAGTTTCGAGGGGAAGATATAGACAAAAGGGCGGAGCAAGAGGTGGGCCAGGGTGGCAACACCCCCTGGTGGCGTGGCCTAGGGTGGCCTGCGCATGGGGGGTGTGGGCCCCCAATGGCCCATCTCAGCCTCCCCTTCTGGCTTCCCCCGTATTCTAGAAAAATAGGAGTTTCTATGTATTTTTTGGTATTTTATGATCTTCGCGAAAATTGCATCCAAACACCGCTTTTTTCCATCAGAATCCTGACTCCAGTAGTTCATCCTCCAAGAATCATCCATCATGCAAAAATAGATGAAATAACATAAGTAACCCCTCTTAATATGAAATATATCAATGAATAACAACAAATTATGATATAGAATAGTGATGCAAAATGGACGTATCAACTCCCCACAAGCTGAGTCCTCACTTGTCCCCAATCGAAAACTGAGCTCAGTAAACATGCCCACGGGTTTATGGAGTGAAGTGTCGATAAAAAGAATACGGACAAGAAGCATCACACTTAATAATACACAACTCATAATGGAAAGCATCTCACCTTTATATAACTTAACTTGCAACGAGTATGGGAGTCACAATAAAGATGCATAAATATAAATCATAATAAGTAATGGCAAACTTTGTTCTTGGTCAAACATAGTTTTCAAGATTTTTTAATGAAGTTTATAACAGGAATCCTTTTGCTCAAACATAAAAGGCTTTTCACAATGATGGGTTTCAAAGTAATACTCATTCAGATAAGAACAATGTGCAAAACAAGGAAGATAAGAAACATGATTGAATAAATCATCATATGAATGATTTAAACACAACAACTCATGCTTGCTGGAGATAGAAAGGAATGGGTTCACTGACTCAACTAAGAAGTAAAAGAAAGGCCCTTTGCAGAGGGAAGCAGGGATTTCAAGTTTCATAAAGAGCTTTCAAAAGATTATGATACTTACTAGCTTTGAGCTCTCATTTCCCCCTATCATAAGCATGTTGAGGTGATTAAGGTTAAAGTGAACAAATATGGAGTATATGCTTAACGAAATATAAGTTGGCAATCTCATGTCCATTGAGTACGAGGGACGCTACTCATGCTACTCAGCTTTAGTTATTGGTAAGTTCTTGTCATAGTAAGTACATGTGTATCATAGAGAACCGCCAACGGGGTACCCCTTTCCCATGATACAAGAGCTATCCCATATCGAAATGACAAGGCAAGCAGACAATGTGCATCTTAGAAATCTTCTTATTTACCATTGGAAAATGGTGTTTTTTTCTCTTCTTTCCTCTTTTCTATCTCTCTCTCTTTTTTATATAATAAGAATGCTTCATAGATTACTCACTATGGTGATGCTGAAAGTTTCCACCATGATTAGGAATGTCTTAGGCTAGAGGCCCAGGCATTTCTCTAACACATATACATAACTACATGGACTTACAACCTCCCCTTTTTATTTCACACCGATGACATCCATAAACAAAAGAGCATGATATCAAATGGGTAGATATTTATAGGTGTTGAAAGCGTTCCCCGTGACAGCACGGTTCTGCAAATTCCCAACTTATAGGTGCAAGCATATACAACATAGATGACACAATGGTTCAAGTTTATTAAGGGCAAGAAAAATAAGATGTGCTATCAAGTTCGTGAGAGCTTTACTAACCAGTTTTCTCATAACGAAAGAATTTTTAATTTGAAAGGTAGATGAAACCAATACTAATTTAGATTTACCTGATGCTCCCAAAGTGATAACAATACTAATCAACAAGATCAATCATATAATAGAGATTGCAAAAGAAAATAAGATGTGCAAAAAGTAAAAGATGGAACTTCTCATTAATATTCCAAAAAGGCACTCACACCACGGGATACATAGATAACCAACTAAAGGAGAGATACTTCCACAATGAAAACCGTCCCATATGATTACTTCTCTATTCAAGCTATGAATCTACTGAAAAGGTAAAAATATAATGATAATGATGTGATACCGCGGCACTCACCCAAGCTTGGAACAAACCAAGGGTGTCAACACCCGGATTTTTAATCTTAGATGCCAGTTATGACATACATCGCATTCCCAGGATTACCATTTTTGCGAGACATAATAGATTGGATATCACAGTACATCATCCATTACAAACCATACATAAGGTCTTACAACAAAATAAAGGATCTCATGATCCAGTCTTAATACAATCATAGCAACGGAATAACGTAATAATAACGGTAGCATGGGTGAAGCTCCATCTTCGTGTTCACAGGCAATGCTGACGATGGGAGATGATCCTAGTTGTCATAACCTTCCTGCGGTCCATCCTCCTGATAGTCCTCTTCATAGTCTGGCCATGGGAATAGACAGGGATAAAGCCATGAGTACTCTTTAAGTACTCGCAAACTAATACTGACAAGTGAAGTGGTTTTGAGTAGGAAGTACTAGGCTCTAGGTTGTTTTGCAAAAAGCTAGATTTACCTCTATTGAGTTCAGAAGCAAAGAAAGCTAGTTGAAATTTCTATAACACCTAAGTGGGAACTTGAATTTCATATCACAACCCTGTTGTGGTCAAGTCAAGTCATGAATCATTTCACAAGTCATTTTGAAAACATCTGACAAAAAACAGTATGGCCACTCCAACTGTCCATAACCGCGGACGTGGATATTCGAATTGTTTGACACTCTGCAGAGGTGGTACACTTTCACCACAATATTCGATGCATCCGTCAGTAACAATCCTGAATTCACCATACTCAGTATGCGGATAATCAATCCTAACCTTTCAATTACACGGCCTAGTATAGGCACCTCTCCTATGAGTTTGGCCTCCCAACCATGACCATCTGTCATCTTGGGAACTGCACATGTGGACAATCATCACGATGTAGCCTCACCTCAAACCTCGGCCGCAAGGGAACCCATACTAAGGTATATAAACTTCCAGTCAAGCCCTACCCAATTTCGGGTATTGTGGTTGTACGGTAAAATTGGTATGGTATCGCATCCAGACACAACCATCAGTTTTATAAAGGGCTAAGGCTCATGCCTCAACATTTTCATCACCAAAATCACCTTGTGTTCAATAACACATGTCAAAACATCTCATTAGAATGATTGATCATTCTAAGGTTTTCATAACCATTTTCACCAAGTAATCCCATCTAAAGTGGTCAAGTTTTATGCTTAGCACTAGCATCTACAAGTGGTGGTATAAACACTAATGAGGGTTGGTAAACATGTGTGAATGATCTAAGTTCAATCTCATGCCTCCGGATGACATCAAGATTATCTAACTCAGGCCAAGTTTTATGCTCTTTATGCTACCTTTAAATATCTTTCTAAAAGCTACAAGTCACTAAGTAACTCTAACAAAAACCTTTGATAAAGAAATAAAATAACTAAGCTTGCAAATAAAACTAGGATTGGGTATCAAGTGGTGTAATCTTGCAAGTAAAACTTGCATGGTTTAGCTTAGCTTGCTAAGATAGTAGCTTGCTAAGATATTTGTATAAGCTTGCAAAGTTGCAAGTGTTAGCTTGCCTTGTGTAGAGCAATGGTTGAAGTTCTCCTTGGCTTCTTCCTCTTAGTATTATCCTTCCTCCTCGTATCCTTGGTCGGTACTAGCGTCTATAAATAATTATGAGGTACACAATCACCAAATAATACTTAACTACTTTTATTTATCACACCAAGGTTTTCACTAGATGATCTAGCATCATCACTATTATCACAAAGATTAAAGCACTTGTCTTATATATTTTATTTTAGAAAAGTAATTTCTACTCATTGAAAAACTACTTAAGGTTTAATATTCTCCAACTAAAACTTGGGATAATGTTGGCACATGTCATCACCACATATTTTAGTATTTGCGAATGTGATTTTAAGTGTTTTACCAATTTAATAAGGTTTAACCTTTTTATTTTAATTAAATAAAGTGACTAGAATTTCCTATGAGGCATTCTTTTATTACTTGTCCATTATTTCTGCAAGTAAACCTAGATATTTTTATATATTCATAAAGGTCTTGTTAAATGTGATTTTTGAGAGTTGGAATCAACTCAAAAGCATTTGTGGTTGAATTTTGAAAAAAATTGAATGTAGAAAAGCTTCTGCCTTGTTATTTTTACTATAGGTGATGTACAATTATAAATGGTTTAAATCCAACAGGATTGGATTAAGAATTCCAGTACCTTTCTAACAAAATTGGTTTCATGCAATTTGGTTTAGTGAATCGACCTGGGTTGATTTTTGAATCTAGGTACAGAACTAAGTTTGAAACTAAATGGAAAAACCTAAATTCAAACTACTGGGTTGCGTGGGAAGTTAAATGGGCCGGCCCATGTCCTACATCCCGCGCGCGGGTGAGTTTAAGTGGCTGTCCCCACCAGTCAGCGAGACAGGGGGTGTGAAGCAATATGGGGAATCTAAACCACACGATCAACATCTAATCGAACGGCTGTGACTTATCGTCTCCGTCGGGCAACTCCGGCAAGACAGAACCCTAGTACGGCGAGTGGGGGTCGTGTGAGGCTCACCGGGGCTCAGGCGAGGGTCGGCGAGGGGGGCGAACGACTAAGTCAACGACGGTGAACCTCCTGGTATCGGTGGCTTCTCCTGGGGCGGCTCCCATCGTCGGCTCCTCTTCTCCTCCTCCGCGGCAGACTCCGGCAAAATTCCGGTGACCTGCTGCACGCCTTGCTCCGGGAGTGAGGTGGGATGGTTCTGAGAGAGAGGGGAGTGTGTTTGTGTGAAGAAATCAAATGGGGGTGGCCTCTATTTATAGTGCCAAGAGGGGACCAAAGGGCGCGGGTGGAGCTTGTCGTGGTCGTCGTCACAGTGGGATAATGGCATGGGCGACGGTAGGGGGCGGTGTTGTGCTCCCTAGCGAAGCTCAATGGCATGGTTGCAAGGCGTGGGGAAGTGCAATGTGGTTGGAACGCTGTGGTGCTCTGGGAAGTTCCGACGGGAAGTTTAATGGCACAAGGGATCTCCTGGTCGCGCAGCGATGAACGGGCATGTCCTGGCTGTTCCTAGGACGGTGGTGGTCACGCACACAAGCGGCAAGGGCAGTGCGCGGTCTGTGCTCGCGTGTCGGGTGCGGCGCTCTGGCGCACTCTCGGCATGCTCGCATAGAGGCTGGGCACGCGGAGGGCTAAGTGGTCCAGGGGCTAGATGCACTTTGGCGTTGGACAGGGGGTGGCGGTGGATGGTGGTTAGTGTCCTAGACAAGGTTGGCGAGGCTGGAGCTTCTCCTAGCTTGTTGTCGACAATGGGGTGGCAGCTTGAGCTCGGGCATGCTCACCATTGATGACCTTGCTCAGTTTACAGTGAGCTAAAGCTTTTTAAATGAGCTAGATGATCTACTAAGGGTGTGCTGTAAGCTAGAGAGGGAACAAGTTAGGCCCAAACACTGCTCACTATAGTGTTCTCTGTTTTGTTTGATTTGTGTTTGCAAGGTGTTTGATGAAATGGCCAAAAGAGATTTAAATTTGAATGGTTCAAACTTGGTGGGTGTACTATTCACATACTAGGTAGTCTCTGGTTAGTTGGAAAGGTCAAGGTGCACTGGTTTGGTTGGTTTTTGAGAATTGGTGATCTTCACATATGTTAAAGATTCAATTTTCAATTGCCATTTGAATCATGTTGCCAAATGTTTCTGTAAGTTTGAAAGGTGGGCTTTGGTTCACTTTTACTTGGTCTAGCAAGGGGTGAAAAGAAATGAGAATGTTTCTGTTTGAAATCTTGGACTAGAAACACTAGCCTAGGTGAGCATGTTTGGCAAAAATGACCATTTGCTTATTCTATATTTTTTTTGAATTTCTCTTGATTTGTTTCTGCTTGGATTTGATTTATATGATGTCCTTTTCATCTTTAAACCATTCCTTGCTATTCACAACAATCACACAAGTCCATTCATGCATTTATACATTCATCACATACACACATTCATTCATATGATTTAATTAAATTTTTTTTTGTTAACCCTAATTTTGGTGATTGGAATTTGATAATCTTGATCAATATTTTTGGGATGTTACAAACCTTCCCTCCTTAAAAAAAATCTCGTTCCGAGATTCGAGAAAGAAGAAAAAGAAAACTAGGATTTAAAGAGATCGGGAAACTCCATCTTGATGTAGTCTTCTTGTTCCCAGGTAGCTTCTTCTATAGTGTGGTTGTTCCACTGAATATTGATGCCTGGGGTCCTGGTGTCTTTGAAAGCTTCCTCCAAAATATGGATAGGTACTTTGGGATACGTCAGGTCATCGTTGATTTTTATGGTTTGGTGATCAATGTTCTTGAAAACTTCAGTCTTCTCTAGGACTTCTAGGAATTTGCGAAGCAACGATATATGGAACACATTATGCACGGCTGACATCTCTTCTGGCAATTCCAGTTGATACGATACTTCTCCTTAACGATTCAGAATCTTTAAGGGTCGGATATATATGGGGGGTAACTTTACTTTGAGCTGGAAACATTGCATTCCTTTCAAAGGCTACACTTTGAGATACACAAAATCTGATTGAAACTGAGGTCTCGACGTCTCTTGTCTGGATTGGGCGGTCTTAAGGTGCTCACAGATCTTGTGAACTTTCTCTTCTGCTTCTCGTAGGATGTCGGGTCCGAAAATCTGACTCTCTCCTACTTCCGACCAATTCAAACGGATACGACACTTCCTTCCATACATGAATTCAAATGGGGCCATTTGAAAACTAGCTTGATAACTGTTGTTGCATGAAAATTCTGCGAAAGGCAGACAGTCTTCCCATTTAGATCCATACTCTAGCACACAGGCTCTCAACATATCTTCGAGTATTTGAATTACTCGCTCAGTTTGCCCATCGGTTTGAGGGTGATAAGCTATGCTGAAATCTAATCTTGTTCCTAGTCCTTCTTGGACTTTCTTCCAAAATCTCGAGGTAAATTGTAGTGACCTCGGATCGGTAAGGATCCTAAGTCCCTGTGATTTAATATGCTAGTCCCTGGATCAATAGCTAGCACTCACAGTCGATGAAATATCATGTAAAACACAAAGTCTTTATTACACGGAGAATCCAGAGTATAAATTTATTACAAATTTGCTTAGCATTAAGCTAGCTCAAATAACAGCGGAAACATAAAAGCAGCTTGAGTCCATCAACACCCCAGGCTTGTCGAGTGTAGACTCGCGATCCCTACGCACCTTTCAATCTTCGGATTCTGCACATAAGACATGCAGCCAACAAGTTGGGTCAATACTTTGAATGTATTGGCAAATTACACCAAGGAGAGAAAAGACTATCTCTACATGCAAGGCTAGTTTAGGCTATAGGGTTCATTTGCTCAAAGCTAGTTTTCTTAAGTAGAGAGAAGAAGAGGAGATTTCCCTACTTTGTAAACATTTGCTTAGATAAAATAAGGTCATATGGCACACGAGGATATTACGCACCAAGTGTCCAACAACCAAACACTTGGATATTACGCACCAAGTGACACTTGGATATTACACACCAAGTTCCCAAAATCCCACCCATTGGCGATATTACGCACGCCATGGGGTTTCAAAACTTTGTTTTAGAAAAGAGAGAGGAATATCCTTCAGAGGCTCCATCCTTCAGACGCTCAATGTTGTTCTATTTCCATGAACACGGTTGATCGATCAGATTGCAATACTCTCGAGAGTTTATGCACTTTACCCACAATCCACGATCAAGTCCTTTTACAGAAAAGACCATGGCGAGGCTTTCCCTTAGTAGCCCCTCTACCTTCTGGATCCAACCGTACCAAGAACCTCCAAATGTTGATACCCAGGTGAGGTTTCCCACTAAGTACTAGGCCAAGACAGAGCCCATATGTATTGTGGTTACACTGGAAGCTTCTGAATTCTGAAACATGGCAGACTTCTTTGATTCCTGGGCGGCCGTCCTCCACCAAAATCTCACTGGTTGACCCGACAACCATTCTGCGCAGAAGAAAACTTAGTTTTATTTTGAAGTGGATTTGAGAAGAAAAGTTTGCCCTAGAGAGCCTTTATACTTAGAAAAATTCTTTGTCTTTCGAACCCCCCAACGGTACTTTGTATATGTAGCATAGCAAGCAATACTTAGCAAAAACAGGGGTCACCTATTAGGAGGGTAAATCCTAAGTATAGAGCTACTCATGGCATACTACAAAATCATCGCACTTGCAAAATAATACTAAGAAAAAATTCTACTAGAACATCCTACACATGCATACTACAGAATTTTGAAGATCACATGCATAGAATCAAACTGGGACAAAAATTATGAACAAGTGGTGTAACTTGCCCTGATCCGAGCAGCACTCTGCACAAATAGCACTCCTTAGCGCACTCCGAACAATCTAACGAATCACAAACATGGGTCTAATCACAACTTGTACCAAATATGCCACAGAGATAACATGCATGCATGCAACATGGTATTTATGCAAGATTGGTTTTTCTATATTGACCAAGGTAGTATAATTGGGTTGCAATTGTGTTAAGGGTGTTACTAGGATTAATTCTCCCATAGGTTTAAATCTATTTGGGTCGCTAATAAAATCATAGGATTAATAGGAGATCCAACCATCTAATTAGCCCCAAATTAGATCTAATGATCTTATGCAATGTTTTATAATTTTTTCCAGTAGGTATCGTGGAAACAAAGTCAACGCAACGAGAATCAACTAAAACGGAGTTCTAATTATTTTTCTACGAATTAAATACTCCAATCTAATGATTAAATTCTACACCTAAAACCATACAATAAACTTGGAATTTTATTGCAGATTTGGGTTCTACATAAAATTATGAATCCAACGGTATATTATAAGCTAAATTTGGCCAAGTATTTATTTTTCTATGATTTTCGCAATATTAAACTCAATCTGCAAATCAGATCTAAACTTAGTTCGAGAACTTGCCAAGTGGCGGGATCTGACTGGTCCAGCTAGGTGACGCGGCTGACGCGGCATGCTGACGCAGACCACCACGCGATGCCGACGCGGTTCGCCACGCGGCGCAATGCGGTTGGCTGGTACCCCTTCGCCCCCCTTCTAATCTAGCCCGCATGATTACAATCGGACGACCGAGGCGGCTCTGCTGACCTATGGCGGTGGCGGTGGTGGCGATGGAGAGACAGTGGCGGCGGTGGAGTCGACGGTGGTCGGAGTCCTGGCGTCCCTAGCGATCTTGGAAGGCGACGAAGATGGCCCCCGATGCGCACGGTGATGGCGATTCTCCCAACAATCTCCGCGCGGTCACTCTCCTCCTCTATCTCCCACGGTCGGCCGTTCCTCCCCTCGGTCCCGACGGGCTCCGGCGAGCAATTGCCGGTGACCCCCTGCGATTCGGAAGAAACGGGTTAGATGGGAGGATAGGGTAGATCGAGACGAGTAGTGTGGAAGGTAGAATAGGGCTCGAGGTGCTCTGGAGGGTCGCCAACCTCGAACTCCGACGGCGGACTGCTCCGGCGAGATTGGAAGCTTGCGAAAACGGGGCTATGGTTTGAGAAAAACGAGAACAACGGTGGGGGCCGATGCAGAGGTATCAGAGGGAAGGTTTTCTTGAAGAAGGGGGCACGGATTCGATCTGAATTCGGCCGATATTCCAGGTCAGTTGCGCGACGGCCGCCGTGTTCGTCCTGAAGTCGACGAAGGTGCTGACAAGTGGGTCCGGGCGGTCAGCGGGTGCGGCAGGTGGCGGCTGCGCTTGTGGGCTGGTGGCGGGCTGCGGTGGCTGGCCCTAGCAATGTAGGTGCCGCACGTCCGCGGGTGGGCTGGCGCAGCCGGCCCAGTTAGGTTAGGCCGTTGCTCTTTTTTTTCCTTAATAATTGTTTTTTCAATTTCTGTTTTGGTAAATCCTAAATAACTTTTGCATATAAAGTCCAAATAGGTTGAAACCAACTTCTAAATTTTTGTAAAAAGAAGGTGGTCATCTTAGGGCCATAGTTTAATGTTTTTCCATAGTTTTTAGAAGGATCAAGCTTGATTACAACAATAATGCTTACATATGGAAAACTTTGTTAGGGTTTTGATAGGTTTAGGTGTTAGGATTTTGTTGAAAAATTTATTTGTAGGATGCAATGATGCAAGGATGATGCATGCTTCTAGTAACATCTTACTATAAAGTATGGGATGTTACAAACCTACCCCCCTTAAGAAGAATCTCGTCCCCGAGATTCGGGTTGGCTAGCAAATAGGTGTGGGTGTTCTGCCTTCAAGTCTTCTTCACGCTCCCACGTAGCTTCTTCCTCAGAGTGGTGGTTCCATTGTACTTTGCAGAATCTTATAGTATTAGTTCGGGTAATCCTTTCGGCTGTTTCCAGTATTTTGATGGGTTTTTCCTCATAGGTAAGGTCATTATCCAATTGAACCTCATCTAGGGGAACGGTGTCTCTTAGCGGTGTTTCGGCCATCTCCGGGTGACACTTCTTTAGTTGTGACACATGAAACACATCGTGAACAGTCAGTCCTTCCGGTAACTCCAACTGATAAGCAACTTCTCCCCTACGGGCCAGAACCTTATATGGTCCTATGAATCGTGGGGCTAACTCGCCCTTGATCCCGAACCTCTTAACTCCCCGTAGGGGTGAAACTCGGAGATACGCACGGTCCCCTACTTTATAAGCCACATCTCTGCGCTTAGAATCAGCATTACTCTTCTGTCGGGATTGGGCTACCTTTAGCCTATCCTGAATCTGTCGTACCTTTTCTTCGGCATCCTTGATCAATTCAGGTCCAAATAGACTATGTTCACCAACTCCACTCCATAGTAGCGGAGTCCTACACTTCCTGCCATATAGAACTTCAAACGGAGCCATCTTGATACTTGTCTGGTAGCTGTTGTTGTATGAGAACTCAGCATACGGCAGGTTGTCATCCCAACAGACCCATAGTCTAGTGCGCAAGCTCTCAACATGTCTTCCAGAATTTGGTTCACCCTTTCCGTTTGGCCATATGTCTGAGGGTGGAAGGCAGTACTGAATTCTAGTCGGGTCCCAAGAGACTCATGTAGTTGTCGCCAAAACTTTGAAGTAAACTGGGTGCCTCTATCCGACACAATTCCCTTGGGAACACCATGCAGACTTACAATTCTTGACATGTATATCTTAGCAATCTTAGAACTTGTATACGTGGTCTTTACGGGGATGAAGTGAGCCACCTTGGTAAAGTGGTCCACCACTACCCAGATAGAATCAAATCCAGAACGAGTCTGGGGCAATCCCATGATGAAATCCATGCCTACCTTATACCACTTCCAGTCGGGTATAGGTAGTGGTTGAAGTAGTCCGGCCGGTTTATGATGCTCGGCTTTAACTCTGTTGCATACATCACACAGATAAATATATTCAGCAATTTCTCTTTTTAGGTTATTCCACTAGAATCTATCCTTCACATCCATGTACATCTTCGTGTTACCTGGATTAATTGAGTAAGGTGAGTCGTGAGCTTCTTGTAAAATCAACTTCCTGATGTCGGGGTCATTGGGAACGCACAAACGCTTCCCATACCAAAGGGTTCCTTGTTCGTCCTGGCGAAACTCTTTTGTCTTTCCTTCGCTTATTTGAAATCTTATTTCTTCCAACTCTTTATCTCCCTTTTGTGCTTCCTTAATTCTCTCTTGGAAAGTAGACACTACGTCCATAGTCGCTACGTGTCCTCTCGGAACTATCTCTAGTCTGAGATCCTTGAATTGCTTGCATAAATCCTCTGGAAGTTCCCCTGCGGTAAGTCCATTCACATACACCTTACGACTTAAGGCATCGGCAACCACGTTTGCCTTTCCGGGATGGTACTGTAAATCCAAGTCATAATCCTGAATTAGCTCAAGCCATCTTCTTTGTCTCATATTCAACTCTTTTTGGGTGAAGATGTACTTCAAACTCTTGTGATCTGTGAACACATCACAATGTTTTCCCATGAGGTAGTGTCTCCATACCTTGAGTACATGAACCACAGACGCAAGTTCCAAATCATGTGTGGGGTAGTTGTGTTCATGGTTCTTAAGTTGCCGGGAGGCATAGGATACCACTTTCCCATCCTGCATCAACACACTTCCAAGTCCTTGTCGAGAAGCGTCACTATAGACTTCAAAATCCTTTTGGATATCGGGTAGACATAGAACTGGTGCTGTTACGAGACGTTTCTTCAATTCTTGAAAGCTTGCTTCACATGCCTCGGTCCATAGGAATTTCTTTTCCTTCTTCAATAGTTCCGTCATGGGTTTCGCTATTTTGGAAAAGTTTTCAATGAACCTCCGGTAATACCCTGCGAGGCCCAAGAAACTCCGAATATATCCCACATTCTTACGTGACTCCCATTCAGTCATGGAAGCTACCTTACTAGGATCTACAGCAACTCCTTTTGCCGACACAACATGACCAAGAAATCCCACTTCTTTTAGCCAGAACTCGCATTTGCTGAATTTGGCATACAACTTGTGTTCTCTTAGTTTCTCATGTTCCTTCTCATGTTCCTTCTCATGCCCGGCGCAGATGTTTCTCATGTTCCTTCTCATCCTTAGAATATATGAGTATATCATCTATGAATACCACGATAAACATGTCCAAATACTCCATGAACACCTCGTTCATCATGGTCATGAAGTATGCTGGGGCATTGGTTAGACCAAAGGACATCACGGTGTACTCATACAATCCGTATCTTGTGGTGAAAGATATTTTGGGCACATCCTGTTCTCGAATCTTTAGTTGGAAATAGCCTGATCGCAGATTGATCTTTGAGAACACACTGGCTCCCTTTAACTGGTCAAACAAGTCATTGATGTTGGGTAGAGGATACTTATTCGTGATCGTCACCTCGTTCAACGAGCGGTAGTCCACAACCAGCCTCTTGGTTTTATCCTTCTTTTCCACAAATAGGACAGGTGCTCCCCAAGATGATGTGCTGGGTTGGATGAACCCCTTGTCCAATTGTTCCCTAATCTGTTTCTTGAGTTCCTTTAACTCGTCCACATCCATCTTGTACGGTCTCTTAGCTATTGGCCCCGTGCCTGGCATCAAGTCAACGAGGAACTCGATGTCACGGTCGGGAGGCATTCCGGGTAGCTCCTCTGGAAAGACATCTGGGTATTCCTTTACAATGGGTACCTCCTCCAAGCTAACCCCCTTAAGAGAGTTCACCATGACCTCCTTAAGTGTGAAATTCGACTTGATGGGAATCCTTTTCCCTTCCGGTGTTGTGAGCGTGACAGTCCTTTTTGCACAATTTATGACTCCTTCATATTCGGTCATCCAATTGATGCCCAAGATTATGTCTAATCCTTATGATTCTAGAACTACTAGACTTGTGGGAAAGATGTGTGTTCCAATCCTTAGTTCTAATCCCCGACAACCGGAGTTTGCCACTATTTCTCCCCCAGGAGAACTTACCCTTAGAGGAAAGTTTATAGTCTCCGTAGGTATCCTGCCTCTATCCACAAATACCCTTGATATGAATGAATGCGATGCACCAGTATCAAAGAGAACAACTGTGGAAATAGAATTGAGCTTGAACTTACCAATCACGGAGTCTGGTGCATCACAAGCATCCTCCATAGAAACATGATTCACCGTGGCTTTGACAAACGGATTTGGCTTCTTCCTGTTTCCATTGCCATGGTTGTGTCCATTTCCATTTCCATTCCCATTGCCATTATTCTTCTCGGGGCAAGAGGTTGCATAGTGCCCTGTCCTGTTGCACTTAAAGCATGTCACCTCACTGAGATCCTTTCCATTGCTGCCATTCCCATTGCGGTTTTTATGCCCATTGTGTTTGTGGCCATTATTGTTATAAGGTAGTGGTGAGTAATGGCGCTGGTTATGGTACGGAACAGAGTGCTTGTGAGGGTTAGACTTCCTCTTGCGGTTTTCTATGCTCTTCCTTTTTGATTCAACCACAATGGCTCTGTCCAGGAGTTCCTGAAAGTTGTCAAATTTCTGAGCCACGAGCTGAATGGATATCTCATCATTGAGTCCTCTTAATAATTCCTCCTGCCTCTTGGCATCAGTGGAAACATCATCGGGTGCGTAACAGGCTAGCTTGTTGAAAAGCTCACCATACTCGGTGACAGAACGGTGCAGCTGGTGTAGGTCGCGAAACTCGCGCCTTTTCAGAGTCATGACACCAGCAGCCACATGATGAGTGCGAAAAGCTAACTCAAACTGATCCCAAGTGATAGCATCAATATCCGGGTGGGTGACTTGGTAGTTATCCCACCATTCTGCAGCAGGTCCTTCAAGCTGGTGTGCGGCATAACGTACCCTGTCGGCTCTAACAGCTTGCACGGTGTATAGCTTCTTGTTGATTGTACGTAGCCAGTCATCTGTGATGATTGGTTCAGCGCTGCTAGTGAAGGTAGGTGGGTTCAACCTTGTCGTGGGAATGACCACGGCAGATGCTGCAATCGGCAGCGAGTAGTAGAACAAAGGGCAAGGGCAGCCAGCCATCTGCGGTGCGAGATGAGGGCGGAGACACAGGGTTTTACCCAGGTTCGCCCCCGGAGGGTAAAGACCTACTCCTGCTAGATTGTATTATGATGGAGATACAATGGGGCGAGCTCGGCGGCTAGGCGGCGAGTCGCTTGGGTGGATGATGGAACGTACGTTTACACGCCCTGTAGGGAGGTTTATATAGACTCACCCTCCCTAGGGTTTACAAATCTCAACCAAATTTGTTAAGGTTTTGGTACTCGTTTAACCTAATCCGACTGGGCCTATCTACTCTCCTGGGCCTTCAGCTTCCAGTCGCTTGGATCCACGCCAGGTCTCAATCCAGTCGCCGTCTTGCAGGCCCACTCGCCAGGTCGTGGGCCAGTCGGAAACGTCCTGCTGGGTATACCCCGGTAGGCATATCCCCATCCGTAGTCCCTGAGGCCGTCGTCGATTGGGCGCAGGTGGTTGCTGGCAGTCGGAGCATACGGGTCCAATGCGGACACCCAGTCGAATCGGTGGCGGGCTCCTGAATAAAGGAAAAAACTAGTCATTCTGGTCGCAGCTCGGCGAACGGGTCGGCGAAATACTTAGTCACTGTTGTAGTGGTTGGGTCGGCGAGCCGAGTGGCTGAAGTTGGACCGTCGAACGCAGTCAAAACTAGCCGTTGGGGTAATCCAACGGTAACTTTTGGCGTAATCACCGCGTAGTAATAGCTCCCTGATTTGGCGGGTAACAACCGCTATATAAAGGGAATGGTAGGCGATCGGAGAACCATCTCCTCGTCATTTCCTCTGATTGCGCGCACCTCCGTTTCTCCCGCATCGCGATCCAGCCGATCCAAAATCCTCTGACCTCCACGAACCTCTCCGCCAATGGCCCCCTCCACCGAACCATGGGGCAGGTCCAAGTGTACGAGAGCGCTTCTGGCGTCCTTCGAAGAGGCCGGGATCCTGCGCGCCAGGAGGTGGCGCATCCCTGCGGCCGGAGAGGTGACTCCGGACCCGCGCGAGGGAGAATTCGTCTGCTTCACCAGCCACCTGAAACGGGGGCTGGGATTCCCCACATCTCTCTTCTTCCGGCGCTTCTGCGCCTTCTACGGGATCCAACCATCAGACCTGGGCCCGCACAGCATCGAGCAGCTCGCCATTTTCGTGGCGTTCTGCGAGTGCTATCTGGGCTGCACGCCCTACTTCCCCCTGTGGCAAGATCTATTCCACGGGAGGATCAGTCGCGAAGAAGCACGCGGCCCAATGCTTGCCGCGGGTGGCTTGACATTTCAATTGAAGTCGAAGGCCTCATTTTTTGATCTGATGCTACCCGCCAAGGCGGCGAGCGAGTGGAAGAAGTCTTGGTTTTACGTTACCGAGGCGGCTCCAGACGGCGAGGTGGCGATTCCAAGATACTCCGCCGACCGGCCCGAACCGCGCCGACTCCAAGTCAGCAAGCTTCCAACAGACCAGCGGATGGTCGTGGATGAGATGCTTCAGACCATCCGCGGCCTGAAGAAAAAAGGTCTTCAGACCATCAACTTGTACAACTGCTGGCTCGGGAGGCGACTCGTTCCTCTGGTCCGCCGCGACCATTATATGTACGAGTACACGGGCCGGGAGGACTCGACGAAATCCTGCCTCGCCGAGTGGAAAGTCGAAGACTACATCCTGGCGTTGAAGAAGATCACCCAGGAGGTGTACCTGGATGCGAAGGCCAGGGTCGCCCCCTATACCGCGAAGCATCCAGCCCCGACGGTAAGTCATCTTTCTATCATTCACAGTCGCAATTGATGCTGTCGCGGTTATACTGATATTGTCTTATGCCTATTGCAGTTATTTCAAGTGGTGGAAGGGTGGCTTCCGCCCGCAGACGACGAGAATTCGAGCTCGTCCGTCCAGGAGGGGGGCGAATCGCCTCCTGCAAGGGGCGGCGTCGAGAGTGACAGGAGCGGCGACAAAGACGAGTCCGAGGAAGAGGTCGCCCCGCTGGTTCGCAAAACTCGCGGACAGCGTCAGCGAGAACTCGAAGCGAGCAGAAGCCTCGAATGTCATGATGATGACGACGACAATCTTCCCGAGCTCACCTCACGTCGCGAGGCCACTCCATCGAAGAAGAAGAAGAAGAAGAAGAAGAAGAAGGAGGAGGAGGAGGAGGTGAAGGGCCCTCCAAAGAGGAAGACGAAGCAGGCGAGGCAGGCGTCTTCGCCTCATTCGGCGAGCAGCTCCGACGGCGCCAGCCTGGCTAAGGATGAAGCGCCACAGATGATGGCAGCACCGGATGTCACCGCCATCCTGAGTGAGGTGCCTCTGGCCTCAATGCCTCCCCCATTCGCCCCAGTCTCTGGGTCGGGGGTCGCTCCAGCCGCGGCAGCTTCGCCTCCCAGGAGAGCTCTTGCCGAAAATGTTGCGGAGGCTCCTGTCGCGGCCTCGTCAACGAAGAGGCCGTCCGTGTCTTGGGCGCATGATGTCCTGGAGATGGGCATCAGTCGACAGCTGGGCCCCAAACTGGAGAAGCCAGATAGCATCCGCACAGGGCTGCGGTTCATACCAGTCGCCAAGTGAGTTTTATTCACCTGCTTTATTTTTCGTTGTACTCGAACCACTTTGCTCATGTAGTCGATTTGCAGGACTGGGGTTAAGAAGATAGGCCACCCGTCCGTGTCCAAGGTGCCGCCAGTCGCCGCCGAGGAGGACCCTTCTCGGAAGAGGAAGGCTGACGAGGTTGGTGCCCCCACGGGCAGTGCCAAGAAGGCCAAAAGCGATGAAGTCGTCACGGTGTCTGACGACACGACGATTGCTCTGAGTGCTCCTGCGGCAGGGGCGGCCTCGATGACCAAGGAGGGTGCTTCCTCGCCTGGGACGGCCGAGCCGGCCTCTTTTGGTGCCGGCGCATCCATCGCGACCTTCCCCCGCTTCATGGCTAGAGCGGCCACGACGAGTGGTACCACGCCATCGAGCCGCGTGCCTGGGGTCGCCGAGACGGAGGGCGAGCAGCGTCGCGGGCACACTCCGGCTCTTCTCACATCCGTGGACGCACTACAACTTCATGGCATGCTGGGCGCAGCCATCCAGGTATGTCCAATCCCCGAGGATCGGGCCACTGAATTGCAGTGGTCAGATTCTTTTGGTGCTTTGCTTTTATTTCTTGCGCCCAGTCCCCGAGTGCGCATTCGCTGAATTTCAGCAGGTGGGCGCTCAAGATTTTTGATCGCCAGTCCTCGAGTGTCCAGTCGCTGAATTTCAGCGGGTGGGCACTTAGGATTTTTGATCGCCAGTCCCCGAGTGTCCAGTCGCTGAATTTCAGCGGGTGGGCACTTTGGATTTTTGATCTCCAGTCCCCGAGTGTCCAGTCGCTGAATTTCAGCGGGTGGGCACTTAAGATTTCATTTTTGTTAACTGTTTGACTTTTGCACAGGGTTTGCAGCGTGAATCAGCCGACCGGCTTTCTGCGAAGTGTCGCACGGAGAAGGACCTTGTCGCCATTCAAGAGGCAAACAAGGGACTCCATGCGATTGCTGCGAATGCAGAAGAGGTTCGCCGGGGCCTTGTCCCAGCGAGTGAGCTGACGGCGGCACAATCTGAGCTGAGTTTGGCGGAGAAGCGGATCGCCAACCTTGAGCGCGAGCTCGCGGACGCGAAGGAGGAGGCGAGCTCGGCGGATGGGCGAGCCAAGGCTGCCGTTACAGCCGCCGCCGAGGAGCGTAAGGTCTCCGACGCCCTTGTTGCTGGGCTTCAAGACGACTACTCCTCTCTTCAAAACTTCATCACGGAGCTCTCCCGTCCTTTGATTGGTATGTGTGCCGCCTCTGCCTATAATATTTCCATTGTGTAATCTTTGATGTACTCACTACCCCTCCTGTCCACAGGTCAGATTATTGATAGCGCGGAAGAGGCGCAGTCGTTCGATGCGCGGCAGTGTGTGGCCACTCTGGTCGACTCGGCCACGCTGTCCGCGACTTGTATTCGGGCGTATCTTCAAGAGATGTCGCCCACGGAAGTGATTCCCAGCGACCTTGTCGAAGTGTGGCGTTACTTGGAGAAGGCGCCATCTGTCGTCGAGTTCATGACCCGGTCGGCGTTCCGGCGTGGGGCAGCGACGGCGCTTAGCCTTGGGCTCGCCCATTTCCTGGAAGACTTTGATCTGGATGACGTGACGAGTGGCTACCCGTCGTCGACGGGCTCGGTGGAGATCACTGAGGTGCTGAAGCTGACGGACCGCGCCGCGGTGTACTCCGATCGCGTCTGGTCGATGGGCGATCTCCTTCCTTATCAAGAGATGATCATTGCGCCCAACGACCCCGAGCCTCAGCACCGGGACTTCAAGATCAAGCAGCCCTTCCGTGCAGCGATGGCGGGTGAGCTGACGACGTACCCGTCAAACCCGTACACTCCATTCATTCGCAATCGCAAGGGTGGCGGCGAGTCGACGTCGAAGCCTGCGGAGTAAAACATTGTGCCCTGGGGCGTTAGTAGCAGTTCTGCCGTTGGGCATACTTTGTATTTTGTGACGATTGTGACATGCTGTAATGAGATATCGTGTTGTTTTATATGGGGTTGACCTCGTTTGTTTATGTGTTTGTGGATTTGAACGTTTTGTTATTGAGGTCGACTCGCCCGAGCTTGGAAAGCCAGTCGCAAGGCGACTCCCATGAGTGCTCTGTACTTCACCGTTTTCCCTTGCGTGAGCGAGGTTGGGTAGCCGAGTCCCCGAGCGTGGTACTTGGTTGTTCTAGGCGCAACTCTAGGGTGGGTGAGGACTGATCGCGTTAGAGTAAGCGCATCACTCCTGCCTGGCCCGACGGGTCAGTCGCGTGGCGAGTCCTGGGCATGCTCTCATACTTGGCGTTTTCCCTAGCCGCTCGCGCTGAACTGGTCGTCAGTCCCCGAGCGTGGTACTTGGCCGTTCGAGTCGCTGTGTCGAGGATGCAGAGGATCATGGTCGCTGTGAGGAGCGAAGGCAGTTGTCTTGGCTCGTTAAGCCAGTCGAGCTAGGCGACTCCAATGGGGCTCCGGGTAGGCGTTTTTCATGGACGTTACATGACCTGGGGTAACCCAATGCCCTTGTAGCGCACTACTTGGCCATGCCGATCGCTGTACCAGAGGTTGACTCCTGCAGTTAGCTTTGTGCTGTTACTACGAGTGCGAGTGGCACAAGACACGGAGAGTAGACGCAATTTGCGGTAACCAATATGTTTTATTTCATAGCGACTGGAGGATACATATATGGAGTTCTAGGAGTAGAACTTCCGTAGGAGGTTTACATTCCATTGTCGCTTTACGTCGAGTTTGCCATCCCCGCGGACGTCGATGAGGTAGTAGGCGTCGTTGCCGAGTACTCGCCCAATGGAGAATGGTCCCTCCCATGGGGGGAGAGCTTGTGCATGCCCTTCTTGTCCTGGATGAGTCGTAGCACTAGGTCGCCTTCCTGGAAGGTGCGAGTTTTCACCCGCCGGCTATGGTAACGGCGGAGTCCTTGCTGGTAGATGGCAGTGCGAGAGCGAGCTAGGTCGCGTGCCTCGTCGAGTTGGTCGACTCCGTCCTGACGTGCGAGTTCGTTCGCAGCCTCCGTGTAGTGGACGTCCCTTGGCGAGTCGTGCTCGAGGTCGGTGGGCATGACTGCCTCGGCGCCGTATACCATGAAGAAGGGGGTGAACCCTGTCGACCTGTTAACTGAGGTGCGGATATCCCAGATGACGGAGGGTAGCTCCTCGACCCAGCACCCGGCGGTGCGCTCGAGCGGTACTTGGAGCCGCGGCTTCAGGCCATGGAGGATGCTCTGGTTGGTGCGTTCCGCCTGGCCGTTGGACTCCGGGTGGGCGACTGACGCGAGGTCGAGCCGGATGTGGTGTTCCTCGCAGAACTCGGCCATGGCTCCTTTGGCGAAGTTGGTGCCGTTGTTCGTGATGATGCTGTTTGGGAACCCGTAGCGATATATGAGCTCGCGTAGGAATTTGGTAGCGGTCTTCCCGTCGCATTTCCAGACTGGCTTAGCCTCCACCCACTTTGTGAATTTGTCGACCGCGACCAGGAGGTGGGTGAAGCCAGAGGGGGCCTTTTTGAAAGGGCCTACCATGTCCATGCCCCATACGGCGAATGGCCAGGTGATGGGGATTGTCTTGAGCGCTGAGCTCGGCACGTGTGTCTGATTGGTGTACTTCTGGCACTCGACACACCGCTGGACAATGTCGACGGCATCGACGTGTGCGGTGGGCCAGTAAAAGCCGTGCTGCATAGCCTTTGCGACCAGAGAGCGGGCTCCGGCATGGTGGCCGCAGTCGCCGGAGTGGATGTCGTGTAGGATCTTGCGTCCTTCGGCGGGTTAGACGCAGCGTTGGAACACGCCGGTCACGCTGCGCTTGTGGAGCTCGCCGTCGATGATGGTGAAGGATTTGCACCGCCGTGCAACCATCCGGGCGTCTGTCTCGTCTGCCGGCAAGGTGCTAGCCTCCAGGTAGGCGATGTACGGCTTGGTCCAGTCGTCTGGCTCGGCGATGATTGCGACCAGGGATGCCTCTGGCTGCAGCGGGACTCCGATGTCGATCTCCCTTGGGAGAGAGATTGACGGCTTGGTGATCGTGTCGAGGAAGACGCCGGCGGGTGGTGCGAGTTGAGCCGACCCGATGGGAGAGAGTGCATCGGCATCCTCGTTCTTCCGCCGGTCGATCCATTCGACGGAGTAGCCTGCGAAGTGTCCGCCCAGCTTGTCCACTGCTTGGCGGTACGCCGCCATGGTAGGGGAGACGGCGTCGCAGGTGCCAGCGACTTGCCCGGCGACGAGGTCGGAGTCTCCGAAGCAGCGTAGGCGGTTGACGTTCATTTCCTTGGCAGCTCGCATGCCGTGGAGTAGTGCCTCGTACTCGGCCATGTTGTTGGTGCAGGGGGTGAAGTCGAGGTAGAG
The DNA here is from genome assembly GCA_916181665.1 of Avena sativa. Taxonomy (NCBI): domain Eukaryota; kingdom Viridiplantae; phylum Streptophyta; class Magnoliopsida; order Poales; family Poaceae; genus Avena; species Avena sativa. Next base: position 346,255,898 of record OV702285.1, on the reverse strand, counting down.
GACGTAGCGGAGCTTGTCTCCCTTTGGTGAAGTCAACACGATCCCTGCTCCTGCGCCGTCCGTGTTCTTGGAGCCGTCGAAGTGCAGGCTCCAGTAGTGGAGGTATGGCAGCTTTTCCGGCTGCTGGGCCTCTTCCCAGTCAGCGATGAAGTCCGCGAGAGCCTGCGACTTGATCGCTTTTCGTGGCTCATACTTGATGTTGTGGATGCCGATTTCGATGGCCCACTTGGCGACTCGCCCGGTGGCCTCACGGTTGCGGATGCTGTCCTGCAACGGTGCCGAGGAGACAACCGTGATCGGGTGCTCCTGGAAGTAGTGCGGCAGTCGCCGCTGTGCTATGAAGACTGCGTATACCAGTTTCTGGTATTGCGGGTACCACTGGCGCGACTCGGTGAGGACCTCACTGATGTAGTACACCGGTCGCTGTACCGGGCGCTCCTTTCCTTCCTCCGGCCGCTCGACGACCATGACGGCACTGACGACGCACTCGGAAGCCGCGACGCAGACCAGCATGGGTTCTTTGTCGGTGGGGGCGGCGAGTAGTGGTGCTGCGAGTAGGACCTTCTTGAGGTCACGGAGTGCGTCGTCCGCCTCCTTGTCCCACTGGAAGGTGGGGTTCTTTCGCATCATGCGGTATAGGGGCATCGCCTTTTCTCCCAATCGGGGGATGAAGCGGTTGAGAGCCGCAACTCGCTCGGCCAGCTTCTGGACGTCGCGCAGGAAATCGGGTTTGCCGAGTCGAGCGATCGTGTCGATCTTGGTGGGGTTTGCCTCGATCCCGCGCTTGGAGACGACGTACCCCAGTAGTTTCCCTGTTGGTACACCGAAGGTGCATTTGCCTGGGTTTAGCTTTATCTTGTATTTCCGCAGGTTGGCGAATGTTTCCGCCAGGTCGGCGAGTAGATCGCCTTGGCGAGCGGACTTTACTACCACGTCGTAGATGTAGACGTGGATGTTGCGGCCAATTTGGCTCGCAAGGCATTCCGGCATGCACCGCTGGTAAGTTGCCCCGGCGTTCTTAAGGCCGCAGGTCATGGCAGTGTAGCAGAAGGCTCCGAATGGCGTGATGAATGCCGTCTTCTCCTCGTCCTCAACGGCCATCTTGATCTGGTTGTACCCAGAGTAGGCGTTGACGAAACACAGCGACTCCGAGCCCGCGGTGGAGTCGATTGTTTGGTCGATCTGCGGGAGGACGAATTGCTCCTTCGGGCAGGTGCTGTTTAAGTTTGTGTAGTCAATACACATCCTCCAGGTCCCATTTTTTTCTCGACCAGGACTGGATTTGCCAGCCACTTGGAGTATTTGATTGGTCGGATGAAGCCTGCAGCGAGTAGACGCTGCACCTCCTCGGCGATAGCTCGGCGGCGCTCTTCATTGAAGGGCCGCAGCGACTGCTTGACGGGTCGCACTTTGGGGTCGGCGTTTAGTTTGTGCTCAGCGAGTTCCCTAGGGACACCAGGCATGTCAGAGGGCTTCCATGCGAAGATGTCCCTGTTCTCACGGAGGAACTCGATGAGTGGGACTTCCTAGGCTGGGCTCATGCCCGTCCCGATCGTCACCGTCTGGCTGGAGTCGCGTGGGACCAGCTCGACGGTGCGGGTGTGCGTCGTTGCCTCGAAGGCTGAGGTGTTGGCGCCCTCCGAATTGGGCTTCTTGAGTATGGTGGGGTCGTCGTTGTTGACCCTGCTCGCGTATTTGCCGAGCTCGTCGGCGTGGTTTGTCTCTGCCGCGATGACGGCGTCGGCGAGTTCGGCTCCTTTGGCCTCGCACTCGGCGGCCATGTCGGGGTCGCCGTTGACGGTGATGACGTCGCGCGGCCCGGGGAGCTTCATCGCGTTGTACGCATAGTGGGGCGCTGCCATGAACTTGGCGAACGCCTGGCGCCCTAGGACGCAGTGGTAGGGGCTGTCGGAGGGTACCAGCTCGAAGACGATCCGCTCGATGCGGAAGTTTGCTGGTGTGCCGAAGGTGAATGGCAGCGTGACCTTGCCGATCGGGTACGCCTTCCAACCGGGGACGATGCCGTGGAACGTGGTGTAGGTCGTTTCGACCATCGACTGCGGGAGCCGCAATCGCCTGAAGGTGTCCATGTACAGGATGTTGATGGAGCTGCCGCCGTCCATCAATGTCTTGGGGAGCCAGTAGTCTCCCACCTTGGGCTTGACCACCAGGGCGACTCGGCCTGGGTACTCGATGCGTGGCGAGTGGTCCTGGCGGCTCCAGGTGATGGGCTGCTCCGACCAGTTGAGGAACTGGGGAACGTCCACCTGGGCCACCGCGTTGACGGCGACGGCGCGGGCGATGACCTTCTTCTCGCGCTTCGTGTTGAAGCCTGTGAAGGTGTGGAGCGAGCCGTCCACACTGCCGAATTTTCCGCCGTTTGGCGGGTTGTTGTCGGGGTCCTCCCGCGCTCGCTGTGCCTTCTCAATCTCCTTGAGAGAGTGGCAATCGGCGGTCATGTGCGTGGCGGGCTTCCCTTCCCTGCTGTGAAACGCACAAGGTTGGTTAAGGAGGGCCGCGGGGTCGAACCTTGGTTTCGCCTTGTAATTGCGCCGTCACGGCGTTGCCCTCCGTCGCGGCGGAAGCTCTTGGGCTCGCGCTGCGCATGCCCAGCATTGGCGACGAAGTCGACTCGCCCGTCACTGCGGCGCTTACCGGTGAGGCGAGTGTTGCTGTAGCGCAGGTCGGACCGTCGCCCGTTGTCGTTGCCGCTCGTGCGGCGTTGGCCTCCCGACTCGTCGTCGGTTTCCTTGTTTGGATCTTCCTCCGCGTATCTTTTGGCGATCTCGAGGAGGTCCGGTATGTTGTCAAGTGTGCGGGAGTGTCACTTGAGCTTGGCGACCAGGGGCTCATAGCGGCACGAGGTCTTGAAGCAGTGGATCGCGGTGTCCGGGTGGCTGCCGACCACGTTGTACCATAGTTCTTGCCACCGCTGGACCCAGCTGCGGGTCGACTCGCGAGGCCCCTGGACGCATCGTTCCAGGTCCTCGATGGTGGTGGCGCGGGTGTAGGAGCACTCGAAGTGCCTGACGAAGGCGTCGCGCATCTCTTCCCAGGAGTCGATGTTGTCCTGAGGAAGGGTGTTGATCAACTGCCTGCACGTTCCCTCCATCATCAGGGGGAGGTAACGGGCGGCTAGCAGGTCGGTGTGGCCGGCGATCCCCATCGCCATGAGGTAGGTGTCCAGCCACACGGAGGGGTCATACTTCTCTATTTCCTTCAGCGCTTTGAAGTTCGCCGGGTATTTTTTCCCCTCGGATCATCGGTCCGAAGCACCGGGGCCCGAGTCGGCTTAGCGATCCCATTGGCTCGCCGTCACGGCGATTGGTTAGGGTGTGTCGCAGGTCGTCGGGCTGGCGTGCGCGCCAGCTTTGGTTGTTGATGATGTGGGTGCGGGCGTTGATGGGCTGACCGTTGGCGGCGACGAAGTTGGTCGCTGGCCTGGGGTCGTTGGTGGAGAGTGCCGCGTTAGCGGGTCGGTGTTGGAGCTGAAGTGGTTCGGGTGGCGGGCAGTTGAGGGTGTTTGCCGCCAATGGGCGGCCGCTTGAGGCCGCTCTGCTGCCCGAAGAACGCGAGTACACCCGACCCTGTGAGTCGGCGCCTGCGTTTTGCTGCTCGACCGCCTTTGCGAGCAGGGCCCTGACGTACTGGATCTGTAGGGCGCCATCACCGGTGGCCGTGATGTTGTCGGCCGCTGCTCGGCCTGCCACGAGGTTGTCCATCGGGGTGGAGAACAGTGGTAGGCCGTTCGTGTCTCGCTCCCGTGAGGATACCACTATCCGCGGCTGATCCCTGGGGGGTGTGCGGTTGGGCGGAGGTGGGGCGCTGTTCGCCGTCGACCTTGGTGGGGGCCGGGCGCTTCCTCCTGGTGGCGCGTTCTCGCAGATCGCGCGCTCGGCCATGCGGGTCGGGTCGTTCTCGTCGTCAAAGTTCAGGGCGCGCCCCTGGATGGTGGGGTTCAAGCGCGACCTGATTCGCTGCTGGTGGTAGTGTGATAGCTCCTGCGCCGTCACCTGCTCGAGGCGAAATTTTTCGCGCTCGGCTTGCTCCTTGTGGACTGCCTCCGCCAGCTTCAGGCGGAGTTCCTCGACCTCCATTGCCGTGGCGTTAGGAGGGATCGGGGTGGAGAAGGGGTCCTCCGGCGGATCGGTGCCAGTCGCCATGTAGGTCGCGGCATGGCGACCGGTCCCGTCGCGGAGATCGGCAGAGTTTTCCGACCCAGAGTCGAAGTCGAAGATCCCAAGGATGGAGGGATCCTCGAAGTCTCCCACGTTGGAGATCTGGGTGATGGAGCCTGCAGGCGAAGCCGCGGTGATGGATCTGGCGAGTGACGCCGGGGTCGCCGAGTCGGCATCGTCGTTGAGGGCCGTGTCTTTCGCGGCCACGGAGTTTTCGGCCACGTTGCTGTGGGCCGAGTTGTACTCGGAGGCGAGGCGATGGATCGTGCGGACCTGGCTCTCGGAGATCCGGTCGCGTGGCGGCGACTCGCGGATGCGAGCCGAGTCCTCCGAGACGATGACGTCGGTGAGGCCGACGAAGAGGCTGATCGTGCCAACTGGCAAGATCATGCTGTGCGTGACGGGTCGCGCCGCCGGGACGTAGCTACTCGTCAAGATCTGGAGCATGTCGCCGATCGGTATCATGCGGCCGGTGGCAACCGACTAGTTGATGGGCAGATTGGATCTCGCCGCAGAACACCGGCCAGACCAGCCAGGCCCCACGGTGGGCGCCACTGTCGTGGGAATGACCACAGCAGATGCTGCAATCGGCAGCGAGTACTAGAACAAAGGGCAAGGGCGGCCAGCCATCTGCGGTGCAAGATGAGGGCGGAGACACAGGGTTTTACCCAGGTTCGGCCCCCCGGAGGGTAAAGACCTACTCCTGCTAGATTGTATTATGATGGAGATACAATGGGGCGAGCTCGGCGGCTAGGCGGCGAGTCGCTTGGGTGGATGATGGAACATACATTTACACGCCCTGTAGGGAGGTTTATATAGACTCACCCTCCCTAGGGTTTACAAATCTCAACCAAATCTGTTAATGTTTCGGTACTCGTTTAACCTAATCCGACTGGGCCTATCTACTCTCCTGGGCCTTCAGCTTCCAGTCGCTTGGATCCACGCCAGGTCTCCATCCAGTCGCCGTCTTGCAGGCCCACTCGCCAGGTCGTGGGCCAGTCGGAAACGTCCTACTAGGTATACCACGGTAGGCATATCCCCATCAAACCTAAAAAACCGAGTCAAGCGATCCTGTTGAGGTGATGGCGGAGGTGGTGGTGGTGGCGGGTTGTTGTTGTTGTTTTGCATGTTCTGAGTGAGCAATTGGATCAGCTGGTTCTGGGTGGCCAAAAGTTGTGCTATTTCCGGAGGAATTTCGGTGTTCGCGCGTCTTGGCGGCATATGTGGGGTTTGAGAGAAAAGTTAAGAAATAGACAGAAAGACTAAGTAGTAAACTCCTACCCTTATAAAAACACACCAAGCACACAAGACACAACAACACAACTTAACACAGAAATCAACCAAGTTTAACTAAACCAAAATGTCTTGGTATTTATTATAATCGCGAATAACGTTCTACTATAGAATTAAAGGTGGTCCAACTACTACACATCTTCCACGCCTTCCTCTTCCTCGTCCTCGAACGAGTAGCCTTTCTGCTCTAGGGTTGTCTTGTACAACTCCATCTCCTTCGTGGTGGCTTCAAGTTTCTCTTGGAGGTTCTTTATCTCATCCTGCAGCTTCTTGGTAGTGGCTTCTAGCTTCTCCTGAACTCCCTCCTTCTCGCTTTGTAGCTCCTCCACTAGTCTTGACTTCTTCGCGGCTTTAAGTTGCTTTGCCATGTACCTTTTGGAAGCACGCACATCATTGATTATCTTGCAAAGGCCTTCGGTTTGCACTTCAGTTCCATCGATCTCCTGCTTGAGTTCCCTAATCCTCTTGTTTTTATTTATCACCCTCTTCTCTTGGTTAGCGAACTTCTTCTCTTGGTCCTGGAACTTTATCTCTTGGAGCTTCATTGCCTCCTCCTGTTGATTGATCATTTCCTCCTTCTCCTTGATGAGGGCGCATAGCTCGTCGTTCTTTAGCATCTCGAGGAAGGTACCCTTTTCAAGGTCATGGATGTGGCACTCCAAATCCTGATATTGGGTTCTTTGGCGCTTGGTAGAAGTCCTTTCCTCAAAGGTTAACTCCATGGGAATTCCTTCCTCATCTCGTCTTCCGAAAAGGCCGCCGCGGTGTCCTTGGAGGGCCTCATGATGACGTCCACATAGGCAACCAATGAGCTGCTGCAAGCTGATGCTAAGGGCCTTCTCCTTGGAATCGCTAACAATGTGGATAGCTATGTCTTCCTCCAGGTTCTTGCCTCGCTCCTTCCCTGGCTGGATGACTTTGACTCCCCAACAGCCGTCCTTGTGGAGTTTCTTCATTGTGATCCCCTGGATTGTTGGGAGAGGGAGGTCCAAACGTGTGAGAAGGTCCATGAGGCATCCACCAAAGCGAAGAGGCTCGATGTCCGTGACGGTGTCGTAGAGGAAACTTGTCATCTTTAAGTTAGAAGAATGAAAATTAGATACTTAAATAGAGGAAAGCAAATACTAGAAGTGCGGAAAATAACATAGTAGTAAAATAAGTAGGGCATATAAGTTAGAGGTGGTTCCAATCCTAGGGTCACGTCCTATAGGCAACGATGTGCTCTGATACCATCTGTAGTGACCTCGGATCGGTAAGGATCCTAAGTCCCTATGATTTAATATGCTAGTCCCTGGATCAATAGCTAGCACTCACAGTCGATGAAATATCATGTAAAACACAAAGTCTTTATTACACGGAGAATCCAGAGTATAAATTTATTACAAATTTTCTTAGCATTAAGCTAGCTCAAATAACAGCAGAAACATAAAAGCAGCTTGAGTCCATCAACACCCCAGGCTTGTCGAGTGTAGACTCGCGATCCCTACGCACCTTTCAATCTTCGGATTCTGCACATAAGACGTGCAACCAACAATTTGGGTCAATACTTTGAATGTATTGGCAAATTACACCGAGAGAAAATACTATCTCTACATGCAAGGCTAGTTTAGGCTGTAGGGTTCATTTGCTCAAAGCTAGTTTTCTTAAGTAGAGAGAAGAAGAGGAGATTTCCCTACTTTGTAAACATTTGCTTAGATAAAATAAGGTCGTATGGCACACGAGGATATTACGCACCAAGTGTCCAACAACCAAACACTTGGATATTACGCACCAAGTGACACTTGGATATTACACACCAAGTTCCCAAAATCCCACCCATTGGCGATATTACGCACGCCATGGGGTTTCAAAACTTTGTTTTAGAAAAGAGAGAGGAAGATCCTTCAGAGGCTCCATCCTTCAGACGCTCAATGTTGTTCTATTTCCGTGAACACGGCTGATCGATCAGATTGCAATACTCTCGAGAGTTTGTGCACTTTACCCACAATCCACGATCAAGTCCTTTTACAGACAAGACCATGGCGAAACTTTCCCTTAGTATCCCCTCTACCTTCTGGATCCAACCGTGCCAAGAACCTCCAAATGTTGGTACCCATGTGAGGTTTCCCACTAAGTACTAGGCCAAGACATAGCCCATATGTATTGTGGTTGCACTTGAAGCTTCTGAATTCTGAAACATGGCAGACTTCTTTGATTCCTGGGCGGCCGTCCTCCACCAAAATCTCACTGGTTGACCCGACAACCATTCCGCCCATAAGAAAACTTAGTTTTATTTTGAAGTGGATTTGAGAAGAAAAGTTTGCTCTAGAGAGCCTTTATACTTAGAAAAATTCTTTGTCTTTCGAACCCCCCAACGATACTTTGTATATGTAGCATAGAAAGTAATACTTAGCAAAAACAGGGGTAACCTATTAGGAGGGAAAATCCTAAGTATAGAGCTACTCATGGCATACTACAAAATCATCGCACTTGCAAAATAATACTAAGAAAAAATTCTACTAGAACATCCTACACATGCATACTATAGAATTTTGAAGATCACATGCATAGATTCAAACTGGGACAAAAATTATGAACAAGTGGTGTAACTTGCCTTGATCCGAGCAGCACTCTGCACAATAGCACTCCTTAGCGCACTTCGAACAATCTAACAAATCACAAACATGGGTCTAATCACAACTTGTACCAAATATGCCACAGAGATAACATGCATGCATGCAACATGGTATTTATGCAAGATTGGTTTTTCTATATTGACCAAGGAAGTATAATTGAGTTGCAATTGTGTTAAGGGTGTTACTAGGATTAATTCTCCCATAGGTTTAAATCTATTTGGGTCGCTAATAAAATCATAGGATTAATAGGAGATCCAACCATCTAATTAGCCCCAAATTAGATCTAATGATCTTAAGAAAAGTTTTATAATTTTGTCCAGTAGGTATCGCGGAAACAAAGCCAACGCAACGAGAATCAACTAAAACGGAGTTCTAATTATTTTTTTATGAATTAAATACTCCAATCTAATGATTAAATTCTACACCGAAAACCCTACAGTAAACTTGAAATTTTATTGCAGATCTGGGTTCTACATAAAATTATGAATCCAACGGTATATTATAAGCTAAATTTGGCCAATTATTTATTTTTCTATGATTTTCGCAATATTAAACTCAATCTGCAAATCAGATCTAAACTTAGTTCGAGAACTTGCCAAGTGGCAGGATCTGACTGGTCCAGCTAGGCGACGCGGCTGACGTGGACCACCACGCGGTGCCGACGCGGTTCTCCACGCGGCACAATGCGGTTGACTGGTACCCCTTCGCCCCCCTTCTAATCTAGCCCGCATGATTACAATCAGAGGGCCGAGGCGGCTCTACTGACCTGTGGCGGTGGTGGCGATGGAGATGACGGTGGCGGCAGTGGAGTCGACGGTGGTCGGAGTCCTGGCGGCCCTAGCGATCTTGGAAGGCGACGAAGATGGCCCCCGATGCGAACGGTGATGGCGATTCTCCCAACAATCTCCGCGCGGTCACTCTCCTCCTCTATCTCCCACGGTCGGCCGTTCCTCCCCTCGGTCCCGACGGGCTCCGGCGAGAAATTGCCGGTGACCCCCTGCGATTCGGAAGAAACGGGTTAGATGGGAGGATAGGGTAGATCGAGACGAGTAGTGTGGAAGTTAGAATAGGGCTCGAGGTGCTCTAGAGGGTCGCCAACCTCGAGCTCTGACGACGGACTGCTCCGGCGAGATTGGAAGCTTGCGAAAACGGGGCTAGGGTTTGAGAAAAACGAGAACAACGGTGGGGGCCGATGCAGCGTTATAAGAGGGAAGGATTTCGTGAAGAAGGGGGCACGGATTCGATCCGAATTCGGCCGATATTCCCGGTCAGTTGCGCGACGGCCACCGTGTTCGTCCTGGAGTCGACGAAGGTGCTGACAAGTGGGTCCGGGCGGTCAGCGGGTGCGGCAGGTGGCGGCTGCGCTGGTGGGCTGGTGGCGGGCTGCAGTGGCTGGCGCTAGCAAGCTAGGTGCCGCGCATCCGCGGGTGGGCTGGCACAGCCGGCCCAGTTAGGTTAGGTCGTTGCTCTTTTTTTCCTTAATAATTGTTTTTTCAATTTCTGTTTTAGTAAATCCTAAATAACTTTTGCATATAAAGTCTAAAAAGGTTGAAACCAACTTCTAAATTTTTGTAAAAATAAGGTGGTCATCTTAGGGCCATAGTTTAATGTTTTTCCATAGTTTTTAGAAGGATCAAGCTTGATTACAACAATAATGCTTACATATGGAAAACTTTGTTAGGGTTTTGATAGGTTTAGGTGTTAGGATTTTGTTGCAAAATATATTGTAGGATGCAATGATGCAAGGATGATGCATGCTTCTAGTAACATCTTAGTATAAAGTCTGGGATGTTACATAAATTGAGTTCCTCGATCCCATACAATGTTCTTGGGACTCCATGCAAACTGACTATTCTAGCAATGTACAACTCTGCTAGCTTCGGACTCTGGTAAGTGGTTTTGACTGGTAAGAAATGAGCGACTTTGGACAATCTATAAACTATCACCCAAATAGAGTCATTTCCCCTACTATAAGTAGGCAATCCGGTGATAAAGTCCATTCCAACTGAATCCCATTTCCATTATGGAATATGAAATGGTTGCAACAGTCCCGCGGGTCTCTGATGTCCCGCCTTAACTCTCTGACATATATCACACTTGGCAATGTAGCTTCCGATTTCTCTCGTCATCTTATGCCACCAAAATTGCTCCTTCAAATCTTGATACATCTTCGTTCCTCCGGGCTGGATAGAATAAAGAGTATCATGGGCTTCTTTCAAAATAGCTTGCTTCAACTCTGAGTCTGCTGGCACACAAATATGTCCTTTGTACCACAAAACTCCTTCTTCATATTCGGTGAATCTAGGTACTTTCCCTGTACCGATACGATGTTTGATTCCGTCGATACTAGCATTTCCTTTTTGCGCCTCGTTGATCTGACTGATCAAAGTGGGTTGAATTTCTATGCTAGCCAAAAATCCTTCACTTACGAATTCCATTCTTAAATCTTCCATTTCCTTGTGCAAACTTGGTTGCTTCCTCAGAATCATGGAGTTCAAGCGACACGTCAATCTACTAAGGACATTTGCTATCACATTGGATTTACCGGGGTGATAGTGGATGTCCAGATTCACGGTGAGCCGCTGGTCCCCAAGGACCCTTCCCCTTCCTCCCTGTCCCTCTATAGCTTGCTGCCACCGTAGCTCGCCGTCTGCCGCCGCTAGTCGTCGTCACCGCCGGTTCTCCGGTGACCATTTCGAGGTGGCGCCGCCCCTATTCGGTCTAGCTTGAAGCACTAGTTCGAACACTCCTATCCATGCAGCCCCGTTCGCACCCTAGCATCGTCTCCGTTGCAGATCCGAGAGACCCCGCCGACGTGACGTCGTGCTGAGATCATCGTGATGCCAGCGAGCAGTCGGACTGGTCAAACCAGCCCCCTCGGCCTTACTTTGCGTGTGTGGCTGCCGATGTGGCTTCCGCCCCACCGATTAGTCACTGTGGGTAGCCCTAGACCCAGTAAAAAAGACCCCCATGTGCAGATGTCATAGTGACGCATTAAATCATTTCAAATAATTTAAATAATTCCAGAATTTGATATAAACTTGTAAATTCAATATATAATTCTTTATAAGTCAAAAAATACAAATAATATATCAAAATGTTCAGAAAAATGAGAACTATCTATTTAAGCTATCATCATGCATTTTTAAACAACTTTCAAGACAAGTTTAATTAGAATGACCTAGTAACCCCTCATAGGTGATTGCAGAGTTTCCCCGAGTTAGGGTTTTCACCCCTCGGAACCCCGATTAAATTGTCGAGCGTGTTTTAGGGTTTCAATTCAATACAATTCAACTTGCCATATCATCATACTTGCTTGAGCATTGCATCGATGCCATGTGTTGATTGTTTCCCCTATATTTTTTGGTGTTTGGTTCTTTCCGGTAGAATACGAGATCGAGATCAAAGTCAGAGATCAACACCGTCGAAGCTCGAAGACAAATACTTGACCAACTGTAACCAAGTAAAGTACAAGGCTCCTAAAGATCGGCCTATTGAATATCAACTGGCAAAGGCAAGCATAGCCCCACCATGATAAAATCCTATGATTTCGAAAGCATTTCAATTCCTACCATGATGCATACGGTCCTACAGGGGTCTTTTATCGATAGATAGAGTATCCTATCTATTGCATTACTCCCTTTGAGCTTATATTACCTGATCCATTGCTCCTAGCATAACTATGTTTGTCTTGTGTGACTACTAGAGCGTATATCTGTGTCTTGCTTAGCCATGCATAACTATTAGTACTGGCCTATCCAGATGATTTATCAGATGCAGAGAATCTAGTATGACAGGAGAACGTGATGAGATAAAATCAGAGATGATATGAGGTTAAACATGCAAAGGCTTGTATGGGAGGCCACGGTTGGATGTGGTTTTTCTAGTCCCATGCTCTCCACCACTAGGACCTGTTGTTCTTGCCTCTTGAACCAAGACGATCGTACAACCACACGGGGACTAGAAAACCCAATGAGTGACTAACTTGCCTAGTAGATTCCATGAGTCACATAGTTCGGGCGTTCCATTCGACATACGCATTGAAAATGTTTTCGAAAGAGGGGGTGAAGGAGGTGCATTCATAATAGGTAGGGAAGCATGCACCAGGTTGCTTGGGGTCGATGGAGCCCCTGGTGAACTAACCTCGCCTCAAATCTCTAGTGATCGGCTGTAGGACTTGACCCGTTACGGTGGAACCATCCTTAGGGCGTGACTCCTGGTCTTGGCGAAAGCAAGGTAAAGGTCGTGTCTAACCACCCTCTGCTGGCCTTCCAATGAAGCGGGCTTATCTAGTGGCATTAGGAGAAGGTTAATACGTGTGGGTAAAGTTGTACACCCCTGCAGGGTAATAATCTTTCGGAAAGCCGTGTCCACGGTTATGGACGACTTGGGAACGGACGTGATGATCATATAGAACTTTAACCTAATCATAAAACTTGGCATATCAACGTGTTCTTAAGGATGCTTCCTCATGGGTACGAGGGGGTGATCCTAGATAGGGTTCATATGATGATGATTTGGTGGATATCAAAAGATGATGATCAACACTCTAGAGATGTTGCTCTCTTATCCCCTTTAAAAATACTCTGACTAGACGAGCTTCTTCTCCCTCTTATGTTATAAACAAAGTGGCTTTATGCAAAACAACTCCACCAGCCATAAGTCTTGCGGAGTACACCCTGTACTCACCCTTGATTTGGTGATACCTTTGGCAAAGTAAGTGTTCCCTGAAGATCAGTTTAGTACTACATGGACACCGACGAGTAGCTTGGGGTTCCCGGCCGACAGCCTAGAATCTATGGGATGGGACATCATCGTTATGCTTCAGGTCTCTTAGGACCTTTATTAAGTTTTCTATACTTAATAGAAAATTTTGCCTTCCGTTGTTTGATATTTGTGGTCAGTGACCTCTACTTGTAATAATTTTGCTCTTCGCTCAGTTATGAGTTTGCTGTAATAAATTTTGTGTCGTAGGGTCACTGCCGTGTTACCGATTCTTCACTGGATATCCTCGAGCTCAAGGTTAAGCTTATGTCAGATGGAGGTCTTGCATTTTTTTAGCCCTAATCCCGGGGGTGCCATAGGTTTTGGTATCAGAGAAGTACCGATCGTATGAAAACCTTGCTATTGGTCGATGTTGAGTCTAGTGTTTGTGAAAACTATTTCAAAGATGAAAAGTATTTGCGAAAACTCTAGTATGCTTATTTTTCTCCTTATCCAGTCTCGCTCTAACTCTGGGTGTTCTTATCTGGTGTTGACTTTGGAAAAGTTTTGATGTCTCTTCTAGTCTTTCAAAGCTTAGGTGCCTTCTGGGCATGTTGTTTCTCAACCAATTTACCTAGTGTTGAGTTCTATAGAGTTGTGTGTGTTGTGAATTCCTTGTTCCCCTTTTCTCCTGTTCACATGAGAGATTCCTTTATATCATGATCCCTCTATCTTATGTGCCACAACATCATGTTGATGGATCCACAATATTCTGTTCTAGGCTTCGAGGTTTCCTTTCGCTTTGACTGCCTCCTTTTTAATGTTTGGGTACTTCTGAAGTTGTATCTTCTTTTGGAAGTTACCTTGTGGTTACCATCTTGCAGTGTATGCTATGTCACTCAAGAGGTAGTTACTCATTTCTTTGGGTTTTAACCCTCGGAGTTGAATCTAAGATCCCCGATTGTGCTGGATTCTGGTGTTGTGAATCTTGTACATGAAGCTGACCTTTAACCCAAGATCCATTCCTTTGACCCATGTCGTTAATGTTAATACATTACCTCACGATGGCTGGTACTACAATTCTAGCCTTCAAGCCTGTGGTCTTTGTCACAATTGAATTGTGACAACCAAGGACTTCCCCTACCACTAGATATGGCAAATGTTCTTCAATGGAACCAAATAGATCACGTCAAGAGTACTCCTCGAGAGTCTCACACCTATACTCGTGACTCTGCCACACCTTACCCCTTCTCTGCATTGGTTTTTGGAAGATTGTTGACTTTTGCATCCACATCTCGGGATTCCATCCTGAGCATGTTCGTTTCCCCTTGTTGTTTTCTGACCTATTTTCTACCAGTTGGTAGCCAAGAAGTAAAATGGGCATTGGTGTCTTCCGATGTAATATACTCTTGTGGTACGTTAAGACAAACCATTTCGGAATGTCTAGGAGAAACAAACTCCGGTACCTCGTCGTATCTTGGACCAGGTCAAAGTGTTGTAATTCGCATATCAAGAGGCATTGATTAGCTTCTATCTGTTCTATCTTAAAATATCACACTCCTTCATACTAAGAGGTCGTGCTGAATTTCATAACTTTCTTAATGAAGTGATGCTTTTACACATCTTTACCCACCCTTCCTCGAGCTTTCACGCTTGTGAGTGATGCGTGTGCATAATAATGTGGCCATCTGAGATTCGTAGCAATTCTGAATGGTTTGAACTCAAAGGACATTTGTGTTATCCTTAGCGTGATTGGTTAATCCTATCACTAAACAAAGGATGGTCGTGCTACCAAGTCCATTATTCCGGTGCACCTCTTCTCGGTCAAAGAGTTAGGCTTGGGCCGAAGCTCTTAGACTATGTCTGCTTGCCTTACAAAGCAAGTTTCCTCTCGAACTAAGTGGCATATCGGTGGTTCGTGATATTCTAGAAGTCTACTAGAAGTATCGCCATGTCGCCACATGACCATGTTGTCAAGTTCTTGAGCAAGCAAGTTCTCTGAACTACTCTTTCTCCAAGGATCCATAACTGATACCCTTGATCTAGTTGGATGATCTTAAAAAACAACTTGGAGAGTTGTAAGACAAAAGTTTTATCCGACTTTGTTCCTTCTTAAAGGGATGTCTAGTTTTGTTCGTGTTGAAGAAAGTTAGTATCTCCTTTGTGGATATGTTATCATTCCCCACCTTTGATTTGATTTGGGTTATCGTCAAATCAAACTCGGTTCCAAAGACTATCTTGATGGTGTTGCTACTCATGATGTTTCACTTTAGCACATCCTCATGTCCTTTGGTCTGACCAATACATTTGCCTGGTTCAAGAAACATATGAGTCCATCTTCTTGGAGTGTCTCGATCAGTTTGTTGTTGAGCCCATCGATGACATCCTTATTTTCTCCATGCTAGATTAGATTCATATGGAACATTGGGCATTAATGTTGGAAACTTTCGAGAACCGTCTTCGAGCCATCTCGAATTATGTGTTCTGGATGTTAGAAGTAACCTTCTCTGATTCACGTGCAAATGTTGAAAGATGTCGTTGTGGATTCGAGTAGAGTTATCCCCATCCCTCAAGGATACATGTGTGTCATTGCTAGTACTTTATGTGTGCGCAGTTGTCTTTCGACAGGTTGCTAATGCATACACTACTGCGGAAAGGCTTATAGCCGCCGGGTGGTTAGTGACGGGCAAAACTATGTTTGTCACTGATAAGTATTACCAGCGATGGCCAACGATAAGCCTGTCACTAATACAAAATATCGGTGACATGCATATAAAAGTGCCTGTCACTAGTAGTTTTTGTGGAGGCCGGGTGAGTAAAAAAATTATTTAGTGACGGACATCTATAAATACCTGTCACTGATAGCGCTATGATTAGTGACGGTCTTAAAATATGCCAGTCACTAGTATTTTTTGTAGAAGTCCACTTAAAAATAATTTTTTAATGATGAATGTCTCTAAATGCTTGTCATCATTAACAGGTACATTTTTTTACAGTCCTAGCCGACTGGAGTGTTGCCACCTGCTCGCCGCCTTCTAGACCGACCGCCCTTGGGCCTCCTTCGTTGGTCTATCCTAGCATGTCGCGCACTGCCCCGCGTCATCTCCCTGGGCGGGGCTGCTCCAACGCTTGGTCACTCTCACTGGAGCTCTGTCGAGTACAATGTTTGAGGCTGTGTTTGGGTTAAGACTCCATAGTCAGAATCACAACCTGAAAGCTAGAATGCCAACCAAAACGACTAGCAAGCCTACACAAAGTGCGTTCTGTCAAACAAATACTTGATAATTACCAGCCATGCCATGCGGCAAGTGGGGAAAATCCCTTTTGTTTTGCTGCACAATACTTGTTTAGGCCGATTTTAATATTATCATTGACGAAGCTGCTTAATTTGATAGATCCAGAGCTCCAAAATTAAAGAACAACACAATTGTTAGACAAAAAAAAAGGGTACGTGGGACCATGGGGTGTGTGCACCTCTATTTATCCCAAAAAAGTACATATTTTAATTCAACAATGACACATTGAGATATTTGCACGAAACAAACAAACTACTAACATTTTCATTCCACGTCCCTTAAAAAACATATGTGTTCTACTTCTATTCACGACCTGTACCAGCGAGAGGAGATGATAGGAGAGGCAAGCTAGGGTTCCCCCTCGCCGCCTTCTTTCGACGGCCTCCGATGTCTCGCCTACCGGAAAGAGACTTCCATCCGCCGCCCCTTTCCCCTCCTTCACCAGACCGATGCCCGACCCGGTTCGCCCGTTGCTCGATGCCCCATGCCGCCGCCGTCTCGAACGCCCGTGCCCTCGCTTCGCCACCTGTAGGAATGCTGCCCGATGCCGGAAATCGACTTGAGCCTCCTGCAGGTATGTTTCACCCCTCCTTGGCATCTCCTTCCATGCCCATCCCATCCCTCAGATTTCTGTATTTTTTTCTGAATGTGGCTATACATGATTTCAGACTCAGTTCGGTTCCCCAATTCGTCCCAAGCCGCTACCGTCCGCGCTACCAGCAAATCGACGCCCAGGACCCAACCGTCGCAGTTGCACGAGGGAGTTGGGAGGGTGCTGCATCATATTTAAGCCCTCAAGGTAAATCCTGCCATTAGCTAGTCGACTCTTTGGAAAATACAAATGGCCATTTTAGTAATGAATCAGATTATGGAGTCCTGATTCAGTTTCATATTTTATCATACTCATTTCAATATGTTTCACGCTGTAGTTCATATACATCTTCAAGACCCAGCCGTAATAGTGTCTCGGGAATAAAACAACTTTAGTTTGTGAGTAGTTCGTTATACTCCGCCCGTCCTAAAAAGGATATCTCAAGTTTGTCTAAACTTGAATGTATATATACACTATTTATTATATAGATACATTTAAATTCAAACAAACTTGAGACATCCTTTTTAGGACGGAGGGAGTATAAGGTTATAGAAATGCCACATATAGCAAGTGAAAATGGTATATTTAGAGAGAACCTACAATGCCGATCATTTGATTTCAGTTGTAGTTGGGCCTTTGTAAATGCGTATATCTAGAAAAAATACAAGTATTCCACCTGCTAATTAATCTTTCTGTAGTTTCTTTCTTTTCCTTGGTGATATGTTCAAAGCTCAGCACATGAAGTACGAGTAGTTATCTGATCCTTGTGCTTGTGGTTTGCTAGCTGGTGATACCTTTTATTATTAAGAAAGTAACATATTTTGACTTGGCACATGCTTCTCATTTTGTATGTTAACCCTGTGGTTGTACATACCTTTATTAAGAAATACTTCTCACCATATTGGTTCATAGTTGTACTATTTTCATGAAAATTAATGAGCGTGGTCTGTTAGTTTCTTTGCTTCCAGCTCTCATTGTGTTATTGGCATAGTATATTTTTTCTAAAGGATAAACACAATTTTAGTGTACCAACTGTATTTTCAATTTGGAAAATTACTGTATAGGTAGTGCCTGGGGATATTGCAATCCACACTGTAGTTAATTTTGATTTGTGGACAAGCAAGTGTGATGTAGCTTATTCCTATGTATGCAGGTTCTTACATCAAGTTTCTTGGCAAGTTCACTTCAACAATCATGCTAAGCTGGCAGTGGCAGTTCTGGTACTAATTGGTCTTTGCTCATGTTAGGTAAAAGTTTCCTCCGTTAATGAAGTGTAATGGATCTTGGAATCAAGAAGAATATAATTTTAATATAAGAGGGCATGCGTGCATGACATGTTTATTCTTGATTACAGGGTGTTGTGGAGAATATCATCCCAGCCATTGCTTCAACAAATGCAATTGTTTTTGCTGTTTGTGCACTGGAAGATTTGAAGCTCATCTCTGGCTGCAACAGAAGTGTGTCAAATTATCTCACGTGAGTTTCATTGCTACATTCCCCATTTTTGTATGTTACTTGAATAGTTGGTGTCACCAAAGAGTAAGATTGATGGTGATATTCATCTAGTTTCATTGTTGTACTGTCCAAGTTTAGTTGTAGACTTTTTTTTATCAGGGGAAAGTTAGCTGCAGACTTGAAGTTACTATTTTATTGCCAAGGATATTAATAACTAATCGAATACAAGAAATAAGATAGGCCTTAATAAATTTTAATAAGAAATTTGGGAACTAATAAAGTCCACCACCAAGGATATTAATTTGTGTCATGTATTGGATCTATTATATGAATAAATTATGAGAAGTTCTATACCAGAATAGAAGCATTGAGATCAACACTCCTATAAGTAGTGAAAGAAGACCAAAAAATCTCCACTTTTGTATTTTTTGTAGAAACAAGTATAGCTTATTGCATCAGCATTGTTTGCATCCAGCTGGGAATAAATCAATGATGGGTTGAGAATTGCAGAAAAAAAGCAACGGCAATCCAGTAATCAAGGAACATCAAATTCTTACGTTATTTTATGTGTATGAATGTTGATTGTGCGTTGGTCTGAGGTGCTACAGCTAATCTTTAAGAATAAAACTTATATGTGTTGATGCATTTATTTAATCATCTATATAATTGTAATGAAAGGTAAATGAGCTAATCTTTTCTTTCCAACACTTACTGTATTTTAGTGAAGTGCTATCAGTTAAATATATGACATATGACACCCTGATTATTGGGTTTCTATATTGTGAAATACCAACGTGTGTTTTCTCCTCATTATCTATATTATCTTGTAATGTAATCAAATATTTCATGATGAGCATGTCCAAGTCTTTAAGAAGCTATCAATAGTTAACAATCACATGATTGTGCCCTTTTCAGGTGAGGAAATAGAAGGCTCTGCCAAAGTATCCATCACTAACAATCGCATCCTCTTTAGGCGAGGAAATAGAAGGCGTCCTCTTAAGGCGAGGAAATACAAGGCTCTGCCAATTTTTTGTCTGTGATAAATTGCAAGTGCTTATTCTGTTGTGTGAATATTATGTCATGTTGGGTTATGTGAATGTATCGTTGGGAAAACATTTTATTGTGTTATCTGATATATCCGTCGAAAATTAATTAAATTTCTTATAACATCTTATTGTGCTATTTGAAATATTCGCGAAAATTGCATTTAATTTTTTTTATTACTGAAATTGATTAGTGGTGGGCATGATACCGGCCTGTTACTACAAAATCCCATAGGGCTGCAAACTTTGATCGCAACTAGTGACATGCATCTCTTTTGCCCGTCACTGGTAATATACATACTAATGACCGGCATGTGTAAGTTCCTGTCACTAGTAACCTCATACCAGTGACTAGTTATTAGTGACAGACGATTTGCCTGTCATTAATGGGCCATTTGATCCTGTCACTGATAGCCTATTCTGCAGTAGTGATAGGTCTAGCAACCTAGCTCATATTTTGGAGTTTTATACTAAAGTCCATATCTTGAGAATCTAGTAACTTTGCCTTTGTGGTAAATGTTACACATTTTCTATTCAGACATGCTGAGTCTGATGTATCATTTCGCGTAACCAAAGCTGAATCTCAGGCAGCAATGATGGTTGGTGTTCCTCAAGGTTTAGATATAGCTCTCTTTGTAAATATGACAAGATTGATGTAATGGTTGACACAATTAGCCGAAAAGACCTTTTGCCATATTCTCTTGAATCAGCAATAACAACCACTCCTCATAAGGCTTCTTCTATGATTTATTAAAGGAGTTGTTCTTATGGTTTCCTTTGTATCCGATGTCCGGACTTTACTTGATGTATCGTATCTCGAACATCAAGGAGAACATTTAAAGCAGTGTTGCTAAATGTCTCTTGGTCGATCCTCCAGACCCTTAATGTTGGCAAGTGTACGGGTATGCCAAGCAATTAAAGTCTGGGAATGAAGTTTCTTTCTTCTCGTGTCATCGGGAATCTTCTTAACTACTCATCTCAGAGGTGAAAACTGATATCATGATCTTTGGCAAAGATTTTGATACTCCTGGATGATTAAAGAGTTTCCTTTGTTTTCTCAACTATGTTTTAAGAATGATTATGACTTTGGCTATCAGGAGTTCCTCTTGCTACATGTCCCTTGTGAGTCTTATGAGTCCTCTCCACAAAAACACATTTCTGTCTTGGCCTTCTGTTGAATGAAAGAGTGACCCTTCTGTTTCAAAAGTAGTTCAACATCTTGGTTTTGTTTATACATATCTCTGCAACTGAAATCTCTACTTAAGGCATTTAGTAGAGGTTCCCTATTGAAGTATGTGGTCATATTCTTTCTGTTGAAACCTTCCTTCTTAGAAGTTTAACTCTTCGGTGAGTTCCATGGTCTCAATCCTTATGAAGACCATCTATCTAAAAACTTGAAACCTTCTCCTCTTGTTTCTCCGCTACCTTGACGTGTTTCATGTCGTCATCTCAGAATTGTTTCTAAACACTCCATCCATGAGTTGGCCATGAGATACTTTGTGTACTGTCTAGTGTGTTTCCCTCTTATCCTTAGAGTGGCCATGTTTCCTTCTCTCTCTCTGTCTCTTTTCCTACCTTTGGAATCTCAGGTCGAGATTCTCGTAAGGGGGATAGAGCTGTAACACCCCAGTTTTAGTTAATCATTATTTAGGGTTTGCTTCTGCATCATGAGCATCATCTAGTAAATTGTGCATTGAAGAAACAAAGAAAAAACCCTAAACCCAAGCTTTTCCCTCTCTCTCTCTCTCTCTCTCTCTCTCTCTCTCTCTCTCTCTCTCTCTCTCTCTCTCTCTCTCTCTCTCTCTCTCTCTCTCTCTCTCTCTCTCTCTCTTCGAAACCATTCAAATGTTTTTATATCTTGCAAAGTACCAAAACATTGTGGATCCCAAATGTATTACAAGGTCCCTGTAATAATTTCCATATTTTATAAATCCTCTAGTAATTTTGAAATGCCAAAAACAGATTTGTAAATGGTTTGCAAAAGAGATAAAAAGAAAACAGAAATAGAAAAAGTGTTCTGCTAAAAAATGGAGCCAGATGCCTCTGGCCGAGCAGCCTAGGAAGATCTCCTTCTCCTTTCTCCCTTCCCGCGGCCCACCTTGGGCCAAGCGTAGCCCAACAGAGGCCCGATACCTCTTCGTTCTCTGTTTTGTCGTCTTCCTCAAGGAGGCAAGCTCCTGCGTTTCATCGTCGGCGCCGCCCGATGCCGCCGCCGCGTCGCGATCGCTGCCGCCGCTCCTGGACGTGGATAAGACCCCCTGCAGTGCCCTACCTCTCCCTTATCCTCTCCCTCTTCCTCTGCAGCTCCCTCTCCCTCGTTCCCCACCTCAAACCGAAACCCTAGCCCATGCTCGCCATTGTTCTACGCCTCCCCGAGCCTCGCCGACCTTGCTATTGGGTTCGCCTCGTCCTCCTCGACCTTCCTATGAAGCCACACGAGCTGGGAGGATCTGTATCGCCGGAATCGAGCCCGTCTTCTCCAAGCCCGACGGCCACCACCGTCGACATCGCCATCGCTTCCGACCTCACCTCGCTTCGCCGTCACCCTGTTAGATTCACGATGAGCCGCTCGTCCTCAAGGACCCTTCCCCTTCCTCCATGTCCCTCTGTAGCTTGCTGCCATCATAGCTCACTGTCTAGCGCCGCTAGTCGTTGTCACCGCCGGTGCTCCGGTGACCATTTCGAGGTGGCTCCTCCCCTATTCCGTCTAGCTTGAAGCACCGGTTCAAACACGCCTATCCGTGCAGACCCGTTCACACACTAGCGCCGTCTCCGTCGCCGATCCGAGAGACCCCGCCGGCGTGACGTCGCGCTGACATCATCGTGACGCTAGCGCGCGGTCAGACTGGTCAAACCAGCCCCCCGGCCCTACTTTTCTTGCGTGGCTGCCGATGTGGCTTCGGCCCCACCGATCAGTCACTGTGGGTAGCCCTAGACCTAGTGAAAAACGACCCCCCCGTGTTGATCTCACAGTGATGCATTAAGTCATTTCTAATGATTTAAATAATTCTAGAATTTGATATAAACTTCTAAATTCAATATCTAATTATTTATAAGTCAGAAAAATACAAATAATATATCAAAATGTTCAGAAAAATGAGAACTATCTATTTAAGCTATCATAATGCATTGTTAAAACAACTTTCAAGACAAGTTTGATTAGAATGACCAAGTAACCCCTCATAGGTGATTCCGGAGTTTCCCCGAGTTAGGATTGTCACCCCTCGGAACCCCGATTAAATTATCGATCATGTTTTAGGGTTTCAATTCAATACAATTCAACTTTACATATAATCATACTTGCTTGAGCATTGCATCGATCCCATGTGTTGATTGTTTCCCCTGTATTTTCTGGTGTTTGGTTCTTTCTGGTAAAATACGAGATTGAGATCGAGATCGAAGCCAGAGATCAACACCGTCGAAGCTCGAAGACAAATACTTGACCAACTGTAACCAAGTCAAGTACAAGGCTCCTGAAGATCTTGTTATTGGATATCAACTCGCAAAGGCAAGCATAGCCCCACCATGATAAAATCCTATGATTTTAAAGCATTTCAATTCCTACCATGATGCATACGGTTGTACTGTGGGATTTTATCGATAGATAGAGTATCCTATCTATTGCATTACTCCCCTTGAGCTTATACTACCTGATCCACTGCTCCTAGCATAACTACATTTGGCTTGTGTGACTTCTAGAGCTTATATTTGTGTCTTGCTTAGCCATGCATAGCTGTTAGTACTGGTCGATCCAGATGATTTATCAGATGCAGAGAATCTAGTATGACAGGAGAACGTGATGAGATAAGATCAGAGATGATATGAGGTTAAACATGCTAAGTCTTGTATGGGAGGCCATAGTGGGATGTGATTTTCTAGTCCCATGCTCGCCACCACTAGGACCCGTTGTTCTTGCCTCTTGAAACAATACGAGCGTACAACCACACAGGGCCTGGAAAACCCCACGACTGACTAACTTGCCTAGTAGATTCCATGAGTCACATAGTTCGGGCATTCCATTCGACATACACATTGAAAACATTTTCGAAATAGGGGTGAAGGAGGTGCATTCATAACAGGTAGGGAAGCGTGGACAGGGTTGCTTGGGGTCGATGGAGCCCCTGGTGAACAAACCTTGCCTCACATCTATAGGGACCGGCTTCGGGACTTGACCCGTTACGACGGAACCATCCTTAGGGCGTGACTCATGGTCTTGGCGAAAGCAAGGTAAAGGTCGTGTCTAACCACCCTCTGCCAGCCTTCCAAGGAAGAGGGCTTATCTAGTGGCTTTAAGAGAAGGTTAGTACGTGTTGGTAAAGTTGTACACCCCTGCAGGGTAATAATCTTTCGGAAAGTCGTGTCCACGGTTATGGATGACTTGGGAACGGACGTGATGATCATAGAGAACTTTAACCTAATCAATAGGGGTGATCCTTGATAGGGTACGAGGGGGTGATCCTCATGGGTACGAGGGGGTGATCCTCGATAGGGTTCAGATGATGATGATTTGGTGGATATCAAAAGATGATGATCAATACTCCGGAGATGTTGCTCTCTTATCCCCTTTAAAAATACTCTGACTAGACGAGCTTCTTCTCCTTCTTGTGTTATAAACAAAAGTGGCTTTATGCAAAACAACTCCACCAGCCATAAGTCTTACGGAGTACACCCTGTGCACACCCTCCTTTGGCAGATTAAGTGTTCCCTGAAGATCAGTTTGGTACTACATCAACACCGACGAGTATCTTGGGGTTCCCGGCCGGCAGCCTGGAATCTATGGGCTGGGACGTCATCCTTATTCTTTATGCCTCTTAGGACCTTTGTTAAGTTTGCTATACTTAATAGCATAATTTTCCTTCCGTTGTTTGATGTTTGTGGTCAGTGACCTCTGCTTGTAATAATTTGGCTCTTCTCTCAGTTATGAGCTTGCTGTAATAAATTTTGTGTCGAAGGGTCACTGCCGTGTTACCGATTCTTCACTGGATATCCTCGATCTCAAGGTTAAGCGTATGTCAGATGGAGGTCTGGGATTTGTTTAGCCCTGATCCCGGGGGTGTCGCACTGGCGATACTCGAGAATCCTTCTACAAACTTGCGGTAATATCCCGCTAATCCGAGAAATGCACGAACTTGAGTTTGAGTGGTTGGGGATTAGCAATCTTCAACATCTTTCACCTTTGCAGGGTCAACAGCAATTCCTCCGGCTGATACGATATGTCAGAGGAATCCTACTTCCTGTAACCAGAATTCACATTTGCTAAACTTGGCATACAACTGATGCTCCCTAAGGGTTCGAAGGATGGTCCTTAGGTGTAGCTCATGTTCTTCTTCTGATTTGGAATAGATCAGAATGTCATCGATGAAAACAATGAAAAACTTATCCAGGAATTCCATAAAAATCTTATTCACGAGGTTCATGAAATAAGAGGGGGCATTGGTTAATCCAAAATACATGACCGTATACTCATACAATCCATATCTGGTGGTAAAGGCAGTCTTTGGAATATCCTCTACACGAATCTTGAGTTGGTGATAACCAGTTCTAAGATCAATCTTAGAAAACACTTTAGCACCAGTCAACTGGTCAAACAAGTCTTCTATCTTTGGCAGTGGGTACTTGTTCTTGATGGTGACATCATTCAACTTCCGATAATCCGTACACAAACGGTTACCTCCATCCTTCTTGTCCACATACAAGACAAATGACCTCCATGGCGAAGCACTTGGTTGAATCAATCCTATCTCTAGCATAGCATCCAGTTGCTTCTTCAGCTCCACTAATTCAGATGGGTTCATACTATATGGTCTCTGGGCTATTGTTCCAGTTCTAGGGATTAGTTCAATGATAAACTCGATATCCCGATATGGTGGCATACCGGGAAAAACGTCTGGAAATATATCGAGGTATTCACAGACTACTTTGACTTGGTCAATGGTTGGTTGGGCTATACTCTTGTTGCACTTGAATTGACGGGGCAAGGTTTTAGATACATGTTCTACTGATATTCCAGTTGTACTGATCATGGTTATGGCTTTCTTGGCACAGTCGGTTAATCCATTATGTTTCGACATCCAATCCATGCCTAGTAATACTTCCAAACCTTTAGTTCTAAGTACTATTAGATTAGCATAAAAATCTATGCCATGGATTCAGATAGGGACGACCTTGCAAATTTGTCTAGCTTTGGAGGTTGAACCAAGTATTTGAACTATCATAACATGCTTCAATTTCGTTGGTTGAATCTTACTAGTGCATGAAAATTCTTCAGTAACAAATGAGTGCGATGCTTGTCAACACCCAGATTTTTAATCCCAGATGCCTGTTATGCCATACATCGCAATCCTAGGATTACCATTTTTGCGAGACATAACAGATTTGGATACCACAGTACATCATCCATTACAAACCATACATAAGGTCTTACACAAATAAGGATCTCATGATCCAGTTCTTAATACAAATCAAGCAGCGGAAATACGTAATAATAAAAGTAGCGTAGGCGAAGCTCCATCTTCGGGGTCACATGCAATGCTGACGATGGGAGATGATCCTAGTTATCGTAACCTTCCTGGGGTCCTTCGTCCTGGTACTCCTATTCATAGTCTGGCCACGGTAATAGCCAGGGACAAAGCCATGAGTACTCTTTAAGTACTCGCAAACTAATACTAACAAGTGAAGAGGGGTTTTTTGTAATAGGACACTAAGCTCTAGGGTTGTTTTGCAAAAAGCCAGATTTACCTCTACTAAGTTTAGAAGCAAGAACAACTAGTTGAAGTTTTATAACACCTAAGTGGGAACTTGTATTTCATATCACAACTCTGTTGTGGTCAAGTCAAAATCTCCATTCATTTCACAAGTCATTTTGAAAACATCTGACGGGGGAACAGTATGGCCACTCCAACTGTCCATAACCGCGGACGCGGCTATTCGAATAGTTTGACACTCTGCAGAGATTGTACACTTTCACCACAACATTCGATACATCCGTCAGGAACAAATCCTGAATTCGCCATACTCAGTATGCGGATAATCAATCCTAAACTTTCAATTACACGCCCTAGTATAGGCACCTCTCCTGTGAGTTTGGCCTCCCAACCATGACCAACTGTCATCTTGGGTACTGCACAGGTGGGCAATCTTCACAAGGTAGATTCAGCTCAGACCTTGGCTGTGAGGGAACCCATACTAAGGTATATAAGTTTCCAATCAAGCCCTACCCAAATTTCGGGTATTGCGGCTGTACGGGAAAATTGGAATGGTATCGCATCCAGACAACCATCAGTTTTATAAAGGGCTAAGGCTCATGCCTTAACATTTTCATCATCAAAATCATCTGGTGTTCGGAAACACATGTCAAAACATCTCAGTAGAATGACTCGTCATTCTAAGGTTTTCATAACCATTTTCCACCAAGTATTCCCATCTAAAGTTTATCAAGTTTTATGCTTAGCACTAGAATCTACAAGTGGGGGGGGGGGGGGGGGGCGGTGAGTACTAATGAGGGGTGGTAAACCAGTGTAGTTTAACTAGGTTCAATCTCATGCCTTAGGATGACATCGAGATTATCTAGCTTAGGCCAAATTTAATGCTCTTTATGCAACCTTCAATTATCTTTCTAGTATCTACAATTTACTCAAGTAAACTCTAAGTAATAGCTTTGATAAAGAAATAAAGTAGAAAGCTTGCAAGTAAAACTAGGAATGGGGTTATCAAGTGGGGATGATCACATATGATTAAGGCATATAGTTGGCATGGTAACAAGCAAGTACTAGCTTGCAGTGGTCAACTTGATTAGTAAGGCTTGCATCAGTATCAGTATAAGCTTGCCTTGTGCAGAGCAGTGGTTGAAGTTCTCCTCGGCTTCTTCTTCGTAGTATCCTCCTTCCTCGTCGTATCCTTGGTCGGTACTAGCGTCTATGAATAAATACGAGATACACAATCACCAAACAATGCTTAACTACTTTCAATCATCACACACAAGGGTTCTATAGATGATCTAGCATCATCACTAACATCACAAGAATAAAGCATTTGTCTTATTGGTTTTATTTTTAGAAAAGTAATTTCTACTCATTGAAAAACTACTTAAGATTTAATATTCTCCAACTCAAACATGGGATCATGTTGACACATGTCACCACCACATATTTTAGTACATGGGAATGTGATTTAAAGTGGTGTCACAATTTAATAAGGTTTAACCTTTTTATTTTAAATAATTAAAGTGGCTAGTAATGCCTATGTGGAATTCTTTTATTACTTGAACATTATTTCTGTAAGTAAACCCATATGTTTTTATATATTCTGAAAGGTATGATCAAATGTGATTTTTGAGAGTTGGAATCAACTCAAAATCTATTATGGTTGCAATTTGAAAAATGTTTGAATGCAGAAAAGATTCTGAATTGTTATTTTTACCAAGGTTGATCTATAGATCCAACTGATTTGAATCCAACGGGCTTGGATTAATAATTTCAATACCTTTCTAACAAAATTGGTTTGATTCAATTTGGTTCACTGAATCTAGCTGGGTTGATTTTTTAAACTGGGTACAGAACTAAGTTTGAATATAAATAGAAAAAGCTAAATTCAAACGAGTGGGCTGCGCGGGAAGGGTTATTGGGCCGGCCCAGTGTCACTCCGCAGCGCGGGGCGCAACTGACAGGGGGGTTCCACTAGTCAGTTGCTCATAACACGCGAAGCGGTACGGGGCGATCTCGGTCGCACGATCTGAGTCTAATCGAACAGCTACGGCTCATCGTCCACGTCGGGCAGCGCCGGCGAGATAGAACCCTAACGCGGTAGGTGGGGGTCGTGGGAGGCTCACCGGGGCTCAGGTAAGGGTCAGCGATGGTGGCAAACAATGAAGTCGATGACGGAGATTCTCCTGGCACCGGCAGCTCCTCCTGGGGTGGCTCCAATTGATGGCTTCCTTCTTCTCCAGCAGCGGTGGGCTCCGATGAAATTCTGGCGATGCGCTGCTCGCCTTGCTCCGGGAGTGAGGTGGGGTGGTTCCGGGTGAGAAGGGAGTGGAATGGTGTGAAGAATTTGAGCGGGGGAGGCCTCTATTTATAGTGGAGAGAGGGGACCGACGGGCGCGGGCTGAGCTCGTCGTGGTCGACGGCACAGAGGGCTATCGGCTTGGGCGACGGTAGGGGCGGTGCTGTGCTCCCTGGCGAAGCTCAACGGCGTGGTGGCGAGGCGTGGGGCGGTGCTGATCGGTCGGAACGCTTCGGCGCTCTGAGCGTGTCCGACGGAGGTTTTGATGGCGCACAACACGCGTGGTCCGCGCGGCGGCGAACGGGCGTGTCTGCGGGGTTGCTGGGGTGGTGGTGATCACGCGTGCACGCGGCGAAGGCAGCGAGCGTTCTATGGGCGTGTGTCTAGGGTGGCGCATGGGCGCGCTCTCGGCATGCTCGCAGAGAAGCAGGGCATGGCTTGTGCGTGTGGTCCAGTAGCTGGCATTGCTCGAGGCTATTACAGGGAGTGGCGGTGGGGTGTTGGCTAGCTCCCAGACAAGGTTGGCCAGGCTAGTGTTGCTCGTAGATTGCTATCGACCATGGGGTGGCAATGGTGCTCTCGGCCTGCTCACCATTGATGACAATGGCCAGCTTACAGTGGTGCTAGAGATTAGTTAAGGTTGCTAGACGATCTACTAAGGCTAGTTGTAACCAGAGAGGGAACACGTTAGGCCCAAAACACTGCTCAACATAGTGTTTTTGATTTTGTTGATTTGAATCTGCAACCTGTTTGATAAAATGGCCGCATGAACTTAAGTTTTAAATTTTCAAAAGATTTTTGGTGGGCGTGCTAAGCATGTGTTGAGGGTTCTGTGGATGCTTGGGTTTTGAAAATTGAGCTTGTTTGAGTGGTTTTTGAAATAGTGGGATCTTCCCATATGAAATAGATTAGTTTTAAACTGTCATTTAAACTAAGCATATAAATGTTTTTGGATGATCACAAAGTGGGCCTTGGTACCTTATTATGAGTACTATCAAGGGGTGCAAAGATCCATACATGTTTCTATTAAGTTCTGAAAGTTAGGGATAGCCAAAGTAGGCATGGGAGTTAAATTGGCAAAAGTGACCATTCACTTAATTTGTTTGTCTTTGGGAAAAGTTTGGGGATTGTTTAGATGATGTTTATTTCACCTAAGAATAATTTTACAAGCAAATAAACACAGAACCATGGCAATTCAAAAGAATCCAAATTGTAATACATACACATATGAATGCTTTCATATTTTTAATTGGAAAAGTTTTTGTTAACCCTAAATTTGATGATTAGAGTTCGATGATCCAAGTTTAATATTTTTGGGATGTTACAAACCTTCCCACCTTAAACAAAATCTCGTCCCGAGATTTGAAAAAGGACGAAAGAGATTACCTAGGATTTGAAGAGATCGGGAAACTCCGTTCTAATATGATCTTCGCGCTCCCAGGTAGCTTCCTCTTCTATGTGGTTACTCCACTGAATCTTGAGAAACTTCAGTCTTCTCTGGAACTTCGAGGCACTTGCGAAGTAATGAGATATGGAACACATTGTGCACGGCTGACATCTCTTCGGTTAGTTCCAATTGATACGACACTTCTCCTCGACGGTTCAGAATCTTGAAGGGGCCGATATATCTAGGGGATAACTTTCCTTTCAGCTGGAAACGCTGCATTCCATTCAATGGCGAAACTTTCAGATACACAAAATCTCCTATGTTGAAGGCGAGGTCTCGACGTCTCTTGTCGGCGTAACTCTTCTGTCTGGACTGGGAAGTCTTGAGGTGCTCACGGATCTTATGAACCTTCTCTTCTGCTTCTCGTAGGATATCGGGTCCAAAAATCTGACTCTCTCCTACTTCCGACCAGTTCAAAGGGGTGCGACACTTCCTTCCATACATGAATTCAAATGGGGCCATTTGCAAACTGGCTTGATAACTGTTGTTGTACGAAAATTCTGCAAACGGCAGATAGTCTTCCCACTTAGATCCATATTCTAACACACAGGCTCTCAGCATATCTTCGAGTATTTGATTTACTCGCTCTGTTTGTCCATCGGTCTGAGGGTGATAAGTTGTCCTGAAATCTAGTCGGGTTCCTAAACCTTCTTGGACTTTCTTCCAGAACCTCGAGGTAAACTGAGTTCCTCGATCCGATACGATGTTCTTAGGGACTCCATGCAAACTGACGATTCTAGTGATGTATAACTCCGCTAGCTTCATTTCCCCTACTAGAAGTAGGCAATCCGGTGATAAAGTCCATTCCAACAGAATCCCATTTCCATTCCGGAATCTGCAATGGTTGCAACAATCCAGCAGGTCTTTGATGTCCCGCCTTGACTCGCTGACATATATCACACTTGGCGATATAGCTTCCGATTTCTCTCTTCATCTTATGCCACCAAAATTGTTCCTTCAAATCTTGATACATCTTCGTTCCTCTGTGGTGAATAGAATAGAGGGTATCATGATCCTCCTTCAAAATAACTTCTTTCAACTCAAAATCTACTGGTACACAAAGGCGTCCTTTGCACCACAGAACTCCTTCTTCGTCTTCGGTGAACCCGGGTACTCACTACTAGGAAACAGGCTGTTAGTGGCGCATCCGAAATGCCCATCCGTGGCGCACTAGCAGTGCGCCACGGGCCTTGCTCTACGGCTATCTCTCAGCCGTGGCGCACTGCCTAGTGCGCCACGGTTGTGTAGAGATAGGCGTAGCGCACCTCCTAGTGCACCACAGAAGTTTGGGATGGTGCGCTACCCCTGGGATCTTCTGTGGCGCACTACCTAGTGCGCCACTAAACTTCCATAGTGCGCTTTAGGTGTAGTGCGCCACAGAAGGTAGACCATGTGCGCCACAGATGTATTTTTTGTTTTTTTTTAATTTCCCAGCCATATTATATGCAATACAGATTATATACAATATTACAGCAGATATACACACACAGATACAAGATATACAATTATATATATAAATACTCAATATGAAAAACAAGATTGAAACAAATACATATAGATAAGTCTCATACATGAATACATAGTCTAAGTTACATTGTTTCAATCATGTTATAAAGTAGTAGTTGGTGACATGCGAATACATGTGTCCATCGAACAAGTTAGAGCTCGGAAGCTCGCCTAGACATCTAAACTAGCTAGCTAGACACAAACGCGGGAGAAATAACCAAAGAAGATAAGCATGATCACCGCCGCGACGAAGGTGTAGGTCTTCATCCGGTTCCTTGTCCTAACTCCCGCTAGATAGCGCGTGTATCTAGCTTCCGCCTCCGCCATAGTGTTGTACCCTTTGTAGCTATTGCCGCTGAAATGGTGCACCTGTCTCCGGCAGTCTTCCCAATCATCGTAGACTCCGGGAACCCGTCCCTTGTACACGACGTACCACGTCATCTATAAGTTGACAATAATAATTAACCGATTATTGAAAAAAACATATATAATTAAAGTCGC
The DNA here is from genome assembly GCA_916181665.1 of Avena sativa. Lineage (NCBI taxonomy): Eukaryota > Viridiplantae > Streptophyta > Magnoliopsida > Poales > Poaceae > Avena > Avena sativa. The sequence goes on along the minus strand of OV702285.1, from coordinate 346,224,268 downwards.
ATATGAAGATACACTTATATAAAGTACTCCTAAATCAAAAAGACCAAACTCAAAAAGCATGCCTCATATATAACTAGGTTGTTCGACACAGGAATATGCTACGATGGAACTGTCCGCCAAGTAGGATGCACAACACCTGGACCTATGCATAGCACAAGGCGGACAATCCCATCGCAGCACATTCACATATAGTGTGCCACGACATTTCAATCATCGGCATTATTCTCGAAAAAGACCAAAGTAACTCAAAAAGCATGCCTCATATATAACTAGGTTGTTCGACACAGGAATATGCTACAATGGAATTGTTCGCCAAGTAGGATGCACAACACCTGGACCTGTGCATAGCACAAGGCGAACAATCCCATCGCAGCACATTCACATATAGTGTGCCACGACATTTCAATCATCGGCATTATTCTCGAAAAAGACCAAAGTAACTCAAAAAGCATGCCTCATATATATACATAGGTCGTTGGACACAGGAATATGCTACGATGGAACCGTACGCCAAGTAGGATGCACAACACCTGGACTTGTGCATAGCACAAGGCGTACAATCCCATCGTAGCACATTCACATATATAGTGTGCCACGACATTTCAATCATCGGCATTATTCTCGAAAAAGACCAAAGTAGCTCGAAAATAATGCCTCATATATAACTAGCTAGGTCGTTGGACACAGGAATATGCTATGACGGAACGGTTAGCCAAGTAGGATGCACAATTCCTGGACTTGTGCATATCACAAGGCTAACTATCCCGTCATAGCACATTCACATATATATTGTGCCACGACATTTCAATCATCAGCATATTCTCGAAAAAGACAAAAATAACTCGAAAAGAATGCCTCATATATATACATAGGTCCTTGGACACAGGAATATGCTACGATGGAACGGTGAGCCAAGTAGGATGCACAAGACCTGGACTTGTGCATATCACAAGGCTCACAGTCCCATCGTAGCACATTCACATATATAGTGTGCCACGACATTTCAATCATCGGCATTATTCTCGAAAAAAGAGTAAGGAAAAAAAGAAGGACCAAATTGAGCAAAGGACCAAAGAGTAAGCAAAAAAACCAAGCATTGATTGATATATAATAATAAGCAAAATAAGTTCACTTGTCGTCCACACACACACACAAAGGTCATCTATAGTTTGTAATTACAACTAGGCCAACATCAAGCCTTCTGGCTCGGCTTAGGGAACGGGAGGACGCCCTGTCTCGTCATGAACTTCCTATAGTCACCCTGCATCTCTAGGCGATCTTCTATGTCACGGTTATTCGGGATATTTCCTCCGTAGAAGATCCCCCCCGAAGTCATGACATCACGAAAGATGATTGCCCCAAACTGCTGCTGGATGCGATACATCTCTTGTCTAATATCCGAATCATTGATCTTGGCCTTTGCTTCGGCCCACTGTTTGAGATGATCTGGCAGCGTAGAATTTTGCTGGTCAAGTAGGAACGCCCTCATGTGATGGAGTGCGTAGTAGGATTCCTTCTTACTGTTTTCGGGCTGCTTCACGCAGGGGAACTCTGTTACGTGGTTGAAGACGTGCCTGCCGAACTTGACCTTCATACGCACGAAGGTGGTGCCTTCCGTCAAGGCAAAGCCAGTGAGAGCATCATCCAGAACTTCCTTGATCTTGTCGTAGTTTTTCTTCTTTTCTAGACTCCCCGAGTCAAAATACGTGGCGTGGGAATGCTTCGGCGATAAGGAGATGAGCGTGCAGTGTTCATCTCTGCGCAAAAAATTCAAATGGAATGTGTTGGAAAAAGAATGATGATGATCTAATAAAGCCAATCGACGGTGGCGAGTGAATAACGACTTACTCGGGAAAGTAAGGCACGAGAATGTATTCCTTTGTCTTGTTCGCCACGAGGATTCTTTTTAGGTATGAGGCCACGATACGTCGTTCGGCGGGGGAACCCAAGCAGCCGTCACGCATGTAGTAGGGGTCCACTATAGCGATGCCCGGTGTGTTCTCTCCAATGATCTTCATGGCCAGGCTGAGAGAAAACAGACGGACCATGGTATAGTGCAGCGGGTATAGGTGGAACATATTGAAGATGTCGTCGAACCGCAGGAAGAACAGATCCGCAGGGGCATTGTCGACGAATCCCAAGCCTGGTGGCACCTTAACCACGAATACCGGGTGCGAGGGATCTTTCTCCGATAGAAGGCGTCTCTCTATCGTCAGCACGCCGTCATGCACACTCTGTAGTTCCGAACTGGCGAGCTTCCGCAAATTCTTAGGTAGCATGGGCTCACCCGCCACATGAATCCTCCACATAATTCCCTCGGGTCTTGGTGGCCCATCCCGAAACCTGATCGGATTCGCAGTTGTTGACGCCACCGGCTGGCTCGAGCTGCTAGATTTTCTTTTCCTGCCCTTTTTTTCCTTTTGGAGAGCGGGCAGGCACCGCAATCTGAGCACCGGCCGCCCTATGTAGTGTGTTAGGGCTTAGAATAAAGGGCCGGTTGGTTGTATCAGCTGGCTCTGTAAAGGCGCAAGCTGGAGGCGTCTCCTGAGAACCAAACAGACGCTTGGTGATAGTGGCTTTCTTTGTGGGGCCACCAGCGAGGTCTTCTTCGTTGCCAAACTGAGTGCTGAAGAAGTGATCATTCCAGTCTTCGTCGTCCTCGGCCGGATCCTGTGCCATGTGCATATCATCAACATGATCATCCGACCCACCGCGTGGAGGTGACGGCGAGGGCGGTAAGGGGGCACGACAGGCGGTGCTGTTGTCTGTGGCGTGATGGCCCCCGCCGTCCCCAAACGGATCATGCTCTTTGGCCATAGCAAGAATAAGCCGAAGCAATTTCTGAGGACAGACGGCTCTTCTTCATCCGCTTCTGGGGGTTGAATGGGAGGTTCCAGGTCGTCGCAGCCCCTTAGCACCCGACTAGTTTTAACCCTATGCACGCTATCTGGCATCGGCTTTGAGTGCATCGTTCTTCTTGAACTTTTTTCCCTTCCGACGACCTTGTGTCGTCTCCGACTCATGATCATCGTCATCTTCCTGATCATCAGGAGTAGTGCGTCCTCCGTGAAGCTCCTTCCGGATACCCAAGCATATCAGGTCGTGCCTTGCTTTCGGACCATCTTTCGTCCTATCTGGCATGTTGATTATGGTGGCGACCAGACTCTCGCACACGTTTTTCGTGATATGCATGATGTCGAGGCTATGAGGCGTGCGGAGAAACTTCCAGTATGGCAACTCCTAGAAAACAGACCTTGTTTTCCATACCTTCATCAGCGGCTTGTCTTGTTGCTGCCTCTTTCGCTTCTTTCCAGGCTTAGGACAATCTTTCCAGTTTTTCAGCAACTCTTCCACTTCTTCGCTGCTCCTATGCTCTGGGATTCCTCGGGTCTCTGATTTGCCATCGAATAGGTCTCCACATTTTCTCCATGGATCATTCTTGCCGAGCCACCTCCGGTGCGCCATGAACACGGTTTTCGATGACCCTGGATCTTTCTCTAGTTGGAGATAGCTTGTGTTATCCATGCACCTAACGCATGCGTAGAATCCTTGGATAACCTGCCCCGAGATATACCCGCAACCTGTATAGTCTTGCACCATAGTGATCAATGCGACTCTCATAGTGAAATAATCTTGTGCGACAGCGTCGTAAGTATTGGCTCCAGATTCCCATAACGTGGCTAGCTCCTCTTTCAACAGCCCGAGATACAGATTGATGTCGGTACCAGGTTGTTTCGGCCCTTGAATTAGCATACTCATTTGTATGTACTTCTTCTTCATGCACAACCATGGAGGGAGGTTGTACATCCATACAAACACGGGCCAAGTGCTGTGCGTGCTGCTCTGGCTACCGAACGGATTGAGTCCATCGGTGCTCGCACCAAGCCTGATGTTCCTCGAATCTCCACCGAATTCTAGGAATTCGAGGTCCAATGCTTTCCACTGGCTAGCATCTGAAGGGTGCGTCAGCAGCTCATCCTTTTCGGGGTCATCATCATCTCCTGGCTTCTTTCTTTCCGCATGCCATCGCATGAGCTTCGCTTCCTTAGGGTCCGCGAAATAGCGCTGCAGACGAGGAGTGATAGGAAAGTACCATACCACTTTTCGAGGTGCTTTCTTCCCTTTCTTGTATCGACTCACGCCGCACACCGGACATGTGGTTTTCTCCGCGTCCTCGCCCCGATAAATGATGCAATCGTTGATGCATACGTGATATCTAACGTGCGGTAGATCGAGAGGACAGACGATTTTCTTGGCATCCTCGATACTAGTTGGACATGTGTTCCCCTCCGGGAGACGATCGTGCCAGAATGCCATCATATCGTCGAAGCTTGCGTCGCTCAATTTGTGCTTTGCCTTCATCTCCATAGCCTTGAGCGTTACATTCAACCGGGTATCATCGGGCCTGCATCCTTCATACAGTGGAGTAACCGCGTCTTTCTCAAGTTGTGCAAGCTTGGCTTTCTCTCTAGCGGCAGCCTTGGCGTTACTCGTCTGCTTGAGAAGCAGCTCTTGCACATAAGGGTCCCGCACCCAGCCTGACGTTGTTCCATCGTCGTCTGCTCCTCTGGCATCTAGATCATCATCATCCCGGTCTGCTTCCGCACCTTCACCATCTCCAGGAGACTCTTCATCATCTCGCCCGTTCTCGCCGTGATGATGATCATCGTCATGTTGGCCACCTTCACCGTCTCCATCATCTACGTCATCGCTTATCCAACGAGTGTATCCATCCATGAAACCATGGCGGAGCAGGTGCGCCTGCAGATTTCCAGAATCTGGGTCGATCACCCAGTTGAGTTTGCATCTTCTGCACGGACATCTTTTATCTGTCTTGTTATTTCGTATCATGTTGGCCGTCGCACATTTCAAAAATCTAGCCACAATGCCTTCGCTCATTATGCGGACCATTTTTGCCTGCACGGTGTACACGGTACAATTTTGAAGTCTATTAGAACCACATAATGAATGCATGCATGCAATGGTCGATAGAAAATTTCGGCATGACCTATCCTAAAATTAGGACCTTTGCGAAATGCCAAAGTCTTGCCAAAATGGAAATGAATCAACATTTTTGCAAAACAAATGGCAACTTGTTCACATACAAACAAAAGAGAGAGAGATCGAGACCGATCCATACACACATGAACATATCATTATCCTCTCCATACGCACATGCATGAGCATCATCGATACTCTCCATATACACACACACATATGACCATCCTCTCCACATACACACATCATGAGCATCGATCATCTACATACATATGAGCACATCATCCATATACACATGAACACATCCTTACATGGACAACTTACCGAGATGAGAGACCGATCGCGAGAAAAGATGGAAAGGAGAGGTGCGCGCGTCGACCAGAGAAGGAGATGAGAGACCGGAGACCTCCTCTATTACTTATGTAACATCCAAAGCAAGTTTTACATGCTAAAAATGGTGAATGGGTGGAGAAATTGAGGTGGGAAGGAGAAGATCCCGACTAGATCTAAGGAGGAAGAAGAAGGGGAAAGTGAAGTGTGGGGTGGTGGATGTGTGGTCACACATGTGCACATAAAGTGCTGTCCTAAAAAAATCGACACATCCGTGGCGCACACGGCCCTAGTGCGCCACAGGGAGTAGACACAACTGTGGCGCACTAGGCCATGTGCGCCACAGATGTTCCTACTCCCAGTGGCGCACTAGGCCGAGTGCCCCACAGAAGTTTGTGGCCGTTTCACAGCAGAGGGGGGCGTGCGCTTAGGCGTAGCGCACCCCCCATGTGCGCCACAGATGAGACTAACAACCGTGGCGCACATGACCCTAGTGCGCTACAGATGTTTGGCGTGCGGCCAACAGGCCCCTGGCCCACACACATCTGTGGCGCACTATAGTCATGTGCGCCACGGTTATTCTAGTTACTAGTAGGGCACCGCCCACAGGTGAGCCACGCCTGTTTTAGCCGTGGGGCACTTCAACCATGTGAGCCACGGATGTGCTGATTACCTATAGCCGTTTTCCTAGTAGTGTACTTTGCCTGTACCGACACGACGCTTGATTCCGTCGATACTAGCATTTCCTTTCTGCGCCTCTTTGATATGGATGATCAAAGTGGGTTGAAGTTCTATGCTAGCCAAAAATCCTTCACTCACTAATTCCATTCGGAAATCTTCCATCTCTTTGTGCAAGCTTGGTTGCTCCTTCAAAATCATGGAGTTCAAGCGGCACGGCAATCTGCTAAGGGCATCTGCTACCACATTGGCTTTACCAGGGTGATAGTGAATGTCCAGGTCGTAATCCTTGATTAGCTCAATCCATCTTCTCTGCCTCATATTCAGCTCCTTCTTAGTGAATATATACTTCAGGCTCTTATGATCCGAATAAATTTCACAACGATTTCCCATCAGGTAATGCCTCCATGTCTTCAGGGCTAGAACTACGGATGCGAGTTCGAGGTCATGGGTTGGGTAATTTTGCTCATGTTGTTTCAGTTGTCGAGACAGATAAGATATAACTTTGCCTTCTTGCATTAGAACACATCCGAGACCGATCTTGGATGCATCACAATACACGTCAAAGGGCTTCGTGATATCTGGCATGATTAAGATTGGGGCTGAAATCAATCTCCTCTTGAGTTCTTGAAAACTCGCTTCACACTTGTCTGTCCATTCAAACTTCTTCTCCTTCTTCAGCAATTGGGTCATGGGTCTGGCGATACTCGAGAATCCTTCTACGAACTTGCAGTAATATCCCGACAATCCGAGAAATGCACGAACTTGGGTTTGAGTGGTTGGGGCTTGCCAATCTTCGACATCTTTCACTTTTGCAGGGTCAACGGCAATTCCTCCGGCTGATATAATATGACCGAGGAATCCTACTTCTTGTAACCAGAATTCACATTTGCTAAACTTGGTATACAACTGATGCTCTCTAAGGGTTCCAAGAATGGTCCTTAGGTGTAGCTCATGTTCTTCTTCTGATTTGGAATAAATTAGAATGTCATCGATGAAAAAACGACAAACTTATCCAAGAAGTCCATAAAAATCTTATTCATGAGATTCATGAAATAAGCGGGGGCATTGGTTAATCCAAAAAACATGACAGTATACTCGTATAATCCATATCTGGTGGTAAAGGCAGTCTTTGGAATATCCTCTGCACGAATCTTGAGTTGATGATAGCCTGTTCTAAGATCAATCTTAGAAAACACTTTGGCACCGGTCAACAGATCAAACAAATCTTCTATCTTGGGAAATAGGTATTTGTTCTTGATAGTGACATCATTCAACCTCCGATAATCCATACACAAACGGTTACCTCCATCCTTCTTGTCCACAAATAATACAGGTGATCTCCATGGTGACGCATTTGGTTGAATCAATCCAATTTCCAGCATGGCATCCAGTTGCTTCTTCAGTTCTGCTAGTTCAGACGGGTTCATACTATATGGTCTCTGGGCTATGGGTCCTGTTCCGGGGATTAGCTCAATGATAAACTCGATATCCCGATCTGCGGACATACCGGGCAAAACATCTGGAAATACATCGGGGTATTCACAGACTATCCGGACTTGGTAAATGGTAGGTTGGGCTATACTCTTGTTGCACTTGAATTGACGAGTTAAGGTTTCAGATACATGCTCGACTGATATTCCGGATGTACTGGTCATGGTTATGGCTTTCTTGGCACAGTCAATTAATCCTTTATGTTTGGACATCCAATCAATTCCTAGTACTACTTCCAAACCTTTAGTTCCGAGTACTATCAGATTAGCATAAAAATCTATACCATGGATATGGATAGGGACGGCTTTGCAAATTTGCCTACTTTGGTGGTTGAACCGGGGATTTGAACAATCATAACATGCTTCAGTTTTGCTGGTTGAATCTTACTAGTGCATGCAAATTCTTCGGTGACAAATGAGTGTGATGCACCAGAATCAAACAACACTCGAGCGAGTACTGAATTAACATAAAACATACCCAGCACGACGTCTGGCGCTTCCTGGGCTTCTTCAGCATGCATGAGAAAAAGACGGCCGTTGTGGTTGAGTGAATTCCCTGGGGAAAACCTTCTTCCTGGCTGAACACAACGCTGCTGCTGAGCTGGGGCATTTGCATTGGGGGCTGCGGCATTCTTCTTGGGGCACTCATTGGAGTAGTGACCCTTATTTCCACAGTCATAACAAGTCACTTGCGACTTTTCCTTTGCTGCAACAGGCACAACATTGCTTCCAATCCTCGGGGCAGTGTTGGTGTTGGCGGTAGCATTTTTATTGTTGAACTTGGGTGGGGCACGGTTGAAATTGTTAGAGTTGTCAGGGTTGTTGTGATTTCCTCTGGGCCTTGGCAATCCACGGTTGGGATTGGTCGGACGGTTCATCGGGGGTCTGTTGGTTCTCGGGGCAAATCCTGGAGATGGGTTAGGGCGATACTTTGGGGTCTAATGGGTTCCTGGCTGATGCATCATGCGACGCTTGCGGTTCTCATTGGCTTGGTTGATCTTTCCTTCCATCTGGATGGCAGAGTCGACAAGGGCTTCAATATCAGCAAAGGGGATATTAACCAACACAGTCTGCATCTCATCATGCAAACCATTCAAGAATCTCTCTTTCTTCTTGGCTTCGGTGTCGATCTCATCCGGGGAATACCTAGCTAATGACAAGAATTTGTCGTGGTATTCCACTACGGTCATCCGTCCTTGCTTCAGTTCTCTGAACTCATCTCTCATTCTCTTGATCAAACCCGGTGGCACATGGGTTCTGCTGAACTTGACCTTGAATTCCTTCGAGGTCATCATCTGTCCTCCGGTCATTGCACGAACGCTGTTCCACCACGCTCTTGCATCTCCGGCTAGATAGTGGGTGGCGAACATAACTTTCTCGTTGGCTTCCACTCCGGCGACTTCTAGGTTGTTTTCCATGGTTTGCAGTCAATCATCGGCGTCTAAGGGCTCTTCCGACTTAGTGAAAACAGGTGGGCTGGTATTCTGGAAATTCTTGAGCTTAGATCCATGGTTGTCCTGATTTCCTTGGCCTTGATTGTTGTGGGCTAGCTGAGCTATCTGATGAAGGGTGGCTAGGTTGGCTTGACGTTCAACTCTTTTAGCTTCACGGTCAGAAACCAACATTTGCAGGATTTGCAACATCAGTTCCGGGGATGAACCACTTCCTCCGCGTGGCATCTGAAGATTGAGATAGATCATGAGAAAAGAGGGTAATTTCTAAGGTTCAGGGACTTTGAAAAGTTTTTAAAGTTTGAATCAGATTTTCTAGCAACTTGCTTTTCATTCATTCATTCATAGCACACGATACAACACACACCACAACAAAGGTAAATAGATGGTTTTAAGAACCATTCTGGAAACTACGATACAGTGGGACCGAATACAACTCACTACGCTAGTGCTCAAGTGCTACTACTCCTTGGAGTTGGTGTAGTCGTCATCCTCATCATCCTCATCGTCATCGATGAAGGCGAAATCATCCTCATCGGTGAAGAAGTCCATAGCCTGATCCTCCATAAAATCATCATCATCACTGAGATAGGAGTAGTCTCCACGAAGATCCTCTCCGGCATTCTCCCTTTCCTCCAACTGTATGTCTCTCTCGTGGATGGTCTCCTCCAAATATGAGATATGGTGGCGAAGACGGGCAATGATGCGCTCCTTCTTGTCGAGCTGATGGCGGCAAGACTTGCGATCCTTTGCTAGCATGGTGATGGTCTGATCCTTCGTCTTGATGATGGCGGACTTGTGGTTGGAGTAGTCATGGCAATTGTACATCATGAAGCTAAGGTGGTCCAACTGAGTCTTCAACTCGTGGTGGTATGGGGCTTCCAGTGGCTGTCCCATAGCATCACGCCTTGGACAATACTCAAAGCAGGTACCTTTGATCTAGTTGATACTCTGCCCACACAGACGGGCAAGAGCTTCCTGCATGGCCCTGGTAAGTCCATCTAGCCAGTTGTTTTCTCGCAAGGTGAACTGAATTCCCTCGACAGTGGGAGGTTCAATCTTTCCTCGGAGACTTGCAACAATTAGCCACTCCAGATCTTCTCCTCCTTGATCATTGAGCTGAGCTCTGAAGAACTCGGGGTGCAGACGCTCCAGAAGTTCCGAAAGCTGGTCCAAATCCCGCTCAAAGAAAAGGTCTCCTCCATTCCCCAACTGATAAAACTTGCTGTACTTCACGTCCATCAATAAGAATATAGGATGAGTAAGTTAGTAGAGTGATCAAGTGTGTCGAATTTTAGATATTTTGCAAGAGTTTTTGGAGGATCATGAATTTTTATGGAAGAAACACGGTGATAAGAATGGGAATAAGTTTTCATAACTATTTGCATCCTTTGGTTTTGAAACTAAGTTTTTGATTCAAACGTCCAGTCTAACTAGGGTCTCCTATGGTCAGGATGGATCTGATACCAACTTGTCAACACCCGAATTTTTAATCCCAGATGCCTGTTATGCCATACATCGCAATCCCAGGATTACCATTTTTGCGAGACATAACAGATTTGGATACCACAGTACATCATCCATTACAAACCATACATAAGGTCTTACACAAATAAGGATCTCATGATCCAGGTCTTAATACAACTCAAGCAGCGGAAATACGTAATAATAAAAGTAGCGTAGGCGAAGCTCCATCTTCAGGGTCACATGCAATGCTGGCGATGGGAGATGATCCTAGTTATCGTAACCTTCCTGGGATCCTTCGTCCTGGTACTCCTCTTCATAGTATGGCCACGGGAATAGCCAGGGACAAAGCCATGAGTACTCTTTAAGTACTCACAAACTAATACTAACAAGTGAAGGGGGTTTTTGTAATAGGATACTAAGCTCTAGGGTTGTTTTGCAAAAAAGCCAGATTTACCTCTAATGAGTTCAGAAGCAAAGAAAGCTAGTTGAAAGTTTTATAACACCGAAGTGGGAACTTGTATTTCATATCACAACTCTGTTGTGGTCAAGTCAAAATCTCAATTCATTTCACAAGTCATTTTAAAAACATCTGATGACGGAACAGTATGGCCACTCCAATTGTCCATAACCGCGGACGCGGCTATTCGAATAGTTTGACAGTCTGCAGAGATTGTACACTTTCACCACAACATTCGATACATCCGTCAGGAACAAATCCTGAATTCACCATACTCAGTATGCGGATAATCAATCCTAACCTTTCAATTACACGCCCTAGTATAGGCACCTCTCCTGTGAGTTTGGCCTCCCAACCATGACCAACTGTCATCTTGAGTACTGCACATGTGGACAATCTTCACAATGTAGCCTCAGCTTAGACCTTGGCCACAAGGGAACCCATAGTAAGGTATATAAGTTTCCAGTCAAGCCCTACCCAAATTTCGGGTATTATGGCTGTACGGTAAAATTGGAATGGTATCGCATCCAGACAACCATCAGTTTTATAAAGGGCTAAGGCTCATGCCTTAACATTTTCATCATCAAAATCATCTTGTGTTCGGATACACATGTCAAAACATCTCAGTAGAATGACTCATCATTCTAAGGTTTTCATAACCATTTCCACCAAGTATTCCCATCTAAAGTTGATCAAGTTTTATGCTTAGCACTATCATCTACATGTGGTGGTATAAACACTAATGAGGGTTGGTAAACATGTGTGAATGATCTAAGTTCAATCTCATGCCTCAAGATGACATCAAGATTATCTAACTTAGGCCAAGTTTTATGCTCTTTATGCTACCTTTAAATATCTTTCTAAAATCTACAAGTCACTAAGTAACTCTAATAGAAAGCTTTGATAAAGAAATAAAATAACTAAGCTTGCAAATAAAACTAGGATTGGGTATCAATTGGTGTAAGCTTGAAAGTAAAACTTCCATGGTTTAGCTTAGCTTGCTAAGATATTTGTATAAGCTTGCAAAGTTGCAAGTGTTAGCTTGCCTTGTTCAGATCAGTGGTTGACATTCTCCTCGGCTTCTTCCTCTTAGTATTCTCCTTCCTCCTCGTATCCTTGGTCGGTAATAGTGTCTATAAATAAATATGAGGTACACAATCACCAAACAATACTTAACTACTTTTATTTATAACACCAAGGTTTTCACTAGATGATCTAGCATCATCACTATTATCACAAAGATTAAAGCACTTGTCTTATTTATTTTATTTTAGAAAAGTAATTTCTACTCATTGAAAAACTACTTAAGATTTAATATTCTCCAACTAAAACATGGGATCATGTTGACACATGTCATCACCACATATTTTAGTACTTGGGAATGCGATTTAAACTGGTGTCACAATTTAATAAGGTTTAACCTTTTTATTTTTAATTAAATAAAGTGACTAGAATTGCCTTTGAGGCATTATTTTATTACTTATCCATTATTTATGCAAGTAAACCTAGATATTTTTATATATTGAGAAAGATCTTGTTAAATGTGATTTTTGAGGGTTTGAATCAACTCAAAAGCTTTTCTGGTTAAATTTTGAAAAATGTTTGAATGCAGAAAAGCTTCTGCCTTGTTATTTTTACTATAGGTCATCTACAATTCTAAATGGTTTGAATCCAACGGTCTTGGATTAAGAATTCCAGTACCTTTCTAACAAAATTAGTTTCATGCAATTTGGTTTAGTGAATCGACCTGGGTTGATTTTTGAATCTAGGTACAGAACTAAGTTTGAAACTAAATGGAAAAACCTAAATTCAAACTACTGGGTTGCGCAGGAAGTTAACTGGGCTGGCCCACGACGTATAGTGCGCGCGGGTGAGTTTAAGTGGCTTTCCCTACCAGTCCGCGAGATAGGAGGTGTGAAGCGGTACGGGGCAATCTAAACCACACGATCAACATCTAATTGTTCGGCTATGACTTATCGTCTCTGTCGGGCAACTCCAGCGAGACAGAACCCTAGCGCGGCTAGTGGGGGTCGTGTGAGGCTCACCGGGGCTTAGGCGAGGGTCATTGATGGGAGCGAACGACGAAGTCGACGACGGCGAACCTCCTGGTACCGGTGGCTTCTCCTGGGGCGGCTCCAATCGTTGGCCCCTCTTCTCCTCCTCTGCGACAGACTCTGGCAAAATTCGGCGACCTGCTGCTCGCCTTGCTCTGGGAATGAGGTGGGGTGGTTCTGAGAGAGAGGGGAGTGTGTTGGTGTGAATAAATCGAATGGAGTTGGCCTCTATTTATAGTGCCAAGAGGGGACCGAAGGTCGCGGGTGGAGCTCGTCGTGGTCATCGTCACAGTGGGCTAATCGCATGGGCGACGGTAGGGTGCGGTGCTATGCTCCCTGGCGTGGGGCAGTGCAATGCGGTCGGACCGTTGTGGTGCTCTGGACGGGTCGTTCGGGATGTTTAATGGTGCACGGGCTCTCCTGGTCGCGCAGCGAGGAACGGGCATGTCTTGGCGGTTCCTGGGAAGGTGGTGGTCATGCACGCAAGAGGCGAGGGCGGCGCGCGGTCTATGCTCGCGTGTCGGGTGCGGCGCTCTGGCGCGCTCTCGGCATGCTCGCAGAGACGCTGGGCACGCTTTGGCTGAGTGGTCCAAGGGCTGGCTGCGCTTTGGCGTTGGATAGGGGGTGGCGGTGGACGGCGGTCAGTGTCCCAGAAAAGGTTGGCAAGGCTAGAGCTTCTCCTAGCTAGCTATCGACAATGGGGTGGCAAGTTGAGCTCGGGCATGCTCACCATTGATGACCTTGCCCAGTTTACAGTGAGCTAAAGATTGTTAAATGAGCTAGATGATCTACTGAGGGTGTGCTATGAGGTAGAGAGGGAACAAGTTAGGCCCAAACACTGCTCACTATAGTTTTATGTGTTTCGTTTGATTTGTGTTTGCAAGGTGTTTGATGAAATGGCTGAAAGAGATTTAAATTTGAATTTTTGGTTCAAACTTTGTGGGTGTACTTGTCACATACTAGGTAGTCTCTGGTTAGTTGGAAAGGTCAAGGTTCACTAGTTTGGTTGGTTTTTGAGAATTGGTGATCTTCACATATGTTAAAGATTCAATTTTGAATTGCCATTTGAATCAAGTTGCCAAATGTTTCTGTAAGTTTGAAAGGTAGGATTTGGTTCACTTTTACTTGGTCTAGCAAGGGGTGAAAAGAAATGGGAATGTTTCTGTTTGAAATCTTGGACTAGAAACACTCAAAGTGGCCTAGTGAGCAAGATTGGCAAAAATGACCATTTGCTTATTTTGTTATTTTGTTTTGAATTTCTCGTGATTTGTTTCTGCTTGGATTTGATTTAGATGATGTTGTTTTCATCTTTAAACCATTCCTTGCTATTCACAACAATCACACAAGTCCATTCATGCATTTATACATTTATCACATACACACATGCATTCATATGATTTAATTAACAAAAGTTTTTGTTAACCATAATTTTGGTGATTGGAATTTGATAATCTTGATCAATATTTTTGGGATGTTACAAAGGGGATGCCAAAACCTAATGACGAATTAATCCTTCGGTGGTGGTGGTGTTCCCTTGTTATCGCCAGACTTCCAAGGTAAAGGCTCCCCATCCACAAAGGATGTCTTGGTTTCCACAATCCTGAAACTAGGAGCAGATCTGATGCGTTTAAACCTAGCCTCATACTCATAGTTTTGATTTTGCATGTCGTAGAGCTGTGCTTGTAATTGGTTGGTGGTCTGATGGAGCGAGAGGATATCATCCCGAAGCTTGACAGTCTCCTTGTACTCAGTGATGAGTTCTGAACTCATCTTATGGATGACGTCCACTTCAAGCTCCGCCATCTTCTTGTACCTAAAAACTTCTTGCTCCAATGCTTCCATCCTATCCCCGGACCGCCTTGTCCTTTAGGGACCTGAACCACCTTTATCTATACCTTCCCATTGTTGAGTAACAACTCCTTGGGGTGAACCTTCAACTCATACATGTACGGGTTGATGACGTCCACGGAGGAATCCTCCATGGGTTATCCAGAAGAAGACATTGTGGCTCCAAAACTGAGAATCTGCCTGACAGAAACAGATTGAAATGAAAACAACACGAGAACTAGATATACGAACCTCGGGGGATCCGGGTGATTATATATTATGGAGTTTTACGACATAAGGAATGTATTGCGCGAAAAAGGTACGGAGACGAACTCTGGGGTGATCACACCCCCTGGTGGCACGGCCAGGGAGGGCCCACGCCACTAGGAGGTGTTGCCCACCCGGGCTCCGTTTCCTCCTCTTTTTCATCTCGTAACCTTCTGTAACATCCTAAATTTCATCAAATTTAAAATCATGTTATTGCATTCATATCATCATGGCATGTCTACTTTGCATAAAAAATTTCAAAGCTTAAACCCTAATAAAACCATATTTAAACCCCTTTTATATTATATGTATGGGGCATGGTTTTTTTTTATTTTGTGACCCAAAAATGTTTTGGAGTGTATAGATGTGTTTGACACACTTTTTGTCACTAGGATCACCACACAAATTATTGGTGAAAGTTTGAATTGAATTACATTTGAATAGGTCATTCAAATCTTATTTAGAAAATCAAAATAGAAAAGAAAAAGGCAAAGAGAAAAAAAAAGAGGCAGCAACCCTTTTGGCCAAGGCCCAGATGCAGCCCATATCCCACCCGGGAACCACCCCCCTATCCCCTGTATTTCTCACCTGCGCGCGCATCCCGCTCACTAACAGCTTGGCCCCGCTGTCACCTCACATCGGCGTCTTCAATCATGCGCCAAAGACCACGCCACTGCCGTTTCCTCCCCTCTTCACTACTGGAATTGAAATTCGTTAATTGCCATTGATTAAAAGCGAGATTTCCTCCCCCGCTCTGGCTACATAATCCCCGCCCCCTCCACAGCATTTCCCCTCACATAGCCAGCTCTAAGCGCTGCCAGGCTACACGAATTTCCCCTTGCACCACCGCAGTACCGAGGAGCTCAGGCGCGCTATCGTGGTGAGTTCCGTGCTCCCCTTAGTCTCTGGTTCATGCAATTGTGTTCGACGTGTCCTTGCGCATCTCCTGATAGTTGCGACTTGTCTCCTTTTTCACCAGAGCGTCGTCTTCGTCTTCGACCGTGAGCATCTGACGCGCAGCCAAACTCCGGCGAGCCATTCCGTGAGCACCGTGTTGCCCTCTGCCCCTGATTCAAACGAACGTGTTCCCCTTTTTCTTGCGCATATTATAATGCCTGTATCTTGTCCAATTGCACCCCAGGTTGTCGCCCTCATCGTCCTATGCAAGCGCCCAAAGCCAGCTCAACTCCGACGAGCGATAGCCGCCGCGTCCGTGCACCCCCACCCCAACCGCGACCATGTTGAGCATTGCCTCGTCTATGCGATCGTGGTAAGACCAAGCACCCCTCCCCTATCCCCTATACTCGTCAGCGCGTCTCCGTCAGTAGCGTCGCCGTCGTGCCTGCCATGCACGCCGCTAGGTTTAGGTCAGAGCATTGTGATCCACTGAATCTAGATCCAGTGGCTACGATTAGATTTAGAGCGAAGAGGTATGGTTGGATCTGGACCACTAGATTTCATTTAGATCCTACAGCTAGCGCGCATGATCCACTCGAACCCGTACGCGCCAATCAGAACACGCCGTGTGGCAGTGAATTTGATTTAAAATCCAGATTTTTGTCTATTAGTTGTTTAAACTTGTAAATTGCATAACTTTTGTTCTGTAAATCCAAAATTTACAAATGTTATATCTATGGATTCATAAAAATGAGCTATTTGCATATATGTCCTTGATTTGGCCATTTGCTTCTAAAAAATTAGGATTTTATTCATAAGAATTTGTAGGCTTATTTTGACTATATAAATTGTTTAGAATATTATTTTTAGGTGGTTTTTGTGTTATTTCGACTCTATAATGTATGCTTTGTATTCAGTACTATAAAGTTTTATTTAAAAGTGGGACAAATTATCTCATTGCATTTTTCATGCATTCATAATTATTTTTGTTTGTATATTGATTTGTGAATATTTGTTGTATGAATTTGTGTGTAGATTTTGTGGATTTTGGAGAGTGTGATTGTGAGGATTGTGTCTATTCCCCTAGCTACCAAGGCAAGTGATACTTCATATTTTTGTCCTATTATTTTTCCTATTGCACTAGTGATATTTTGAGTAGGATTTGCATGATAATTTTCAAAGTATATGCTATGCTATGGCAGATCCTATAGATGATATCTTGGTAGAAATTTTCCTAAGTTAAGAGACATGTTATGCTAGTATGCTTAGCCTAGCTATTAGAATTCAAGGGTGAAAATTCATGCTATGATATTATGGAAAGATTATTCCTATGTGTTTTTGACTAAGAAAACAACTTGTTAATGAAACACCTGGGTGGAATGGGAAGAATGGTTTGTGTTGACTGGTTACACAAGGCCCATGTCTATGGTTTACCTTGTGTATCACACTTGTGAATGGACACCCAGGAACAAAGGTATTTGATATGTTTAGTGTTGATAAGCTTCTAGTACAACCACATGGCATATGGGCTCTGCCTTAACCAACTAGGTTGCAAAAACTCAGTCAAATGGACAGTTGGTGGTAGGGTTACTAGGATGGAACACGTGCATGGTCGTATGAGGGAATGCTTCTGAAAAGTATTGTCTCGATGCATGTCGAGTCTTGTGGGGAAAGTGCACCACCTCTCGAGAGGGTAAAACCTAAGTACTTGGCTGTGTCCTCGGTAACGGACAATTTGAGCATCGAAGATATTGAAATGATCAAGGATCACCTCATTCCAATTTCTCTAAGTTAAAAATGGTGGGTGAACAAGGGTAGTGGTTCACTAATGTCTATTGGTGGTACCTTGGAGTTTTTGTAAATAAAAACTTAGTGTTTTCAACTAGTAGGACAAAACTACTTTATCCAAAGCCAACCTGAAACCACACTTAGCCAAATTCATGTACATGATAGTCTCTACTATGTAACTATGATATCACTTGCCAATACAATTCCAAATGCATTGACCCCTTGTGGCTGTAACTTATTATGTTGCAGGTTACTCTGATGGTGAGTAGGGTTATGAGTCTACACTCAACATGTTTACCTGTGGCACATGAAGATGAAGACTTTATCTATATACTTTGTAATAATAACTCTTTGTGTTAGCCTTGGGCTAATGAGTTGTAAGAACTATTGTATTCCTAGAATTACGATGTAATAATGACCTTTGTATCTATGTATTTCATCTTAAACTGTGGGTGCTAGCATTTCGATCCAGGGACTAGCACTGCAATCACAGGGGCCTTTACCTTAAAGGGTGAGGTCTTACACCTTCCATATGGAATAAAAACAACAAAAATAAAGATAATTTTTTTTCATGAACCTTTGATTTCCAGCACTTTTACCTATTCAGAAACGGACTTTGCAGATTTCGGAGTTTTGTCTCTAATAAATTCTTCCGGGGTCACCATTTGAATAATATCAATATCTTCATTATAAGAATCTCCAGAAATATAATGTTTGAGACTTTGACCATTCACCACTTGTGTAGTGTTGTCCCTCAAATAAGAAATTTTTATAGCTCCTAAACGGTACACCTCCTCAATAACAAAAGGTCCTTCCCATTTTGAGAGTAGTTTTCTTGCAAAAAATCTGAGACAAGACCTATACAATAGAACTTTCTCACCAACATGAAACTCTCACTTAAGAATCCTCCTATCATGCCATCTTTTTACTTTTTATTTAAAGAGTCTAGCATTTTCATAAGCTTCACTTCTCCAATCATTTAATGTACTTAAGTTAAGCTATATTTTCTCACCAGCAAGTTTAAAATTTCTATTTAGTTCTTTCATTGCCCAATAAGATCTATGTTCTAATTCTAAAGGCAAGTGACAAGATTTGCCATAAACCATTTTGTAAGGAGACATTCGCATAGGATTTTTATAAGCAGTTCTATAAGTCCATAAAGCATCATTCAACTTTTAGCCCATTTTTTTCTAGATCTATTAACAATCTTTTGCAAGATGGATTTAATTTCTCTATTCGAAAGTTCTACTTGCCCACAGGTTTGACGGTGATAAGCTGAGGAAATTCTATGGTTAACATCATACTTAGCAAGAGTCTTCCTAAAATCACCATGAATAAAATGAGAGCCCCCATCAGTCATGAGATATCTAGGAACACCAAACCTAGGAAAAATAACATCTTTAAGCATTTTTAAAGAGGTCTTACCATCATCACTATTTGTAGGTATGGATTCTACCCACTTTGTAACATAATCAACAGCAACAAGAATGTGAGTATAACCTTTTGAAGGAGGAAAAGGACCCATAAATTAAAATCCCCAACAATCAAAAGGTTCAATAATAAGAGAATACTTCATAGGCATTTCATTGCGTCTAGAAATGTTACCAACTCTTTGACATTCATCACATGATAAATAAACTTCCGTGCATCCTTGAAGAGACTAGGCCAATAAGAACCTGATTGTAAAACTTTTTGTGCGGTTCTATCTCCAGCATTATGTCCTCAATAAGCACTGCCATGACATTTTCTCAATATCTCTTGTTGTTCATATTCTGGAACACACCTCCGCATAATATCATCTACTCCTTTATATAAATATGGGTCATCCCAAAAGTAATGCCTTAGATCATAAAAGAGTTTCCATCTTTGCTGGGCTATAAAGGTTGGAGGAAAATACTTGGAAACAATAAATTTAGCATAATCAGCATACCAAGGACTATCTCGCGGGCTTACCTTTATTGCATCCAACTGTTCATTTAGAAAACTATCATTAACAGGCATAGGATCAAAAGAAATGTTTTCCAAGCGAGATAAATTATCAGCAACAGGATTTTTAGCACTTTTCTATCTACAATATGTAGATCAAACTCTTGTAAAAGCAACACCCATCTAATAATCCTAGGCTTAGCATATTTATTTGTCATTAGGTACTTAATATCAACATGATCAATATGAATGGTAACTTTTGAATTAACAATATAGGGTCTAAACTTATCACAAGCAAAGATTACAACTAAGAACTCCTTTTTAGTAGTAGCATAATTCTTTTGAGCAGCATAAAGAGTCTTACTAGCATAATGAATAACATTCATTTTTTATCTATTCGTTGCCCAAGAACATCACCCATAGCAAAATCACTAGCATCACACATAATTTCAAAGGGAAAATTCCAATCAGGTGGTTGGACAATAGGAGCAGTAGTTAAAGCTTTCTTGAAATTTTCAAAAGCTTCCTTACAATCATCATCAAAAACAAAAGGTACATCTTTTTGGAGAAGATTAGTAAGGGGCTTTGAAATTTTTGAGAAATCTTTAATAAACCTTCTATAGAAACCAGCATGACCAAGGATACTACAAATACCTTTCACATCCCTAGCACAAGGCATTTTCTCAATTGCTTCAACTTTGGCTCTGTCAACTTCAATACCTCTTTCAAAAATTTTGTGTCCATGAAGTGGCATTTCTCCCAATTAAGAACAAGATTAGTTTCTTCACATATCTGTAAAATTTTATCAAGGTTTTGCAAACAGTTATCAAAAGAAGTCCCATAGACGGAGAAATCGTCCATGAAAACTTCCACAATTTCTTCACAAAAAACATGAAAGATAGCAGACATACATGTGAAAGTAGCAGGAGCAGGAGCATTACATAAACTAAAAGGCATACACCTATAAGCATAAGTTCCATAGGGACATGTGAAAGTGGTTTTCTCTTGGTCTTGTGCTTTCACAGCAATTTGAGAAAACCAAGAATAACCATCAATAAAATAAAAGTGAGTCTTCTTAGACAACCTTTCTAGCATTTGATTAATAAAGGGAGGAGGATAATGATCTTTATTAATGACTTTATTCACCTTTATAAAATCAATGCACATCCTATAACCAACTACTACTCTTTGAGGTATAAGCTCGTTATTTTCATTAGTCACAACAGTTATTCCTACTTTCTTAGGGACACAATGAACAAGACTAACCCGATTACTATTAGAAATAGGAAAAATAATACCAGCATCAAGGAGTTTTAATACCTCATTTCTTACCACTTCCTTCATAATAGGATTTAGACGGCGTTGGTGTTCAACAACAGGCTTAGCATCAAGTACTATATTAATAGCATGCTGACATATAGTATGAGAAATCCCTTTTAAATCATTAATAGTATACCCCATAGCTCCTTAGTGTTTCTTCAATACTTCCAATAATCTTTCCTCTTCCTTTCCTAAAAGTTTAGAACTAATAATAACAGGATATATTCTCTTATCATCTAGATAATGTAGGGGTTCGTAGCATGGAAAACAAAATTTTCTACTGCATGCAAACAAACAGGCCAAGATCTATCTACTAGATTGTAGCAACGAGTCGATAGAGGAACTCACCCTCAAAGATTCCAAAGCGGTTAACAAGAGCAGATTCTCGTGGGTGATGTAGTTGTACTCTTGCCTTTCTCAAGATCGCGTAGACGATCCTTCCGGCGCTGCGTTCCGGCAGCGCTTCCGCAGTCGGTCACATGTTCGGTACTCGATGAAGACCTTCCTCTACCTTATTCCTGTAGGCAGCGGAGGTTGTAGCACTCTCCTCGCGATTCCGGCAGCACGATGGCGTGGTACCGGAAGCAGAGGAGAGATCTCGCAGGGCTTCGCCTTCAGCCGGAGCGAGTATGGTGGACTATGAGAGAGGCCTTGGTGATCTAGGGTTTAGAGACACCAAGGGGAGAGTGTATCCGGCGACTAGGGTTTGGGGATCACCCCAACTCGCCGAGTTGGAGGTGCCCTAGGCGGTGGCGGCTCAAAGAGGTGGTGGCGCCGGCGGCTTGGGGTTAGGGTTTTGGGTGTGAGGGGTAGGGGGCGCCCTACCCCTCCTTATATAGGTGGAGGGTGGCCGGTTGGGAGGAGGGAGTCCTCCCCCAAATCGGCCTCCTTGGTCGGCGGGTGGAGGGAGGAGGACTTCCTCCCCAAGTAGGTTTCCTACTCTCCCTCCACCAAGCAAACTTGCCGTTTGACTTTTTCAAATTGGCGTTTGACTTTCAAACTAGGATTTTATTTCTCCCTTTATTTTTCCCAGCCAAGTGACCTAGTACATGATGCAACCATTCCATATTGTTATGACACATTCATGTACCCTTCCCCTTCGGAGTGCCGGACCTTCCGGACCCTTCTAGAACATTCCCGATGAAAACATCGGAATCATTCCCCAACTCCGAAACAGGACTTTCCTTATATGAATCTTATTCTCCCGACCATTTCAGATCTCCTCATGATATCCCAGATCCCATCCGAGACTCAGAACAACATTCGGTCTCTTACTCATCATTCCATAACTTCTCAACAACATCGAATCCTTAAGTGTGTCTCCCTACGGTTCGTGAATTATGCGGACATGATCGAGACACTTCTCCGATCAATAACCAATAGAGGAATCTGGAAATTCATATGGCTCCCACATATTTCTTTGATTACTTTGCGATCGAATGAACCACTTACATACGAAACCAATTTCCCTTTGTCTCACGATTGTTTACTTATCCGAGGTTTTAATCGTCGGTATCTCTGCATACCTAGTTCAACCTCGTTACCAATAAGTACTCATTTTCTCGTTCCCGTGATATGTGATCCCTTGTGAGCCAGTCACATGCTTGCAAGCTAATTGGATGACATTCCACCGAGAGGGCCCAGAGTATATCTATCCGTCATATGGATGGACAAATCCCACTCTTGATCCATGTGTCTCAACCCATAATTTCCGAACACTCAATGCCACCTTTATAGCCACCCAGTTACGGTGTGGTGTTTGATGTCATCGAAGCATCCTTCCAGTGATGGTGATAAGCATGATCTCATGGTCGAAGGAATTAGGGTACTATGTATCAGAAAGCTTATAGCAATTGAACTATTAAAATGACTTGATCTTTATTCTACTCTTATGTATAGGAGTATGTCCATCATATCATTCTCCTAATGATATGACCTTGTTATTAACAACATCTCAAATGTTCATGATCAAGAAACCATGATCATCTATTTATCAACAAGCTAGTATTATAAAAAGACTTTACTAGGGACTCTAATTTAGTTTACAAATCACACAAGTATTAATGTTTCTGGTTAATACTGTTATAGCATGAATGTAAACATTTATCATAAACACAAAGATATAATAATAACTACATTTATTATTGCCTCTAGGGCATATCTCCAACAGATAAGCATATTTAAGATCATCAGGTAGAGGTTTTAAATCAAAGACAGGACCCTATTTAGGTGGTAATATGGTACCCAAGTCTTCCACAAGTAGGTTATGCTTCAGCATCTCAGGTTGACGAAGGAATATCTCGTTAATATCATTTATTTATTCCATGAAGACCTCACTTTCATGATCTTCCATATATTTCTGCAAGGCATTGTTAGGAGCAAGAGAAAGAGCAGAAAGTTGTTTAACCCTAAAATCCTCATTAGGAAATTCATTTAAACTCATAAGATTCTCCATCAAATTTAGTTAATACTTTCTCCTTCTTACGATCTATAATGGCTCCACAAGTGTTTAAGAAGGGTCTACCAAAAATGATAGGACAAGTTTTACTAGCTTCCTTACCAAGCACTAGAAAATCAGCAGGATATTTAATCTTACCACAAAGAACTTACACATCTCTTACAATGCCAATTGGGTAGACTGTCTCTCTATTAGCAAGGTGAATAACCAGATCAATGTCCTCAAGTTCACAAGGACCAATTTCATGCATAATTTCCCTGTAAAGCTCATAAGGAATAGCACTAGAACTAGCACCAATGTCACATAAACCATAATAGCAATGATCACCAATTATAATAGAAAGGACAGGGACACTAGCTTTCCTAGCTTTACTAGGATGAGAGACAATATTAGAAGCATATTCTCAAAATATAATGTGCCCACCTTCTACATTTTAGTGACAAGGTCTTTCACAATGGCAACTACAGGTTCAATATTTATTTGTTCATCAGGTTCAACAACTTTCTTTGTACTTTTGCTAACCATATTAGCTATAATAGAATGTTCCTTTACCTTGGCAGGGAAAGGTATTTTCTGAATATAAGGTTCAGGTAAAATAGAATCAACATTACAAACTTCAGTATTTATGATAGGAACATGATTAACAATATCTTTATAAGGTGCATGGTACTTGTTCCACTCCTTTTTGGGAATTTGAATATAAGAGGCAAAGGCCTTAAAACAATTGTCAAGAACTTGAGAATCATGACCATACTCAGTACTAATATCATGAAAGTCATCAGTTCCCATAAAATATTTAATGCATTCATAATGATAATTTATACCGGACTTTCTTATTTTGTCATTCTCCCATGCTTTAGTATTCTCTTGAATATGGTCTAGAAGATCCCACTTAGCTTCTTCCTTCACACATGTGAATGATCCAGCACAAGAAGCATCTAATAAATCTTTATCATGAATAGAAATTCTTGCATAAAAGTTATTAGTAATAATATTATTAGGGAGTTCATGAATAGGACATTTAAGCATTATTAACTTCAATCTCCCCCAAGCTTGGGCTATACTCTCTCCATCATGAGGCCAAAAGTTATATATTTGATTCCTATCCTTATGAATCTCACTTGAGGATAGAATTTAGAATAAAAGAGAGGTACTATTCCTCCCATTCCATAGATTGTTCATTCTTTAACAGCTTATACCATTCTTCAACTCTTCCTTTCAATGATATAGAGAGTCACTTATTCTTAACTTGTTTCGTTGTGTTACCTGCACACTTAAACAACCCGCATAATTCTGGGATAAAAAGCAAGTGATGTCGTAGGAATAGTCACGGCAAATGCTGCAATCGGCAGCGAGTAGTAGAACGAAGGGCAAGGGCGGCCAGCCATATGCGGTGCGAGATGAGGGCAAAGACACAGGGTTTTACCTAGGTTCGGCCCCCCGGAGGGTAAAGACCTACTCCTGCTAGATTGTATTATGGAGGTGTTACAATGGGCGAGCTCGGCGGCTAGGCAGCGAGTCGCTTGGGTGTATGAGGGAACGTATCTCTACTCGCCCTATAGGGAGGTTTATATAGGCTCACCTCCCCCTAGGGTTTACATATCTCAACCGATTCAGTTAAAGCTTCGGTAGTCGTTTAACCTAATCCGACTGGGCCTATCTACTCGCCTGGGCCTTCAGCTTCCAGTCGCTTGGTGCCTTGCTGGGCTTCAATCCACTCGCCGTTCTGCAGGCCCACTCGCCAGCTCACGGGCCAGTCGAAAACGTCCTGCTGGATATACCCCGGTAGGCATATCCCCATCAGTAGTCCCCGAGGCCGTCGTCGATTAGGCGTAGGTGGCTGCTGGCAGTCGGAGTATACGGCTTCAGAGTAGGCATCCAGTCGAATCGTCGGCGGGCTCCTATACAAAGGAGAAAACCAGTGATCCAAGTCGCGGCTTTGGCGAGTCGAGTGAGCGAAACATTGTCATAGTGATTGGGTCGGCGAGCCGAGTGGCCGGAGTTGGACCGTCAGGCGTGGTCAAACTAGCCGTTGGGGTAATCCAACGGTAACTTTTGGCGTAATCATCGTGCGGTAACGGCTTCCTGATTTGGCGGGTAACATCCATTATATAAGGGGAATGGCAGGCGATCAGAGAGCCAACTTCTCATCACTTCTTCCGACTGCGCGCATTTTCCTTCCCTCGTATCGCGATCCAGCCGACCCAAAATCCTCCGACCCCCAATCAACCCTTCGGCCATGGCCCTTTCCACCGAACCGTGGGGTAGATCCAAATGCACGAGGGCGCAGCTGGCCTCTTTCGAGGAGGCCGGGATCCTGCGAGCCGGCTGTTGGCGTATTCCCGCAGCCGGAGAAACGACCCCAAACCCGCGAGAGAGGGAATTCATCTGTTTCACCAGTCATCTCGAGCGGGGGCTAGGGTTTCCTACGTCCCTGTTCTTCCGGCGCTTCTGTTCCTACTACGGGATCCAGCTTTCAGATATGGGTCCCCACAGCATCGAGCAGCTCGCCATCTTCGTGGCGTTCTGCGAATGCTACTTGGGCTGCCGGCCCTACTTCCCCTTGTGGCAAGATCTGTTCCACGGACGGATCAGCCGCGAGGAAGCAGGCGGCCCAATGCTAGCCGCGGGCGGCCTGACGTTCCAGCTCAAGTCCAAAGCGTCATTCTTCGATCTGATGCTGCCTGCCAAGGCAGCGAGCGACTGGAAGAAGTCGTGGTTCTTCGTAGCCGAGGCGAGCCCGGAAGACGAGGTGGCGATCCCGCGGTATTCCACCAATCGATCCGAGCCGCGCCATCTCCAAGTCGGCAAGCTCCCCAACGACCAGCGGATGGTCGTCGACGAGATGCTCCAGACCATCCGCGGTCTAAAGAAGAAGGGCCTCCAGACGATAAATCTGTACAACTGCTGGCTTGGGCGGCGGCTCGTTCCGCTCGCCCAACGCGACCACTATATGTACCTGTACACGGGCCGGGGAGACTCAACGAAGGCCTGCCTCGACGAGTGGAAACTGGAGGACTACCTCCCAGGGCTGAAGAAGATTACCCAGGTGGTGTACCTGGACGCGCAGGCTGGGGTCGCCCCTATACCGCGAAGCGTCCAGCTCCAACGGTAATCACCTTACTTTGCTCGCAGTCGCAGTCTATGCAGTTGCGGTAATTCTGATTCCATTCTGTATTCGTTGCAGCTATTCCAAGTGGTGGAAGGGTGGCTCCCTCCTTCGGACGACGAGAGCTCGGGCTCATCCGCCCAGGACGTGGGCGAGTCGCCGCCCGCCAAGGGCGACGAGGACGACGATGACGAGTCCGAGGAGGAGGTCGCCCCACTGGTCCGAAAGACCCGCGGACAACGACAGCGCGAGATCGAGGCAAGCAGAAGCCTCGAGCGTCATGATGACGACGACGAGCTCCCAGAGACCACCTCGCGCCGTCAAGCCACTCCGTCAAAGAAGAAGAAGAAGGAAAGGGAGGCAAGGGCCCCCCGAAGAAGAAGACGAAGCCATCAAAGCCGGCCTCGCCGCCGCACTCGGTGAGCAGCTCTGATGCTCCCAGCCCAGCCGGTGATGACGCGCCACCAGTGACAGCCGTGCTGGACGCGGAGACCGTGGAAGTGCCGCTGGCTTCAATGCCTCCGCCATTCGCCCCAGTCTCTGAGCTGGGGGAGGCTCCAGCTGCAGCGGCTTCGCGTCGCAAAGAGGCTCCGGCTACAGCGGCTTCGCCTCGCAAGGAGGCTCTTGCCGAGGATATCCCAGAGGCTCCAGCTGCGGCCTCAACAACGAAGAAGCCGTCCGTGTCTTGGGCACGCGACGTCCTGGAGATGGGGCTCAGTCGCTGACTGGGCCCTGAACTGGAAAAACCGGCCGGCCTCCGTACGGGGCTACGTTTCATCCCAGTCGCCAAGTGAGTGCACTCACCCTTCCTTGCTTTTCATAACTATTTCGATTGTTTTTGCTTATTCGATTGATGCACAGGACCGGAGTGAAGAGGATGGGCCATCCGACCGTGGCTAAGGTGCCACCCGTCGTTAGCGAGGAAGACCCTTCCCGCAAGAGGAAGGCGGATGAGGTCGTCGCCTCGGCAGATGGCAGCAAGAAGACCAAGGGTGGCAACACCGTCACTATCTCTGACGACACGGCGGTTGCGCCAGCCGGGCCCGTGATGGAGGCAGCCGCGTCTACGAAGGAGGGCGCTTCCTTGCCTGGAACGGCGGAGGCGACCTCCCTTGGAGCGGGTGCCTCTATCGCTACCTTCCCACGCTTCGTGACCAAGGCAGCCACGGCGAGTGGAGCTGCGCCCTCGAGCCACGCTCCTGGGACCGCCGATGCTGAAGTCGACCAACGTCGTGGGCACACGCCGGCGTTACTCGCGTCCGTGGACGCGATACAACTCCATGGCATGTTTGGCGCAGCCATCCAGGTACATCCAGTCCCCGAGGATCAGGTCGGTGCTTTGCAGCGGCCTGATTCTTATAATTTCTCTTCTTTTTATTTTCCGCATCCAGTCCCCGAGTGCGCACGCGCTAAATTTTAGCGGGTGGGCACTTAGGAATTTCTTGGTTGCCAGTCCCCGAGTGCGCACTCGCTGAATTTCAGCGGGTGGGCACTTAGGATTTTTGATTGCCAGTCCCCGAGTGCGCACTCGCTGAATTTCAGCGGGTGGGCACTTATGATTTTTGATTGCCAGTCCCCGAGTGCGCACTCGCTGAATTTCAGCGAGTAGAAGATTTTTTTTTTGATTTGATTAACCTTTTTGTTGACGTGCAGGGTCTGCAGCTTGAATCGGCGGACCGATTGGCCGCGAAGTAGCGCGCGGAGAAGGAGCTGGCCATCGTCCAGGAAGCGAACAAAGGGTTTCAGGATGTTGCTGCGAAGGCAGAGGAAGCTCGCCAGGGGCTTGTCCCCGCTGGTGAATTGTCGGCGGCGCAATCGGCGTTGAGTGCCGCTGAACAGCGGATCGCCAATCTCGAGCGCGAGCTGCGGGAGGCGAAGGAAGAAGCGAGCGCGGCTGACGGGCGAGCTAAAGCCGCCGTTGTAGCCGCTGAGGAAGATTGCAAAGTGTCGGAAGTCCTTATTGAGGGGCTTCAGGACGACCATACATCGCTTCAGTGCTTCATCACGGAACTCGCCCGCCCGCTGCTTGGTGAGTACATCTTCCCTTTCCGGTGGTTGTGTCTTTTGTGGTGTTCGTCGTACTCAGTATTGTCTTCTACTCGCAGGTCGCATCATCGATAGCGAGGAAGAGGCGAGCTCGCTCGACGCGAGGCAGTGCGTAAGCATGCTCGTCGATTCGGCAACGTTGTCGGCGACGTGCATCCGTGCCTATCTCCAAGAAATATCGCCCACAGAGGTGATTCCCAGCGACCTCGTTGAGGTGTGGAAATATTTGGAGAAGGCGCCCGCGGTCGTTGAGTACATGACGCGGTCGGCGTTTTGGCGCGGAGCGTCGACGGCACTGATCCTTGGACTCGCCCACTTCCCTGAAGACTTCGACATCGACGATGTGACGAGTGGATATCCATCGTCGACTGGCGCGGTGGAGCTGTCCGAGGTTCTCAAGTTGCAGGACCGTGCCGCCACGTATTCAGATCGTGTCTGGGCCATGGGCGACCTCCTTCCGTACCAGGAGACGGTCGTCGCGCCGAACGACCCCGAGCCGCCACATCGTGACTTCAAGGTCGAGCAACCTTTTCGCGCAGAAATGGCGGGTGAACTAACGACGTATCCGTCGAACCCGTATACGCCGTTCATCCGCAATTGCCGGGATGTTGGCGAGTCGTCGTCAAAGCCTGCAGAGTAGGATAGTTTGTCTTGTGGCATTAGTAGCAGGTCTGCCGTGTGGGCATATTTTGTAGCATGAAACAATGCGATATGCAATGGAATGAGACGTCGTGTCTATTTGGTATTTGTTGTGTGTTTGTGATTGATTTTTGAACGAGTCCCCGAGCACGTCCGCCCTTTTTGTGGGGTTTACCTCGTATATGATGTATGTGTTGTTGTCATGTGTTTTGATGTTTTTGGTCGACTCGCCCGAGCTCAAAGAGCTAGTCGCTAGGCGACTCCCTTGAGTGCTCTGTACTTTACCGTTTTCCCGTGCGCGAACGAGGTCGGGTGGACGAGTCCCCGAGCGTGGTACTTGGTAGTTCTAGGCGCGACTCGAGGGTGGTTTAGGACTTAGCGCGTTGGTGTGAGCGCGTCACTCCTGCCTGGCCCGTGGGGTCAGTCGCGTGGCGAGTCCTGGGCATGCTCTCTTACTTGGCGTTTTCCCTGACCGCTCGCGACGAACTGGTCTTCAGTCCCCGAGCGTGGTACTTAGCCATTCGAGTCGCTATGCCGAGGATGCGGAGGACCAAGGTCGCTGTGAGAAGCGAGGGCAGTTGTCTTGGCTCATAGAACCAGTCGAGCTAGGCGACTCCAATGGGGCTCCGGGTGGGCGTTTTTCATGGACGATGCAAGACCTGAGGTGATTCAGTGCTCTTACACCGCACTACTTAGCCGTGCCGATCGCTGTACCAAAGGTTGACTTCTGCATTTAGCGTAACGCTGTTATTACGAGTGCGAGTGGCACAAGTCATGGAGAGTAGGCGTAATTTGCGGTAACCGTTTCTTTTTATTTCATAGCGACTGGAGAGTACATGTGTAGGGTTCTAGGAGTAGAACTTCCGTAGGAGGTTTACATTCCATGGTCGCTTGACGTCGAGTTCGCCGTCCCCGCGGACGTCGATGAGGTAGTAGGCGTCGTTGCCGAGTACGCGCCCGATAGCGAATGGGCCTTCCCACGGAGGGGAGAGTTTGTGCATGCCCTTCTTGTCCTGGATGAGGCGTAGCACCAGGTCGCCTTCCTGGAAGGTGCGAGCTTTCACCGCCGGCTGTGGTAGCGGCGGAGTCCTTGATGGTAGATGGCAGTGCGTGACTGAGCGAGGTCGCGTGCTTCATCTAGGTTGTCGATCCCGTCTTGGCGGGCAAGCTCGTTTGCAGCCTCCGTATAGTGGACGACCCGCGGCGAGTCGTGTTCGAGGTCGGTGGGCATGACTGCTTCGGCACCGTAGACCATGAAGAAGGGAGTGAATCCCGTCGATCTGTTGACTGAGGTGCGGATCCCCCAGATGACAGAGGGCAACTCCTCGACCCAGCACCCGGCGGTGCGCTCGAGTGGTACTTGGAGTCGCGGCTTCAGGCCGTGGAGGATGCTTTGGTTGGCCCGTTCCGCCTGGCCGTTGGATTCCGGGTGGGCGACTGACGCGAGGTCGAGCCGGATGTGGTGCTCTTCGCAGAATTCGGCCATGGCTCCCTTGGCGAAGTTGGTGCCGTTGTCCGTGATGATGCTGTTTGGGAACCCGTAGCGATATATGAGCTCGCGTAGGAATTTAGTGGCGGTCTTCCCGTCGCATTTCCGGACTGGCTTGGCCTCCACCCACTTCGTGAATTTGTCGACGGTGACTAGCAGGTGGGTGTAGCCGGAGGGGGCTTTCTTGAAGGGGCATACCATGTCCATGCCCCACACGGCGAATGGCCAGGTGATGGGGATTGTTTTGAGCGTCGAGCTCGGCACGTGCGTCTGGTTGGCATACTTCTGGCACCCGGCGCACCGCTGGACGATATCGACAGCATCAGCGTGTGCGGTGGGCCAGTAGAAGCCATGTCGCATAGCCTTGGCGACCAGGGAGCGAGCGGCGGCGTGGTGGCCGCAGTCACCGGAGTGAATATCGTGGAGGATTTTGCGTCCTTCAGCTGGTTGGACGCAGCATTGGAACACGCCGGAGACACTGCGCTTGTGGAGCTCGCCGTCGATGATGGTGTAGGACTTGCATCGACGAGCGATCATTCGAGCGTCTGTCTCGTCTGCCGGCAGGGTGCCGGCTTCCAGGTAGGCGATGTAGGGCTTGGTCCAGTCGTCTGGCTCATTGACGAGTGCGACCAAGGCTGCCTCTGGTTGGAGTGGGACTCCGATGTTGATCTCCCTCGGGGGAGAGACTGATGGCTTGGTGATCGTGTCTAGGAAAACGCCGGCTGGTGGTGCGAGTCGAGCCGACCCGATGCGAGAGAGTGCGTCGGCTTCCTCGTTTTTCCGTCTGTCGATCCACTCGACGGAGTAGCCGATGAAATGTCCGCCCAGCTTGTCCACTGCTTGGCGGTATGCCGCCATGGTAGGGGAGACGGCGTCGCAGGTGCCAGCGACTTGCCCCGCGACAAGGTCAGAATCTCCGTAGCAGCGGAGGCGATTGACGTTCATCTCCTTGGCGGCTCGCATGCCGTGGAGTAGGGCCTCGTACTCAGCCATGTTGTTGGTACAGGGCGTGAAGTCGAGGCAGAGGATGTAACGGATCTTGTCGCCCTTTGGTGAAGTCAGCACTATCCCTGCGCCTGCACCGTCCGCGTTCTTGGAGCCGTCGAAGTGCAGGCTCCAGTAGTGGAGGTACGGCAGTTTCTCTGGTTGCTGGGCCTCTTCCCAGTCGGCGATGAAGTCTGCCAGTGCCTGCGACTTGATCGCCTTTCGTGGCTCGTATTTGATGTTGTGGACGCCGATCTCGACGGCCCACTTGGCGACCCGCCCGGTCGCCTCGCGATTGCGGATGATGTCTTGCAGTGGTGCTGAGGAGACGACCGTGATCGGGTGCTCCTGGAAGTAGTGCGGCAGGCGCCGCTGAGCTCTGAAGACCGCGTATACTAACTTTTGGTACTGTGGGTACCGCTGGCGCGACTCGGTGAGGACCTCGCTGATGTAGTACACCGGCCGCTGGACTGGGCGCTCCTTTCCTTCTTCTGGCCGCTCGACGACCATCACGGCGCTGACGACGCGCTCGGACGCCGCGACGTAAACCAGCATGGGTTCTTTGTCGGCGGGGGCGGCGAGTAGCACCTTTTTGAGGTCGCGGAGCGCGTCGTCCGCCTCCTTGTCCCACTGGAAGGTGGGGTTCTTGCGCATCAGGCGGTATAGGGGCATCGCCTTTTCGCCCAGGCGGGGGATGAAGCGACTGAGAGCCGCTACTCGCCCGGCCAGCTTCTGGACGTCGCGCAGGCACTCGGGTTTGCCGAGCCGGGCGATCGTGTCGATCTTCGTGGGGTTCGCCTCGATCCCTCGTTTGGAGACGACGTACCCCAGTAGTTGTCCGGCGGGTACACCGAAGGTGCACTTGCCTGGGTTGAGCTTTATCTTATACCTTCGCAACTTGGCGAATGTTTTCGCCAGGTCGGCGAGTAGGTCGCCTTGGCGAGCGGATTTCACGACCACGTCGTCGATGTAAACGTGGATGTTGCGGCCAATTTGGCTCGCGAGGCATTCTTGCATGCACCGCTGGTAGGTCGCCCCGGCGTTCTTGAGGCCGAAGGTCATGGTGGTGTAGCAGAAGGCTCCGAATGGCGTGATGAACGCCGTCTTCTCCTCGTCTTCTACAGCCATTTTGATCTGGTTGTACCCAGAGTAGGCGTGAGGAAACATAGTGACTCCGAGCCCGCGGTTGAATCGATTATCTGGTCGATCCGCGGGAGGACAAACTGCTCCTTTGGGCAGGCGCCGTTCAGGTTTGTGTAGTCGATACACATTCTCCAGGTCCCGTTCTTCTTCTCGACCAGGACTGGGTTTGCCAGCCACTTGGAGTACTTGATTGGCCGGATGAAGCCGGCAGCGAGTAGACGCTGCACCTCCTCGGCGATGGCTTGGCGGCGCTCTTCATTGAAGGGCTGCAGCGACTGCTTGACAGGTCGCGCTTTGGGATCGGCGTTTAGCTTGTGCTCAGCGAGCTCCCTAGGGACACCGGGCATGTCAGAGGGTTTCCATGCGAAAATGTCCCTGTTCTCACGCAGGAACTCGATGAGCGCGCCTTCCTATGCTGGGCTCATGCCCGTCCCGATCGTCACCGTCTGGCTGGAGTCGCGTGGGACCAGCCCGACGGTGCAAGTGTGCGTCGTGGCCTCGAAGGTTGAGGTGTTTGCGCCCTCTGAGTTGGGCTTCTTGAGTATGGTGGGGTCATCGTTGTTGACCCCGCTCGCGTACTTGGCGAGCTCATCGGCGTGGTTGGTCTCCGCCGCGATAACGGCGTCGGCGAGCTCGGCTCCTTTGGCCTCGCACTCGGCGGCCATATCGGGGTCGCCGTGGATAGTGATGACGCCACACGGCCCGGGGAGCTTCATCGCGTTGTACGCGTAGTGGGGCGCTGCCATGAACTTGGCGAACACCTGGAGCCCCAGGACGCAATGGTAGGGGCTGTCGAAAGGCACCAGCTCGAAGACGATCCGCTCGGTGCGGAAGTTTGCTGGTGTGCCGAAGGTTACGGGCAGCGTGACCTTCCCGATCGGGTACGCCTTCCGACCAGGGACGATGCCGTGGAATGTGGTGTGAGTCGTCTCGATCATTGACTGCGGGAGCCGCAGTCGCCTGAAGGTGTCGAGGTACAGGAAGTTGATCCTGGCGGGGGCCGGGCGCTTCCTCCTGGTGGCGCATTCTCGCAGATCGCGCGCTCGGCCACGCGGGCCGGGTCGTTTTCGTTGTCGAAGTTCAGGGCGCGCCCCTGAACGGTGGGGTTCAGGCGTGACCTGATCCGCTGCTGGTGGTAGCGTGACAG
Source organism: Avena sativa (assembly GCA_916181665.1). Taxonomy (NCBI): domain Eukaryota; kingdom Viridiplantae; phylum Streptophyta; class Magnoliopsida; order Poales; family Poaceae; genus Avena; species Avena sativa. Next base: position 346,190,300 of record OV702285.1, on the reverse strand, counting down.
CTCCCGCGCCGTCACTTGCTCGAGGCGAAATTTTTCGCGCTCGGCTTGCTCTTTGCGTATCGCCTCCGCCAGTTTCAGGCGGAGTTCCTCGACCTCCGTTGCCGTGGCGTTAGGAGGGATTGGGATGGAGAACGGGTCCTCCGGCGGATCGGTGCCGGTCGCCATGTAGGTCGCGGTGTGGCGACCGGTTCCGTCGCGGGGGTCGCCGGAGTTCTCCGACCCAGAGTCAAACTCGAAGATCCCAAGGATGGAGGGATCCTCGAAGTCTCCCGCGTTGGAGACCTGGGCGATGGAGCCCGCGGACGAAGCCGCGGTGATGGATCCGGCGAGTGACGCCGGGGTCGCCGAGTCGGCGTCGTCGGTGAGGGCCACATCCTCTGCGGCCGCTGAATTCCCGGCCACGTTGCTGTGGGCCGAGTTGTACTCGGAGGCGAGGCGATGGATCGTGCGGATCTGGCTCTCGGAGAGACAATCACGTGGCGGCGACTCGCGGATGCGAGCCGAATCCTCCGAGACGATGACGTCGGTGAGACCGACGAAGAGGCTGATCGTGCCGATCGGCAGGATCACGCTGTGCGTGACGGGTCGCGCCGCCGGGACGTAGCTGCTCGGCAAGATTTGGAGCATCTCGCCGATCGCTATCATGCGGCCGGTGGCGACCGTCTCGTTGATGGGCAGATTGGATCTCGCCGCAGAACACCGGCCGGACCGGCCAGGCCCCACGGTGGGCGCCACTGTCGTAGGAATAGTCACGGCAGATGCTGCAATCGGTAGCGAGTAGTAGAACGAAGGGCAAGGGCGGCCAGCCATCTGCGGTGCGAGATGAGGGCAAAGACACAGGGTTTTACCCAGGTTCGGCCCCCCGGAGGGTAAAGACCTACTCCTGCTAGATTGTATTATGGAGGTGTTACAATGGGCGAGCTCGGCGGCTAGGCAGCGAGTCGCTTGGGTGTATGAGGGAACGTATCTCTACTCGCCCTATAGGGAGGTTTATATAGGCTCACCTCCCCCTAGGGTTTACATATCTCAACCGATTCAGTTAAAGCTTTGGTAGTCGTTTAACCTAATCCGCCTGGGCCTATCTACTCGCCTGGGCCTTCAGCTTCCAGTCGCTTGGTGCCTTGCTGGGCTTCAATCCACTCGCTGTTCTGCAGGCCCACTCGCCAGCTCACGGGCCAGTCGGAAACGTCCTGCTGGGTATACCCCGGTAGGCATATCCCCATCAAGTGATCACCAGGATGGACAGTTCCATCCCCATAATAATAATTATCCATAACATGATCAACAATTCTTGTAGGTATCTTAAAAGGATCTATCTCAACAAGTGCTGGTTCATCTACTACCCTAGCAGTGGTAGTAGCTTTCCCTAATAGGAAACCAAGTGGGTTATCCATATTGGAAATAAAGTAACAAACAAAAATAAAATGCAATACTCATAGTAGAAGTTTCGTTTACCAGTTCCACTCTTCAATAGAGCTTCACTCTCCGGCAACAGCGCTAGAAAATAGTATTGATGACCCACAAGTATAGGGGGTGTATCGTAGTACTTTTGATAAATAGGAGTGTCGATCCCAACGAGGAGCACAATGTGTTGACTAGTGGTTTGGAGCAGGAATTCTCTGTAAATACTCAGCAAACGGAGTTTTAGGGGGGTTTTATAAAGCATAGAAATAAAGTGCAAGTAAATAAAGACAACAAATAATTGCAGCAAGTGGCGCAATACTTTCTTGGCAAAGGACAAGCCGGTTCTAATACATATGAGGACCAAATGTTCTCGGGGACACATGGGAAATACTGTCAAGTGCTTTCGTTTCATATAGTTGAATAATCTTCTTTGGTTTGATAAGTGTTGTGTGGGTGAACCTGTGCTAATGTACCGACCTTACTAGGACTAATACATACTTGTGATTAAACCCCTTGCAAGCATCCGCAACTACAAAAAAGTAATTAACATAAAAAACCTAACCACAGCTTTAAACTCTGAGATCCTACACTCCGTTGTGCAAAGGTTTCCTAACGGGGTTTCAGGTTTCTGTCACTCTGGAAACCCTACAATTAGTAAACAATTACACAATGCATTCCCCTACGCCCATAAATGGTGAAATATCATGTAGTCGATTTTCACATGACATCACTAGAAGAATAGCACCATAACTTAAATATCAAACCATTGAATTAATTTCTCAACACAATTCCACTACTAACAACATGACTTCTCCCATGTCCTCAAGAACTAAATGAAATACTCACGAGACATCATATGGATCAAGATCAAAGATGATATGATGATGAATAACAATCTGAACATAGACAATAATTCAATGGTTCCACTCACAAGCATCAACCACAAAATTAATCAACACCGGGAAAGTTTCCCGTAAGAACTATGCAAGATTCAACACAATTGTTATAGCGGGATGGAGTGGTGATGATGGTGCTGGTGGAGATGGTGGTGAGGATGATAATGATGATGATCCCGATGAAGTCTAGCTTGATGATGATGTTGATGGCGACGATCTCCCCTCACCAGAAGGAATTTCCCTTGCAGAAATCTATCTACCGGAGAGCTCTTTCTCTCTCTGTAAGTTCCGCCCCGTAGAGGCAGCGGAATCTTTCTTTGGACCCTCATCGTATATTAGGGTTTCGAGGAGATGATATAGGCGAAAGGGCAGAGAAGGAGGTGGGCCAGGGTGGTCACACCCCTAGGTGGCATGGCCTAGGGTGGCCCGTGCATGGGGGGGTTTGGGCCCCCTATGGCCCATCTCAGCCTCCCCTTCTGGCTTCCTTCGTCTTCTGGAAAAATAGGATTTTCCATGTATTTTCTGGTATTTTCTAATCTTCGTGAAAATTGCATCCAAACATCGCTTTTTCCATCAGAATCCTAACTCTAGCAGTTCATCCTCCAAGAATCATCCATCATGCAAAAATAGATGAAATAACATAAGTAACACCTCTTAATATGAAATATATCAATGAATAACACCAAATTATGATATAGAATAGTGATGCAAAATGTACGTATCAACAGGCACATCCAAAAGGCTAAAGTCCCAATCTTTCTATGACTTCACGCTCATGCACGTGTGCATGGTGATCTTCTTTGTTGTATAAGAGTGTGCCATAGTCTCCTCATAAGTTCCTGTATCAGGTCGGTTAGCTTTATTACGCTTGGATAAAGAGTAGTTGGTGGCGATGAACTTGAGTGACATCATGCACCCCTTCCCATGAGATTTCCTTGCCTCCTCGTCTTTAGGATTCACCATGGAGAGGTAATATGGCTACTTACATCCTCTCTTCATTTTCTCCATGAAGGTCTCAAACTCCTCCTCATCATCGGAGTCGTAGGCGTACCTCATGTTCTTAGGGCCTAGGATGTGCGCTTCACAGTCATAGGCTTCAATTGAGAATGTCTGAAAGCTATCCCATGAAGGATCCATGAGACCTAGAGGTTTTCCTTTGTCTATAACTGGGTAGCGCATAAAGGAGATTGGATCTATTGATATAAGATGGAGGAAAACCTTTGGGTAGGTTAATAAGGGTTAGAAACAAGGAAAAACTTGTACTAGAAGAAAAATGGTCGCCGAAGAAAATAATCCCAACAAATAAGGGAAGTAATAAGAGAAAAAGGAAGGAAAACGAGGCGGTAATGGACACTGGTACGAGAGGGTGCCTGTACGGAGCGCCCATACTAGGTTTCTTACAAAAAAATCCCTACCAATGTTGGTACAATCTTTACAGACTACGTGTTATAGCAGGGCCTGCCCGTACGGTCCGCTCGTACCAATAGTTACCGACCTTTCCACATCGGTTTCCCTTCTCTTATTTTTTTGCAATTATTAAAACAAACAAACAGGGGAACACAAAGCTAATAATAACCTATCATATGGTCGTTGGCGCCCGTATGGTGCGGTCGTACTGTAATTCAAGAAAATAGACATGAAGTACTGACCATTTAATGACCACTAGTACGGGCAGGTGCGGCAATACAGTCTGCCCGTACCAGCCTCGTGAAACTAACATTGACTTTAGAAAAACACAAGGACTTCAAAAATATGAATGAAAATGGAAAGATATCAACTAGAACAAAGATAAATCAGGTTTTCAAATACCTTACTCATCTAATGGAAATGAGTTTACTTGGGTACCATTGCGCCCTTTAGTTTTTGTATCAACTTCTTCTTCTTCCCTTTCAACAAGGTTGGTTTCAGGAGATCGCTAAAACCATTGCAAAGAGAATTGAAAATTTTCTTTTAGGGGGTATAGTCACTTATAGTATGAAGATGGATGACACCTTTTCTAGTGACTTGATCTCTTCAATATCCATAGGTATGTCCATTGGTTCGTATATTCTTTGAAGAATCTGTAAGGCAAATTCTTACAAACGCAAAGTCCAACGGATCGTGATTGGCTTAACATTAGTCCTTTCGAGAATTTATTTCAAGCCAATACGATCAGTATGCACTCTTACTTTAGATTCAATTATGTAAGATCAACACTTATCACAGGAGAAAATAATAGCAAATAGTTTGTTATCTACCATGGGATAATTCTTTTGGGTTCCATTTAAGGTGATACTAGCATGATGAATGATATTGAGTTTATCACCATCATACTGGCACAGGATTTCTTCAACAGATTCTTAGCTAGCCTCACAAAATAGATCAAATGGCTTCTTCCACTTAGGTGGCTTAATAATAGGAGCATCAAGAAGGTCTTGCTTTAATATGGTGAAAGTAGGAAGACAGTTTTCATCAAAATAAAATGTAACATCCTTTTTGTAAAGGTTAGATAGTGGTCTAGCAGTCTTAGAGAAGTTGTTAATGAACCTTGTATAAAATTAAGGATGACCCAAGAAACTCCATATACCTTTTATATCGCGAGGAGGGGGAAGCCTTTCTATTGCCATTTCAACTTCTATGCCTTTGCCTGAAATTTTGTGACCAAGTACTATACCTTCTGGACCATAAAGTGACATTTCTCCCAATTCAATACTAGGTTAGTGTCTTTGCATCTTTGCCAAACTTTATTAAAAGTACGGAGACAAGGATTAAATGAAGTTCCATAGACAGAAAAATCGTCCATGAATACTTCCATGATATTTTCAACATAATCAACAAATATAGCAGTCATACACCTTTGGAAGGTGGCAAGAGCATTGCAATGACCAAAAGGAATAGGGTGATAAGCATACAAGCCGAAAGGATAAGTGAAGGTTGTCTTTAGTTGGTCATCAGGATGAATAGCTATTTGATAAAAATAGAATAACCGTCTAAATAGCGAAAATGATAATGCATAGCGAGCCTCTATAAGGTTTGATCTATAAAATTTAAAGGGTAATGATCCTTTCTAGTTTCCTTATTAAGTTTTCTATAATCAATACATATCCTATGACCAAAGACAGTTCGATTTGGCACCCTATCATTATGTTCACTTTGAACGACATTAAACCCACCTCTCTTAGGAACACAATGCACATGACTTACCCAATCACTTTCCTCCTCATGGAAGATTATTCCTACATGTAACAAGCATATTACCACTTTTCTTACTTCTTCTTTCATGTGAGGTTTAAGTCACCTTTGAAAATCTGCAACCGACTGAGCTCCTTCTTCGATAAACATTCTATGAGTGGCTATAGAGGGACTAATCCCTTTCAAGTCGCCCATCGAATATCCAAGAGAAGTTCGATGCATCCAGAGAACCATCATCAAATTTTCCTCCTCCTTTTCTACAAAATATTAGAACTTACAATCATAGGGATACTATTAGTTTCATCAAGAAACCTATACTTTAATTCCTTTGGAAGGGTTTTGTGTGTAGGAGGTGGAAGTGCCTCATCCCCCTTCCTTATAGGTACTTCTTAAGTCTGATTCATTCCAGGATCTGCCTTAGGGGTTGAGTCAAGATAATCATCAATTTCCATCTTATCTATATCTTTAGGAATATTGTAATTGTCAACTAGGTCCTTCCTAAATTATCACTGGGACTTTCAATGAATACGGAGGAAAGACTAAGGATGTTACCTTCTTGTTCTTGCCCATACTCATACTCATACAACTGTTCAATAGCCGACCATGATGGAATTTAGAGAAACAGAAATCCATTTGTTCTTCACAAAACTTGAGAGAAATAGTTTCTTTCTTGTAGTCAATATTTTCCCCTGCAGTGGTCAAGAAACTTCTTCCAAAAATAATTAGACAATAAACATCAGTAGGCATATCAACAAGTACAAAATCAATAGTGTACTTGTGTGGTCCAATAGAAATTGGAACATCTCTAATTATGGTCGTCTTAGTGTCTTCTAATTATGTTAGGATGAGTTAGTCTTGAATTTTGTGATAAAAATTGTAAGAAATTACATTAATAGTTGGTCCAATATCACAGAGGTCATGGTAAGATGATCCACCAAAGGTACAAGGGAGGATAGGTTAACTAACATCCTTAGATTTTACCTTTCCTTCAAAGAATTTTGAAGCTTCGATATCTTGCTCTATCACGTTGCAATGTGCGTACATGGTTAGGATTTCTTCTTTCGTTAGTTCACCTGTCTCCTACATACTTGCTTGATTAGTTTCTCTTGCTTGTGCCTCTTCTTATAACTTTTTGTGGAACATTCTTTCTTCTTCACACTATTCTTCAAGTTGTTGAGCCATCATATGTTATGTCACCGTCCTTGGGAAATGAATGTGTTCAACATAAGGGGGTATCTCACTCAATGACTCTACATGAGTTACCATTTTTTATCTCAACATATTTAATTTTCTTAGGTGATGGAGTGTATTGAATCCAATCTTTCTTGGGAGCTTCAATATGTTTTGTAATGGACTTAAGGATTTTCAACATAATATCATCACCAAATTGAAGTTCATCGATAGTTTCCTTTACCTTAGCAGACTCTTTATAAGCATTGAGACAATCATATTCAATTTCTATCACCCCTTCATCGCCTAAATTAAATCCCCAAATTTCTCTATTGTGATGAATTTGTTCTAGGAGTTCCCAAGATTTAGTTATAGTTAAGTCCATAAAAGAACCTCCGGAATTTATATCTAACTCATGTTTAAGTTCTTGATTAAGTACCCCATAGAAAATATATAAAACATACCATTCAGGTAAATCGTGACGGGGACACTCATTAAGGATGGATTTATAGCTTTTGAAAGCCTTCACCAAACCTTCACCTGGGCGGTTCTTGAAGTTCGCGATCGCCCTTCTTACTTTAGAAGTCTTTACTTTAGAAAATAATCGAAACACAAATTATCCTTTGAGGTTTTCCCAAGTATCAATTTTCTCTGAAGGGCATATTCTATTCCAAGCTAAAACAGTGTTGGTTAGAAGTTGGCTAACAGTTCAATTTTCAATTCATCATCAGAATAGCCTCTCAATTTAAGCGTCCAACATAACTCGGTAAAATGCATTAAATGAGTGTAAGGATCATCATCCGGATCATATCCTGCAAAATTTGTATCTTTAATAATACCGATAAAGCGATGGTTAACCTTGTATTCTAGCTTGTTCCACTCAGGAATTCTCTAAGAAGTCCTATATTGAACTTCCCGAGGTACTTAGTTGAATCGAGATAATTCACCAGTCCAAGTGCATTCATGGTTCTGACCTGAAACTATTAAGAAACTTTAGTAAAGAATTTAGTAGAATAAGCAACTAAGAATAAAGACGAAAAGCGCTTAGCTCCCCGCAACAGCGCCAGAAAATAACTTGATTACTACAAGTGCACAAATCAATTGTAGCTTGTTTTGAAATAAGAGTATCGAAACCACAGAGAGCTATTTGGTTAAGGTCTTTATGCCCCTCGTTACTGTCTACCAAAGGATACTTGTAAGCTGCCTTTGATTTCGCGTAAAGGGTTTTTGAAATGGATTGCATAAAAGTAATAAAAACAAGTAAAATAAAGCAAGTAACAAAAGTGTTGGAAATGGCGGTTGAACTCAATAAGTATAAAGCGTTCTAGGGAATGTAGGATACACCACTAGCATGTTGTAATTAATCATAATTGGGATAACCTATTTCTTGTGTCCTGACATGTCTAGAGAGATTTCCTTGATAAGATGTTCACTATATGGCTCGTGGGAAACCATTTTCTTGAGCCAAGGATTGAGGTCATCTTTAAATAACCACTATGATGCCTTAGAGCAGGAAATCATACATGCCACCAAAATTAAGGGTTTCCCCGTGGATATTGTGATTAGCTTAGTGAATCTCTCTTTATTCCTCCTTTGACCGTGCAGTTTATAAGAAAATGCTTGTAGTCACGAATAACACTAGACATACTTCCAAACACGTCCTAAGGATTTCACCCTCTCTTTAGTCCTAGAGGCACATAATATGTGCCCGACTACACATATCATCTAAAGAGATAGATCAAACTCAATATCATAAATCAATATATCATGGACAAATAAATAGATCATATTTATTTCATTTCATTATAGTGCTAGAGTTTCTCCATCTCCCCAGGAACGAAGGAAACTACTAACACATGGAAGCAATCAACAACATCATCATAATCAAATGGATGGATAAAAGTATGGGGATGAATCTAGTGCAAACCACAATTGAATCTGGAATTACAACAAGATCTAATATATGGAATATGTGAGTAGCCAATGTGATGGAGTTGCAAAATTGATGATGAAGGGGATGATGCGGTGTCCTTCAACGATCCGGGAAGTAGTAAGGATTTCCCTTCTCCCTGTTCGTCCTCCAGATCCCTCTCTGGTGTGGCTTTTCATGGCTCGAGGTTTCTATGAATGTTGTATATCAAATCCGTATTGACGAGGTGAGAGTATTTGATGAGGCAGACATTCTGCCACATGATACGGGCGGGAAGCATGCGCAAGCTCCGCCCGTACCAGTGGGCGTTAAGCTCCCTAGAGCCTCCTCTGTTTTTGCCAATCTCCCAGGTGCGAGGAAAAATCAATTAAATTACTTTTATCAATTAAGAAAATATCATATTACAACATAATATGATATTCCCAACTTATATGTTCATAAGAGACTTAGTAATTCGGGATCTTGTTGAAACATGGACAAAAATTGCATACAAGAACAGTAAAATACCAGAACCCCTACTCTACTTGTGCAGAAACTGCAACATCCCAATTTCAACAATTATGATTTATTGTCCAAAATGCAAAAATCAGGGAAACAAAAACATTTCTTGTTTAGTTTTGAAATGTTTGCTTGATTGATTGTTTGTTCTTATGCATCTTATGGTGTAGTAAATGATATACTCCTTACCTCAACCTTAGTTGACAAAATATATTTGACAAAAGAGAGGTCTTGGCTTGTTTTACATATTCTCAAATGTTTCTGGGATTTCAAAACTTGAGCCAAGATGACCTTTCCACAATTTTTTTACTAGTATCTATTAACAAAATGATGAATATTTGTAATATATACTCTCCTTATGTTTTCAAGAACGAATTTACAACCACTCCTACCTTAAGGTTTTCCAAAACATTTCATAAAACCTTTCCATTTTAGTCTTGGTAGAAGTACCAAGAAGGTCTTATCTCACTTCAAAACACAACCTCTTCAAAATAACCCCCCTTAATCCAAGATAAGATTAATGGTACCCTTAGTAGTAGTTTTGTGAATGTTTGGTAAGATGAATTTCCTTGATCTGCTTGCTAAGATGAGTTGCTTTGATCTGCTGTTGTGTTCCTTGCCTAAACGATAGTTGATATACTCTAGGAGCTCATACTCTAGGAACCAACTATATTAAGGAATACAAATCTTAACCAAGTGTACTACGCTTGATCTATCTTTAGTTAAGGAGACCCACTAATCCTCTTACCAGATCAATCTAGACTAATCCTTTTTGTTAGCATCAAATGCCAAGGAATACCATTACAAGCTTGGATCCCTTCTACTCAATCTATACTTCAATACCCTTCACTTGATGTTGAGTTTGAAACCATACCCCCTCTCAAAATCATTTCCTCTTGAATTCCAGTCAAAACCCTTAAATCTGCCAAATTTGACTAAGTCTGGAAAGGTTATCAACTTCACCTCTTTGAGACTCCACCTTTATAAAACCGTGTGCATTTTTGGAAATTCACATGAACCATCTGGTAAACCATCCTGTCGTGGGAATGGCCATGGTAGATGCTGCAATCGGCATCGAGTAGTAGAACATGGGGCAAGGGTGGCCTACCATCTGCGTTGCGAGATGAGGGCGGAGACACAAGGGTTTACCCAGGTTCGGCCCCCCGAGGGTAAAGAACTACTCCTGCTAGATTGTATTATGGAGAGAGTACAAGGGTGAGCTCGATGACTAGGCGACGAGTCGCTGGGGTGTATGATGGAACGTGTCCTCTATGCGTACCCTAGGGAGGTTTATATAGGTTCACCTCGCTAGAGTTTACAGATCTTGAACCGAATTGGTTAAGGATTCGAAGGGTCTTTGACCTAGTCCGACTGGGCCTAGCTACACTTTGGCCTCTAGCTTCCAGTCACCTGGGTCCTGGCCAAGTCTTGATCTAGTCGCCGCCCTGCGGGCCCACTCGCTGGCCTCTTGGGCCAATAGGAAACGTCCTGCTAGGCATACCCCTGTAGGCATATCCCCATCAGTACTCCCCGAGGCCATCATTGATTTGTCACAGGTGTTCGTTGGCAGTCGGAGTATGCGGGTCTAACTCGGATGCCCAGTCGAATCGGCGGCGGACTCCTGAACAAAGGAAAGAACTAGTCATTTGAATCGGATCGCAACTCGGCGAATAGGTCGCCGAATAATTAAGTCACTGTTGTAGTGAACTCGTCGGCGAATCGCCGAGTCGCTGAAGACAGCGAGTCGAGTGGATGAAGTTGGACAGTCAACTTGGTGAAACTAGCCATTGTGTAATCCAATGGTAATATCGGCGTAATTACCGCGTGGTATACGGCTCCACGAAAATGGCGGGTAAAAACCTCTATATAAGGAGACTGACAGGTGAGGGGAAAACACTTCCCTCACTTCCTCCGAACTCGTGCATTCCCAATCCTTCATTCTGCGTAGCGACTAGAGCGACCTAGAGTGATTCCCAACCCCAGATCCCCCAATCGATGGCCCCTCCTGCAGAACCATGGGGTAGATCCAAGTGCACGAAGGCACTGCTGAGATCGTTCGAGGAGGCAGGGATCCTCCGCGCCGGGAGATGGCGCATCCCCGCGGCTGGAGAAGTGATTCTAGATCCACGCGAGGGGGAATTCGTTTGTTTCACCAGCCATCTGGAGCGGGGGCTCGGATTCCCCACCACCCTCTTCTTCCGCCGCTTCTGCGCCTACTACGACATCCAACCGTCAGACCTGGAACCGCACAGTATCGAGCAGCTCACCATCTTCGTGGCGTTCTACGAGTGCTACCTGGGATGTCGGCCATACTTTCCCTTATGGCAAGACCTGTTCCATGGGAGGATCATCCGCGAAGAGGCAGGCAGCCCGATGCTGGCTGCGGGCGGCCTGACTTTCCAGCTGAAGTCGAAGGCGTCATTCTTCGATCTGACGCTGCCCGCCAAAGCAGCAAACGAGTGGAAGAAGAGCAGGTTCTACGTGACCAAGTCGATGCCAGGCGACGAGGTGGTGCTTCAAAGTTACTCCGACGACCGGCCCGAGCCACGCCGGCTCCAAGTCACCAAGCTTCCACTGGACCAGCGGATGGTCGTCGACGAGATGTTGAAGACCATCCGCAACTTGAAGAAGAAGGGCCTCCAAACCATCAACCTCTACAACTGCTGGCTCGGGCGACGGCTCGTACCTCTGTCCAGCCGTGCCCACTATATGTACGAGTATACGGGCAAGGATGACCCAACGAAGTCCTGTCATGCCGAGTGGATACTCAATGACTACACCCTGGCCCTGAAGAAGATCACTCAGGTGGTGTACCTTGATGCAAACGTCGGGGTCACGCCTTATACTGCGAAGTGCCAAGCTCCAACGGTGAGTTTTTATTTCCCATGCACTCACAGTCGCAGTTTGTGCATTCGCGGTCGTGCTAATGTTGCTTGGTTGTTGCACCTATTCCAAGTGGTGGAAGGTTGGCTTCCACCTGCAGATGACGAGAACTCGAATTCATCCGCCGAAGACGACGGCGAGTCGTCGCCTAACAAGGGCGACGTCAGAAGTGACGGGGCCGGCGGTGATGACGATGACGACGATGGCGACGAAGACGTGGAGGTCGCCGCCCCCACGGTTCGTAAGACTCGGGGGCAGCACCAGCGCGAGCTCGAGGCCAGGAAAACCCTCGAGGCCCATGCCGACGATGACGATGATCTCCCCGAGCATACCTCCCAGCATGAAGTCACACCATCAAAGAAGAAGAAGCCGCTGCAACCCAAAAAGAAGACGAAGCCGGCCAAGCCAGCGTCTCCGCCTCGGTCCGAGCTCCGATGCTACTAGCACAGGCGAAGAAACAGCAGCGCACGTGGCCGCAGCGACTGGTGCGACCGTCGTGGAGACGAGCCGCCGTTGGCATCACTTCTGCCACCGTGCGCCCTAGTTACCGGCCTGGAGGCCACTCCAGCCGTAGGGGCCTCACCGTCGAGAGGACCTCCCGCAGCGATTGTGACTGAACCTCCTGTCACAGCCTCATCCTCGAAGAAGCCGTCAGTGTCTTGGGCGCAAAGTGTGTTCGAGACGGGCCTCGGTGGCGACGTTCCCTCGCTTTGTAGCGAGGGCCGCCATGGTGAGTGCCTCGGTGCCATCGAGCCAACAACCTGGGGCCGCCGACACGGAGGTCGAACAGCATCGCGGGCATACTCCACTCGTTCTCTCATCGGTGGACGCAATGGAGCTTCACGGCATGCTAGGTGCCGCCATCCAGGTATGTCCAGTCCCCGAGGATCGGGCCACTGAATTTCAGTGGTTGGATTCTTACTGTTTTTCGTCATCCAGTTTCCGAGTGGCTAGTCGCTGAATTTCAGCGGCTAGGCACTTAGGAAGTTTTCGTCTAGTCCCCGAGTGGCTAGTCGCTGAATTTCAGCGGCTAGGCACTTAGGAAGTTTTGTCGTCCAGTCCCCGAGTGGTTAGTCGCTGAATTTCAGCGGATAGGCACTTAGGAAGTTTTGTTATTGGCGCTGTAATTGTTGCACAGGGCTTGCAGCGCGAGTCGGCCGAACGTCTTGCTGCCAAACACCACGTGGAAAAGGAGCTCCTCGCTGTTCAGGATACGAATGAGCAGCTTCGAGCGACTGCGGGTGAGTGTTTGTCTTGTTTGGCACTGGTCGTGACCTTGTTATGTTTGTAATCATTTTGTTGTGGAAGCAGAGGATAGTGCGGCCGTAGTAAAGGAGGCTCGCCAGGGCCTTGTTCCGGCTGGCGAGTGGATGGCTGCTTAGTCATCATTGAGCGCCGCGGAGAAGCGAATCGCCAAATTGGAGCGTGAGCTCAAGGAGGCGAAGGCGGAAGCGAGCTCGGCAGAGGGACGAGCCAAGGCGGCCGTTACTTCTGCTGCTAAGGAACGGAAGGTGTCGGACGAGCTCGTCGCCGGGCTGCAAATTGACCTCTCAGCTCTTCAGAATTTCATCACGGACCGCTGTCGCCCGCTGAATGGTGAGTGTTTCTTCTACGACTCTCCGGGCGCGCGACTCACATTGTTTTGCTAGTGATTCCCTTAATATTTGCTTGTGTGTTGCATGCCTGATCAATGATAATGCTGAAGGGGCACAATCGTACGAAGCGCGACAATCCGTCACCACACTGGTCGATTCTGCCGCGCTGTCAGCGACCTGCCTCCGGGCGTATCTTCAGGAGATCTCGCCCACAGAGGTGATCCCCAGTGACCTTGTTGAAGTATGGTTCTATCTGGAGAAGGCCCCGACGGTTGTGGAGTTCATGACGCGGTCGGCCTTCTGTTATCGAGCGGCGACTGCGCTGAGTCTTGGGCTCGCGCATTTTCTCGATGACTTCGACCTTGACGACGTCACGAGTGGATATCCTTCGTCGACGGGCTCAATCGAGATTGCCGAGGTACTGAAGCTGACAGAGCGAGCCGCGGTGTATTCCAACTACGTGTGGGCGATGGGCGACCTTATTCCCTATCAGGAAACGGTCGTCGCCCCCAATAACCCCGAGCCGGCGCACCGCGACTTCAAGGTGGAACAACCATTTCGCGCGGCCATGGCGAGTGAGATCACGACGTACCGTCGAATCCTTGGGTTCCTTTATACGCAATCGCAAGGATGGCGACGCCTCCTCGTCGAAGCCTGCGGAGTAGAGTATTTGCCATTCGGCGTTAGTTTAAGATAAACATGTAATTCTCCTTGTAAGCGAACAAATTTTGCTGCTATGAAGGAATGTATGGGTTATTTTGTCATTGTTTTTGTGGTTTGGTTGTGCGAGTCCCCGAGCGCGTCCGCCCTTTTTATGGGGTTGACCTTGTTTTTATATGTTGTTTGAATTGTTAATGAGTTGGGGTCGACTCGCCATGGCTCGGGAAGCCAGTCGCATGGAGACTCCCATGGGTGCTCTTTACTTGGACATTTTCCCGAGTGCGAACGGGGTCGGGTTGCCGAGTTCCCGAGCGTGGTACTTGGACGTTCTAGTCGCATGCCCGAGGTAGGTGAGGACTAGGTGCGTTGTGTTAGGCGCGTCACTCCTCCTGATCCGTAAGACCAGTCGCATGGCGAGTCCAGGGCGCGCTCTCTTACTTGGCGTTTTTCCCTAGCCACTCTTATTTGTGCTGGTGTCAGTCCCCGAGCGTGGTACTTTGACGTTCGAGTCGCTGCGCCGAGGATGTGGAGGACTGGGTCGCTGTGGGAAGCGAATGTAGTCGTCTTGGCTCGGGAAGCCAGTCGAGCGGGGTGACTCCAATGGGGATTCGGGTTAGCTTTTTTCGTGGACGGTATGAGGCCTGAAGTTTTCTAGTGCCCTCGTACCGCACTACATGGCTGTGCTGGTCGGGTCAACAAAGGTTGACTTCTGCGAATAGCGTAACGCTGTAACTATGAGCGTGAGTGGCACAAGGTATGGAGAGTGGACGCAATTTGTGTGAATCGATGTTCTTTATTTCATAGCGGGTAGGGGGTACATGTCTGGAGTTCTAAGAGTAGAACTTCCATAAGAGATTAACATTCCATGGCCGCTTAACGTCGAGTTTTCCATTTCCTCGGACGTCGGTGAGGTAGTAGGCGTCGTCGCCCAGGACTCGCCCGATGGCGAATGGTCCCTCCCAAGGGGGAGAGAGCTTGTGCATGCCCTTCTTGTCCTGGATCAGAGGCAGTACCAGGTTGCCTTCCTGGAAGGTGCGAGTTTGTACTCGCCGGCTGTGGTAGCGGTGAAGCCCTTACTGGTAGATGGCGGTGCGGGAGCGAGCTAGGTCGCACGCTTCATCGAGCTGATCGACTCCGTCCTGGCGTGCGAGCTCGTTGTCGGCCTCCGTGTAGTTTACCACCCGTGGCGAATCTTGCTCAAGGTCGGTTGGCATGACGGCTTCGGCACCGTACACCATGAAGAAGGGAGTGAATCCTGTCGACCTGTTGACAGATGTGCGGATGCCCCAGATGACAGAGGGGAGTTCTTCGACCCAGCACCCAGGGGTTCGCTCTAGTGGAACTTGCAGTCACGGCTTTAGGCCATGGAGGATGCTCTGGTTGGCGCGTTCCTCCTGTCCATTAGACTCCGGGTGGGCGACTGAGGTGAGGTCAAGTCGTATGTTATGCTCCTCGCAGAATTCTGCCATGGCTCCTTTGGCGAAGTTTGTGCCATTGTCCGTGATGATGCTGTGCGGGAATCCATAGCGATAGATGAGCTCGCGTAGGAATTTGGTGGCAGTCTTCCCGTCGCACTTGCGGACTGGCTTGGCCTCCACCCATTTTGTGAACTTGTCGACTGCGTCTAGGAGGTGGGTGAAGCCAGAGGGAGCCTTCTTGAATGGGCCCACCATGTCCATGCCCCATACGGAGAATGGCCAGGTGATGGGGATGGTCCTGAGTGCCGAGCTCGGCACATGAGTGTGGTTGGCATACTTCTGGCACCCGACGCATCGTTGGACGATGTCGACCGCGTTGGCGTGTGCGGTGAGCCAGTAGAAGCCATGTCGCATGGCCTTGGCAACCAGGGAGCGGGTGCCGGCGTGGTGGCCGCAGTCGCCAGCGTGGATGTCTTGGAGGATCTTTCGTCCTTCTGCGGGTTGGACACAACGTTGGAACACGCCAGTCACGCTCCTCTCGTGGAGCTCGCCGTTGATGATGATGAAGGATTTCCAGCGGCGTGTTATCATCTGGGCCTCCGTCTCGTCGGCGGGTAGGGTGCCTCCCTCCAGGTAAGCGACGTATGGAGCGGTCCAGTCGCTTGGCTCGGCGATCAGTGCGACTAGTGCTGCGTCTGGCTATAGCGGAATTCTAATGTCGATCTCCCTTGGGGGAGAGACGGAAGGCTTGGTGATGGTGTCGAGGAAGACGCAGCGGGTGGTGCGAGTCGAGCCGAACCAATGTGGGAGAGTGCGTCGGCCTCCTCGTTCTTCCTCCTGTCGATCCACTCGACGGAGTAGCCCGCGAAGTGGCCTCCCAGCTGGTCCATTGCTTGACGGTACACCTCCATGGTGGGGGACACTGCGTCGCAGGTGCCAGCAACTTGCCCGGCGACGAGGTTGGAGTCGCCATAGCAGCGCAGGCGATTGATGTTCATCTCCTTGTCTGCCCGCATGCCATGGAGTAACGCCTCGTACTCGGCCATGTTGTTGGTGCAGGGGGTGAAGTCGAGGTAGAGGACATAGCGTAGCTTATCGCCCTTCGGAGATGTGAGCACGATCCCTGCCCCTGCGCCATCTGCGTTCTTGGAGCCGATGAAGTGTAGACTCCAGTAATGGAGGTATGGTAGTTTCTCTGGCTGCTGGGCCTCCTCCCACTCGGCAAGAAAGTCTACGAGAGCCTGTGACTTGATCGCGTTGCGTAGCTCGTACCTGATGTTGTGGACGACGATCTCGACGGCCCACTTGGCGACTTGCCCAGTCGCTTCACGGTTGTGGATGATGTCTTGCAATGGTGCTGAGGAGACGACCGTTATTGGGTGCTCCTGGAAGTAGTGCGGCAGTCGCCGCTGTGCTCTAAAGACTGCATATACCAATTTTTGGTACTGCGGGTAGCGCTGGCGAGACTCGGTGAGGACTTCGCTGATGTAGTATACAGGTCGTTGCACCAGGCGCTCCTTGACCTCCTCTGGTCGTTCGACGACCATGACGGCGCTGACAACGCGCTCGGAAGCTGCGACGTAAACGAGCATGGGCTCCTTGTCGACTGCGGCGGTGAGTAGCGGTGCCGCGAGTAGCACCTCCTTGAGAGCGTGGAGCGCGTCGTATGCCTCCTTGTCCCACTGGAAAGTGGGTTTCTTGCGCATTAGGAGGTAGAGGGGCATCGCCTTCTCGCCTAGCCAGGGGATGAAGCGACTAAGAGACGCAACTCGCCCGGCCAACTTCTGGACGTCGTGCAGGCACTCGGGTCTGCCGAGCCGGGCGATCGTGTTTATCTTGGTACATCAAAGGTGCACTTTCCTGGGTTTAGCTTTATCTTGTACCTCCGCAGGTTGGCGAAGGTTTCCGCCAGTTCGGCGAGTAGATTGTCCTGGCGAGTGGATTTTACTACCACGTCATCGATGTAGACGTGGATGTTCCGGCCAATTTGGCTCGCAAGGCACTCCTGCTTGCACCTCTGGTAGGTCGCCCCGGCGTTCTTGAGGCCGAAGGTCATTGCGGTGTAGCAGAAGGCTCCGAATGGCGTGATGAATGCCGTCTTCTCTTCGTCCTCGACTGCCATTTTGATCTGGTTGTACCCAGAGTAGGCGTCGAGGAAGCATAGCGACTCCGAACCCGCAGTTGAATCGATGATTTGGTCGATCCGCGGGAGGACGAATTGCTCCTTCGGGCAGGCGCTATTGAGGTTTGTGTAGTCGATACACATTCTCCAGGTCCCGTTTTTCTTCTCGACTAGGACTAGGTTTGCCAGCCACTTGGAGTATTTGATCGGCCGAATGAAGCTTGCAGCGAGTAAACGCTGCACTTCCTCGGCGATTTCTCAGCGGCGCTCTTCATTGAAGGTCCGCAGCGACTGCTTGACGGGTCGCGCTTTGGGGTCGGCGTTGAGTTTGTGCTCAGCGAGTTCCCTCGGGACACCAGGCATGTCGGATCGCTTCCATGCGAAGATGTCGCGATTCTCACGTAGGAACTCGATGAGTGTGCCTTCCTATGCTGGGCTCATGCCCGTCCCAATCGTCACCATCTGGCTGGAGTCGCCTAGGACCAGCTCGATGGTGCGATTGTGCGTCGTTTCCTCGAAGGCGGTGGAGCTTCCACCCTCCGAGTTGGGCTTCTTGAGTATGGTGGGGTCATCATTGTTGACCCCACTCGCGTACTTGGCGAGCTCCTCAGCGTGGTTGGCCTCTGCCGCGATGACAGCGTCAGCGAGTTCGGCGCCTTTGGCCTCGCATTCTGTGGCCATGTCAGGATCGCCATGGACAGTGATGATGCCACACGTCCCAGGGAGCTTCATCAC
This sequence comes from Avena sativa, assembly GCA_916181665.1. Lineage (NCBI taxonomy): Eukaryota > Viridiplantae > Streptophyta > Magnoliopsida > Poales > Poaceae > Avena > Avena sativa. Next base: position 346,171,818 of record OV702285.1, on the reverse strand, counting down.
GTTGTATGCATAGTGGGGCGCTGCCATGAATTTGGCGAACGCCTGGCGCCCTAGGACGCAGTGGTAGGGGATGTTGAACGACACCAGCTCGAAGACGATCCGCTCGGTGCAGAAGTTTGCTGGTGTGCCGAAGGTGACTGGCAGCGTCACCTTGCCGATTGGGTACGCCTTACGACTGGGGACGATGCCGTGGAAGGTGGTGTAGGTCGTCTCGATCATCGACTGCGGGAGCCGCAGTCGCCTGAATGTGAATGTTGATGGAGCTGCCTCCGTCCATCAGCGCCTTGGGGAGCCAATAGTTCCCCACCTTGGGCTTGACCACCAAGGCGACTCAGCCCAGATATTCGATCCGTGACGAGTGGTCCACACGGCTCCAGGTGATTGGTTGCTCGGACCAGTTAAGAAACTGGGGGATGACTATCTGGGACACCGCGTTGATGGCAACGGTGCGGGCGATGACCTTCTTCTCCTATTTTGTGTTGAAGCCTGTGAAGGTGTGGAGCGAGCCGGCGACGCTGCCGAATTTTCCGCCATTTGGTGGGTTGTTGTCGGGGTCTTCCCGTGCGTGCCGTGCCTTCTCAAACTCCTTTAGGGAGTGGCATTCAGCGGTCGTGTGCGTAGCAGGCTTCCCTTCCCTGCTGTGAAACACACAGGGTTGGTTGAGGAGAGCCGTGGGGTCGAACCTCGGCTTCGCCTTGTAGTTTCCGCCATCGTGGTGCTGGCCTCCGTCGTGGTGGAAGCTCTTGGGTTCACGCGGCACGTATCTGGCGTTGGCGACAAAGTCGTCTCACCCATCACCGCGGCGCTTGCTGGTGAGGTGAGTGTTTCTGTAGCGTAGCTCGGGTCGCCTCCCGTTGTCGTGGCCGCTCGTGCGGCGATTCCCTCCCGACTCGTTGTCGGTTTCTTGGTTTGGGTCCTCTTCCACGTACCGCTTGGCGATCTCCAGGAGGTCCGGTATGTTGTCGAGTGTTTTGTACACCTGCTTGAGCTTGGCGACCAGGGGCTCGTAGCGGCACGAGGTCTTGAAACAGTAGATCGCGCTGTCAGGGTGGATTCCGGCCGCGTTATACCACAGGTCTTGCCACCATTGGACCCAGCTGCGGGTTGACTCGCGGGGTCCCTAGACGCATCGCTCCAGGTCCTCGATGGTGGTGGCGCGGGTGTAGGAACCCTTTAAGTACCTGACGAAGGCGTCGCACATTTCCTCCCAGGAGTCGATGCTGTCCGCGGGGAGGGTGTTGATCCATTGCCTGCACACTCCCTCCATCATCAAGGGGAGGTAGCGAGCGGCGAGCAGGTCGGTGTGGCCGGCGATTCCCATTGCCATGAGGTAGGTATCCAGCCACACGGACGGGTCGTACTTCTCGATCTCCTTCGGCGCCTTGAAGTTTGTCGGGTATCTTTCTCCTCGGATAATTGGTCCGAAGCACTGGGGTCCAACTCGACTCAACGTCCCCCTTGGTTAGCCGTTGCGACGGTTGGTGAGGGTATGCCTCAAGTTGTCAGGATGGCGTGCACGCCAGCTCTGGTTGTTGATGTTGTGGGTGCGCGCGTCGACTGGCTTCCCATTGGCGGCGAAGAAGTTGTTCACCGGCCGCGGGTCGTTGGTGGAGAGTGCCGCGTGCGCGGGTCGATGTTGGAGCTGTAGGGGCTCGGGTGGTGGGAAGTTAAGGGTGTTTGCCACCATTGGGTGGACGCTTGAGGCCTCCCTGCTACCTGACAAACGCGAGTACATGCGACCCTGTGAATCAGCACCCGCATTTTGTTGCTCGACTGCCTGGCAAGTAGAGCCTTGGCGTACTGGATCTGCAGGGTGCCTTCCCCGGTTATGTTTATGTTGTCGACCACTGCTCGGCTCACGACGATATTATCCATCGGAGTGGGGAACAGCGGGAGGCCCTTCATGTCTCGCTCCCGCGTGGAGACCATGATTCTTGGTTGGTCCCTGGGGGGCGCGCGGCTGGGTGGTGGTGGTGTGCCGTTGGCCATCGCACCTGGTTGTGGCCGGGATCTCCCTCGTGGCGGCGCGTTCTCGGAGATTGCGTGCTCGGCCGCACGAGCCGGGTTGTTCTCGTCGTCGAAGTTCAGGGCGCGTCCCTGAATGGTTGGGTTCAGGCGCGACCTAATTCGGAGTTGGTGGTAACGCGAGAGTTCCTGCGCCGTCACCTTCTTGAGGAGAAATTTTTCGCGCTCGGCTTGTTCTCTGCGTACTGCCTCCTCCAGCCACAGGCGGAGTTCCTCGACATCCGTTGCTGTTGCGTTCTGCGGGATTGGCGTGGAGAAGGGATCTGGCGGGGGGTCGGCGCCATTCACCATGTAGGCCGCGACGTGGCGACCAGACCCGCCGTGGAGGTCGGCGGAGTTCTCCGACCCGGAGTCGAAGTCGAAGATCCCAAGGATGGAGGGGTCCTCAAAGTCTCCCACGTTGGAGACCTAGGTGATGGAGCCTGCGGGTGATGTGGTGACGATGGATCCGGCGGCCGACGCCGGGGTCGCCGAGTCAGCGTCGTCATTGAGGGCTGCGTCGTCTGTGACCATGGCGGTTTCGGCCACGTTGTTGTGGGCCGAGTCGTACTCGGAGTCGAGGTGGTGGATAGTGCGGACCTGGCTCTCAGAGAGCTGGTTGCGTGGCGGCGACTCGCGGATGCGAGCCGGGTCGTCCGAGGTGATGGTGTTGGTGAAGCCGACGAAGAGGCTGATCGTGCCCACCGGCATGATCATGATGTGCGTGACGGGGCGTGCCGGTGGAGATCGTCTCGTTGATGGGTAGATTGGATCTCGCCGCAGAACACCGGCCTGACCGGCCAGGCGCCACTGTCGTGGTAATGGCGACGGCATATGATGCAATCGACAGCGAGTAGTAGAACATGGGGCAAGGGCGGCCTGCCATCTGCGGTGCGAGATGAGGGCGGAGACACAAGGGTTTACCCAGGTTCGGCCCCCCGGACGGTAAAGACCTACTCCTTCTAGATTGTATTATGGAGAGAGTACAAGGGTGAACTCGAGGACTAGGCGGCGAGTCGCTGGGGTGTATGATGGAAAGTGTCCTCTATGCGTACCCTAGGGAGGTTTATATAGGTTCACCTCGCTAGGGTTTACATATCTTCAACAGAATTGGTTAAGGATTCGGAGGGTCTTTGACCTAGTCCGACTAGTTCTAGCTACGCTTCTGGGCCTCCAGCTTCCAGTCGCCTGGGTCCTCGGCAAGTCTTGATCTAGTCGCCGTCCTGCGGGCCCACTCGCTGGCCGCTTGGGCCAATAGGAAACGTCCTACTGGACATACCCCGGTAGGCATATCTACATCGCATCCTAAGTAATTCCAATGCCTCCTCTTTCTCTTGACTAAATAATCCTCTAACCCATTTGTTCTTGATGGTTTTACACGCAAGAAAATAACCTTTTCTACAAGTCTGATCTTCATGCCTACTTTGGCAGAATCTCTCATCTCCATGCTATCTTATTTTGACCAATTATTTACATGGTTGTGATCTACTAAACATGATCTATTAACCTAGACTTCCCGTGTTTTAAATGGAGCCTTGGGCTTCTTAACACCATCCTGATTTGTGAGGCTTCTTAACCTAGACTTGGCATCAATCCTAGGAGCCCTCAAACATGATCAAGCAAAAATCTTTGTACCATGGTTATCTACATAACTTTTTATATCTATACATCTATCCCCGGACCCAATGTGAACTCTGAGCTACTAAATCCAAGAAGGTTTTGATGGTATAAAAATATTCTCGCTCTAGATCCCCCACCTCTTGTTTTCTTCAAATTTAAGCTTGATTTTAAAGCCCCAACGTTGCCAAGGATGTTTACACTATGTAGAACGTATCTACCTTGATTATAAAACTTTATCAAATATTTTTCCATAATTATTTAGTCCCAAAAAATTATTAATTCCTTTCCTTTACAAATATTAAAAAATCCCTCCATAAAGAAAATTTGGTTTTTCTACAAAATACTCTCTCAACATAAGGCACATTTGAGGCCTTTGTATTGATTCCAATCTTCCCACTTAAAAATATATTTTTAAAGTTTTACTATTTCTTTTTGCCTATCTTATTAAATGGCAAAAAAGCAAAAATAATAGTTTTAAATACTTCCACTATAAGAAATGTTTCCTTCCACAATGACGTGGCCCGATGGTTGTCGTAGAAGGCGCATATTCCATGACAAAATTCTTGGCCAGACCATGGCCCATGGGAAACTTTTTTCTGTTTCACGCCCCTCTACTACGACCAAACCGCTAAAAATATGGACGAAGGCGCGTGGTAGAAGCAAGATTTATGGTTCCTCGCGTGATGTTTACGCGCCTAATTATTTTTAGATGTGTGCTTCTCAAACGTCACTGTCTCTATGGACCATACTTTTTGGTCATGCTTCTCTAATTTGAACACAATGACGTTGTTCGATGTCTCTTCTATTTAGGTAGTCTGTTGGGTCCCACATGTATGCCACTTATTAGAAGAATCATGTGTATGATAGAATTTTTTCCTTCCCTGTTACGAACGTGATAGCATTGCTCGATACATTTGTCGCTTAATTAGGCTATTGGGTCCCACGTGTCATCCATACACTAGAATAAACGTGTGCATGATATATTTTTACCTTAGCTCGTGTCTCCTTGATTTGAACTCGATAATATTGCTCGATATATCTGCTGTTTAGTCATGATGATGGGTCCCATATGTTAGCCTCTCATTAGAAAAATCGTGTGTATGATGAATGTTTTTCCTTCACTCGCGCTACCCTGTTCCGAGCTTGATAGGGATGCTACATGCATTTACCATTTAATCACGCAGCTGGGACCCACATGTCATCCTCTCATTAGAATAAATGTATATATGATGGATTTTTTGCACTCGGTCACGCCTCCGTGTTAACTTTATAGTGTTTCTCGCTGCATCAGCTATTTATTCAGGCTGGTGGGTCCCCTATGTCAGGCTCATATTAGACGAATCATGTGTATATGATTGAATTTTTTCTTCTCTAGTGCTACCCTGTTCCGAACTAGATAGCATTGCTCAACGAATCTGCCATTTGGTCCTGCTGCTGGATGCCACATGTCAGCATCTCATTAGAAAAAATGTTTTTGCTCAATGCATCAGCCGTTTATACAGGCTAGTGGCCCCCCATGTCAGCTTATCATTAGAAGAAAGGTGTGCATGCTGGAATGTTTTCATGCTCGCTCCTCCCTGTTTCGAACTTGGCAACATTGCTCGATGCATCAGCCGTTTATACAGGCTGGTGGATCCCCATGTAATCCTCTCATTATAAGAGAAGTATGCATGCTACACTTTTTTTCTCGCTCGCCCGTCCCTATTCCGAACTTGATAACGTTGCTCGATGCATCAGTCGTTTATCTAGGCTAGTGGGTCCCCCATGTCAGCCTCTCATTAGAAAAAACGTGTGCATACTGGACTTTTTTCTCGCTCGCTCCTCCCTATTTAGAACTTGGCAACCTTGCTCGATGCCTTCCCTGTATTAGGTCTCCCTAGTGGGTTTCACATGTCATCCTCCTCTATAGAAGAAACGTGTGTATGTTGGACCATTTTTTTGGTCGCCTCCCCCGGTTTGAGCTTAGTAACATTGCTGGGTCCCTGATGTCAACCTTTTCTGTGCAATAAACATGTATGCTGGATAAATGTACAACTACGACAAAGATTATATATATTGATAAAGCTAGAATTTGAATCAAACTCAAGAATTTAAGAAATGGCAACTGTGTGCGCTTCCACTACACCAGAACCAAATATGCTACTCCTAAAAGATTAGGTTTAGAAATGTTGATACCACTTAAAATGAAAAGGGAGCAACCCTGAGAAATTTCCAGAAAAAATGCTACATGGTCTATATAAATAAAACTTGGGTAGACACAACTTGCACTATACTTTATAAGAATGGCGCAGAAAATAATAAATTAAGAAGATTTTTTGAGAAACAAAAAATAATTTGGGTCCAATCTCATGAAACAATGGGCTTATTATCATGGTCTCCTTAGAGAAACTTTTTCACTGACCTTCATGCTTAAAAAAGTAATAATGTGTTAAGGGTAGACGACCATCAGCCGACCAGACCTCGAAACTATAGATTTTGCGAGATTTTGGGCTAGAGTTGGGTTGACTGTACTATTTACCAATGATCTCCTCACTGAAGATTCAATGTACTTAATATGTCAGGAATTATTAGTCCACCCGACTAGGCATGCTAAATTTGCAATTTTTAGGGCCGGACTTGGGTCAAATGTCCAATATTTTCGTTAGCTCCTTAGTGAAAATTCGATGTATTTGGTAAAATGTACTATGGTTTGGCGGCTCTACTCGCCATCAAAGGATAATTAAGGAAAGATTTTGTTTTTAAAACAAGATTATGGGATGTTTTTTGTCCGAAGTGGGTTTGAAAATCCATTTTCATAGGTTGAGTAGTAAAAATACATTGTATTAAAGGTCGTTGGTCTACCTGACCTGGATGTACGTACGCCACATCTAAAAGAATGTAGTTGGAAAGGGAGAAAATTGACCGATATTGTAAGACTTGATATTAGCTAGCTAGCAAAGAACTTTGGCAGCACAGGATTCGAACAAGGAAAGTAATGGAGGGATTTTGACTGATTGGCATATAATCATGTCATATCAGGTCTTACAACGCATGATCATATTTTTAGCAAAGGTTATATTTTGATATGGTTTGGGTGCCTCTGAATCTGCCCAGTCGACTTGATGTACTCAAAACCATGTAATCATGCCATTTAAACTGTAGGTGATAGAGACAGAGTGTCCTTGACTTGCCCAGCTTCAGAAAGCTCGGGTAAGCACCAAAATATACTGATCACACAAAGTTGTATGCTTCAGTACGATCAAATTAATACATGTCGCAATTAGCGCCAACATGTGGCATTGTCATTATGCAAAAAGCCAAACATTTACACATTTAGTTCATAGTTTCGAACATAATAATAGAACTAGTTTGTACACTAGCACATCATAGTAAAATTTCATCACATCAGATCTTGACTTGTTCATTTCACATACACTTGAGTAGATTTAGTACCAAATGTTGTACCAAATGCCTTACCCGAATTATGCAGAATCGGACCCCTAGACTGACCCATTGAGCCATAGAAGTTGTGGCCACCATCACGAACAGGAGCAGGTCATGTGTTGTCCACCCTTCCAAGCATCACAGGGAAGATGTCAGGCACACATATGCCATTGTGAGTGTTGTCATGGAGCACGTGTGGAACATGCACGAGCACGTGATGCATGAACATAGGTTGTGCCCTCTCAAATGGAGACTACAACACGTCGTCGACCATTACCGATTCATGCATCGGCAAGTCAACAAAGAGGACATTCGACACGTGTGAAGGTTCCTTCAACCATGCAACCACCAATATACACCAGCTGTCTCACAGAAGAAAGATCTTCACCATCTCACCGTCGAGGCCGTTTAGCATCTCATTTACTGTCTTGCGACCCCAAGCCCATCGCGGTAGGGTCTCAAAGGTTAGATTCATCAAAAAGGGTATCTCTGAGCACTCTGAGGCGCCCCAACCTAGGTGCCACCATGTGAAGCTAACCCTCACACCAGGCAGAGAATGGGGGATTCCTTGAACACCAGACAACATTCAGTTTCCCTTCGGAATGTAACCATAAAATCCGTTGGGGGCGCACACACTTCAACAAGCAAGTCACGGGACCAGATGTCGTGGATAGCCTCTAGAGCTTGTCAACACCTTGATTTTTATTCCCAGATGCCTGTTATCCATACATCGCAATCCCAGGATTACCATTTTTGCGAGAAATAACAGATTGGTACCATAGTTCATCATCCATTACAAACCATAATAAAGGTCTTACAAATAAAGGATATCATGATCCAGTCTTAATATAATCAACGCAGCGGAATAATATAATAACGATAGCATGGACGAAGCTCCATCTTCAAGGTTACAGGCAATGCTAACGATGGGAGATGATCCTAGTTGTCGTAGACTTCCTGTTGTCCATCATCCTGGTAGTCCTTCTCATAGTCTGGCCATAGGAATAGCCAGGTACAAAGCCATGAGTACTCTTTAAGTACTCGCAAACTATCACTAACAAGTAAAGTGGATCAAGTAGGAATACTAAGCTCTAGGTTGTTTTGCAAAAATCCAGGTTTACTTCTAACTGAGTTCAGAAGTAAAGAAAACTAGTTTAAGTTTTTATAACACCTAATTGGGAACTTAAGTTTCATATCACAACCCTGTTATGGTCAAGTGAAGTCCTGATTCATTTCAAAAGTCACTTTGAAAACATCTGACGACGGAACAGTATGGCCACTCCAACTGTCCATAACCGCGGATGCGGATATTCGAATAGTTTGACACTCTGCAGAGGTGGTACACTTTCACCACAACATTCTATACATCCATTAGTAACAATCATGAATCACCATACTCAGTATGCGGATAATCATCCTAACCTTTCAATTACACACCCTAGTATAGGAACCTCTCCTATGAGTTTGGCCTCCCAACCATGACCATCTCTCATCTTGGGAACTACACAGGTGGTCAATCATCACGAGGTATCCTCATCTCAAACCTTGGCCGCAAGGGAACCCATAGTAAGATATATAAACTTCCAATCAAGCCCTACCCAATTCGGGTATTGTGGTTGTACGGTCAAATTGGAATGGTATCACATCCGAACATAACCATTAGTTTTATAAAGGGCTAAGGCTCATGCATCAACATTTTCATCATCCAAAATCATATCTTGTTCATAACACATGTCAAAACATTTCAATAGAATGACTCATCACTCTAAGTTTTTCATAACCATTTTCACCAAGTATTCCCATTTAAGGTGATCAAGTTTTATGCTTATCACTAGCCACTAAAGTTGGGGGTAATCACTAATGAGGGTGCTAATCAAGTGTGACATATCTAAATCTAATCTCATGCCTCGGGATGACATCTAATTCTATCTAACTTAGGCCAAGTTTTATGCTCTTTATGCTACCTCTAATATCTTTCCAAAATTTACAAGTCACTAAGTGAACATAAATAAAAAGCTTTGACAGAGAAATAAAATAATCAAGCTTGCAAGTAAAACTGAGATTTCGTGCAATCAAAGGGGTATAAGCAAATATACCTAATGCATCTTTCATAGGTTAATATAGTGGTTTTAGTCTTGCAATTAAGACTTTCATGGTTTTAGCTTAGCTTTCCTTGTGCATTGAAGTGGTTCAAGTTCTTCTCTGCTTATTCCTCGTAGTAGTCTCCTTCCTCTTTGTATCCTTGGTCGGTACTAGCATCTATAAATAAATACGAAGTACACAATCACCAAAAAATACTTAACTACTTCTATTTGGCACACAAGGGTTTACACTAGATGATCTAGCATCATCACAATAATCACATGAATTAAATACTTAGTCTTATTTATTTTATTTTAGAAAAGTAACTTCTACTAATTGAAAAACTACTTAAGATTTAATATTCTCCAATTAAAACATGGGATCATGTTGACACATGTCATCACCTCATATTCTAATACTTGGGAATGTGATTTAAAGTGGTGTCACAATTTAATAATGTTTAACCTCATTATTTTATTTAATTAAAGTGACTTGAAATGCCTATGGGGCATTCTTTTATTACTTGTCCATTATTATTGGAAGTAAACCTAGATATTTTTATATATTCAGAAAGGTCTTGTCAAATGTGATTTCTGAGAGTTGGAATCAACTCCAAAGAATTTATGGTTGATTTTTGAAAAATGTTTGAATGCAGAAAAGTCTCTGCCTTGTTATTTTCATCATAGGTGATCTACAATTCCAAATGGTTTGAATCCAACGGGCTTGGATTAAGAATTTCAATACCTTTCTAACAAAATTGGTTTCATGCATTTTGGTTCAGTGAATCTCTCTGCATTGATTTTTGAATCAACAGATAGAACTAGGGTTTGAGTTTAAATGAAAAATCTAAATTAAAACTAATTGGGTCGCGCGGGAGAGTTACTGGGCCGTCCCACTGTGCACAGCGCATGCGGGCTGCTGACAGATGGGGTCCACTAGTCAGCGGAACAAACTAAACGAAACAGTATCGATGAATCTGAGCCTTACGATCTAATTCTAATCTAACGGCTGAGGGTCGTCATCGATGACGAGCTACTCCAGCGAGGAACTAACCCTAACGCGGCAAGTGGGGGTCTGGGGAGGATCACCGGGGCTCAGGCGAGGGTCGGCGACGAGTGGATGAGCTTGTCGACTACAGTGGTTCTCCTGGTACTGGCGGCTTCTCTTGGGGTGGCCGCAATCGACGACGCCCTTCTCCTCCAGCAGCGGCAGGCTCCAGCCAAATTCTGGCAAGAGAGAGCTCGCCTTGCTCCGGGAAGAAGTGGGAAGTATCAGTGAGAGGTGGGGAGTGGGATGGTGTGGAGAAATTGAGCTGGGGAGACCTCCTTTTATAGGCGAGCGAGAGGGGCAGCACGGCGTGAGCAGAGGTGGTCGGAGGCGACGGTACATGTAGCTATCGTCGTGGCTGAGGCTAGGGGACGATGTGCGGTCTCTTGGCGATCGTTGCTAGCTTAAAGGCGAGGCGTGGGGCGGTGGGGTTTGGTCGGGAACGTGCGGTGCTCTGCGCGGTAGCGACGACGAACTTCCCGGCGTGCGACGGCTACGGGGCACAGTCGGGGAAACGAGCATGTCTGGTGGTCTCCTGGGACGCTGGTGATCATGCTGATGGGCGGCGAGGGCTCGAGGTGGCCGGGTTGAGTGGGAATGGTGCGTGCACTGCGGTGTGCGTCGGCATGGTCGAGAGCAGCACGGGCACGGTGTTTCCGGCAGTTCCTCTCTCTGTCTTCGATCTAGGGCTGGTCTAGAGAGGGCAGTGAGGCACGGGCGGCATGGTAGACAAGGTTGGTGAGGCTGGCTACGCTTGTATCTTGATGTCGACAGTGGGGGTGGCAAGTGTGCTCGGCCATGGTGGCCATTAAAGGCATGGTCGTGTACACAATGGGCTAGAGCTGCTTAGACAAGGTTGACGACCTACTGGGAGTGTGGTGAGGGCTGGAGAGGGAACAAGTTTGGCAAGAACACTGCTCACAGTAGTGTTTGTTGTTTTATTTTATTTGTGCTTGGAAGGTATTTGATGAAATGGCCGCAAGAGATTTATATTGGAATTTGTTGATGAAATTTGGTGAGTGTACTGGCCACATACTAGGTAGTCTCTGGTTGTTTGTATTTGTCAAGGTGAACTGGTTGTGTTGGGTTTTGAGAAATGGTGATCTTACCATATGAACTAGATTCAATTTTGAATTATCCTTGGCATAGATTTGCAAAATGTTTCTGTGGGTTTAAAAGGTGGGCTTGGGTTCACTTTTACTTGGTCTAGCAAGGGGGTGAAAATAATTGGATTTGTTTTTGTTATAAATCTTGGACTAGAAACACTCAAAGTGGTCTAGTGAGCAAGTTTGGCGAAAATGACCATTTGCTATCTTATGTTTGAATTTGTCTTCATTTGATTCTACTTGGTAATGCTTTAGATGATGTTGTTTTCATCTTTAAACCAATCCTTGCCATTCATAACAATCAGACAAGTCCATACAAGCATTCATCATACACACATGCATTCATATTGATTTTAATTATCAAACGTTTTTGTTAACCCTAATTTGGGTGATTGGAATTTGATAACCTTGATTAAAATTTTTGGGATGTTACAAACCTTCCCTCCTTAAACAAAATATCGTCCCGAGATTTGAGAACAAGAGAAAACTAGGATTTAAAGAGATCTTGAAACTCCGTCCTAATGTAGTCTTCTCGCTCCCAGGTAGCTTCTTCTTCAGTGTGGTTACTCCACTGGATCTTGAGAAACTTGATACTCCTAGTCCTGGTGGTTCTAAAAGCCTCTTCCAAAATACGTATGGGTACTTTGGGATAGGTCAGGTCATCGTTGATCTCTATGGTCCTGTGATAAATATTCTTGAAAACTTCGGTCTTCTACGGGACTTCTAGGCATTTGCGGAGTAACAAGATATGAAACACATTAGGCACGGCTGACATCTCCTCTGCAGTTCCTGTTGAGACGATACTTCTCCTCGGCGATTCAAAATCTTGAAGGGTCATATATATCTAGGGGCTAACTTTCCTTTGAGTTGAAAGCGTTGCATTCCTTTCAAAGGTGATACTTTCAGATACACAAAATCTCAGATGTTGAAGGCTAGGTCTCGATGTCTCTTGTTGGCATAACTCTTCTGTCTGGATTGGGCGGTCTGGAGGTGCTCATAGATCTTGTGAATTTTCTCTTCGGCTTCTCGTAGGATGCCGGGTACGAAAATCTGACACTCTCCTACTTCCGACCAATTCAAAGGGGTACGACACTTCCTTCCATACATGAATTCAAATGGGGCCATTTGCAAACTGGCTTGGTAATTGTTGTTGTATGAAAATTCTGCGGAAGGCAGACAATCTTCCCATTTAGATCCATATTCTAACACATAAGCTCTCAACATATCTTCGAGTATTTGGTTTACTCACTCTGTTTATCCATCAGTATGAGGGTCAAAAGATGTGCTAAAATCCACTCTTGTTCCTAATCCTTCTTGGACTTTCTTCCAAAATCTCGAGGTAAACTGGGTTCCGCGATCCGATACAATGTTCTTGTGGACTCCATGCAAACTGACTTTTATAGCAATGTACAACTCTACTAGCTTTGAACTCTGATAGGTGGTCTTAACTGGTAAGAAATGGGCAACTTTGGACAGTCTATCCACTATGACCCAAATAGAGTCATTTCCCTTACTAGATTTAGGCAAACCGGTGATAAAATCCATTCCAACCGAATCACATTTCAATTCCGGAATCTGCAATGGTTGCAATAGTCCTGCGGGTCTCTGATGTCCTGCCTAGACTCTTTGATAAATATCACACTTGGCTATGTAGCTTTCGATTTATCTCTTCATCTTATGCCACCAAAATTGCTCCTTCAAATCCTGATACATCTTGGTTCCTCCGGGGTGGATATAATAAAGAGTATCATGGGCTTCTTTCAAACTAGCTTGTTTCAATTCTGAATCTGCTGGCACATAGATACGTCCTTTGTACCACAAAACTCCTTCTTCATCTTCGGTGAATCCGGGTACTTTTCCTGTACCAATACGACGTTTTATTCCGTCGATACTAGCATTTCCTTTCTGTGCCTCCTTGATCTGAATGATCAAGGTGGGTTGAAGTTCTATGCTAGCCAAAAATCCTTCACTTACTAGCTCCATTCTGAAATCTTCCAACTCGTTGTGAAAACTTGGTTGCTCCTTCAGAATCATGGAGTTCAAGCGACACGGAAATCTGCTAAGGGCATCTGCTACCACATTGGCTTTACCGGGGTGATAGTGAATGTCCAGATCATTGTCCTTGATTAGCTCTATCCATCACCTTTGCGTCATATTCAGCTCCTTCTGAGTGAAAATATACTTCAGGCTCTTGTGATCCGAATAAATCTCACAACGGTTACCCATGAGGTAATGCCACCATGTCTTCAAGGCTAAAACTATGGCTGATAGTTCAAGGTCATGGGTAGGATAATTCTGCTCATGCTGCTTTAGTTTTAGGGATAGATATGATATGACTTTGCCTTCTTGCATCAACACACATCCGAGACCGATCTTGGGTGCATCGCAAAACACATCAAAAGGCTTCGTGATATCCGGCGTAATCAAGATTGGGGCTGAGATCAATCTCTTCTTAAGCTCTTGAAAACTTGCTTCACATTTGTCCGTCAATTCAAACTTCTTATCTTTCTTCAACAATTGGGTCATGGGCCTTGCAATGCTTGAAAATTCTTCTACGAACTTGCGGTAATATCCCACTACTCCGAGAAATGCATGAACCTTGGTTTCAGTGGTCGGGGTTTGCCATTTTTCAACATCCTTAACCTTGGTGGGGTCGACAGCAATTCCTCCAGTCGACACGATATGTCCGAGGAATCCTACTTCCTGTAACCAGAACTCACATTTGCTAAAATTGGCATACAACTGATGCTCCCTAAGGGTTCCAAGGATGGTCCTCAAGTGTAGCTCATGTTCTTATTCTGATTTGGAATAGATCAGAATGTCATCGATGAAAACAATGACAAACTTATCCAGGAAGTCTATAAAAATCTTATTCATGAGGTTCATGAAATAAGCGGGGCATTGGTTAATCCAAAAGACATAAAAGTGTACTCATGTAGTCCATATCTGGTGGTAAAGGCAATCTTTGGAATATCCTCTGCGCGAATCTTGAGTTGATGATAACCAGTTGTACGATCAATCTTAGAAAACACTTTGGCACCAGTCAACTGGTCAAACAGATCTTCTATCTTCGGTAGTTGGTACTTATTCTTAATGGTGACATCATTCGTCTTCCGATTATCCGTACACAAATGGTTGCCTCCATCTTTCTTGTTCACAAACAAGACAGGTGATCTCCATGGCGACGCACTTGGTTGAATCAGTCCTATCTTCAGCATAGCATCTAGTTGCTTATTCAGCTCCACTAATTCAGACGGGTTCATACTATAAGGTCTCTGAGCTATGGGTCCGGTTCCAAGGATTAGTTCAATGATAAACTCGATATACCAGTATGGGGGCATACCGGGCAACACATATGGGAATATGTCGGGGTATTCACCACTGTTTAAAAAATAGGCCGAATCAGTGATTAATAGGCCGATTAATAGCTACTAGGCACCAGACTGTGTCGATTACCATTAATCATTTGTGTTAATCCTTTAGTGCGACTAATAACTCTGACACTCCGATTACTAGGTATGTTCATGATTAACTACTACACTTGGTCAAAAAAGTTGCAAAATTATCAACACATATTTGCCCATCCATCCGCTAGCCTGCCCCAATGAAGTAGGTTTTCCACATCTCCCGCTCAATCCCTGCCTTTAGGAGCTCGATTTCTGCCATCACTAGCCAGTTCCTTGTCGTTGTTGACCAGTTCCTCGTAGTTGCCGATCAGACCTTAAATACAAGAGCTCGAGCGCCTTGACGATCTCATCCGGGAGCTTGAGGCTGCCATTAATAGGGTAGGTGGTTGAGGTGCAAGAGGAGTCATATGTGTTTTGGGTGCTAATTTTTGTTGGTTGCACCGATTAATAGCCAACCGATTAAATCAGTTAATCGTCCGAATTCCGATTAGTCGCTACTCCCAAGACAACCGAGCAGTTAACGATTACCGATTTCCTTACCATTGGTATTCACAGACTACTCTGACTTGGTCAATGGTTGGTTGGGCTAGACTCTTGTTGCACTTTAATTGACGGGGCAAGGTTTCAGATACATGCTCTACTGAGACAATAGTGGTATTCGTCATGGTTATGGCTTTCTTGGAACAGTCGATTAATTATTTATGTTTCAACATCCAATCCATTTCTAGTACTACTTCCAAACCTTTGGTTCCAAGTACTCTTAGATTAACATAAATTTCTATGCCATGGATTCTGATAGGTACAGCCTTGCAAAATTGTCTAGCTTTGGTGGTTGAACCAGGTATTTGAACTATCATAACATGCTTCAATTTTGTTGGTTGAATCTTACTAGTGCATGCAAATTCTTCCGTAACAAACGAGTGTGATGCTCTAGAATCAAACAACACTCTTGCAAGTACTGAGTTACTAGAAAACATTCCCAGCATGGCATCTGGCACTTCATGGGCTTCTTCTGCATTCATGTGAAACAAACGGCCATTGTGGTTGAGCGAATTACCTGGGCAAATATTCTTGCAGGCTGAACACGACGCTGCTGCTGAGCTGGGGCATTCACGTTGGGGGCTACTGCAAGATTCTTGGGGCAATCATTGGAGTAGTGACCCTTGGTTCTGCATTCATAACAAGTTACCTAAGACTATTCTTTTCCTGCAACATGCACCACAATGCTTCCAGTCCTTGGGGCAGTATTGGTGTTGGTGGGGTTGTTGACTTTGGGTGGGGCAAGATTGAAGTTGTTCGAGGTGCCGGGGTTGTTGTTGTGGTTTCCTCCAGGCCTTGGGTTCGGACGGGTCATTGGGGGTCTATTGTTTCTTGGGGCAAATCATGTAGACGGGTTGGGATGATACTTTGGGGTATGGTGGATTCCTTGTTGATGCATCATTCGGCTCTTGCGGTTCTCATTGCTTGGTGTATCTTTCCTTCCATCTGGATTGCAGAATCCACTAAGGCTTCAATGACAGCAAACAAGATATTGACTAAGATTGTCTACATCTCATCATGCAGACCATTCAAGAATCTCTCCTTCTTCTTGGCTTCAGTGTCAATCTCATCTGGTGCATACCTAGCTAATGACAGAAATTTTTCAAATGTGCATTGAGTTGGCAAAGTGATTTGGAGAAAAACAAATTTGCCTTTATAGATAAATATTTTAGGGTTTTTAAAAAAGTGGAATTTAAATAGTTCGAGGATCCAATTAATTTTGGGAATTATTTGCGGATTATCATAACCAAGTTATATAATATAAACTTGATTTATACATAATTGGATGGAAACTAGATTTGGGGGAATCTAGGGTTTTGATATTTTTATGCCACCTAAACAGGGTTGGATTTGGGAGCTCAGAGTTCACCTTGGTACAAGGGATGTATGGATTATCATGGAAGCAAGAGTTGTGCTTGGATGTATTTGAGGTGGTCTACAAGAGATGGCTAACTTTGTTAAAAATAAGGCTGCCATAACAGCTGAGTCATGATGCCTCCTAAACCATGTAGGTTTAAGAAGCACAATGATCCAATGGAAACAAGATAAAGGTGGGTTGATAGACCATGGTTATTATATCATAACCATGCAAAGAGTTGGTCAAGGGGACGTAGCATAAATATGTGAGTTTCTGCCAAAATAGGCAAGATGATAAGATTTGTAGAAAGGCTTATTATCTTGACTACAAAACCATCATGGATGAGTGGGAACCGAAATGGTTTATCCAAGGGCAAGAGCGGGATTTTTTATTACTAATTATGTACTACAATATGGTTAAATTATGTTCTGAATAATGCACAAGGGTTAGAATAGGTGGAGTACCAATGATTGAATCTAGATAAGGATTCTAGACTTAGCCAAATTTGGCAGATTTGTAGATTTGGACAAGTATGGGATAGGGAAACATTTGGAGAGGATGCAAGGGTTCATACTTACCATCAAGTGGATTATATTGATGTATAGATTAGGTAGAGGGGATCCATGCTTGTATTTGGTATTCGTTGTCTTGGAAGCTTCTAGAAAGATTTAGTTCTGAAAGGAGTTGATAAGTGTTTTAGATGATCACCTAGGGGCTAGAGATCAACTCCATCTTGTATTCTTGCTTAGGTTTTTGTGATCTTAAAGTATCTTGATCTTGGAGGTTGATCTCCTTAGGTATCTCATACTACTTTCTAAGCATACAAGTCAAATAGCAGATCAAGGCAATTCATCAGACAGCAGATCAAGGCAATTTATCATCCAAATAGTCAATCTACTCCTATGGATACCATCAAGCCTAGCTTGAGGTAGATATGGGTATTTTGAAAAGTTGGAGTTGAATAAGGTGAGGGTCCTTGGTATTTTTACCATGAGTAGGATTCAAAAGCTTTATAGAAAGGTTTTGGAAAACCTAGAGTTAAGAGTAGTTGAAAGTCCTGTCTGGAAACATAGGGAAATTATATCATATAGATATCCATAATTTGGTCAGTAGAAGATACTAAAATAGTTAGTGTTGTAAAGGCATCTTGGCTCATGTTTTGAAATACGAGCACATTTGAGAATATGGAAAAGAAGCCAAGAAGGTTTGGTGAAATAGATTTTGCCAACTGATGTTGAGGTAAGAAGTATATCATATGCTATAACTTCATATGCATAAGAAGAGAAAACAACAGGAGGGCACTGCATCATTAAACAAGAACAAGTTTTTGTTCCCCCTGATTTTTGTCTTTTTGACAAAAGATCAGGGTTGCTAAAATTGGGATGTTACAAACCTTTCCCCCTTAAAATAATCCCATATTGAGATTAGGGAGGAGTAGGGTTGGGTGATAGTAACAATTTCAGCGGTGGAATTATTAGATGCTAAAATCTTTTACAAACTTTAGTGACTAGAGATCAGATGGGATTAACCCTATATTTATTTGGTTAAGATATGAGAGCGTCACTTGAGTGACTAGAGATCAGATCAAACTTAGGGGATTTACTTAGGATTTGTATTCTTGATTTACCTTGAGTCTAAAGTATGAGCTCCTAGGGTGGCTCATCCTACTTCCTAAGAAATCAAATCAGTCAGGAGATCAAGGCAATTCATCTTAACAACTACTCAAACTGCTACTGAGGTTACCATCAAGCCTGGCTTGAGGTAGGGATGGGTATTTTGAAAGGTGTGTGATTTTGAAGGAAGATGAGAGTATCTTGTTATTCCTACCTAGAGTAGTGCTCAAAAGGTTTTATGCACACTTTCAGAAACCTAGACGTAAGAGTAGTTGGATGTTCTGTCTTGAAAACAGAAGGAGATAGATTTGTTAAATAGAAGCTAAGAAATAATTGTTGTTAAAATGACATATTGGCTCAGGTTTTTGAAATGCCAGAACATTTGGGAATATGTAAAATGAACCAAGATAGTTTTGTTAAACTAGCTTTTGTCAATTGGGGTTGAGGTAGGTAGTATATCATTTACTACATCATAAGATGCATAAGCACAAACAAACATGCAAGCAAACATTGCATCATTAAACAATAAAAAGTTTTTGTTCCCCCTGATTTTTGCATTCTAGACAAAAAATTAGGGTTTCTAAAATTGGGATGTTACAAACTCGACGAGCGCACTTTCGTATTTGGTATCTAAGACTATCCCTATATTGATCACCTTAGAGGGATCATCTTCCTTCAACTACATCTTCTTTGTATTTTCTGATGCCTTGAACTGCAGACTCAGTTTTAGCACCTCGCTCTTCATAGCATACACCTCGTACGGGTCGGTGTTTTTCTTGATCTCCTGGTACTCCTGGGCGTGTAGAACGGCTTCAGCAAAGGCAGCAGATCCGTGTTTGCAGTCTCTTGCTTTCTTTGGGTTTCCTCAGATCGCGAGGACACTGTTGGGACTCACAAGTTTCATCATGTTCTAGATGTAGCAGGGACAGGCCATGAATGCCTAGTAAGCCAGATGTCTGAAGATGTTGTTGTCGGCACTTTTGAATGGTACCACCTCGAAAGAGAGTGGCTCGGTTCGGTAATTAACCGGATTTCAGAATTTTACATCCAGTGTGATCTCACCTAGCGAATTCGCCTGTCATCCTAGTAAAGTGCCATGAAAAATCACATTGATGTGGTTAAAAAAACTGGTTTTCGTGGATCTTCATGCGGTGGAGCGTCTCAATATAGAGAATGTTTATGCTTCTACCACCATCCATGGGAGTTTTAGAGAACTCATAGCCATCAATAAGAGAATTTATAACCTGAGTGTACTTTCCCTGATGATGTGTTTTCTTCGGGTGATGACTAGGTCAAAGGTGATGGTCACATCCAAACAATCCAGAAAGGGGGACAGCTAGAACCGTGGCATTGAGCTCATGGAGAACCGCCTTTTTGACCTTAGCTGGCTGAGTTCCAATGAAGCAGACATAAGTGTCTTTCTTTGTAGGTTAATCCATATTTCCATCCGACATGGGTTATGCGGCGTCTGCTTCTTCCATGCCGAAATCTTCCTTGGCCTCTTTCCCTTTCTAGGAATTTTTCTTTCCTTTTGTCGCTTGGCCATGTAGCCAGCGGATTTGTCTCTCTTAATGTCGTCATTGAAACGACACTTGGCACTAGTGTGGATAGAACTTCCATTCCCGTCCGGGTGATATACACAAGGGTTAATGGCAATGTTGGCCCAGGAATATGATTTTCCGGGTTGTTGATCTCCTCTACTCTAGACTCGGGAAGTTCCGCGGCCTCGTCCCCGGCCGCCTCTGTGCCCTCCTCGTCCACCAGACCCAAAAGTTGCATTCACAGCTGCATTATCCAGATTAGGCTTGTCCTCCGAGGTATTCTTGCACTTCTGAGTTTGTTTTTTTTGCTGCTTGGCCGCGTTTGGGTTGGCCAGAATATTGATTAGTCCATCTGAATCAGCATCGACATATGCATACTTGCTCACCATTTCGATCATCTCTCCCGGTCCGTAACATGGTCACGCTTTAGCGTGTGACGCAATAATCTGACTGGGAGACCTACAATGAAAGATTCAATAATTGTTTGCTTGTTCAATCCCTCATAGGAGTTCTTCGTGTCGATCCATCTTCCTAGGTAATCCCGAAAAGTTTCTTCGAGTCTTTGAGTAATCCCGGTAATCTTCCAAGATTCAATAATGCTGCAAGTCTCTGACTGTGCAGGGCCTCCTGTATGTTCCCTCGAAGTTTGAAAAGAACGCACTTTGCACATCATACCAGTTGTGAATCTAGTTCTCTCGCAGTTCATTGAACCATGATCGAGTCATCTTCCTCAACATAAGTGGGAGATATCGAACTGCAACTAGGTTGTTTCCTATTTTGGCGATGCAGTAGGCCTGGAAAAAATATTGGAGCCAAGTATCTAGCCAAGCTGCACCATCGTAGGGTTGAATGTTTTTGGCAATGCCAAAGTCAACCACAAATTTTGTTTGATGGATACGTGGGCCAGATCATTTGGGTCATACATACACATCTTCCTCCTTATACCGCCATGCTTCTAAGTTATACTCGATGGGATGGCGAGCGTCATTGGGTGAGAGAGACTTGCACCTTGGTTCCTCACTGTTCCTGCATGGGAGCGGATTCAGATTCCTGATTCTTATTTCGCCATTGCCTCCTTCACCCCTATGTCTTCAATGGCTGCAATGGGATCATTCATGTTCACTGCTGGGTGGTGATGGTGGCTCTGGTGGGTTATTTCAGGCTGAGCGACAGGGTTCTGGATCTTTTTTATGTTGGATACAAGGTTGGTTTCATCGGGCTCCTTCCCTGCTTGTTTCAGGGTGATCCGGGTCATTCCTTTGTCCGGTGTTATCGTCGTTGCGATGAGGCTCAGCCGTACGACTAGTGTACCTAGGAGGCGGCATCCTTTCTCGGTCTGATTCTTGCTGGTGCCATGCTTCCTATTCATCCATATGGCGATTATTTTGCTGACGAGGGGGTTGGTGAGGTACCAATGACCTTATGGCATCTTGGGATGCAGCCGGAAGAATGCCCGACCAATCCTGTGTGGCCCTGCGATGATGAACATTTGATCCGGTCCTTGAGTTTTCTTTATCCCTAGGGACAGGGCGATGACGCTGATCCGTATCCTTCTGGGGTCTTACATCAGCGTTTTGTCGTATATCACTGCGGCAAAATTCCGACTTTGACGCCAGCTTCCCACTGAACGATGTGGCCGTCTTCTACTGCTACAGTCCTTTGTCAATCAGTGCTACGCATTGCTGGACCTATTCTGGAGATGGATTATTGGCGAGGATGGATCGAGCAGCTGCAACGATCTCCACTGGTGTGTTGTAGACTCGGATCTTCCTTCTGGTTTTACCGTCAAAGAAATCTCTGTGGATGTGCGGGTTCCTGTTAGCAAGAACCAGGCCAACTCTAATATTTTTTGGCAGTCGCTTGAATTTTGACTGGTACTGGGCAGGATTACTGTCTATCTATTTTCTAATCTCGACAATGCCTGCAGCTTCCTCGAGAAAAAACAAGCGATCATATTCTAGATCCTTAGCCCTTTTCTCCAACTCATCCGGAGTAAGATCCGAACCTGTTGGGATTGGTATTGTGAGTGCATCTCCATAGAGTTCGCGTGCACCTTTGGTGACAATGTGTCCATCAACTGGAGGATCAATCGGTGTGGGATTAACCGGATCTCCATCCTGGTTCTCCATATCGATATCTTCGTCGACTTCTTTGTTGTTGGCTTCCTCTACCTGCTCTACTAGTGTCGGGTTTTTGTTCTTGTTCTTATTATTCTTCCACCCAGTAGCCTTTACATGCGTAACGGTGGGAAAGACGGCTTTTGGTCTGTTACCAGGATATAAACTTCCATTGGTACTTTCCGTCATGGTTGGCTGCTGGACCTCGGAAGAATCTACGGTGTCCATGTCATATTGTGAGGTGTAGTCTTCGTCCATGCTATCATATGGACTCGGAGGATTCTCCGTCTCACCTTGCGTTGGCTTGGAGTTGTACTCTTCTTCGTATGTCGCCATATCCTTCTCGAAATATCAAAGTTCCTACGATGTCATTGATTCCTGAGGGGAAGCAGGTAAGTCAATATTTCTCCGATTGCATCAAGAATAGAGTCGAATCTAGAATCAACGTAGCGTACGAAGCAATACATCTTTTTATTCATGGACTCGAGGTAACGAAATGATTGGGTTTCCGCCTCCGCTTCTTCAAAGATCTACTTGATCGCAGCGATTGATTCGTAGTCGATGTAGCGGCGCTTCATCATCTGATTTATCCTGTGCCTCAAGAGTGATTTTCCTGTTCTAGCATCGGTAGGACCAGATTCTAAGAGAATATACTCGTCATCCATGTACCCAATATCAACAGGGAGATCAGATCCATATTTTTCATCCACCACTTCTTCCACTACAGGAGTGGGCTGGGTGGGATCAGGTTTTTCTAGGATGTTGAACTCTTCTTCCTACGCAGACAGAGAAGATCCAAATTTTTCTTCTGCCATTGTCATCACCTCTAGGGTGGGTTGGTCGGGTTACGCGAAACAGAGATAGATATCGATCTCGCCGATTGGCATGATTGTGAAGGTCGTCACGGGCTCCTTAGCTGGAATCTAGGTCTCATCGAGACGAACGAGAGGGACGTCATTGGCGTAGACCACGTGACTGATGGCGATTGTTTTGCTGATCCCTGCACGTGTAGATTCCACGTGGAACAAAGGTCCGAAGGTCATCTGTCCCACGGTGGGCGCCAACTATCTTCGTATTGATGACAAGTACACCATATGGGGTCCTGAATGCGTTGATAATATGGTGTGATCCGTACGGTGTTCCAGGAGCGATGAGCACAAGTTTAGCCAGGTTTAGATCCGACTGCGGTGATCGGACCCTACTCCTCCTAGTAACGCAATAATATATCAGCGTGAACCGGATGTTACAGCGGATTACAAGAGAGGTTCTGTTGTGCGAGTTGGTTGTGGTTTTCATAGAGATTGTGCCCTAAAGGCTCCCTCAAGTCTGGCTGATAAAGGCGCCAAGACCTAGGGTTATAGGACAAACCTATCCGGCTACATTATAGAGTCGGTAACTAAGTACAACATGGAGTACAAGTAATTTACAGGCCTAAGTTCCTAAGTCTTCTAGGCCTTGTCATAGACATATTGGAATCCATCTTCTTTCCCTGACTGGGCCGCCCGTGAAGAAAAACTCTATCCCGTTGGTGGGCCACCATGGTCAGCGAGTCATGTGGGTATACCCGGAAAGTATATCCTCGACAAATACATGATACTAGTAACGCCCCAAACTAATTGTAGTCCCATGAAATAAGATGTGAATCAAGCTTAAGAGAAAGGGATTCATGGTCCCACATGTGGATAGTGAGATAGTCAATGAGCCAGAATCAAGTACTCGGGTCCAACGGGACACAAGTGAGCGGGTAAAAACCAAATAATAGCTATTTCCCAGCGGTGCCTCTTTCTTTAGTTACCCCATTACTACATAATTCAGTTATTTAGGTATATAATTATTCAAAGACGCGCACAAAACCTACACATGAAGTTCTACAACTCGCATGGCTCAGAAAAATCCTATAGTAATGGCTAATAGGATTGATGGTACAAGCTTCGATGCGGTTTAAAGTAAAGGCTATTAAACACTTGGGATTGCAATTTAATTCGGAACGCCACTTATGATGCAAGAATAATATAGATGAAATAGGTACTATATGTAGTTTAACCATGTGGAATTGCTTGCCTCGTAGCTCAGCATTAGGATAACCGGTATCCGAGTAGTACTCTTGAGTCTCCTGATAATTCCCTTGATAGGCGTCTATCCAAAAATAAAACAAAACACACAAGGGACATAATAAATAAAGTGTGTAATCATATGAAGCACACGCAACAAGAAAAACAATATACGACTTGATAGAATGATGCACAATTGCATGGTATAACATATCATGGCAACGGTGAGGTGTAGGAACAAGAATAAAGCATTTTGATTAGTTATTTAGACATGTTTGACTTCCCATAAACCTTGTTGTATACATAATATTCATATTGTGCATGCTCCAATTGATACCATGGAATGCATAGTTGGAAATGGCTCGTTGTGCTGATCAATTTAGACATATTATTGTCGAATTTGGAATTATGATTTAAAAGTTATAGATTTAATATGAAATAGACATATGATAGCATTTAATAATTCCAAAATTTTAATTGCCCTAAATTTATTTTAAATAGCATATTCATATTCCTAGCATTTTTTTGATTATAAAACATATAACATTTGTATTATTTGGAAATATGAATTTCAAATCATTATTAAATACAAAATAAATCAAATATGGTCAAAAGTGAAAGGTTTGACTAGTGAGAGTCAACCCTGTTCAAATTTGAAAACATATTTGAACTCATATTTTAAAATCATTCATATTTTCTTTTATAAGTTTTGAAAAATTCAAAACCATTTAGAAGATATGATTAAATTTGTATTTAAACAAATTCTAGTATTTTATTTGATTTAGAAAAGTTCGCAGGGTTTTCTCACTCAGGGTGAACGTACCCGCCGACACAGATAGGTGGGGACAAGAGCTTTGCTTGTCCAGACGCGCGTGGCCCAGCGGTGTGCTAACACATGGGCAAATGTGGAACCGCGGGTTGAGTTGTAAAAAGGCTAGGTGTTCTTTTACAAAAGCTTCTAACCGAGGTTAGCTACGAGGCTGGCTGGTGGGTTATTAGGGGGACTCCTGGTTGAGGACTAAAAAGGAAGGGAGGGTATATGGAAGACTACCAGCACTAACTCTAAAGCTAATGTTTCTCTTCCTCTGAAGGAACTAACGAACACACGACAAAAAAAGAGACAGGCCGTGCGGGCGCTCGATCTGACGATCTCGAGAACGGGCTAGTGGGATGGTGCCAGTGCGGTGGTTTTCGGTTGTTGTAGTGTAAGTTTTGCGCACAGGGTTAAGGTGCAGCGTCTTGACTTTGTCAACCACCGATGTGATGGCAACAGGAACGACACCGACATGTCGAGGCAGCATACTAACTAGGCCACCTAGGTACGAGGAGGGCATGGTTAGACATGACATGGTGTGGCGAGACCAACAGTGCACGTGGGAAACGACGGCACGCTCTGCAGCGGCAGCACGCGAGCGAGGTGACAGAAGGGGGCGATTCACGGATGGCGTTCGATGAAGATCTTTGGCTATCTAGGAAGCGGTGCATGGCAGGATGATGACTGGGGGGGTAGATGCGCTCACCGTGAGCCTAATAATGAGGTCGAACATGCGTGGGGTGATGGCGATCTGTTGCGACGCTAGGGATCTGGATCTTAAGGTTAGGGCTCGGTTTTCTGCGTGTTCAGTGGGTCTCGATATTCTCCTTCCTCGATGTCAGGTATAGGCTGGGTCCTGATCTTCTACTGGTCCTCCTCATAGCCTCGCTCATCTCCTCCTCCTCTTCCACATGCCGGAATAGGCCGAAGGTGGTGCCATGGTGGTAGGTGTGGCTTAGTAGGGGATATAGGGAGGGGCAGAAGGCTCGGGGCCAGGCCCTGCTAGTGGATCTGATCGTCAAGGATGGATGGAGTGTGCTAGATAAGGATAGGGAGGGGGAGGCACAACTCGGGTATGGTTTTTCTCTAAAGTATCTCTAATTACATTCTCATCTCCCTCTCTTCTCTCAGTTTGGTATAAGGGGCAACCATGGGTGAGGTAGGGTGGTGTACGTGGTCAACTTGACTAGCAAGAAGGGTAGGGGTTAGCTAGCTGGAGAGGTGTTAGGTTAGATGACTACCAAAAGGTGTATCTCGGCTTAGGAGATAGTGTTAGCTAGGTAGAGGGATGAGGTGAGCTTGTGGTGTGGTTTGGTTCCACCAAACCTAAAGGGAGGGCTCGAGTAGATAGGGTTTTCGGTTAGATAGAAGATAGGTTTAGTATTAGATGGTTTATTTTATTATTTCTCTTTTATTTATTTTGGATTTATTTAAAACAAGCCTATTTATATAATCTTCCAACAAGAACCACAAGGTGGGGAAGGAGGTCATATATCGAAGTTTATTTGAATTTGATCAAGCTTGATTAAATTAAAATTCAAGCAAGCTTTTAATAAATTCATATAAAATCCAAACAAAAATAAAGTGTGCAAGGTTTGCATGGGCCATGCATGGATAATAAATGCCACAAGTAGTTGTGAAAACAACTATAACATATCATGGTCATTTGTTCATACATGCTTCAAATATTTGAATTAAGGACAAACCCAAAATTTGGAATCTTGCTTCCCGTATGGAGTATACGAATATAGAAGCATGTGTTGGAATTATACCCTAGAGGCAATAATAAAGATGTTATTATTATAATTCTTGTTCATGATAAAGTTTATATTCCATGCTAGAATTGTATTAAGCGGAAACATTAATACTTGTGTGGTTTGTGAACAACACCGTGTCCCTGGTACGCCTCTAAGGACTAGCTCATTGATCAATGATGGTTAAGGTTTCCTAACCATAGACATGAGTTGTCAATTGATAATGAGATCATATCATTGGGAGAATGATATGATGGACAGACCCAAACTAAGCGAAGCAATTAGATCGTTTCATCGTGTTCATCTTTGCGAAGCTTTTCCTATGTCAAATATTGTATTCCTTAGACCATGAGATAATGCAACTCCCTGGTACCGGAAGAAAGCTTTGAGGTCATCAAACGTCATCCTATGAGAGGGTGATCATAAAGGTGTCTCTCAGGTGATCGGAAAGTACCTGTTGGGTTGTATGTATCGAGATGGAATTTGTCCCTCCCAAGTCGGAGAGATATACTTCGGGCCCACTCGGTAATCGATATCAACACCGCTTGCAAGCATGTGGTTAAGGAGTTAATCACAAAGTGATATCGGATTACGGAACGAGTAAAGTACTTGCTGTGGACGAGATTGAACTAGGTATGACGGTACCGACGATCGAATCTCGGGCAAGTAAAATATCACGAGACGAAGGGAATATATATATGGGATTGATTGAATCCTGGCATCGTGGTTCATCCGATATGATCATCGATGAACGTGTGGGAGTCAATATGGGTGCCCAGACCCCGCTGTTGATTATTGATAGAAGATCATGTCTTCATATTCTCGAACCCGCAGGGTCACACACTTAACGTATCTCGACGCTAGGATAGATTGGATAATTGGTTTATGAATTTTTGTTCGGAGTCTCGTATGGGATCCGGGACATCACGAGAGGTTCCAGAATGGTCCGGAGAATAAGATTCATATAAGGCAGTGCAGTTTTTGGAGTTCGGAATTGTTCCGGGTTAATCGGTATTGTACCGGAAGCTTCTAGAACCTTCCGGAAGGGGACCAACGTGGCCCCACCTTCCGGGAGGGGGCATGGGCCTATGAGGGAGTGTCCTGGCCGCATTGGGCCAGGGGCACAAGGCCCCATAGGGCCCAGCCGATCCTAGAGAGTTTAAATCGTTTAAACTAGAGATAGGGTTTCTAGAAGAGGGGAGAGTCCATGCCCCCCACTCCTTATCCTTTGGGCTTGGGGGAGGGGCTAGGGCTGCGCCCCCCCTCTATATAAAGAGGGGTGGGGGCGCACCAACCACACACACCTCTCCTCCAAACCCTAGCCGCCTTGCTAGCTTTCCTCTCTCCCTCCCGACTGTTTGTAGGCGAAGCCCTGCTGCAGAAATTCTCCACCATATACACCACGCCGTCGTGTTGTAGATCCAATCTATCTCTCCACCATACTTGATGGTCCGAGGAAGGAGGAGACGTCGAGGTGCTGCACGTGTGCATCTCACGGAGGCACCGCCACTTGTGGTGCTAGATCGGATCGGATCGCGAGGAGGAGAAGCGAGTACGACTACATCACCCACGTTCCGACGAATGTTCCGCTGTGCGAATCTTCAAGGGTATGAAGATCTAATCCAATCTCTCTCGTTGATTGCATCTCCTAGATTAGATCTTGGCTTTCCCTCTGTTCGCATCCGTAGAAAATTTTGATTTACTATGCCGCGAAACCCTTCAGTGGTATCAGAGCTAGATCTATGCGTAGATGTGTTTCACGAGTAGAACGCAACATGGTTGTTGCGGGCGTTGATGTTTTCTGTTGCAAGCCTCTTGTTTGTGTTCTTCTTATGACGCGGGATAGTGAGATTGAAGCGGTCCAGGCCAACCTTACGCGACGTCGTTCGCGAGACCGTCTCCGCACTTGACGTGTGGCTTGTTCCACACATGCGGCTGGTGGATGTCAGTTTCTCTCACTATAGTTGTCATGGGATTAAAACCGGAGTTTGGCAACCATAATATCACCGTTGTGGCTTTCCGTAGGTAAGAATCGTTCTTAGCATCTACTCCCATAAGCCACGTAAAACATGCAACAACAA
Source organism: Avena sativa (assembly GCA_916181665.1). NCBI lineage: Eukaryota > Viridiplantae > Streptophyta > Magnoliopsida > Poales > Poaceae > Avena > Avena sativa. The sequence goes on along the minus strand of OV702285.1, from coordinate 346,143,261 downwards.
AGTAGAGGCGTCTAACTTGTTTTTGCAGGGAGTGTTTTCTGTGATATGGTATGGCCCAAGATGTGATGTGTATATTGTATGCGATGATCATGTTTTGTAATGTTTCACGACTTGCATGTCGATGAGTACACAACCGGCAGGAGCCATATGGTTGTCTTTATAATTGTGTATGACCTGCGAGTCAACTTCTTATACGCCATGTAATAGCTTTACTTTATCGCTAAGTAGTTAGCAATAGTTGTAGTTGCTATTCGTGGTGGAGGCAATCATGGTGGAGTGATGGAGATCATGCCGGAACGCACAAAATGGAGATCATTGCGCGAGGATTGGCTATACCATGTCACATAAAGTTATATGCATGTGATGTTTATCCCTTTATGTATCTTATTATGCTTAGATCGCGACGGTAGCATTATAAGATGATTCCTCACTTAAAGATCAAGATAAAAACTGTGTTCTCCCCAAGTATGCACCGTTGCAAAAGTTTGTCGTGTCCAAGCATCACGTGATGATCGGGTGCTATAGACTCTACGCTCACATACAACGGGTGCAAGCCAGTTTTGCACACGCAGAAATACTTGGGTCTAGCTTGACGAGCCTAGCATGTACAGACATGGCCTCGGAACACAAGAACCGAAAGGTTAAGCATGAGTCATATGAGTGATATGATCGACACTTTGTTGTCCACCATTGAAACCACATCTCTTCTCGTGATGATCGGATTAGGTGTGGTGAATTTGGATCGTGTTCACTAAACAACTTGAGGGATGTTGAATTTAGTGGGAGTTCATCTAGTAATTTGATTAAATTGAACTATTTATCATGAACATAGTCTAAGTTGTACTTGCAAATACTGTAGATCACATGGCCAAGTCCAACTTCAACTTCAACGTTTTTGCTGAGAAGGAAAAGCTTAGAAACAATGGGTCTAACTTCACCAATTGGTTCCGCAATCTAAGAATCATTCTGTTTGGCGGACAAAAGGACTATGTCCTTGGGAAAGCGTTAGGTGACCCCCCTGCTGCAACTGCGCCGGCTGATGAGAAAGCTATCTATTAGTCGCGCAAAGATGATTATGGTGTGATTAAGAGCACCATGTTGTTTGCTATGGAACCGGAGCTTCAATATCGTTTTGAAGAGTATCCCGGTCCCTTAGAGATTCTTGAGGAGCTGAAAACCATGTTTCAGACTCAGGCCCGTTCTGAGAGATATGAGATCTCCGAGAAGTTCTTTAACTGCAAGATGGAGGAAGGGAGTTCCGTTAGTGAGCACGCCATAAAGATGTCGGGCTACACTCAACGTCTTGAGCAACTGGAATGCACGATTCCAGAGGAGCTCAAGATTGACAGGGTTCTGCAATCACTCCCTCCCAGCTACAAAAGTTTTGTAGTGACTCATAATCAGATGGTTCCACTGATACGATCACCGAGCTCTTCGCAAAGCTGAAGGCTGCAGAGGTGGACATCAAGAAGGATAATCATGTGTTGATGGTAAACAAGCCCTCCTTTAAGAAAGGTAAGGGAGCAAAGAAACCCTTCAAGAAGGGCGGCGGCAAGCGCAATGCCCCTGCTGAGAAGAAGCTCAAGTCTGGTCCTAAGCCCGACACTGAGTGCTTCTATTGCAAGGACAAGGGTCACTGGAAGCGCAACTGTCCGAAGTACTTAGCGGACAATAAGGCTGGCACCATCAAAGGTATATTTGATATACATGTTATTGATGTTTTCCTTACTAGCCCTCGTTGTAGTGCCTGGGTATTTGATACCGGTTCAGTTGCTAATATTTGTAACTCGAAACAGGAGCTACGGAATAGACGGCGGCTTGCGAGGGATGAGGTGACGATGCGCGTTGGCAACGGATCAATAGTTGATGTGATGGCCGTCGGCACGCTCTCCTTAGTTTTACCTTCGGGATTAGTTTTAAACCTTAATAAGTGTTATTATGTGCCTGCGTTTAGCATGAACATTATTTCTGGATCGTGTTTATTGCAAGACGGTTATTCATTTAAATCGGAGAATAATGGTTGTTCTATTTATATGAGTAACATCTTTTATGGTCATGCACCTCTTGTGAATGGTTTATTTCTTCTAAATCTCGAAAGGGATGAAACACACATCCATAACATTGAGGCTAAGAGATGCAAAGTAGATAGTGATAATACTACTTATATGTGGCACTGTCGTCTAGGTCATATTGGTGTAAAGCGCATGAAGAAACTCCATTCTGATGGACTTTTGGAGTCTCTTGATTTTGAATCATTTGACACATGCGAACCATGCCTCATGGGCAAGATGATCAAAACCCCGTTCTCCGGTATGATGGAGCGAGCAACGGACTTGTTGGAAATCATACATACCGATGTATGCGGACCGATGAGTGTTTCGACGCGCGGTGGATATCGCTATTTCCTCACTTTTACCGATGACTTAAGTAGATATGGGTATATATATTTAATGAAACATAAATCTGAAACATTTGAAAAGTTCAAGGAATTTCAGAATGAAGTGGAGAACCATCATAACAGAAAGATTAAGTTTCTACGATCTGATCGTGGAGGTGAATATTTGAGTTATGATTTTCTCACGCATCTTAAAACAAGTGGAATCGTTTCACAACTCACGCCACCCGGAACACCACAGCGCAATGGTGTGTGTGAACGCCGGAATCGAACCCTATTAGATATGGTCCGATCAATGATGTCTCTTACTGATTTGCCATTATCATTTTGGGGTTATGCATTAGAAACCGTTGCATTCACTTTAAATAGGGCTCCATCTAAATCCGTTGAGACGACACCGTATGAACTGTGGTTTGGTGCTAAACCTAAGTTGTCGTTTCTTAAAGTTTGGGGATGCGAAGCTTACGTCAAGAAGTTGATGCCGGACAAGCTCGAACCCAAAGCGGAGAAATGCGTCTTCATAGGATACCCTAAGAAAACTATTGGGTATACCTTCTATCACAGAACCGAAGGCAAAGTGTTTGTCGCAAAGAACGGTTCCTTTCTTGAGAAGGAGTTTCTCTCGAAAGAAGTGAGTGGGAGGAAAGTAGAGCTAGACGAGGTTATTGAACCTTCTCTTGAATTGGAGAGTAGCGCAGCACCTGAAATTGTTCCAGTGCCGCCTGCACCAACAATAGAGGAAGCTAATGACAAGGATCATGAAGCTTCGGACGATGCTGCTACTGAACGTCGCAGGTCGACAAGGTCGCGTGCCCCTCCTGAGTGGTACGGCAACCCTGTCTTGACTGTCTTGTTGGTAGAAGACAGTGAACCTACGAACTATGAGGAAGCGATGATGAGCCCAGACTCTGAGAAATGGCTGGAAGCCATGAAATCCGAATTGGGATCCATGAGCGAAAACCAAGTATGGACTTTGGTGGATCCTCCTAGCGACCGAAAGGCCGTTGAGTGCAAATGGATATTCAAGAAGAAAACGGATGCGGATGGTAATGTTACCGTCTATAAAGCACGGCTTGTCGCAAAAGGTTTTCGACAAGTTCAAGGTGTTGACTACGATGAGACTTTCTCTCCCGTAGCGATGTTTAAGTCCATTCGGATTTTATTAGCAATTGCTGCGTTTCATGATTATGAAATATGGCAGATGGATGTCAAGACTGCTTTCCTCAATGGGAACATTGATGAAGAGTTGTATATGATGCAACCCGAAGGTTTTGTCGATCCTAAGGATGCTAGTAAAGTATGCAAACTTCAGCGTTCCATTTATGGACTGAAGCAAGCATCTCGGAGTTGGAACCTTCGTTTTGATCAAGTGATCAAGAGTTTTGGATTTGTTCCAAATTGCTACGAAGCTTGTATCTACAAGAAAGTGAGTGGGATCTCGGTGACGTTTCTGGTACTGTATGTGGATGACATATTGATTATCGGAAATGACATCAACATGCTTAACGATGTGAAGAGGTATTTGAACAAGTGTTTTTCAATGAAAGACCTAGGTGAAGCTGCTTATATATTGGGCATCAAAATCTATAGAGATAGACAAAGACGCCTGATAGCTTTAAGCCAGAGTACATACCTAGACAAAGTTCTGAAAAGGTTCAGAATGGATAAGGCAAAGAAAGGTTCAGTGCCTATGTTGTCAGGTAAGATATTGAGCAAGGCTCAGTGTCCAGCTACGGTAAATGATAGGGAAGCTATGATCAAAGTGCCTTATGCCTCGGCCATAGGTTCCATCATGTATTCCATGCTGTGTACTAGACCGGATGTGTCCAATGCTCTTAGTTTGACGAGCAGATATCAAAGTGATCCAGGAGTGGAACACTGGACAGCCGTGAAGAACATCCTAAAGTACCTAAATAGAACTAAAGAAATGTTCTTAGTCTATGGGGGTGATGAACAACTTGTCGTAAAAGGTTACGTCGATGCTAGTTTCGACACCGACAAGGATGATTCTAAATCTCAGACAGGATACGTTTATATTTTGAATGGAGGAGCTGTGAGCTGGAGAAGCTGCAAGTAAAGCGTGATCGCGGGATCTACAGTGGAAGCGGAATATATGGCTGCTGCAGAAGCGTCAAGTGAAGGAGTTTGGATCAGAAACTTCATCACTGAGCTTGGCGTGGTTCCAAGTGCATTGGACCCACTGGAGATATTGTGTGACAACACTGGCGCCATAGCACTCGCTAAGGAACCAAGATATCATCCAAAGACCAAGCATATCAACCGCAAGTTTCATATAATCCGAGATTATATAGCAGATGGAGATCTGAAGATTAGCAAAGTACATACGGATCTGAATGTCGCAGATCCATTGACTAAACCTCTTCCACGTGTAAAACATGATCAACACCTCAGTGCCATGGGTGTGAGATTGTTGCCAGATGTAAACTAGATTATTGACTCTAGTGCAAGTGGGAGACTGTTGGAATTATGCCCTAGAGGCAATAATAAAGATGTTATTATTATAATTCTTGTTCATGATAAAGTTTATATTCCATGCTAGAATTGTATTAAGCGGAAACATTAATACTTGTGTGGTTTGTGAACAACACCGTGTCCCTGGTACGCCTCTAAGGACTAGCTCATTGATCAATGATGGTTAAGGTTTCCTAACCATAGACATGAGTTGTCAATTGATAATGAGATCATATCATTGGGAGAATGATATGATGGACAGACCCAAACTAAGCGAAGCAATTAGATCGTTTCATCGTGTTCATCTTTGCGAAGCTTTTCCTATGTCAAATATTGTATTCCTTAGACCATGAGATAATGCAACTCCCTGGTACCGGAAGAAAGCTTTGAGGTCATCAAACGTCATCCTATGAGAGGGTGATCATAAAGGTGTCTCTCAAGTGATCGGAAAGTATCTGTTGGGTTGTATGTATCGAGATGGAATTTGTCCCTCCCAAGTCGGAGAGATATACTTCGGGCCCACTCGGTAATCGATATCAACACCGCTTGCAAGCATGTGGTTAAGGAGTTAATCACAAAGTGATATCGGATTACGGAACGAGTAAAGTACTTGCTGTGAACGAGATTGAACTAGGTATGACGGTACCGACGATCGAATCTCGGGCAAGTAAAATATCGCGAGACGAAGGGAATATATATATGGGATTGATTGAATCCTAGCATCGTGGTTCATCCGATATGATCATAGATGAATGTGTGGGAGTCAATATGGGTGCCCAGACCCCGCTGTTGATTATTGATAGATTGGATAATTGGTTTATGAATTTTTTTTCGGAGTCTCGGATGGGATCCGGGACATCACGAGAGGTTCCGGAATGGTCCGGAGAATAAGATTCATATAAGGCAGTGCAGTTTTTGGAGTTCGGAATTGTTCCGGGTTAATCGGTATTGTACCGGAAGCTTCTAGAACCTTCCGGAAGGGGACCAACGTGGCCCCACCTTCCGGGAGGGGGCATGGGCCTATGAGGGAGTGTCCTGGCCGCATTGGGCCAGGGGCACAAGGCCCCATAGGGCCCAGCCGATCCTAGAAAGTTTAAATCGTTTAAACTAGAGATAGGGTTTCTAGAAGAGGGGAGAGTCCATGCCCCCCACTCCTTATCCTTTGGGCTTGGGGAGGGGCTAGGGCTGCGCCCCCCTCTATATAAAGAGGGGTGGGGGCGCACCAACCACACACACCTCTCCTCCAAACCCTAGCCGCCTTGCTAGCTTTCCTCTCTCCCTCCCGACTGTTTGTAGGCGAAGCCCTGCTGCAGAAATTCTCCACCATATACACCACGCCGTTGTGTTGTAGATCCAATCTATCTCTCCACCATACTTGCTGGTCCGAGGAAGGAGGAGACGTCGAGGTGCTGCACGTGTGCATCTCACGGAGGCACCGCCACTTGTGGTGCTAGATCGGATCGGATCGCGAGGAGGAGAAGCGAGTACGACTACATCACCCACGTTCCGACGAACGTTCCGCTGTGCGAATCTTCAAGGGTATGAAGATCTAATCCAATCTCTCTCGTTGATTGCATCTCCTAGATTAGATCTTGGCTTTCCCTCTGTTCGCATCCGTAGAAAATTTTGATTTACTATGTCGCGAAACCCTTCAGCATGCATGAAGATAATTGGCCAAGCTAGTGTGTGTGACCCACTAGACAATATATAGCCACAAATGTATTCAAACATGATCTTATCTCCAAATACAAATGATATGGAAGATTTAGAATGATTTCCACAAACATAGCATGCAAATGTGGTTATGTGGCTTCCCATATTCAATATTGTGAAAGCAACATGTATCATATTTGGGAGCATGTAGAAATAGATTTGGATCCACCCCAACACATATGTGTTGGAGATATGCCCTAGAGGCAATAATAAATATAGTTATTATTATATCTTTGTGTTTATGATAAATGTTTATATTCATGCTATAATAGTATTAACAAGGAAACATTAATACTTGTGTGAATTGTAAACTTAAATTGAAGTCCCTAGTATAGCCTCTATACTTCACTAGCTTGTTGGTTAATAGATGATTGTGGTTTCCCTATCATGAACATTGAGATGTTATTAACAACAAGATCATATCGTTAGGAGAATGATATGGTGGACATACTCCTATAGATAAGCGTAGCATAAAGATCAAGTCATTTCAATAGTTCAATTGCTATATGCTTTCTGATACATAGTAACCTAATTCCTTCGACCATGAGATCATGCATATCACCTTTGCCGGATGGATGCTTTGATGTCATCAAACACCACACCGTAACAGGGTGGCTATAAAGGTGGCATTGAGTGTTCGGAAAGTATTGGTTGAAACACATGGATCAAGAGTGGGATTTGTCCATCCATATGACGGATAGATATTCTCTGGGCCCTCTCGGTGAAATGTCATCCAATTAGCTTGCAAGCATGTGACTGGGTCACAAGGGATCACATATCACGGGAACGAGAAAAGAGTACTTATCAGTAACGAGGTTGAACTAGGTATGTAGAGATACCGACGATCATAACCTCGGATAAGTAACATATCGTGAGACAAAGGGAAATTGGTATCGTATGTAAGTGGTTCATTCGATCGCAATGTAATCGTAGAAATATGTGGGAGCCATATGAATTTCCAGATTCCTCTATTGGTTATTGTTCGGAGAAGTGTCTCGATCATGTCCGCATAATTCACGAACCGTAGGGAGACACACTTAAGGATTCGACGTTGTTTGAGTAGTTATGGTATTATGAGAAAGAGACCGAATGTTGTTCGGAGTCTCGGATGGGATCCGGGATATCACGAGGTGATCCGGAATGGTCCGGAGAATAAGATTCATATAAGGAAAGTCCCATTTCGGAGTTGGGGAATGGTTCCGGTGTTTTCATCGGGAACATTCTAGAAAGTCTCGGAATGTCCGGCACTCCGGAGGGGGAAAGGGTACATGAATGTGTCATTATAAGTTGGAATGATTGCATCATGTACTAGGTGTCTTCGCTGCCCAAAATAAAGGATTTATTTAAAACCTAAATTGAAAAGTCAAACGGCCAGTTTGAAAGTCAAACGGCAATTTTGGGAAGTGGGAGGAGAGGAGGAAACCGAGTTGGGGAGGGAGTCCTCCTCCCCAAGCCGGCGCCCCACCAAGCCGAGTTGGGGAGGGACTCCCCTCCCTCCCCTTGGCCGGCCAGCCCCTCCCACCTATATAAGGAGGGGCAGGGCTCCCCTCCTAGTACACACAACTTCCTATCCTCTAGATCTAAACCCTAGATCTAAACCCCGGTTTAGAGCTATTTCGGTTTAGAGCCTTCTAATTGGTTTAGAGCCTTCTAATTGGTGTGTCTAATTACTAGACCACTAATAGCCTCTCTCATAAGCTCCACCATACTCGCACCGGCTTAAGGCGAAGCCCTGCGGGATCTCCCCTCTACTTCCGGTACCACGCCGTTGTGCTGCCGGAATCGCGAGGAGAGTGCTACAACCTCCGCTGCCTGCTGGAACAAGGGAGAGGAAGGTCTTCGTCGAGTACCGAACGTGTGACCGACTGCGGGAGCGCTGCTGGAACGTGGCGCTGGAAGGATCGTCTACGCGATCTTGAGATCGGAAAGAGTACGACTACATCACCCACGAGAATCTGCTCTCGTTAAACACTTTGGAATCTTCGAGGGTGAGTTATTCCATCGACTCGTTGCTACAATCTAGTAGATAGATCTTGGCTTGTTTGTTTGTATGCGATAGAAAATTTTTGTTTTCCATGCTACGAACCCCTACAGTGGTATCAGAGCCGTGTCTATATGTAGATCTGTTGCACGAGTAGAACACAATGGTCATTGTGGGCGTTGATGCTTTTATTGTAGATTGCTTTGCGTGTACTTTGCATCTTGCGGTATGTTGGGATGAAGCGGCCCGGGCTAACCTTACATGACATCGTTCATGAGACTTGCTCCACGCTTGACATGCAACTCGTATTGCATAAGTGGCTTTGCGGGTGCCTGTTTCTCCTAGCATAGTAAAGATCCAATTTACAACGGGTAATCAACAATGCTAGTATCAATGTTGTGGTTCTTGTTCGTAGGTTAGAACGACACTTATGGAAAGCCCCAAACCACGTAAAACATGCAAAGAAAGTAGAAGCGTCTAACTTTGTTTTGCAGGGGTGTGCAGTGATGTGATATGGCCATGATTGTGATTATATTTGATGTATGCAATGTTCCTTATTGTAAGTTGGCAACCGGCAGGAGCCATATGGTTGTCTTTAATTTCTGTTAAGACCTGCGTGTCTATTCAAAATAGTTGTAATAGTTGAAGCTGGTGGACGACAACCATGAAGAAGCGTCATTGACCTTGATGCTATACCGGTGATGATGGAGATCATGTTCGTGCTTGAAGATGGAGATCGGAAGCACAAAGAAGAAAGGCCATATCATATCACATATTATGAATTGCATGTGATGTTAATCCTTTATGCATCTTGTATTGCTTAGTAGACGACGGTAGCATTATAAGATGATCCCTCATGCACAAAATTTCAAGTTCTAAAGTGTTCACCCTTAGTATGCACCGTTGCCAAAGCTTGTTGCTTCGAAGCACCACGTGATGATCGGGTGTCTTTGATTCCGCGGGTGAATACAACGTAAGCAAGCCAGATTTGCTTATGCGGTAGCTAAGGTTTGATCTTGACGAGCCTAGCATGTACAGACATGGCCTCAGGAACACGGATCACCGAAAGGTAAAGCATGAGTCATATAGTAGATATGATGAACATGTCGATTGTTCGCCATTGAAACTATATCAACTCTCGTGATGATCGGAGTTGATGTAGTGGATTTGGTTCGTGTGATCACTAAAACAATGTGAGGGATGTTGTTTTGAGTGGGAGTTCACCTAGATTAATTTAATTATTAATTAGAACTCAATTTATCATAAACTAAATCAAAGTGAATTTGCATAGTTGTTGTAGTCATTGGCATCCGTTTACCACCTTGCGCTTAGTTATAATTGAGATGATAGAACTATAGAATTCTGGTTAGATACTTTACGAACTGGTATCGTATTGTTTTAAGTGTTAATCTAAAAGTTTAAAAGTCCTATTGCAAACTTTCAGTAAGTTCCGGTTACTCCATGAAGTTTAATAATTAGTATTAAATCAAGAGTAACAATTCCAAGTGTTAGTATATAAGTATCATGTTTGTATCCATGATTCTTGATATTCAAAGGATTCCCTTAATATCAAGGTTATCTAGGATCTGAAAGAGTTGTTTCAGAAACCATGATGTGTGGAAGATATTGTGATATCTGAAACGAAGTGTTGGTTGCAACATGATAGAGTATAATATGGCAAAAGTCATGTTCTCATATTTGATGAGAATTTGCAAAAAGGTTGGAGACACTTGTTGTCCTAATCCTCCAAAAGGTTTTGGATAGCAACATTATACTCATAAATTCATCGTTATAAGCTAAAAGTAGCTTGATCATGGAAGATTCCATGATAAGGGTGAATATTTGATGTAGGTAAAATGTTTACTACACCAAGAGATTACTAGAGAAAGGAATTTGAAAGAACACCAAACATTTGATGATGGTGATCTACTTCAAAGTGCAAGTCCAAAGACATTGGTATTTAACTATACACGCTTTGGACTATGTGTCATATGTATGACTCCACTATTGATATTGATAGATTCTTTCAAACAGAAAAGGAAATATTGAAAGAGAATCTCATAAATATATGGCAGAAAAGAAAAGACTAGAATTGTTCAGTTTAAGTATATAGATGATATACATGTTGTGGCTATATTCTTTGCTTATTAAACAATGTGGTTCTTAAGTATTTGATACTGAATTTGTTGGTGTGAATCGTCATACGAAACAACACAATTCATGAACTACAATGGCCTAAGTAACTAGCAAAAGAATATGTGATGATGTTCATCGAGAACAAATAAAGGGTTATTGTGTTGCTCGTTAAACATCAAAGCTTGCCTTCAAAGATTTGTTTTATCAGGTATTATGAGAACAAAAGGGTTGTTCAAATAATTGCCGTAATCCATAAAAGATGGATGATTCACAAATCTCGTTGGAGACATCACATCCATAAAACTAGTGCTAAAAATGTCGAAAGACAAATTGATTGAAAGATCACTTGGGAAGTGACATCGCCGTTTGAATTATAATAGAAAGAAAACATGAAGAAACTCCATGTTGATGGAATTTTGGAGTCTTCTGATTTTTTTTTGATCATATGACGCTTGTGAAACTTTCCTAGAGATAATTAAAACTTCGTTCATAGGCCAAAAGGGAACGAATGACTAGCTTATTGGAACTTGTACATATTGTTGTACGAAGTCCGTTATGTGTAGTCAAGAGCGATGGATTTCAACTTCATATGCTTTCTCCGAAAATTTGAGTGAATATATGAATATTTACTTAATAAGGATGAAGTATGAAATATTTGAAAAATTCAAAGATTTCAAGATGAAGTGCAAAATCATTGTAACAAGAATATAAATAGTTTATGATAAGATCATAAAGGAAGATATTTGAGTTACAAGTTTAGCATAATACCTAAGATTTAAGGAATCGTTCCGTGGATTTGCATTTCCCGAAACACCATAAGAGTATGGAGCGTTCGAGATATGTAATTAAAACCTTGTTTGACATGGTAAGATCAAAGGTGTAAAATATAGAACTGCCATTATATTTTAAAGATTAAAAGCTTTAGAGACTACCGCTTTTCCACTAAAAAGAGCTCCATCATAATTCGCTGAAATGACACCATATAAAGTTATGGTTTGGGATAAAACCCAAGTAGTCCTTTCTTAAAACATTGGTATGCTATGCATAAGAAAGATGTGTGCAACCAAAGTCAGATAAACCTGTCTTTGTATAAACATTAAGTATTCCTCCACAAACACCGGAGACAAAAGTGTTTGTCGCTTAGAACGTCAAGTTTCTTTGAGAAGGAATTTTTCGTGAAAAGTTAAAGTGGGAGGACAATAGAACTTTGATAAGGTTAAAAGAACCTTAGCTATATGTGCAGAGTTGCGCAGCGCCGAAAAGTGTTTCGAAGGCAGCAACAATGCTCATGGTTCACGTACCTCAAAGGTTGTGGTCACGGAGATCCAAGTTCCTATTGAAACAAGTAGGTCGGATGAACAATCAAATACTAAGATTTGAGGGTTGAATCATTATTTGAGAATAATGAACGGACTACATGCAAAGAAGCGATGATGGGCCCTGACTCCGTCAAATGGCTTGAAGCCATAAAATCCGTGATAGTTCCATACACGAGAAATCAAGTTTTGAACTTGAAGGACCCTCGAGAAAGGTGTAAGACCTTACAGTTGTGTTTGGATCTATAAAGAAGTAGACATGGATGTTTCACATCTATGAAATAGTCGACATGTTGGGAAAGAGTTCACAACAATGTTCAAAGATTGACTATGACAAGATTTGATCTTTCATAGCGATATTTAGTCTATACGGATTAATATAGCAACCACTACATATAATTTTGTTATGTGGTAGTTGAATAAACAAAACAAGTTCTTCTAATAGAATTGTTACCTAGGACGTGTGCATGACATGGTCCAAAGGGTTTTGTTAATTCAAAGGATGCTGAATGCATATGCAAACTTCAATGGTTGAAGTAAGCATAGCGGAGTTGGAATCTTCACTATGATGAAACTGTTAAAAGAGTTTAATTTCATCGGAGACAATGAAGATGCTTGCATTTGCAAGAAATTAAGTGGGAGCGCTAAAAACATATTTCTAATACATTATGTGGAGGACATATTGTTGATTAGAAATGATGTATCTTTTATTGACACATATTAAGAATTTCATCCTGATGAAAGACTTAGGCAAAACCCAAATATTTGGCATCAATAGATGCTAATATGGTTGTGCCAGAAGTACATAAACGAGATATTGAATGAGTTCAATATAGAAACTACAAGAAAAGGTTCTTGTCGCACAGAAAGGATTGAAAGAGTTCAATGTTGATATATTCAAGTGTATTGACATTTGGTAAGTGAAACAAAGATTCAAGTATAGATTGATACTTGATGTATGAAATCACAAAGAGTGTTTATATCAATCATACTGTGGTATGTACAAATCCAGATATGTCCTATGCTCTAAAAGTTATGAGCATATACCAGAATGATTCATAAGATGATCATTGGACGATAGTAAGGATATTCTTATGATCTTTTTGGAAGAACTAAGAGTATATTATTTGTAGAAGTGACAAATAGATGGTTAGTTCATTGTAAAAGTACTACATTGATACTAGTTTTGTCACAGAGTACAAATTAAGTTTATCTCAATCTAAATTAAGGGTGGCACAATATAATGGAAAGTGAGTTCCATAATGGATTTGGATGAGTTCCAAAGTTAAGACATTGTGACAGATACTACAACAAAAGGCTAAGTGTATGACTGCTATGTTAGCAGCAAAAGAGGGCATTTGTGTCAAGTAGTTTGTTATCAAACTAGGTGTAGTTCACAGCGGGATAATACTATGAAGATATATTGTGCGACAATATTATCAACATGTTTTAACCCCAAAGAACTAAAGGTCACACCGAAAGACCATTTACAAAGCCATCTCATTAGAGAATGAGTGATGCGTAGAGACGCAAAGACATGCAATTACACACGGACCTGGAAGTGTCAGATCCGGAGATCAGTTGACCACTAGCAATCGTGTACATGCAACACCGGAAAGCCATAGGTGTTGAATACACAAAGGTTTGAAACTAGATTATTGACTCTAGTGCAAGTGGGAGACTGTTGGAGATATGCCCTAGAGGCAATAATAAATATAGTTATTATTATATCTTTGTGTTTATGATAAATGTTTATATTCATGCTATAATAGTATTAACAAGGAAACATTAATACTTGTGTGAATTGTAAACTTAAATTGAAGTCCCTAGTATAGCCTCTATACTTCACTAGCTTGTTGGTTAATAGATGATTGTGGTTTCCCTATCATGAACATTGAGATGTTATTAACAACAAGATCATATCGTTAGGAGAATGATATGGTGGACATACTCCTATAGATAAGCGTAGCATAAAGATCAAGTCATTTCAATAGTTCAATTGCTATATGCTTTCTGATACATAGTAACCTAATTCCTTCGACCATGAGATCATGCATATCACCTTTGCCGGATGGATGCTTTGATGTCATCAAACACCACACCGTAACAGGGTGGCTATAAAGGTGGCATTGAGTGTTCGGAAAGTATTGGTTGAAACACATGGATCAAGAGTGGGATTTGTCCATCCATATGACGGATAGATATTCTCTGGGCCCTCTCGGTGAAATGTCATCCAATTAGCTTGCAAGCATGTGACTGGGTCACAAGGGATCACATATCACGGGAACGAGAAAAGAGTACTTATCAGTAACGAGGTTGAACTAGGTATGTAGAGATACCGACGATCATAACCTCGGATAAGTAACATATCGTGAGACAAAGGGAAATTGGTATCGTATGTAAGTGGTTCATTCGATCGCAATGTAATCGTAGAAATATGTGGGAGCCATATGAATTTCCAGATTCCTCTATTGGTTATTGTTCGGAGAAGTGTCTCGATCATGTCCGCATAATTCACGAACCGTAGGGAGACACACTTAAGGATTCGACGTTGTTTGAGTAGTTATGGTATTATGAGAAAGAGACCGAATGTTGTTCGGAGTCTCGGATGGGATCCGGGATATCACGAGGTGATCCGGAATGGTCCGGAGAATAAGATTCATATAAGGAAAGTCCCATTTCGGAGTTGGGGAATGGTTCCGGTGTTTTCATCGGGAACATTCTAGAAAGTCCCGGAATGTCCGGCACTCCGGAGGGGGAAAGGGTACATGAATGTGTCATTATAAGTTGGAATGATTGCATCATGTACTAGGTGTCTTCGCTGCCCAAAATAAAGGATTTATTTAAAACCTAAATTGAAAAGTCAAACGGCCAGTTTGAAAGTCAAACGGCAATTTTGGGAAGTGGGAGGAGAGGAGGAAACCGAGTTGGGGAGGGAGTCCTCCTCCCCAAGCCGGCGCCCCACCAAGCCGAGTTGGGGAGGGACTCCCCTCCCTCCCCTTGGCCGGCCAGCCCCTCCCACCTATATAAGGAGGGGCAGGGCTCCCCTCCTAGTACACACAACTTCCTATCCTCTAGATCTAAACCCTAGATCTAAACCCCGGTTTAGAGCTATTTCGGTTTAGAGCCTTCTAATTGGTTTAGAGCCTTCTAATTGGTGTGTCTAATTACTAGACCACTAATAGCCTCTCTCATAAGCTCCACCATACTCGCACCGGCTTAAGGCGAAGCCCTGCGGGATCTCCCCTCTACTTCCGGTACCACGCCGTTGTGCTGCCGGAATCGCGAGGAGAGTGCTACAACCTCCGCTGCCTGCTGGAACAAGGGAGAGGAAGGTCTTCGTCGAGTACCGAACGTGTGACCGACTGCGGGAGCGCTGCTGGAACGTGGCGCTGGAAGGATCGTCTACGCGATCTTGAGATCGGAAAGAGTACGACTACATCACCCACGAGAATCTGCTCTCGTTAAACACTTTGGAATCTTCGAGGGTGAGTTATTCCATCGACTCGTTGCTACAATCTAGTAGATAGATCTTGGCTTGTTTGTTTGTATGCGATAGAAAATTTTTGTTTTCCATGCTACGAACCCCTACAATATGTGCTATATTTAAATATCAATAGAAATGCAATGGCTCATATATAACTAGGATGTTGGAATTTTAGATAGGGCCAAAATAAAAGGTGGTGTAGTGTGAAAAGATATGCCCCCAAACCAACTTGGGCATCAAGCAATATGTCAAGAACCAACTAAAAAATATCAAGAGGCAAATCCAATTAATAAAACAATTCATGTGAAGAAAGAACCAAATAAAAGGGTTTTAATATGATGCTAAAATGCAAGGTGGCATGGTGATATGAGAGTGAAGAGTATGTTGGAATTTTGAATTCAACATGTGTAGTGGGGTTGAAGTAGATAACCTAAATCTTTTAATAGTGTTAAGATTTGTTACCCATAGCATTAGAAGTATAAAGGACCGCAACTAGTATAAATCAAAGGATTCAATAAATGATAGTAAACCAGTTTGGATAACATCAAGAAAAGTATAAATGCACATTAACAATGTTTCCAACAAGAAATATCCTATGATCTTAAGAGTTGTGAATAAGAGTAGGGTATCCGTGAATGGATGGACTAAATAAGTCTAATTCATTCTGAGAGAATCAATGGGATTAAACTAGGATCTATAGGCCTGGAATACCATTACCTTAGGTTTTTGCAGAGGAGGTAGTAAAAACCATATCACTATTAAACCTTCATACTACCACAATACTAGGAAAAAGCCCAATAACTCTGAGAGGAAGATTTATCACAACACAAGTCATAGATATAAAGCTTCGGTTGATAAAGGGTTATGAATCAAATCACCCTAAAGAGACAAGGTGAAGTATAGAGATCATTGAAAGAGGCCAAGAGAAGGACGAGGGTTGTACACCATCAATAATGAAGATCCAAGAAGAAGTTATTTTTTACATTTTGATATGAGAGTGATCTCTAACTTTGAGTCAAACTTTAGTTTAAGGGGGAGAGGTTGTAATGCCCTAGAATATAGAACAATTAGAGGTTCAGATGTGAGCTTGTGCATGTGCATGTGCATTCATGCATAGAAAATCCAAAGAATTTTCGCGCAAAAGTTCAACACACAAAGGGTGACAATTTAGGGTTTATATTGTCAAATTAGGGTGCTATAAATTTTGACATGACCTTTCTTGAATTCTTTGTTTTGAGGGGAATAATTCAAATTGAATAATCATATGATATGTTTGAATATAAATAGTATTATGAAAATGAACTACAAATAATAGAGTAATGGAATGTTATTTCAAATAAAGAATGGAATTCATTATTACTTAAACAGTAGTGAAATAATCAATAAGTCCTAGAATTAAATATTAGTGAAAAAACAAAAAGTAACATTATTAAAAAAAATTATCGTATTACAAGTCCTTACAATTTTCTAAAATAAAAGAAACTTTTAACTTTATTAATAAGATATAATATTACAAATTAAATTACAATAGCCAAATAGGAAAAGAAGATTACAATAAGAATAATACAAGATTTAAAAAAGATCAAGAACAAAATACAATATAAGATTAAAATGAATCTTTATTATAGATATATAATAATACATGGTTCTTTACAACAAAAGAATAAAAGAAAATTACAAAGTAGAGAACATAAAGGATCCTATACTACTTTCTTTTAATAGTCTTGATTTTATCTTCTTTATGATACCTACAGTTAATAATAAAAAAAAGTAATAAAGAAAATATGGTGTTAGTTTACTTAATGCTCTCTGAATTTAACATTGAGATGCACTATTTATGTCATCACATAGCAGGTAATTAGGGGCCAGAGTAAAATCTGTTCTTATATAGTATATTTTCTTAGTACAACATCATTGGCATGTGAGGGGCAAGTTTCACCAAGTCCAGTAATAAAGTAAAAGGTAAACATCCAGCAAAAGATCATTTTTTCACTTGATATGATCCACACACAGGAGGCAAGTAGGCTGGAAGCTCACACACTTCATATGTGTGTATTGTTAATCAGTGCACATCCCAAGAGGAGATAGAGAATAGAAGTCAAACGTAGGTGGGAAAGCTCCACACGATCACATCCAACCGTTCCATCTGCATACCTCTAGAATATAAGGTTCAACACCAAAACCATGATAGTACACCACAAGATTTCCCACCCAGATCACCACCACATCACTAGCAATCTGGTTGGTTGGGGAAGCCATCTAGGAGATAGAAGGAGAGGGGATTCATCATTTCAGGAGCAAATACATCAAAACTTCATAAACAAATAAACTATCCATGGTATCCTAAAGGAGAGGGAAGTATAGGAGTTGAGAAAGTGCTGGCCGGCACTAGGAGAAGCATGGCAAGATTGTAAGAAGGTGCAGGACATGTGGGAATCAAAGAGGGGCAGATCAAGTTGGCATCTAGGGTCAATATCCATAAGCAACCACAAGTAACAGCCAAATTTCAGTAACAACCAAAGGTTGCTACATCACTAGTCATGCATAGTATGTGTTCATTTATTTTCCATGCATGATTTTGGGTACAATAATCATCTCCTCAAATTTATATTCAAGTATAGTATAAGATCATCATAGGAGTAAAAAGAACGTCATATCTATACCTCTATAGTTGTTTAGGAATCAAGTTTTGCATCATGGGATTAAGTAAGAACTTAGAGAAAACATACCAGTAGCAGATCATGTGATGTGATCTTGTTGTCGTGCATCCTCCAGGGAGGTACCACAACATCAAGCTACACACAAAATGATAGAAATATTCCCTATAGGCAATAATAAATTGATTATTCTATATTTCTTGTTCATGATTAAGTTTATTATTCCATTCTATAATTGTTTTAGTTATGGATAATGTGTACTTGGAGGAAAACCCTAATACATGTCTAAATCATAAACACCATTAGATATCCTTAGTCTCACCGCTAAGACTAGTTAATGTATCATTGATAGTCGCGGTTTCCTGACTATGGGCAAAAGGACAATGTGTTGTGGACTTGCTAGTGATAGATGAGATCAGAGTTGTAACATCCCAATTTCAGCAACCCTGATTCAATGTCCAAAAGTAAAAAAATCAGGGGGTACAAAAACTTTTTATTGCAGTGTGTGCTTACTTGTTTGCTTGTGCTAAATCAACTATTTGTCTATTAGTTGTGTACTCCTCTTCTCAACACTAGTTTACAAAAACTATTTTACAAAAGAGATGTCTTGGCTCATCTTTCATATTCTCAAATGTTATGGCATTTCAAAACCTGAACCAAGATGACTTCGACACAACCAAATACTTTACTAGTTTCTATTGCCAAAACTATGGAGACATATATATACTCTCCTTATGTTTTCAAGACAGAACCTTCAACTAGTCTTATCCCTAGGTTTTCCAAAACCATCATTAAAACCTTTTCATCTCCATCTTGTTAGATATACCAAGATGGTACTTATCTTACTTCAAGCAAAACCCCTTTCAACCTACCCCTCCTTACCTCAAGCTAGTCTTGATGGTAACCCTAGTAGTAGTTAGATAGTAACAAGATGAATTGCCTTGATCTGCTGTCTAATGAATTGCCTTGATTTGCTGATTACCTTGTTTGCTTAACAACTAGAGTGAGATAATCTAGTAGCTCATCCCTTAGGACCCAATCCTTGCTTGTGATCATCAATCTCAAAGCAAGCATCCAAGTCTGGATCTATCCTAAGCCACTCAAGTAATCATCTCATCTCCTGCTTTCCTCAAACCAAGGATAACCCTTTTGGATGGTTTCCAACTCAGTGAATACCCAATCTCAGTAGGGATAATATCTACTTATCCCTCACATCAACATCCTCCATATAATCATGAGTTTGGAACCTAGCATCCTCTCCAAAATCGTCTACACTTGCACTCTAGTTAAAAATCTCCAAAACTGTCAAAATGGCTAAGTCTGGAATTCTTCTCTAGATCAATCATTGGAGCCCTACCTCTTCCAACCTAGGTGCATTCTTGAGAATGTACCTGAACCATCTTGTATTACATCATTCGTACTACCAAATCCAATTCTTACCCTTAGCTAAGACATTCTATGTCACACTCATCGATGATGGTTTTGTACTCAAGATAATAATCTTTTATGCAAATCTTATCATCTTGCCTACTTTGGCAGAAGCTCACATCTATATGCCATCTCCCCTTGACCAACTCTTTGGATGTTTAGGATCTAATAATCATGGCCTATCAATCTGCACTTAACTTGTTTCCATTGGAGCCTTGTGCTTCTTAAACCCACATGGTATAGGAGGCTACCTGATGTATCTGCTATGGTAGCCTTATTTTGAACAAAAGTTTGCCATCACTCCAAAACCACCTCAAATCCAACCAAGCGCAACTCTCGCTTCCATGATCAACTATATAACATGGTCTATCTATCCATATACACCTTGTACGAAGGTGAGCTCTGAGCTCCCTAATCCAACCCTGTTTAGGTGGCATCAGAGTAACCAAACCCTAGATCCTCCAAGAATCTAGTTTTCACTCTTTTCACCACTTTTCTTCAAATACAAGGTTGACCTTGATTCCCACATCAAGTTTTCATCATCTACCTTGAATATAAGCATCCCCAAATAATTTCCCATAATTATTTGGATTAGTAAACTATTTTCTTTCCTTTACTTACCAATTCCTCAAATTCCTTGTCTATAAAGGCAAGTTTGTTTTTCCCCAAATAACGCTGCCAACTCCATGAATATTTGAGTTCTCCACATCATATCCCATCTTCCCAACTCAAAGTTAAATATTTTTAAGATTCTTTAATTATTTATTTTTGCCCTTTTCTTAAATGGTAGAAACAAGAAATAATTCCTCAAAAATACTTTTCCACCTCAATAAATCCCAATAAAATCCTCCAATGTGTGCTATGGTAGTTAGGACCATATCACATCAAAAACCAAGCTTGCCCAATGTAAAAATATCATTTTTGATTCCATAATCTATTTCTTCACTTTTTGAAGAAGTGCATTTAAATGAGGATAAGATCATCAGAACAATCCCATTTAAATCATGGAGAGATTATTTGACCCCATCTATCTACCAGTACCATTTCCACACTTTGTACAATACAATTTTTGCAACTTCCTATACAATCCCCCAAATGATCAAATTTCACAACCACAAACAAACTTGATTGAAAACAAACCCAAACCAGCTCCAATCTTCTCCAGCAATACTCCCTAGCCTCATCACTCTCTCCTGGTCGTGCACACTAACCCAAGCTACTGTAGAACCTCCCCTTCCTTGTCCTCTTGTGCTTGTAAGAGTGAGAGAGAGAGGAAAATCTTGCCATATCTTGTAATAAAAAGGGGCAGCAGCTCCCACTCCTCCTCCACCCTCCCTGCCATGAACCAGGGCCCCACCACACCTCCCCACCGCCCTCGGCACCCAATGGGGAGGCCATGGACCAGATCCATGCTCATCCATGAGCCACACCCACCATAGACCTCTCCTCTCGGGTTTATAATGCCCAAGGGCCACCCATCACCCTTCCTTCAGCTCATTTGCCCCCTCTCCCTCCCACTTACCTCCCTAGAGCTCCCACTCTCTTACCCACGCTCTTCTTTGCTCAAGGAATAAGAAGAAAGGAGCTCGTCCATTTCCTCTCCCGCAAGCACAGGACCTCCGCTATCGACCATGTCGGCAAGCTCCGACGTGCTCCTCCTCGGCCACCCTCGCGCGGGCCAGCTGCGGTGGCGGAATCCCTTGTTGCCGCCCATCGTCGGGCTCGGAGTGGACAACCACGTCGCCCTGGACCATCCCCGCCTCTCCCCTGCGCCCCTGGTGAGCATCCTGCGCCCTATCTAGGGTTTCCTCTCCCTGCTCCCTAGCTAGAGGTAGAGGATAGCCCGCGACCGATGGATCTGCCCCTAATCCGACGGCCAGCGCTGGCCCTTACCCCTTCGCGAGCGGGCGGCCAAGCTGGGCCGCCACTGCTTCCCGCAGGCCACTGGAGAAAGGAACCGGCCCGTTTCCCCCCAGCCACTTTCTTTTTCTTTAAAACAAATCCCAAATATGTTATTGGCAGTTTGGATTAATTCGAAATAAAAATTTAAAAATCTTCAAAATATCTAGATCTAAAATTTCCTCCAGTGCCTGGATGTTTTACCCAACATGCAGACCCTGTTTTGCACGAAAATAAGGTTTGGATTAAATATGATAAATCATATCCCCAAATCTGTCCAATGCACTAAATAAATTCTCCATGATTTTTCACAAATCCAAATGGAGTAAATCAAATTGTTATTGAAAGGCATTAGCCATACCTTTCATGTCCCACTGGCCTCACCCTATTTTGCCTCTTAGATTACAGGTAGCAAAAATACCAAAATAAGGCCCTTTCTGACTTTAGGAAATTCCCTAGGCCAACCAAATGTGGTTAGGACCTAATTCCAACTCCCCTTGAACACATATAACCATATATTCCAAAACCTAGTAGCTCATATTTTTATGAGTCTCTGTCAATTTTAGTGAATTAACCCCTTCTATGCATAGTTTAATCACTAATAAAATCACTACAATAGCTATGTAACTCCCCAAAGGTTGACTCCAATTTCTATAAAAAGGTATTTTCATCACCTAACATGTGTCCTTGGAATGAACTAAAAATCTTCTGTAAAATAAATCGGATGAAAAAGACAAATCTTGTCATGTAATGTCTTCGGGAATTTCTCAAGGGCATTCTGGTAATTGTTTTGAGGTGATTCCAATTCCTATGGATTTAGTACATCAAATACTACTTAATCACCCAAGGAAATAATTTTTGGAACTCCAGAGAAGTTCTGGTGAATTATTTCCTAAAACTAGAGCTTTAATCACTATAAAATCATTTACAAATCCTAGGAAATTGATAAAATAGTGAAACCACTTTTGTTGGCTTCATTTTATCAATACCTATCTGATGGTATCAGTTTTACACAATGGTATCATACATATCAAGCCCTTGGTCAAAAACCCCTCTCTTAGGTATTTCCTAAACCATAAATCCAAAGGGATCATTTCCCTAATGCCTCTGAAATCTTTTGCCAATCTTATCCACCAACCTCCAACATCCTACTGATGTATACCTTGTAGTTATCCTTTACTTGCTGTATCATTTGATTCTTGTATGCCTTGTATTGATTGGTGTATTATTTGGTTGCATGTATGCTCGATAACGGCTTGCATGTATACCTTGTAGTTATCCTTTCCGAGTGGAAGTTTTACTAAAAGAAGATATGAGGTGGATGAAGAGAAAGTCAAGTAGGAGAAAGTAAGGGATGTTCTAAGCCAATGTTCGGAACAACTTTTATCCGTGCAACCACATTACCCCAGTCGCTGGGGTTTAGCTCATAGTTTGTGATCCCTAGCTGGGGCTGCTCGTACTCGCTAAAGGGGAGAAATCCCCTGAAATCCGGGCTGTCTGGGACAAGGCATTGGTGCAACAATTGGGTCTCTCGCGGACGGTATGCTTTTAGGTAGTACATATGGGAGATTATCACTATTGCTCTCTGCCAGACTTCGGTCTGGAGATAGGGGTTAGTACGGGAGGAAGGTCCAGAGTCGTAGTACCCCATACTCGTACCAGAGAGAATAACCCAAAAGGAAAAGCCGCCGTTTCTAGGGATTGACAAATGAAAAGCGTAAGTTTGATTACCGAGCCCCTCTCTACCGTGTGTAGAAGTCCGTGGTTTTATCCCGGCGGATGTATTGATTCTTGTGGGTAAAGTGCACCAACTATGCAGAGTCAATCTATTCGAATAGCCGTGTCCATGGTCAAGGACGGTTGGAATGGCAAGTTCTAGGAGGACCCTTCGGATAAGTTGAGATGAACTAAAGGAAGTGAGTTGGTCATGAGGAAATATAAATAATAAGTTGGTTTTGACCAGAGATGGTTGATAAGGTTCTAACACGGGTTTTACAACAAAACGTTTTCTAAATATTTTTAAAAAGGATGTGGAGATGTCCAGATTTTCTAAAAGGAGGCATATTTTCTAAAACCTCTTTTTCAACAAAGATATAGAGATGCCAAGGTTAGGTCTTTCCAAAACAACTATAGTGTAGATCTTTTTCGCCAGAGCCAAATATGCATTAGTCTTATTACCCTTGTCTCGGTGGTTTGCGAGTACATTCAAAGTACTCACCAACATTGTCCCTGGTTATTTACTTGTCCAGATTGCAGATGATAAGAAGGAATGAAGGTGCTAACGTCTATGCGAGTTAGTCCGTCTTTCCAGTCAGTTTCCTGTAGGTTAAGGCACGGGCTCTGCGCTGAAGACTTCCGCTACTCATGTTGTAATCGCCATAATGGCCACTTTGTAAGTTTTTTACTTGTTAGTTTATGGATTATGTAATTATACTAGTCGGTTATGCTCATGACTCAATGATCATGGGAACGTGAATTATATGCATAACAGGTATTCTCGGACCATAATCCACGGGAGTTGTTGGGAGAAAATACGATGGATAGACCAAACATGATATACCGTGAACCACATCATTGATAACACAAAAGTACAGGGGATCACCGTAGTACAATTTGATAAGTATTTGATTGTCAAACCCACGAGGAGCTGAAGGTAAACTATCTATTCTCTAAAACCCTATTCTCTAAAGCTAGGATCTAAAGTGTGTGTGTGTGGTTGTTTTTGGTATTAATTAGAAAACAATAAAAAAGTTGAAATTAATACTATAGGTAAAATAATGCAAATGAGTGGAGCTAGTGGAGTGGATGTGGATAATCTATGGGAGCAAATGTTTAGGAAAATTGTTATTTGATTCATTTGGTTGTCACAATTAGTTAAGCACATATATAGTCTTTTTTATTGTTTCTTCTAGGAGGAACCATAACTAGGTGTAGCCATTGATACGAGCAAATACACCACTAGTGACTGATCCCAAGGCCAATTAAGAATAAATAAGGGAATGTTAAGACATAAATGCCAACCACCGTGTTTAAATCTAAGGTCCCCATGATAATACCCATGTTGATTAACCATGAATTAATACTACATAAATTTCTAAGACTTGGGAATCAGCTTCTATCAAACTCCATCTATCCCTCATCCTGTCAACATGCAACGGTGACAACCTTGTGCATCCCCCAACATATTTGTGAACTCATATGTTAGTGCATCAAGATCATCATAGAAAATAACATATACATGTATGCAACCAAAACAAACTAGATTACAATTGAAATAACAATTCACTACTCAAACATCAACATAATCATACGATAGATCATGGGAAAATAATATATTGCATCATACTTTCCAAGAGATTATAGTGGGGGATGTTGTAGAGGTGCTGTAGATGGTGATGGAGAGGTGCCTCCCCAAGGGGGAGAGGCAGCGCTGGCATGGATGAGGCGACGCAGGCGGTAGTGCAGGGTGGCGGCGCCCCTGTGTCCTCCAAGGGGCGGCGACTGCCCTTGGGGGCAGTGGGCCCTTGACTCTTCTTCTTCCTTGGAGATGTTTCAGCAGCTTCTCCCCCTCTTTGGGATCTTCCATGGGGGAAATTTGGTGGCTATGGGTTGATGCTTCCAAAAGTAGGGTTTCCTTTCAATATATAGTGGTGGAGATGCAATCTTGGCCATAGGATGGATGCCCCTTGGATCCAAAGGCTCTTGGATATCTCTAGAGTCCGGAAGTGGTGGAGATGCCTCTGTCCTTAGTAAGTCCATCAAGTCGTGGTTGGGCCAAAATCACCAAAGATGGAAGGAGTTTGAGTCAACCACGTCACGTATTTTCGAAGTACCAGAACTGCTTCCGTCATCTGTAGTAATATGGCTATAAAAAATGCATCCAGACTCTATCTGTGGGACCCCGGATTTGTCCTCCGAGAATCCCTGTTATGCATACATCACGATCCCATGACCAGTCTATCATGGCACATAATAGGCGAGTATAATTACATCATCTAGAAAGTATCGAGGAGCCCATGTCATGCATTAACCTATAGGCAGCTGACTAGGAGAACATCCACTGGTGGAAAAAGGGCCTCTAGTCCCGGGCCGCAATGGGCTCTAGTCCCGGTTTTGTGCCCGGGACTGCGAAAACGGGACTAGAGGCCCCCCTCTAGTCCCGGCTCGCAACGGCCCGCGACTGATAACAGCCACGTGGCTGTTTCAGCGCCGCGGGGTGCGGAAACCCTCTAGTCCCGGGCTGTAACACCACCCGGGACTAAAAGGTTTCCTGCCGTGGTAGAGAAACACCACATTTCTCTGTCGCGGCAGAGATTGTGTATTTCCTTTTTTCTTTGCCATTTTGTTCCTTTTTCGTTTTGTGTTTCACTATAACAAACATATATTTCAGTATACATATTATATGCTACTACATACACACTACACGTCGATGCATTTATATAATTAATCGATCCCTTGCAAGCATACATATAATCAATCGTATCAAAAGGAAGAAATGTTTTGAAATTACATGGTCATTGATGAATATATATATCATATGAGCTACATGGAGATGACTAAGGCAAATCGAGTTCCACGTCATCCGCATAAAGATCTCCATGTACATCAAGGACTTCCTTCATCATAAATCCCGCCAGCTCCTCTTGAATTGCTCTTATGCGCTGGTCTGGCTCTAGTTTCTCCCGCAAATCATAAATATAATGTGAGTCAACTTTCCGCTCACTGGTCAACTCTCGAATATACTCGCAGTCGTAGTATCCACATAAATGAGTTCTCGGTGGCTGCTGTAAACTCTTCGCCATTTTATAAGTTAGCTCCTCTTTGAATGGACCTGGTATTTTCTGTCTGAACCGTGTCCAACACCTGCTCGGCAAAGAAAATGAACAAAGGAGTTATTAGTTACTTGATATCAGGAAATGAATGAAAGAGGACGATATAATGCGATAATGATTGAAATTACTTATGGAGCATTGCTTTCATGTCGCTCCACTTCTCTTAGTCCCAACTTAATGAGTCATGGACTTCAACTAGGGAGTTGTCAACTTGAATGTTTAGCAAGATCCAGTGGAATCTGCGGATGTTTACATAAGCATACATGCATATATAGCTCATCGAGTAAGCAAAAATAAAATGTTTACAAGATATAAACACTCACTTGAAGTTGTAAGGAAATAGTATTTCCTTAACAAAATTATTCTCGGTTAAGAACCTCGACAGGTCTTCCTCCACGTCTTTGGGGTGATTATTTAACGTATATTCATTAATGATATATGGGACAATGAACCCAACGTTGTATCTTCTAGCTCTTTTGCATTCAAGCATCTTCATTCTGCAGAATATAATATCATCATACAAAAGGATATATATAGTTAGGATAATATATTAAATGCAATGAACGAGCTAAAGCTACAAACTTAATTATAGAAATAAATAACTTATAGACAGTAGCAACCAATGATAGATTTGTCGAGGGCGCGCTGGTTGTATAACTGAAACAGTTCGGTCATTTGAACCTGTATCGAGTATGGTTTGAAGTGATGCTCCGTTCTAACGTCCACCGGAAATCAATCTTTCTGATGCTTTTTTTGTGCTTGCGACATGTACCATTCGTGCAGATTTCGCATATGTGTGGATAGACGCGTGAGCTCTTAATTACTGACTAGAGGCGCCCCTTGGACATAATGTCGTACTATCTGACCCACTCGCGTATCTTCATAGCCTAAATATTGACCAAGAGACATATTTTCTTCGTTAGCAAGTGCTTTGGCCTGCGATACAGTGATTCCCATAAGTGCAGCACTATTACGGGCTCTAGGGTCCATTATTTGTATGTCCATATCCATTTCAACCCTGAAGGCCTTGTCGAGGTCTGAAATGACTTTGAGCGGGGCGATCGATTTATTCTTCTATGCTCCGAGCTGGGCAACTTGCTTCCCGCTTTTTGAACTTGTGATTTTTTTATTCTGTGCTTGCTTAATAATCTCCCGGTCATAGTCTGATTCCAGATTCATCGATATCTGGGATGGTTGCTCAAGAAAAGACTTAGCCCACTTTTTGGTTTTTTCGTTATATACCGGCTTTGGCTCAAGGTTTTTGGGTGCAAAATGCGCCTTAACTTGGGCAGCCACATCCGCATTAGTTTCCTCATCGGTCTTGTCATAAGGTCTCTTTGGAAGAGCCGGCGGGATATCGACTATCTTCGGCGTTTGACCTTTCTTCGATGTGGGGCGCGGGGGACCGTCGAACTTCCGTTTCTTCGACGAGGTAGTAGTATTGCACGGAGGCGGAGGCGGAGATCGAGTTGATGTACTCCTGCTGCGGCGATCGTCAGCGGGGCGGGGTGGACTTGGAGGTTGGCGATAATCAGGTTGGGGTGGACTTGGAGGTTGGCGATAATCGGGTTGGGGTGGACTTGGAGGTTGACGATATTCGATGCGGAGTGGATTTGGATTCCTTGGAGTCGGTGGCCTTGGCGCCGAGCCTGAAAACTTGATGTACTTCTTATTCCATAGAATGATGTTGCGCTTGACATTTTCTAGTTTTGTAAGGCCTTCAGGCGTAGAGATTTCAATCTCTAGGTCCGCAAAATCCTCCACTATGTCATCCACCGTGACACGAGCATAGCCTGGTGGAATCGGAAGTGAATGGTGGAGTGCTCCAGGTAGACAAGGTAAAGCAGAGTTGATCGCCACCTTGAAGGACAGGTTGTTCATTGGCTGATGTAGCTCACATTGTGCCATCTCTCTGACATCATCCACGGGGTAGTAAGGAGCCGGTGCATCATCCAGCAGTGCTTGATCATCAGCACGGACCTCCGTGGAAGCCACGCTGCTTCTCCGTTGGCTAAGATCCAATACAGGATCATCAGACCGCGGGTGAGTTGACGACGGCGGCCTTTGGCTAATTTCATGCATGAGGTTCTTCAGATCAGCTAGGTCATGCTCTACCCTGGAGATCCGGTCTGCCTCCCGGTCCTTCTTTCTCTGACGGCTTCTGTAACTGGCATCGTACAGAGGAAACCCTTTCTTCCACGAGACACCGGCGCCTTTGCCTCGTGTTCGTCCTCCCTTTTCAGGATTCCCTAGGGCGCGTGTCAGCTCGTCGTTCTCTCTCTCGGGACGGAACAATCCCAATTAAGCATCGTTCATCTCTACTACATATAAAGGAGCCAACCAGAATTTCTCTACATGTACCCCATCATACATACACGGACATACTATAACCATACGATCAGACTCTCTTAGCAAATAGCTTCTATTAGTCTAATTTTTTTTTGTGCACTTAGCAAATAGCTTTGACGGACTAAAACTCTGCTCGCTTCCCGCACCCCGCAGTCCGCCCCGAGTCTAGAAAAAAACAGCCTCTCACGATCTGGAGAATGATACTCCTATCCTTTTCCACGCGAGATCCCTGCCCCGCCGCCTGACCCGCACCCACGCCTGACATGCTTCCCCGCTGCCTCCTCTCCACGCGCCGACGCCTGACATACGTCGCCGCCTCACCCCGTCGCCAGCTGCTCATCTCACCCACACGTCTCCCTGATTAGTACATCTGAAATCGCGGTCTCATACTGCCCCTAATCTACGCTCTCCTCGGAAGCAGTCCTGGATGCAGCTCACCTCCGACGAACCTGGTCGCTGCCACTGATTATGCTACCTCCGGCAGATACGCCTGGACGTGGTACAAAAACTGAAAATATCTGTACTTCTGGACATGGTACACCTCTAAACTTTGTACAAGTATTATTCATGATACAGATGACGAACCAAACTTCATCAGTATATATATTATTGTTGGAAGAAAGATTCTTATGAGACTATACACCATTAACTGCCTATAGAAGTTTAGCCAGTTGATAGTGTTGACCATTTACGTGTTTCTTATGCTTTGCTTTCCAATTGATTCAAAATAGGTACTCCCTCCGACCCATATTAGTTGACTTAAATTTGTCTAAATACACTAAGTCAACTAATATGGGTCGGAGGGAGTAGTACAAAAATGCTTTGTATGCAGGTTATGTATCATATTCTGATATACTCCCTCCTTCCAAAAAAGGATGTCCGAGATTTGTCTAAATTCGCATGTATAAAATATGTCTAGATACATACAAATCTAGATAAATCCGCGACATCCTTTTTTGGACAAAGGGGGTATATTAATATTGCCAAAACTTTCATTCCTCTGCGGTGTTTATGCTTTGCTTTCCAGTTGATTCAAATTAGGTAGTACAAAAATGCTTTGTATGCAGTACCCTATTCTGATATACTCCTTCCTTCCTAAAAAGGATGTCCGAGATTTGTCTAAATTCACATGTATAAAATATGTCTAGATACATACAAGTCTAGACAAATCCGTGAAATCCTTTTTGGGACGAAGGGGTATACTAACATTGCCAAAACTTTCATTCCTCTGTGGTGTTGTTGTATATTAATTAAGTGTTAGCATATCCCAGTAGTTGAAACATCTTATATTATTTAGTAGATTCAAACAGCTTCTTACCTCTTCAGCGATGTGCAGGTTATCTAAAGATGTTTGTACTGAAGTAGACATTATGTAATCATGGTAAATTATACCGGTTGTTTGTCATATTCAGTATCTCGTTTACGAATGTATGCTGGTATTGTTCATACTATTTCCTACAGATACGGACTTTAAGAGGAATCATAGCACTTTGTCCACAAAGGCACAAACTATCTTCTTTTGTTGAAACATGAGATTTTATTTTATGGGTCCATTTTTTACTTCACTGTTTTACTTTGTTCATGTGGAACTTCTTTTCATACAGGGTTGGTTGTTCCGACAACAAGGGGTTCAAGCTTAAATGTGAGGACTTAGGTATTATAGGTTTAATGATATATGTTTGAACGTAGCAAGCTTCAGATCAGAGATAGTTGTGCCCAATATCTACTTATTTCCAGGAAATTTTCATTTTTTCATGCTATTTTTTGTTGCAATACTCTACAAAGAGGATGATGTATGTGGAGCTTTGAGATATCAAACCTGGAGAAGATGCACATGTTCGGGGTGAACTGGTAAATGATGTAGCTAGATATGCAGGCTATGATGCGCAGCTTTGGGACAGTGATGTTCATTTTCTCAAGGAGGTATTTCTATTTATCCACATCCCAACTATCACCACTTATTCTATTGCAAATAGTTTTAGGATCAAAGTATCTTATACATCTCTTTTTTTCTATGAAATTGGTTTAGGAGTACCTTATACATCCATTGTTTTAGGAGCGCATATCTAAATAGCAGTTCTGGTTGGCAATGCTTAAATTTTAGTTTCATAAGTTGCCTATTCTCATATTGATATCGTTAGAAAATATGCTCCAGCTTTGGTACTGCAACAGTAAAGTATCAAGTATGCCCAATACGATGTTGTATATACATTAATGTTATAGGGTATCTGATCGTGTAAGCTTAGGTATGTTACATGTCCTGGTTTATTTTTAGAATATTAGTGTTGCCCGAGATTGTTGAATCACAGTTGTTTGTTCAAACGCACCTTCAAATTTGGTGATATTTGCTACTGCATAAATATTTAGCAGTCGAAACAAGGTAGGGCTCAAGGTACTTTTAGCTTTTTAAAAATGCTGGATAACTTCTCGCTCACCAGAAGTTGACTAACCTGGTTTTTTTCTATAAGAACATGCTTGGGATCAAACCAAATAAATATTATCATTGATTTGCCTCACACGTCGATGACCTCCTTTGCTTTAAGATTCTTAAACTTTCACATAATTGGTGTGATAAATTGAGACACATTTTGTAACTGACTTACTTGGTTAACATCCTAATCCCATGGTAAAATAAGGCTCTGAGATCTATGTACCCAAGAAAAACTGAGTGGACTCAATATTAGCTCTGGTTCTATTTACACAAGTTGTGATGACGGTTTTCTCTACACTGACAGTGCAATCACAAGGGGAGCTACAAGTGTACAACTCACCATAGCTCAAATAATTAGCAAGGGGATTACTCTTCAGATCAAAACCTTTGATTTTGGTGTGTCTCACACATAGGGATATTCACGGGTGCATTGATGGCTTAAATTTGATTGCTTAGTTTTTCATGCTTCGGTTCTTTTTAATCCAGTTGCTTAATTCTTCCTTCCCGCTGCTGATTGTCCGAGCTAACGCACTCTCAATCTGTCTCCACCTTTGTACAGTAGGGAGGAAGCCATGCACTGAGAACGCAAGCCCCGTCGGCTGGCGTGGCACCATCGCCTTCCATCTAGGCCTTGAGATGCCGACGGAGCATTATTCTCTATTTCTTCTTGATGCCACGATAGTGTATTTTCATCCCCTGAGAACAGTGTGTTGGCATATAATTTCTCTGTTTGAGTTAAATGGATGTTGCAACACATTGTATTGATCATTTTGTGAGTAAATGTAGTACATGTACATCAAGGAATGTGCACACCTAACAGTCCTACTCAATTTATCGTGGAGTGTGCACGTGTTGACTACATCAAGGAGTATAATTTTTCATCTCATGCAAGAGATAAGGGAGACAAGTGCAATCATGTACACGGACAATGAAGAGCTTTGTTAGGACTTATAGATAAATGATTATATACTCCATATGTTTGTTTGAATTAACCAATACATTTATTTTTTCGCGGAGAATTCTGGTAGTCATCACGTGCACACGTCAATAATCAATTTTTCATGGAAAATTATGGGTATTCAACACGTGCATTGCACGTGCACGATTACTAATGCTTGAATAAGGTCTTGGGAGGGTTTTAGAATTTTATCATGAAATAATGTCTTCCCTCTTTCTGTGTCCAAGGATCCCCCGTGCCCGTACCACCAGTGCTTTGACCTCTCGGGCCATCCATCTGTACCAGGAGTGACGCCTCTAGCTCTAATATCCTTCTCCATAGTTTCCCACTTAGGGATGGCACTCTTGTAGCCACCTGTCCCCATTTTATGATGGTATTTCTTGTTGGCAGCATTTAACGCGTTTTTTGCCGACTTTTCCTTTGCTTTATCAGATTTCTTGTACTGTACAAAATCGGGCCACTGTTCTCTCAACTTCTCGTTTACTCCTTTGAAGTCTGGAGTTTTCTTTTTTGCGACATATTTCGCGTATAAATTTTTCTTGTGGTTCCGGTACAGTTTAGCCATCTTGCTTAGTGCCCACTCCTTGACTTTCACTCTATTTTCAAGCCCACCCGGCCTTGGGATAATACCATCTACCTCAAATTCCTCATACTCTGGAGGTAGTATGAAATGCGCTATGAGCTTCTGCCAAAGGTCATCTTTGGCATCATCGGTGACATAGCTGTTGGATTCTTCACCGACTTTCTTTGAATTATTCCATTCTTCGATGGTGATCGGCAGGTTGTCCCTAACAAGCACCCCGCATTGATTTATAAACATCCTCCGGTGCTTCTCTGGAGCAATCGGTTCACCATCATCATCTATTTCTTCGATGGTGAACCTCTGATTACCATCCAACTTTTTGTTTGGCCCTCATTTCGTTCGAGCTGTCGATTGCTTCGATCCGGTGGGCTAAAAGAAGAAGAGAGAGTGATTAATATATATCTAGATCAGTTAATGAATAGAGGTAACACGAGACTTTATATATATATATATATATGTACCTCGCCGGATCCTGTCGAGGGGCCATCATTATTGTTGTTATTTGTTTGCCCTTCGTCCATCTGGTCTTCCCCTTGGTAAATTTGGTTTTCCTCTAATCCATCACCGGATGGATTCAGATATGAGGATATCTCTTCCTCGAGAAAAATATCTTCGGTGCCGGTAGTAATATTAAGAGAAATTTCACCTCTTATCATGCCCTGAAGAAAACCTTCACCGATGCGACCAGGATCTTCGGATGGATCCATGACTTAATTATCTATAACAAAAAGAGAGTTAAACAGGTTAGAAAAACAATAATCCTAATAACTGAAACAATATAATCCTAATTATAATAATCCTAATATTATTTGTGCTAAAACAATAATCATAATAACTAAAACAAAAAAATAACCCTAATAAATAAAACAAAAAATAACTAAAACAATAATCCTAATCCTAATTCTAATATTTTAATTAAAACAATAATCCTAATACTAAAACAAAAAACCCTAATATAAAAAAACTATAGAAATAAACTATAACAAAAAACCCTAATAAACCTAATTATAATAATCATAATACTAATCCTAATAACTAAATCTTAATTATAATAATCCTAATTATAATCTTAATTATAATAAACCTAATAATCCTAATTATAATAAACCTAATAATCCTAATTATAAACCTAATTATAATAATCCTAATAATTTTAATTATAATCTTAATTATAATAAACCTAACTATAAAAAAACTATAACAAAATCTTAATTATAATAATCCTAATTATAATAAACCTAATAATCCTAATTGTAATAAACCTAATAATCCTAATTATAAACTTAATTATAACAATCCTAATAATTTTAATTACAATCCTAATTATAATAAACCTAACTATAAAAAAAACTATACAAAAAACTATAACAAAAAACTATAACAAAAAACTAACAAAAAAACTACAAAAAAAACCACCCGCGCGCGCGGCCTCACCGACGAGGGGCGGCGAGGCGGGACGGCGGCAACAGCGAGGTGGCGAGAGGCGGCACGCGCGCGGCGGCGAGGCGGCGCATGCGCGCGGAGAGGCGGCCGGCGTCGCACGGCGGCGCGAGGATGCGTCGGCGCGGCGGCACGTCACGGCACGGCGCGGAGCGACGGCGGCGGAGCGGAGCGGAGTGGCACGGCGGCAGCGGACGGCACCTCCCCTGCGTTGTCTTCGATGTGCGTCTGTGCGCTTCGTCTTCTTCGCTGCGTCGAGGAATGCCAAGTGCTGGGCAGGGGCGGTGGCGCGCAGAATATAAAGGGCCACCCCTTGACTCCCGGGCTAAGCCACGGGACGGGACTAAAGGGTTTTTTCGGTCGCTTCGTTTTCACGCGCGCACTCACCCTTTAGTCCCGGGTCCAGCCACGACCCGCGACTATTTGTTTTTTTTTAATTTTCTTTTTTTAATTCAAATCAAATATACAAACTTTGAAAAATCATATCTTTTATTGTAATAATCCAAATAAAACAAATAATATGTCTATAATTATCAGAAAAATATAAAGAATTTTAATACAATATCCATTTATCTGTTAGCATCATTTATAAATGATTTCATTTGTAAATTTTCTTTTTTAATTCAAATCAAATATAAAAACTTTGAAAAATCATATCTTTTATTGTAATTATCCAAATAAAACAAATAATATGTCTATTATTATCAGAAAAATATAAAGAATTTTTATATAATATCCATTTATCTGTTTGCATCATTTATAAATTATTTCATTTGTAAATTTTCTTTTTTAATTCAAATCAAATATAAAAACTTTGAAAAATCATATCTTTTATTGTAATAATCCAAATAAAACAAATAATATGTCTATAATTATCAGAAAAATATAAAGAATTTTAATATAATATCCATTTATCTGTTTGCATCATTTATAAATTATTTCATATGTAAATTTTCTTTTTTAATTCAAATCAAATATAAAAACTTTGAAAAATCATATCTTTTATTGTAATAATCCAAATAAAACAAAAAATATGTCTATTATTATCAGAAAAATATAATGAATCTTAATATAATATCCATTTAGTCCCAATTGTAGTCACAAACCGGGACTAAAGATATTTTCCGCCATTTCCCACCTCTTTCTGCCAAGTTTTCCCGCCCTTTCCTTTCTACGAGAGCTTTTAGTCCTGGATGTAGTCACTAACCGGGACTAAAGATATTTCCCGCCATTTCCCAAAGCTTCACGCCAAGTTTTCCCACCCTTTCCTTTCTACGAGAGCTTTTAGTCCCGGATGTAGTCACTAACCGGGACTAAAGATATTTCCCGACATTTCCCAAAGCTTCACGACAAGTTTTCCCACCCTTTCCCTCTATATTTAGGACGATCGTGCCATGGCTATCCACACATCCACACCTTCATCTCTTAGAACAATGGACAACGCCTACTGGGCCATTCTGACCCTCGAGGAGACCGAGGCGCTGTGCGCCTCCAACTACCCTTGTCCGCCGGGCTACCGGCCGCCCGCCGGCTAGATGCTGAGCGCTGGAGGGGTTCCTGTCCCTCCTGTCCCTCAAGGTTCCGCACGCCAGGTGGCCATCACAAACCACTTCTACCACGAGCTCACGCCGGAGCAGCGGATGGATCCCCAGTGGGATCCCGACAACTACGACACCTGGAATGCCTTCTTCGCTAATAGGCGGGAAAGGGAGCTCGCAGGTACGAGGGTGATGGCCCGCCACCGGTGAACCACAACGAAGCCGGCCGTCGTCTGTGGTGGGCGAACCATACTATCATCGAAGTGATGCGCTACATCGCCGGGGGAGACCATCCTCGCCTACGGTGCCCACAAGTCCACCCGCCACAGGCCCCACACCGGCCCGTTAGTAGCGGCATCGTCTTCCAGGAGACCCCTCTCCCGCCCGCCGTGAATCCGAGGCTGGAATGGCCCCTGGTATATGCCATGGATGGGCTGAGGATCCCTGAAGCTGCGTACTATAGGACTAGGCATGATCATGACTAAAGGGGGCGGCTTTAGTCCTGAGTGTTAGCTAGTCCCGGTTTGTCCCGGTTTTTAATATTAATAAATGTCTTGAGTGTTACCTAATAAATAGAGGGAAATTCCTATATAAAGAGAGGGTTCATCTTTAGTCCCGGTTGGAGGAACCAACCGCGACTGAAGGGATCGCGGCAGACTGGGCCAGGGAACACTAATAATAGGGGTGAGTGTCGACATTATGTGGTGCGGCTTGTACCTTGTCCCGGATGGTGTCACCAACCGGGACTAAAGATGAACCTTTAGTCCCGGTTGGAGACACCAACCGGGACTAAAGATGAGTCAACACTAATAATATGGGTGAGTGTCGACATTATGTCATGAGTGTCGACATTATGTCGAGCTGCTTGTACTATAAATAGGCATCCTTGTGAGTCCAGTCCTCCAGCCAGTTTGAGGCATCTCCAAGATGGTTTTGGAGAGCAGGGACACCACTATGGCCAGTTTCAGGGAGATGCCGACGGAGCCCAGTCCTCTGGCATCTCCGAGAAACTGGTCATAGAGGCACTCCCTAATATGTGAAATTAGTTAGCTCCCAGGCGTATTGATCTAGTTAGAGAAGTTAAAAGATGCAAGATGGTTTTCGAGAGCAGGGACACCACTACGGCCAGTTTCAGGGAGATGCCGATGGAGCCCAGTCCTCCGGCATCTCCGAGAAACTGGTCATAGAGGCACTCCCTAATATGTGACATCACGCGTTTGGAGATCAGATCTTAATGGTAAGTATGAATCGGTACTAAAGGCCCTCCTTTAGTCCCGGTCCAGCCACAAAACGGGACTAACACACTCAAGATTGTTTGCAGACAACACTATAAAAATGGACACATGCATGGAACATCTTCACTCATAAAATGTTACAATTATTACATATCATTTCTTCGCGTGTGTTCCTTTCTGATCCCATCGTATCCATCGAGCATCTTCTTTCATTAACATGATGCTTGGGTCATCCTTCACCGCGAAGGGAAGAATTTCATGAAACTTATCACAATCTTCTGACATGTCTGTCTTGTCCTCCACTCCCACGATGTTTCTTTTTCCTGAAAGAAATATGTGGCGCTTTGGCTCATCGTCTGATGTATTCTTTTTCTTATTTTTTCATTTTCTAGGTTTGGTAGACATGTCCTTCACATAAAAACCTGGGCCACATCATTGGCTAGGACGAATGGTTCGTCTAAGTACCCAAGATTGTTGAGATCCAACGATGTCATTCCGTATTTCTTGTCTACCTCAACCCCTCCTCCCGTCAGCTTGACCCATTTGCACCGAAACAAGGGGACCTTAAAAGTAGGTCCATAGTCAAGTTCCCATATCTCCTCTATGTAACCACAATATGTGGTCTTTGACCCATTGTTGTCTGTTGCATCAAAGTGGACACCACTGTTTTGGTTGGTGCTCTTTTTATCTTGGGCTATTGTGTAAAATGTATACCCATTTATCTCGTACCCTTGGAAAGTCGATATAGTCGAAGATGGTGACCTAGAAAACAAGTATAGGTGATCTCCAAGAGTGTTGTTTTTGATGAGATGTTGCAACCAACCGCCGAAACTCTTCATGTGTTCATCTCTAATCCAAGAGTCATGCTTTCCAGGTTGTTGGAGCGTAAGATTTTCTTGTGTTCCTCGATATATGGGGCTGCCAAGATAGAATTCTGTAGAACGGTGTAATGTGCTTCGGTGTAAGAATGTCCGTCTCTACATATTATTGATTTCCTTCCTAGAGTACCCTTTCCACTCAGTCTCCCCTCATACCGCGATTGAGGAAGACCAATCGGCTTAAGGTCAGGAACGAAGTCAACACAAAATTCAATGACCTCCTCTGTTCCATAGCCCTTGGAGATGCTTCCTTCTGGCCTAGCACGGTTACGAACATATTTCTTTAAGATTCCCACGAACCTCTCAAAGGGAAACATATTGTGTAGAAATACAGGACCGAGAATGGAAATCTCTTCGACTAGGTGAACGAGCAGGTGCGTCATAATATTGAAGAAGGATGGTGGGAACACCAACTCAAAACTGAAAAGACATTGGACCACATCATTCTGTAACCATGGTAGATCTTCAGGATTGATTATCTTCTGAGAGATTGCATTGACAAATGCACATAGCTTCACAATGGGTACTCGAACATTATCTGGTAGAAGCCCCCTCAATGCAATCGGAAGCATTTGCATCATAATCACGTGGCAGTCATGAGACTTTAGGTTTTGGATCTTTTTTCTGCCATATTTATTATCCCCTTTATATTCGACGAGAAGCCAGACGGGACCTTAATACTTCTTAGGCATTCAAAAAATATTTCCTTCTCTTGATTGGTAAGAGCGTAGCTGGCATGACCTTGAAACCATTCTGGATGCAGGCCATCTGGGTCTTTCATACGTTGATGGTCCTTTCGTGCTTCCGGTGTATCTTTTGTCTTCCCATACACGCCCAAGAAGCCTAGCAGGTTCACGCAAAGATTCTTCGTCACATGCATCACATCGATTGCATAGCGGACCTCTAAGAATTTCCAATATGGTAGCTCCCAAAATATAGATTTCTTCTTCCATATGGGTGCGTGTCCTTCAGCGTCTTTCGGAACAGATTTTCCTCCAGGACCCTTTCCAAAGGTTACCAGTTGATCCAAATCTTTGACCATATCAAATATATCAGCACCAGTACGCTCCTTAGGCTTCGTCTGGTGACATGCCAGACCGTTGAAATACTTGCCTTTCTTTCTTAAGGGATGCTTGGCCAAAATAAATCGACGATGCTCATTGTATACAGTCTTCTTACAGTGTTCCAAATATATACTTGCAGTCTCATCTAAACAGTGTGTGCATGCATTGTATCCCTTGTTTGATTGTCCTGAAAGGTTACTAAGAGCAGGCCAATCATTGATTGTTACGAAAAGCAATGCTCGGAGGTTAAATTCTTCCTGCTTGTGCTCATCCCACACGCGTATCCCGGGTTCGTGCCACAACTGTAAAAGTTCTTCCACTAATGGCCTTAGGTACACATCAATGTCGTTGCCGGGTTGCTTCGGACCTTGGATCAACACTGGCATCATAATGAACTTCCGCTTCATGCATAACCAAGGAGGAAGGTTATAGATGCATAGAGTCACGGGCCAGGTGCTGTGACTGGAGCTCTGCTCCCCAAAGTGATTCATGCCATCTGTACTTAGACCAAACCTTAAACTCCTTGCGTCATCTGCAAAGTCCGGGTACTTTCTATCGATTTTTCTCCATTGCGACCCATCAGCGGGGTGTCTCAACATCCCGTCTGACTTACGTTCCTCTTTATGCCATCGCCACAACTTGGCGTGCTCTTTGTTTCTAAATAAGCGTTTCAACCGTGGTATTATAGGAGCATACCACATCACCTTCACAGGAACCCTCTTCCGGGAGGGGGGGGGCTCGCCCTCAACGTCACCAGGGTCATCTCGTCTCATCTTATACCGAAGTGAAGTGCATACCAGGCATGCATCTAAATTCTCATACTCCTCACCGCGGTAGAGGATGCAGTCATTAGGGCATGCATGTATCTTCCGAACCTCTAAACCTAGAGGGCAGACAATCTTCTTTGCTTCGTATGTACTGGCGGGCAATACATTATCTTTTGGAAGCATATTGTTCATCATTTTCAGCAACTTTTCAAATGAGGAGTCAGGTATAGCACACTCAGCCTTCCATCGCAGCAATT
This sequence comes from Avena sativa, assembly GCA_916181665.1. Taxonomy (NCBI): domain Eukaryota; kingdom Viridiplantae; phylum Streptophyta; class Magnoliopsida; order Poales; family Poaceae; genus Avena; species Avena sativa. Next base: position 346,103,445 of record OV702285.1, on the reverse strand, counting down.
CCAGTGTGCTACCCAGCTTTTTCAGACCATTTTCACAATTTGGGTACAACAACTTTTTGTGATCCTCTAGCATGTGATTGAACTTCTCCCTATCCTTTTCAGTTTCACAATCTCTTCGTGCATCGGCAATGGTCCGACCAAGATCATCAGCGGGTTCATCATGTGTCTCTTCTTCATCCTCCCCTTCAGCATCCCCCATGGAAGTATCTCCGTACTCAGGGAAACCATGATAGTTGTCATCCTCCTCCTCTTCTTTATTGTCTTCCATTATAACCCCTCTCTCTCCGTGCTTGGTCCAACAATTATAACTGGGCATAAATCCGGACTTCAACAGGTGGCTGTGAAGGGTTTTTGAGTTAGAGTAATCCTTCTGATTCCTACATCCATTACATGGACAGAATACAAAACCATTGTGCTTGTTTGCATCAGCAACATGGATGAATTCATGCACGCCATTAATGAACTCGCCAGAGCGTCGGTCAGTACCGTACATCCATTCCCGGACCATCTGCATTATAGTAAAAGTATATCAAAAACCATTACACAACATGATAAAATTATTACAAGTTATATTGAGAGCTTCTAGAGCATTAATTTTGAATTTTGAAAAATTTACATGCACCAATTTGTGAATTGGAGAAAACAATCAACATGATAAATGTAGAGTTTTTTTATTATTGTTCTATCAGTGAAAACCTCATTCCATTCTAAGCTCTGAAACTCTAAAATTACACATTTCAATTTTCAGTAACTATGTGCCTAATCAAAATTTGTTACACATATATATCAAAATCCTTCTAGCTACTTCTATAGCATGCATGCATTTGATCCATATCTCTATACTTCTAGAGCATTATATAGAGCTAAAGTAGCAATAAGAGATGAAAGAATGAAGTTCTAACCTTTTAAAGCTTTGGATTTAGGCCTTGCAAACTAAATCTTGACAAATCTTGAGAAAAAAATGGCATGAACTCTCTTGCTTTCTTTGAGAAAAATGGCCACCATATGCTTTAGGGCAGCTGGCCAGGGAGCTGTATATATAGTGATGGATAATTAGTCCCAGGCCGTGATACGACCCGGGACTAATAGTCCCCGAAAAGAGCTGTTGCCCCGCTCTAGCTTATTAGTCCTGGGCCGTATTACGGACCGGGACTAATGCTCTGGTCCGGCCCGGGACTAATGCTTATGGCCATTTCTAGCCGTTGTAGGCCTCACGGACCGGGACTAGTGCTAGCACTAGTCGCGGTTCGTGACGGGCCGGGACTGCTGGGCTTCCAGTGATCGAACCGAAGATGGTTTTTCCAGTAGTGATCCTAGCTCGCATAGTCATCAATGTCGCCATCTTCTCTATATCTAACCAAGTTAATAGCCAAGGACAATGCCAGTGAGTACTTTGAATGTAGTCGCAAACCACCTTAAGATAATAATAATAATAAAAGGATATGCAATATGGCTATGGTAGTAGGACTTGAAGAGAAGTTGTTTTCTCAAATAGTTTCTCTTGTACATATAACATCCGCAAGATTTTTTTTAAAACTTCTAAAAAACATTTTGGAAAGCCTTTTTGAAATGTTTTAGAAGACACTAGGATTGGGTCCCCCTATTTCATCTCATGGTCCTCAACTGACCGAAAATTCCACCCTCCGGGATCCTTCAGATCTCCTCCCATTCCCTGGTGTCCTTCAGACCACTAGGGTTTCTAAACACTTTCTCTTATTCGAAATAATTTTTGAAAACAAAAATCAGCACCGCTCTACAACAACTTTCCCAACCGTCCATGACCGAGGACTCGGCTATTCTAATAGATTTACACTCTGTAGAGGTTGTACACTTTACCCACACCAAACGGGTACCCTATCCTGATCCTTACTGATCATGGGTCGAGTAACCGATCAAGACTCTACAGATGCCACTCTAGCATGTGACCTACCCTATGAGTTTTTACTCTCAACACCGGGACATCGGGATCCACAGAACAACCGGAGTGCACCCAACTCCTCCAGAGCCAGCACTTTCAATGAGAGGCTCATATTATCGCCCGTCCACTCACATGGGTGGTCCTGCTTCCTCTAGGTAGCTGCCTAATAGTTGGACCTTTTTGTAAAGGAAGTCAGAGATTCGAGCAAGCTAATCCCTTATAAGTAGTTGCGAGAATTCCCACACCGGAGTAGCAAACATTAAGTCCAGCCCTGTCCCACTCAAAGGTAACGTTGTTGAACGGGTTAATTGTTCTAGCAAAACTACAAAGAACCTGGTGCGTTTTGTAAACATTTTTCCTCCATCCTTTGTCCCACCTTTTTGTAAAACAAAACCTTTTTCATTTGTGAAACTTCTCTTGGTGGGTCGAACCTCGCCAAGGTTATCTCATAAAACATTTTTATAATCCTTTTTCCGGGGTCTTCCCATCCTATACTTTTACTTTGGCTAAAACGTGGTCTCCAAAGGAGAGTGGTATCATTCACCACCTACTATTCTAGGGGAAAGTAGGTGTCACCAAAAAGGGGTGTACCTAGTGGTACTAAAGTAGTAATGGCTTGGAGGAGCCAAGCCTTCCCACTTACAAAGCATAGATTAGTAAAACAATGCAATTTGCATAAATAACTAGATAAAACATGCATACATAAAATAGTAGGACAAGGGCTTATGAGAAAGAAGGTGGCTTGCCCGTGATTAGAAATATGGCAATATGTCCCTGGACTTCTTCTTATAAAACTAGAATATTAATAATAATAAGATGATCCAATCTTCTGGTCGTCAATACAATCGCAACTATCGCCATTGAGGATCACACATGCAAGCAAAAAGGCACAATCAATCATCAAGCATGCAAGAATAATACAGTATAGAAATCAAGTGAATAGGCTAGTATATACTTTAGCAGATTTTGAGAATTTTGGTTTTTGAAATAAAGGAAAGGCTTTGGTTGCATTATTAGATTTTCTATCAAGACTTATGTAGCACATAGTACTTAATTAAGGAGTTTAAGGCCAAGTCTTGGTTTTGTATGATATCAATATACAAAAATTATATCATCAAATAGGTATTGACAAAATGAAACCAAAAAAGTGGTTTCACTAAATTAGCAATTTTCCTTGATTTACTATGAATTTCCTATTGACAAAAGATTTAGTTTTAGGAAATAATTCACCAGAAATGATATGTGGTTCCAAAAATGATTTCCTTGGATGGTTAAGTAGGGTTTGGTGGACTAATTCATTAAGAGTTGGAATCACTTTAAAATATTTACTAGATTTCCCTCGAGAAATTCCCAAAGTAGTTCTAGAAGGTTTTTGTCTTTTTAACTAGAATTAATATATAGGGGTTTTTATGTGATTCCAAGGAAATGTGTCAGGTACTTTGAATATCTTTCTGTATAAATTGGAGACATCAATATTAGAGTTATAAATTTTATGGAATGATTTATCTAGGGAAACATATATGGGCAGAGATGTTTAAATCATTTCAATTCAACCATAGTTCAATAAATCCTTAGCTCCTAGGTTTTGATAGGTATAAATATACTTCATCAATGTGAGTTGGAATTAGGTCCAGACATATCTGGGTTTGGTCTAGAGAAATTATTAAAGTCCACAGTTAATAGTTTTTGTCATTTTTACAGAAATTGAAAGGTAGTTCACCTTGGCATGGAATCAAGTCGATAGGTTAGGTATTTCAAGTATATTTCAGATGCATTTCGAATCAAACCAATTGGATTTATAGAAACTTCTTAGTGATTTATTTATTACACAAGACACTTTGTACTAGATTAAATCTCAGAAATTAATGGATTTTATTTTTAGACAAGGTTTATCTCTAAATATTAGAGGAAACAAGGTGTTTCATTTCTAGAATTGTATCTGGCATTTTAAGGAATTTTCCATTTTGTTTTGTATTTAAAATGACAGGCTAAATAATAGATTTAACCAGGGCTAAGTGGGTCGCGCGGTGCCGGCCGACCCACTCGTGGTCGAGCGCGCGCTAGGAAGAGCTCATGGCCGTGCAGCAGGGCCCGGTCATCAAAGAGGGGAGCGGGCGAAGGGGTATGGGGGGGATGGCCGTCGGATTAGAATAGGATCAACGGACCGGAGCCATCTTCCACCTCGCGCATCACCTGGCAGAGACCAAACTCTAGTGGGGCAAGGAGAGGGACGGGGAGCCTCACATGAGAGCTCCTGGATCTCGGTATGGAGTGGAGAGGATGCAGTGCACGATGATGGTTCCGATGAGGGGCGGGAGCAGGGGTTTCTTATTTGGGCGAGGATGCACGGTTCCCCGTTGGTGAGCACACTCGGGATCTCGCTTGGAGCAGATCTTGTGATGCTTTCTAAGGCAAGAGGAGGGTAGATTTAGGTACATGGATCGAGGAGATCTTAGTTCGTTGACAAGCAGGAGTAGAGGGACAAGGAAGAGAGCACTCGTGCAACATCTTGAAATTGGAGGAGAGGAGGATCTCTCCCTCTCCAGCGACGTGCCGAGGCACAGACTTGGGGAGAGAGCCTTGGGGAGCTAGTGAGATGATCGAAGAGTGAAATGGAGGTTGTGGGGAGGCTAGGGTGGTCGGGGTTGTCGGCAAACTTGAGTTAGGGGTGGGGAGGCTAGGCTGGTCATGGTTGCCTGCAAACTTGGACCCGAGTAGATTTCTTATCGTTCTCCATGGCGGTGGGGAGAAAGGGGGCGAGATCTTGAGTTAGGGGTGAGGTAGGTGAGACCGAGGGAGTGAAATTGGAGGGCAGGAGAGGGCTGTACTGGCCATTGGCCTTATAAACCAAAGGCAATGGTCCATGGTGAGATGGGTGTAGGGAGAGCTTGGGAGAGGGGGAGAGAGCCTGGTTTTGGTTCCTGGGGGTGGTGTAGAGTGGCATGAGGGCTCTAAGTCGAGCAGAGGGACAACAGAGGGGTGGGTGTGATGTTTTTATGAGGCTATGTGGCAAGAAATGCTTGTCTCCCTTTTAAGTCTTTGCCTCCAAGCACTATGAGACAAAGGAGAGGGTCTGCTACAGTGGGTGGTCAACCAGAGGGGTGTGTGCTTCTAAGGAGTGCTTAACAAGTTTGGTGTGAGTTGGATGGGGTTTTGTTCATGGTGATGCTCATAATCAAGTTTTGGCCATGTTAGAGATTATGAATAGATTCTTGAAACTTGGTCTCGGAAAGATGATGTAATGGTACTAGTGGATGGGTATGGTCATTGTGCATAACCAAAAATTATTTGGGATTTATTGGATCATTTTAGATCATAATTATATCAATTATTCGAATAGTGCAGGAATTGTTTGTAGAAGCTCATTCTGTAATTTTGAATTGGATAATATGATATTTTGGTGTGAGATGGTCCTAAATACCATATCACACCTAGGAGAATTTTCCTAGAATTTATTGAAAAGTAAAAGTATTTAAATCCATTATTTATCCAATTATTATATTTAATAAAAAGGGAAATAGGAGTTATTATAACACTTCCAAAATATTTATATTTTTCAAGTGGGAATATAGGTAACAATATATAATCCACAAATATGTGTTTAGTTGACGTTGTGATTTGAAGAAAAACAATGATTCCTCAAAAGAGATTTAAATAGTTTGAGTGTAGAAATAAATATGGATAATATTTGGTAAATCTTAATATCCATGCTAGATGATGCCCATACATGGTATCACTCATTTGCACCCTTGGGTTTTAGATAAAACAACTTTATTTTGGGAGGAGACAAGGAATAAAGGATCTAGCGTTTTGATAATTTTATGCCATCTAAACCTTGTTGGATTAAGGAGCTCAGAGCTCACCTTGGTACCAGGTATATATGGATAGATAGACCAATTTATATAGATTATCATGGAACCAAGAGTTGGGCTTGGTTGTTTTTTAGGTGATCTATAAGTGATGGAAAATTTTGTTGAAATGAAGGTTGCCATTGCAGATTATTGTTTAGCCTCATAAACCATGTGGGTTTAAGGAGCATATAGCTCCAATTGAAACAAGTGAAGCGTGTATTAATAGACGATGGTTATTAGATCATAACCATGCAAATAGTTGGTCAAGAGGAGATTACATGGTGATGTGAGCTTCTGCCCAAGTAGGAGAAATGATGTAATTTGAAGATATTCTTATTTTCTTGCCTATAAAACCATCAAGAAGAAGTGATTCAAAGGAAGATTGAGTACAGGGAAAAAGTGGGATTTGGAATTCCTTATGATTGTCTACAAGATGGTTCAGGTGCATTTACAAAAAGGTACAAGAATTGAGAAATGGAAAGACTAAAATATGTGATGTTGATATCAATTCCAGACTTGGCCATTTTGGCAGTTTTAGGGTTTTATTCTAGATTTCTAGAGTAGATGATTTCAAGAGAGTGCTAGGTTCCAAACTCATCATCAAGGGGATTATGTTGGATATTTAGACTGAGTGGAAAAGATCCATGCTTAGAGTTTGTCTTTATTGGGTTGGAGACTAACAGACGGGATTTACCCTAGATTGATCTGGTTAATTTAGGAGATGGTCACTCTAGTGTATAGATAGCAGATCAAGCCTAGGGGACTTTCTTAGGAGTTGTATTCTCGATGTATATTGATCCTATAGGATGAGATCCTAGGGTGTCTCATCCTACTTCCTAAGGAAACAAGTCTTCAGACATAACAGATCAAAGCAATTCATCAAACAGCAGATCAAGGCAATTCATCTTATCAAACTACTACTAAGGTCACCATCAAGCCTAAGTTGAGGTAAGGATGGGTATTTTGAAATGTTGGAGTTTGAATAAGCTGAGAGCTCTTGGTATCTCTACCAAGAGTAGAATTCAAAAGCTTTATAAAAAGGTTTGGAAAAACCTAGAGGTAAGGGTAGTTGAATGTCCTGTCTTGAGAACATAAGGAGATTGTATTATATAGCTCTCCATAGTTTTGTTAAATAGAAACTAAGTACTTGTTGTTAAAAGGACATCTTGGCTCAGGTTTTGAAATGCCAAAACACTTGATAATATGTAGAACAAGCCAAGATCGGTTTGTTAAATAGCTTTTGTAAACTGAAGTTGAGGTAAGGAGTATATCATCTGCTACTTAATCAGATGCATAAGCACAAACAATTAAACAAGAAAACACGGCATCATAAAACAAGAAAAAGTTTTGGTTCCACCTGACTTTTGCATTCTGGACAACAAATCAAGGTTGCTGAATTTGGGATGTTATAGACCTTTCCCCGTTAAAAGAATCTCGTCCCGAGATTCAGGAGAGATAGGGTTAGGGTTTTTGATTCATATATTACCATGGATCACCATTTTAGTAACTTATGGGCTTCGTCTTTGGAAGTGGTTACTGTAACATCCCATAAATATCAATCAAGGTTATCAAGTTCCAATCACCCAAGTTTAGGGCTAACAAAAACTTTTGTTATTAAAATCAATATGAATGCATGTGTGTATGTGATAAATGTATGAATGCTTGCAATGACTTGTTTGATTGCTATGAATGGCAAGGATTGGTTTAAAGATGAAAACAGCATCATCTAAATCATTTCCATGAAGAATCAAATGAAGAGAAATTCAAATATAAACATTATAAGCAAATGATTATTTTTGCAAAACTTTGAGTGTTTCTAGTCCAAGTTTTCTAAGAGACCACTTTGAGTGTTTATAGTCCAAGTTTTCTAATATAAAAAATCCAATTCTTTTCACCCCTTGCTAGAACAAGTATAAGTGAATCCAAGCCCACTTTGCAAACCAACAGAAACATTTTGCAAACCCATTAAAATGACAATTCAAAACTGAATCAAGTGTAGGTAGTAAGATCACCATTTCTCAAAAACCACTCAAACCAGTTCACCTTGACAAACCCAAGCAACCATATACTACCAAGTATGTGACCAGTACACCCACCAAAATTTATTCAAAATTTTCAAACTTTAATTCTTTTGGCCATTTCATCAAACACCTGCAGACACAAAGCACTACACTGTTTTGAGCAGTGATCATTCAAAACCTTGTCTCCCATTGCTCACCCTTGTCCCTCCTAGTGAGCACACCTGCATTGAACAGCCTAGCAATATACCATTTCACTAGTGGCATGCCAACCCGAGCTTCCCCTTGCCAGCCGACCATGGCTAGCTATCAGGAGCAATCGTCGCGCCTAGACACCATGTCTAGGAGGCAGCTGACCGTCCATCGCCACCCCTTGTCCATCCCTCGCATGCTCCCAGGCCTTGGACCATCCCAGCACAACCACGCCCAACGTCTCTGCGCCATGCCGAGAGCACGCCAGAGCGTCGCGCCCGACACGCGCATACACGCCGTTCCTTGCACTTGCCGCCCATGCCTGCAATCACCGCGACACCAGCAACTCCCCAGACATCCCCGTTCGCCGTCACGCGACCCGTAGCACCCATGCATCGTCAAAACCACCATCGGTGCCGCGCAGACCATCGATCTTTCCCGACTAACCTAAACCGCCCCTTTCCGCGCCATTAAGTCCTTGAGCATCGCTAGGAGACCGCGTATCGGCCTACTCCCTCCGCCATGCTGTTAGCTCGTTGAACCATCGACCCCGTCAAGCTCCGCCCATGCCGCACTGCCTCTCTCACTCGGCTATAAAAGGAGGCCTCCCCAGCCTCATTTCTCCACACCATCTCACTCCCCACCTCTCAAAGAGCACCAATGACCCTTCCCTGGAGCAAGGCGAGCACCAGGTCACCAGAATTTCACCGATGCATGCCGCGGAGGAGGAAAAGAGGAGCTGTTGATTGGAGCCACCCCATGAGCTGTCGCAACCATCGTTCGAACCGCCGTCATCAACAACGTCGTTCGCCCCCAACGCCGACCCTAGCTGGAGCCCTGGTGAGCCTCACATGACCCCCACCGCCGCGTTAGGTTTCAGTCTCACCGGTGCTGCGTGACGGAGATGACACACCCCAACCGTTAGATTAGATGCTAATCGCACGGTCCATATTGCCACTTACTGCTTCGCGTAGCCAGAGTCACTGACGTGTGGGTCCATCACTTAAGTTAGCCTGTGCGCTGTGTTGTGCGCAGTGGTCCGGCCCAGTTAGTTCCCACGCGACACAGTTGATTCTAGATTTTTCAGTTTAGTTCATACCCTAGTTCTGTCAGTAGATTCAAAATCAATTCAGGGAGATTCACTAAACCAAATTGCATGAAACTAATTTTGTTAGAAAGGTATTGAAATTGTTAATCTAAGCCCTTTAGATTCAAACCATTTGGAATTATAGATCATCTATGGTAAAAATAACAAGGCAGAGACTTTTCTGCATTCAAACATTTTTCAAAAATCAACCATAAATCCTTTTGAGTTGATTATAACTCTCAAAAATAACATCTGACAAGATCTTTCTGAATATATAAAAATATCTAGGTTTACTTGTAGTAATAATGGACAAGTTTTAAAAGAATGCCCCATAGGCATTTCTAGTCACTTTAATTAATTAAAATAATAATGTTAAACCTCATTAAATTGTGACACCATTTTAAATCACATTCCCATGTATTAAAATATGTGGTGATGACATGTGCCATCATGATCCCATATTTTAATTGGAGAATATTAAATCTTAAGTAGTTTTAAGTGAGTAGAAATTACTTTTGTAAAATAAAATAAATAAGACTAAGGCTTTAACTCATGTGATGATTGTGATGATGCTAGATCATCTAGTGTGAACCTTTTTTGTGCCAAATAGAAGTAGTTAAGTATTTTTTGGTGATTGTGTACCTCGTATTTACTTATAAATGCTAGTACCGACCAAGGATACGGAGAGGAAGGAGGCTGCTATGAAGAGAAAGCAGAGAACTTCAACCACTGCACTACTCAAGGCAAGCTAGAACTTTGCAAGCTAACACTTACATAATAACTATGCAAACTAGAGGCCTTAGGCATATTTGGTTATACAACTTGATTATACCAAATCCCAGTTTTACTTACAATCTTTATTCTTTTATTTCTTTAGCAAAGTCCTTTATTACTTTTAGTTAGTGTTTGTGATATTTTGGAAGGATATTATAGGTAGCATAAAGAGCATAAAACTTGGCCTAAGTTAGATAGAACTAGATTTCATACTGAGGCATGAGATTAGATGTGGATAAGTCACACTTGATTAGAACCCCTCATTACTGACTACCCCCAACTTTAGTGGCTAGTGGTAAGCACAAAACTTAATCTCTTTAGATGGGAATACTTGGTGAAAATGATTATGAAAACCTTAGAATTATGAGTCATTCTAATGAAAAATTTTGACATGTGTTATGAACACCAGATGATTTGATGATGAAAATGTTGAGGCATGAGCTTTAGCCCCTTTATAAAACTGATGGTTGTGTTCGGATGCTATACCATTCCAATTTTACCATACAACTACAATATCCGAATTTGGGTAGGGCTTGACTGGAAGTTTATATATCTTAGTATGGGTTCCCTTGCGGAATAGGTTTGAGCTGAGGCTACCTCGTTATGATTGTCCACCTGTGCAGTTCCCAAGATGACAGATGGTCATGGTTGGGAGGCCAAACTCATAAGAGAGGTGCCTATACTAGGATGTGTAATTGAAATCTTAGGATTAATTATCTACATACCGAGTATGGTGATTCAGGATTGCTCCTGACAGATGTATCGAATGTTGTGGTGAAAGTTTACCACCTCTACAGAATGTCAAACTATTCGAATAGCCGCGTCCGCGGTTTTGGATAGATGGAGTGTCCATACTGTTCCATCGTTAGATGTTTTCAAAATGACTTGTGAAATGAATCATGACTTTGAATTGACCACAGCAGGGTTGTGAACATGAAAACTAAGTTCCCACTTAGGTGTTGTAGAATATTAAACTAGTTTTCTTTACTTCTAAACTCAGTTAGAGATAAATCTGGATTTTTGCAAACAACCTAGAGCTTAGGATTCCTACTCAAACTACTTACTTGTTAGTGATAGTTTGCGAGTACTTAAAGAGTACTCATGGCTTTGTCCCTGGCTATTTGTATGGCCAGACTATGAGGAGGACTACCAGGATGATGGACAGCCGAAAGTCTATGACATCTAGGATCATCTCCCATCGTCAACATTGCCTATGACCCTGAAGATGGAGCTTCAACCATGCTACTATTATTATTATTCCGCTACGTTGATTGTATTAAGACTGGATCATTAGATCCTTTATTTGTAAGACCTTTATTATGGTTTGTAATGGATGATGAACTATGGTACCAATCTATTATGTCTCGCAAAAATGGTAATCCTGGGATTACGATGTATGGCGTAACAGGCAGTTGGGATTAAAAATCCGGGTGTTGACAAGTTGGTATCAGAGCCATCCTGACCATAGGAGACCCTAGTTAGAATGGACGCTTGAATCAAAAACTTAGTTTAAAAACAAAACAAGTGAGTATTTATGAAAACCTATTCTCATTCTTATCACTTAGATTCTTTCATTAAAATCCATGTCCCTCAAAAAAGTTCTTGCAAACTTACATAAAATTTGACACACTTGATCACTCTACTAACTTACTCATCCTACATTCTGATAGATGGAGGTGAAGTATAGAAAGTTCTACCAGTTGGGCAATGGAGGAGAGCTCATCTTTGAGCGTGATTTGGACCAACTCTCGGAACTTCTTGAGCACCCGCACCATGAGTTCTTTGGAGCACAGCGCAACGATCAGCAAGGAGGATAATTGCAATGGGTGATAGTTGCAAGCCTCAGAGGCAATATGGAAGCACCCACCTGAGAGGTAATACAATTCACCTTAAGAAAGAACAACTGGCTAGATGGACTCACCAGGGATATGCAGGAATCTCTTGCCCGTCTGTGTGGGCAAAGCATCAATCAGATCAAGGGACCCGCTTTGAGTTCTACACAAGGCGTGATGCTATGGGACAACCATTGGAGGTGCCATACCACCCAGAGCTGAAGCATCAGGTGAATCATCTCAGCTTCATGTTGTATGATAGGCAGAAGGAGTTGGACAATGCCCACTCCTACGCCAACCACAACTATGTCATTGCAGTCAAGAAGGACCAGACCATCTCCATCCTTGTAAAAGAGCACAAGACTTTTTGCCGTCTGCGTGACAAGAAGGATCGCATTATTCTCGCCTTCGTCACAAAGTGACATACTTGGAGGAGACCATCCATGAGCGGGACATGCAGCTTGAGGAGAGGTAGAATGCCGGGGAAGATATCCGTGGAGACCCCTACTCCTACCTCACTGATGATGATGACTACCTGGAGGACCAAGCCATGGACTTCCACACCGATGATGATGATTCCGCCTTCATTTATGATGATGAAGACACCGATTCTGATGAGTAGTAGCACTTGAGCACTAGCGTAGGTGTGAGTTGTATCCGGTCCCATTGTATCGTAGTTTCACATAATTGTTCTTAAAACCATCTATTTCCTTATCGTGGTGTGTGTTTGTATTGTGTGCTATGAATGAATGAGAAGCAAATTGCTAGTTGGCAAAAGCCCGAGTCAAAGTCAAAGTTTTAAAACTTTTAAAAAACAAACCCCTGAACCTTAGAAATTTCCCTCTTGTCTCATGATCTATCTCAATCTTTAGATGCCTCGCGGAGGAAGCAGTTCATCCCCGGACCCAATGCTGCAAATCATGCAAATGTTGGTTTCTGACCGTGAAGCTGAAAGAGCCGAACATCAAACCAACCTCGCCACCCTTCAACACATAGCTTAGATGGACAACAATAATCAAGGCCATGGAAACCAGGACAACCATGGATCCAAACTCATGAACTTTCAGAACACCAATCCACCCATTTTTAGTAAGTCTGAAGAGCCATTAAATGCGGATGACTCGCTGTAGACCATGGAGAACAACTTAGAAGTCGCAGGAGTGGAGGCCAATGAGAAGGTACTGTTTGCCACCCATTATCTGGGAGGAGATCCAAGAGCTTCGTGGAATAGCATTCACAACATGAATGGAGGACAGATGATGACTTGGGATGAATTTAAACTCAAGTTCAGCCAAACCCATGTGCCACCGGGTTTAATCAAGAGGATGAGAGATGAATTCATAGAATTGAAGCAAGTGAGGATGACAGTAGTTGAGTACCGTGACAAATTTCTGTCATTAGCTAGGTATGCATCAGATGAGATTGACACTGAAGCCAAGAAGAAGGAGAGATTCTTGAATGGTCTGGACAATGAGATGCAGACGGTGTTAGTCAATATCCCGTTTGCTGACATTGAAGCCATAGTGGATTCTGCAATCCAGATGGAAGGCAAGATCAACCAAGACATTGAGAATCGCAAGCGTCGAATGATGCATAAACCAGGAACCACCATACCCCAAAGTATCGGCCCAACCCGTCTATAGGATATGCCCCGAGAAACAATAGACCCCCGATGACCTGCCCGAACTATCCTAACCGTGGAGGAGGAAACCCAAGGCCCGGAGGAAACCACAACAACAACCCCGGTAACTCCAACAACTTCAACTGTGCACCGCCCAAAGTCAACAACCCCACTAACACCAATACTTCCCCAAGGACTGGAAGCAATGTCGTTCCTATTGTAGGAAAAGACAAGTCTCGGGTAACTTGTTATGATTGCGGAACCAATAGTCACTACTCCAATGAATGTCCCAAGAAGCTTGTAGCAGCCCCCAATGTGAATGCCCCAGCTCAGCAGCAGCGCTGTGTTCAACCTGGAAGAAGATTTTCCCTAGGGAACTAGCTCAACAGCAACGGCCGTCTGTTTCACATGAATGCTGAAGAAGCCCAAGAAGCGCTAGATGTCGTGCTGGGTATGTTTTCTGTTAACTCGGTACTTGCAAGAGTGTTGTTTGATTCTAGAGCATCGCACTCGTTTGTTATAAAGAATTTGCATGCACTAGTAAGATTGAACCAACAAAATTGAAGCATGTTATGATAGTTCAAATACCTGGTTCAACCACCAAAGCTAGACAAATTTGCAAGGCCGTACCTATCAGAATCCATGGCATATACTTTTATGATAATATAATAGTACTTGGAACCAAAGGTTTGGAAGTAGTACTAGGAATTTATTGGATGTCAAAACATAAAGGATTAATCCATTGTGCCAAGAAAGCCATAACCATGACTAGTACCACTAGAGTGTCAGTAGAGCATGTATCTGAAACCTTGCCCCATCAATTCAAGTGCAACAAGAGTCTATCCCAACCCACCATTGACCAAGTTAGAGTAGTCTGTGAATACCCCGACGTATTCCCAGATGTATTGCCCGGTATGCCCCCAGATCGGGATATTGAGTTTATCATTGAACTAATCCTTGGAACTGGACCCATAGCTCAGAGAACTTATAGTATGAACCCGTATGAATTAGTGGATCTGAAGAAGCAACTGGATACTATGCTGGAGATAGGACTGATTCAACCCAGTGTGTCGCCATGGAGATCACATGTCTTGTTCGTGGATAAGAAGGATGGAGGTAACCGTTTGTGCACGGATTATTGGAAGCTAAATGATGTCACCATTAATAACATGCATCCACTGCCGAAGATAGAAGATCAATTTGACTAGTTGACCGGTGCCAAAGTGTTTTCTAAGATTGATCTTAGAACTGGTTGTCATCAAGTCATGATTCGTGTAGAGGATATTCCAAAGACTGCCTTTACCACCAGATATGGACTGATTGAGTACACTGTCATGCCTTTTGGATTAACCAATGCCCCCGCTTATTTCATGAACCTCATGAATAAGATTTTTATGAACTTCCTGGATAAGTTTGTCATTGTTTTCATCGATGACATTCTAATCTATTCTGAATCAGAAGAAGAACATGAGCTACACCTAAGGACCATCCTGGAAACCCTTAGGGAGCATCATTTGTATGCCAAGTTTAGCAAATGTGAGTTCTTGTTATAGGAAGTACGGTTCCTCGGACATATCGTGTCAGCAGGAAGAATTATTGCCGACCCTACCAAGGTTAAGGATGTTGAAGAATGGCAAGCACCAACCACTCAAACCCAAGTTCGTGCATTTTTCGGATTAGCAGGATATTACCGCAAGTTCGTAGAAGGATTCTTGAGCATCGCAAGACCCATGACCCAATTTTTGAAGAAAGATAAGAACTTTGAATGGACGGACAAATGTGAAGCAAGTTTTCAAGAGCTTAAGAAGAGATTGATCTCAGCCCCAATTTTGATTATGCCGGATATCATGAAGCCCTTTGATGTGTATTGTGACACATCCAAGATTGGTCTCGGATGTGTGCTAATGCAAGAAGTAAAAGTCATATCCTACCTATCCCGACAACTGATGCAACATGAGCAGAATTACCCTACCCATGACCTCGAACCAGCAGCCGTAGTATTAGCCTTGAAGAGATGGCGACATTACCTCATGGATAACCGTTGTGAAATTTATTCGGATCAAAAGAGCCTAAAGTATATTTTCACCCAGAAGGATCTGAATATGAGGAAAAGGAGATGGATAGACCTAATCAAGGACTATCACCTTGACATTCACTATCAGCCTAGAAAAGCCAATGTGGTAGAAGATGCTCTTAGAAGATTGCCGTGTCGATTGAACACCATGATTCTGAAGGAGAAACCATGTTTGCACAAGGAGTTGGTAGATTTCAGAATGGAGATAGTAAGTGAAGGATTTTTGGCTAGCATAGAACTTCAACCCACTTTGATCAGTCAGATCTAGGAGGCGCAGAAAGGAAATGCTAGTATCGACGGAATCAAATGTCGTATCGGTTCAGGGAAGGTACCCGGATTCACCGAAGATGAAGAAGGAGTTTTCTGGTACAAAGGACGTATTTGTGTGGCAGCAGATTCAAAATGGAAGAAAGATATTTTGAAATAATCCCATGATACTCTTTATTCTATCCACCCTAGAGGAACAAAGATGTATCAGGATCTGAAGGAGAAATTTTGGTGGCATAAGATGAAGAGAGAAATCGGAAGCTACATAGCGAAATGTGATATCTGTCAGAGATGAAAGCAGGACATCAAAGACCCGTAGGACTGCAACCATTATAGATTCCAGAATGGAAATGGGATTCCGTTGGAATGGATATTATCACTAGTTTGCCTACATCTAGTAGGGGAAATGACTCTATTTTGGTCATTGTGGATAGACTGTCCAAAGCAGCACATTTCTTACCGGTCAAGACCACTTATCAGAGTTCAAAGCTGGCAGATTTGTACATTGCTAGCATAGTCAGTTTGCATGGAGTCCCCAAGAACATTGTGTCGGATCGAGGAACCCAGTTTACCTCAAGATTTTGGAAGAAAGTCCAAGAAGGATTAGGAACCAGACTGGATTTCAGCACAGCTTATCACCCTCAAACTGATGGACAAACGGAGCGAGTAAACCAGATACTCGAAGATATGTTGAGAGCTTGTGTGTTGGAATATGGATCAAAATGGGAATACTGTCTGCCTTTCGCAGAATTCCCAGACAACAACAGTTATCAAGCCATTTTGCAAATGGACCCATTTGAATTCATGTAAGGAAGTGTCATACCCCTTTGAATTGGTCGGAAATAGGAGAGAGTGAAATTTCCGGACCCGACATCCTACGAGAAGCCAAAGAGAAAGTTCACAAGATCCGTGAGCACCTTAAGACCGCCCAATCCAGACAGAAGAGTTATGCCGACAAGAGACATCGAGACCTAACCTTCAATATCGGAGATTTTGTATATCTGAAAGTATCACCCTTGAAAGAAATGCAACGTTTCCAACTCAAAGAAAAGTTAGCCCCTAGATATATCGGACCCTTCAAGATTTTGAATCACCGAGGAGAAGTATCGTATCAACTGGAACTGCTAGAGGAAATGTCAGCCATGCATAATGTGTTTCATATCTCGTTACTTCGCAAATTCCAATAAGTCCCGGAGACGACCAAAGTTTTCAAGAATATTGATCAAAAGACCATAGAGATCAATGATGACCTAACATATTCCGAAGTACCCATTCGTATTTTGGAAGAATCCTTCAGAACGAACAGAACCCGGAGTATCAAGCTTCTCAAGATCCAGTGGAGTAACCACACTGAAGAAGAAGCTACTTGGGAGCAAGAAGATTACATTACTACTGAGTTTCCAGATCTCTTTAAATCCTATTTTTCTTTTTTCTCAAATCTTGGGATGAGATTTTTTTAAGGGGGGAAGGTTTATAACATCCCAAAAATATCAATCAAGGTTTTCAAGTTCCAATCACCCAAGTTTAGGGCTAACAAAAACTTTTGTTGTTAAAATCAATATGAATGCATGTGGGTATGTGATGAATGCATGAATGCTTGCAATGACTTGTTTGATTGCTATGATTAGCAAGGATTTGTTTAAAGATGAAAACAATATCATCTAAATCATTTCCAAAAAGAATCAAATGAAGAGAAATTCAAATATAAACATTATATGCAAATGGTCATTTTTGCCAAACTTGTTCACTAGACCACTTTGAGTGTTTCTAGTCCATGTTTTCTAAGAGAAAAAAATCCAATTATTTTCACCCCTTTCTATAACAAGTACAAGTGAATCCAATCCCACTTTTATAACCAACAGAAACATTTTTCCAATCCATTCAAATGAAAATTCAAAACTGAATCAAGTGTAGGTACTAAGGTCACCATTTATCAAAAACCACTCAAACTAGTTCACCTTGACAAACCCAAGCAACCATATACTACCAAGTATGTGACTAGTACACCCACAAAAATTCATTCAAAATTTTCAAACTTGAATTCTTTCGGCCATTTCATAAAATACCTAGAGACACAAATCACTACACTGTTTTGAGCAGTGATCATTCAAAACCTTGTATCCCTTTGCTCACCCTTGTCCCCCTGTGATCACACCTGCATTGAACAACCTAGGAAGCTTCCATTGCACCAGTGCCATGCTAACCCAAGCTTACCCTTGTTAGCCGACCATGGCTAGCTAGAAGGAGCAACCGCCGCGCCTAGACACCATGTCTAGGAGGCAGCTGACCGTCCACCGCCACCCCCCGCGCGAACTAGTAGATTTAAATTTAGATTTTTCAATTTATTTCAAACCCTAGTTCTGTCAGTAGATTCAAAAATTAATTCAGGGAGATTCACTGAACCAAATTTCATGAAACTAATTTTTTTGGAAAGGTATTGAAATTTTTAATCCAACCGCGTTGGATTCAAACTATTTGGAATTATAGATCATCTATAGTAAAAATAACAAGGTAGAGACTTTTTAGGATTCAAACATTTTTCAAGAATCAACCATAAATGCTTTTGACCTGATTCCAACTCTCCAAAATCATATTTGACAAGATCTTTCTGAATATATAAAAATATCTAGGTTTACTTGCAATAATAATGGACAAGTTTTAAAGGAATGCCCCATAGGCATTTCTAGTCACTTTAATTAATTACAATAATAATGTTAAACCTTATTAAATTGTCACACCACTTTAAATCACATTCCCAAGTATTAAAATATGTGGTGATGTCATGTGTCAACATGATCCCATATTTTAATTGGGGGAAATTAAATCTTAAGTAGTTTTCAATGAGTAGAAATTACTTTTCTAAAATAAGATAAATAAGACTAAGGCTTTAACTCATGTGATGATTGTGATGATGCTAGATCATCTAGTGTGAACCTTTGTGTGCCAAATAGAAGTAGTTAAGTATTGTTTGGTGATTGTGTACCTCATATTTATTTATAGACGCTAGTACCGACCAAGGATACGAAGAGGAAGGTGACTACTACGAAGAGGAAGCAGAGGAGAACTTCAACTACTTCACTACTCAAGGCAAGTTAGAACTTTGCAAGCTAACACTTGCATGATGACTATGCAAACTAGAGGCCTTAGGCATATTTGGTTATACCACTTGATTATACCAAATCCCAGTTTTACTTGCAAGCTTTATTCTTTTTTTTCTTTAGCAAAGTCCTTTATTACTTTTATTTAGTGTTTGTGATATTTTGGAAGGATATTATAGGTAGCATAAAGATCATAAAACTTGCCCTAAGTTAGATAGAAATAGATGTCATACTGAGGCATGATATTAGATTTGGATATGTCACACTTGACTAGCACCCCTCATTAGTGACTACCCCCAACTTTAATGGCTAGTGCTAAGCATAAAACTTAATCACTTTAGAAGGGAATACTTTGTGAAAATGATTATTAAAACCTTAGAATGATGAGTCATTATAATGAAATGTTTTGAAAGTGTTATGAACACCAGATGATTTGATGATGAAAATGTTGAGGAATGAGCTTTAGCCCCTTTATAAAAATAATGGTTGTGTTCGGATGCGATACCATTCCAATGTTACCCTACAACCACAATACCCGAATTTGGGTAGGGCTTGACTGGAATTTTATATATCTTAGTATGGGTTCCCTCGCGGAAGAGGTTTTAGCTGAGGCAACCTTGATATGATTATCCACCTGTGCAGTTCCCAAGATGACAGATGGTCATGGTTGGGAGGCCAAATTCATAGGGGAGGTGTCTATACTAGGGTGTGTAATTGAAAGTTTAGGATTGATTATCCGCATACTGAGTCTGGTGATTAAGGATTGCTCCCTATGGATGTATCAAATGTTGTGGCGAAAGTGTACCACCTCTGCAGAGTGTCAAACTATTCGAACAGCTGCGTTCGCGGTTACGGACATTTGGAGTGTCCATACTGTTCCGTCGTCAGATGTTTTCAAAATGACTTGTGAAATTGATCATGACTTTGAATTGACCACAATAGGGTTGTGAACATGAAAACTAAGTTCCCACTTAGGTGTTGTAGAACATTAAACTAGTTTTCTTTACTTCTAAACTCAGTTAGAGATAAATCTGGCTTTTTGCAAACAACCTAGAGCTTAGGATTCCTACTCAAACTACTTACTTGTTAGTGATAGTTTGCGACTACTTAAAGAGTACTCATGGCTTTGTACCTGGCTATTACTATGGCCATACTATGAGGAGGACTACCAGGATGATGGACAGTAGGAAGTCTATGACAACTAGGATCATCTCCCATCGTCAGCATTGCCTGTGACCCTGAAGATGGAGCTTCGACCATGCTACTATTATGATTATTCCTCTGCGTTGATTGTATTAAGACTGGATCATGAGATCCTTTATTTGTAAGACCTTTATTATGGTTTGTATTAGATGATGTACTATGGTACCAATCTGTTATGTCTCGCAAAAATGGTAAGCCTGGGGTTGCGATGTATGGCATAAGAGGAATCTGGGATTAAAAATTCGGGCATTGACAGTTATTCTGTAGAGAAGTTTGAACTTCAGTCTTCTTTGATGAGTCGAAAGATGACCGGTATTCAAAACTGGTTGAGAGGGATGATCTTCTTTTCCTTTTTGGACTCGATATCTCGAGGGCTTAGGCTGGGCGGATTTCCTCTGATTGGAGCCTCGCGAAACACTCCTCTTAGGATAGAACCGTCATCTTGATGTCTTCTCTATCAGGATCCATGGCATTTTCCCTAGGGTCTTATCGTAACATATATAAAGATTAGGGTCAAAACTCCTTATGGTGCATCTGGCAGAGAGTTACTCTATTTTTGGTGGAAAAGATGCAGTCTTCTCCCCTTATGGTTAAACTGGGGATGCTCGGGGATATCGAAGTCTGTTCTTCTTGAGTTGAGAAGACAAGTTGGGAGGATATATTTTGTTGTTGATGCAGTTTTGCCGATTTGAGATTTCTGAGGGCCTCCTTAGTAGAATTCATCATGAACTACCTCTTTAGGGCTGGTCGGTGAATTTTGTTGAGGCTCGATAGGTGTTTTTTTCCGGGCTGAAGTTAATCGGTTGGGGTGGAAAAGACGCATTATTTCCCCCTTAAGGTAGTACTTGAGGTGGTTAGAGAAACATAGGTCTTATTTCTTGGGTTGGCAAGCTGGGTCTTGAAATTTTCCGCTTGAGGTTGAACTCCGCCTGCTAACTGCGTCCTACGATTGTATATAATACTTTTATTTCTATTTTAGCTTATTGGTCCTGCTGATTTTTGTGGACCTTCCGGATGGGTTAGGTTTGAAGGGTTATCGAAGTCGGGGGTCCTTTAGCAAGGGTAACGAAATAGGGCTTCGCAACATCTTCATAAGTCTTGACTCTTCATGTTGCTTCCTACACATTGGAAAGTAGTCTTGGCGGCATCAGGTATTCTCGCTACCTTGTTTTTGGGCTTTGCGGGTACTAGGAGGTTCGACTAGACTTCCGACGATTGTTGATGAGGTCTATTTTTTGTTCCTCTGACGACTCTTGAGATGATGCTTGGAGCAGGTCCTTGGATTGAAGATCTTCCTGAGGTCTTTTCTAGTAGATGATCTTCTAGAAATGAGTGAAAAGACGCAGTCTTTCCACCTTAGAGCTTTTCTTTAGGGTCGTCGAGGCTAGGGTAGATACTTCATATTGGGGCATTGGCGTGACGCTTGAGTTGAGGTCTTATAGTGACGAGTTATTTCGACTACTTTGTTGTGGTGCTTTCCTAATGAAGCCATAAGGATTAACTCTAGGTAGGTTAGCAGTTAGCGATGCTTATATCTTAGTCTTCAGTCGGGGTAGAGGCATTTAACTTCATAGAGGTTGTCTTTGCTTGAATTCTTTGCTTTGCTTCTGCTTGTTGGAAGAGTAGGCTTGTTGTCTTCATGCATCCTTGTCTTCAGAATTTTGGAGTATTCTGGAATTCTAGTGAGGAAGTTCCCATTCGTTAGGATAGGGGGGGTTCGAATAGGATTGCAAGGAGTTTTAATAGAGCAAAGGTTAGTGTAGTTAGATCTTCACTTCTGGTATTGATTAGCAAGTCTTGCGGTTTCTTCTAGATGATGGAGATCCTTCGGTGATAGACTTCCATCTTCAACAAGGCGCTTGCTTATGGCGGCAGATGAGTTGCGAAGTGCTTGTTTGTAACGGGTCCTGAGAAGTTAGTTTCACAAGGTAGGCCATCTTGCTGAGGATAAAATTCTTTGGGTTGACCAATCTTGTCGATGCCGAAGTCCTGGGTTTCGGGATTTTCTTCTTCTCATAGCTCTCGAGGTTCGAATGGGTCTTGTTTGTGACAACTAATTAGGGTGTTCCCGGGTTTCTTAGGTGGTGTATTTATTTTCTAAAACACATTTTATTTAGATCAATCAAGCCAAAACTTACATACATGGTTCACAAAGAGATTGGGAAGAACAAACATCACACATCAAGCAACACACTAAGAACTTAGTCAAACAAACACGGTCCACTATATAGACCAAGGAGTTAACTACTCACGATATAGGGGAATCCAATTCCTAGGAGTATTAATCCTAGATGTCGCATTATTATGGTTTGAGTCACTATCTTGCAGATGAAGCTTTTGTCGAGTCGTTGGAAGCTTTGGGGTAGTGTAGCCTTGATTTCTTCTGATTACGGGAATTTCGCTGGTAGGGCGACCTTGTAGTCTCCTTGTGCTTGTCGGTAATTGCTTCTCTTCATCTCGTTATCTTCATCTCCACTATCTATCTAGGTCTTATTTGCTGTAAAGCCGTATGTTTTACAATTTATGGCAGAGATATAGAAGAAACCAAGTTTTGAAACCATTTAAAATTTGGAGTAGCTGAGAAGTAGAATCTTTCAAAGAGCTTCGAGAAAATAGTTTTAGAAGGCCGATGTTTCTGAAATAGTTTTCATGTCTAACGACCATGCTAACTATGGGTTCTCCTGCAGTCAGGATGGCTCTGATACCAACTCTGTGGGACCCCCGATTTGTCCTCCGAGAATACCTGTTATGCATACACCACGATCCCATGATCAGTCTTTCGTGGCACATAACCGACGTGTACCATTACATCATCCATAAAGTATCGAGTACAAAACTTACAATAGTGCCATGATGGAGATTCAATCATCAAAAGTGGAAGTCTTCAATTGTAGAGCCCATGTCATTCCTTAACCTACAGGCAGCTGACTGGGACAACGTCCTAGCACGCATAGTCATCAACGTCGCCATCTTCTTGATATCTGACCAAGTTAATAGCTAGGGACAATGATAGTGAGTACTTTCAATGTACTCATAAACCACCATAAGATAATAACAATAAAAGGATATGCAATATGGATGTGGCAGTAGGAGGACTTCAAGAGAAGTTCTTTTCTCAAATAGTTTCTCTTCTAGATATAGCATCCGCAAGGTTTTGTTTAAAAAAATTGTAAAACATTTTGGAAATCCTTTTTGAAAAGTTTTATAAGACACTAGGATTGGGTCACCATATTTCATCTCATGGTCCTCAACCGAAAATTCCATCCTCCGGAATCGTTCAGATCTCCTCGCCTTCCCATGTGTCCTTCAGACCACCAGAGTTTCTAAATACTTCCTCTTCTTCAAAATCATTTTTGAAAACAAAAACCAGCACCGCTCTACAGCAAAATTCCCAACCGTCCATCATCGAGGACTTCGATATTCGAATAGATTTACATTCTACAGAGGTTGTACACTTTACCTACACCAGACGGGTACCCTGCCCTTATCATTACTCATCGTGGGTCGAGTAACTGATCAAGACTCTCTGGATGCCACTCTAGCCTCGGCCCTACCCTATGATTTTTTCCTCTCAGCACAGGGACGTCGGGATACCTAGACCAACCGGAGTGCACCCAGCTCCTCCAGAGCCGGCACATTCAATGAGAGGCTCATATTATCGCCCGACCACTCACATGGGTGGTCCGTCTTCCTCCAGGTGACTTCCAAACAGTTGACCCTTTTTGTAAAGGAAGCCCGGGATTCGAGGGAGTTGATCCCTTATAAGTAGTTGCGAGAATTCCCACACCTGAGTATTAAACATTAAGACCATCCATATCCCACTCCATGTAATATGGTTGCACGGGTTAATTGTTCTAGCAAAACTGCAAAGAACCGGATGCCTTTTTGTAAACCTTTTTCCTCCGTCCTTTGTCCCACCTTTTTGTGAAACGAAACATTTTTCATTTCTCAAACTTCTTTTGGTGGGTCGAACCTTGCCAAGGTTTTCTCATAAAGCATTTTTATAACCCTTTTTCCGTTGTCTTCCCATCCTATACTTTTACTTTGGCTAAAACGGGGTCTCCAAAGGAGGGTGGTATCATTCACCACTTACTATTCTAGGGGCAAGTACGTGTCACAATAAAGGGGTGTACCTAGTGGGAGTAAAGTAGTAATGGCTTGGAGGAGCCAACCCTTCCCACATACAAAGCATAGATTAGTAAAACAATGCAATTTGCATAAATAAGTAGATAACACATGCATAAGTAAAATAGTAGGACAAGGTCTTATGAGCAAGAAGATGGATATCCTGTGATCATAAATATGGCAATATGTCCCTGGACTTCTTCTTAGAAAACCAGAATATTAATAATAATAAGATGATTTGATCTTTTGGTCGTTAATACAATCACAACTATCATCATTGAGGATCACACATGCAGGCAAAAAGGCACAATCAATCATCAAGCATGCAACTCTAATACAAGCAAGTGAATAGGCTAGTATTTACTTTAGTAGATTTTGAGAATTTTTGTTTTGGAAACAAAGGAAAGGCTTGGGTTGCATTGGTGGATTTTCTATCAAGATTTATGTGGAATATACCACTTAATTAAGGAGTTTAAGGCCAAGGCAGGGTTGTGTATGATATCGATATACAAAAATGATATCATCAGATAGGTATTGACAAAATGAAACCAATAAAAGTGGTTCCACTAAATTAGCAATTTCCTAGTGATAAAAGCTTTAGTTTTAGGAAATAATTCCCCAGAAATGATATGTGGTTCCAAAAAATATTTCCATGGATGTTTAAGTAGGGTTAGGTGGATTGATTCACTAAGAGTTGGAATCACTTTAAAATATTTACCAGATTGCCCTCGGGAAATTTCCAAAGGAAGTTTTAGAAGGTTTTTGTCTTTTTAACCAAAATTAATATATAGGAATTTTTTATGTGATTCCAAGAACACATGTCAGGTACTTTGAATACCTTTATGTAGAAATTGGATTCATCAATTTTGGAGTTATAAATCCTATGGAATGATTTATCTAGTGAAACAGATATGGGTAGAGATGTTTAAATCATTACAATTCAACCATATTTCAATAAATCCTAAGCTCGTAGGTTTTGATAAGTATAAATATACTTCATCAATGAGACTTGGAATTAGGTCTAGACATATCAGTGTTTGTTCTAGAGAAATTTCAATTATCTTTCAGATGCATTTGCAATCAAACCAATTGGATTTATAGAAATTTCTTAGTGATTTATTGATTACACAAGACACTTTGTAGTAGATTAAATCTCAAAAATTAATGGATTTTATTTTTAGACAAGGTGTGGCTCTGAATGTTAGAAGAAACGAGGGGTTTCATTTATAGAATTGTATCTAGGCATTTTAAGGCATTTTCCAGTTTTCTTGGTATTTAAACAGACATGCTAAATAATAGATATGAAAAATAGATTTAAAAATAAAAAGTAACTATGTCCCGCAGGCTGGAAACCAGGGCTAAGTGGCCCACGCGGCGCCGGATGGCCCACTCATGCGTGAGGGCGCGCGGGGGAGAGCTCGCGGCCGCGCAACGGGGCCTGGTCGTCAGAGAGGGGAGCGGGCGAAGGGGTATGGGGGAGGGATGGCCGTCTGATTAGAACGGGGTCAATGGCCCGGAGCCATCTTCCACGTCGCGCCCGACCTGGCGGAGACCAAACCCTAGTAGGGCAAGAAAAGGGACAGGGAGCCTCACCTGAGAGCTCCCGGAGCTCGGGATGGAGCACAGAGGACGCAGTGCACGACAAAGGTTCCGACGAGGGGCGGGAGTAGGGGTTTCTTATTCGGGCGAGGATGCACGCTTCCCCGTTAGTGAGCACACTCGGGATCTCACTAGGAGCGGATCTTGTGATGCTTCCTGAGGCAATAGGAAGGTAGGGTTAGGTGTAGGGATTGAGGAGATCTCAGGTCGTTGACAAGAAGGAGTAGAGGGATCGGGAAGAGAGCACCCGTGTGACATCTTGAAAGTGGCTGAGAGGTGGAGCTCTCCCTCTCTAGCGATATAAAGATACAGAGGCTCGAGGAGAGAGCCTTGGGGAGCTAGTGGGAGGATAGAAGGGTGAAATGGAGGCTGTGGGGAGGCTAGGGTGGTCGGGGTCGCTTGCATGCAAGCTTGGACCCGAGTAGGGTTCTTCTCCTTCTACATGGCGGTGGGGAGAAAGGGGGCGAGATCTGGAGTTAGGGGTAAGGTAGGTGAGACCGAGGGAGTGAAATGGGAGGACAGGAGAGGGATGTACTGGCCATTGGCGTTATAAAACAAAGGCAAGGGTCCATGGTGACATGGGTATAGGGAGAGCTTGGGAGAGGGGGTGAGAGCCTGGTTTTGGTTCTGGGGGGTGGTGTAGAGTGGTATGAGGGCTCTGAGTCGAGCAGTGGGACAGAGGAGGGATGGGTGTGCTGTTTTGATAATGTGATGTGGCAAGACATTATTGTCTCCCTTTTAATTCTTTGCCTCCAAGCACTATGAGACAGAGGAGAGGGTCTTCTATAGTGGGTGGTTGACCATAGGGGTGTGTGCTGCTAAGGAGGAGTGCTTGACAAGTTTGGAGTGAGTTGGATGGGGTTTTGTTCATGGTGATGCTCATAATCAAGTTTTGGCCATGGTAGATATTATGAATAGATTCTTGAAACTTGTTCTTGGAAATATGAGGTAATGGTACTATTGGATGGGTATGGTCATTGTGCATAACCAAGAATTATTTGGGATTTATTGGATCATTTTAGATCATAATTATATCATTTATTTGAATAGTGCAGGAATGATTTGTAGAAGCTCATTCCGTAATTTTGAAGTGTATAATATGATATTTTGGAGTGAGATGGTCCTAAATACATATCACACCTAGGAGAATTTTTCTAGAATTTATTGATAACTAAAAGTATTTAAAACCATTATTTCTCCATTTCTGCTATTTAAGAAAAAGGGCAAAATGAGTTATTAGAACACTTCAAAAATATTTATTTTTGAAGTGGAATATAGGTAACAATATATAAGCCTCAAATGTGTATTTAGTTGAGGGAGTTTGGGGGGTTTTAAGAAAGGAGAGATTTAAATAGTTTGAGTGTAGAAATAAATATGGATAATATTTGGTAAATCTTAATATCACTCATTTTCGCCCTTGGGTTTTAGAGAAAACAACTTTATTTTGGGAGGCGACAAGGAATAGAGGATCTAGGGTTTTGATAATTTTATGCCATCCAAACCTTGTTGGATTAAGAGCTCAGAGATCACCTTGTTACCAGGTATAGATAGATAGATAGACAAATTTATATAGATGATCATGGAAGCAAGAGTTGGGCCTGGTTGTATTTGAGGTGATCTAGAAGTGACGGCAAACTTTGTTGAAATTAAGGTTGCCATTGCAGATTATCATTTAGCCTCATAAACCATGTGGGTTTAAGGAACATATAGCTCCAATGGAAACAAGTGAAGGGTGAATTAATATACCATGGTTATTAGATCATAACCATGCAAAGAGTTAGTCAAGAGGATATTACATGGTGATGTGAACTTCTGCCTAATTAGGCATGATGATGTAATTTGTAGACGTTCTTATTTGCTTGCCTGCAAAACCATCAAGAACAAGCGGGTCAAAGGATGATTTAGTACAGGGAAAGAGTGGGATTTGGAAGTCCTTACAATTGTCTACGAGATGGTTCAGGTGCATTTACAAAAAGGTACAAGGATAGAGAAATGCAAAGACTCAAAGATGTGATGTTGATATCAATTACAGACTTAGCCATTTTGCTAGTTTTAGGGTTTTAGACTAGATTGCTAGAGTAGATGATTTTGAGAGAGTGATAGGTTCCAAATTCATCAGCAAGGGGATTATGTTGGAGATTTAGACTGAGTGGAAAGGTTCCATGCTTAGAGTTTGTCTTTATTGGGTTGGAGACTAATAGAAGGGATTTACCCGAGATTGATCTAGTTAATCGAGCAGATGGTCACTCTAGTGTATAGAAAAAAGATTAAGCCTAGGGGACTTGGTTAGGAGTTTTATTCTGAATGTATCTTGATCCTACAGGATGAGATCCTAGGGTGTCTCATGCTACTTCCTAAGCAAACAATTCATCACACATAGAAGATCAAAGCAATTCATTAAATAGAAGATCAAGGCAATTCATCTTATCAAACTACTACTAAGGTTACCATCAAGCCTAGGTTTAGGTAAGGATGGGTATGTTGAAATGTTGGAGTTTGAATAAGGTGAGAGCCCTTGGTATCTCTACCAAGAGTAGAATTCAAAAGCTTTAAAAAAGGTTTTGGAAAAACCTAGAGGTAAGGGTAGTTGAATTTCCTGTCTTGAGAACATGAGTAAATTGTATTATATAGCTCTCCATAGTTTTTTTAAATAGAACTAAGAAGTAGTAGTTGTTAAAAGGACATCTTGTCTTAGGTTTTGAAATGCCGGAACATTTGAGAATATGTAGAACAAGCCATGATAGTTTTGTTAAATAGCGTTTGTTAACTGAGGTTGAGGTAAGGATTATATCATCTTCTACTTAATCAGATGCATAAGCACAAACAGTTAAACAGGCGAACACTGCATCATAATACAAGAAAAAGTTTTTGTTCCCCCTGATTTTTGCATTCTGGACAAAAAATCAGGGTTGCAGAATTTGGGATGATACACTAATTGGGGAGAATTTTATTTCTAAATTGTTGTGCATAAAATTACCCACAACTTTACTTTCTACACTTTTTTCCAGTAGACGCCATATTCGGGGTCGGTTCTAGCAATCTTCGAAAAGAGTTCTGTAGGGTCAGATTTTAGGAATTTCTAGATTTCACTATAATGAGCGGTTTCCTTCCATATTTGTGTATTTCCTACACAACAAAGTGTAAAACAAGAACTTGTGCACTTTTGCAAATATAAGTAGGTTAGTACCAATAAATATCATAATGTTGAAAAATAATAATGATTTGAAGCAATAAACGACAAAGTTCGTGGATGCATTTTACATGCATCAAGCATCCCCAAGCTTAACCTATTGATATGGGGTGGCCCGATCTTCTCAGCAAGCACTTGTCGATGATAGATAACTAGCCTGCAGCTATGAACTCTCCCGCTCGAAACCTGATGCCAATGCAACAACTCTCGAACCCTGTGGGATATTCACAACACCACGCTCTTGCGCACGCAGCCGTCGACCACGAACGGTAGTTTGCAATCTACTAATTCCTAATGGAACAACAGATCACACTCAATTGCAGTAGTTAATTCGATCACAGGGTAATTTCAGAGGTTCTAAAAAGAATCAACTCCAAAATATTTTAACGTGGTCTCCTCGAAAGAAACGGTACCCCCATCTATTTAAGAGAGAGGGGCGGCTAGGCTAAGAGTCCAAGACGCAAACGACTACAACTCAGATACATGCCGACCCAAGTGGGACAGATTTCTAGGCGCACATGCCTGTTCCTGTCGTGGCAACATATTGGGCCTAAAGCGTGCCACGGCAGGACTCTTCTACCGTGGCAGGATTTGGCATCGTTTCTCTGCAGCGGTAGAGACTCTGTCAGGTGTTGATCCCTTCCTTTGTAGCTCCTTGCGCTTCCTCCCTCTCCTCCCTCGCGCTTGCCCTATTGATCAACACACCTTGCTCCATGTGCTTCGCCTCCTTGCTATGTGCTATACCTTCTTTTCCAACGTACCTGATCATACAATAACACATAGACTTAGGCAGTATAAAATTCTCATTAAGTAAAACATCAGGCTCATTAAGAAACACATTCACCTGTTGTTCTAGTAGCTTAGCATGAGCTCTTGTAATTGGTCCAATCCTAATCTCATTGGACTTATCCTTGTTAGTAGCAGCTGGAAAATCATCAGTAGTAACTGGGGTAGGTGTAAGTATATGGATGTCCTCATCATCTCCCCCCTTCAAAAGGCGTCGACCTCGACGCTCCAAGGTCTTCTCCATCATATGGTGATAAATCAGCAACATTGAAATTGTTGCTAGCTCCACCGAATTCAGCAATAGGTATATCAATCGAGTAGGCATTGTCATTAATCTTGGATAACACCTTGTAAGGACCAGCACCGCGCGGCTTCAACTTGGATTGGCGCAGCAATGGGAACCAATCCTTGCGCAGATGTACCCAAACCATATCACCAGGTTTGAATAACACTTCCTTCCTTGCTTGATTTCTTGCAGCAGCAATGTTCTTTCCTTTCTTCTCAATAGCCTCTCGAGTCTTCTCATGAATCTTCCTCACATTGTCTGCACGACTTGATGCCTCCATATCAACTCTCTCATGTAATGGTAGAGGCAATAAATCCAGTGGTGTCAATGGCTTGAAACCATACACCACCTCAAAAGGACAAAGTTGAGTGGTGGAATGCACTGCCCTATTGTAAGAAAACTCGACATGTGGCAAACACTCTTCCCACTCCCTCAGATTCTTCTATATCATAGTCCTTAAGAGTTGTGATAATGTTCGATTCACCACCTCTGTCTGACCATCTGTCTGGGGATGACAAGTAGTACTGAATAGTAGCTTCGTTCCCAGCTTCCCCCATAAAGTCTTCCAAAAGTAGCTCATAAACTTCACATCCCGATCAGAAACAATTGTTCTTGGTACTCCATGTAATCTCACAATGTCCCTAAAAAACAGGTTAGCAACATGCGACGCGTCGTCGCTTTTGTGGCAGGCAATAAAATGAGCCATCTTAGAGAATCTATCTACTACCACAAATATAGAATCATGCCCTCTCTGGGTTTTAGGTAGACCTAGCACAAAATCCATACTAATGTCTTCCCATGGTGCAGTTGGCGCAGAGAGAGGGGTATACAAACCATGAGGCTTCAATTTGGATTTTGACCTGTGACATGTAATGCATCGACTCACAAATATGTACACATCACGCCTCATCTTGGGCCAATAAAAATGATCAGCAAGCATGAGTAATGTCTTCTCACGCCCAAAGTGACCCATCAAACCACCAGCATGTGATTCATGCACTAAGAACAAACACAACGACGATTTTGTAATACATAGTTTGTTAGCTCGAAACAAATACCCATCATGTATATGATACTTATCCCATGCGTTTCTAAGAGCACACAAATGATATGGTTCAGAAAAATCATTGTCAGTTGCATAAAGTGCACAAATACTCTCTAATCCAGGAATTTTAACATCAAGATTCGTTAATAGCATGTTTTTCCTAGACAAAGCATCAGCAACGACATTCTCTTTTCCTTTCTTATATTGAATGATGTACGGAAAAGATTCAATAAACTCAACCCATTTAGCTAATCTCCTATGCAAGTTTGATTGAGCTTTTAGATACTTTAAAGCTTCATGATCAGAATGTATGATAAATTCTTTTGGCACAAATAATGTTGCCAAACTTCTAGTACACGAACAAGTGCATACAATTCTTTATCATATATAGGATAGTTCAATCTAGCACCAGTAAGTTTCTCAGAAAAATATGCTATAGGGCGACACTCTTGCATCAAAACGCCACCAATACCTATACCACTAGCATCACATTCAACCTCAAATTGCTTTGAAAAATCAGGCAATGCAAGTAATGGTGCAGAAGTAAGCAAACGTTTCAATGTATCAAATGCAATATCTTGGGCTGCGCCCACACAAATGGCACACCTTTCTTAGTCAAATCATTCAATGGTGCAGCAATAGTGCTAAAATCCTTCACAAATCGTCTATAGAATCCAGCTAATCCATGGAAACTACGCACTTGCTAACATTCATGGGAATAGGCCAATTCTGAATTGACTCAATTTTAGATTGATCTACTTCTACCCCATGCTTTGATACAACATAACCCAAAAATATGACCTTATCTTTTGCAAATGTGCATTTCTCAAGATTAGCATACAATTGATTATCACGCAACACTTGCAAAACTTGTCGGATATGATTACAATGTTCAGTTTCGTTGTGGCTATAGATAAGAATATCTTCAAAATAAACAACCACAAGACGACCAATGAATTCTCTCAAAACATGATTCATTAATCTCATGAATGTACTAGGTGCATTAGTAAGCCCAAAAGGCATGACTAGCCATTCATATAAACCAAATTTAGTTTTGAAAGAAGTTTTCCACTCATCCCCTTCTTTCATCCTAATTTGATGATAACCACTACGCAAATCAATCTTAGAGAAAATAGCAGCACCACTCAATTCGTCAAGCATATATTCTAAGCGTGGAATAGGATGATGATATCGAATAGTGATTTTATTAATAGCTCGACAATCTACACACATGTGCCATGTACCATCTTTTTTAGGAACTAAAATAACAGGAACAACACAAGGGCTAAGAGAAACACGAATGTACCCTTTATCGAGTAGTGCTTGTACTTGTTTCTGTATCTCCTTAGTTTCGTCGGGGTTGGTCCGGTAGGGTGCAAGGTTAGGTAATGTGGCTCCTGGAATAAGATCAATCTGATGCTCTATGCTGCGCATGGGAGGAAGTCCAGCGGGAACCTCCTCTGGAACCACATCACCAAAGTCCTGCAAAATAGTAGAGACACCAAGAGAAACAGGGGTCATGTCATTAGAAACTAAAACCTTGCCCTTATATATGAGCACAAGCGGCATCGCACTAGGATCCTCTCGAAACTCTCTCATATCTTCCTTGGTGGCTAGCATTACTAGGTTAGGCACTCTCTCTCTTTTCTTTATATCAGTCTTTGTAGGCTCTAAAACATCATGTACAGCTGCAACACTTTCACGGCCTCCAACAGAAGCATCTTTCAAAGTCACCTCTATTTTCTGTCTAGACTCATTGACAATCTATTGTGGTGTCATTAGTTGCAGGTTAATCTTCTTGCCTGTAAACTCCAAGTGATAAGTATTGACACGGCCATTGTGTTTCACATGGCGATCATATAACCAAGGCCGACCCAATAACAAATGGCAAACAGTCATAGGAACCACATCCAAATCAATAGAATCTTTGTATGGTCCTATTTCAAAATTCACTCTCACCATATGGTTTATTTTCATCTCACCACTGTCACTTAACCACTGAATGTAGTATGGCTTAGGATGAGGCAAATAAGATAAATTCAGCTTGACACATAAATCCTTGCTTGCAAGATTCCTGCAGCTACCTCCATCAATAATTACTTTGCAAGCTTTGTTAGACCCAACGAGAGGTTTTGTTTGGAACAAATTGCAGTGCTGAGAGTCAAAAATGGCCTGCACACTAAGAATGCGTGGAGATACCATGATAGTAGGTGCATGCGCAGGAAAGGCATCCAGAACTTCCTCTGCATGATCAGCACTATGATCATCAGGATCAACATCATCTCCACTCTCATAATCTCCTTGGTCATTGACAAACATCACCTTGCGGTTTGGACAATCTCTCTGATAGTGCCCTCTACCTCCGCAAGTGTGGCACTCCACATCGCGAGTGCGTGCAGTTGACATATTTGAACCCGTACTAGTAGCAGGAGCAGCTGGTTTCTTAGCATTAGAACCAAAAGAGGGCGAGGGGACAGGCTTGTCCGCCGATGTAGTAGGGTATCTGGTCGCTGCAGGAGGAGCCATAGGAGATGGCGTGGCCCTGGGGAACCGGCTAGTGGCTGGAAAACGACGTGCTTTAGCTTCCTCCACGAGTTGTGACTCGGCCTCTCTAGCATGATGCAATAGTTCGTTCATGTTCTCATACTTGTGATGACGCACTATGCTCTTTATGGGTAACCTCAAATTGTTGAGAAATCGCTGCATGGTCATCTCAAGTGATTCTCGGATTCGAGCACGTTGCATAAGCATTTCCATCTCCATGTAGTACTCATAAACTGTCAAGTTCCCTTGCTTCAATTGTGTCAACTTGTCAAAAACAGAGCGCAAGTAATTGGTGGGTACAAAACGTTCCTTTATGATACGCTTCATCTCTCGCCAAGTCATCACTGGAAGGTCATTGTCATCCCTTCTATGCTGAACAAGAGCATCCCACCAACGCAAAGCATAACCATCAAATTCTGACGCTGCAAGCTTGACCTTCTTTGCTTCAGTATACTCATACAAGCGCCAAAGCTTCTCTATCTTCAACTCCCATGTCAAATAATCTTCAGGATCAATGGAACCATCAAACTTGGGAATTGAAAATTTAGGCTTGCCCAAACCATCATCAACCGGCTGTATAGGTACACGCTGAGCACGACCTATAGGGGAAAAACCACGACCATGTAATGGTGCAAGTGCATGATCATTAGGGCGTCCCCTTCCAAGTGGCACAGCACCAGCAACACTTCCATCAGCTTCATCCTCGAGCTCCTCATGCATTGGTTGATGTTGTCGTTGCTCAATAGCAAGTGTCAAGGCCTCTACGGAACGCTGCAAAGCTGTCACGTTCGTGTTGAGGTCTGTCACTTGTGTCTTGATAGTAGCCACGTCCCGAACGTTTGCTTCCAAAGTCACTTGCACGTCCTGAAGACTGTTTTCAATGGTATTTGTTGTGTTGTTAAACACTAGTGTCAAATGGGATCTCAATGCTTCATATTCCCGCCAATTGACACACTCATCATCCTTCTTTTTCTGTGCTACAACATCAGAAGCACTAGTTTACATGATTAGTAGATTAGTGCAATAAATAAAATCTGTTTGGTGGAACACTCAATTCACTCACACTGACAAAAAAGTAGATCTTACCGTTCCAAAGTGAATAGAGAGGCATAACCAAAACGAGATCAAGACCGATGCACTGATATGATGAAGTGAATATCAAGGGTATAGAGACGATCACAGGGCACACGGGTTATTTATGGTGGAGCTGTAGGTATGGAATCCTAACTACACCGCAGACAAGTCCTAGTGCTGATCGTTATGATAACCCAAGAAACACACACGGTGGAGATAAACGTGGCAAAGCAATTAATGAACAGGAATATTGCAATGCACAAGAGAGAGGCTAGTAATATCTCAAAATAAACAAGCACAAGATTGCTCAATCTACAAGTGCTATGATCAACTAGGCCTCCAAAAAAACACACTTTGATATCTCTTTTTTTTCACACTTGTAGCTCTATGCTCTCTTTTTTTAATACTGAATCTCTTTTCATTTTCTGTTTTTATTTTTTTTAACTATATGACTTAATGCAAAACGAATGCAAACTAAGGAGGGTCGGATAATATGATTTGTCGGGGCAAAAATTGAGCACTTTCAAAATCCTAATGAGCAGCCTGTCAGAGCAAAGCAACTAGTCTCGTGGGTACGTTCCTAGGCATGGATGCGGTAGATAGGCTGTAGCTAGGTTTGAAACACCAAAGTACGCTATGTGGACTTAGAAAAGTAGATTGAAACTTGCGGAAAACGGTAATGGTGGACTCGGTGGAAAACAAGATCAAAACCCTAAATTTAAACACAAACGAAACTAGACTCCAATGAGAAAACCCTGCAGATCGGATCTACGAGAAAACACGACCAACAACTAAAGCTTGAAAAACGATGCAATCTAGGCTAGGGCAAATATTTTTGTATGGCTTTTTCTGTATAGGACGAAAACAAGAACTAATCTATGGATGGATTTGTGGATGCTCACCGAGTAAACGAGGAAATCTGATACCAAGATGATATGGGGTGGCCCGATCTTCTTAGCAAGCACTTGTCGATGATGATAGTGGATGATAGATAACTATCATGTAGCTATGAACTCTCCCGCTCGAACCCTGATGCCAATGCAACAGCTCTCGAACCCTGTGGGATATTCACAACACCACGCTCTTGCGCACACAGCCGTCGACCACGAACGATAGTGTGTAATCTACTAATTCCCAATGGAACAACATATCACACTCAATTGCAGTAGATAAATCGATCACATGGTAATTTCATAGGTTCTAAAAAGAATCAACTCCAAAATATTTTAATGTGGTCTCCTCGAAAGAAACGGTACCCCCATCTATTTAAGAGAGAGGGGGCGGCTAGGTTAATAGTCCAAGACGCAAACGACTACAACTCAGATCCAAGACCCAAGCGGGACAGCTTTCTAGGCGCACATGGTTGTTCCTGCCGTGGCAACATATTGGGCCTAAAGCGTGCCGCGGCAGGACTCTTCTACCGTGGTAGGATTTGGCATCGTTTCTCTGTCGCGGCAGAGACTCTGCCAGGTGTTGATCCCTTCCTTTGTAGCTCCTTGCGCTTCCTCCCTCTCCTCCCTCGCGCTTGCCCTATTGATCAACACACCTTGCTCCATGTGCTTCGCCTCCTCGCTACGTGCTATACCTTCTTTTCCAACGTACCTGATCATACAATAACACATAGACTTAGGCAGTATAAAATTCTCATTAAGTAAAACATCGGGCTCATTAAGAAAAAAAATCACCTGTTGTTCTAGTAGCTTAGCACGAGCTCTTGTAATTGGTCCAATCCTAATCTCATTGGACTTATCCTTATTAGTAGAAGCTGGAACATCATCAGTAGTAACTGGGGTAGGTGTAAGTATATGGATGTCCTCATCACCTATCCTCGTCCTCGAGCATAAAGGTGATCAATTTAACTTCGACTTTGGAGTTTCTTTCTTTGCTTCTTTTTCATTACCACACAAAGTTCACTAAGTTCAATATTTAAGGAATAATAAAAAGCAAGTGAGCTATAAAGTGATATCTTTCGCAATCTACAAACATGTTCAATAATAAGTAGAGATGTGTTCAAACAAATGAGAGGTAAAACAAACTTTCAAGCATACTTAGATGAACCTATAGAATTGGTGGAAGACTCTTTCCTATCATTGGTATGGTTTTTTTTATTCCTTTATACTTTGGGCTACTTCTTAGTTTCATGCCCTTGACTTGGAAGACCCACTTCTTAGTTTTATGTCTTCCCTTAAGATATTTGTATATGTCTTACCGAAAGTAAGCATGGATTAATCACGTGCAAAGGACTATTTAGCTTCCAAAATCTATTTCATTAAGTCTCTGTTTGAACAATAGTTCATCAGTACTGTTTGGTTCCATTTACCCCTATCATTAGCATCAGTCCACTTCAAATAAGAGAATAATCATAACAAGATAAACATGAAGTTCAAATTTGTTAAACACTTTTGCCTTTTGCAAATGTATCAGTTAACGGTCTTACCCTCCTAGTAACCAATATAAACCTTATTCATGGGTCTTTGAATCATGTCATATGATCCAAAACAACCTTTGCTTTTCACATTCCATGGCTAGCCGAATCCTCTGGTGCCTACCTTTTCAACACTTTTCCCTAGAGAATATGTATTGAAATACCCATGACCCTTAGTTTACTCATTGATTACCAAGTAGAGAAAGAGTATATCATGTCCACTTGTTATCATTCCTTCTACTTTTTATCTCACAAAACCATCTTATGTTTCATAAATCATTACCACCTTTGGTGGTTGTGCCTTCAAGTTTGTGGTCACCCCACAACCAACTTCTTTATGACAACCATAACCATAAGAGCAATATTGTTTGGAAGAAAAATAAAACAAGGAACACGAGAAATATACTTGG
The DNA here is from genome assembly GCA_916181665.1 of Avena sativa. Lineage (NCBI taxonomy): Eukaryota > Viridiplantae > Streptophyta > Magnoliopsida > Poales > Poaceae > Avena > Avena sativa. The sequence continues at coordinate 346,066,026 of OV702285.1, read as the reverse complement.
AATAATATTGATTCTATATAGGTATGTATTGTGTACTATGTGGGAATTGGTTTTAAGGGTATTTGGATATACAAGATTTGCTTGTGTAGGATTTTGTGCTATCAAAAAGATCTACAAGCAGGCCATTAGATCCATAGTGCCCAACATCTATCATCACACAATGCTCCTTAGTATTAAACATCAATGTATATGAGAAAAAGGTATCACTAAATAAGGCACTATCACCTTATCATTCATTAAAGTATTTGAGCTAGCAACAATAAGCATGACTTTGAATTTCAGCTTTTTGCTTTCATTCCCTTTTCTTTTGATGGCACAAAAATCATTATCATCAAGGAATTTAATCATGGGATAGATTGTTTCAGTAGGTATTTACTAAGAATGAAAAACATATATCATGGTAGTTTCATGTATTCTCAAGGAAACATGAAAAAAAGACATAAAACTACACAAATACGCTCCAAGTTTCTATGATCATTCTATGTTGCTCAAAAAAACAAAGTTTAGAGGTGTGCAAACCGAGAGTTTGATAGGTCCAGTGGGGAGACTAGGGAATCCCCAAGATTATTGTCTTCTCCATTCTTGGATAACTCTTAGTGTGGTGGTCCTCCATCCCCTGTCAAAAAACTTCAACACAAAACTTTCTCCCATTTCTTTTCTATCGGGTGACCTTAGTGGTACAAAGATATAGTGTTAGCTGTGATAAAAGCCCCAAATAAAATTTTGTTTTAAATGTATAGAGAGATACTTAAGTCTCCAATATCCATAATCTATCAAAATACTCAAAAAGAATCAAATCAAAACTGAAAAAAGCAACTCTTGCAAAAAAAAAGATAGATTATGTCCAGAAAAACAGTAGCTGCAGTACATATTTATTTCGCCCACTTAAACATCTCAGGAATTTTAGCCAGTTTTGTGTGTATAGAGGATGAAAAGTTGTAACTTTAGTAGAAACTTTAGCTAAATCAGAGTTACAGAAAAATCTTAAAAATCATTTGGTAAACAGAAGCGTGCAGAAATTTTCAACTCAAAATATATGTTTCAACTTTTGACATCCAAAATGGGTAAAACTTGGTACTTTATTTTTTAAATATTAAATAAAAGATAAAACCTTTATTTAAACAGAGAAAAAATGTCCAAAAATTGAAAACTTGAAAAAATCAAAAAAGAATCAAGAGAAGCAAACAAAGAAGAAACAAAATCTTTTTGTTATTTTTGTTTTATGAAAGATGAAAAGAAAGTAGCAAACAAAAATGAAAAGGCATAAAATATTTTTGTTGTTTGGGTTTTATAAAAACAAGAACCAAATAAGAACCAAATGAAAAGAAAACACAAAATCTTTTGTTGTTTTTGTTTTAAGGAAAAACAAGAATCAAATAAGAACCAAATGAAAAACCATAAAATGATTTAAAGTTTTAAAAACAAAATGCAAGAATAAGCAAAAAGAACCAAATAAACATAAAATATTTTTTGTATTTGTTTTTACAAATAATATTCAAAATAATATAAAACAAGAAGGTAATTCAAAATGGTTTCCACAAGCATACAAACAAAAACATGAAGGCAAAAGAAAAACATGAGTTTGGAATGATATTACTTGAAATACTTAAAAGAAGGGGGATGCGTGGGCACCCCAAGCTTGTGGTCCTACTGGTTCTTGTCCTCTACTTATTTCTCATCATATCATGTCACTCATCTCAAACAAAGAAATATTTTCATCTTCATGTTACTTCAATGCCTACAAAATGGTTAGTTCTCGAAACAAATGATATAATAGTTTCTACAATGATGAAAACTTTAGTAATTATTGGGAAACCATTTTATTCAAGAATATAATATATTACAAAAGAGACACTCTTTTTATTTTGTTTTTATGAGGGAAAGTTTTAATGATATAGGCTTTGCAATGGTTCCATTGTTATGAACAACACATTCTCAAGGTCGACCCCAACTTCTCCATTGCTAATCCTTCTCATTTGCTCTCCCAAATTTTGTATTTAGTTAGAATCTTAATCTAATTGTTAAATAATAGTAGCTAAAGTTATTTTACATATTACATGGATATCAAGGTGTTCTCAAATAGAATAGTATTTAAAAGCATATGGAGCACACCATAAACCACATAGACATTAACATTTGAGATTAACTTTCTTCCTATGCATTGGCATTATATATATTAATATATAGCAAAAAGGTCAGAAAGGTTGTGGTATCTAATGCACATAATTATTAGTAGCTTGCATAAACATAAAGAGTGTTTTTATGTCTTCCTCTTTCATAATTATTGCAAGCATCAAAAGAAAACTTCATCTCATAGTTTTGAATAGATTCACCATATAAACACAAGTCATCTAATGATGGATCATCTAACTCAATTATATCACTTTCATCCTCCCATATATTAGACATAATTGTTCCACACTGGTGTCTACGCACGCTTCTATTTTAGTAGACAGTGTTGGGCCTCCAAGTGCATAGGTTTGTAGAACAGCAGGAAGTTTCCCTTAAGTAGATCACCCAAGGTTTATCGAACTCAGGGAGGAACTATTCAAAGGTATCCCTCTCAAGCAACCCTATAATCAAGATACAAGAAGTCTCTTGTATCCCCAACAGACCCAATACACTTGTCAGGTATATAGGTGCACTAATTCGGCAAAGAGATAGTGAAATACAAGTAATATGGATGATTATATGTGGTAATTGCAATCTGAAATAAATATGGCAGCAAGCAAACATGTAACATCTCTAGTTGTAAATGGTGTTTCAATGCTTAGAAACAAGTCCTAGGGATCATAATTTCAGAAGTGGACACTCTCATATAAATATCTTCTCTTCATTATTCTACTCTAAACTACTCTCCGGTTGGACAACTCCAATCCATGGTACGGCTACAAAATCTCTCCTTCAAGTTCGCATTCCGCATCTAGGTAACCCCACACTGTCACCTTGAGCGCTAGATGGTTCCAACAACACCACAATTTCATAGAGACATCCAACTCAAAATATAACTCATGATAAGTATTTTTGTAATCTTTAGCCTAAGTGCCATACGGTGTGCACACTGTCAACTTCACACACGTGGAGATAACTGCGGTGACCCGGCATACCACTGCATGATGTAGTATACTATAGTCGTTGACACAACACCAATGAAACACTGTTCACTAGTATTACATCCCTCAGAATGGCACAACAGAAACACAGCGGGTCCAATACATGGCTTAAAGGTTACAACTCACTCTTTTACATAAGATCCAGAGAACACTCTAGGTTGAAGAGGAAAGAACTTCTTACGGAGAAGAATCAAAGATAAACAATGCAAGAATGATTATACTATTAAGCCTAATATTTTGACTAAGAGGTTGGCTTTGCTGCTATTCCAACGCACTACAGAAATAGGTTCTTTGGCTAGATATAGTATTACTATTTAATCAATAACTTTCGTCTTCACTTGAGTTGAGGTATATGTTGACTTCCTTGTCTTCATTGAAGAGCTTTAATTGGTCTTGAGAAGTCCTGGAGCATATCTTGATGAAGACATTGTTTAATGGCTTCGGAATCTAGAAAGGGTTAAGAAGATACTTTGAGTACGAGCGTACTCAGCAATTCACTAGAAAAGGAGTGTTTGATGCACTATAGCTACAGCCACAGACCGTAGGTCATAGGCAATGCAAGTTTTCATAAACATTTCTACAAAGGTTGCTTTTATTCTGAAAAGCTATGTCCGTCAGCCTTCACGGGTTTACCAGAACTTTCATGGAGTTCCTTTCCCGCCGCGTTCGCAGCTCCTTCCCGCAACAGGGAGTAACAAGTTACAGTTCTTACACTTTGCAGAGGTGCGTTACTTTACCCATGAGAGATCAACTCTTTGTTGCACAATCGGGCAGCTAATTCCCGTCCACAATTCCATGATGTGGGGCCTAGAAGATGATCCAAGCCAATCACCGCCCCCTTCGCAACCTCGCATGCCTCCTTGGTGTACACCATGCCCACATAAAGAATTACGGTAATGGTTTGTACAAACCGTTAGATGTCAGAACTATCGTGGGACATTGAGGGTTCCCACCCATATGCTACATATCCTCTACGAATTACCAATTAATATGCACGCTACGAGGATAACAGCCATGAACTGCACATCCGGCTTCATGCGAGAGGAAGAAGATACAGCTGACTTCTCCGTCCCATTCCAAATCTCATGGTCAACGCGTAATATACGGCGCAAGAATCACTGGCGATATTGGTTGTTAAGTCCTAGGTGATATAGTTCTGAACAGTGGTATTCCAACTGTCAGACTTATTAGATTAACTGATCACCCTGGATCAGTAATCAATAGTTCTCATTATTATTGAAAATAGTGTTTTCTGACCTTTTTCAAATGCAGGTGAAAACAACACTGGATTTTTAAAATACTTTATAGAAAATAAACAAAGGACATGAGCAAGTGTGAACTTGCCTTTTGTCATTGCAAGATTATGCACTCACGGTCTTCGAGTCAATATAAGATCCAAAATCTGAAATCAATATCATCGGTCCGGTAAGGACTAATGTTTAAAGAAGCAATATTATTTTATGCATAAGTAATGTGATGCACGTTCTAAACGCAAATCCCGGGAATAACGTTGTCCTAGGGTTTGGATTCCAAAATTGGTTACTTTGGAATGCGTGGTCCTTTTAGATAGGTTTCATAATTATACTTTTATTAGAGTTTATGAGTGGTTATAAACAACACATATGTAGGAGTAAAGTATATATACTTATGACATACTAGTTAGGATTACTTATACAAGAGTTCTTATTTGAAGTGGCAAAAAGGATAACCTTCGAAGAAAAGGTTTCTCTTCTAAGGTATAAACAAACTTTGTGGGTATTAGTGGTGGTTGACGTTATTAGTTTGCTCAAATCACTACAAGGAATCTGGCTATATATGACCCTCTATTTTCGTCACAGAATCGTCACAATAGCCCATTTATGACGATTCTATGATGATTTTAAGATCGTCGAAAGCTGGGCGTCGCAAATGAACTATAACGATAATTTCAATGAAATCGTCATAACCATCTATGACGATATTGGATCGTCATAACCATTATGACGATCCGATATCGTCACGGGCAAACTGGCCTCGCCAGGTCAGATCCTACGTGGTCAATCCAACGTGGCAAGGAATCAGCCCTGTCCACTTCAACCATTTATTTGGGCCAAGCCCAACAATTCAGCCTGTTTATGTTTTTTACTTGCTAGTTCTTATCAGCTACATAGGCCATGCCAAACATTTTAGCCTTCTAATTTTATGGGCCATTGTAACACCCTCAGAATCGGCCCTATGCAAGTTTTAGCGAAACCCGCCAAACCCGCATAGAAACGATTCGAAGGTGCCCACCAGGCACTTTCGTGCGGGTGGAAAACGAAGTAATAACATTACACAACAGTCCTCGATGGGACCCACAGAACAGATATATATACAACAGCGACTCAATGAGTCAAGACTACAGATATAATATACAAAGATCCAAATCACCTTGAAAATGATAGAGCGTCCGACTACGGACAAGATGCAAATGGGGCTAAGAGCCCTGAAGAATAACCAATGGCGTCCATAACCCTGCCCAGGCCAAGCCGGAAGGGTAACCCTGCTAACGACGTCGATCTCAAAACCTGCTTAAACAAAAGGGGTGCCGACAAAGGGCAAAGGAAAAAGAAGGAGCGTCAGTACTGAGGCCAGTACACGGCGAGACTAGAATTCGGCGGTCCTCGCCTACATAGGTATGGTGGACTGAGCGGCAGCGGCAGCATGCACTAAACAACCTATAGAGACTCGATACAACTGACGGCTATCAGAGAGGGGTAAGAAAGACCTATTCGGCGCCAACCTGATGCTACCATCAAGCAAACCCAGCCTGGTGTTTCCCCCTCGAGACCAAACGAGGAAGTCAACCGAGGAACTCACACAGTTGGCAGTTTTATTTATTCGGTTATTGTTGCGGCAATTACTAGTCAAGTATAGATAATCATCCTGATAAATAAGCAGTGGGCCGTTTTAGTTAACCATTCCGTTGTAGTTGCAACACTTACTAGTCAGATACCAATAGCATGAGATATCCCAAAACCCAGCAGTTGTTGGTATTTTTATTTAGCCATTCCGTTGTAGTGAAGCTGATTACTAGTCATATCGGATGCAAGTCAATTTATCACAGTAAACTTTAGTTATAGTTGTCTATGATCAAGCACTGTGCTCCAAGTCGTCCATAACCGCGGACACGGCTTCTCGAAAATATTAAACCCTGCAGGGGTGCACCAAAGTATCCACAAGCACTTCGACCCTTTTTGCCAGATCAGTTAACATACACCCATCGGTATGTCGGCGGGGCCTAAGTCACGACGTTCCCAGACCCAAAGCAAGCACGGGGGGCCACCCCACTGAGTACACCCGCAACGAAGTCGGCCGGTCTCCGAGACGGACTCAGGGTTTGCGACAGTGGCTGTAAACGACAGCAAATCCCCAAACGGGGACTGTCGATACCGCGAAAACACTCTGCTTCCAAAACAGTACAGCGTGCTCCTCACACAATCGTAAATAAAGCAGTAAAGCATGGCATAAGTACAGAATAGTAAATAAAGCCCCAAACTACTTGTGTCCCCCAGTACAATACTTTGAAATCAGGTACTAATCGATGGGGGGCCCATATCTCCCCACCTGTGGTTAGCGCGCTCGATCTCGGAACAGGTGTCAAGAACTCGGGGTCCTACGGGACACAAGTGGGCGGTCGGAAACCAGATATTATCTATCACCCACCAGTGCCTCTGCTTACCTACTTCAATTTTAGTTGTTAAACAGTAATTAAAGTGAACAATAATTAAAGCCATGATCATCTCCAACATTAGACAGGCGGCAGTTCTCCAACAACTGTCGTACTTGACGACACACGACAACACTTGGGAAAGCGACTACGATGCGCAAGTCCAACTATCTACCAAACAACAGGTAATAGGATGTGTCCAAGGAAATATATGGCTGCAAGGGATAACACGGGTACGAAAACTAGAGCATCGCAACACAGATAGCAATAGATCAACAGGAGGGGATAAATACTATAAAAGTAAGATAGGTAGAAAGGGGGAGATGCTCGCCTGAAAACATTGCCGAAGGTTCAACCGAAGATCGGGGCGAAGCTCACATCAACTCAACGGCCTTATACGCGAAGAAGCAAACACTAGAAGAAACACCGGATGCAATATTTAATACTACGGCAAAAGATCGGGCATGATGCATGAATGATTTTTGGCATGGCAACGATGCGATGCAATTAGGTCATATTAAGTGGAACCAGGGTTCCGACAATTAATTAAATGGTTCAGGTTATTTAACTACCCCGCAATTTAAATGTTGTTTTAACATGGCAAAAGATAGCACCGGGTTCGCTACACAATTTAGATGAGGCCAATATGAGACTAGATTTGCCCGCATATGGCCCCATATTTAATTATAAGGTGAATCGGCATAAGGCCCCCAAACCACACAATTATGCATGCATGAATGACAATTTAATATGCAACAATTTATATTTAGCATTTATAAAATAGGGGCTCGGGAAAAGGTTCACACATTAGGGTTCGGCAGATCTTGGGGTCCGGGGTTCGGGGTTCGGTCTCAGGGTTCGGTTCTGGGGTTCGACGAATTCATTCTCGGCGGAATCGGCGTCCGGGAAGTAGCACTTGTCGCACCGGGGTCTCGGTGTCCGGGGTGAAGTACTCGACGTCCTCAAGGGAGTACTTGGTTCGGTGTCGGGGGGCGCATCGGGTTCTTCCGGGTCGGTGTCGATCTTGTCGCATTCGTGGTCTTCGGGTCCGCGTAGACGGTCATGGCGTTCAAGGAGGAGAACTTGGCGTTCCGTGTAAGCGACCTTGGCGTCCGGTCCTCGGGCGTCGGTGTGGAAAGGAATTCTTGTCGTTCCGGGATCTCGGCGTCCTTGAATCCGGGAAGGATAACTTGACGCGCCAGGGTTCGGTCTTCGGACTCCGGGGATCGGGCTTCTCGAATTCCGTGAAGAACTTGGTGTTCCATCTTGACCTATTCCGGGAAGGAGAGCTTGGCACCGGCATCATCGATCGAGGACAGACTTGGATTCCACGCCGGTGTTGGCATGTCACGAGGAGATCTGGTCGAACCGTTTGACACCACGATCATGGACATATTGTTCCGTCTTGTTGGCGAAGAAGATCTTGGCGGGACCCTCGAGGTGTAAACTTGTTGTCGCCTTGTCACGATAAAACCTCCAGACAAACACAATCACAAGCGTCTTGGCAGCACTTTGATCTACTATAGATCTCAGCGAGCAGACTAGGGTCGAGCAAGTTACAGGCATCCTCATCGTCAACCCGTACAGACAGAGCACCTCACAGCGCGGACCAACAAAAACAGAGTGCTACCTAGGTCCCGTGATGGCCAGGAACACGCAGAGACGACCCCGACATCGACGGGCTTGCGCAGCTGCAGATAAAAAAAAGGGGGGGACCGGAGTAGCAGGGGCCGACGGGGAGGCAAAGCTCGCCGGAAACCGGGCAGAGGAGGCGAGGGCGCTGGGGAGGTAGGCGGCGGCGGGGGGGAGGGCGTCCGCTGGCGGCGGAGCTCGCGGGAACAGAGGAAGGCGGGGAGCTTGGCCGGGGAACAGGGAGGCGGAGGAGGTGGGGCGGCGGCTGCGCCGGCTCGGGGAGGGGGACGGGCCGGAGGGAAGGCTGGCGGCGACGCGCCGGGGCAGAGGAGAGGCGCGACGGAGGCGGCGTCTGGAGGCGAGCGGCGCCTTCCGGTGGCGGGAAGGTGCGGCCGAGCGGGGAGGAGGAAGGAGGGCGACCGGCAGGGCAGAGAGGTGAGGAGACCGGGCGGAGGAAGCTCGACGAAGGCGGGGGGGGGGGGGAACGGCGCGAGGACGGGCGGTCGGCGCCGGAGAGGGCGGGGCCCGGCGGGGCGCGTAGGAGGAGGGAGGAGCGAGGTGGGAGGCGCGCGGAGGGAAGCTTGGCTGGCGAGCGGCGGAGGAAGAAGGAAGGAGGCAGACGGGGTGGAGGGAGGTTGCGTCGGGGGCACGGGGTCGCGGGGGTGGGACCCGGGGACAGGGCTGGCGTGCGTGTGTGGGCGGTTCGGGGCAGGTGTGGGTGTGGGTTCGATCGGCAGGAGGGTGGGGCTAGCAGTACTTGTCGTGGGGTGGTTCCTGGCATGTCGAACAGGTGAGAGAGGGAGTGGATTGCAGGCGTGAGGCTGGGCGCTTGATTGCATGCGGCGGCGGCAGGGAGGGTCTGAGTGGGGTGGGTTTGGTGGTAGCTAGGGTTAGGGTTTAGATATATTAGATCTAGGGTCAGGATTAGCCGGGGTGGTAGGCTGCTGCCAGCTGGGCCTTTTGGGCCTGGCCGGTGATGGCCTCCCTCGGAACAAAAATAGATTTATTATTTAATATTTTTATTTATTTTAAAACAAAACATTTGTAAAAGGTTTTTAGACAAATAAAAGATTCGGACAGATCTGAGGTTTGGATTTGAACAAAGAGGAAAACATCCAAGAAAACAAAATAGGCTTTTAGAAAATAGTTTCAGACAAACAAATGCATGATGACATGAGCATGCGGTCGTGATGATGCAATGCACAAAAACAACGCGATTTTCTAGTAGTGGTTTTGCGGGATGCCACAGCCATAGCCTATTTCAGTCCATTTAAATTCAAAATCAGTGTTCTTATTTTATGGGCCATAGCCTGTTTATACTCCATTTAAATTCAAATTCATCCTTTTTATGACCTGGTTCCACTTTTCAGATAGCTTTGACTTGTCATGTTCATCTCAAAATGTGACCTCACACGTAATAAGGGTCTAAAATAACAGTCATTTCAGTCATGGGTTTCTATTCACAAGTTTGAGATCCCATACATAATCAATATTTGTTATAGATAAAAAAGAACACATGCAACTATTCAAAACAACTAGGCTATTACAATTTTACACACTCTAGTACAACCCAGATGTCGAACTATTACAAATGGCTACTGTTCAATGGCTACTCTTCACGGCTTCACTGACTTCAGATCTTTTAGGGCTGGAGCTCCTGTAAAAAAGGAACAACTACACTTTTAGTCTCAATGAATGATATACTTCTAGTACAACAAATCAATCTTGCAACAAAATGTAAACAGGTACTTTGAGTATTCTATAATATAGGCAATAGCCTGAGAGTACTCTGCTAGGTCTAGCAACACACATGCACACAACAGACACGCTTGATCAGTGTACAATACTATACTTATGAACTTCAATCCAGAAACAGTACATGATGCTTAAGAACTACCACAATTGATACTGGACAAGGATAAAATACGTAGGTATATTTCTGACATGGAATTGAAAAATCACAAGAGCAGTGGATTAACTAAAGTGTCCAGATAACATAGCCATGGAGGTCACCATCATATACAAGAGGAAGAGTGAGACAGACCGAGGACTTACGCATTGGAAAGTTGTAGTTGAAGAAGATATGGTACATGCCGTCGTTGACGCTGGTCATTGCAGGAGCTCGTCCGTGTAGAAGTCCATCATGCGCTCCCGCCAGCATTCAGAAATGACAAGCCTTAATCATGATATTGTCTCCCAGTTTGGCTATCAGTATGTCCAAAATTACAATTAAGAATGATGTATGAGTAGCATTTTACAACAATACCAACACTAAAATAATCATAAAGAAAAGATATACGAATTCAAAATCTAAAATCTCTATCACAGAAATATCTGAACACCTTCATGCACAACAAGCAGAAACATACATCCATTCTCACAATTTATAATCTCGCAGAAAGTAAAATTATTTCCACTATAAGAAAATCATATAGAAGTAATCTAACCTGTTTGATGAGAACAGCAGAGAGACAAGATTGATCTCACTACCATCAAGGACTACCTCAAAACAGCAATAGCAGATGTTATATCTGTTCCATGCACAAGTATATTATATGTGGTAATCAGTCTAAATAGATAGTATAATGTAAGCACACACAGAAGCAACTCAGCAATTCAACGCCCACTAGAATTCGGTGAAGAAAGTCTTGAGATTTACACCAAGCCTGTGTTGGGGGAGAGCAGCGCAAAGACCACGTTGTCAGCTTGCCTGCACAACGCAAAGTAATCAGCTGAATCTTCAAGGCATACAAGCTCAAAGATATGATCAACTGAAACTATCAACAAGGCAATAGAAAGTACTGTAATCACAATGACATTACTGTAATCACTAAAGCAAACATAACAAGAAGCAGCATATTTTATTCCCTTCATGAACACAAATCAGGCCCAACAGATGTTATACAATGATAAATCTAGAGCTAAATGTTACAAATACCAACATATTAATTTCCCATAGAACAACTATACCAAAATATAAGGCTCGGTACCTACCAATATAAACTAAAGGATGGATCAATTACCAATCTGAGGATCTGCAAGTCAAATTTTATAGTGTGCCTATTAGTACCCGTCTACCACTTCTTAGTATTGCTACCACAACACATGAACATCATTATAATGATAGGACAATACAAAACTTCTAAACAAACTATGCAGGAAGTTATGAAAGCATTCATCCATGAGTTGACAGAACAAAATTGAACAAGAAAACACAACTGACCAATGTTCCCACTTAGCTTGACTACACACGTGAATGAAACCAAACAGACTAGTGTACTACATCATTAAAACAGAACAGAACAAATCATGTTTTAGAATTGTTGGAATAGTGTACTACATCATTAAAACTTTCTTCCATTAACAATAGTTCATGAATGCTATTAGTACTACTAGAACAACCTATGTATGCTATTAGTACTACTAGAACAACCCATGTATAACTGTCCCAAGCATGCCTTGTTAAATCCATAGGGATGGTACTCATTTCATAACTCGTTTCTACATCTTAAAGCCCGTTTAACAGAGATAGTATTGCATTTTACTGCATCCAATTCCAGAATGATGAAGTGGAGCTGGTGCATGGTGGTGTCATGTCAAAAGTCATACCGTGGAGCTTGTGGTGCATGGTGTCGTTGGCGAAGAAATCATAGACGAGGAGGCGGTGGTCCTCGGAGATGCAGTAGCCGAGGAGGGAGATGAGGTGGTGGTAGTGGATGCGGCTGATGATCTCCACCTCCACCTGGAACTCCTGCTCCCCCTGCCCGCCGCCGCCCTTGAGCTTCTTCACGGCCACCTCCCTACCGTCGCCCAGCGTGGACTTGAACACACACCCAAACCCGCCCTCCGTGAGCAGCTTCTCGCGCGAGAACCCAACAGTGATCTTGTACAGCATACGCATCCGCCGGGGAGAAGCTAGGGTTCAGCATGGCGATGCGCGTCGTGGCTCCCTCCCCACTCTCCCTATGCACTGTCCTCCGGCCTCCTCCAGCTCTACTACGTCGACGACGATGGAGTGATTCCCCTTGACCATGCGCGCCATCCGTCGGCCTCCTCTGAGGATCCCATCGGCTGCCTTCGCTGCAGAGGCCTCGTCACGATATCCGGGGTAGTGGGATGCCATGCGACGGTGGCCTATCATCCGCGCTGCTTCCTTGCGCCCGCGGGATGCTGTGCCGGAAAGAGACACGGCGGGGCCGCGTCGGAGGGAGATGAGGAGGGAGGGAATCGGCGAGATGTGAAGGTTGTTGGGGATCTGAGGGTGGGTGGCGGCGGGGTACTGCAGAGAGCTAGGGTTGGGTGTGGCTACGCGATGGGGTGCGTGGGGTGGGTGTGTTGGATGGCGATCAGGACTGATGGGGGTGGGGTGGGGGGTGGCGGCGGAGAGATGAGGAAGGGAGAGGGGAGAATCGGCAGCGCGAGGTGAGATTAGGGTTTGTTTTGTGGTTACGGTGGGGACTGGGTATTTCTGTGTGCTTCTTCTTGTGATTAGCAGGCGTTGGATCGGAAATTAATGGTCTAGATCAGGTCCATCAGGATGATCCGTGGGAGTGGGTTTCCTAGGTTTTGATTGGTCGGTTCAGAAATCACCTCTTTTTGCACTTAGAAAAAACTGGCCGTTTTGTGAAGCAACCACCAAATGGAAGTTTCAAAATTCCACCATCCCATTTTTCAAAAATAATAGGCCACCTTACATGGACAAATGTCCCAACCGGGGTCTCTCAAACCTTTCCTTCCACCCCTGGCGAAAAAGACAAGTTCCTGCCGAATCAGTAGGAAGTGGGTCCGATTTGAACTACATGTACTTTATCTAATACCCATGATTTTTTGCAAAAATCATTTTTGGACTCACAATATGTTATTTCTTCAGAGATCCAATGCAAGTTTAGCGAGAGACACCCCCTATCTAGGAACCTTCATGACCGCCGTTTTGACCATAGTTTGAAACGGGCATACAAAATTCAAAAACTGCTCGATCAACGCAAATCTTTTGCGTGGTGTCTTATTATGTGACATAGTTTCAAGGAAAAATACCAAACTTGGTAGATTGAGTATGTCTCAAAAAAACCTTCATAAAATGACCTATCATGTTCGAGTTTTCATGGCTTTCGGGTCCAATGACCAATGTTATGGCTAGAACCGGGGCATAGTTTGTGATAATGCACCCGTATTGTGCACACATGTGCATCATGGGATGGCGAACAATGTTGCAGGAGGAAGTTTTCCATTTCGTCGCATGGAAAAACCATTTTCCATTTTCCGAGCGCAAAGAACGGGCCGTTTTGTGAAGCAACCACCAAATGGAAGTTTCAAAATTCTACCATCCCATTTTTCAAAAATAATAGGCCACCTTACATGGACAAATGTCCCAACCGGGGTCTCTCAAACCTTTCCTTCCACCCCTAGCGAAAAAGACAAGTTCCTGCCGAATCAGTAGGAAGTGGGTCCGATTTGAACTACAGGTACTTTATCTAATGCCCATGATTATTTGCAAAAATCATTTTTAGACTCACAATATGCTATTTCTTCAGAGATCCAATGCAAGTTTAGCGAGGCACACCCCCTATCTAGGAAGCTTCATGACCGCTGTTTTGACCATAGTTTGAAACGGGCATACAAAATTCAAAAACGGCCCGATCAACGCAAATCTTTCGCGTGGTGTCTTATTATGTGACGTAGTTGCAAGGAAAAATACCAAACTTGGTAGATTGAGTATGTCTCAAAAAACCCTTCACCAAATGACCTATCATGTTCGAGTTTTCATGGCTTTCGGGTCAAATGACCAATGTTATGGCTAGAACCGGGGCATAGTTTGTGATAATGAACCCGTATTGTGCACACATGTGCATCATGGGATGGCGAACAATGTTGCAGGAGGAAGTTTTCCATTTCGTCGCATGGAAAAACCATTTTCCATTTTCCGAGCGCAAAAAACGGGCCGTTTTGTGAAGCAACCACCAAATGGAAGTTTCAAAATTCTACCATCCCATTTTTCAAAAAAAAATAGGCCACCTTACATGGACAAATGTCCCAACCGGGGTCTCTCAAACCTTTCCTTCCACCCCTGGCAAAAAAGACAAGTTCCTGCCGAATCAGTAGGAAGTGGGTCCGATTTGAACTACAGGTACTTTATCTAATGCCCATGATTTTTTGCAAAAATCATTTTTAGACTCACAATATGCTATTTCTTCAGAGATGCAATGCAAGTTTAGCGAGGCACACCCCCTATCTGGGAACCTTCATGACCGCCGTTTTGACCATAGTTTTAAACGGGCATACAAAATTCAAAAACTGCCCGATCAACGAAAATCTTTCGCGTGGTGTCTTATTATGTGACATAGTTGCAAGGAAAAATACCAAACTTGGTAGATTGAGTATGTCTCAAAAAAACCTTCACAAAATGACCTATCATGTTCGAGTTTTCATGGCTTTCGGGTCAAATGACCAATGTTATGGCTAGAACTGGGGCATAGTTTGTGATAATGCACCCGTATTGTGCACACATGTGCATCATGGGATGGCGAACAATGTTGCAGGAGGAACTTTTCCATTTCGTCGCAAGGAAAAACCATTTTCCATTTTCCGAGCGCAAAAAACGGGTCGTTTTGGGAAGCAACACCCAAATGGAAGTTTCAAAATTCTACCATCCCATTTGTCAAAAATAATAGGCCACCTTACATGGAAAAATGTCCCAACCGAGGTCTCTCAAACCTTTCCTTCCACCCCTGGCAAAAAAGACAAGTTCCTGCCGAATCAATAGGAAGTGGGTCCGATTTGAACTACAAGTACATTATCTAATGCCCATGATTTTTTGCAAAAATCATTTTTAGAGTCACAATATGCTATTTCTTCAGATATCCAATGCAAGTTTAGCAAGGTTCGGCCCCTAGCTAAGAACCTTCAAAACCCTAGTTTAAAAAATCATATTTTGAATTATGATATTGTCCCTAGTATGGACTAATATGGGATTAGTAGACCCACAATTTAAAGTAATCATACTATTCATAATTAACATCCTATTATGATCTAATGAAATTTATAAAAATTTAGAGACAAAAAACAATTATTTTGGAGTTCTTATGAGAAAGATACACAAGAATTATGAAAACACAAAAATAAAAACGAAAAAAAACTAACCGGACCTAATCTACTGCACCCAAGGTCAAAGGCCGCCCAATTATACCTTCCCAGCGAGGCCCATTAGGGGAAACCTGGCCTCCAGGCCCAGTTTCGATCGTGGCTTATAGTCAAATTGGTAGAGCGCGTTTATGGGACAACTAAGTTGTGTTGGTCTAGTGGTTAGGTGCCTTCTATTTACAGGGAGGTCTGCGGTTCGAGTCTCACTGCAGCCCATTTTTTGCATATTATTCCTGACGCGGTTCTGGTGTCTATCTAGCGTGGAGGCGTGGATGTGTGCTTCGTGTGGAGGCCCATCATGGAAGGTAAATCAGCCGAGATGTAGTAACGAATAGATATATGGTGTAATTGTGGTAGAATGACAAAAAAGATTGGTTGGTGTAGTGGTAAGCTGCTGCTGGTTTGGTTGGGAGGTCTGGGGTTCGAATCCCTGAACTCCTTCTTTTTTGCAAATAAGCTACGGCGGGTTTGGTGGGTACTGTTTGTTAGAGTTTGGTCCCACTTATTAGTTTGATTAATTATGAGTCTATTAAATTTAAGTAGCGCCACATAAGCATATATCTACACACAGATATGTCACGTAAGCATATATTTACACACGGATATGACACGCAGTCAAAAACTAACACATAGACAAGTAGATATTAACACATGTATATGACACGTAGTAAAAAATGAAACATAGACATGACACATAGGCATAATTCCTGACGTGGCCGACTAAAAATTTCAACTTATCTTAATTTGGACATCATGACGATTTTAAATCGTCGTAATAAGGTACAAATAATGTCGTAAGGTACATCCGTCAGGTTATGACGATTTGAGCTAATGAAAATATGAAGTTCCTGTGCAAAATCGTCATGTTTTTTTAAGGTTTTGAACCTCCCGAACGGCTTACGACCATCTGGTTTAAAATCGTCATAACTCTATGACGATTTTTTCCACGGTCACTATGAGAAGGTCATAGAATAACACATTCCTTGTAGTGAATGGTTTGGCTTGAGTTTCTTTATAATTTAACTACTTCAGACCAAAGTTAACTATAAAACATATACTAATGCTTATAGTGTTGTATTAAGATTCTCTAGACTAAAGTTAACTTTAAAACAAAGATGATTTTGAGAGTAAAATACTTATAACATTTGTATCTAGTGTATCTGGAATGTTTCCTTTAGGTTACATAAGAATGGTCATTCTTTTTACTTGGATAATGGTTTCTTGATTTGATTATGGAGTAATGCCATTTATATTTTTTATAGATAAGTGAGTATAGTTTATAATCTAAAACATACTATTACTTAACTAATTATGGGTTTATATAATGTTGTGGTAGTTTTTGCAATTTGGTAGTTAATATAGATAGAAAAGGTTTGGTGTATTAATAAGTTGTTCTTTAAGGTTTTATTATAAATTGGAATACTTTGAGAATATAATCTTTATTTAGAGTTAATGGTAAAAAAAAGATATTTATAATGTTTTTAAACCATGAAAGTTTCATTTTATTAATATTTAAGATTTATACTATTTATTAAACCTAATTTACTCATTTTAGGAATATTAATAAATTTTATTTATCCTTATATGAATTATTAATGAAGTAAATAGGTTTAAATTTGAGTTATGAAAATATTTGAATTTTTATTTAATTCAAAAGTATAATATTAGATTTTTATCATGTAGATATTATTTTTGTGATCATTTTGGTATATCACATTTATTTTTGTGATTAATAAATAATAAGATATGATTTTTATAATTCTTATTATTTTATAATTACTAAATAGATAATAAGTATTTACTTAAGTGAAATAATAATAGATAATTATAGTTTTATATTGTAATTATTACTTTTCCAAGATTTTTGGTATTTTATGTATATTTTTAATATTTACCATTATTAAAATATGAATTATCAAAGCTTTATTACTTATAAAACTTTTATTAAATAATATTTATTTAAATAATCATCATAACAATATTTGATAATAAGTTTAAGTTGTAGCTTTTATTTTTCTACAAATTTTCATATATTATACATATTTTTTTGAATTATAAATCAAAAGTTATTAATTAAACAAAATTTAATCATTTATTTGATTTCTGGAATATTATTAATTGGATTATAACATTTTATTTATTTCTTAACAGAAAATACTTTTTATACCACGTCTAGAGCTAGCCCCAGTCACTGACCCGTGGGCCAGGTCCACTTCATCCCTCAAATGAAAGAAATGCATTAGTTACTGGCCCAGTCTTTACCCCCAGTCAATGACATATGGGCCCTAGGCCAGGTCATCAGCCACGTGAGAAAAGACCATTCAAACTAGCTGACGTGGTGCGATCATGACGTAACGATGGCGTCACCATCACCATCGCCGCCAGAGGTTGGTCGCCGACGACGATCTACTACACCCTAGCAAGCGGAATAGATCTAGTTCGAATCAGCGCAAACTACTGAACCTAATAGTGGCAGCGCCGCTCGGAAATAGTCATCGGAGTTTCAGCTCTGACAAGCTCCGACGATGGCCGACGGTGGCATATGATGAAACAGCGATTTACAACGAGATCCGGCGATTGAATGTTATTGGGAAGTTTAGGAACTCACCCTGATGATGATTGAGTGGTCGGCGAGGACAGGCGCGGTCGAAACGAGCTTCCCGACGAGGATTCCGACGAACTGCTGCGAAGGGAAACGACCAAATTCACCCGCTTCAGTGCTCCCCTTGATGCAAGATTCTACCCAGAGGATCTACGGAGGAAGGCGCTTCTCCATGACGGCTCAGAATGCTGTGGGGAGACGTGGTTCGACGGCGAGAGGTGGCTCCGGTGAGCTAGGGTTTCGGTCTCGTTCGTATCTGAGAGGATAAGGAGGAATTGGAGATAAGGATTGAGGCAGGGTGTCGCGGTGGCTCTTATCCCCTCCTGGTGATGACGACGAGTATCTTGGCGCAACGACGACGATGACGGCATCGAGCGGCGGCGAGCTCCGCCAGCGAGCTGCCTGTGTGCGTGACGATGACGACGATGCAACTTTTGCGGATAACCCCCTGTAAGTTTCTTTAGCTCAACCCGCGGTCCTCTCCTGACCCCACTTGTCAGTCACTGATGGAAAAGGACTGGGTTGGTTACTGGGCTGTTGTGGGCTGCACATAGGCGTCAGATAAGTATAAGTGTGTTGGGCCACGGCCAGGTAGTGTTTTTATTTGTTTTATCCTTTTAATAATTTGAAGAAACTTCTTCCATTTTCTGTTTTCTTATTCAGATTTGAATTTGATTTATACTTTGAACCTTTCTTTGTATGATCTATTTGCTGGATATTTGCAGTAATATTAAAATATATTTGGTAACCGTTGTGAACTTTTATTATGTCTTCTTTTTATATTTATTTTATTACTCAATAAGAACTCCTTTTAATAATTTGAAGAAACTTCTTCCTATTATTTTTCTCTCCTATTTTAATTAGGGATTTCTTGAATGATATAATATTATTAATTTATAATCTTAACTCTAGTTGATTCATAGTTTGAATAGAAACTTGTATATGTGTAATGATCCTATACCATTATTTGATTCATGAAATATAAAAGACATTGATATAGTTATTACTACTTCCATTGATTTGGAACATGACAATGTATATATTCTATTGTAATAAACAAAGAGGTTTAAGGTTTTGTATTATGCATATCTACCCTAAGGTTTAGGGTCTTTAATGTCTTTAGTCTCCTTTATGAATGTGGTTTAAGATTCAATAGCTAAACATATTGTTTTCTGTTTGGAATATTCGATAGCCTCACCTTTAGTACTAGAAAGTTATATCTAGAATATTTCATGGAAAAGAATTGATAAAGATATACTTAAGCACATGTAGTTATGATTGTTGGAATTAACAGAGATGTACTGATGTGATTTGCTATAGGAGATATTTCTATAAAGTGTTATAGACATCAGATGATGGATCAATAGTATGAGATGGATATTATGTTTGATTTGAGATTTAAATTTGATTGCTTACCAAGATTTAATAGGAAGATGATTTATAACATATAATTATGTTTCACAATCTTGGATCTCTAATTAAGGAATTCCTTTCCTAGATATAATACTTCTTTCTATCCATCATCTTCTGTTTAGCTCTATTGGATTAAGAGATATAATTCATTAACTATACCTGCTTGATCCAATAGGACTACTCCTAGTAAATATCTCCAGACTTCATCCTTGCAATCTTCTTTTCTATCAAGGTAGGATTTAGCTCCATCAACTATCTTATTGATGGGATTCTTTTCAATCATTCTTATCAAATAAATGACATCTAAAACTAGCATCTCTATTTACCTCTTCTTAGTTGTTTCTTTGTAGACACTTATTTGTAAGTTGTGTTATGATCAAATACTTGATATGTTGGGAAATGGATGAATCAATAATTGATTTATCAACATTGATTAACAACAAAATATTGAAATATAACTTAATAGGGATGATAAGGATTGATATAGAAAGAAAGGTATAGGTGAATGATCTAAACTCAATTTCTCTCCAACTCAATATTGCTTAAGAAGTAGGGTTAGACCTTACCATGATACTCAGGTATATGCAGATGAGATGAAGATATAGTGGTTACGTTCTTATTATTTGTTTTATATCCTTAACTTGGTATTTATGAGTGATTATAATGAATACTATAACATGATGACCTAATGATCAAATATAATTCACATTGTATTAGGGTTTACCTTATAGTACATTTGATCTACCCTTAGATCAAATCTCTCTTACCCAAAATGATATTTTAACAAAGGTCTTATTGAAACAGCGATGGATATGCTGGTAGAGATTGATGGAGATGGCTCCGGGGGCAATTCCCTGTCCCGGCAGAGTGCCAAAATAGAGACTTCTGTCCCCTGAATCTCCTCTTCGGTGGCGGCGGGGCTATGGAACTTTTTGTAGAGATCTGATCCATGTAGGGTTTACGTCTCGAGGAGACGTATATATAAGCAAAAGGGCAAGGTCGATGGAGCCTCGAGGGGCCCACACCATGGGCTGGCACGTCCTAGGGTGGGCCTGCACCACCCTATGGTGTGGCCGCCTCGTGGCTCTCCTTCGTCTCCCCTTCGGTCTGCGTGTCGTGTCGGGTAAAATATTGACTATGGCTTTTGTTCCGTCCAATTCCGAGAATATTTCTTTACTAGCTTTTCTGAAACCAAAAACAGCAGAAAACAAGCAACTGGCACTGTGGCATCTTGTTAATAGGTTAGTTCCATAAAATGTATAAAAATGCCTCAAAGTGTAGTCAAAACATAATATAGTTGGTACAAAACAAGCATGAAGCATCAAAAATTATAGATACGTTTACGATGTATCAAGCATCCCTAAGCTTAACTCATGCTCGTCCTCGAGTAGGTAAGTGACAAAAAGAATATTTTTTGAGGTGACACGCACCATCACAATCTTGATCAAGGTATTGTAAAGCATTGATAGCTGGGATCATAGAACTCTAAACATGAGTATGAAAGATGTAGTTCTAACAATAAGACAAATCAACTATGTTGCAACATGAAAAGATACAAACAAAGATCATGAATAACAATGCATTGAAAGACGTTTGTTTGTTTCACATATAGAAAACATAGCATAGTGGTATTCATCTTGTACCTCATGGAGTAGAAAAACATAAATGCATAGGACACCTTACATGTTCATAAAGGTGACTAGATTCAAATAGTTCAAGAACAAGCAATATCAACATGATGAATCAATCAATAAGTTTTGGGATAATGCACATAAAACAACATTATGAATCAATCAATAAGGTTTGGAACAATGCACATAAAACTAAGAATGCCAACTATGCTCTCTTAATTGGTGCATAAATATAGAAGGTGGAGACTCAATACAACACTAGGAAGAAAGGCCCTTCATAAAGGGAAGTAGGGATTTCAAGTTTCATAAAGAGCTTCCAAAAATTATGGTACTTATTAGGTTTCAGCTCTCATTGCCCCTATCATAAGCATCTTGAAGTGATTAAGGTTAAAGTGAAACAAATATGGATTATATGCTTGACAAATCATAAGCTGGCAATCTCATGTTCCTTGAGTACGAGGGCCGTTCCTCATGCTACTCAACTTTAGTCACAAGCAAGTTCTTTTCATTGTAAGTATATGTGTATCATAGAGAACCGCCAACGGGGTACCCCTTGTCCCATGACACATGATCTATCCCATATCAAAATGACAACGTAACAAACACTGAGCATCTCATCAACTCTTATTTACCATGGGTACGATGCTATTTTTTTTCTTTTTCTCTCTTTTTTCTATATTTTTTTCTGAAGATGCTTCATGGATTGCTCACTATGGTGATGCTGAAATTTTCCACCGTGATTAGGCATGGCTTAGGCTAGCCGCCCAGGCGTTTATCCAACACATATATTGTAATACCCCAATTTTGATGCTAATGATCTGTGACTAATCTAGTAGAAAATACGTAAAAATAGGGAGTTAGAGAAAAGAAAAAGAAAAACTAACACAAAAACAGTGTGTACGAACGCTTCAACCTGTTGTTTGAAACATGGTGGCAACGACCAGCTCCTTGGTAGTGTTAGTAGTATAAACCTTAGCAGGCTTCTTTTATATCCCTATAACATGAAGAAACATATGGGCTGAACTAGGTTGGGCTGGGTTTCTTGTACTTGAGCCAGACATATTCCCGTATACCAGAGTCGAGTTGACCATCGCCGTTTCACCTCTTCCCTAAAGAATACCCAGCGCTAAAATTCCTCGCCGCCGCTGCTGGGGCTTCTCGATCTGCTACGCCACCAATGTGGGACTGCATAGCTGGCCACCGCGTAGTTTCTGCGGCGACACGAGCAGGATGCCGCTCTGTCCGGCCATGTCGTCACCGTCATCTTGACTGGTATGTACCCATGTCCATGTCGTCAACGGCAAGATGTTCTATTTTCTGTCTAGCTATTTAGTAATTTAGATCTGCACCCGAATAGATGTTCCTAGTTGCTCCACCTTCTAGATTGCTATCGATAGTACTTGCCAAGATGTGGTAATACGTGAGGTCATATGGGTTCTTATTCATTTATTCTGGTGAAATTCACCAATTTCAGTTGGATTTCTCCTGCGAGATCACAACTGCTCAATCAGGTAGTTTAGTTTATATCTAGTAGTAGTAGATGCAGTTAGGTATTTTTCTGTCTATGGGTTCAGTGGAATTGATCCATGGATACCTTGTGGTTGTTTGTGTAGTATTTTTTTTATAGTTTTTGAGGTATACAGGAAAGAAGTGACATGCTACGGAATAGTTAGGAATTAGTAGTATAGTTAGGAATTAGTAGTACTTGCTAGCTTTCTGCCTGGAGCATGTCGTGATTATCATGCATGTAGTGAAGCAAGTTTCTTGTGATTTTGGCTAGCTTCAAGTCTGATCTGTAGCTGTTTTGTGAGGTTTTGCATATGAAAGTTGCTACGGCTAGTAAGGTGTGATAACTAAATCCGTTGGTTTATCTATTACTGGTAGAATATAAAAGCGAGAAAGTAAATATTCTGGTTTCGGTTGTTGCATGTAGGAGCGATGCGATACTTTGCTTGTATGCCTTTGAAGTGACAATGTATTGAATGTGATATAAATTCCTATAACAGGTATTGGTACTTTGGGCTTGGTTTGGAGTCCTACAATTCATACCCCATGGTTGAGGCAAGTTCATGACGGTTGCATATTTCTCTACGGTCAATTTTATCTAATGATTATGATATGTCGATAATGACAATGATGGCATGTGCATATAATGTGCATTTTTGCATACCATGATGATATTGATGATAATGTGACCTACTCTTTTGGGTACAGTGCGACCTCCATTTATGGGTTGCGACCAACTTTGGAGGCACCCTCCACAGGTTGGAGTGAGTGGATGCTGACGGGTGTTCACTCAAGCGATACCGGTATACACGATGAGATGAGATGAGATGAGCATATAGGCATGCATGACATCATATTATGTTCCCATAGATGAATTGTGTTTAATGATGCCATAATGTTTTGATTTATGTAAAGTACTATTTGTTCATTAACTTGTTGAGTCTTTGTACTCACTCTTGTTGCTTTCATGTTTTTAGGCAACCCTTGAGGACGTAATGCATGGGAAGTTTTGGGAGTAGCACCTTCACAATTATCAACTCACGTTTCACACAATCTTCACAAATATTTTGTAATTTTTCTTTTGATTGATAGGAGTCATTCTTTTCATATATGGTTTTAGTTTACGCAGAAGTTTATCACTTCAACTATGTTGGTTTTACCTGTTCGACTTTATTACCGGTATTGTACATATGGTAGTTTTTGTAGCTGTGGTATTGATAGTTTATATGGTTGAACGTGTGTCTACCTTTTACTATGTTTTATCCTTTTGCTCGTGTTATATATTATGGCATGTCATGGATGTCCCAAAAATAAAGGAAACTCTGCCGAATTTTCCTAAAAAGTCTTAGTTTTTTTCTATATGTAATGTATGTGGTAATTTCTCAAGCGCTTGTTTGGCTTGGGGTGTTACATATATATTACTCCATGAACTTACAAGCTCCCCTTTTATTTCACACTGCTGACATCCATAAACAAAAGATCATGATATCAACAGGGTAATATGTATAGGTGTTAAAAATGTTCCCCATGACAGCATGGTTGTGCTAATTCCCAACTTATAAGTGCAAGCATATACAACATAGATGACACAATGGTTCAAGTTTATTAGGTGCAATAAATAAAGTGTGCCATAAAGTTTGTGAGAGCTTTAATCACTAATTTTGACATAACAAGTTTAATTTGGAAGATAGATAAGACATGAATATACTTGGAATGGTGTAACACACCATGCATAAGAATTTATAGTGGACTCTTTGTAATAACTTGGTTTCTTGGGAGTTGGATGCATGGGTAAAGCTTACTCAGTGCAAGTGGAGGCTAGCAAAAGACTGGGAGCGGCAAACTAAGGGAGCAATAATGGCCATAATCATGCAAAGTGACAAAACATTATCAACTAAAGCATAAAGTGGTATCACAAGTCAAAAACTAAATGATCATAGAGGCTAAGGTGACTGGTTCATAGTCATAACATGGTGTAAGCATGTGTCAAGTCAACCCAAACAAAGCATCAAAGGAGAATACCACAATATTGTGCCTTTGTATGCTAAAACAACGCATGATTCTTTCAAGGAACATTAAGCAATCTCAATTGTTTGGAACAAGTCATGCTATAGAAATAATCAATAAGCATAAAATTAAAGCAAAATCTAGCATGAAATGATAAAGTCTAAGCCACAGTCAAAACAAGCTCCCTTTTGTACCACTAAAGCATGAAACTGCCTACTCTCTTCCAACACCAATCGACTTATTTGAAACAACTCACAAAGATAATAATCAATAAATATCAGTGAGCTTGTCTCACAAATACACAAAGAAGAACTAAAAAGTTCTAAGATGAAAGCACAAGAAAATCAAAGCTAAACGCAGTGCTAGCAAAAGAGAACACTCACAAAACAATAAGAATAAAAACTAGAGTGTTCTAGGCAATGAAAACATAGTGTGTCTCTCTCCAAAAGAAGTGTTCTGGGATCCAACCAACTTATTGAAGGAAACAAAGCAAAAGAACACTAAAAACAAAAACTAAGACGCTCCAAGAACAACACAAAGGTGCATGAAACAATAAAAATGAAGTGTCTAGAAAGAGACTTGAGAATTTTATTGATGAAGAAGGGGATGCCTTGGGCATCCCCAAGATTTGACGCTTGTACCTCTTGAATATTTCTTGGGATGACACGGGATGGCATCCCGAAGCTTGAGATTTTGTCCATTCTTCATCTCATCACCTCGTTTTTCCCCTACACTTGAAAATTTCCTTCATACAAAACTTCACACAATCTTCATTAGCAACATTAGTGTATTCAAGATAATCATCATTTGGGTTTAGTTTCAACACAAGTAAAACTTCCATTATAACATAATATAATGTAGAAATTCCTTTTAAGAATCTCAATTGATCAAAGAGAACTCAAAAAGAAACCGAATAAGAGGCAAATGAAAATAATGGCAGGAATCTGTGAAAACAGACCAGTAGGTAGAAATCGATTTTTCCAAAGACCTTCTATTGCTCAAATAAAAAAGTGTTGAACTAACCAAAGTTACATAACAACTTGGGGCATATTCTCAGAAAATTACAGCTCAATCCTTCGTACAGGATTTTTTCAGGATTTTTTACAGTGAAGCACAAAAATCTGTTTCGGGACAACAACTTCCCCAAATCTCACTTCTCTCTCATTAGAGGTTATTCTTGGCACAAAAACCACACAAAAATAGGGCATATGTAATTTAAAAACCTAAATCAACCTAAAAATAGGGCCTCATATTTGCATTAGACGCAAAATAATTATTATTATCGGCCATATGAAAGTACAAAATAATAATAGGGCCTCATATTTGCATTAGATGCACAAATTATGAATTTGTACATATCACAAGGCTCACTCCGACCACCCCCATCATTGCATCCTCAAATTGTTATCATCGGCCATATGAAAGTACAAAACCAAAATCAACCTAAAAGAAGGGCCTCATATTTGCATGATACGAAAAATAATTATAGGAGTGAGTGAGCCAAGAAGGATGCATAAATTACTTATTTGTGCATATTACAAGGCTCACTCATAGCACACCGACATTGCATCCTCACATTGTAGTCATCGTCCATATGGAATAAAAAACAAAATAAACTAAAATTAGGGCCTCATATTGCATTAGATGAAAAATAATTACAAGGATGGCATAAGTGAGCCAAGTAGGATGCATAAATTATTTATTTGTGTATATCACAAGGCTCACTCACACCACCCCGCCATTGCATCCTCACATTGTAATCATCGGTTATATGGAAGTACAAAACCAATTCAACCTAAAAGTAGGGCCACATATTTGTATTAGACGCAAAATAATTACAGAGACGGAGTGAGTGAGCCAAGTAGAAAGCTACATATATCCCTAAAGTTATCTAGATTATCATCTACACTAAAAATAATCTACACTAAATCAATTACACTAAAATCATCTACGCTAAAATCATCTACACTAAAATCATCTATACTAAATCATCTACAATTATCTAAACTAAATCATCTACAATCATCTATCTAGGTTTTCCTACTAGTGTTACTATCACTATCTAACATTCCTATATCTAGAATTTGAACCCAAGTTTATTATCTAAACACTAGTGTTACATCTATATCTCTATAAAAAAGGGGAGGCGTGGCTGGTTGCTCACCGCGAGGTCGGGGACGAGGCTCAGTGGGGCGGCAGCGGTTGTAGCATGGTCGGTGACGCGGAAGCAGGGAGGCGGCGGTTCCAGCATGGTTGGTGATGATGTGGCGGGGCATCAGCGAACGCGAGTGGTCAATGATGAGGCGGTGGCGGACGCGCGTGGTCGATGACGAGGCTTGATGGGGTGGCGGTGAACGCGTATGGTCGATGACATGGACGCGGGGCGACTAAGAACGCACGTAGTCCGTGACGAGGCGGCGACAAACTGAGCGGAGTCGTCGGATGCGGGGCAGCGCTGATGGGGGAATAGGGGGCAGATCTGTTGGGCGGTGGCGGTAGGGAGAGGAGGCAGATCTAGGTAGAAGCGATGGCAGGGAGAGGGGAAAGAAAGGAGGAGGGGTGTGGCCGCAGTGTGTTAATGTGAGAGTGGGCCAGGCCGAGAGGAGCACATAGGGTAATAAACCGTGTATCCATGACGTTTATATTAGTCCAACGCCACCACTAGTTTACAGATTAGTGGCGTTCCCCCAATGCAAACGCTATCATTACCTTTGTTCCAACTGCGTATGGGGACCCTCCTGTTTATGGTGTTTGTTTATATGCGGACCCTACTATTAGAGTTTACTAGTGGCGGTTGCGTATATATAAACGCCATTCCTATTTTGTCTCGAAGTGGTGGCGCGCATTATATATTGGACGCCACCGCTATAAGGATTTTCCTACTAGTGAGGGTGGTTCGATTTTTGTCGAAAAGACGCAGTATTTTCCCCTAAGGGTTAAACTAAGGTAGCTCGGAGATATCGAAGTCCTTTCCTCTTGAGTTGAGAAGACGAGTTGGGAGGATATCGGTTGTTCTTTACACGGATTCGATGATTCTTGATATTTCTAAGTATCTCTTTAGAAGACTTCATTGGGAGCTACCTCTTCAGGGTTGGTTGGTGAGTTACGTCGAGGTTTCGGAGGGTGTCTTCTGGTGTAGGGTTAATCTGTTTGAGTGGGCATTGCATGGTGGTTAGAGAAGAGGCAGACCTTGCACAGTGAATACCGAAATCTTCCACTTGAGGTTGAAATCTTGAGATGATGTCTGCAAACTCTGTCCTACGAGGCTTGTATATTAATTTTATTTTTACTAAAAAAATACCCGTGCATTGCAACAAGAGAGATAAAGTATGTGTCACAGAGGTGTGCAAACTTGGCGCAATGCATATGTTATCACTTTTTGTCTCAATCATTTATCATTTTCAATGCTTGCATTTCAAATCATGTTTCTCTGAATTCTTCAACTTATCAACTTTTCTCTGCCGCCTCACCTCCCAATTTTTTTCTAAGTTATCATGGTATTAAACCAAAAACTTGTAACACCAGCCGTTCAGCCACGAAGCAAAGCATGTCATGACAAACTACACACCAGCTGAACAAGAGAAACATTTGAAGAACAGAAAAAACGCAGCCGCAAAGGCCGCGAGGAGGAGATATTGTTTTTCTGCTTTCTCGTGACCACCTTCTTCCATCCGATTACAAGATAGACTACACATTCATACTTCAGCTGGCATCTCTTCTACATGCCAATTTCCATAATATTTCAAGTTGAGCAAGTAATTGTTCCTTACAAAATGGATTACACATTCATACTTCAGCTGGCATCTCTTGTACCCGCCAATTTTCATAATATTTCAAGTTGAGCACCAAATTTTTCCTTAGATACACACTTTTTTGTCAGGCTTTGCTAAAGTTATAAGTAATATAGGAAAATTGGTCGTGCGATTGCCATGAAAGAAAAAAATCTACTTTTGAAGAGTCGACGCAGTCTAATTTTTTTTCAAAATCGATCAAACAGATTTAACCCTAGCATCAGTTCACCTCTTTTTCTTATTTTTATTTTATATGCTTTTCATAACACACTATTAAATATTTTTATTTGGTTATATGTGCGAATTTTCATTTAAATCATTAATTCAGAATTTGCAAACAGTATTACTCCTTCTACCTCAAAATAGATGTCACAGATTTGTCATAATTTAGATGACCTAGACACTGTTTAGTATATAGATTAATTCAAATTTTGACAAACTTTTGATATCTATTTTAAGACAAAGGAAGTATATCAAAAATAATTTAGTGCACTCCCTCGCGTAGTTGATGGATAATTTGTTTCTCCAACACATTTTTGTTCATATTCCTTCACACCGCATAAGCTGTTTTTCCATCTATCTCCATCATTTGCTTTCTTCCTGGTCCGTCTAAAGGTCTTGCTTCTATGTATATCAGCATCATTCACGTAGAGGATTCTCATTATTAGGCAAGGATGAAATATGCTTGTGTGTTGTAATATGAATAAACGGAAGAGTTTACTTGGGACTAAACGATCCCACTTCGACTCATCAGGCGTTTATGACGGGTGCCAAAAGCAAGAAACTTGTAAAGTATATAAAATTTGTTTGGGCTAGCTTCTATGATCACAACATGGCCACAAAATTAGCATTGAGGGTCGTATCCATTGATGATCCTTTTTCCATGTTAATTTAGAAATAAAACTTCTAGTGCTTATTTTTAGATATTTAACATAGTTCAAATTTGAGATAAAAAATTGAGTTCAATATTTTATGTACATATATGTATATAGATGCAAAAAAGTTGACAAATCTGTCCTATGCAAATGCACAAAAAGAATAGGATTTTCTCATATACAAATAAATGCAGAAAAAGTACACAAAATCTTCTGTACACCAAGATTCATGTAGCACAACAGCACAAACCAAATACATGTGTTCGGTCTAGCACATATTTTGCTCTCTGTTCTATTCACATTAGCTATATGGTTCATCTCGATTTCAATTTGTCCACATTAGCACCGAACTCTGCCTGGGCTACCTAGCCTTAACAAAGCTCAGGGCTATTTGACGGATCAAAGCCGAGCCTATAGGAGACCACGATCTAGCGGTAGCAGAGTGCAACTGGAGCAGCAGCAGTCTTGTTAGACTACAAACTTGAACCTTGTTTCTATGGTGTGCTATTATGGGCTTTGGTGTGAACAAATCAATACGAAAAAATATCAATATAAGAACCCATGTTTCCACGCTCTTGGAACACTACTTGTGTTGTCGTATGCTATTTGTAATGAAACCATTAGAGCATCTCTAGAAGACACCGTAAAAGGGCGAACTAAAAAATCCGTTCCCAGATCGTGTTTTGCGGGTTTTTTCAGGTTGTGAGCGACGGGACGGAACATACCCCTCAAAATCGAACAAGAAAAGGGATTTCCCTTTTTACAGCTACGCGCATACGAGGTCTTTTCTTCCACAAAAAGGGTCGAACCCGTAAATTGAACTATTTTCTGTCAATTTCACTACATATCTCGCATTTTCAAATAGAAATATGATACCAACGTAAAGTAAAAGCCCGAAATTATTAATTGTACATTACAACAATTATACAATTACAACGATTGTCCAAACAAACTGAATAAAAAATAGTCCAATTATAACAAATTGCCAAATCAAATGAATAGTTCCGAATGCAAATAATGTTTCACACACATGAATGATAAAATATGGCAGCCTAGTTCCTCCCAAATAGCCGCCAGTGGTGCTCAATAAGGTCATGCTGCAGCTAGTCATGGATGGTCATGTTTTCAATGTCTCGGTAGGTTTCAAGGAAGGCTTCGATGGCATTTGGGTTTCTGGCTAGCTTCACACGGCTGCCAACATGATCGTAGAAGATGTCCAAGTCTAGACCCCTCTCATCCTCAACAATCATATTGTGAAGAATGACACAACATGTCATTATGTCATCGAGAGTTTTTTGTCCCAAAATTAAGCTGGACCTCGCACAACTGCAAATCGAGCTTGCAAAACACCAAAGGCTCTCTCAATGTCCTGGCACTCTCTTGAGCCTTTGAAAATTCAATATCTTTCCTAGTTTGAGGATTCGAGATGGTCTTGTCAAATGTAGCCCAACGAGGATAAATACCGTCAACTAGATAATACCCCTTGTTATAATTAAAACCATTGACAATGTAGTTGCAGCGGGTGTTTCACCACTAGCTAGCTTTGCAAATAGAAGATATCTATGGAGCATATTCATATCATTAAGGGTGCCAGGAAAACCAAATAAACAATGTCAAATCCATAAGTCCTCCGATAGAACGGTTTCTAGCATAATTTTTGCATCTCGGCTTTTGCCACAATATTGCCTGTGCCATGCCTTCGGGCAGTTTTTCCAAGTCCAATGCATACATTCTATGTTTCCTAGCATGCCTGGCCGTCCTCTTATCTCATTCATCGCCATCAACCTAATTGTGTCCTGCTCGTTCGGTGGTCGCAGATACATCGGGCCAATAATGCGAATAATCTCCTTGGCAAATCTATGAACACTCTCCATAGTCATATCTTCACCGATGCGAAGATACTCGTAGGCATAATCGGTCGGGATCCCATATGCCAGCACTCTCCTGGCCATAGAGATTTTTTGGTACGGCTGAATCCAAGCAGCCCTGTGGCATTTCTTCGACGCTTGAAGTACCGTGTCTTGGCCTCGCAAGCTTTCACTATCTTCATGAACAGCGAGCGGCACATTCGATAGCGTCTACGAAAGAGGTGAGGCAGGTATGTGGGTACCTCGGTGAAGTAATCTCGCATGAGCATGTCGTTTCACAACTTGCGGTTGCAAGGGATGCAAAGGTGGCCGACCGTGGAGCCTTGCCGCCTCTTCCTCCTGCCGTCGTCCCCCTCCTTGAGGGAGAGAACAACCACCATCATGTGCTGACAGGTGGTTCCCGAGCAGCGTCTCCACATCCGAGTCGTCGGAGGAGGACAAGTCGTCCATCAAAAATTTCTCGCAAGGGTCCAAGTCCATATACAAATCAAGGACGATATTTAGAGCTTGCGGAGAGGAGATATACGAGCTTGAACTCGAGCAGCGGCGGATTTTACCTTTGACGGGCGGTGGGAGGATGGTGGCGGTGGGGCGCGACCGCATCTGCGTCCGGAGGAGTTTTCGGACCCACAGCGGTTGGGGAACGGGGTCGACAGGGTCCTCAATCGAGCGGGAGGGTCCTCAATCTACGGCGGCGGCCGACAGCGGGCGGCGGCTGTGCAGGCGGAAGGGAGGGGAATGAGCTGAAAATTCCATCCCACCAACGGAAAACACAGGATATGGTTCGCATCCAGGTCGGGCTCAACACCTAAGTTTTTCTGGTTCCGCGGGGTGTTTTCTCGGGGGCCCTAAAAAATGTTCGGTTCGATCCATTTTGGGGCGTATGTTCTGTCCACTTTTATCACGCGAAACCAATAACTGGGGGTTATTTTTATGGCTCCGCACTTTTATGGTGTCTATGCTCTTACAAAATGTGCCAAGTCAATGTGTGTGGTGTCTTAGATAATTAAAAAAGACCGTCTAGTAAATGATTTCTAAAATCAGAATCCATTTTGTGTCTACCGTTGTACACTTGTTCTTTTCATCATCAAAAGTACCTGTAGTCTATCCGAGTGAGCAAGAAATCTGTTAGACCATAATCCACAACAATAGCAATAATGTGTTAAGGGATGGGGTAAATCCCAGTAGATGAACACTCACAATTTAGATAATATTCTCAGAAAAAAATTCCATCACACATAACCACAAAAGTATATGCAAGGTCGCTTTAAGAGAGCCACCTTGTGGTCTGCAAGAACGGAAGGAGGTGCATGGGCTTAAACAGCCGAATCAAAATTGATGATAAACCGTACAGAGATGTGGCACCATCACCGGTGATTGCTGTTGTCAATGAACTGTCGTCTTTCCCTAGACGAGCACCAACAGCAGTCCGACGACGACTCGCGGTGGTATCTTGGGCATGCGCGGATTCCTTCTCGGCGGAGTTGGGGGTGTTCCTGTACAGAGAAGAGAGATATGAGAGGAGGGTTTGCGGAATGTGTGGAGGAGGAAGAGAAGGCTGGCTGATGGCAATTCCTCTTGGTGGCAGGGAAAAGCGAGAGCGGCAGCAGCTGCCTCCCAAGCCCGAGGGCCGAGGAGCCCGCTCCTTCTCAAGAAAGGGGAACGGCAGCCAACCCGAGGACGGAGAGCTCGCTCCTACTTGAGAAAGGGAACGGCCACCAACTCCTCCGGCCATCACCAGACCGCCAGTTAGCCCGGTCCGAGCATCGCCGCTGCCTGCAACGAGATCGAGGCTGAGCACGCCCCCATAAGATTGAAACGCGGCCCCAGCGCTAGGCTTCTCTATGCCATTCCTCCTATCGGCCAGTCGTGGGATCTTCTACGACTGCCGGGAAGGCACCGCTGTCCCTCGTACCCGCATTCGTCAACTTTTTTTGCCGAGTCCCTGTGTCATTGATTTCACCCCCATGGATGAGCAGCAAACAAAAAGGAAAAAAAGGGAGGGGATTCACCCCAAAAAACACGGAACCAGTATCTGACTTAACAATAGTAGTGGTGGGTAATAAACTGGTATATGGGAAGGCAAAACGGTCAAAAAGGGATGGTCGATAGAAGCGTTGCATTGGGACACAAAAATGCATGTAATCTTCAAAAAATAAAAAATGCATATACACGTGCACACATGATCTCATAGAAAAACACACAGGCAAGATCTTAGAAAAAAACGCACACGCATGTGTATCTCTTGATCCTCTTTCTCTCAACTGACGGCTGGCGATGCCCGTGCCACCGCCTATTCCAGTCACAACCACATATCAGTGAGGCTTGGTTCCGGTTTCTTTCACCAATTTCCCACCACATTGCCATGTGTCTACGTGTGTGATGTGAAAACCCTAACTTCGTATTTTGTAGTTATGACCACTACTAACCATATATGTCACCACCGATAATATTTTAGTTCGACGTGTCTTTAGAACATACATGGCACATTAGGAATACTTTCTCATCTCATGGCTTTAGCTAGGCCCCGGTAACATGTGTCAATGTCATTAGAGTCATGTGTCGCTATGCTAGCGGACCCCATAGTCGAGTAGCCGAAGAAGATAAAATTCCAATTTTTCCATTTTATGTTTGGTCACTCCTTTTATTATTAATTATTTTTAAAAGAGGTATATTTGTCAGATACAATCGAATATAGACAAATCTAAGTCAACTAATTAGAGTCGAAAAGAGTACTATAATTAAAAGAGTGTTATTATGGTAGAAATTTCCTGCATGTTTATGACGTGGAGATGGCTTGCGTTGCATTGCCATCCCTTTAATTAATCCAAAAATACCGTTTAATTCGCCCACAAACATCCTCTTCGTTTCAGTTTCAATTAGGCAACACAATCTTCAATTAAGTTAAAGCCCACGGGGTCCTGTTTTGTTAAGCCAGCACACCAACTCTCTCCCATTCAATTAGGCAACTACGACTTTATAGTTAGCTCACAGATCTTGTTTAATTATAAGCCCACAAATTCTTAGCCCACATATCTTGTTTGATTATAGCCCACAATCCTTCCGTTTAATTGATCAAGTTGATTTCTCAGTACGTGCTGACGCGGAAGCTCTGCTATATGAACCGGTGAGTCTCGCTGTAGTGCAGCAGGGTGGAACTAAACCAGTGAGTTGCACCAGCAACAGACCCTATTTTCCATCCCAGTTCTGGAAACACATGTGGTGAGGCCGGTCCATGGCACGCACGTTACAGAGGCGAAGGAACGCGTTCACGTTGCTATGAGCTAGGAATGATGTTGGGCCAGGTTCAGGCACAGTTACCGAAAAAACAACGAGCAAAGCACGATGGACGAACTAAGAAATCTACGAGATGACTTGGCGGTGGCAGGCCGAGTAATACTGCTAGCATATGTGTTTTTGTGAAAGGGCAAACTGGTCTAATAAAACGTTGGACCAGAAGAAACACTTCGTCATTTATTATTACTAGCAAAAGTGTCCATGCTCTGCACTAGGTCTATAATTAATATTCCGTACATGCAAAAATAAAATAAAATTTTATTCTCAATGGACATGCTAAACAGATTTTGAGTTCAAGTGAAAGATGCATAATCTTTTTTGTAATAGAATAAATGCATGGACTAAAATAAAAAACTAACGAAGAGATCAAGATATCTGTCATCCTCTTCGGGGACAAATCAACTGATTTGCTTAGTCCCTAAAAACTGATTTACTCACCATCTGGGTGGTTCGAGCACCTGAT
Organism: Avena sativa; assembly: GCA_916181665.1. NCBI lineage: Eukaryota > Viridiplantae > Streptophyta > Magnoliopsida > Poales > Poaceae > Avena > Avena sativa. Next base: position 346,031,003 of record OV702285.1, on the reverse strand, counting down.
AGGCGCCATGACACATAGTTAGGCCATTGGCTACCTTCCTGTCGAGAGTCTTGGCGTGGGGAGCCGCCCCGGTTGGACTTTTTTATGGGTGCCAAACCCGCCTCCTTGTTCCATCCGGCCGTCGTCAAGCACACACACACTCTCTCTTTTTAATCTATCATTGTCTTGCCTTCCTCCTTCCTCACTGACTAATCATAATGGTAATACTATACATAGAATTAAACGTTGGTTACCTAGTGTCAAGTGCACTGAAATTACGTTGTATCTAGGAGTCCATCATTCTTAATGGAGTAAAATGGACAAGTAGCATTGTTTATGCAATATAACATGGTACAACTGAATAATATTTTGAGGCCTCTAGATTGCATATCTCTGCTAGATGTATTATTCCAAACAACTGAAAAAAAAGTAACAAACAAATAAACTACGTGAAGAACAGATCGATCTAGTTCCTAAGAAGCAATACAACTTTAGAATCCAAAGAAGCAATCTTTTAACACCTGAACTACAACATCCAACAAATAATTCAGAAGGACATATCGATCTGGTTCCTATGTACGTAAGCTATAGCACTCTAGAATCCAAATAAACAATCCGTTAAACACCTGAACTACAACATCCAATAAATAATTCAGAAGGACATATCGATCTGGTTCCTATGTACGTAAGCTATAGCACTCTAGAATCCAAATAAACAATCCGTTAAACACCTGAACTACAACATTCTACAAATAATTCATCAAACTGAGAAGTATTGCCCAGTATTACGTCCCCTTCAATCTTGACAGCGTAGGTGGGTGCCAAACCCGCCTCCTCGTTCCGTCCGGCCGTCGTCAAGCACACACACACACTCTCTCTCTTTTCAATCTATCATTGTCTTGCCTTCCTCCTTCCTTACTGACTGATCATAATACTAATACTATACATAGCACAAAACGTTGGTTACCTACTGTCAAGTGCACTGAAATTACGTTGTATCTAGGAGTCTATCATTCTTAATGGAGTAGAATGGACAAGTAGCATTGTTTATGCAATATAAAATGGTACAACTAAATAATATTTTGAGGCCTCTAGATTGCATATCTCTGCTAGATGTATTATTCCAAACAACTGAAAAAAAAGTAACAAACAAATAAACTACGTGAAGGACAGATCGATCTAGTTCCTAAGAAGCAATACCACTTTAGAATCCAAAGAAGCAATCTGTTAAACACCTGAACTACAACATCCAACAAATAATTCATAAGGACATATCGATCTGGTTCCTATGTACGTAAGATATACCACTCTAGAATCCAAATAAACAATCCGTTAAACACCTGAACTACAACATTCAACAAATAATTCATCAAACTGAGAAGTATTGCCCAGTATTACGTCCCCTTCAATCTTGACAGCGCAGGATCTCAGGATCTCAAGCATCTCAGCACAGTATTACTCCAATACTCACGGGCGCAACATCTTGTAGCCTTGCAACGGGGTCTATGCCTGATGCAGGCAAGACAACTTGATTAGAGATTCTTCTAATGATCGGGATCATAGCACGGGAGGAGATCTTGGGAAGGTACACGATGAAGTAGATCGGGAAACCGGAAGCGGGCAAGATACACGGAGGAGCGGAGGGTCCATGTGCATAATGCCTCTACTGATGGCATGAAGCGGCGCTGCTGCAGCAACGCGAGAGAACAGCTCTAAAAGGGAGGCGTGCTAGAGTAGGTTTTCATATTATAGCAACGCGAGAATAGCTCTAAAAGGGAGACGTGCTAGAGCAGGTTTTCATATTATATTTAGACAACAAATGGTAGGAGTTCATGAAAGGCATCTATTAATTTTATTATGGTCGTGGATGGCTAGCTTATCCAAATAACAAACGATTTAATCCATGTATAGAATTTAAAATTTTGTTTTTCCAAAGTAATCACAAAAAATTCATATGGTGAAATCTAAAAAGAAAAATGTAAATTTTTCATTGAGACATAAGGTAGTGCATGCATACCAATTCATCGGTATGCCCATTGTTTTTATTTTTCAGGAGATTTGGACTGGACCAAAGTAGCACTGACATGGTTATACCCTACGGGTACGTAACTTCAGCATACCTAGTCCAGCCCAAGGAAGGCCCACGGCAGACATACGATGGCCCATGAAGATTTTCGGGTGACCAAGGCCCATGACGTCTTCGGATCTTTGGAGAACAAGACTAGTTTAGATAGAAAACTCAAAAGGGCAACGCCCTAGAACTTGTAGCCGACTAGGACTATGCCCGGGACCTGCCTAAGTCTATATAAAGGCCAGGAGGGCACGTCCTAGGGCAACTCGACTCATACTTTCGCACACGCATCCACGCCAGATCGAATCTGCGCACCCTGTAACCTTCGGTTCCGCCGTAATCAAAGAGCAGACAAGCAGGAGTAGGGTTTTCCCTCCGGGGGCCTGAACCTGGGTAAATCTCGTGTCCCCTGGTTGCTTGTCTGTTAACCGTGCCACGATCTCCAGCATCCCCATCTTCTCCAAAACCCAAGTCCATAACAATGGGCATTGACGAGATTAAACCTCGTCAATTGGCGCCGTCTGTGGGAACTGGGGCTGCTGATTGTGCGGTCGTGACGGTTCCGACCCGATCGATCTACAATTCCGCGGCAACGGAGAATCACCTCCTCTTCGGCGCTTTCGACTTCACCGCCCACTCGCCGGCTACCATGAAGGACTTCGAGCCCGTAGGCGACGGACTCGAAATCTTGTTCGGGAGCTTCTGCTTCCAGGTGGGACAAACCGGCACCCTCCGCCTCCCTGAGGGAGTGCCCGTGCCGTCCATCAGGCCCGCTTCGTGGGCTCCACACCCCGTGCTACGCACGTCACCATCCACAGATGAGTACTACAGCAGCAGCAGTTGCAACTCCAATCTGTGCGATCCACCTTCGGATGAAGGGACCTATGGTTCCGGATCCGAAAGCTGCGGCAGCAGCCAACCAATCTGCAGGCGCTATCTGTGCGCCGCGGTCATCCAAACCGACGAGAAAACGCCTAACCCGCCGCCCAACCCCAACCCGCAAGAAAGAAACGGCGAAAACGGTGGAAACGGCAAAAACGGGGAAAACAGAGGCCACCTCATCCAACTTAGCAAAGAAGGATGGGTCGAAGCACGCCGCGCCGTCGCAGGCGAAATAGTCCTACCTCTGGACTCCCCACGTGATCTGCTGAGGGCATACCACTACCTCCTCATCGAGGAGCACAAGAAACAAGTCGAGATGCAGAAGACGCTCGACAAACGCAAGCAAGCAGCCTCTGAGTCCAGTGCGCGACGAGCTGCGCTCTCCGCCATGGGACCCGGCTCTAGCACAAACGAAAATCAAGGAAACAAGCACCGCTCTCGGGTGGAAAACATGGATCCCAAGGAGCGGCGTGCAGTAACCCGAACTCTCCATACATCGTTCATGGATATGGACGCTGACGGCAACATCACTCCGAAGACGCCACAAGCTGCGATCATGGCAGCCACTGCGTATCTCGCGGCTCACCCACCTACGGAAGGGGACCCGAAAAGGGCCATGCATAAGTCCGCACTCACCGGACTAGGACTAATCGGAGCTGCGCTCCACGAAGACGCTCCTGCGAAGCCAAATAAGAAAGCTCCGGCCAGGCGCGACCGGAGCCCCACACCCTCGTCCGAAGAAGAAGAGGAGCACGATCTTCCTCAAAGGAAGAAGAGCTCCAGCCGCCACAAACGCGACTACGACGCCAGAGACAAGCTTACACAGCGCAAGATCGACAAAGCACGCGCCAAACGCGCATGCTCGTCCGAATCTGAGATGGATGAAGACGAAGGAGAACTCTGCGGAGCTCGATGCTTCAGCAGATCCGTTCGGCGAACACAGATGCCACGCAACTTCAAGCTTCCTTCGGATACTCCGAAGTTCAACGGCACGCAAGATCCAAAGTCCTGGCTCAGTGACCACCTACCATCCGTTAAGCTTCACGGAGGCAACAAAGAAACCGCCAAGCAATGCCTTCAGCTGCAGCTGACAGGCGCGGCGCGAGTCTGGCTTAGCAGCCTATCATCAGGATCCATCCAAAGCTGGGAGGAACTTTCTTACAGCTTCATCCGAAATTTCAAAGGCACCAGCAAGAGGCCCGCATCAATCGAAGAATTGCGAGCCTGCACTCAAAGAACGGGTGAATCTATTCGCTCATACATATTACGCTGGTCTACGACCAAGAACTCCGCAGCACACATCTCCGAAGAGAGGGCCATCGACGCCTTCAGGGATGGCGTCAAGCGCCCAGACTTCAAGGAGGAACTTGGGCGTGTAAAGCCCAAGACACTCGACCACCTCATGGAAATCGCCAACAGTTGGGCAGACGGCGAAGATTGCATCCAGCGAGCGCAATCAGACGAAGAGGACGACTACGGCCGAAGACACGAACGTCGCAGCAAGAGGAGATTGCGCGTCTCCGAGGACCGCGACGGACCCGACATGGTCGTGGCCGGCTACGCCGACCGTCGTAATGACAACAGCCGCAACAGCGGAGGATACCGCAGCGGAAACTTCCGCGACAACGGACGATCAACGCAGTCATGGCAACGCCGCGACCGCGACAACGGACCCTTGGCATTCGACAAACTTTCGGGTCCATGCACCATCCACTTCTACATCGACAAACAAGATGGCAAAAAGAAAGCTAGCCACATGCTCAAGGACTGCCGCGAGTTCCAGAAACTCAGCGAAGGCATGATGCAGATGAGGCAACAAGCTCCAATCCCTGCGTTCGGAAACACACCTGCGCCAGGTGAAATAGCACACGGAGCTCCTCCACCGCCGCCTATTGGAGGCCCAAATAAACCAGCCGCACCAGCGCAAAACAACGCAGGGGTCCCATAGCCCCCATCAAAAGGAGCACTCAATATGATACAGAAGGGACGCCCAACAAATAGGGTGCAGAAGAAAATCACCCGACAAATCAACTTGGCCGTGGCAACTCCGCCTGCAATCCCTGAGTACCTCAGCGGATCGAAGTCCTGCATCACATTCACTCGCGCGGATCACCCTTGCCAGATCCCTCGCCCAGGTCATGCTGCCCTGGTGCTGGAGGCGCAGATCGGAGGCTTCGAGATGAGTCGCGTCTTCATGGACGGCGGCAGTGGCATCAACCTAATGTTCGCAAGCACTCTAGAAGCTATGCGGATCCCGCAATGCAGCCTGGAACAATCAGACACAACGTTCCACGGCATTGTCCCAGGGAAGGGCATCTTCCTCCTAGGCAAAATAGGACTCGACGTCATCTTCGGGAAGCCGGACAACTTTCGGCAGGAGCGCCTAGAATTCGAAGTGGTAGACTGGCCGTCGCAATACCACGCCATCCTGGGGCGTGTAGCATTCGCAAGGTTCCTGGTCGTCCCACACTACGCATACCTACTACTCAAGATGCCAGGACCAAGGGGCGTCATCACAGTCCATGGGAGCTTCACCCGATCGGACCAATGCGACAGGGATTTCAACAAAATCTCCCAGTCCTTCGGCATGCAAGACGAGCTCGTAAGGCTTCGCGAGGAGACGGAAAATGGGCTACCCCCAGTCATAAGGCAGAACGCACCCGACATGTCCTTCGACTCCACCGTCAACACCAAGAAAGTGCAGGTCCACCCGACAAACGCCTCCAATACGGCGCTGATCGCTAACGACCTCAGCACCGCATAGGAAGGCGCGCTCGTCGAATTCCTCCGTGAGCACTGGGAAATATTCGCCTGGTGTCCTGCGGACATGCCAGGAGTTCCCAGGGAATTCGCCGAGCACGCACTCAATGTCTTCCCAGACACCAAGCCAGTCAAGCAGTTCATCCGAAGACTGTCGGAGCCACGAGCCGAAGCCATCGGCAAGGAGATCAACAGATTACTCGCAGCAGACTTCATCCGAGAAATCAAGGAAAGCGAGTGGCTGGCAAACATGGTGATGGTCCCAAAGAAGGACACGGACATCCTGCGGATGTGCGTGGACTTCACGTCACTAAATAAACACTGCCCAAAGGACCACTTCCCTCTACCTCGGATCGACCAGATCATCGATTCAACTGCAGGTTGTGAGAAGCTCTCCTTCCTTGACGCCTACTCAGGCTATAACCAGATTCGACTCAAGGTCGAAGATCAAGAGAAAACGGTGTTCATCACACCGTTCGGAGTATTCTGCTACAACACAATGCCCTTCGGGCTAAAGAACGCGGGTGCCACGTACCAGCGATGCATGCAGGTCTGCCTCAAGGACCAGATCGGGCGCAACGTACAAGTCTATGTCGACGACATAGTCATAAAAACCAAGGAGGCAAGAACACTTATCGACGATCTCCGCGAGACGTTCGACAACCTCGATCGCTACAGGATCCAGCTCAATCCAGAAAAGTGCGCCTTCGGCGTCCCCTCGGGTCAGCTGCTCGGGTACTTCATCTCTCAACGAGGGATCGAAGCGAACCCGAAGAAAATCAAAGCCATCATGACAATGGAGAAGCCGAAAAACCTCAAGGGCGTTCAGCAGCTCGCAGGGCGAGTAGCGGCACTAAGCAGGTTCATCAGCCGCATGGGCGAAAAGGCCCTACCATTTTACCAGCTGCTGCGCAAGGCAGACAAGTTCGAGTGGACACCAGAAGCCAACGACGCATTCGAAAACCTCAAGCGGCTCCTCTCCACCTCGCCCGTTTTGGTCACGCCAAAGGAGCGTGAGCCCCTGCTGCTGTACATAGCAGCCACACACCAGGTGGTCAGCACCGTACTCATGGTCGAACGACCCGAAGAAGGCAAGACCCATGGGGTTCAGCGCCCAATTTACTACCTCAGCGAGGTACTCACTCCGACAAAACAGCGGTACCCGCACTACCAGAAGCTAGCCTACGGCGTGTTCATGACGGCTCGACGACTAAGCCACTACTTCCAGGAGCATCAGGTGATGGTCGTCAACGAGGCACCCCTGAACAACATCCTGAATAACCCAAAGGCCACAGGATGTGTGGCCCTGTGGGGCATCGAACTATCACCCTTGGACATCGTCTACGAGAAGCGACACGCAATCAAATCTCAAGTCCTTCCGGATTTCCTGGTACACTGGATGGAGCTGCAGCTGCCTGACACCCCAGACATGTCGCAGTCTTGGACAATGCATTTCGACGGCTCCAAGCGCGAAGCCGGAGCAGGGGCAGGAGTCATACTGACCTCCCCGCAAGGTGACAAGATGAAGTACGTCCTTCGGATGAAATTCAGAGCCTCCAACAATGAGGCCGAATATGAAGCCCTCATCCATGGCATGAAGATGGCAAAAATATGCGGCGCAACGCGCCTGGTCATCTACGGTGACTCCAACCTTGTCGTACAGCAGACGATGAACGAGTGCGACGCACACGCTGAAAACATGATCGCGTACCGCGCGCTATACAATGCACTCGAAGGTGAAGTCGACGGCTGCGAACTTCGGCACGTTGGAAGAGAGAACAACGAGGAGGCCGATAGACTCGCCAACATCGGCTCCACTTGTGCAAAGGTGCCACCAGGTGTGTTCCTCGAACAGATCTGCGTGCCATCCATCAAGCGGAAATTCCCCAAGGGATCACCCGAAGAAGCAGAACACTCGGGGCTACGCTACCCGAAGGTCATGAAGGACCCGAAAAGTTGGATACCGACGTTGCCATGGTCAACCTGATGCAGGTCATGGCAGTCGAAGAAACTTGGACACGTCCATACCTCCAGTTCCTAATAAACGGAGAATTGCCTGACAGCCCGACAGATGCCCGGCGCATATCTCGTCGGTCAAAAGCCTTCACCATCATCAACGACGAACTGTACAAACGCAGCATTATGGGTGTACTACAACGGTGCGTCACCATCGACGACGGCAAAGCCATACTCCAAGATATCCACGAGGGCATCTGCGGCCACCATACAGGCAGTCGCTCCCTCGTCGCCAAAGCTCTGCGAGCAGGATTCTACTGGCCAACGGCCATGAGCGACGCGAAGGACATCGTCCGAAGATGCAACGGGTGCCAACGGTTCGCTGACAAACCGCACGCACCTGGGTCCGAACTCCGACCCATACCCATAGCCTGGCCTTTTGCCCAGTGGGGCCTCGACATGATCGGCAAACTTCCAAAATCTTCGAAAGGAGGACACCTCTTCCTCCTGGTCGCAGTCGACAAATTCACCAAGTGGATAGAGGCCATGCCAGTCACCAACCAGAAGGGCAAAACCGCCGTCAAGTTCTTCGAATCCATTGTCTACAGGTTTGGCGTACCGCACATCATCATCACCGACAACGGATCAAACTTCATCTCCGAAGAATTCTAGGACTTCTGCGAAGGCCTCGGGATCAATATCACATATGCCTCAGTGGCACACCCACAAACAAACGGGCAAGTGGAAAAGGCCAACGGCCTAATCGGCGCCGGCATCAAGAAGCGCCTCATGAGCTCACTCGAGCACAAAGCTGGAAACTGGACGAAAGAGCTACCGTCTGTCCTGTGGAGCTTACGGACTACGCCAAACAGCTCCACCGGCTACACACCGTTCTTCATGGTGCACGGAGCCGAGGCAGTGCTACCAGCCGAAGTACGCCACCAAGCTCCACGAATCGTCGCTTACAGCGAAGCCGAATCCACGGCTGCACTCGAAGATGTCGTCGACACACTCGACGAAGCACGGGATATAGCAACAGCTAGATTAGCGGTGTACCAGCAAAGTCTCCGCAACTACCACAGCCGCCGGCTGCGCCCAAGGTCCTTCGTCGAAGGAGACCTCGTCTTGCGACTCAAGCAAAAGCGACCGAACAAACTCGATTCACCATGGGAAGGACCCTACGCCATCACCGAGGTCATCCCAGGTGGCGCCTATCGCCTCAAGCACGTGGAGTCCGGAGTCGCATACTCCAACCCGTGGAACGTCTCGCACCTGCGACGATTCTACCCGTAGCAACCTCCCCCCCTTTTTTTACTTTCAATAAGGCTTTCAGCCAAGGCTACTCAGCCGAACCATGTACCTCCTCCATTACGATATAAATACAGCTAAGTGTCTCGCCCCAACCTTCGGTTGACTATTTTTCTGCAACTTTACTACATGCTACAAACACACTCGGGGGCTCCCCCACCTCGCGATTTCATCGAATGAGGACCAAAACGTGTACACCTGAGTAGCTGATTACGTCAGGAAAACGAAAAGGGCACGTACTCAATCAAAGCACTGCGTGCTCACAAACAAGCAAACCTTTACAACAAAGGGCACAGAAACGCCCAGCCGCAATATACAAATTTTACATCTATCTGTTTATTTTCAGGTCCTACCTATTCTGAAGAATAACCTGAGCACGATGCTCAAACAAATCTACAATCTGTTCGGCATACTGCCTTATAGCCGCGTAATACGTACGCATATCCCACTCGCCACCATCTGGCCGAAGAGGTGGCCCAGTCGCCACAGCAGCCAAATCTACGTCAGGGCGGTGCACCCTCACAAGAGACAAGGCAGCCTTCACCCCTGCGACGAGCTGCTGCCGCACCAGCTCCTTGACATTGCTGGCACTCCGAAACTTTGTCAGAAGACATGCAAGGGTCGTTGGCACGGCATCCAACGGGAACATGACGTGCAACACCGAGGACAGTGATGTCTGCACCTGGCGGAGCACCCGCGAAACTTGGTAGACACGATCATGCACCGTAGCCAGCACTATGGCGCGATCACGATCCATCCAGAAGAAGCCGCCGGCCTCCATGTCCTGTTGAGTCAAGCAATTGACTCGAACAGCAATACGCTCCTTTTCTTCCCTCGGAGCAATATTGGCACCTGCGACAACCGCACAAAACAAGAGTAAGGCCAGCAGGCTCACCCGAAGAACGGAGCAACAACTCGAAAAAAAGGATCAACTTACATTGCAGCTGCTCGGACAGCCGACCCAGCTCCGCCATCAAATACTCCTCTCTGGCTGCACCATGGTCTGCTTTGGATTTCCAAACGTCAGCACGACCGCGTAACACAAGCAAATCTCTCTCCAAGCTGCGCACGCGATCTCGAAGAAAAGCGAGCTGCGAAGAATCATCCAATGATGCTCGCAAAGGCCTTTCGGATGAAGTATCAACTGGGTCAGCACACGAAGGAACCTATAGCAACAGAAAAAAGAAGGCACACAGACATTCAGCCATGGATAGAACACAACTCGGAGGAATTCATTAAAATATATAAGGCCACTACGTGGCACAAGGATGGTACTACACAAGATATTTACAACAAAAGAAGACTACAAACTACCCGACATCTACTATGCCTAAGGTGCAGGACACTGAGTCGCCTCAGAACCAGACTGCCTAGCTTTGGCCTCGCCTTGCTGCCGCAGTGCATACTCGGACAGCAAGTCAATGAGCTTGGGCCCATATCGTCTGCAGAGAGCGGAGTAGGCGGCTAAAGCTACCTCGGATCCATCTGCAGCTGTAGGCATCCGAGAAGTAATCTGGGGCAGGTCCAGCTCCGCCCCGGCCGCCATGGCCATCGCCAGCCCGACGGACGCGCCGATGCCCTTCTGCTTGCGCTTATACGCTGCAGGCGCTTCGCCTGACAGAGCCTCTGCCAGAGCATCCACATCTTCAAGGGACGCGCCCTTCGGGAAGAGCTCCTGGTAGAAGCGACTAAGGACCTCCTTTGCCTTGGCAAGGGAGTTGACGACGGTGCTGCAGCGGTCTTCGACCGCCACAGTGGCATCATCTAAAGCACTCCCGTGCTCCAGAGCACCGCAGTCGAACTCGATGCCTGCGGCATCTGAGACAAAAAGAAGAAAACATCAAGAAAGGCAACATGCAAGAAGATCCGAAGAAAAAGAAGCAAGTCCAAAAGCTTGTACTCACCCGAAATAGCCCTGGCAGCAGCCATGAGCTTATCTGCCACCCCTTTTTCACGAGCAGCCGCAACGGTGGCCAGCTGCTCCTCGCGATCTGCGGCCTCCTGCTGCAGACGCTCTTTCGCTTCGGTTGCCTTCGTCAGCTCCAGCTCAAGGCGCTCTCTCGCACCAGCTGCAGCTTCGGCCTTCTGCTCCGATTGGCCAAGGCTCTTCTTCAGAGCATCGACCTCACGGAGAGAGTCGTTATGCTCCTCTGCATTTCCAACAATCAAGTGTCAAAGAAACGGACCAGGATAAGCAAGAGAAGTACTACAATGCAGACGAATACCTTGAAGCTGCCGCAGTTTCGCCTCCAGCGTCAGGCGCTCCTCCACCAGCCGCTTGGCTTCTTGGACAAAAGGCTGCAAAAAAATGCAATAGCAGTAAGAACAGGACTCGGGGGCTACGCCCAACACAAAGAAGCAAAAACAACATCAGCACTCGAAGACACTCGGGGGCTCCTCCCGTAAGATCAAGCAGAAAAACTTACGTGCTCCGAAGGCGAACCCGCAGGCCCGCCTACGAAATTCTGGGGCGCAACCACCAGCCTCTCCTGTACAGGAGGAACTCGCGCCGCGTCACCAGAAGTCACCACCGTCTGAGGAGGAGGCGACGCAATGTTCGACTCCCCCATCATCTCGCGCGCCCCATCACTGGAGCCGTCGGAGGATTGCCTGCATACGAACCAATCAACACAGGTGCAAAAATTACAAGGGAACAAAGAACAATAATGGCAAGAAGAAAACTTACGAGCCCAACGCGCTCAGGTCGAAGATAGGAGAATCCCTTCGGGCCCTCTTCTCTTCCTTCTTTTCTTCCTTCTTCTCCTCCTTCTTTTCTTCCTTCTTCCGCTTTGCTGGTGGATGCGGGGCAACAGCCCGCACAGGAATGGCAGGAAGGGGAGAGGAAGAACCCCCATGAACATCATCATGGCGCTCAAGGCCCGGAGGATTTCTGGGAGTCGGAGGAGTCGAGGCATCCGAAGACTCGCTGGAGCTCCGTGATCGCTTGCGCGAATGATCCTCACTCGACTCATTGGCATCCTCCGCTGGAGATCGCGCTGACGGTAGATCGGACACGGAATCCACCACTTCATTATCCGGAGCATTCAGATACCTTTCGGGCAACGGTGGTGCCATGCCTGGCACTTTGAAGCTCTGCAAAAGGAAAAGGAACTTTGTTAGCAAACAAAGGAAAAAGTACACAGCTGACAAAAACTAAAGGGGAGCACTACGTGCGCAAAATCTACACCTTCGGTATGGCCAACGTCGAAGAAAAGGGACGAGTCTACGATTTCCCCGGGATTTCTTCGTCGGCCTTGAACTTCAACAGCGCGCGAAGAGCTTTGTCAAGTTCCACCTCGGAGATTTTCTCACTCGAAACCCTTGTCGGATCACGGCGCCCAGAGTAAAGAAACATCGGGTGCGCCCTCGCTTGGAGAGGCTGCACCCGACGCTCAAGAAACGTCCGGAAGATGTCGACACCGTTCACCTCCTTCTCAGGAATCAGTTGGAGATCCTCCACCCGACGGTACAGATCCTCTATCTCCGCCACCTCACCATCTAAGATTTGGTTTTTCCAGGATCTTTTCTTCTCAATCAACTGGGAGGGGTCAAAGGGAACGAGACCAAAATCTTGCCCAGGCAGTACGGAGTCACGGATGTAAAACCATTTCCTCCGCCAGTACTGGACAGATTCGGACATAGAAAAGGAAAAGAATTGCACATTGGGACTGAGGGAGATGATGAAACCCCCAATGGGATACACACCATCCGAACCAGACTGCCTCTTCATGGAATACAGCTTCCGGAAGAGGCCAAAGTGCGGCTCAATGCCCAGCCAGCACTCGGAAAGGGTGATAAAACAAGTAATGTGGAGAAGAGAATTGGGAGACAGATGATGCAACTAAACCCCATAGAAGAAGAGCAGTCCACGAAGGAAGTCATGGACTGGATACGAAAAACCACGCAAGATGAAGGCAAGAAACATAACCCGGTACCCAGATGGGGGTCGGGGGATTACCTCATTGCCGGGGAGTTTGACGGCCGTCGTATCCTGCGGGATCAGGCCCCGCTCGCGCAGTTTGCGGAGATCGCTCTCCCGTGTCTCTGATCGCCGCCAGCCGCCATCGGTGACGCGAGCAGCGGCGGTGCTCTTCTTGCCTCCGGCGGCGCTGGTTCCAACCGCAGATGAGGATTTCTTTGTTTTCCCCATGGCGCTGCAGCGGTGGTGGCAATGACAACTCAGAAAGAACGAAGGAAATGTGGAAGAAAAGCTCAGCGCGCAGCAGGAATCGCTCAAGAACAAGGAAGCAGTGAACAGATGAACTGGTGCGGTGAAAAACAAACCACGATTTCACCCAGGAATATAACAGTGAAGACGACGCACGCTGGCCGTCCATCGAGAAGACCTAACGCCAACGGTAGATCTGGCCGTACACGTGTCAGCACCAAAACAAACCGTCGTTACCACGCCGTCCACTACGCGTGGAAATCGAGGAGGCGCCGTAATCATCTCCACGCCGCGCGTGACCGGTCAATTCAAAGTCAGCAAGTGGGACCCACGCTTCGTCCCGTCAAGTCATCTCTAGCGTAGCAGACGCTTGAGGTCATCGATCGTAAGCACTGACGTCATCAAAAAGCTATACTACCACCACTTCGGCTCCACAGCTAAGAGTACTCACTCGAATCTACGATTCGACTAAATACTCGGGGGCTACTCCTATCAGGAGCGCTGGACGCGCACCCGACAGACAAATGAGGATAAAGTTATTTCTCTGAGTCCTACGTCGAGTCTACGACTCCACTACGGACTCGGGGGTTACTCCCATAGGGAGGATGGATTTAAGCATCCGAAAATTTTCGAGTCCTGCGGACCAAATGATTGAAACAATGCTTGAACTAAAAGTCTCCGTTCGAGTCTATGACTCGAACAGACACTTAGGGGCTACTCCCATAGGGAGCGCTGGTCGCGCACCCTATGAAATCTTCGACTGCGATCTTTCGGATCAGCATGCAAAAACTTTTTGGCAACTCTGTCCTAACAAAACGCTGAGTGAGCAACAATCTCCTTGGCCACCCGAAATACCTCCGAGGTGATAAATGTTCGGATGCTGCGTCTGCGACGCAAAGATAAGACCTATAGATATCATCTGATGGCCTGGCAACGCACCTGACTGCGCTCTGCTAGCATGAATCCGTATCAGCAGGTACGATGAAAAATCCCGACGGACGCGTTGGGTACACCAATTAAAATCACTGGAATTCCACTCCTATAAGTCCTCCGCGGCCTGAGTTGAATTACGCCATCATATGTTCCAGGCTCGGGTTAAGGGACCCGAACCTGAAGAAGATCGTGTTGTTTCGTCCTAAGACAGTTAACTGACCCTTATCTGTCGGGTGAGTCAGGCACACGTATCAATAATCCCTACACATCCTCTTGAAAGAAAGAGTTGCACCCGAAGGATTGAAGAGTCCTCAGCCGAATCTACGATTCAACTAATCACTCGGGGGCTACTGACATGGTTATACCCTACGGGTACGTAACTTTAGCATACCTAGTCCAGCCCAAGGAAGGCCCACGGCAGACATACGATGGCCCATGAAGATTTTCGGGTGACCAAGGCCCATGACGTCTTCGGATCCTTGGAGAACAAGACTAGTTTAGATAGGAAACTCAAAAGGGCAACGCCCTAGAACTTGTAGCCGACTAGGACTATGCCCGGGACCTGCCTAAGTCTATATAAAGGCCAGGAGGGCACGTCCTAGGGCAACTCGACTCATACTTTCGCACACGCATCCACGCCAGATCGAATCTGCGCACCCTGTAACCTTCGGTTCCGCCGTAATCAAAGAGCAGACAAGCAGGAGTAGGGTTTTCCCTCCGAGGGCCTGAAACTGGGTAAATCTCGTGTCCCCTGGTTGCTTGTCTGTTAACCGTGCCACGATCTCCAGCATCCCCATCTTCTCCAAAACCCAAGTCCATAACAATGGGCATTGACGAGATTAAACCTCGTCAAGCACTGCACATACAGAAAGTGAAATATAAATTTCTCTAGGAGAGCAATGCCCCTTATAAGAATAAACAAAATTAGAACAGTGAGATAAAATTTGCTATAAAAATAACGCGTTTCCAACACACTACCGTGGCTTACAAAGTTCAAGGTGTATGGAACCATGGAGAATTGTTTCCGAGCGGCCAAAGTGCAAGGTGCGGGGAACCATGGAGAAAAATAGGCATCGTCTGAACCCTCTCAAGGCCACGCCGTTCTCCTCGCTGAAGAAAAGATGCCTGATCTTCTCACTAGCTGAGGTACTTGGAGGTCGTGGATGTGGTCATGATTTTTGCAGGCTATGGATTCAACGGAGGATGGCAATAAGAATGACTGAGAGAGTAGGATGGACGGCCGCAACGCCGGTAGCGAGCACGGGGTGGCGCCTAGTTACCTTCTTGCCGGCGGTATAGATCGGACCGATGGTTGTTCTCATCATGAAGCTCTATCAGATTACCACTACAGCCGTCCTGCCACCACTTCTTATCGTCCGATGACGATACATACATGCTCTCGATCATCTCCATGGCCTTGGTGTCCCGAATCAGGCCAGATTACGTCGGATCGCAGGGCTATGGTTCATGGGCTAGCCGGAAGATGCGGCTCTGCAGCTCCTCTTTGACCCACTGCCTTCTGCATTCGAGCTTTGCACTCGAGGTGAGGCCGCGCGTGCACGAGATTCCTCCCGCCCTCTGTTGGCCATGCCGCCATTATCCATGACGTCGCCCAGGCTACCCCACTCCCTAGTCTGTCTCGGGCTCTCTAATTCCCTGCATCAGGCGCCATCGTTGCCATCCTAGTTTCCACGGAGAGTTCATCCGAGCGATTTTCTCTGATTAGATCGGATTTGTTTGGGTGTTATGTTGGAATCACGGGCAGAATATAGGGTCCATAAATGGGGCGCATTAGAGATCTAGGGAAGGAATCGAGATCAATACAAACTCCAGAGGATGGCTCGATGCGGAATGTCAGGGGTGACACGGGACTCGCGCGATCGGAGGACTTCAGTGAGATCTTTTTTAATTTACACATGGCATTAGGTAATATGTGGGCTAGTGGGAGGGTAAATTTGTCCAAAAAAGTGTTAGACCGAAAGAAACACTTCGTCCTTTATTATTATTATAGAATAGTACAAATGCATGTGCGTTCCTACGGGTTAACTTTTGTCAAATATAGCTATGTTACACTGTTACGCAAAGACCAACAATCCGAGGAGGTAATAATTTGGATGTCCAACCCAAAAATCTAGAAATTTTAACGCCCAACCAAACAATCCCTGTGTTGTTTCTAGTTACTTTTATTAACTATATTTTAATCCTTAAAAAATTCCAGCATCTGATTTTTTATGATGGGATAGAGATATCATTAAGAATTAATCCATTTTTCTTGCCAGATCATACTACTTAAAAAAGTCATGTCTTCTTAGTGGTTGTTGTCCCACCATCAAGATAATGTTATCTTCTTCTCTTTACCATGTTATCTTTCTCCTATCCCCCGGCGAGGTTACCTGATTCCAGTGATGCTCTCATTGATTCTGTCCCCTTGTGCATATTCAAATCGCATATCCAGCCAGCTAGGGTCTCAATGGGTTTTTTCTTTCTTAGTCCGGTTTGTAATATATATTTTAAGGTACTCGGTGACTTCAAGTTTAACTATGGTTAAAATTTCCTTCATCTTTTGCAACTGGAATATTCGTGGTCTTGGCCGAAAAATCAAATGTGCTGATGTACTATCCGAACTTGTCTCCCTAAACCCCTCGGTGTGCTTTATCCAAGAAACTAAACTCAAATGAAATCAACATCTTCAAATCAAGATCCTTCCGTCCGACATCCCTTAACCAATTTGATTTTAAGCCTCTATTGGATTAGCTGGGGGAATCCTCAACACCTTCCCCACTTCTCACTTCTCTGCACCCTCGTCTTCGTCCTCCAAGTTCACTCTCTCCTCTATGGTTTCCTGTCTCACTCACCCATCTCCCCTTCTAGTCACCAATGTATACGCTCCTACAGACCATGACCTCAAGAAGACCTTCCTGCATGAACTAGCCTCCATCGCTCCAAATCCGTCGACCCCTTGGATTATTTTGGCTGATTTCAATCTTCTCCGTTATCCGTCGGATAAAAACAATAACCTTTTTAGAGACGCTGAAGCTTCCATGTTTAACGAGTACATTGATCAGCTCTCTCACATTGAGACGCAACTTCTTGATCGACAATTTACCTGCTCTAATAACCGGGCCTCCCTGGCCTTTGAAAGAATTGATCGTGTTTTCATTAATTTAGCCTGGGACTCGGTCTTTCCCAACACATCTGTCTCATCCATCACGAGATTTATTTCCGATCACGTCACTCTCATCGTCTCCATCTCCACTGTTGTTCCTCTCCCCGCTATCGTCAGGTTTGAAAATGTGTGGGCCTCTCATCCGGCCTATCGGCCGTTAGTGGCAACTTCTTGGACCTCAGCCCACCAGCAATCAAATGGTGCGAATTCCATCGTTGCCTCCATCAAGAAAACTCACTCAGCCCTTAAATCTTGGCGCAAATATCTAGTTTCTTTACAAACTTAAGAGTCGGACTGTAAAAACTGTTATTGCCATTCTTGATCACATTGAAGAAATTAGGGACCTCTCACCGCACGAGACTTCTCTTAGGAAAACCATTATCAATATCCTCCAACGTACTATTAGGGTCAAATTTTCTTCCTGGAAGGAAAGAAGCAAAATTAGAGATGCGAGGTGGACGAAAATACAAAAAATTTCCACACGTGCGCGTATAACCCTCTACGGCGTAAAAAATCTCGGTCCTCGTTTCCAACGACATAGAATTTTCTCGCATGATCAAAAAATGACCATATTCACTAACTTCTACACCAACCTTCTAGGAACTACTCCGCTTACCTCCTGGAATTTCTCGCTCCAAACAATCTATGCCTCAACTACACCACCTCGATGCTCCTTTCTCCTACGAAGAAATCTTTGATGCCTTCCATGACATGAACCTCTCTGCTAGCCCGGGTCCTGATGGTTTTGGCCCTGGGTTCTACCGAAAATGTTGGACACGGTAAAAACCTCTATCCGATGCCTCTTTGACGACTTTTATAATCATTGTACTGACACTGCTAGAATCAACCGTGCCTACATTATTCTCCTCCCTAAGACTGAGGCGGCTCGCACCCTCCGACGCCTTCCGCCCAATATCCCTGCAAAACTTCCCTATCAAAGGGATTGATAAAGTGCTCACTAATAGACTAAAACCCCTAACGCCGCTCCTTGTCAGCCAAGACCAATCAGGTTCCATTTCTGGCCGGTGTATCTCCGATAATTTTGTGTATGCCGCCGATCTTCTAATCCGTTTCCACAAATCAAAAGCCCCCACCATCTTCATCAAGCTGGACTTCAAAAAAGCTTTCGACTCCATCAAGTCGGACTCCCTCCTTTCCATCCTAGAGCATTGGGGTTTTCCTCATAGGTTTTGTCCATGGATTAGGGACATCCTAACTTCAGGTAAAACCGCCATCCTCCTCAATGGCATCCCTGAGCCTTTGGATCAACTACAAAAATGGTTTGCTTCAAGGCGACCCTCTATCCCCATTCTTTTTTAACACGGTTGCCGACGTCCTACGGTATCTCATTTTGCATGCTTACGATGTTGGCCTCCTTGCCCACCCCTTCACTGCCAATCTACCCTGCCCGGTTCTTCAGTATGCTGACGATACCCTCATTCTCGCTAAGGTAACGCCTGCTGCTAGTGCCCATCTTCTCTCTATCGTCGATGACTTTGCGGCCGCTAACGGCTTAGAGATCAACTTCCATAAAACCACATTCATTCGTCTGAATGTCTCCGATACAGATGCAGACTCCATGGCTGCTGCCCTAGGCACCTCTATTTCCCATTTCCCATTTCCCCCAAGTCTACCTCGGTCTACCTCTGTCACACCAGAAACTACCCTCCTCTGCTTTTTTCTCCAGCCCTAGGCAGGACCGATCTCCATCTTGCTGGTTGGAGCGCCTCCCTCTAAAACAAAGGGGTAGACTCTCTCTCCTCACGTCCGTCCTCGATAGCCTCCCTACTTATCTTATGTCCTCCTTTTTTTCTCTCTAAGGAAAACATTGAAAAACTTAATAAGAAAAAAGAACGTTATTTTGGGCTCATGAGGAATCGTGTATGGGTGCACAATGCCTTTTTGCGTGGGATAAAGTTTTTATTCCTAAAAGTGCTGGTGGTCTAGGTGTTAAGAACCTGGAAATTTAAAATGTTTGTCTTCTGCTCAAATTTTCTTAAAATTTCATGCCTGCATCGAACCTTCCTTGGAAGGACTGTCTACTATACCACTCACCTTTCCCCATACACCACTCCTCCAACACCACTTATCTTGCAAAAATTGTCAAGAAAAACCTTGTTACGCTTCGTATTATCTCACAATGCAAGGTGGGAAATGGCCAAAGTATTTTTTTTGCTTAATAGGTGACTCCTTCTTGAGCCCTTAGCTAATGCTTTTCCCGCCATCTACTCACATCATAAAAAATATCATATTTTAGTCTCGATGGTTCTGCAAGGCGAGATCGATTCTGACCTTCGTAACGGGCGAACCTCGGCCGCTGCTAGCAAGCTCTTGTCTCTTCGTGTCTTGTTGTAGGATGTGCAGCTTTCAGGTACGACTGATCATCGGACGATGCTCTACGGCTCCAGCTTCTCGACTAGGAGCGCTTATGCTGCTCTCTCGACCCAGCTTTAGAACCTCCACCTGACCAACGTTTGGGAGTCCTTCGTCACTACTAGGAAAATGATTATAGGTAGATTTTAATTTTGTGGCGCATATAGGAAAAATGCTTCACTAAAATTAATTCTATGGTGCATATATCAAATGCTCCACAGAATTCTTGCAATTCTGTTGCGCATATAGCTATGTGCGCCACAGAAAGTGAGAATTCTATGATCTGTGACGCATATGGCTATATGCGCCACAGAATTCCCGTGGGCCTGACCCAGCACATGGTCAGGCCAATATTCTGTGGCGCATATGACTATATACGCCACGGAATGTCAAAATTTTATGGCGCATATAGCATTTGCGCCACAAAATTCTCACTTTCTATAGGGCATATACCTTATGCGCCACAGAATATGCGAAACAGATCTAAACAGAATGCACATCAATGTTTTCTTTATAGCTGACCAAACTTTTAAAAGAAGTCCTGACTCGTTAAACTATAATTGATGGAATTTCATTTCATTGTAGTACGTCGGATCTTATTAAAAAATTAAGAGGGGGTACGTGCCCTGGACGATTTAAAACCACTCATTCTAGGAATAGAATGGGATACGGCATATGTATTTAATGCATGGGAAGAATAAAATCTCTGTGTACATGGACTCAATTTATAAAAGGGGTACTAGTAAATAAACTGGTATACCACATACGCACCATAGTACGCACGCCCTGGACACACACACCGACACGCTCACAGCGACCCACACCATGTACCCACACCCACCCCGTCGTAATCCCGCTCCCTATCCCAACCGTCTGGCCCCACCCCGATTCCTCGATCCCAATCCCCACGCGCATCTCTCCCTCTCCCGCTCCTCTCGTCTCCACCACACCGTGCCGCCGCCTTCCATTCCCGCCGCACCTGCGCGCGCTGGCCTTCCTCTCTCCCGGCCAAGCGCCTCAACCGTCGGCCCTTCCCTCTTCGCAAACCCTCCTCTGAGCGCCTCCTCCAGAGGCCGTCCCCGCCACCTCTGGCCCTTCTCTCCTGCAGCCCCGCCGCCTGGAGCTCCGCGGGAGCACCGCCAGCACCGCGGCAGAGGGCCGCTGCGAGCTTCTTCCTCCACCCTGGACTCAACCGGCCACCTTCGCCGCTTCCCCTTTGGCATAGCTCGTGGCCGGCAGGTCCCGCGCCCTCCCTCCTCGTCGGCCAGCATGCCATGCCCCGTCGTCGTGGCCCGTCCTGCAGTGGCCACCCTCCTAAGCGCCGTGCCACCGTGCGCGCCGCCCCTGGGCCTTGCCGTCTCGGCTTTGCCCGTCGTCGTGCTCCGAGAGAAGTCGGCCATCGCCATTTCCCCTGTGGCCGCATGACTCGCTCATGACCAAGTGCTATGTTTTGAATTTGTCAGTTTAGAGGGATTTTTGTGCTGCTGAGGTGATTCCCTGGGTACCAACGACAGTGGACTAGTTACCATGTCCTAGCTGTGATATCAAACGGCACTCCCAGATCTACCCCGATGGTGTGGTGGTGTTGTGTGGATTACGGCCATGTGAAATTGGCATGATGGCACTCAAAGAGTACAAAATCTCCACCGAGATCTTCGAGCCTGGCTTCTGCGAAGATCTTTCGAGAACCATCGATGACAAGATCTTCGACACGGGAACCTGATGCTTTCGACACGGAGCCCGAAGACCACCAAGCCCTCCATCTTGGATCCGATGTCCAAGACCCCGAAGACCGATCCCGGCGAGATCAAACCCCGTTGACCCCGAACCAAGACCTGCGACCCGATGTGTGACCCCTTTATCCGAGCCCTATAAATTGATATCTATATGAATTGTTGCATATATATTTGCATGATGTACTTTCTCTAATATTTGTCAACATATATATTTGCATGATGTACTAATATGCATTGTCAATAGAGATACCGATGTGTGTTGTGTACAAGGATTGGGTTCCAGGTGTCTACCAGGAGTGGGTGGACTGCCACCAACAAGTGGACAAGTTCCACGACAACAGTTACAAGCGATATGCGACTAGAGAGGAGGCGGTGGCCAAGTGGAGAAGACATGTGTGGAAGAAGAACCAGACGATGATCTTGGTGCCACTCCTCCTCACCGGCATCGCGGTTATGGTGTACTATATTTGTCCTAAGGTAGGAGGTGACAACATCGTGCGGTGGTAAGTTATGTGAGTGAGATAAACACTTGTGAAATGTACTTGTACACTTATTCGGTTCTTAGTGTGATGTGATCGATGAACACTTGTGAACATTCGTGCTTGTTGATGTATTATATGTGAACTGAAACATTTGTACTTCTGTGTGCAGCTTTTCTGATTTCTGTCAATTTTTGTGTATTTCCTGTTATATACCTATATTTGTACCAGATTCTGAAAATTTGAAATTCTAAAAAAAGGATTATGTGGCGCATATGGCTATATGCGCCACAGAATCTAGGACGGAATTCTATGGCGCATATGGCCATATGCGCCATAGAATTTTGAGAATTCTATGGCGCATATGCATATGCTCCACAAAATTTTGGGAATTCTGTGGCGCATATGCATATGCGCCACATAATTTTAATTTTAGTGGCGACGGCTAGATGCGCCACAGAAATCATTTTTGGTGTGCCAGTAATAACGTTTTTCCTAGTAGTGCGTCCCCCAAAAGGTGAAGATCTTTGGCTGGCTTCTCTCCCTGGACAGACTCAATACGCACGAGAATCTGCACAAGAAGACAATTATTTCCTATGCGACTTGCCCTAGATGCGGCCACACCATGGAAAGTTGAGACCACCTCTTCTTCGTTTGCTCCCACGCTCAGGAGGTATGGAATAAAATCAATGTTCAGCCGAATTTCCAGGATTTCTCTGACTTGTGGACCACTCCGGTTCCTGCTGGGCTTCACTCCTCTGTCTGGCCGTCTATCTCTCTCATCATTTTGTAGAAGATTTGGGATGCCGAAAATAGCATGGTGTTTAGAAATGTTGATCAATCATATTATGTAACTATTTCTAAAATTGTGGACGACGTCAATCAATGGTATCATAGTTGTAGGGACTTGACCGAAAAAGGTCACGCCGTCTTGTGGCGTGACTTCCTCTTATCACGACGCTCATGAAAATTGTTGTTCTTTTGTTGAAGTAATATGTTCAGGTGGGGATCCTCTCCCCCCCGTGATTATTTCAAAAAAATAAAAAAATAAAGGTAGGGTGATATACATGTGGTGTTGATAGAGAACGTCTCTCTAACCATGATCAACACCTGGTAATCCTTTCCTCCAAAAAAGAAACACTCAGTACCGATCCATGTTCTTAAGAGCCTGTTGTTTGGGAGTTCCATTTGCAATGTGACATTCATGTTGATGGTCTCAGCTACTTTGTATATCTCGTCACCACATAGTCGTCTGACTCGGTCGTCAACTTGATAGAGTCAACCGCTTCAACCAAGATGATCTTGCAGGAATGCCTTCCCTAACCACCATCATTTGATTTGAACCCTAATTTATATTTCCTCATCGTGCTACTCTTGACATGCCTCGTGCTCTCTAAATTTGCACATGTTCTCGCCATCTCTAGCCAATAAACAACTGAAGAAGAAAATGATGCTTCGCAGCCGTTCCTTTGGGCTAAGGACAGAAATTGGAACATGTGTAAAAGGGCAGTATTAAGAAAGTTGGCAAGCAGTAAGTATATCCAATATCATATTGTCTGTTCCTGGTGCTAAGAAGAAAAGTTTTGATCACACATACCTGACTTCCTATGTAGAAAGAAACTTCTGAGGTGCTATCTTGTTTATTGTGTTACCGTGGAGATTATGAAGCTCTTCCTGGCACCCTGCCAGAGGGGAGATCATCTCGGAGGCCTTCTTCTTCATCATGCCAGCCTCCGGTATGAAGTGTGAGTAGTTCCACCTTGGACTACGGGTCCATGTAGTAGCTAGATGGTTGTATCTCCTCCTTGTTCTTTCATGTCTAGATCTTGTGAGCTCCGTTCATGATCAAGATCTCATCTATTTGTAATCATGCATGTTGTGTTTCCGGGGATCCGATGGATATTGAGATTACTATGTCAGATTGATTAATGGTTTTGTCTTATTGATTCTATCATGTCTGTGTTGTTTGTGATCTTGCATGCTCTCCGTTGTTAGTAGCTATCTTGGCAAATTAGTTGCTAGTGACTCCAAGAGGGGGTATTTATGCTCGATAGTGGGTTCATGCCTCTACTTAATCAAGGAAAGTGACAGAAATCTCTACATTTGTAGATGTGTTGTTGCCACTAGGGAGAAAACAACTGTCTCTTGTTCATGGAACAAGTTGATTGTTTACCTTAAACACTTTGCTTAAAGCAGTTGTTTGTTGCTTGCAACTTAATACTGGAGGGGGTTTGGATGATAACCTGAAGGTGGACTTCTAGTCATAGATGTAGTTGGATGGCGGTCTATGTATATTTTTGTATTACCCAATCGAATCTCATAGGATCTTTTTGTCTAGTATTGCATTGTTATGCCTTACTCAGTCCTGTTAATTGCCCTCCTATAATTTGTTTACCAAGCATGCCATGTTTGGTTATCTAAGGAGAACACCTCTAGTGAACTATGGACCCCGGTCCAATCTTTACCATTTATACATCTTCCACTGTTACTGTTTACTTGCTGCAAACCATCATCACCTTACACACCATACAGTTAATTCTTTGTTACAGAAATCGGTGAGATTGAAAATCTCACTGTTAGTTGGGGCAAAGTCTTTAGTTTGTGTCGTGTAGGTTTCCATGTTGCTTGCAACACTTTTGGGACGTTTCCTTCCTCCTACTGGTTCGATAACCTTGGTTTCTTAATGAGGGAAAACTTCCTGTTGTACTGCATTATATCTTCCGCTTGGGGTCTCCCAACAAAGTGCTGCTGCACGCATAGCCCCTTGGCCCTTCTTCTTCATTGGAGGTGGTGCAGCAATGGAGGAGCTTATCCCCCTTTTGGGGGGCTGCCAAGGAGAGGGAATTTTGTGGTTATTGGTAGATGCCTTCGAAAGTAGGGTTTCCTCTAAATATATAGTGATGGAGATGCAATCTTGGCCATAGGATGGATGACCCTTGGATACAAGGTCTCTTGGGCATATCTAGAGTCCCCTCAGTCCTGAATGAGTCCACAAGGTTGTGGTTGGGCAGAAATCATCAAAGATAGAAGGAGTTTGAGTCAACCACGTCACATATTTTCGGAGTACCTAAACTACTTCTACGCTCCATAGTAATATGGCTATAAAAATCCATCCGGACTCCAATATGGGTGAGCTTTATGTCTAATTTGTTATGCATAAAATTCCTCAAAATTTTACTTTCTACACTTTTTGCATTAGACGTCATCTTCAGGGTAGTTTCTGGCAATCTTCGAAAAGAGTTCTGTAGGGACAAATTCCAGGAATTTCTAGATTTCACCATAATGAGCGGTTTCCTTCAATATTTGTGTATTTCCTACACAACAAAGTGTAAAACAAGAACTTATGCACTTTTGCAACTATTAGTAGGTTTGTCCCAATAAATATAATAATGTTTCAAAATAATAATGATTTTGAAGCAATAAACGACAAAGTTAATTGATGCTTTTTACATGCATCAATCATTTATATTGCTATCGGTAGTTTCTCATAAACGATGTATTGACTTTAATAAATATTGTGTGGGACCCCCAGATTAATCCTCCAAGAATACCTATTATGCATACACCACGATCGCATGATCAGTCCGTCGTGGCACATAACCGACAAGTATCAAGTAAACATCCATTACTTAAGGAGATAAAAGTCATACCTCAATTGCTATTATGGATACATCGTTCATAATCAGTGAAATGTAGCAAGCGTCCAGCCCGAGCCATGCCTTAACCTACAGGCGGCTGACTGAGAGAACGTCCTAGCTCGCATACTCGTCGACTTCACCTTATTCTTTGCTTTCTTCTCGAATCTGACCAAGTTAATAGCCAGGAATAATGCCAGTGAGTATATTGTATGTACTCGCAAACCACCTTAGGATAATAATAGTAATAAAAGGAAATACAATATGTCTATGGTAGTAGGAGGGCTCCATGAGAGGTTGTTTTCGTAAATAGTCTCTCTTGTAGATATAGCGTATACAAACTTTTGTTGAAAACTTCTGTATAACATTTTGAAAGTCTTTTCAAAAAGTTTTAGAAAACACTAGGATTTGGGTCATCCTATTTCATCACGAAGGTCCTCAATCGACCGTATTTTTCATCTTCTGTGATCCTTCAAGATCACCTCCCTTCGTTGGTGTCCTCCAGATCACCAGGTTTTGGAAACTCTTTCTTTTCCGGAAATCCTTTTTTAAAACAAAACCAGCACCGCTAGGCAGCAACCTTCCCAACCGTCCATTACCGTGGACACGGATATTCGAATATATTTACACTCTCTAGAGATTGTACATTTTACCGACACCATCCGGATACCCTTCCCTCATTCCATACAGATCGTGGGTCGAGTAACCGGTAGATGCCGTCAGAATTCCCACTCTGGTATAGGCCTTGCCCTATGAGTTGTTTCTCTCAACACCGGGACATCGGGATCCATGAACCAACCGAAGCGCATTCCTACTCCTCGAGAGTGGGCACTTTTAATGAGAGGCTCATAGAATCGTCCGACCGCTCCCGAAGGCGGTTCGCATCTTCCCCAGGTCACTGCTACAATAAATGGCCCTTTCTGTAAGGAAAATCCGGCATTCAACATATGTGACCCCTTATAAGTAGTCATGAGGAATCCCATACTAGAATAGACAAACTCCAAGTCAAGCCCCGTGCCATTCTAGGGTAATGTGGTTGTACTGGTTAATTGTTCGGTCAAAACTCCATAGAAACAGTTACATTTTTGTAATCATTTTTATCCTTCTCTGCTTCAGCATCCTTTGGAAAAATAAATATTTTCTTTTCTCTAACCTCCATAGGTAGGTCATACATCACCAATGTTTTATCATAAAATGTTTTTAAAACTTTTCCAGGGTCTTCCCATCCTAAGGTTTTGCTTTGGCTAAACGGGATCTCTGAAGGATGGTGGTGTTATTAACCACTTATTATACTAGGGACAAGTAGGTGTTATCAAAGGGGTTGTACCTAGTGGTACTAAAGTGGTAATAGTTTGGAGGTGCCAAGCCTTCCCACATATAAAACATAATATAGTAAAACCAATGAAGTTTGCATAAACAAGTATGTAACACATGCATAAGTAAAATAGTAGGACAAGGGCTTATGAGCAAGAAGGTGGATTTCTTGTGATCATAAATATGTTATATATGACCCTAGACTTCTTATTAGAAAACCATAATACCAAATATAAGAGGATCCCTTCCTCTCATCGTCGAGACAATCGCCACTATCATCGTCACGAGGCATACATGTGACCAAACAAAACACCACAATCAACACTAGGCATACAAACACCAATACAGTAGATCTAATAAGTATGCCACACAATATTCACTTTAGTAGGTTTTCATAATTTGAGTTTATAGCTATTGGAATTATTTTATTTGCATTTGTGAAATTTCTTTTATGAATTACTTGTCAAATAATACTAAGGAAGGGGTTTAAGGTCGAGGATTGGTTTTTTGTTGATATAAATATACAAAAAGGATATGACCTGATATGTATTAAAATAACTAAGCCAACAAAAGTGGTTTCACTATTTTATCATTTTTCTTTAATTACTTATGAATTTTCTAGTGAAATAAACCCTAGTTTAAGAGAATAAATCACTAGAAATTATCTGTAGATCAGATAAATTTTTACATAGGGGTTATTTTATATTATTAAGTTTATGATTTTTGTTAGGGGAGATCACTTCAAGGTAATTACCAGAATGCCCTTGGGAAATTCCTAGAGTCGGTTCTTAACATATTTTATCTTTCACTATGTTTATTCTACACGTCCAAACAGTATGAGGTCAAGGGAATTGGATGGTATTATAGATACCTTCCACAAGAAATTGGAATCACTATTTTAGGATTTCCAAAATTTTTATTATGATTAACCTAAGTGAGGAAATCCTAGGAAGAAGGGTTTAATTAGTTATAAAAAAATGATAGCTCGGTAAATTATTCTATCCTGGGGCTTGGTAGGTCTTCTAGTGCCCAAACAGTGAGAGTTTGAATAAGTTCAAAACAAGTTCTAGTTTGGCTTTGGGAATTTTATAAACCAAAATTGAATTGTTCTTGTTATTTTTACTACAGGTGAAACATAACTCAAACATTCATGAGATAAAGACCCAATGATAGATATTTGAAACACCTAGCATAGAGAGTTGGAAACACACTGTTTGGAGTTGTAAAACTTTCTAAAAGGATTATTTAGTGTAATAGAAACATTTTTGTAATTGAATTACTAGAAAATAACTGAATTTTATTTTGGGACAAAACTTGAGCTACTTGTTTTAGAAAACACGCAGGGTCATGTGCAAATTTAGATCTAGCTATTTCTTCCCGTTTTCCATTTTTGTTTGATTTAAAACTAGAATCTGTAATCAGATCTAGATTTGTAAGAAAAAAAAGAAAAGGAAGAACAAGGCCATAGGGGCGGATGTGGACGAGAACGGACCATAGAGGCAAAGAGGTTTGAAACTCGTTAGAGCGGGGCCCTCTGGTCAGAGGGTCGTGATGCCAAAGGGCTACGCGCGGCCATTGACCGTCAAATCAAGTTATGATCGAAGAGTGAGGCTCATCGTCCTCCTATTGGTGCCAGCAACGCGGCAAAACCCTAGCTTGGATGGGAGGCAAGGAGGGGCTCACCCAGGGGTTCATAGTGACGACGTGGGCACAGGACGACGCGGTGCTTCACAACAACCTCAAGAAGGGGCGATATCATTGGTTTCCACGGCTGGAGATGTCTCGCGTGGCCACGACCAAAAATACTTTGTCGGATCTTGACAACAAGGCTTGTGGAGCAGTCCCGGGGAAAGAAGAGGAGGGGGATTAGATGCAGGAAGGCACGGGCTCGGTAGGGTGGCATTAAGGGGGGTAAAGATCTGGGTAGAGAGTACATGTAGAGGATTTTTGAGAATGGCCGAGAGGCCTTCTTTCCTTCTTATTTGCTAGGACCGAGGAGAGGAGGATGGGGGGATATCGTGTGTGGTAGGTGGGGAGGTGAGAAAGCAAATGAGGGGCAGAGGGGAGGCTAGTTGGCCTCTGGCCCCTTTTAAAGAGAGAGGGGAGTTTCATGGAGGAAATGTCCATTTTGGACATGGAGGAGGGTAGGGCTTGCTTGGGATACTTCCAAGTGGAGGATAGGGGTGTGAGTGAACTCTGGGTTGAGAAGGGACGGAGATGGAGGTGGGTTGGTGCTTCCAAGGCATTAAGATGATGGGACAAAACAATGGGCCTTGTCTCCTTCTCATACAAAAGAAAAAAGGACAATGGCTAGGGTTTCATACAGTACAAGGGTACTGTACTGATCGACCAGAGAGGTTGTGATTTCTATGCAAACTTGCTTGGCTAGGTTAAATGGAGGTTGAAGGGGATTTGTTTCATGACTTGATCAAACTCCACTTTTATACATACTTGATGATTATGATGGAAATCTTGAAACTTGATCTTGCAAAGATGAGGCAAAGATGTTGGTAGATAGATATGGTCATGGTACACCTCCTTGATTTATTTGGGATTTATTGGGGGATTTTAGATCCTCATTATATCTATTAATCAAAAAAGTGCTGAATTCATTTTATTGAATTCATTTGATACTTTTGAATTGGACAAGGTAGGTATTTTATGTGGGATGGTCCTAAATATGTATTCGCACTTTGGATAATTTTCCCAAGATTTATTGAGAAGGAAAAGTATTTTTAAACAATTATTTCTCATTTCTGCCATTTAAGAAAAAGGGAAAAGAATAAATAAAACCTTCGAAAAATATATATTTTTGAAAAGGAAAGATAGATAACAAAATTTAAGCCTCAAATGTTCCTTTAGTTCAAGAAGTGTTTTGGAGAAAACAAAGTTTCTTCAATAGAGGGAGTTTTGAGGATTTTGTAAAAGAGGGGAAAATAAATAGTTTTAGGGACAAAATAATTATGGATTATATTTCATAAATTATTATAATCAAGGTAGATGATGTAAACATAATGTATTTATCGTTTTGGACCTTGGATATTGAAAATCAAACTTTATTTTCAAAGAAAACATGATAAGAGGTATCTAGGACTAGAATATTTTTATACCATCAAAACCTTGTTGGAGTAAGGAGTTTAGAGCTCACCTTTGGTCACGGGCTAGATATATACGTAGTACAAGTTGGGTATATGATCATGGTACAACTATTTGTGATTGATCAAGTTTGTGGGCTTCTAAGAATGATTCCAAACTTTGTTGAAATTAAGTGTGCCATAACAGATTACTATTTAGCCTCAAAAAGTATGTGGGTTTAAGAAGCACAAGGATCTAATTAAAACAAGGGAAGTGTGGGTTGATAAACCAAGTTTAGTATATGAAGGGATTTGATAGTCACTTTAGTGACCAGAGGGTAGATCAAGCTTTGGTAATTTTCTTAGGGTTTGGTATTTCTTAACTTAGTTGATTCCTACAAGACGCTCCTAAAGTAGCTCAGTCTAGTTCTCAAGTAAAGATCACCTAAGTAGATCAAGACAAGTCATCAAAATAGCATATCAATACAATTTGTCTTAACAAGCAACTCAAGGCAATTCCTCTTACCAACATCTTCTACTACTAAGGGTACCATCAAGCTTAGCTTGAGGTAGGGATGGCTATTTTGAAAAGGTGGTGTTTTGAATAAGAGGAGAATCTCTTGGTGATTCTACAAAGAGTAGAGTTCAAGGAGATTTATAAAAGGTTTTGGAAAAACCTAGAGATAAGATTAGTTGGAGGTTCTATCTTATAAACATAAGGACATTATATATTATAGATATCCATAATTCTGTTAATAGAAGCTATTAAAACATTTGTTGTGGTATAGTCATCTTGGCTTAATTTTTGAATTGTCAGAACATTTGAGAATATGTAAAACAAGCCGAAACATATATTTGTTAAATAGATTTTGTCAAAAGGGGTTGAGGTAGGGATTATATCATATATTACACCATAATATACATAAGCACAAACATAGAAGCAAGCAAACATTGCACCACATAACAAGAAAAAAGTTTTTGTTCCCCCTGTTTTTTGCATTCTATACAACTAATCAGGGTTGTTGGAATTGGGATGCTACAAACCTTTCCCCCTTAAAAGAATCTCATCCCGAGATTCGCGAGAGGTATGGTTAGGGGATTTTGAGTCGAGGCATTATTAAGAGTACTAATTTATGATCTTTGTCTTTGAACCGTGGTTACTTTGTCGGTGAGGTTGATCTTTAATCTTCTAGGATGCACAGAGAGTGGGGAAATCTTCACACCTGGTTGCGATGGATGATCTTCTTTTCTTTTCGGACTAAATATCCTGAGGGATGAGGCTGGGCGAATTTCTTACGATTAGAACTTTCCGAAGTACTCTTCTCATGATAGAGTCTATATCTTGATGTCTTCTCTTTCAGGACCCATGGCATTTCCTTAGGGACTTATAGTAACCTTTTCAACATCAGGGATCAAAACTCCTAAGGGTGCTTCTAGCAGAGGCACTAGTAGGAAAAGGCCTAGTGGCGGCGTTCGGAAAAGGAGGTTCGTGGTGTTGAAACTGCACGTCACTAATTTCACGCCACAAGTAGGAAATAGTGGTGGCGGCTTTAGAGAACACAACCAGTAGTGTATCTAGTGGTGACATTTCTGGTAAACGCCACTAGTAGTGTATCAAGTGGTGGCGTTTACTACAAGCGCCACCACTACATATCCTAATAGTGGCATTCACGTTAATTTGAGCGCAACAAGTGAATATTGACAGAACAGTAAAACATATTCATATAAATGGCACAATATATCATCAGGACATGCATTATCACATAACGCGGTTCAACACATCACAAGCGGTTCAACATATCACAAGTGGTTCAACACATCACAAGCGGTTGAACATAACTAATACATATCACTCAATCAAACTGAATGTCGACTCCGGGTGTTGAGCCACGGGCGGTGAACACCCAAAGATAAGGAACCATCACAGGATCATAGCTCGGGCGAGATCCCTGAAGAAACTGCCAGTTATTGGAGAACCTGACGTCTAACGCAACCATATAATAACGAGTGTGCTCGTTGTGGCATCCCGCAATTCCACTACTAGAAAATCGCGTTGAATTTGTGCCTTTGCATCGTCATCATCATGTGTTGTTTGTCTAAAACTATTTTCGCAAAGCCCGTTTTGTTTTCTAAAACGCCCCATCTTTATTCAAAACCAAAACCGGGTCTCCGGAATATTTTGTTTGTCGGCTATCGAATTGCTAGAGCCATCTTTAAAACAAATAAAAGTTACAATTATTTTTAGCGGGGCAGTCGAACGGGCCGTTTTGACCCGAACGGCCACCCCAGAAAATATAATCGGCCCACCTAATCGGCCCCTTCTAAATCCTACAGCTACCTAAAACTCTACCCACCCCTCTGGCCACCTCACCCGGACCAATCCGTGGCCGCCACCTCAACCTCTCCCCTCCCCCTAGCCAACCAAAAGCTGCCACGTCACCCTTGGTCAAACCCACTCCCCCAACCCTCTCTCCAACCATCCACGCACGCAGTGCACGCACACCCTGGCCACACCAAACCACCCGTCACGCCACACACCCCCTCTCCACACGCGCAAGGCGCCTGGACCCCCACCTGCCCGTTCCCCAACCTTTGGTCCCACCCGACCACCTCGATCCACCCCTCCAGCGCTTCCCCCACCTCCCCTGCGTCGCTCGCCATCCTCCCTCTCTCTGCCGCTCGCCCCGCGCCGCCAGGCCTCTCTCTGCCGCGACCTCGCTCGCCTCAGCGCCGTCCCGAGCCGCCTCTCCGTCCTCCCCGCCGGCCGCCACGCGAGAACCCCCGCCGACACACCCTCCGCTAGCCCCGCCCTGCTCCCTCTCCGACAGCCAGCCGTCCGCCACGGCCCCCCTCCCCTTGTCGCCGGTCTCCCTCTCTCTGCCAAGCTCGCTCCATCGCACCCCGCCGCATCGCCGGACAACCACCGCCTCGCCTGGCCGCCTCCGCCCCGTCCCTGACCCTCGCTTCCTCACCGGCCCGACCCCGCCAAGCCCGAGCCGCCGCGTCTGCGCCCCGCCGGGCCGCGCTCCGGCCGCGCCGTCTCCTTTCCGGCCGAGCACGCCCCCCCCCCCCCGCCGCCCGCGCGCAGCTCCTCCTCCAGCGCTCCGGCACGAGCCCGCGCCGCCGCGCCTCTCTCCCGGCGCCGCCTGCCGCGTGCGGCTCCGCCCAGGCACCCTCCGCGTCCGCCGCCGCTTGCCTCGCCCTCCTCGCCGGCGACCGCGTCCCCCGCAGCTCCGCCCGCCGTCGCCGCTCCTGCGCCTCCTCCTTCGGGTCCCGACCAAGCTCTCCGTCGCCCTACCTCGCCCGCTGGAGCCCGAGCCGGCCGCGGCCTCCGTCTCTGCTCTGTCCCGCCTGCCTCGCCTCGCCGCCAGCAGCTCCCCGACCCGCCTCGTCTGCGCCTCTTCGTCTCGAGCGCCGGCCGCCTCTCCTGTGCTGCGCCCGACCTCGTGCCCCTCAAGCGCCGCTCGTCGCCACGGTAGCCGCCACTATGTTCTGCTGCCTCCGTTGGCTAGTACACTCATGTGGGTGGTGATGCCCAAAGAACGGTGCCGTGCATAAGGCCACCCCAAGACCGGACAGCACCAGAGCGGTCCGAAGAACCCCCGATGTGGCCGTCGGGATAGCAAGATCTTCATCATGGAACATCAAGCACTACCTCGTGGAACCCGAAGGCTGCCGACGCGGAACCACAAGAGCTTCTCCTAGACCGCCAAGATCGTCTTCCGGACGCCGTGACCGCCGACATGAACCGAAGACTGCGAATGCGACAAGAACGACATCGACCAGGGCGGACCCAATGCGCCCCAACGCCGAACCAAGTACTCCCTCGCAGACGCCAAGTACTCCGTCACGGACCCGAGGATCCGAAGGCCTCCTTCCTGGATTCCGAGGACCGAAACCGTGGAACCGACAAGATCGACCACACCGACGCCAAGATCGCCATGGAACGGCAAGTGCTTCACCCCGGGCACCGAGACCCTGAACGACAAGCTCTCCGTCTGTATCCGCTCCCGCCGAACCCTGGACCCTGAGACCGACCCCGAACCCCGAACCCCGGAACCCCAAGATCTGCCGAACCCTAATGTGTGACCCCTTTACTCGAGCCCTATTTTATAATTGTAATAACAACTTGTTGCATATTTAATTGTCATACTTGCATGCATCTTGTCATGTGGTTTGGGGGCCTTATGCCGATTCACTTAATAATTAAATATGGGGCCCATATGCGGGCAAATCTAGTCTTATATTGGCCTCATTTAACTTGGTGTAGCGAACCGGTGCTATCTTTTGCCATGTTAAAACAACATTTAATTTGCGGGGTAGATAAATAACATGAACCATTTGATTAATTGTCGGGACCCCGGTTCCGCTTAATATGACCTAATCGCATCGCATCATTGCCATGTCATACATCATACATGCATCATGCCGATCTTCTGCCGTAGTATTAAATATTGCATCCGGTGTTTCTTCTAGTGGTTGCTTCTTCGCGGATAAGGCCGTTGAGTTGATGTGAGCTTCGCCCGATCTTCGGATGAACCTTCGACAATGTTTTCAGGCGAGCATCTCCCCCTTTCTACCTATCTTACTTTTATAGTATTTATTCCCTCCTGTTGATCTATTGCTATCTGTGTTGCGTTGCTCTAGTTTTCGTACCCGTGATATCCCTTGCAGCCCTATATTGCCTTGGACACATCCTATTCCCTGTTGTTTGGTAGTTAGTTGGACTTGCGCATCGTAGTCGCTTGCTCAAGTACCGCTGCGTGTCGTCAAGTGCCACAGTTGTTGATGTATTACCGCATGTTAATGTTGGAGGTAATCATGGTTTTACTTATCGTTCACTTTAATTCCGGTTTAATAACTAAAATTGAAGTAAGCAGAGGCATCGGTGGGTGATAGATAATATTTGGTTTCCGAACGCCCACTTGTGTCCCGTAGGACCCCGAGTACTTGATACCTGTTCCTTGATTTATCGCGCTATCCACATCCGGGAGGTATATGGGACCCCCCTTAGCCAGAGCTTGATTCAGTATTATTTCTTGGGGCCACAACTAGTTTGAGGTTTTATTTACTATCCTGTACCTATGCCATGCTTTACTGCTTTATTTACGATTGTGTGAGGAGCACGCTGTACTGTTTTGGAAGTGGAGTGTTTTCGCGGTATCGACAGTCCCCGTTTGGGGATCTGCTGTCGTTTACAGCCATTGTCGCAAACCTTGAGTCCGTCTCGGAGCTTGCTTACTTCGTTGCGGGTGTACTCCAAGGGGTGGCCCCCTGAAATATTTCTGAATCCTGTGATTGCTCTGTCGTGAAGGCCTCGTTGGGTTTTGATTTGGTTTTTCTGAGGTTGATCGAGTGTGTGTTGCTATTGGTGCACCCCGGCCGGGTAAAACTTTCTGAAAGCCGTGTCTGCGGTTATGGAAGACTTGGAGCACAGTATCTCGACCATAGACAAGCATAACTAAAGTTTATTGCTATAAATTTGACTTTATAATGACTAGTAATCAGCTTCACTATAATGGAATGACTAAATGATACTTCCCACAATTGCTTGTTTGGAGTGTCGCTTGCGACCAATGTACCTGACTAGTAATTATGGCAACTACAACGGAATGGCTGAATAAAAGTGCCAACAACTGCTGGGTTTTGGGTTTATCTCATGCTATCTATATCTGCTTATTAAGTATTGCCACTATAACGGAATGGTTAACTAAAATGACCCACTGCTTATTTTATCAGGATGATTATCTATACCTGACTAGTAATTGCTACAACGATAACCGAATAAATAAAACTGCCAACTGTGTGAGTTCCTCGGTTGACTTCCTCGTTTGGTCTCGAGGGGGAAACGCCAGGATGGGTTTGTTTGGTGTTAGCTTCAGGTTGGATCCGAGTAGGTCATTCTTACCCCTCTCTTAAATCCGACAGTTGTATCGAGTCTCTATAGGTTGTCTAGTGCATGCTGCCGCTGCCGCTTCAGTCCACCATACCTATGTAGGCGAGGACCGCCGAATTCTAGTCTCGCCGTGTACTGGCCTCAGTACTGACGCTCCTCTTTTTCCTTTGCCCTTTGTCGGCACCCCTTTTGTTTAAGCAGGTTTTGAGATCGACGCCGTTAGCAGGGTTACCCTTCCGGCTTGGCCTGGGCAGGGTTATGGACGCCATTGGTTACTCTTCAGGGCTCTTAGCCCCATTTGCATTTTGTCCGTAGTCGGACGCCCTATCATTTTCGAGGTGATTTGGATCCTTGTATATTATATCTGTATTCTTGACTCTTTGAGTCGCTGTTATATATATCTGTTCTGTGGGACCCATCGAGGACTGTTGTGTAATGTTATTACTTTGTTTTCCACCCGCACGAAAGTGCCTGGTGTGCACCTTTGAATCGTTTCTATGCGGGTTTGGCGAGTTTCGGTAAAACTTGCATAGGTCCGATTCTGAGGGTGTTACACTCGTCCTCCCTGGCATGATTCTGTAACACCTCCTTAGGGGTCGGCTCCCTCTGTACCTATAGTGTACCAGACGACCGCCACCAAAGAAGCCACGGGTCGACGACGAGACCCAGATTCCTCACCAAGCTACGCGTCCCGGAAGGTATGACCTCCCAGTGCCAGCCAGGCGGAGCCTAGTTTCGGACATGCCCGGCAGAGCCCTGTCCTCCATCATTGCCGCCGAGTTGACAAATAGGATGCGGGATGGGCATCCTAAAGTAGGCATTTGATCAAAGTAACAAATTTCTAAGTGTGTGGTTGCTCCAAATTAATGTCAACAAATAATCCCTAAACTAAATAATCCTAAGAAAATTGATGACAAGGCTCACTCACACCACCTCTGACATTGCATCCTCACATTATAATGATTGGCCATATGAAATTAAAAAACCAAAATTAACCTAAAAGTAGGGCCTCATATTTGCATGAGATGCAAAATAATTATAGGGATGGAGTGAGTGAGACAAGTAGGATGCACAAATTATTATTTGTGTATATCACAAGGCACACTCACACCACCCCCGACATTGCATCCTCGCATTGTAATCATCAGCCATATGGAAGTTCAAAACCTAAATCAACCTAAAAATAGGGCCTCATATTTGCATTAGACGCAAAATAATTATAGGAATGGAGTGAGTGAGCTAAGTAGGATGCACAAATTATGAATTTGTACATATCACAAGGCTCGCTCATAACACCCCCGATATTGCATCCTCACATTGTTATCATCGGCCATATGAAAGTACAAAACCAAAATCAACATAAAAGCAGGGCCTCATATTTGCATGATACGAAAAATAATTATAGGAGTGACTGAGCCAAGTAGGATGCATAAATTATTTATTTGTGAATATCACAAGGCTCACTCACACCACCCCGATATTGCATCCTCACATTGTAATCATTGGCCATATGGAATAAAAACAAAATCAACTAAAAGTAGGGCCTCATATTTGCATTAGATGAAAAATAATTACAAGGATGGCATAAGTGAGCCAAGTAGGATGCATAAATTATTTATTTGTGCATATCACAAGGCTCACTCACACCACCCCGACATTGCATCCTCACATTTTAATCATCGGCCATATTGAAGTACAAAACCAAATCAACCTAAAAGTAGGGCCTCATATTTGTATTAGACGCAAAATAATTACAGAGATGGAGTGAGTGAGCCAAGTAGAAAGCTACATCTATCCCTAAAGTTATCTAGATTATCATCTACACTAATAATCATCTACACTAAATCATTTACACTAAAATCATCTACACTAAAATCATCTATACTAAATCATCTAAAATTATCTAAACTAAATCATCTACAATCATCTATCTAGGTTTTCCTACTAGTGTTACTATCACTATCTAACATTCCTATATCTAGAATTTGAGCCCAAGTTCATTATCTAAACACTAGTGTTACATCTATGTTTATATAAAATAGGGGAGGCATGGCTCGGTTTAGGGTTTAGGGTCGAGGCTCACTGGGGAGGCAGCGGTTGCAGCATGATCGGTGACGCGGAGGCAGGGCGGCAGTGGTTTCAGCGTGGTCGGTGATGATGCGGCGGGGCATCAGCGAATGCGAGTGGTCGATGATGAGGTGGTGGCGGACGCGTGTGGTCGATGAAGAGGCTTGATGGGGTGGCGGTGAACGTGTATGGTCGATGACATGGACGCGGGGAGACTAAGAACACACATAGTCCGTGACGAGGTGGCGGCAAACCAAGAGCAGTCGTCGGATGTGTGGAAGCGATGATGGGGGAATAGGGGGGCAGATTTGTTGGGCGGTGGTGGTAGGGAGAGGGGGCATATCTAGGTAGAAGCTATGGCAGGGAGAGGGGAAAGAAAGGAGGAGGGGTGTGTCGGCGGTGTGTAAATGTGAGAGTGGGCCAGGCCGCGAGGAGGACAAAGGTAATAAATCGTGTACACATGGCGTTTATATTAGTCCAACGCCACCACTAGTTTACAGATTAGTGGTGTTCCCCCAATGCCAATGCTATTATTACCTTTGTTCCAACTGCGTATGGGGACCCTCCTATTTATGGTGTTTGTTTATACGCTGACCCCACCTTTGAGTTTACTAGTGGCGTTCGCGTATATATAAACGCCATTACTATTTCGTCTCGAAGTGGTGGCGTGCATTATATATTGGACGCTACTGGAAAATTGATCGCTATAAGGATTTTCCTACTAGTGAGGGTGGTTCGATTTTTGTGGAAAAGACGCAGTCTTTTCCCCTAAGGGTTAAACTAAGGTAGCTCGGAGATATCGAAGTCCTTTCCTCTTGAGTTGAGAAGACGAGTTGGGGGGATATCGGTTGTTGTTGACACGGCTTCGATGATTCTTGAGATTTCTAAGTATCTCCTTAGAAGACTTCATTGGGAGTTACCTCTTCAGGGTTGGTTGGTGAGTTACGTCGAGGTTTCGGAGGGTTTCTTCTGGTGTAGGGTTAATCTGTTTGAGTGGGAATTGCACGGTGGTTAGAGAAGAGGCTGACCTTATTCCTTGGAGTTGCACAGTGAATATCGAAATCTTCCACTTGAGGTTGAAATCTTCAGATGTCGTCCGCAAACTCTGTCCTACGAGGCTTGTATATTAATTTTATTTCTACTAGAAAACATGCCTGTGCATTGCAACAAGAGAGATAAAGTATGTGTCACATAGGTGTGCAAACTTGGCGCAATGCATGTGTTATCACTTTTTGGCTCAATAATTTATCATTTTCAATGATTGCATTTTCCAATCATGTTTCTTTGAATTCTTTAACTTATCAACTTTTCTCTGCTGCCTCACCTTCCAATTTTTTCTAAGTTATCATGGTATTAATCCAAAAACTTGTAACACCATCCGTTCAGTCACGAAGCAAAGCATATCATGACAAACCACACACCAGCTAAACAAGAGAAACATTTGAAGAACAGAGAAAACGCAGCGAGGAGGAGATATTGTTTTTCTGCATTCTCGTGACCACCTTCTTCCATCGGATTACAAGATGGACTACACATTCACACTTCAGCTGGCATCTCTTCTACCTGCCAATTTCCATAATATTTCAAGTTGAGCACGGAATTGTTCCTTATAAGATCGATTACACATTCATACTTCAGCTAGCATCTCTTGTACCTACCAATTTCCATAATAGTTCAAGTTGAGCTCAAAATTGTTCCTTAGATACACCAAATTGGTCGTGCGATTGCCATGAGAGAAAAAATCTACTTTTGAAGAGTCGACGCGGTCTAAATTTTTCTCAAACTCGATCAAACAGATTTAACCCTAGCATCAGTTCACCTCTTTTTCTTATTTTTATTTTATATGCTTTTCATAACTCATTATTAAATATTTTTATTTGGTTATATGTGTGAATTTTAATTTAAATCATTAATTAAGAATTTGCAAACAATATTACTCCCTCTACCTCAAAATAGATGTCGTAGATTTATCATAATTTAGATGATCTAGACACTATTTAGTATATAGATTAATCCAAATTTTGACAAACTTTTGATATCTATTTTAAGACAAAGGAAGTATATCAAAATAAAATTAGTGCACTCCCTCTCATAGTTGATGGATAATTTGTTTCTCCAACACATTTTTGTTCATATTCCTTCACACCGCGTAAGTTGTTTTTTGCATCTATCTCCATCATTTGCTTTCTTCCTGGTCCGTCTGAAGGTCTTGCTTCCATGCATATCAGCATCATCCACTTAGAGGATTCTCATTATTAGGCAAGGATGAAATATGCTTGTGCATTGTAATATGAATAAACAGAGGAGTTTACTTGGGACTAAAGGGTCCCATTTCGAATTTCGGGCGTTCATGACGGGTGCCAAAAGCAAGAAACTTGTAAATTCAATAAAATTTGTTTGGGCTAGCTTCTATGATCACAACATGCCCACAAAATTAGCATTGAGGTTTTTTCCATTGATGAGCCTTTTTCCACGTTAATTTAGAAATAAAACTTCTATTGCTTATTTTTAGACATTTAACATAGTTCAAATTTGAGATAAAAAAATTGAGTTCAATATTTTATGTACATATGTGTATATAGATGCAAAAAATTTGACAAATCTGTCATATGCAAATTCACAAAAATCATAGGAGTTTCTCATATAAAAATAAATGTAAAAAAAGTACACAAAATCTTCTGTACACCAAGATTCATGTAGCACAACAACACAGACCAAATACATGTGTTCGGTCTAGCACATATTTTGTTCTCTGTTCTATTCACATTAGCTTTATGGTTCATCTCGATTTCAATTTGTCCATATTAGCACTAAACTTTGCCTGGGCTACCTAGCCTTAACAAAGCTCAGGGCTATTTGACGGATCAAAGCCGAGCCTACAGGAGACCACGATCTAGCGGTAGTAGAGCGCAACTCGAGCAGCAGCAGTCTTCTCAGACTACAAACTTGTACCTTGTTTCTATGGTGTGCTATTATGGGCTTTGCTGTGAACAAATCAATACGAAAAAATCTCAATATAAGAACTCATGTTTCCATGCTCTTGGAACACTACTTATGTTGTCGTATGCTATTTGTAATGAAACCATTAGAGCATCTCTAGAATACACCGTAAAAGGGCGGACCATAAAATCCATTACCATATCGTGTTTTGCGGGTTTTTTCAGGCCATGAACGACGGGGCGGAACTTACCCCTCAAAATCGAACCAGAAAAGGGAATTCCCTTTTTACAGTTTCGCACATACGAGGTCTGTTCTGCCACAAAAAGGGTCGAACCCATAAATTAAACTATTTTCTGTCAATTTCACCACATATCTCGCATTTTCAAACAGAAATATGATACCAACATAAAGTAAAAGCCCAAAATTATTAATTGTACATTACAACAATTATCCAATTACAAAAATTGTGCAAACAAATTGAATAAACAATAATACAATTATAACAAATTACGAAATCAAATGAATAGTTCCGAATGCAAATAATGTTTCACACACATGAATGATAAAATATGACAGCCTAGTTCCTCCCAAATAGCTGCCAGTGGTGCTCAATGAGGTCATGTTGCAGCTAGTCATGGGTGGTCATGTTATCAATGTCTCGGTAGGTTTCAAGGAAGGATTGGATGGCATTTGGGTTTCTAGCTGGCTTCACACAGCTGCCAAAATTGTCATAGAAGATGTCCAAGTCTAGACCCCTCTCATCCTCAACAATCATATTGTGAAGAATGACACAACATGTCATTTTGTCATTGAGAGTTTTCTTGTCCCAAAAACGAGCTGGACCTCGCACAACTGCAAATCGAGCTTGCAAGACACCATAGGCTCTCTCAATGTCCTGGCACTCTCTTGAGCCTTTTAAAATTCAATATATTTCCTAGTTTGAGGATTCGAGATGGTCTTGTCAAATGTAGCCCAACGAGGATAAATACCGTCAGCTACATAATACCCCTTGTCATAATTACAACCATTGACAATGTAATTGCAAGCGGGTGCTTCACCACTAGCTAGCTTTGCAAATAGAGATCTATGAATCATATTGATATCATTGAGGGTGCCAGGAAAACCAAAGAAACAATGTCAAATCCACAAGTCCTCGGATGCAACGATTTCTAGCATAATTTTTGCATCTTGGCTTTTGCCATAATATTGCCCGTGGCATGCCTTCGGGCAGTTTTTCCATGTCCAATGCATACAATCTATGCTTCCTAGCATGCCTGGCCATCCTCTTATCTCATTCATCGCCATCAACCTAATTGTATCCTGCTCGTTCGGCGGTCGCAAATACACGGGCCAATAATGTGAATAATCTCCTTAGCAAATCTATGAACACTCTCCATAGTCGTATCTTCGCCGATGTGAAGATACTCGTCGGCATAATCTGTCGGGATCCCATATGCCAACACTCTCATGGC
Organism: Avena sativa; assembly: GCA_916181665.1. NCBI lineage: Eukaryota > Viridiplantae > Streptophyta > Magnoliopsida > Poales > Poaceae > Avena > Avena sativa. The sequence continues at coordinate 345,988,794 of OV702285.1, read as the reverse complement.
CGCAGAGATTTTTTGGTACGGCTGAATCCAAGCAGCCCCGCAGCATTTCTTCGACGCTGTCTACGACGCAGATTTTTTGGTACGGCTGAAGTACCGTGTCTTGGCCTCGCAAGCTTTCACTATCTTCATGAACAGTGAGCGGCACATTCGATAGCGTCTACAAAAGAGGTGAGGCGGGTATGTGGGTACCTCGGCGAAGTAATGTCGCATTAGCATGTCATTTCCCAACTTGCGGTTCCGAGGGATGCAAAGGCGGTCGACCATGGAGCCTCACCGCCTCTTCCTCCTGCCGTCGTCCTTCTCCTTGAGGGAGAGAACGGCCACCATCATGTGCTGACGGTGGTTCCCGAGCAGCTTCTCCACATACGAGTCATCGGAGGAGGACAAGTCGTACATAAAAAATTACTTGCAAGGGTCCAAGTACATCTACAAATCAAGGACGATATTTAGATCTTGTGGAGAGGAGATCTACGAGCTTGAACTTGAGCGGCGGCGGATTTTACCTTTGACGGGCGGCGGGAGGACGGCGGCGTGGGGCGCAACCGGATCTGCGTCGGGAGGAGTTTTCAGACCCGCAGTGGCTGGGGAACGGGGTCGACGGGCTCCGACGGGCTTCTTCGTGCGCGGAATCGAGCGGGAGGGTCCTCAATCTACGACGGCGTCCGACGGAGGGTGGCAGCTGTGCAGGCAGAAGGGAGGGGAATGAGATGAAAATTCCATCCCGCCAATGGAAAAGGCAGGATATGGTTCGCGTTCGGGTCGGGCTCAAAACCTGGGTTTTTCTGGTTCCACGGGGGTATTTTCTCGGGGGCCCTAAAAATGTTCGGTTCGGTCCATTTTAGGCCGTATGTTCTGTGCACTTTTATCACGCGAAACCGATAACTGGAATTTATTTTTATGGTTCCGCACTTTTATGGTGTCTATGCTCTTACAAAATGTGCGAAGTCAATGTATGTGATGTCTTAGATAATTAAAAAATACTCTCTGCCTACCATTGTACACTTGTTCTTTTCATCAGCAAAAGTACCTGCAGTCTATCCGGGTGAGCAAGAAATCTGTTAGACCATAATCCACAACAATAAAAATAATGTGTTAAGGGATGGGGTAAATCCCTTCAGATGAACACTCACAGTTTAGATAATATTCTCACAAAAACATTCCATCACACATAACCACAAAAGGATATGCAAGGTCTCTTTAGGAGAGCCACCTTGTGGTCTGCAAGAACGAAAGGAGGTTCACGGGCTTGAACAGCCGAATCAAAATTGATGATAAACCATACAGGGATGTGGCACCAGCACCAGTGATTGCTGTTGTCAACGAACTGTTGTATTTCCCTGGAAGAGCACCAACAGTAGTCCCACGACGACTCGGGGTGGTGTCTTGGGCATGCGAGGCTTCCTTCTCGGCGGAGTTGGGGGTGTACCTGTACAGAGAAGAGAGATACGAGAGGACACGAGGTTATGCGGAACGTGTGTAGGCGGAGGAGAAGGCTGGATGATGGCAATTCCTCTTGGTGGTAGGGGAAAGTGAGAGCGGCAGCAGCTGCCTCCCCAGCCCGAGGGCCGGGGAGCCCGCTCCTTCTCGAGAAAGGGGAACGGCAGCGAACCCGAGGACGGAGAGTTCGCTCCTGCTCGAGAAAGGGGAATGGCCGCCAACTCCTCCGGACATCACCAGACCGCCAGTTAGCCCTGTCCGAGCATCGCCGCCGCCTGCAATGAGATCGAGGCTGAGCACGCCCCCATAAGATTGAAACGAGGCCCTAGCGCTAGGCTCCTCTATGCCATTCCTCCTGTCGGCCAGTCATGGGTTCTTCTACGGCTGCCGGGAAGGCGCCGCTGGCCCTCGTACCCGCATTCGTCAACTATTGTTGCCGAGTCCCTGTGTTGTGGATTTCACTCCCATGGATGAGCAGCAAAAAGAAAGGAAAAAAGGGAGGGGATTCACCCAAAAAAACACGGAACAGGTATCTGACTTAACAATAGTAGTGGTGGATAATAAACTGGTATGTGGGAAGGCAAAACGGTCAAAAAGGAGGGTCGATAGAATTGCTTCCTTTATTATTAGGTATAACAAACAATGTCCGTGTGTTGCATTGGGACACAAAAATGCATGTAATCTTCAAAAAAGAAAAAAACGCATATAGACGTGCACACAAGATCTCAGAGAAAAAACACATAGGCAAGATCTTAGAGAAAAACATGCACACGCATGTATATCTCTTGATCCTCTTTCTCTCAACTGACGGCTAGCGATGTCCGTGCCACCGTCTATTCCAGTCATAGCCACATATCAGTGAGGCTTGTTCTCGGTTTGTTTCACCAATTTCCCACCACATTGACATGTGTCTACGCGTGTACTGTGACAACCCTAACTTCGTATTTTGTAGTTATGACCACTACCAACCATATCTGTCACCACCGATAATATTTTAGTTCGACGTGTCTTTAGAACATACATGGCACATTCGAAATACTTTCTCCACTCATGGCTTTAGCTAGGCCCCGGTAACATGTTTCAATGTCATTAGAGTTATGTGTCGCCATCCTAGCGGACCCCATAGTCGAGTAGCCGAAGAAGAGAAAATTCCAATTTTTCCATTTTATGTTTGGTCACTCCTTTTATTATTAATTATTTTAAAAAGGGGTATATTTGTCTAGATACAATCGAATCTAGAAAAATCTAAGGAAACTAATTAGAGTCGAGAAGAATACTATATTTAAAAGAGTGTTATTATTGTACAAATTTCCTACATGTTTATGACGTGGAGGTAGCTTGCATTGCATTGCCATCCCTTTAATGAATCCACAAATACCGTTTAATTAGCCCACAAACAACCTCTTCTCGTTTCAGTTTCAATTAGGCAACATAATCTTCAATTAAATTAAAGCCCACGGGGTCCTGTTTAGTTAAGCCAGCACACCAACCCTCTCCCATTTAATTAGGCAACTACGGCTTTATAGTTAGCTCATAGATCTTGTTGAATTATAAGCCCAAAAATTCTTGGCCCATAGATCTTGTTTGATTATAGCCCACAATCCTTCCGTTTAATTGATCAAGTTGATTTCCGAGTACGTGCTGATGCGGAAACTCTGCTATATGAACCGGTGAGTCTCGCTGTAGTGCAGCAGGGTGGGACTAAACCGGTCAGTTGCACCAGATTTGATTTGATAGTAGATCAAAGCAATAAACCCTATTTCCCATCCCAGTTCTGGAAACACATGTGGTAAGGATGGTCCATGGCACACACGTTACGGAGACGAAGGAACGCATTCACATTGCTATGAGCCAGGAATGATGTTGGGCTAGGTTCAGGCACAGTTACCAACGAAACAACGAGCTAAGCACGATGGACGAACTAAGAAAGGCTACGAGATGACTTGGCGGTGGCAGGCCGAGTAATACTGCTAGGAATATGTGTTTTTGTGAAAGGGCAAACTGGTCTAATAAAATGTTGGACCTGAGAAAACACTTCGTCATTTATTATTACTAGCAAAAATGCCCGTGTTGTGTACTGGGTCTATAAATAATAATTCTTACATGCAAAAATAAAATAAAATTTTATTCCCAATGAACATGCTAATCAGATTTTGAGTTCAAGTGAAAGATACATGATCTTTTTTGTAATAGAATAAATGCATGGGCTAAAATAAAAAAGTGACGAAGAGATCAGGATATCCGTCTGTAGGGTTCGCAGCATAGAAAACAAAAAATTTCCTACGATGTGAACTATATACCAAGATCTATCTACTAGATACAAACAACGGGCGGATGTATATCCGTAGAGAACATACCCTTCAAGACCGACAAAGCTTAGCGAGTTCAACTCGTGGTCGATGTAGACGATCTCTTGCCGATCTCAAGATCGAGAGGAAGTCCTAGCGCCGCAAATCAGCAGCGCATCCGTGCTCGCACACACGTTCGAGGGACCGAGCAACCTCCGCCTCCTCGCTCCAGCGATGCAGCGGAAGCACAACTCTTTCTTGCCGAATAGCCACCTGGAACATGTATCTCGCTAGTCCGAGACCATGGGGGATAAATTCTAGAGGGGGAGAGAGATCCTTCACGAGGAGGTGTGAGAGACAAGTGAGGAGGGGGGCTCCTTTTATAGGACGAGGGGGGCACCCAAGGGGGTGGCCGCCGGCCATGGGGGCTGCCCCCTCCCCTCCTTCATTCATGTGGGTGGACACTCCACTCACAAAATGCCCTTTAAAATCCGTCCACTCAAAAGTCCACTCAAATTCCCATTAAATTTCCACCAAATTTAATGCAAACTCTCATTAAATAAAACTCTTTTATTTTATTCAGAATTTTGTCAATTACTTTAATGACAAACATTCACAAATAACCCCTTGCTAGAATTCTATTTCACATGCATAACCACTTTATGCAATTTCACCCGAAAACCTGTTTCGGTATCTAGTGAAATAAATTCCTGCGCTTGTTCATTCTTTCGGCATGAAACATTTGCTCCAATTGGATGTCGGTGTCTCTTAAGTGTGTCACCCTACGGTTCGTGAATAATGCGGACATGATCGAGACCCCTCTCGGATCAATAATCAGAAGCGGGATCTGGAGACCCATACTGACTCCCACACATTCAACGATGACTTTCTTGTGATCGTCAGAACCTTTTACGCTAGTATCTTAATCCCTTTGTTTCACGATATATTACATGTCCGAGATTCGATCATCGGTATCTCCATACCTAGTTTGATCTCGTTACCGACATGCACTCTTTTCTCGTTCCTGTGATATAACATTCTAGTGATCAAATCACTTGCTTGCAAGCTAATCAATGTGATATCACCGAGAGGGCCCAGAGTATATCTATCCGTCATCGGGATGAACAAATTCCACTCTCGATCCATGAGCCTCAACATAACACTTTATTAGTTCTGAATCCATCTTTATAATCACCTTGTTACGGTGTGACGTTTGATGTTATAAAGAAACTCTTCCGGTGTTAGTGATTGACATGATCTCATGGTCTAAGGATTAGGATCACTTCGTAAGTTGTTATAGCAATATAAACTCAATGACTTTGATCGTAATGCTATACTTCGGATGAATGTTCATCACACCATTACACTAATGTTGTGATCCCGTTATTAACAACATCCAATGTCAATGATCAGGAAACCTTGATCATCTTGTTAATCAACGAGCTAGTTTATGAGAGAGGCATAACTAGGAACTTTCTGTTTGTTTATTAAACACACATGTATTAACGTTTCCGTATTAATACAATTATAGAATGCAAAATAAACATCTATCATATACTTGGAATACACATAATAAACACTTTATTATTGCCTCTCAGGGCATATTCCCTTCAGTCTCCCACTTGCACTAGGGACAATAATCTAGTTACATAGTGATAAATCTAACACCCATTGTGTTCTGGTGTTGATCATGTTTTGCTCTAGGGAGAGTTTTAGTCAACGGATCTGCTACATTGAGATCCGTATGTACTTTACAAATCTTTATATCTCCATCCTTGACATGCTCGCGGATGGAGTGAAACCGGCGCTTAATATGCTTGGAATGCTTGTGAGACCTTGGCTCTTTGGCATTGGCAATGGCACCATTGTTGTCACAATAGATCACCATTGGGTCCAACGCGTTTGCCACCACTCCTAGTTCGGATATGAACTCCTTCATCCAAACTGCTTCCTGAGCCGCTTCTGAAGCAGCAACATATTCGGCCTCCGTTGTTGATCCCGCTAGCACAGGTTGTTTGGAGCTCCTCCAACTAACCGCTCCGCCATTCATGAGAAATACGTATCCGGATTGAGACTTAGAGTCATCCGGATCGGTGTCAAAGCTAGCGTCGACATAACACTTAGCGACGAGCTCTTCTTCACCTCCGTATACAAGAAACATATCCTTAGTTCTTCGTAAGTACTTAAGGATATTCTTGACCGCTATCCAGTGTTCCGAACCTGGATCCGATTGGTACCTACTAGTCAAACTAATAGCATGTGCCACATCCGGTCTTGTACATAGCATGGCGTACATTATAGAGCCTATGCCTGAAGCATAGGGGACTTTGTCCATTATCTCTCTTCCTTCCGCCGAAGCCGGACTTTGAGTCTTACTCAATGTCTTGCCTTGCAACATAGGTAAGAACCCCTTCTTACTTCCGTCCATTTTAAACTTCTTTAAAATCTTATCAAGGTATGTACTTTGCGATAGCCCTATTAGGCGCCTAGATCTATCTCTATAGATCTTAATGCCTAATATGTATGACGCTTCACCTAGGTCCTTCATTGAAAATTTGCTGTTTAGATAACTTTTAACACTGTTTAAAAGATCTATATCATTTCTGATCAATAATATGTCATCCACATATAATATCAGAAATGCCACATTGCTCCCACTCACTTTCTTGTAAATACAAGCTTCTCCATAAGTTTGGACAAATCCAAACTCTTTCATCACCTCATCAAAGCGGAGATTCCAACTTCATGATGCTTGCTTCAATCCATAGATGGATCGCTGAAGCTTGCACACCTTGTTAGCATCCTTAGGATCGACAAAACCCTTTGGTTGTATCATATACAACTCTTCTTCAATATTACCATTGAGAAACACGGTTTTGGCATCCATCTGCCATATCTCATAATCGAAATATGCAGCAATTGCTAACATAATCCTAACTGACTTTAGCATCGCTACGGGAGAGAAAGTCTCATCATAGTCAACTCCTTGAATTTGTCAAAACCCCTTTGCGACAAGTCGAGCTTTATAGACGGTCACATTACCATCAGCATCAGTTTTCCTTTTGAAAATCCATTTGTTCTCCACGGCCTTTCGGTCGTGAGGTATTTCCACCAAGTTCCAAACTTGATTTTCATACATGGATTCCATCTCGGATTTCATGGCTTCTAACCATTTGTTGGAATCCGGGCTCATCATCGCTTCTTCATACGTCGCAGGGCCATCATTTTCATCAACCATGAAATTCATGACAGGATTTCCGTACAGCTCGGGAGCTGCACGCGTCCTGTTTGACCTGCGAGGTTCGGTAGTACTCTCTTTCGGAGTTTCATGATCATTATCATTAGTTCCCTCTTCAACAGGTGGAGCCAACTTCGGAACAACTTCCGGCGCTGCGCTACTCGCCATACTTTGAAGAGAAGGTTCCACAACCTCTTCGAGTTCTACCTTCCGACTTCTCACACCTTTCGCGAGAAACTCTTTCTCTAGAAAGGATCCATTCTTGGCAACAAAAACCTTGCCCTCGGATCTGTGATAGAAGGAATACCCAATAGTTTCTTTAGGGTATCCTATGAAGACGCATTTTTCCGCTTTGGGTTCGAGTTTATCCGGTTGAAGTTTCTTCACATAAACATCGCATCCCCAAACTTTAAGAAATGACAGCTTAGGTTTGTTTCCAAACCACAATTCATACGGTGTCTTTTCAACGGATTTAGATGGTGCCCGATTTAAAGTGAATGCAGCAGTTTCTAGTGCATAACCCCAAAATGACAACGGCAAGTCCGTCAGAGACATCATAGATCGAACCATATCCAATAAAGTACGATTATGACGTTCCGACCCACCATTTCGCTGTGGTATTCCGGCAGGTGTGAGTTGTGAAACAATTCCACACTCTTTCATGTGAGTGCTAAACTCGTAACTTAGATACTCACCTCCACGGTCGGACCGTAGAAATTTGATCTTTCTATTACGATGATTTTCCACTTCATTCTGAAATTCCTTGAACTTTTCAAAGGTTTCAGACTTGTGTTTCATCAAGTAGATATAACCGTATCTACTCAAATCATCCGTGAAAGTAACAAAATAACGATATCCACCTCGCGCCGACACACTCATTGGACCACATACATCAGAATGTATGATTTCCAATAAATCTGTCGCCCGTTCCATTGAACCGGAAAACGGCGTTCTAGTCATCTTGCCCATAAGGCATGGCTCACATGTATCAAATGATTCATAATCAAGTGATTCCAAAAGTCCATCCGAATGGAGCTTCTTCATGCGTTTAACGCCAATATGACCTAGATGGCAGTGCCACATATATGCGGATATATCATCATTAAGTTTAATCCTTTTAGCATCAACATTATGAATATGTGTAACATTATCATCGAGATATAATAGAAATAAACCATTCATCATCGGTGCATGAACATAAAATATTTCATTCATATAAATGGAACAACCATTGTTCTCGGATTTAAATGAATAACCACTTCGCATCAAAAACGATCCAGATACAATGTTCATGCTCAGTGCAGGCACCAGATAACATTTATTCAAGTTTATAACTAATCCCGACGACAAGTGGAGAGGCAGCGTTCCAACGGCGATCACATCAACGCTTGATCCATTGCCGACACGCATCTTGACCTCACCCCTTGCTAGCGGTCGCTTGTTCCGCAGCCCCTGATTCGAGTTACAAATATTAGCAACTGAACCGGTATCAAATACCCAGGTGCTACTGCGAGCACTAGTCAAGTACACATCAATAACATGTATATCATATATACCTTTGTTTGCCTTGCCGGCCTTCTTGTCTGCCAGATACTTGGGGCAGTTGCGCTTCCAGTGGCCAGTCCCCTTACAATAGTAGCACTCGGAATCAGACTTAGGTCCAACTCGGGGTTTCTTTTCAGGCGCGGCAACAGTCTTGCCGCCCTTACTTCCCTTCCGTTTTCCCTTCTTGTCTTTCTTGAAACCAGTGTTCCTATTGATCATCAACACTTGATGTTCCTTTTTGATCTCCACTTCTGCAGTTTTAAGCATTGACAGAAGCTCGGGGAGAGACTTCTTCATGCCTTGCATATTATAGTTCATCACGAAGCTCTTATAGCTAGGTGGCAGAGACCGCAGAACACGATGGATGCCTAAGTCAATGGGAATCGATATTCCCAAGGACACAAGCTTATCGGCGTAACCCGACATCTTGAGTACATGCTCACTAACGGAGTTGTGCTCTTCCATCATGCAGCTAAAGAACTTTTCTGAAGCGTTGTAGCTCTCTACAGCAGCATGTGTGTCGAAAATCATTTTCAACTCACCCATTGTATCAAATGCATTGCCGTTTTCGAAACGCTTTCGAAGTTCCGGCTCTAGCCCATACAATATGCCGCAATGAACTAAGTTGTGGTCCTCCTGACGAGTCTGATAGACATTCTTCTCCTCGTCAGGGGCATCATCAAAAGGTGGGGGGCCTAACGGCTCTTCTAGCACATATTGCTTTTGTGCAGCAGAGAGGAGAATCCTCAAATTCATGGCCCATTCGTTAAAGTTGCTACCGTTCGTTGCTAGTTTCTCTTTCTCCATGAACACATTGAAATTAAAAGCAGGTGGTGCCATCTACAACAGAATTTGTAAAGTTTAGACTAAGTGTATGATAGATTGAGTTCAACTAATCGAATGAACTCCCACTCAAAAACGACATCCCTCGTGCCTTTTTGGTGATTACATGAACCAAATCCACTACACCAAGTCCGATCATCACGTGAGTCGGTATAGCTTCAAAGGCGAGCATCAAATGGGCATCATATAAACTATATGACTCATGCTTAACCTTTTGGTCTGTGTTCCGAGGCCATGTCTGTACATGCTAGGCTCGCCAAGTTAGAACCTTAGTATTCGCGTGCGTAACTGTTTTACACCCGAAATATGGTCGTGGATCCAAGAACACCCGATCACCACGTGATGTCTTGGAGCGACGAAAACATAATCGGTGCATACTAAAGGAAGAACACATTCTTATCTTGATATTTAAATGAGGGATCATCTTATTATGCTAACAAAGCACTAAACAAGCAATATAAGATGCTATCAAACATCATATGTTTATTAGTGAAATTATATGGTTCCCGCAGATGATCTCTATCATGTGCATCGTGGTATGATCACTATCATACCTATATTTGTAAATCCAAGGTCTATGGATTTTACACGCTATGTGTGTTGTAAGAGTAGCATCTCATACTTCTACTTACCACACTACCATATCATAACACTAGCCCAGCAACAATCTAAACTAGACGCCTCTAATTTATCCATTGCAAGTTTTACGTGGCTTAGGGCTTTCGAGATAAAACCGTTCTTATCTACGAACATGAACCACAACAAGGATAATCAAATTGTTGACAACTCGCTTGCAAAATAGATATTGACTATAGTAGGAGAGACAGACACCCGCTAGCCACTTATGCAAACTAGTTGCATGTCAAGCGTGGAACAGGTCTCATGTGCGAGGACATGTAAAGTTTGTCCGGGCCGCTTCATCCCACTATGCCACCAATATCCAAAATTACAACAAAGGAGCAACAACATGATCATCATCGCCCACATACTCATATGTGTACTACCCGTGTAAAGTATCTACGCATAGATCCTGCTCTGATACCACTGTAGGGTTCGCAGCATAGAAAACAAAAAATTTCCTACGATGTGAACTATATACCAAGATCTATCTACTAGATACAAACAACAGGCGGATGTATATCCGTAGAGAACATACCCTTGAAGACCGACAAAGCTTAACGAGTTCAACTCGTGGTTGATGTAGACGATCTCTTGCCGATCTCAAGATCGAGAGGAAGTCCTAGCGCCACAAATCAGCAGCGCATCCGTGCTCGCACACACGTTCGAGGCACCGAGCAACCTCCGCCTCCTCGCTCCAGCGATGCAGTGGAAGCACAACTCTTTCTTGCCGAATAGCCACCGGGAACATGTATCTCGCTAGTCCGAGACCATGGGGGATAAATTCTAGAGGGGGAGAGAGATCCTTCACGAGGAGGTGTGAGAGACAAGTGAGGAGGGGGGCTCCTTTTATAGGACGAGGGGGGGCACCCAAGGGGGTGGCCGCTGGCCATGGGGGCTGCCCCCTCCCCTCCTTCATTCATGTGGGTGGACACTCCACTCACAAAATGCCCTTTAAAATCCCTCCACTCAAAAGTCCACTCAAATTCCCATTAAATTTCCACCAAATTTAATGCAAACTCTCATTAAATAAAACTCTTTTATTTTATTCAGAATTTTGTCAATTAATTTAATGACAAACATTCACAAATAACCCCTTGCTAGAATTCTATTTCACATGCATAACCACTTTATGCAATTTCACCCGAAAACCTGTTTCGGTATCTAGTGAAATAAATTCCTGCGCTTGTTCATTCTTTCGGCATGAAACATTTGCTCCAATTGGATGTCGGTGTCTCTTAAGTGTGTCACCCTACGGTTCGTGAATAATGCGGACATGATCGAGACCCCTCTCGGATCAATAATCAGAAGCGGGATCTAGAGACCCATACTAACTCCCACACATTCAACGATGACTTTCTTGTGATCGTCGGAACCTTTTACGCTAGTATCTTAATCCCTTTGTTTCACGATATATTACATGTCCGAGATTCGATCATCGGTATCTCCATACCTAGTTTGATCTCGTTACCGACATGCACTCTTTTCTCGTTCCTGTGATATAACATTCTAGTGATCAAATCACTTGATGCAAGCTAATCAATGTGATATCACCGAGAGGGCCCAGAGTACATCTATCCGTCATCGGGATGAACAAATTCCACTCTCAATCCATGAGCCTCAACATAACACTTTATTAGTTCTGAATCCATCTTTATAATCACCTTGTTACGGTGTGACGTTTGATGTTATCAAGAAACTCTTCCGGTGTTAGTGATTGACATGATCTCATGGTCTAAGGATTAGGATCACTTCGTAAGTTGTTATAGCAATATAAACTCAATGACTTTGATCGTAATGCTATACTTCGGATGAATGTTCATCACACCATTACACTAATATTGTGATCCCGTTATTAACAACATCCAATGTCCATGATCAGGAAACCTTGATCATCTTGTTAATCAACGAGCTAGTTTATGAGAGAGGCATAACTAGGAACTTTCTGTTTGTTTATTAAACACACATGTATTAACGTTTCCGTATTAATACAATTATAGAATGCAAAATAAACATCTATCATATACTTGGAATACACATAATAAACACTTTATTATTGCCTCTCAGGGCATATTCCCTTCACCGTCTTCCTCTTCGTGGGACAAATCAACTGATTTGCTTACTCCCTAAAAAAACTGATTCACTCACCATCTGGGTGGTTCGAGAAGCACCTGATAGGCACCATGACACAAAGTTAGGCCATTGGCTACCTTCCTGTCGAGATCCTTGGCATGGGAAGCCGCCCCGGTTGGACTTCTTCATGGGTGCCAAACCCGCCTCCTCGTTCCGTCCGGCTGTTGCCAAACACACACACTCTCTCTCTTTTCAATCTATCATTTTCTTGCCTTCCTCCTTCCTCACTGACTGGTCATAATGCTAATACTATACATAGCACAAAACGTTGGTTACCTGCTGTCAAGTGCACTGAAATTACGTGTTATCTAGGAGTCCAGTATTCTTAATGGAGTAGAATGGACAAGTAGCATTGTTTATGAAATATAACATGTGTTAGCAATAAACGCCATTAGGTCATTGAAGAAAGTAGACAGAGAAGACGACGTTTGGTAACGCATTTCGACAAAGCCTACATCTGCGAGGCATGCTTTACGGGCGCTTCTCCCCTAGTACTATCACTAGTGCAAACCGCCCCATGTGTCCCGGTTGGTAAGGGCCTTTAGTCCCGGTTCCCCAACTGGTACGGGGCAATCGGAACTAAGCCCCAACATTTAGTCCCGGTTGCCCCACCAACCGGGACAAAACAGCGTACACGTGGCCGCTGCTCCGTGCGAGGGGGGAGTAGCAACCGTCCTGGTTCGTAACACGAACCGGGACAAATAACCCTCTGCCACGACAGAGATTTGGCACATTTCTCTGCCGCGACAGAGAATTCATTTTGGCAATCTTTTTTTGCTGCGGCAGCATTTTGGCCACTTTTTGTGCCACGGCAGAGAATTCATTTATGTTGTTTTATTTATTATTTTGTGTTTTACACTCATCAATGAAGGAACCATTATAGTACACAAGATCATCGTGACAATATAGATCCAAGTGTCGAACATATTACATTCGATACACGGATTTCATGCACTACATACAAAATAAGCTCTTTGTACAATCCCTATTGCCTATACACACCTGCATAGTATTTTCCTTTTGGTTCTAGGACTTCTGCATCCAAGAATCCCGCCAATTCCTCCTGAATTGCTCGTACACGATCCTTTGGCAGAAGACCGTCCCGTAGACGTTCGAGCTGATTAAAAAAGGAGTAAACCTATATGAATGAAACTAAACACAATTTGATGGTAATAAAAAAATATAAATTATTTATGTACGTGGAGTTGCTATAAATTTCTGCCCTTCTCACAGCACGTCTGACGGATGAACTCGCAAACATAGTATCCACATAAATTGTTCTCTAGTCCCTGCGTCAGGCACTTTATGAGAACATAGTTCAATAAAAATAATAATCAAGCATGATAATAACGGTATCAAAACTAGAATCAAAGAGATGCGCAGATATAGCTAGTGGTGCTTACATCTAGTGGTTTAAATGTAAGCTCCTGTTTCCAAACACCCCTAGCCTTCTTGGTAAACCGTTTCCAAGCGCTGCCCGGCGAAGAAAACGAATAAAAGAACTTATTAATTACTTGATATCATAAAATTCACGAACATTGCCGATATAGTGTCGTAATGATTATAATTACCGCTGGAGAATCATATTCATGTCCTTCCACGTCTCAAGGGGTTTATGTTTTGAGTCCATGACTAGTACCCGCCCTTTGTCAGGTTGAATGCTTAACAAAATATAGTGGAAGCTGCGCATGCATAACTCATCAATTATATACTTAACGTCGAGTAAGCGAAATAGAATGTGTATAGAAGACAATAACACTCACTCGAAGTTGTAAGGAAATAGTATTTCCCTTCTGGTTTTTTGAAACCTTAACGTGTGTACAATTTTATCCTCCGTATCCTGGGGGTTTGTTTTGAGATTAGATTGATGAACCCAATATGGGTCAACGAACCCAATGTCATAGATTTGTCCTCTGCTGCATTCGAGAATCTTCATTCTGCATATTTTAGTATGATTACATACATGCAATAAACGAGGTAAGATAGCTAGAGACTAAATTAATTACAGAATTAGTACTTACAGACAATAGGCACTGATGATCGATTTTTCCAAGGTGTCTTGATTGAATATTGAAATAGTTCAACAAATTCAATTGCTATCATGTCATCTACTTCTTTCTCATAATGCTTTTTTGTAACCTTCAGCATTATCCAGTTAGCCCCGGCCTTTGTGGCATGCATGTACCAGTTATGCAATCTTCGCATTTTTGTTGGAAGATTCTTTACCTCCTCGGGTTTGACGAGAGGTTTTCCGTAATGGTATTTGTATGCTATTTCACCCACGGGGAAGTACTGTAAATGGGATAAGTAGTGGGCAATACTCATACCTTGAGCAGCGGCAGCTTCTCCGTATAGTGCAACTACATCTGGATCATACTGCTCTTCGGCCGCATATTTGCTCGACCCGACATTGGTATGGGAAATAACCTTGAGAGGGGCACAAGATTGTTTTGTTTGTTCTTCGAGCTGGGAAACAGATTTCCCACTTGCACCAGTACTTCTCTTCGACAATTGTTGTGACGCATGTGACTTGAGAATAGAGCGCTCATAGTCTAATGGCAGCTTTGGCTCGGGTTGGTGAAGGCCCTTTAGCATTTTGAACACTCGGTCTTTTTCTTCTTTGGAGCTGGGGAACTTTGGCCCTTTCGGCCGCCTCAGGTTAGCGAAAAACTCTATCGTTTGCGCCTCAACGATCGTCGTAGTCTCCTCTTCAGTACAGTCATAAGATCTCTTGGGAGGAACCTTTGGTACTTTTGGAAGAGGCTCCTGTTTACGTGTTGGCGATCGCTCACCACTCCACAGAGTAGCGGTGGTACGCTTACACTTTTTTTCCTGAGGCGCCGGTGATGGCTGCCGTGGCGGCGACGTCTGTGCCGAAGACTAGTGATGCGACGGAGACGGGTGAGGCGACGGAGCCGGGTGATGCAACAAATATGGGTGAGGCGACAAAGACGGCTGCCGCGGAGGCGACGACCGCACTAGAGATGGGTGAGGCGGAGACGAAGATGGCCTTGGCGTGTGATTTGGAAGCACGATACTTTCCTTTGGCCATAGAATGGTGACGTTTGTTGCTTCTCCCAGTTCAGTCACATCCCCTTCACCTGCAGGGTAGTCAAGCTTCAAACCTTGAAAGGTGGGCATGATTTCATCCACTCCGACAACAGCGTAGCCCTATGGAACCGGACGACAATGGTAAGTTGGTGCGGGTCCAATTGGTAAGGCATAGTCGACCGCCACCTTCATTGATATGTTCACAACTTTGAAATGTAGCTCGCAATGTGTCATCTGTGTGATATCATCCACTGGGTAGCCAACACGAGCCATCGTCGGTGCACCATCGTCATCGTCATTGTCATCACCCCCGACCTCAGTGGAAACCACACTGCTTTTTCGATTATTCGATAGGCCGTTAGCATCGAATGCAGGTTCTACCACCATGTGCTACTGAGATGGGCCGGTAGTACCTTGTTGGCTAAGTGCGTTAATTTGATCTTGTTGTTGCTTTATTCGTTCTTCAATTATACACATTCGCTCTTTCAGAATATCTGCTTCAACTTCCATCTTGTCCTTTCTCCTCTTACGGCTTCTATCAGGATATTTCTTCCTCTCTTCGGGAAACCCAATGCTCCATGGTTGGGAGCCTATTGTGCCTCGTGTTCGTCCATCATGTTCCTTATTACCAAGGGCGAGTGTGAGCTCATCATTCTCTCTATCGGGAATGAAGTCCCCATCTATAACAGCCTTTACTGCTTTTCTAATCTTCTCGATTGGCAAGGGGTCTTCTTTATGTCGTATGTTATATATACACTTCCCTTCTGAGTCCAACGTGCCCCCATGCCCGTAAAACCAATTCTTTGCACATTCTATCCAATAGTCTATCTCTGGGATGATCTTTTTAGCATACAATTCATCCTCAAGTTTCTTCCACTTAGGAATGCCATCCTTGTAGCCACCTTTGCCCATAGTATGGTGATACTTCTTGTTAGAAGCATTCAGCTTATTGGTTGCAGACATTTTCTTAGCTTTTTCTGATGACCTGTAATTCACAAACTCAGCCCATAATGGTTTTAACTTCTGATACTGAATCTTCTCAAAATCTCGAGTCTTCTCTTTCACGACATAGTCAATGTGCAATCTTTTCTTCCAGTTGGTGAAACACTGGGCCATCTTCTTCAAAGCCCGCTCCCTGACCTTCATCGCCATGGCTTTGGCATGTTGCTTAGCGTCCTCAACTGTATCTTCCGCATTTGGATCCAGACCTACCTTCGGTAGGGTGAAATTAACAATGAGCCTCTTGCACAGTAAATCTTTGGCCATGTTAGGGACATATAAACATGGTCCCTATTCTTCCGCATCAACAGGCCTATTCCAATTTTGCATGGTGATCGGGACGAAGTCCCTAACGATTAATCCGCATTGTGCCACAAATTTGTTTGCGACAACAACGGGAGCGGTCGGTTTGCCGTCGTCACCGATTTCTTCGATCCTGAACCTCTCATGGTCTTCCAACTTTTTGGTTGGGCCTCGTATGCTCTTTTCAGTAGATTTGTTCGATCCATAGGGCCAAAACAAGAAAGATAGTCATTAATATTTTTATATAGATAGAAAATGATTAATTAATTAATTATATTACAGGCACCTCGCCGGAGCGGTCGTCTTCTCCCGGAAGGCATCACCTTCTCCCTCAAAGAATTCGTCTCTTCCATCAAAAAGAGGATCACCCTCACCGGAGTTGTTCAAAACCGTCGATACGTCGACATTTTCCTCCCCACGGATCACACCATAGACCAACTCTTCCTTTTCTTTGTCTCTGGCATGTGGTTCCATATTTTCTGCATAGGTGGAAAAATGGATAAGTCAAAGAATCTAAGGGAGAAGGTTAGGTAGGGCGTTGAGAGATAAAAACCCTAATTCGGAGAAACCCTAATATATACATACACAATAATAAAAATGAATGTACAATATTTACATTAATAAAAATCAAATAAAATCAATATTCCGGAGTTCCGAGGGGTGTAAAACCTAGTTCGGAGAAACCTCGGATGCATATGAGAGGGGTCACTTAGGTATACTATTCTGGTATATTATTTGTACCAAAATATTGGTATATAATTTATATTTTTCTCATTTATGAATATTAAAATATGAATTTTCAAAGTATTAATACATATAAAATATTTATCAAATAATAATTATTTAAATAGTTACATAATAATGTATGGTAATAGTTTTAAGTTGTACATTTTATTTTTCTGATTTAAAATGAATTAGTTATGAATTTCTCCATTTTTAATTCATTTTAAATCATTTTTAGAATATTATAAAATAATTTACATTTTTGGAATTACTTTTAATATTTTATTAAACAGAAAACATTTCTGAATATGTTTATACCACTTACAGGGTGGACCCACTTGTCAGCAATAATCAATTACACAATAATTACAGAAATCATTTCAGAAAACATTAAAAGAAATAAAAAGGGTTATGACATCATGATGATATCACGATGACATCACCCATGGTGGTGGCGCCGCCATCGATTGAGCACACGCGGGGCAGCGAGAGGGGTCGCGTTGGAAAGAGATCATCAAGGCAAACCATATGGTGGTGGCGCCGCCCATTATTGGTCACCGGAGCGACCAACATAGTGGCGGACAGAAGCGGCGACGACGGATGGTCATCGGGGGAAGAGCTAGAGAGCGAGAGGGAGCGTATGAAGAGGTGCTAGAGCACTAGTGGCTCACAACGAACACGATTCCGAGGTCAGGGAAGCAAGGGGAGGCTGTACGAAGGCGAATCGACGGCGGCCGGATCTCGGGAAGATCGGTTGCAGAGCTTGATTAAGGCCGAGCGGGGCCGATTCCTTTGGTGTAGAGACACAGTCCAGCACGGCAGAGCTCCTCGGCACCTCGGCTTGGCTCGGGGAGGCTCTAAACTGCGACGAAGGCGAGTTAAGGTTTATTCTCAAATGGGGAAGAACGCGACAAGGAACGAGAGGGGATGAGATTGGTACTGGGAGAGAGAGGGGAACGCGGCAGTTCTTATCCTTGCAGCGAACAGGGGCGAGGAGCTCGGCGGCCAGCCTATTGGCGTCGTGGGGGGGTTCCTGTGTGCACATGTCGATCAATGAGATGCGGAAGAAGAAGAAGAGGCATGATCATTTATTAAGGATGGACTAAAGGGTCATACGTCCCGGTTGGTGCCACCAACCGGGACATATTAGCCACTTTTTTCATATTTTGGGTAGATCCCAAGAGGGGGCCATTAGTCCCAAGTTGGATCCAGAAACCAGGACTAATGGTCCTGTTTTCAAATTTTTTTCACAAATTATCTCTCTGTTCTCGCCTTACTTTTTATTTTAGGGTTTAAATTTGTAATGTTTTTTAAATGATAATTAATTTGGAATTTAGAAAAACTTTAAACATAAAAAGTGTTTGAATTTGAATAACCAATTCAAAATCATTTTATGTTTTTAAAAATAATTAATGTAACCATTTAAACTATGAACCATTTAAAATTAAAAATGAATTAACTTATATTTTTTATATATTAATTTGGAATTTAGAAAAAATTTAAACATTAAAAGTGTTTGAATTTGAATAAGTAATTCAAAACCATTTTATGTTTTTACAAATAATTAATGTAATAACCATTTAAACTATGAACCATTTAAAATTAAAAATGAATTAACTTATATTTTTTATATATTAATTTGGAATTTAGAAAAACTAAAAAAAAATAGTGTTTAAATTTGAATAACTAATTCAAAACCATTTTTTGTTTTTAAAAATAATTAATGTACCAATTTAAACTATGAACCATTTAAAAAGTGTTTGAATTTGAATGACTATGAACCATTTAAAATTCTCCGAGTTGGGCAGAATGCGCAGGAGGAAAAGGGCAGGAAGAAAAGGGCGGAAAATAATGGGCGGGAAGAAAATTTTATTACGATAGAAATGGAATTAAAGTAAATAAAGCAACTAACACTAACTTACATAAAGCACGACTAAAAATTAAGATACATAGAAGAACTGAAAATTAAGATACATGGCCAGATTATGTCACAATCGGCCAAACTTGTTTTGGAATGTTGGAATGATTTAGTCATGATCCTGCCTACACCTGTAATACTCGCCACTATAGTCGTCATACTCGCCGCGGCTGTCGTCGCTATCATCGTTGGGGTCACTGTAGCTGAACCTTGATGGTTGAGTACGAGTGGGCTGGACTTGAGGGTAGCGCAGGCAGGGGTTAGAGTCGGCGGCTGTGTCATAGGCCATGACGCTCTAGAGAGTCCGACCGCGCCACCACAGCCGACGGCCGGCCTCGTTGAAGTTCGGGGGAGGTGGGACGTCCTCCTCGTGCCTAGCGAGCGTCCTCTCATGCCGATCCCTGAAGAAGGCTTCCCAAGTCGGGAAATAGTCGGGATGCCAGTTGGGATTCGTCTGCTGCTCCGGCGTGAGCTCTAAGTAGTAGTGGTTCGTGATGGCCATCCGGCGCGCCACACCTAGAGGGACAGGAGGAACCGGCATGCCTCCAGAGCTCAGCATCCAGCCGAAGGGGACATAGTATCCCGGCAGGCAGTGGTTTTTCGACGCGCAAAGCTCCTCCTCCTCCCTGGGGGTTAGTCGTACGGTGGAAGCCATGGGAAAGAGTGATGAGGTTATAGATATGAGTCTAGAGATGTGCAATGACAATGGAGGCCATCCTACATATCTGTAGTAAGAAATGGCGGGAAGACAGAGGCGCGAATTTTTTACCAACCGGGACTAAAGGGGCTTATTTTTTACCAAGAAATGGCGATTTTGGTGGTTGCTTCACAAAATGACCTATTTTTTGCGCTCGGAAAATGAATATTTGAAGAAACCACATATTGCGAGTCTAAAAATGATTTTTTCAAAAAATCAAGGGTGTTAGATCATGTACCTGTAGTATAAACCAGACCCATTTCCTAGCGATTCGGCAGACATTTGTCCTTTTTACCCGGGATGGACGGAAAGGTTTGAGATATCCCGGCTGGGAGATAGTTCATTTAAGGTGGTCTACTATTTTATAAAAATGGTATGGTAGCATTCTAAAACAGCATTTTGGTGGTTGCTTCACAAAACGACCCGTTTTTTGCGCTCAGAAAATGGAAAATGGCTTTTTCGTGCGACGAAAAGGAAAACTTCCTCCTGCAACATTGTTCTCCATCCCAATGTCCACATGCATGCATAATATGGGCACAGTATCACAAACTATGCCGCGATACAGCACATAACATCGGTCATTTGGACCGAAAGCCCAGTCCTATAAATCGAGGAAAAGGGTTCATCTTTAGTCCCGGTTGGAGGGATTTCGGCAGGCTGGGCCAGGAAGCACTAATGATAGGGGTGAGTTTCGACATTATGTCATGCGGCTTGTACCTTGTCCCGGATGGTGTCACCAACCGGGACTAAAGATGAACCTTTAGTCCCGGTTGGAGACACCAACCGGGACAAAACACGAGTCAGCACTAATAATAGGGGTGAGTGTCATCACTATGTCGAGCTGCTTGTACTATAAATAGGCATCCTTGTGAGTCTAGTCCTCCAGCCAGATTGAGGCATCTCAAAGATTGTTTTCGAGAGCAAGGACACCACTACGGCCAGTTTCAGGGAGATGCCGCCGGAGCCCAGTCCTCCGGCATCTCCAAGAAACTGGTCATAGAGGCACTCCCTAATATGTAAAATTAGTTAGCTCCCAGTCGTATTGATCTAGTTAGAGAAGTTACAAGCTGCAAGATGGTGTGGGAGAGCAGGGACACCACTACGGCCAGTTTCAGGGAGATGCCGTCGGAGCCCAGTCCTCCGGCATCTCCATGAAACTGGTCATAGAGGCACTCCCTAATATGTGACCACGCGCGTTTGGAGATCAGATCTTAATGGTAAGTACGAATCGGGACAACTTCTTCATAGTTCGGGAAAGTTGTTCTACGAATCGGGACTAAAGGCCCCCTTTAGTCCCGGTCTAGCCACAAAACGGGACTAACACTCAAGACATTTATTAATATTAAAAACCAAGACTACAAAATCGGAATTAAAGCCCCCCTATATATAGTCCCGGTCAAGCCACAAACCGGGACTAACACTCAATACATTTATTAATCTTGGAAAATTGCAATCATAAAATATCCTTCACAAAATGAGCTATCATGTCTCATGACATTTAGGTTCACATTATGCAGCCGACCGGCCAGACATGAACTAGAGGTACACAATATGAGCATGAACTTCTTGGCGTATGTCCTTCCTTATGATAGCTTCGGACGTAACCATGGAGCATCTTCTTTACTTGACGGAATGCTTGGGTCAGTTTTTACTGTGATGGGCGGAATTTCATCAAACTTATTATAATCTTCTGACATGTCTATCTTATCCTCGATTCCCACGACGTTTCTTTTACCTAAAAGAACTATGTGACGCTTTGGCTCATCATATGATGTATTCGTTTGCTTATTTTTTTCTTTTTTTCGGTCTGGAGGACATGTCCTTCACATACAAAACCTAAGACACATCATTGGCTAGGATGAATGGTTTATCTTTATAACCAAGATTGTTGAGATCCACTGCTGTCATTCCGTACGACTGGTCTATCTTTACCCCTTCCCCATTCAGGTTGACCCATTTGCAGCGAAACAAAGGGACCTTAAAAGAGACTCCATAGTCAAGTTCCCATATCTCCTCTATGTAACCATAGTATGTGTCCTTTTGCCCATTCTCGCCCGTTGCATGAAAGCGGACACCACTGTTTTGGTTGGTGCTCTTTTTATCTTGGGCGATCGTGTAGAATGTATTCCCATTTATTTCGTATTCCCAACAAGTATAGCTGATCTCCAAATGTGGTGTCATTCAAGAGATGTGTCTAGATCCAACCGCCGAAAGACTTCATGTGTTCATCTGTAATCCATGAGTCAGGCTTCCCCGGGTTTTTGGAGCGTACAATATTCTTGTGTTCCTCGATATACAGAGCTGCCAAGGTGGAATTATGTAGAACTGTGTAGTGTGATTTAGTGAAATAATTCCCGTCCCTACATATCATTGCTTTATTTCCCGGCGTGCCTTTTCCACTTAGTCTTCCCTCATGCCACGAGTCAGGAACACCAATCGACTTAAGGTCATGAATAAAGTCAACACAAAACTCAATGACCTCCTATGTTCCATATCCCTTGGAGATGCTTCCTTCTGGTCTAGCACGGTTATGAACATATTTCTTTAAGACTCCCGTGAACCTCTCAAAGGGGAACATATTATGCAGAAATACAAGACCGAGAATGGCAATCTCTTCCACTAGGTGAACCAGGAGATGCGTCATAATATTGAAGAAGGATGGTGGGAACACCAACTCAAAACTAACAAGACATTGTAACACATCCTTCTGTAACCTTGTCATAATATCTGGATTGATTACCTTCTAAGATATTGCATTGAGGAATGCACACAGCTTCACAATCGGTACTCGAACATTTTCCCGTAGAAGCCACCTCAATGCAATCGGAAGCAACTGCGTCATAATTGTGGCGCCCCGAAAACCACTACTAGAAAATCGCGTTGTTTTTGTGCATTGCATCATCATGACCGCATGCTCATGTCATCATGCCACCTTGCATTTGAGCATCGTCATGTCATCATGCATTTGTTTGTCTGAAACTATTTTCGAAAAGCCTATTTTGTTTTCTAAATACCCCGCCTTCATTTCAAATCCAAAACCCGGGTCTCCGGATTATTTTGTTTTGTCTGCCAACGGTTTGCAAAAGCCCCGTTTTAAATAAATAAAATATTTAATTATTTTTAGGGGGCAGCCGTACCGGGCCGATCCGACCCAGTCGACCACCCCCAGTGCAAAACCAGCCTGTCTAATTCCTAATCCTACCCAACCTAATCTACCCACCCTGCATCCACCTCATCCCACCCAATCGGTGCTCGCCACCTCAGCTTTCATCCCTCCTCCAGCCAACTAACCGCTGCCACCTCACCCCTCCACCTCACCACACCACACACACCCGGTAGCACACACACCACACACGCCAGGCCGAACCCCTCTGCTAGCCGCGTCCACCCCGCGTGGGACTCATGCGGTCAAACCGCGGCCCACCCACGGGTCCCACCTGCCGCATCCCTGGCCCCACCTGTCGCCATCCCCGCTCCCTCTCTCCCCCGCGAACCTCTCCCCACCAACCACGGACACCGTCTTCTCCCATCGCTCACCCCATACCCACCGCCAGATGCTCCCTCCATCGACCTCACCGTCGCTCCTCTTCCTCGCCTCCCTCTCGGCTGCCGCGTCCTCCCTCCCTACCACCAGCAGCCTCCCTCCCTTCCACCAGCAGCGCCTCGCATCGCCTCCACCGTCCTGCCACACCTCCAGCCAGCGACCGCCCCCTCGCCGCCGAGCCGCCTCTATCTCCGCCCCAGGCCCCTGCAGAGCCCGCACCCTGGCCACCCTACCACTGCTTATTATATCAGGATGACTATCTATACCTGACTAGTAATTGCTGCAACGATAACTGAATAAATAAAACTGCCAACTGTGTGAGTTCCTCGGTTGACTTCCTCGTTTGGTCTCGAGGGGGAAATACCTGGATGGGTATGCTTGGTGATAGTATTAGGATGGTTCCAAATAGGACTTTATTACCCCTCTCTGGTAGCCGACAGTTATATCGAGTCTCTACAGGTTGTTTGGTGCATGATGCGCTGCCGCTCAGTCCACCATACCTATGTAGGCGAGGACCGCCGAATTCTAGCCTCGCCGTGTACTGGCCTCAGTACTGACCGCTCTCTCTTTTTCCTTTGCCCTTTGTCGGCACCCCTTTTTGTTTAAGCAGGTTTTGAGATCAACTTCGTTAGCAGGGTTACCCTTCCGGCTTGGCCTGGGCAGGGTTATGGACGCCATTGGTTATTCTTCAGGGCTCTTAGCTCAATTTGCATCTTGTCCGTACTCGGACGCTATATCGTTTTAAAGGTGATTTGGATCTTTGTACGTTATATCTGAATTCTTGACTCTTGAGTCGCTGTTGTAAATATCTGTTCTGTGGGTTCCATTGTGGACTAATGTGTAATGATATTACTTCGTTTTCCACCCGCACGAAAGTGCCTGGTGGGCACCTTCGAAACGTTTCTATGCGGGTTTGGCGGGTTTCGCTAAAACTTGCATAGGGCCGATTCGGAGGGTGTTACAGAGTGGTATCAGAGCTCAGCAGTTGCGATACCCCACAAGTCCAGCCTGTAGGATAACCTAGCTAACGGCCGAGGTAGAGTGTCAAAACTATTTTTGAAAAATCGGTTGGATAGTCCTGATTAGATCTGATTTTACTCCTTACCCCTCTGCTGCTCTCCTCTCACCTCTGCGTGTTTTGAATCCGCTCTCTTCTCTCTCTTCGAGTCTAGGATTTCTCGTGGTTGGGTTCCATCGTACCTTCAGGGTTTCGCTTCCTCCTTGGGTAACGGTGTTTCTACATCTGGTCTTCATGCTATCCGAGGAACC
The DNA here is from genome assembly GCA_916181665.1 of Avena sativa. NCBI lineage: Eukaryota > Viridiplantae > Streptophyta > Magnoliopsida > Poales > Poaceae > Avena > Avena sativa. Next base: position 345,964,188 of record OV702285.1, on the reverse strand, counting down.
CTTCGTCTGGTGGACTTCTCTTTATTCCTTCTCGTGCCTTCCGGTGTTTTCCGACGCGACGACATCATCTACGCCAGATCCGATGCAGAGTCTGCATCACTCCTTTGTTCCTGAACCTCGATTGTCAAGATCTTCAGTCTGATTCCGAGAATGGTTGCACGCTTTTCTACTGATTGTGCAGAGTAATAGTTTGGGTGCGTGATGGATTGGCCCCCATGCCGACTACTCACTCTATTCGCTTGTGTACATTGAAGTGGATGAGAATGCATCGGTTCTCTCTTTCTATCAGAGTTAGAGGTGGCTTTATTTGTTGATACCTCTACCTTCGACCTTTTGTTCCCGGAGTGTTCCCTCGACGATCACGGACAACGACCTCTTGTTAGTGGTGTCGCGAGGATCTACACGATGCGAGAAGATTCAGATCGCCGCCCTTCTTCCCGGTACCATGAGGCGGATCTCGAGGGCGAGATCCATTGTTAGTGGTGTCGAATTGAGGCGCCCCGCAAAACCACTACTAGAAAATCGCGTTGTTTTTGTGCATTGCATCATCATGACCGCATGCTCATGTCATCATGCCACCTTGCATTTGAGCATCGTCATGTCATCATGCATTTGTTTGTCTGAAACTATTTTCGAAAAGCCTATTTTGTTTTCTAAATACCCCGCCTTCATTTCAAATCCAAAACCCGGGTCTCCGGATTATTTTGTTTTGTCTCCCAACGGTTTGCAAAAGCCCCGTTTTAAATAAATAAAATATTTAATTATTTTTAGGGGGCAGCCGTACCGGGCCGATCCGACCCAGTCGACCACCCCCAGTGCAAAACCAGCCTGTCTAATTCCTAATCCTACCCAACCTAATCTACCCACCCTGCATCCACCTCATCCCACCCAATCGGTGCTCGCCACCTCAGCTTTCATCCATCCTCCAGCCAACCAACCGCTGCCACCTCACCCCTCCACCTCACCACACCACACACACCCGGTAGCACACACACCACACACGCCAGGCCGAACCCCTCTGCTAGCCGCGTCCACCCCGCGTGGGACTCACGCGGTCAAACCGCGGCCCACCCACGGGTCCCACCTGCCGCATCTCTGGCCCCACCCGTCGCCATCCCCGCTCCCTCTCTCCCCCGCGAACCTCTCCCCACCAACCACGGACACCGTCTTCTCCCATCGCTCACCCCATACCCGCCGCCAGATGCTCCCTCCATCGACCTCACCGTCGCTCCTCTTCCTCGCCTCCCTCTCGGCTTCCGCGTCCTCCCTCCCTACCACCAGCAGCCTCCCTCCCTTCCACCAGCAGCGCCGCGCATCGCCTCCACCATCCTGCCACACCTCCCGCCAGCGACCGCCCCCTCGCTGCCGAGCCGCCTCTATCTCCAACCCAGGCCCCTGCAGAGCCCGCACCCTGGCCACCCCACCACGGCATCGCTCCGGTCGCCGCTGCTTGGGCCACTGATGCCTCGGCCCTCTCCTTCCTCGGCTCCACAACCTCCGGCCGGCCTCCTCCCATCTCCGCCGTTACAGGCCTGTGCCACCTCGCCTTCCCCGCATCGTCGGCTCCCTTCGCAGCACCAATCATCGCCGCCTCTGCCACGAGCTCCGCCACCCACGCCTCCCCGCTGAGCCCCTCTACCTCGCTATCTCTTCGGCACCGTGTCCCGCGCCTCTGACCTGCGGCGCTTCCTCCACCTGTGGCCAGGCCATGCCTGTCGGGGTCGGTTCCCTCCACAGCGCGAACCGTCGACCCCTGCCCCTGCGCATCCTCTCTATCCCGCGAGCCTAGGCGCCGTCGTCCTCCAGCTTCCTTGTGTAGCCACCCACCTGTGTTGCCCGGGGTGTTTTGTTGATGTGGTTGGCGTATGTTCGATAGAGAGTGTGGTATTGGGCTGGCCAAGTCCAACTAAAGGCCGCTCGTTCCCCAAGTTCGCCAACGACCATCGACGCCGAACCCGATGACCGCCAAGCTTGCCACAAAAACGACAAGCACTTCATCACGGGACACCGAGAATGCCGACATGGAACCTGGGACCGACAAGTTCTCCTTCATAGATCCGATGACTGAGAGCCTGAAGACCGATCCGAAGCGCCAGGGCCCGAACCTGAAGAACGCCAAGATCGCCACGAGGACGACAAGTTCTTCTTCCCGAACGCCAAGACCGACCCGATATGAGGACACGACAAGATCTTCGCGACGACAAGATCGACACCGACCCGGGCGAATCCAGTGAGCCCCCGACACCAAACCAGGTCCTTCTTCCCGGATGCGACAAGATCTACTTCCGTTGTCCGAGACCGATTCCGTCGAACCGTTCCCCCGTCAACCCTGAGACCCGACCCCGAACCCCTCGGAGCCCAAGTTCACCGAACCCTAATGTGATTCCCTATCCGAGACCCTATTATTTTTATAATATGACATTATCAACTGGTGCATATTAAATTGTTCATCTCGCATGCATATCTTGTCTGTGGTTTGGGGGCATTATGCCAATTCATCTCATAATTAAACATGGAGTCTATATGCGGGATATCTTTATCTTATTTCGGACTCCATTTAAATTGGTAAAGCGAACCGAAGCCATGTTTTGTCTTGCTAATCCAACATTTAAATTTGCGGGGTAGATAAACAACTTGAACCACTTAAATATTTGGCGGGACCCCGGTTCCGCTTAATCTTGCCTAATTGCATCGCACCTTTGCCATGTCATACATCATACATGCATCATGCCCTATTTTCTACCGTAGTATTAAATAGTGCATCCGGTGTTTGTGCTAGTGTTTTGCTTCTTCACGGACTAGGCCGATGAGTTGATGCGAGTGTCGACCCGATCTTCGGTTGAACTTTCGGAAATGTTTTCAGGCGAGCACCTCCCCCTTTTCTACCTATCTTACTTTTATAGTATTTGTTCCCTCCTGTTGATCTATTGCTATCTGTGTTGCGATGCTCTAGTTTTCGTACCCGGAACATCCCTTGCAGCCTTATATTGCCTTGGACACATCCTATTACCTGTTGTTTGGTAGATAGTTGGAATTGCGCGTCGTAGTCGCTTGCTCAAGTGCTGTTGCGTGTCGTCAAGTACCACAGTTGTTGGAGTGTTGCCGCATGGTAATGTTGGAGATGATCATGGTTTTAATTACTGTTTAATAACTAAAATTGAAGTAGGTAATGCAGAGGCACATGTGGGCAATAGATGTTATTTGGTTGTTAACCGTCCACTTGTGTCCCGTAGGACCCAGAGTTCTTGACACCTGTTCCGAGATCGAGCGCGCTAACCACAGGTGGGGTGTATGGGCACCCCCATCGATTTAGTACCTGATTCCAAGTACTGTACTGGGGGCCACAATTAGTTTGGTGCTTTATTACTATCCTATACTTATGCCATGCTTTACTGCTTTATTTAAATTGTGCGAGGTACTGCACGTGTACTGTTTAGGATTGCGGAGTGTTTTCGCGGTATCAACAAGCCCGAGAGTTTCGGGTTCCCAGTCGTTTACAGCCATTGGCGCAAACCCTGAGTCCGTCTCGGAGACCGGCCGACTTCGTTGCGGGTAGCTTAGTGGGGTGGCCCCCCGTGCTTGCTTTGGGTCTGGGAAACGTCGTGTCCGAAACCCCGTCGACATACCGTTGGGTGTATGTTTTGTGATCTTGTACCTACCTGATCCGACAACAAGGGTGTAGGTGCGTGTGGAAACTTTGGTGCACCCCTGCAGGGTTAAATCTTTTCGAGAAGCCGTGTCCGCGGTTATGGACGACTTGGAGCATAGTTCTCGATCATAGACAACTATAACTAAAGTTTACTGCTATAATTTGACTTTTATCCGATATGACTAGTAATCAGCTCCACTGCAACGGAATGGCTAAATAAAAGTACCAACAACTGCTGGGTTTGGGATATCTCATACTTATTGCATCTGACTAGTAAGTGTTGCAACTACAACGGAATGGTTAACTAAAATTGCCCACTGCTTATTATATCAGGATGACTATCTATACCTGACTAGTAATTGCTGCAACGATAACTAAATAAATAAAACTGCCAACTGTGTGAGTTCCTCGGTTGACTTCCTCGTTTGGTCTCGAGGGGGAAATACCAGGATGGGTATGCTTGGTGATAGTATTAGGATGGTTCCGAATAGGACTTTCTTACCCCTCTCTGGTAGCAGACAGTTATATCGAGTCTCTACAGGTTGTTTGGTGCATGCTGCGCTGCCGCTCAGTCTACCATACCTATGTAGGCGAGGACCGCCGAATTCTAGCCTCGCCGTGTACTGGCCTCAGTACTGACCGCTCTCTCTTTTTCCTTTGCCCTTTGTCGGCACCCCTTTTTGTTTAAGCAGGTTTTGAGAACGACGTCGTTAGCAGGGTTACCCTTCCGGCTTGGCCTGGGCTGGGTTATGGACGCCATTGGTTATTCTTCAGGGCTCTTAGCTCAATTTGCATCTTGTCCGTACTCGGACGCTATATCGTTTTAAAGGTGATTTGGATCTTTGTACTGTATATCTGAATTCTTGACTCTTTGAGTCGCTGTTGTAAATATCTGTTCTGTGGGTTCCATCGTGGACTAATGTGTAATGATATTACTTCGTTTTCCACCCGCACGAAAGTGCCTGGTGGGCACCTTCGAAACGTTTCTATGCGGGTTTGGCGGGTTTCGCTAAAACTTGCATAGGGCCGATTCGGAGGGTGTTACAATCACGTGACAGTCATGAGACTTCAGGTTTTGGAACTTTTTCTCTGCCATATTTATTATCTCCTTTATATTAGATGAGAAGCCAGACGGCACCTTGATACTGTAAAGGACTTCAAAAAAGATTTCCTTCTCTGCTTTCGTAAGAGCATAGTTGGCCCGACTTAAGTGACGCCCTTTATCTGTCTTGTTCTGTGTATGCATGTTCTTTGGGTCTTTCATAATTTGCTGGTCCTCCCATGCTTCTGGTGTATCTTTTGTATTCCCATACACGTCTAGGAATCCTAGCAGGTTCACGAAAGATTCTTCATCACGTGCATCACGTCGATTGAAGAGCGGACACGTAGGACTTTCCAATATGGTAGCTCCCAAAATATAGATTTCTTCTTCCACATGGGTGCATGTCCGGTAGCGACGTCGTTCGGAACTGATTGACCGCCGAGACCCTTTCCAAAGATTACTTCTATGTCCTTGACCATACCAAATACATCATCACCAGCAGGGAGTTCAGGCTTCTTCCATTGATCTGCGTCACCTTTGAAATGCCTGCCTTTCTTTCTTACGGGATGATTGGTCGGAAGAAATCGTTGATTCGCCAGGTACACAACCTTGTTGAATTTATGCAAATATGTACCTTCAGTCTTATCTAAACAGTGCGTGCATGCCTTATATTATTTGTTTGTCTGTCCTGAAAGGTTACTAAGAGCAGGCCAATCATTAATGGTTACGAAAAGCAACCCTCGTAGGTCAAATGGCTCCTATTTGTTCTCATCCCACGCATGTACACCTAGTTTTCCCCACAACTGTAAGATTTCTTCAACTAATGGCCTTAGGTACACATCAATGTCATTGCCCGGTTGCTTCGGGCCTTGGATGAGCACTGGCATCATAATGAACTTACGCTTCATGCACAACCAAGGAGGAAGGTTGTAGATATATATAGTCACGGGCCAGGTGCTGCGACTGCAGCTCTGCTCCCCAAAAGGATTCATGCCATCCGTACTTAGACCAAACCATAAGTTCCTTGCGTCACCTACAAAGTCTGGGAAGTCTCTCTCGGTTTTTCTCCACTACGACCCATAAGCAGGGTGTCTCAACTTCCCGTCTTTCTTACAGTCTTCTATGTGCCATTGCAACAACCTGACATGCTCTTTGTTTCTGAACATGCGTTTTGACCTTGCTATTATAGGAGCATACCACATAACCTTAGCAGAAACCCTCTTCCAGAGGGGCTCTCCCTCAACATCAGCAGGGTCATCCCGTCTGATATTATACCGCAATGCATTTCATACCGGACATTTATCTAAATTATCATACTCCTTACAGCCAGTAGAGGATGTAGTCATTAATGCATACATGTATCTTCTGCACATCTAATCCTAGAGGGCAGAGAGTCTTCTTTGCTTCGTACGTACTCTCGGGAAGTTCGTTATGTTTTGGAACCTTCGGCTTCATTATTTTCAGCATCTTTTCAAATGCGGAGTCTGTTAGACCACACGCTGCCTTCCATCGCAGCAATTCCAGTGTGGTACCGAGCTTTGTGCTACCATCTTCGCAATTTGGGTACAACAATTTCTTGTGATCTTCTAACATGCCCAACAACTTCAACTTCTCCTTTTCTGTTTCACAGTCTCGCTTTGCATCATAAATGATCCTACCAAGTTCATCAGCAGGCTCATCTGATGCCCGTTCTTCACCTCCTTCATCTTCATTGTCTTTCATTGCAGTATCACTGTATTCAGGAAACATATGATGATAGTTGTTATCATCATCTTCTTCTTCATTGTCTTGCATCATAACCCCTCTTTCCCTGTGCTTGGTCCAACAATTATTGTTGGGCATGAAACCTTTCATAACCAGGTGGCCGCGAATGATTTTCGAGGAAGAGTACTCCTTGTTGTTCCGACATTGAACACATGGACAACATATAAAACCATTCTCTTTGTTTGCCGTTGTTTAATTGATTTTGGAATTCCTTTAATTGACATACATCGATAAATTTATCCACGCCTTTAATGTACCCGGGTTCACGCTGGTCACCGTACATCCATTCCCGACCATACATCTGCATCATATAATTAAGTTTATCAAAAACAAAACATCATAACTAGTGAAATGACCAATTCACAACGACACATGCATTGTATCAATGACAGAGAAAAGATAAGATTACCAACCTCGATCGAGGGAAATATAGAGGATAAAGCTCAAGTGCGTCTCGGGCACCTCCTATATTTTTGTTCTATGAAAAATTGAACGGGATCATTCACTCAAACATTTCGTCAAACACCTTGAATTCATGCATAGGAAAAAAATAAACTAGCACACCTCTCACACCTTCCACCAAGAAAAAACAGAGGGGAGACAGAGGACTAGGGCGTCGTATTTATAGAGGGCGGGCTCATACGTCCCGTTTTGTAACACAAACCAGGACTAAAGGTGTGTGGCAGGACACGTGTCTGGCGCCCACATTTTAGTCCCGGTTTTTGTTACAAACCTTGATGAATGCACCCCTACCAAACGGGGCGCATGCCAGCATTAGTCCCGGTTCCTGGCGAAACCGGGACTAATGCTGTTGGAGGACGCGAACAGATAGCCTGTTTTCTACTAGTGTATAATCAGAGTACCGTCGACGACAAGCCCGTCACGGTGTACAGTCACATCAGATCTACAATACGCCATGCCAGTCCGGCGCCCCTGCCACGAGCACCGGACCGTCCACACCCACACTCTAGTCTATTTTGGCTACTCCCGGTGCCTTTATATAATAGGATGATACGTCCAAAATGTATCTATTTTATCGAACACTTTGCTATTGTTTTTCCTCTATACTTGTGTGATTTGGATACAACTAACATGGACTAATGCTGTTTTCAGCGGAATTACCTTGGTGTCTTGTTTTTGTGTAGAAAATAAACTATCAGGAAAAATTCCGGAAAATATGCCAAAATCTATCTTTCACTAGAAAATCCACGGAGCCAGAAGGGGAGACAAAAGGGATGCCTGGGGGCCTAGACCCACCCCTGGCCCACTGACCCTGCATCTTGGGGTGGTCTGGCAACCCTAGGCAGCTCCTCGGCCTCCCTCCAAGCCTATAAGTTGCCTTCTGACCTAAAAACTCAGGGGGGGTTCGATAGTTTTCCAGAAAGAGTTCCGCTCCGCCGCGGCCACGAGAAACCAAGATTCGGATCCAGAAACTCCGTTCTGGCACCCTGTCACGACGGGAAATTTGGAAAGGATCATCGCCATCGTCATCACCAATGCATCTCCACCAACCACCGATGTTTCCCTCATCCATGAGTGAGTAATCCCCCGCTATAGTCTTGGGGATGGTAGGGATTGGATGAGTTCTATCATTTAATCGAATAAGATCTGTTAGGGCACAGTGCCTAGTATCTCTGTTAGTGCTATTTGACTTTGTTGCAACTTGTTGTGCTTAATGCTTGTCACTAGGGCCCGAGTGCCATGATCTCAGATATGAACTTATTATTGAATCATTATGATAGTAGTGTTTGTGATCTTATCTACAAGTTGTATACACATATCATTGTCCGGATCCAAAGGCCCCAAAGTGACAATAATCGGGACAACCAGAGGGGATGGCTGTGGTGTGAGGATCACATGTGTTCACGGAGTGTTAATGCTTTGCTCTGGTGCTCTATTAAAAGGAGCACCTTAATTTCCAGTAGTTCCCTAGAGGCCCCTCTGCCACGGGCTGGCTGGACAGAAGATGTTTTGCAAGTTCTCATTGCGAGCACATTTGACTATATTTGGAGCACATGCCTCGGATTGTTTAGTACTTGGATGCTTGTTATTATTTATCTGCAATGCCCTAGTTCTTGAAGTTACATGTTTAGACTCGTCCATGCAACGCCTGTCCATCCATCCCTATGCCTACCGCACTGGAATCCTACTGTTAGAGTTACTATTACTATTGCTACTGTTTCACTGTTGCTATTACTTCTGTTGTTGCTTTGCTATTACTACTACAAACTGTTGCTAGTGATAATCTTCTGTGAGCAAGAACTATTTCCAGGTGCAGCTGAACTGACAACTCAGTTGTTAGGGCTTGCAAGTATTCTTTGGCTCCCCGTGTGTCAAATCAATAAATTGGGTAATACTACCCGCGAAGACTGTTGCGATCCCCTATACTTGTGGGTCATCATAGTCCAAGTTATAAGTGTCCAACTCAAACACCTAACCCTACCGCATAGTCCAAGTCCAACTATAGCCTATACACTTATTTGTCACTATTACAACAATCTCCACCTTGGCGAATATGTCGCTAATGGAACCGCCATCTTCGCGCGAACACCTCAGTGTATGTTGAACTTGGTTTTCTTGTTCCTCACTTGCATGAGCCGTCGTCCGAGCCCTCATCGGACCCGGTCGCCCCAGCTGATCCTGCCGCCTCATCATGCTTCTCTTCAGCTCCACCTGGAACAATGCTCACACGCACCTTGTACAGGTTATTCCTAGTCCTTCTTCCCTTCAGCACCAGCTTCTTGTTCTTCTTGACCTGCATAGACAACTTATCCCTGTCAACACGATAGGTATAACCATTGTCATGGAGTTCTCCCAGTGAGATTAGATTCTTTCAAGCCCTCAGCACATATCTAACATCCTGGAACACCATTTCACCATAATCATTAGACTTCATCTTGATATCTCCCATGCCCATGATGCGCTGAGGCGCACCATCGACTTGATAGACAACTCCAAAATCACCAGGCTTGTAGGTAGAGAACCACTCCTTGTTAGACGTCACATGATAAGAGCTCCCTGAATCCAACATCCACACCCCATCGAACAATTCGCTTACCAAATCCAGAACTTCACTATCAGAATCAGCTGTAGATTTAGCAGCAATATTTGCAAATCCATCAGCCTTATACGTTGGACAAAACCTCCTGATATGACCCCACACCTTACAATGATGACATTGTGGCTTTCCCATCTTTTTCTTGACCTTACCACCATGATTGTCCTTGACCACCAGCCCTTGTCCATCACTAGGACCAGCGGAAGTACTTTCTTCGGAAGTCTTTTTTTCACGTTGATCATATGATAACAGCGCAGTTTGTACCTCGCTTGAAGTGATGCTTGACTTGCCGTATGTCAGGGTAACCATCAAACTCTTGCAGTATTTTGGCAATGAAACAAGCATGAGAAAAGCCTTGTCCTCGTCCTCCACCGTGGACCCAATCCTCTCCAGATCCGATACCACACGGTTGAAGGTATTGATGTGTTCAGTAAGGTTTGCCCCTTCTTGCATCCTCATCCCGTACAGTTCCTGCTTCAGATACAACTTATTGGGCGCATTATTGTCTAGGAACTGATCCTCCAACATCTTCCGGATTGCACTCGGCGACTCCTCGTTCATCACATGGTACAGGACCTGATCAGCTAGGCTCAGCCGTATAGTACTGGCCGCCCTGATTTGCATCTTAGCCTAGTCATCAGCGTCCAACTTTGTAGGCTTCACCGCATCAGTCTTGATTGTTCTCAGGAGTCCCTGCTGCCCCAGCAAATCCTTGACCCTCGACTGCCAAAGAGCGAAGTTGCCCGTGCCATCGAACTTCGTCACCTCGAACCTGGTGGAAGACATCGCGTCCTCCCGCTTCTCTCCCATGAACAGCCACCGATCAGATCGTTTAGGTCAGGACAATCCAACCGACCAGAGCCTCTCCTTCGGTTCAACAAAGCCTTCTCGCATGCGCTGCCTCGCCTCCTAAATTCCGTGCTCGAACTTAGGGAAAAGCAACTTGTGAGCTCTCCGTTACCTCGTCAGCCCTCCTTTTATTGACCTCGAGATAGTTCGGATCTATCTCCACCTTCAAACCGAACCATACGTGACTCTCTTTCCTAAGCTCCAAGCCACGCCTTGCGTCACCCAACTCGGCCTTCCTTGTTTACTGTGTACACCATAATAGAGTCGGTCCACGCCGTGTCGAATTGAAACCGTGTTGGACTGCACCAGATATTCCGAATGTTAGAGTCCACACCCACACGTCTTTTTACGTGCCTCAGAGACCATAACCGTCAAGACATCAGAACAGGTTGGGTCCTTACCGTATTGCACCTAGTCTCCGTTCGTCGAGCCGGCCTCTCTGGTTGAACCAACCAGTCTGACCGCTCGATCCATATTGCGCCGCCTCAGTCGGTACGATATCCCCCAACTTGTGTGCCAAGCTATCCAACCGACGGTGCCTGCCAATCGGATCTGCTTCGACGACATCGCCGCCTCGCGTCGTCACACCCGCGATCAATGCCGTCCTTTTATGATGGTGTTCCACCGCCATCAACAACGCGTACCGTAGCTCTGTGTAAGGAACCTCTATTCGCTCCGTCCTCCGCTCGACAGAAGCCCGCCACCCACCAGAACCTCCCTTGACTCGCCTTCCTCTATGATCATCCGCACCATGAATCCGATCTTGTAACCTGATGGCTCCGATACCACTTGTTAGCAGTATACCCGATTAGATCATTGCAGAAAGTAGACGGAGAAGACGACGTTTGGTAACGCAGTTCGGCAAAGCCTACATCTACGGGGCATGCTTTACGGGCGCTCTTCCCCTGGTACTATAATCAGAGTACTGTCGACGACAAGCCCGTCATGGTGTACAGACACATCAGATCTACAATACGCCACGCCAGTCCGGTGCCCCTGCCACGAGCACCAGACCGTCCCCGAAGCTCGATCTTGTGTCAAACATGTCTTGCGTCTAGTCTATTTTGGCTACTTCCGGTGCCTTTATATAATAGGCTAGGTTACAAGTGTCCGACTCAAACACCTAACCCTACCGCACAGTTCAAGTCCAATTGTAGCCTATACACATATTCGTCACTATTACAATAACATGGTACAACTGAATAATTTTTTCAGGCCTCTAGATTGCATATCTCTGCTAGATGTATTATTCCAAACAACTAGAAAAAAGTAAGAAACAAATAAACTACGTGAAGGACAGATCGACCTAGTTCCTAAGAAGCAATACCACTTTAGAATCCAAAGAAGCAATCTGTTAAACACATGAACTACAACATCCAACAAATAATTCAGAAGCACATATCGATCTAGTTCCAGATCCTATGTACGCAAGCTATACCACTCTAGAATCCAAAGAAACAATCTGTTAAAGACCTGAACTATAACATCTGACAAATAATTTATCAAACTGAGAAGTATTGCCCAGCATTACGTCCCCTTCAATCTTGACAGCGCAGGATCTCAGGCATCTTCAAACGGTGTATCTTAATTCCATACTCCAATACTCATAGGCGCAACATCTTGTATCCTTGCAACGGGGCCTATGCCTGATGCACGCAAGACAACTTGATTAGAGATTCTTCCAATGATCAGGAGCATAGCACGAGAGGAGATCTTGGAAAGATACACGATGTAGTAGATCGGGAAACCGGAAACGGGCAAGATACATGGAGGAGCGGAGGTTCCATGTGCATAATGCCTCTATTGACGGCATGAAGCTGCGCTGCTACAGCAACGCGAGAACAGCTCTAAAAGGGAGGCGTGCTAGAGCAGGTTTTCATATTATAGAAACTCGAGAACAACTCTAAAAGGAAGGCGTGCTAGAGCAGTTTTTCATATTATATTTAAACAACACATGGGAGAAGTTCTCTAGGAGACCAATGCCCCTCATAAGAATAAATAAAATTAGAACAGTGAGATGAAATTTGCTATAAAAATAACGCGTTTCCAACACACGACCATGGCTTAAAAATTAATCAAAGTACTCTCCATGTCCTCTACGGGGAATTGTTTTCGAGCTGCCAAAGTGCAAGGTGCAGGCACCATGGAGAAAAATAGGCATCTTATGAACACGCTCAGCGTCACGCTGTTCTCCTCGCTGAAGAAGAGATGCCTGATCTTCTCACTGGCTAAGGTACTTGAAGGTCGTGGGTGTGGTCGTGATTTGTTCAGGCTATGGAGTCAACGGAGGATGGCAATGAGAAGGACCAAGAGAGTAGGACAGACGGCTGCAACACCGGTAGCGAGCATGGGGTGGCGCCTAGTTACCTTCTTGCCGGCGGTATAGATCAGCGCGATGGTTGTTCTCATCATCAAGCTCTATCATATTGCCACTACAGCCGTCCTGCTGCCGCTTCTTATCATCCAATGATGATACATACATGCTCTCGATCATGTCCATGGCCTTGGTCGCCCGAATCAGGCCAGATCACGTCAAATCGCAGGTCTATGGTTCACAGGCTAGCCAGAAGATGCGGCTTTGCAACTCCTCTTTGACCCACTGTATTCTGCATTCGAGCTTTGAACTCGAGGTCAGGCCGCGCGTGCACGAGATTCCTCCCGACCTCTGTTGGCCATGCCTCCATTATCCATGGCGTCGCCGAGGCTACCCCACTCCCTAGTCTGTCTTGGGCTCTAATTCCCAGTGTCAGGCGCCACCGTTGCCATCCCAGTTTCCACGGCGAGTTCATCCGAGCGATTTTCTTTGATTAGATCGGATTTGTTGGGGTGTTCTGTTGGAATCATGGGCAGAATATAGGGGCCATATATGGGGCGCATTAGAGATCTACAGAAGGAATCGAGATCAATACAAACTCCAGAGGATGGATCGATGCGGAATGTCAGGGGTGACACGGGACTCGCGCGATCGGAGGACTTTAGTGAGATCTTTTTTAATTTACACATGGCACTAGGGGTAATATGTGCGCTAGTCGGAGGGTAAATTTGTACAAAAAAGTGTTAGACCGAAATAAACACTTCTTCCTTTGTTATTATTATAGACTAGCACAAATCCCTGTTGATGACCCACAAGTGTCGGAGATCGCAACTGTCTTTGCGGATAGTATTAACCAATTTATTGATTTGATACAAGGGAGACAAAGAATACTTGCAAGCCTTAACGACTGAGTTTTCAGTTCAGCTGCACCTGGAAATAGTTCTTGCTCATAGAAGTTTATCAGTAGCAACAGTTTGTAGTAGCAACAACAACAGTGAAACAGTAGCAATAGTAATAGTAACGGTAACAATAGAATTTGAGTGCGGTAGGCATAGAGATGGATGGACGGGCGTTGCATGGACGAGTCTAAACATGTAACTCCAAAGAAGTAGGGCGCGTTGCAGATAATTAATATCAAGCATCCAAGTACTAAACAATCCTAGGCATGTGCTCTAAATATAGTCATACATGCTCGCAATGAGAACTTGCACGACATCTTCTGTCCAGCCAGCCCGTGGCAGAGGGGCCTCTAGGGAACTACTGGCAATTAAGGTGATCCTTTTAATAGAGCACCGGAGCAAAGAATTAACACTCTGTGAACACATGTGATCCTCAAACCATAGCCATCCCCTCCGATTGTCCCAATTATGGTCACTTTGGGGCCTTTGGATCCGGACAATGATATGTGTACACAACTTGCAGATAAGACCATAAACAATACTATCATAATGATTCAATAATAAGTTTAGATCTGAGATCATGGCACTCGAGCCCTAGTGACAAGCATTAAGCACAACAAGTTGCAACAAAGTCAAATAGCACTAATAGAGATACTAGGCACTATGCCCTAACTGATCTTATTTGATTACATGATAGAACTCATCCAATCTCTACCATCCCCAAGCCTACAGCGGGGGATTACTCACTCATGGATGAGGGAATCATCGGTGGTTGATGGAGATGCGTTGGTGATGACGATGGCGATGATCCTCTCCAAATTCCCCGTCCTGGTAGGGTGCCAGAATGGAGTTTCTAGATTCGAATCTTGGTTTCTGGTGATGGCGGCGGAGTGGAACTCTCTCTAGAAAACTATCGAACCCCACTCTGTTTTTAGGTCAGAAGGCAACTTATAGACGCGGAGGGAGGCCGAGAAGCTGCCTGGGGTGGCCAAACATCCCCCAGGCGCTAGGTAAGTGGGCCCGCGCCTAGGGTGGGTCTAGGCCCCCCAGGGCTCCCCTCTGTCTCCCCTTATGGCTGCGTGGATCTTCTGGTGAAATATATTTTTTGGCATAATTTCCAGGATTTTTCCTGATAGTTTATTTTCTGCACAAAAACAAGACACCAAGGTAATTCTGCTGAAAACAGCGTCAGTTCGTGTTAGTTGTCTCCAAATCACACAAATATAGAGGAAAAACAATAGCAAAGTGTTCGAGAAAGTAGATACGTTTTGGACGTAGCAACTCCCCCCAATCTTAGCTTATTGCTTGTCCTCAAGCAATTCAGTTGAAAACTGAGTGTTAAAAGAACTTTCACGAACACTTTGCTTCATATGATGTAAATATTCTCAGCACAATAGTAGATGCTTAGACAATTCATAATAAGGAGTATGCAACTAGGTCTACTCAATAGTCATTGCAAGCTATGAAGAGAAACCAACTCAATAATAATAAATAGCATGAAACATAAACATAAGCAACATTGCAATGCTCATAATAAGGTATGATAGAGTGGTATCTCGCTTGCCTTTGTTTGAAGAGCACAATATAAATGCTGAGGCACCTCTGAAATTCATATGAAGACTAGAAGTATTGGAACAAAGTCATGACGTAATTAACCATGTTTTGGAAAAAACAAAAAAATGACAACTATGCTCTCAAGAAGGTGCTCATAGAATAAGTTGTGACTCAACAAAATTGTGAAAATGGTTTTGTGAAGGTCTGAAAGGCTTCCTAATGCTAAAAGGAAGGTACTCATTATCTTTGAGCTCTCATTGCCCCTATCATAGGCATCTTCATGTGGTTAAGGTGAAAGTGAGGTCCACTCTGAATCATATGCTTGACATACCATAGACTAGAAATCCCAAGTCCCTAGAGTACGAGGGCCGCTCCGGATGCTAGTCAACTTTGGTCACCTGAAAGTTCTTGTCATTGTAAATACATGAATATCATCGAGAACCGCCAACGGGGTACCCCTTGCATATGGTACAGGAGCTTTCCCATAACAAAAATCACAAGGCAAGTAGACAATGAGCATCTCAGCAATCTTTTTATTTACCATATGCATAGCTTTTTATTGAGGAAGCTTCATAGATGCTCATTATAGTGATGCTGCAAGTTTCCACCATGATTATGCATGGCTTAGGCTAGCGGCCTAGGCGTTTCTCTAACATAATGTATAAACTCCATGAACTAAGAACTTCCCCTTTTATTTCACATCGTCGACATCCATAAACAAAAGAGCAAAGTATCAACTTGATAGAATATCCAAAAAGTGTTGAAAGCGTTTTCCGTGACAACACGGTTCTGTTGACTCCCAATATATAATAAGCAAGCATATAACTTTCATGGACTAGTCATAATGGTTCAAGATTATTAAGCGCAAGGAATAAAGTGTGCCATCAAGTTCGTGAGAGATTTACTAACTAACTTTCTCAAAATAGACAAACATTTTATTTTGGAAGAAAACACGGCATATAGAATATGCACTGAAGTAGCAAATGATGCTAATAGGTAGGTATGGTGGACACAGATGGCAATATTGGTTTTGGGGAGTTGGAAGCATAGGTAGAGCACATACTCAGTGCAAGTGAAGGCTAGAAATAGAGAGGGAGCGACAAACGAGAGAGCAATAACTGTCATAATCATGCTTGCAACAAAACAGGACTAACTATGGCATGAAAGTGATACAAGAACTGTGAAGCAAAATAAATCATCGAGGCTTACTGACTATTCATTAGTCATATGCATGCGTGAGCATGTTCCAAGTCGATTCACATGAACAGTCAGAGGAGGATACCACAATGTCATACCAAAGTATTAATAAAACAATGCAAGCAAACATTCATTGACATGCTACAAACTATTAGCAAGCTGGAGCTAATAATAGACAAGCAAGAACAACTAAGCGTCCATAATGACATACACCTTACACAAACAGGCTAATAATGCTCACAATGATGAGTATATGTACAAAAATGAAACAAATAGAGTTTGTTACCAGCCTCTTACCACACCTCGAGTTATCTTATTCTTCATTATTACCCTTGACTTGTGTGACTTGAATAATTAACATGAAAACCAATACCCACTGAGAACGGCTGAACCCTACAAAGAACTCACAAAACCAAATAAGAACAACAAATATTTTTGGTGTTTTTGATTTTTTTAGAAACAAGCAAACAAAGAAAAACCAAACAAAAACAAAGCAAACCAAACAAAGCAAAATCTTTGTGGATTTTTCTTTTAAGGCAAACCAAAGCAAACAAACAAAGAAACAAGCCAAGAGAAACAACGAAAATATGTTTGGTATTTTTGGGTTTTTAGAAAGAAGCAACAAAAACCAAACAGAAAGAAAAAACAATGGATATACAAAGAACCGACCGAACATGATATATAGATGAGTGTGATGTCGGTGTACCTCCCCCCAAGCTTAGGCTTTTGGCCTAAGTGGGGCTCATTCCCATGGTGCCCAAGTAGATGCACCTCCATAGTATGTCGAGGAAGCTCCCTCATCCTGGTACGAGCTCGAAGCCTCCCTTGTGTAGTGTATAGCGGGGTCATAAGAAGACGCTCCCCCCTGATAGTGCTCGTGGAAGTTAAGAGAACAAAACAACTCATCCATCTCCGCCTTCGAGCGTGACCAAGGTCCCTGAGAAATAATGAACAAAGTGGTTTGGGGTAGAGGGATCTCTCTCTCTTCCCCATCAGTAAACCTCATTCTATAAACCAAGTTCTCAAGAGTAGAGCTAGAGGTGACAAAGTGGTGCGCCTTCATGGCAGCAATATCAAGTCTCTAAGGAGCCAAAGCTGTATTATGTGGATCAACAGCAATGCCCAAGGCAGCAGCGATACGAGTAGCAATAATTCCCCCATAAATGGGTCCCCTAGAAGCTAAACAACGAGCAATGAGGGAACCAAGATTATACTTATCCTCACCATAGAGCGCAGCAGCTAAGAAGGACAATTGATAGTTGGATATATTACTAGTGTTCTCCCTACCAAGAACACTGGTGGTAAGATAGTAGGTGAAGTACCTGATGGCTGGGAGTTGAATGTTCTTTAGCTTCCCTCGCTGAGCTCTGCGGTCATCATCATTGGTTATTCCTCGGTATAGTTCCAGCAAATCAGCAGGAAGAGCTGTAATCTTCTTTGATGACCCCTTTGTACCAAGTCCCAAGGCCTTGCAAAAATTCTTCAATGTCATAGAATGATCCCTGCCATAAAGTCTAAAAGACACCGAAGAATTGAACAAACTATTGGTGAAGGTGAAACTCTCCACAAATGTTTTAGTAAGTGAAGCATATTGTGAACTCTCATCCTGCATGAAACTTGTTAGACCAGCCCTCTCAATCAAAGCCATGAAATCATTAAGAATCCCAGCAGCTCGCAAGAAAGTTTGACAAGGAACGGTGGAGGGATGGGCATCCCCTTCATCCCCCTTGTCACCAAACCGCAGAGTGATGAGATCCTCATTGTATGAGGATCTGGAGCTTGTAGATGACCTTGGGAGCCTTGCCCTTCTAGGTGCATCACTCTCAAAAATGTCACCAAAGGTGTGGTGGTCCATGACTTCCCTTTCCTGAAATTTTAAACAACCATCAAACCAAGTGATTTCTAAGTTGATCAATAAAGAGCAACCACTATAGGAACTTGCTAGAGGACTACACATGCATCAACACAATGTTTCTAAGCATAGAACAAGCATGCAAGCTCAAACAACTTGTCACCTACAGTAGCAAAATACTCAAGATATAATCTACCAATCAAAATCTAATTGGACAAGTGGAGGAGGCACATACCAAGGAGCAATCCCTTCAAAAATCAGCACTTGAGATGGGCTGAACAAGAAGACTACACTAGGAAGGATAAAGTAAAAAGAAAGCAAGTATAACCACAGTGGAAACATTATTTTGTTCATTAAAATCCATTTGTTAACAAGGTTGATCAAGTCTTGTTACCAAAACAATCTTATATGAAACAAAACTTTCCATTCCACAAGGTGATTATGTTACCTCATACTTGATAGCAATGGTCCCAATCATAATAGTTTCAATATTTTCTTGTGGAATGGGATAATATATTTCTCCAACCTTGATGCCTTCAATATTTTCAATAGAATTCAGGCAATAGCTCATAACAACCTTCTTGGGGAAATAGACAGTGTGCTCTTTGTCATTAATATTGAATGTTACTTTTCCTGGATTGCAATTGATGACAGCACCTGCAGTATTAAGAAATGGCCTCCCAAGAATAATATACATATTATCATCTTCAGGCATTTCAAGAAGAACAAAATTAGTTAAGAGCATGCAATTATGAGCTACTTGAACAGGAACATCCTCACATATACCAACAGGAACAGTAGTTGACTTATCATCCATTTGCAAAGATATATTAGTTGGTATCAACTTTTCTAGCTGGAGTCTCTTATAGAGAGAAAAATGCATAACACTAACTCCAGCTCCCAAATCACATAAAGCAGTTCTAACATAATTATTCTTAATGGAGCAAGGAATAGTTGGTATACCTGGATCACCTAGTTTCTTTGGAACCTTACCATTGAAGGAATAATGAGCAAGCAAAGTAGAAATCTCCTCATTAGGAATCTTCCTTTTATTAGAGACAATATCCTTCATATACTTTGAATAAGTAGGCAATTTAATAGCATCAGTCAAAGGAATTTGCAAAAATAAAGGTTTCCTCCACTCACAAAACTTGTTGTAGTGTTCTTCCTCCTTTGACTTGTGTTTCTTACCTGGAAAAGGCATAGGTTTCTACACGCAAGGTTCTCTCTCTTTACCATGTTTATTAGCAATAAAATCTTCCTTGGTGTACCTAGTGTTCTTAGTGTGTTTCTCAGGTTCTTCCTCACCTTCCTCCTTATCAGGAGCATCATTATTATCATTACCACTCTCAGTTTCAGCACCAGAGACAGATATACTATTAGGATCTATAGCAAGTTCAAGTGGTTCCTCAACTTTTTTATGTTTCTTTTTCTTCCTCTTACGAGGACTACCACTATCCTCACCTTGTTGGGAATCCTGCTCTATTCTTTTAGGGTGTCGTTCAGGATATAAAGGATCTTAAGTAGTTATACCGCTCCTAGTTTTAATTCCATAAGCATGTTTATCTCCTGAGGCATTAACTAGCATATCCTTTTGTAATTTGGCAGTGTTGATCAACTTGAGTTTGAACCATTTGAAAGTGTTTACAAAGCATTTTAATATCATTGGAAAGTTCTTTCCACAATATCTTTCAACTCATGGATAGCTCTAGAGTGTTCCAATAAATGATTCTGAACTTGTTTATTAAAATGACCTTGTTTAACAATAAAAATGTCAAGTTCCTCTAAGAATTGATCAGGAGGCTTACCATAAGGAATATCACCTTCATCAAAGTGTTGGAGAGAGTGTACCTCAATAGTATATGAGTGGGGAATTGGCTTACATAATTATTCTATAGGAGGTAGATTCTTCACATCTTTAGCTCTAATACCTTTCTCCTTTAGACACTTCTTAGCTTCCTTCATCACTTCATCATTTAATGCAATAACTCCCCTCTTCTTTGTTGTTGGTGCTGGAACTAGTTCAGGAACATCTGGTTCAGGAGTAATAGGCTCAGGTGTATTCAGCTCAGTTGAAGTCCAATCATCATAATTCTTGCTTATCTTGTTCATTAATTCTTCAGCATCTGTAGGAGTCCTTTTCCTGAAAACATAATCAGCAAAGCTATCTAGGTAGGTCCTAGAATCATCAGTTAGTACATTATAATAAATATGAAGCAACTCATTCTTAGGTAATGGACATCCAGGATATGCATGAATCAAGGAACATAATCTTTTCCATGACTCAGGAAATTTCTCTTCTTCTTCCTATTTAAAATAAAAAATTCTCTGTAAAACAGCATGTCTAGCACTGGGAGGAAAATATTTATGGAAGAAAGAATCAATCAAGCAATCAGGTCTATCAATGGAACCAGGAGGTAATCTATTAAACCAAGCCCTAGCTTCTCCTTTTAGTGAAAAAGGGAAGATCTTATTAACAAAGTACTTGCGCATCTTAAGATCATCAGAGAACAAATCACTCATAGTATAAAGCTCATTCATATGAGCCACATCACTCTCATTTTCAGTACCACAAAAAGGTTATTTCTCAACAATATCTAAATAACATAAACCAAGAGAGAAATCATAATATTTATCTTTAATATCTATGTGAGAGGTGGCAAACTTAGGATCATAGGACTTCTTAGGTATAATAGTATGTCTAGCAAGGAGACTCTTAATAGCACTAGCACCATGTGTGTTTCGGCACTCTCCAACAAATTCATCAGTGAGCTCTATGTAACCATCATTAATATCAAACCTCTCACTAGACTCAGGTGAGCTAACATGTGTAATAGTGTCTTCACTAGGTGTTTCGGTATTTCCTAGACTAGCCACAGTAGCATTGAGAAAAGGACCTAATGAACCACTTGCATCAAGCACAGTAGAAGTAACATCATGAGTATCAAAAGCAGTTTCAGATTCAGCAGTAGTAGCAGTGTGTGTAGCATGAGCATGTGTTGCTGGTGTCACAAGCTTACTTATAACAGACGGTGAATCAAGAGAAGCAGAGGTGTTCAGGACTGTACCTCTTCTTGTAGTGGATGGTAAAATTGGGAACTTTCCATCATGAGACTTCCCCATGATGAAAGGAGCAGCAGTGAACAATAATAGATCCAAGTGAACTTACAAATAAAGCTATGCTCCCCGGCAATGGCGCCAGAAAATAGTCTTGATGACCCACAAGTGTAGGGGATCGCAACAGTCTTCGCGGGTAGTATTACCCAATTTATTGATTCTACAGAAGGGGAGACAAAGAATACTTGCAAGCCTTAATGACTGAGTAGTCAGTTCAGCTGCACCTAGAAATAGTTCTTGCTCACAAAAGTTTATTAGTAGCAATAGTTTGTAGTAGCAACAGCAAAGCAACAACAACAGCAACAGTGAAACAGTAGCAATAGTAATAGTAACGGTAACAGTAGGATTCGAGTGCGGTAGGCATAGGGATGGATGGACGGGCGTTGCATGGACGAGTCTAAACATGTACCTTCAAAGAACTAGGGAGTTGCAGATAAATAATAACAAGCATCCAAGTACTAAACAATCCTAGGCATGTGCTCCAAATATAGTCATATGTGACCGCAATGAGAACTTGCACGACATCTTCTGTCCAGCCAGCCCGTGCCAGCGGGGCCTCTAGGGAACTACTGGAAATTATGGTGCTCCTTTTAATAGAGCACCGGAGCAAAGCATTAACACTCCATGAACACATGTGATCCTCACACCACAGCTATCCCCTCCGGTTGTCCCAATTATTGTCACTTTGGGGCCTTTGGATCCGGACATTGATATGCGTACACAACTTGCAGATAAGACCATAAACAATACTATCATAATGATATATACAATAATAAGTTCAGCTCTGAGATCATGACACTCGGGCCCTAGGGACAAGCATTAAGCACAACAAGTTGCAACAAAGTCAAATAGCACTAATAGAGATACTAGGCACTATGCCCTAACAGATCTTACTCGATTACATGATAGAACTCATCCAATCCCTACCATCCCCCAGCCTACAGCGGGGGATTACTCACTCATGGATGAGGGAAACATCGGTGGTTGATGGAGATGCGTTGGTGATGACGATGGCGATGATCCTCTCCAAATTCTCCGTCCCGGCAGGGTGTCAGTCGGAGTTTCTGGATCCGAATCTTTGTTTCTGGTGGTGGCGGCGGAGCGAAACTCTCTCTGGAAAACTATCGAACCCCCCTCTATTTTTACGTCAGAAGGCAACTTATAGACACGAAGGGAGGCCGAGAAGCTGCCTGGGGTGGCCAAACCTCCCCTAGGCGCGGGGTTAGTGGGCCCGCGCATGGGGTGGGTCTGGGCCCCCCAGGCCTCCCCTTTGTCTCCCCTTCTGGCTCCGTGGATCTTCTGGTGAAATATAATGTTTGGCATATTTTCCGGGATTTTTCCTGATAGTTCATTTTCTGCACAAAAACAAGATACCAAGGTAATTCTGCTGAAAACAGTGCCAGTCCGTGTTAGTTGTATCCAAATCACACAAGTGTCGAGAAAAAACAATAGCAAAGTGTTTGAGAAAGTAGATATGTTTTGGAAGTATCACCTGTGTGTTGCTACGGGTTAACTTTTGTCAAATATAGCTATGTGGCACTATTACGCGAAGACCAACAATCTGAGGAGGTAATAATTTTGACGTCCAACCTAAAAATCTAGCAATTTTAACGCCCAAACAATCCCTGTGTTGTTTCTGGTTACTTTTATTAACTATATTTTAATCCTTAAAAAAATTCAGCATCTAATTTTTTTATATGGATAGAGATATCATTAAGAATTAATCCATCTTTCTTGCCGGATCATACTACTTAAAAATGTCATGTCTTCTTAGTGGTTGTTGCCCCACCATCAAGATCATGTTATATTCTTCCCTTTACCATGTTATCTTTCTCCTATCCCCTGGCCAGGTTACCTGATTCCAGTACTGCTATCTTTGATTCAGTCCCCTTGTGCATGTTCAGATCGCATATCCAGCCAGCTTGGGCCTCAATGGGTATTTTCTTTCTTAGTCCGGTTTGTAATATATATTGTAAGGTACTCGGTGACTTCAAGTTTAACTATGGTTAATATTTCCTTCACCTTTTGCAACTGGAATATTCGTGGTCTTGGACAAAAAATCAAATGTGCTGATGTACTATCCGAACATGTATCCCTAAACCTCTCGGTGTGCTTTATCCAAGAAACTAAACTCGATCAAATCGACATCTTCAAAGCAAGATCCTTCCTTCCCAGATCCCTTAACCAGTTTGATTTTAAGCGTCTATTGGATCAGCTGGGGTAATCCTCAACACCTTCCCCACTTATCACTTCTCTGCACTCTCGTCTTCGTCCTCCGAGTTCACTCTCTCCTCTACTGTTTCCTGTCTCACTCACCCATCTCCCCTTCTAGACACCAATGAATACGCTCCCACAGACCATGATCTCAAGGAGACCTTCCTGCATGAACTAGCCTCCATCGCTCCAAATCCATCACCCCCTTGGATTATTTTAGCTGATTTCAATCTTCTCCGTTATCCCTCGGATAAAAACAATAATCTTTTTAGAGACACTGAAACTTCCATGTTTAATGTGTACATTGATCAGCTCTCTCTCATTGAGCTGCAACTTCTTGATCGAAAATTTACCTGCTCTAATAACCGGGCCTCCCTGGCCCTTGAAAGAGTTGATTGTGTTTTCATTAATTTAGCCTAGGACTCGGTCTTTCCCAACACATCTGTCTCATCCATCACGAGATTTATTTCAGATCACGTCCCTCTCATAGTCTCCATCTCCACTTCTGTTCCTCGCCCCGCTATCTTCAGGTTTGAAAATGTGTGGGCCTCCCATCCGGCCTGTCGGCCGTTAGTGGCAACATCTCAGACCTCAGCCTGCGAGCACTCAAACGGTGTGAATTCCATCGTTGCCTCCATCAAGAAAACTCGCTCAGCCCTTAAATCTTAGCGCAAATCTCTGCTTCCTTTACAAACTCAAGAGATGGACTATAAAAATTGTTATTCTTTACCATATTGAAGAAATTAGGGACCTCACACCGCACGAGACTGCTCTTAGGAAAACCTTTATCAATATCCACCAACGTACTATTACGGTCAAAGTTGCTTCATGGAAGGAAAGAAGCAAAATTAGAGATGCCATTGAGGTGGATGAAAATACAAAATATTTCCACGCGTGCCCATATAACCGTCTACGGCGTAATAAAATCTCAGTCCTTGTTTCCAACGACATAGAATTTTTCTCGCATGATCAAAAAATGACCATCTGCACTGACTTCTACACCAACCTTCTAGGAACTACTCCGCTTACCTCCTGGAATTTCTCGCTCCAAACAATCTATGCCTCAACTACACCACCTAGATGCTCCTTTCTCCTACCAAGAAATCTTTTGATGCCTTCCATGACATGAACCTCTCTTCTAGCCCGGGTCCTAATGGTTTTGGCCCTGGGATCTACCGAAAATGTTGGAACACGGTAACAACCTCTATCCGATGCCTCTTTGACGACTTTTATAATCATTGTAGTGACACTGCTAGAATGAACCATGCCTATATTGTTCTCCTCCCTAAGACTGAGGCGGCTCGCACCTCCGACGCCTTCCGCCCAATATCCCTGCAAAACTTCCCGATCAAAGGGATTGATAAAGTGCTCACTAATAGATTAAAACCCCTAATGCCACTCCTTGTTAGCCAAGACCAATCTGGGTCCATTTTGGGCAGGTGTATCTCCGATAATTTTGTGTATGCCTCCGATCTTCTAAACTGTTTCCACAAACCAAAAGCCCCCACCATCGTCATCAAGCTGGACTTCAAAAAAGCTTTCGACTCCATCAAGTGGGACTCCCTCCTTTACATCCTAGAGCATAGGGGTTTTCCTCATAGGTTCTGTCAATGGATTAGGGACATCCTAACTTCAGGTAAAACCGCCATCCTCCTCAATGGCATCCCTGAGCCTTGGATCAACTACAAAAACGGTTTGCTTCAATGCGACCCTCTATCCCCGTTCCTTTCTAACACGGTTGCCGACGTCCTACGGAATCTCATTTTGCATGCTTGCGATGTTGGCCTCCTTGCCCACCCCATGACTGCCAATCTACCCTCCCGGTTCTTCAGTACGCTAACGATACCCTCATTATCGCTAAGGCAACGGCTTATACTAGTACCCATCTTCGCTCTATCCTCGATGACTTCGCGGCCGCTAACGTCTTAGGGATCAACTTCCATAAAACAACATTCATTCCTCTAAACGTCGCCGATACAGATGCAGACTGCATGGTTTCTTCCCTAGGCCCTCTATTTCCAATTTTCCCCAAGTCTACCTCGGTCTACCTCGGTCCCACCAGAAACTACCCTCCTCTACTTTTTCTCCAGCCATAGGCAGGACCAATCTGCATCTTGCTGGTTGGAGCGCCTCCCTCTTAAACAAAGGGGTAGAATCGCTCTTCTCACTTCCGTCCTTGATAGCCTCCCTACTTATCGTATGTCCTCCTTTTTTCTCTCAAAGGAAAACATTGAAAAACTTAATAAGAAAAAAGTGCGTTCTTTTGGGATCATGAGGAATCGTGTATGGGTGCACAATTCCTTGTTGCGTGGGATAAAGTTTGTAGTCCTAAAAGTGCTCGTGGTCTAGGTGTTAAGAACCTGCAAATTCAAAATGTTTGTCTTCTACTCAAATTTTCTTATAATTTCATGCCTGCATCGAACCTTCCTTGGAGGGACTGGCAACTATACCACTCACCTTTCCCCATACACCACTCCTCCAACACCACTTACCTTGCAAAAATTGTCAAGAAAAACCTTGTTACGCTTCGTATTATCTCACAATGCAAGGTCGGAAATGGCCAAAGTAATTGTTTTTGCTCGATAGGTGGCTCCTTCTTGAGCCCTTAGCTACTGCTTTTCCCGCCATCTACTCACATCATAATAAACCTCATATTTTAGTCTCAACGGTTCTGCAAGGCGAGATCGATTCTGACCTTCGTAATGGGCTAACCTCGGCCGCTGCTAGCAAGCTCTTGTCTTTTCGTGTCTAGTTGAAGGATGTGCAGCTTTCAAGTACGGTTGATCATCGGACGATGCTCGATGGCTCTAGCTTCTCGACTAAGAGCTCTTATGCTGCTCTCTCGACCCAGCTTCAGAACCTCCACCTGACCAACGTTTGGGAGTCCTTCATCCCCCAAAAGGTGAAGATCTTTGGCTGGCATCTCTCCCTCGATAGACTCAATACACACGAGAATCTGCACAAGAAGACAATTATTTCATATGTGACTTGCCCTAGATGCGGCCACACCATGGAAACTCGAGACCACCTCTTCTTCGTTTTCTCCCACAATTATCAACGTGCATTCGACTTTCCAGGATTTCTCCGACTTGTGGACCACTCCGGTTCCTGCTGGGCTTCACTCCTCTGTCTGGTCGTCTATCGCTCTCATCATTTTGTGGAAGATTTGGGACGCCAGAAATAGCATGGTGTTTAGAAATGTTGATCAATCATCTTATGTAACTATTTCTAAAATTGCGGACGACGTCAATCTATGGTATCATAGTTGTAGGGACTTGACCCAAAAAGGTCACGCCGGCTTGTGGCATGACTACCTCTTATCACGACTCTCATGAAAATTGTTATTCTTCTGTTGAAGTAATATATTCAGGTGGGGATCCTCTCCCCCCCGTGATTGTTTCAAAAAAATAAAAAATAAAGGTAGGGAGATATACATGTGGTCTTGATAGAGAACGTCTCTCTAACCATGATCAACACCTGGTAATCCTTGCCTCCAAAAAAAGAAACACTCAGTACCGATCGATGTTCTTAAGCGCCTGTTGTCTGGCTGTTCCATTTGCAATGTGACTTTCATGCTGATGGTCTCAGCTACTTTGTCTATCTGGTCACCACATAGTCGTCTGACTGGGCCGTCAACTTGATAGAGTCAACCGTTTCAACCAAGATGATCTTGCAGCAATGCCCTGCCTGACCACCATCATTTGATTTGAACCCTAATTTATATTTACTCATCGTGCTACTCCTTACATGCCTCGTGCTCTCTAAAATTGCACATGTTCTTGCCATCTCAAGTCAATAAACAACTGACGAAGCAAATGCTGGTTCGCAGCCGTTCCTTTGGTCTAAGGACAGAAATCGGAACATGTGTAAAAGGGCAGTATTAAGAAAGTTGGCAAACTGTAAGTATATCCAAGATCATATTGTCTGTTCTTGGTCCTAAGAAGAAAAGTTTGGATCACACATACCTGACTGCCTGTGTATAAAGAAACTTCTGAGGTGCTATCTTGTTTATTGTGTTACCGTGGAGATTCTCATCATCCTTTTCCCAATCTTTTATTCCTGAAAATAATGCAGTGCATTATTCATGTTGCTGAAGTCTTAACAGTATAATCCTGAAATAGGTTGGTTAAAAAACATAAATGATCTTCAAAACCTAAATTTTCACCTTAGAAACCAATGATAAAATACGTGATCCTTCTGCATCCTTTGAACAATGCATCGCCAACAATCAATTTCACGTATCAATCACTCCCAATCAATTTCACGTATCATTCATTCCCAGCTTTACATATTTTCCTTCAGGACACGTCTATAAAGCCATCGGTGGCTGGTTAGTCAAAACCGGCCACCGACCAATTTGGAAAATCTTCGTCCCGGCCGACCATATTAAAACAAGATAACGCACTCTCCCAGACATGCTGCCCCAGCTATAGCTCACGCGTTAAAACTGCACGCACTCTCCAACCCCACACCTAGACCATGTGACACCCTCATCCTCCCCTATCTCTTCTTCTCTTCCAAGACAACTCTCTTTCCTCATGAAAATCTCCATTAGACCTATGATTTTTCAGATTTTCATGAAATGGAAGTCTTAGCTCTAGAGGAATCAAATGGAGCGAATAAAATCCCACAAAAAATTGCCTTTATAGTAACATTGGTTGCAGCAATATATAGTGCATAGAAACCAGAACTTAAAATTGATCTGGGAGCAACTATAGGGTTTATGTTGCTACTTAACTAGAAACAACAAACAACATATTGCAACAACTAGTAGGCAACTTAACATTAAAGATAAACAATTCTCTAAAGATAATACAGTTGATAGTGCATCCATCTCTTCCCCATAAAAAGTACCTGGGGTGCCTAACCAGATTATCAACTTAGCTACAAAATAGTAGACAACGAAGCTGATGTAAATGAGACCGAAACCACTGTTTTGCACCGAACCTTCAGTCATGTGCAAGGAAGCTTTACTACTTCAGGTGCATTTGGCGCAACATTACTTTACATCTGTAGCTGCGCCTACATTATTTTAAAGTGCAACCATGCTAGAGTTTGATGTAGCCGCTAGATGTCCACTATTTGCAGCAATTAATTCTTGATTAATATGAGGAAACATCAAGAAACAAATGCATTAGTCCAAAGGTAAACATGTCATGAAATCAAAAATAAATTACGTAGAACTCACCATATAACTTTACATCATCCTTACTGCAACTAGAGGGTACAGTAAGTACAGCTAGTTGGAAAATCATGTACTACCAAACTTGGTTGCAGAGATTTCTTATAAAGGCAACTAACCAAAAATTACCACACAACTCTATTGTAACACCTCCGGTCACTCCAGACCAATGGCTGTGACTTCTGGCAGCTCAATAGGATCTCTAGACTAACCCCACAGACCAACACTAGTCTTTTCTGCGAACTTTGTCCTTACTCGTGCGCACCCGGTACCCACTTTCCGGTTGGTCACCCATCCTAGAATTGCTCTAGGTCAAGCACGCTTAACCTTAGAGTTTTTTTTGAATGAGCATCCGGAAAATAAGTTACAACTTTTTGTTATGGGCTTCCTATCAATCCTATTGAGCCATGCGCCAGGGTCTCACATCTATATCATCACTACTACAACTTAGGCTAGAGTAAAATACAACTAGATGGAAATTCGTGTACCTAAATTTGATTGCATGGATTAAAAAAAGAAACTAATCCAAAATCATATTACAACTCTACATTATCATTGCTGCAACTTAGACTAAAATAAAATACAACTAGATGAA
Organism: Avena sativa; assembly: GCA_916181665.1. Taxonomy (NCBI): domain Eukaryota; kingdom Viridiplantae; phylum Streptophyta; class Magnoliopsida; order Poales; family Poaceae; genus Avena; species Avena sativa. The sequence continues at coordinate 345,934,902 of OV702285.1, read as the reverse complement.
AATTCATGTAACTAAGCTTCGTTGCACAGTTTTTTTAAAAGCAACTAATCATAGATCACCAAACAACTCTAAATTACCCAAACTACAACTTAGCTAGAGTAGAACAACCGGATAAAATCATGTACTCAAACTTAGTTGCAGGGATTTAAAAAAACAAACTAATAGACATCATCATACAACTCTACATGATCTGTGTTGCAACTTAGGGGTGCAATAAAAAGAACTGGATGTAAAACTTGTACCCTGTGGTAAAAAGAACTGGATGTAAAACGTTTCCCTGTGGTAACTACACATCAAAATAGTGTGAACAAACATTACAGTTGTATCATGAGTATATTACATGAAAGCAAAAAACAACTCCTAAGTACATGAGTAAGCAATTTTGTGATGTGTCTTATTGCTTACAAAATTAAATAACCAGTACTACAGAGGAATATGCCAAGATAAGAAATTGCATGATGAAACAAGTACTGCAAACTGACTGACTATATATAACCAAACCTAAGGACATGGACATGTACATGTCTATGATGCGTCCATGATGTACACCTATTTGAAATTCAAACGTATGGACTTGGATGAGACCAGTGCAAACAACAATTTCCCTGATAGGAAAGCAAAGGAACATGAGAATCCTACCAAAAATCAAATTGGGAATCACGTGTAGAGACTAAATCAACACTGGTAATCCAACTATCGAGCTAAATGGGCTTGGATTGGCGATTCTACTTAGCAAAGCTGTCGATCTGAGAGATTTTTTCACCAGAGATTAACTTAGGACGTTGATCTTTGTTTACATCGCTGATTTTCCGTCTCAGATCTAGTCCACGTTTCTCTCTCCATCGCCCAACTCGACGCCTTCCATCTCTGCTCCTTCTTCATTGCCGAGCTCCCGCACTCTCCCTGGTCGATCCCCGCCGAGGCCAAGCTCTCAACACTCGCTCTGGTAGATCCCCGTCGACGACCTCGGCGCACTCCCGTGCGCCTCGATCTCCGCCGACGAACTCCCATCTTCTGCGCTCGTCTCACACTCCGCCAACAATCTTCGCACCTCCCGCGTGTCTTGCTCCCCACGGACGACCCCGATGACCTCCGTGCGAGTTTCTCAGTCGACCTCCGCGCGAGATCGAACCAGGTAGAAATGGGCAACATGTAAAAGAGAGAGGCAGTAGCACCTTTTCCATGTGCTCGTTTGTGGGAACCACTTCGCTCGGTCGCGTACGGATCGAGTCGACCGCAATTGATCCAACGGTCTAGAAACAAGGGCTCTGGTATATTAACCAGCCCCCGAGCATAATTTAGCATTAAAATCATTCAACGACCGACAATACTTCTCTAGCAATCACCCACACATACAAATTGGAAAACTACCAGTAGATAACGATCATCCACACAACTTCTTCTGTCCATAAGATAGATATATGATAAGTTGATCCAATGCACCAACATTGACAAAGATTAATAGCGATGCTCTATCCAGAACACCAAACTTTCTTACAGTCTAGAGAGCCGCACCGTCATAACCTCACCTGAGGAGATATTCCACGGGGGATCATATTCAATTAGCCCACCAATTCCAGTCTTTAATTAGACCAGAAATCCCTCCCATTCGATTAGAATCACATATCCCACATTATTAACCGACAATCAATCTCGTTTTATTGTTGCTCATTGATTCCTTGCTGATGCTATACACAAACGATCATATATAAATAGGTGGGGCTTGTTGTAACGTAGCAGTGTGGGACTAAATCGTGAACTGTATCAGGTTTAATTTAATTACAGGATGATAGATCAAATAAGCCAGCCCATGATATAATGACAGCCCACATATCGAACATGAGATTTTTTTTGACAGCCCAACATGAGATCTCAACCATTTTGGTCCGATGTGGAGTGGGGTACATTGACGAGAGAGAGGTGGAGTGCTGGCCGATCACACCAGTTTTTTTTGGACGTACCGCATCGATGTTCCAAATTACGAAAACATATTATACTTATTGGTGGCTTGTTAGAAGTAGTATGTGTTTTGGTGGAAGGATAAAATAGTTTAAAAATTTTGGACCAGAAGAAACACTTCATCCTTTATTATTAGGTATATATAGATTAGATCTAGATATAGACTAGAAAAAATGCTCGGACGTTACACCTGAAGGAAAAAAAATCTATGCCGCAAAAGGTAAGTATTTTTATTCAGTATTTTCTAGATTCCAGAAAATTTCACTACTAAAATTAGTTTTTTGTTAACTGAACAAACCAAATTTCTCATCTAAATTCACCTAAACCTTCCGGTATAACATAAAATGGAAATTGCATTGGTGGAAAATTTGTAATCGAAATAAACCTGGTACCGAAATTCTTGTGCGGGTCTCGTGCTTGTCATGTCTGGGGGGTAGGGGCTTCTCCAAGTGTAGCAAATATTCACAGATCACCATCCTTAGAGGTGGCGAGGTGCAGAACCTTTAGATTATGAAGAGAAGCAGTATTATTAAGAGACTCTTTTTTACACTTATCTTGTACCTTCTAAATCAATTGAAGTAGGGTTGCTACGGGTTGATTCTAAACAATGTAAATTTACACTAAAAAATCTATAGGACGTATATGAAAATGGTAGCTCACCAATATTTTTTAAGCTGAAATAAGCAGTTACAAAAAAGCTCTATCCATTTGCATCCACAAATAATCAAACACATTCCCAAAAAATAAGATCACTCGCTGAACTTGGGTATCTTCATAAGTAAAAACAAAAAACACTGATTTAGTTGCCACTGTATAAAAAAGGATCAAACCCATGTAGTAGCAGAATTGACTTTTAATAAGCTGCTATAGGTATGCCAATCTAAAACTGAAACTGATGTTCCATCGATTTACTTATCTTTGAGAAAATCTGAAACAATGAACTGATAGAAGTTAAGCTCGTATATGAAGATCAGGGGCCTGGAGCTCCTGTGCTGGTTCGGTTGTTAGGCCTCGCTATTGTACGATGTTGCTCGGCCGTAGCCACCGACGGCCTCGTGCATGGGCATCTACCCACTGTCAGACATAGGATGAAGGCTGGATCGGGTCAAGCCACGACATGAAACCTTTGCTTGCTATCTAAGTCGATTCCACCTTCCAGTTGGCGCTCATGCCGCAGGGTTGGTTCCGTCTTCGGTGATCTTCCTACAATGGCACGAGATATCATAGTGGCGATATTGATTACATGGATAGGTTTAGATTACCACCTCTAGTAACTCGATTCAATCGCCTGAGGTCTCGATTTACCAGTGGCAGGCGTGAAACAAGCGGCAGGGATGAATCTGACTGTGCTAATTTCTGGCGCTGAGGGAAAGGAGGGTTCCTTCAGGGTGGGACAAAAAACAGTGTGGGGATCTCGTCCGCTCTGCCTCCCGGCGTGTTGCGCTAAACGAAGTGAAAATCTCCTCCGCTCTCCCTCCCGACCTGTCGCGCCAACTGTAAGCGTCCATGGACGTGGCCTAATGTTGAACGAGGAGGCCAGGCGCAGCATGTTGCAGATGTTGTTGGATATATGCCTGACAGGCAATAATAAAATGGTTATTGTTATATCTTCATGTTTATGATAAATATTTACATCCCATACTATAATTGTATTAACCGGAAACATTAATACTTGTGTGTTTTGTAAAGATCAAATAGTCCCTAGTAAGCCTCTTGTTAAACTAGCTTATTTATTAATAGATGATCATTGTTTCCTGATAATGGACATTATATGTTACTACTAACAAGATCATGTCTTTAGGATAATGATATGATGGACACACTCCTATAGTAAGCATATCGTAAGTTCGGGTCATTTAGAGTTATTTTGCTATAAGATTTCAAATACATAGTAACCTAATCCTTCAACCATGAGATCATGTTAAGCACCATCACCGGATGGATGCTTTGATGATATCAAACACCACTTCCGTAACTGGTTGGTTATAAAGGTGGCATTAGGTATTCTAAAAGTATGTGTTGAAGCACATGGTCAATAGCGGGATTTGTCCATCTATAGGCGGATAGATATACTCTGGGCCCTCTCAATGGAATTACATCCAATTGGCTTGCAAGAATGTGACTAGGTCACAAGGGATGTCATATCACGGAACGAGTAAAGAGTACTTATCGATAACAAGGTTGAACTAGGTATAGAGATACCGAGATCAAACCTCAAATAAATAAAGTATCGCGCGACAAAGGGAATCAGTATCGTTTGTAAATGGTTCATTCGATCACGAAGTAATCGTAGAAATATGTGGGAACCATATGAATTTCCAGATTCCTCTATTCATTATTGATCGGAGAGGTGTCTCGATCATGTCTGCATAGTTCATGAACCTACGGAGACACACTTAAGAATTCGATGGTGTTTAGTAGATATGGAATATGAGTTGGAGACCAAATATTGTTTGGAGTCCCAGATTGGATCCAAGATATCACGAGGAGATCCAGAATGGTCCGGAGAATAAGATTCATTTAAGGACAGTCAATTTTCGGAGATCGGAAATGTTTTTTGGTGTTTTGACCGGAAGCTTCTAGAATGTTCTGGAAGGTCCACCACCCTAGGAGGGGGTACTTGGAATGCACTATACCCTAATGGGGTAGGATCATAGACCACTAGGTCAAGTTATTCAAGGACATGGAATAGATAATCAAACTCTATTTTGAATAGTCAAACTCTAGTTTGAAAAGTCAAATCCTAGTTTGAAAGTCAGAGTCCTAGTGGAGGAAGGAAAGGAAGCATTGAGGGAAAAGGTTTCCCTTTCCCTCTCCATAGTCGCCGGCCACGAGGGGAGTTGGGGGAGGATTCGTCCACCATGGCCGCCTCTCCTCCACCTATATAAGGAGGGGAGGGGGATCCAACCCCTCTCACACGTTGACCTAGGCTGTCGCCCCTCTCCAAGTCTCCGCCGCCTACAACCTAGCCATTGGTGCCTCCCTCTGCTTAGCGCCTACAACCTAGCCGCCGAGGCCCTCTCTCCTCCACCATACCTGCTCTGGCTTAGGCAATTCCCTGCAAGATCTACTCCTCCACCTCAACAACCACACCTTGTGTTGATGGAATCACGAGGAGATATACAACATCCGCTGCCTGATGGAAAAGGGAGAGGAAGGTCTTCACCGACTACTGTACGTGTGACGGACTGCGGAAGCGCTGCCAGAACGTGGCGTCAAAAGGATCGTCTTCGCAATCCTGAGATCGGCAAGTGAATGAAGAGGATCCGATCTCGTTGAGCGCTTTGGAACTTAGAGGGTTAGTACTCTATGAACTCGTTGCACCGATCTCGTACATTACATCTTGGCTTTTGTGTGTTCCCGCGATAGAATTTTTTTGTTTTCCATGCTACGAACCCCCACAGTGGTATCATAGTCGTGTCTATACGTAGATCTATTGCACGAGTAGAACACAATGGTTTTGTTGGCGTTGATGCTTTTTTTGTCGCTTTCTTTTCATGTACTTTGCATCTTGCGATATGGTGGGATGAAGCGTCCCAGGCTAACATTACATGTTATCCTACATCAGAATTGCTCCACACTCAACATGCAACTTCCATTGCACAAGTGGATTTGCGGGTGTTTGTCTCTCCCACCATAGTGAAGATTCAATTTATAACAGGCACTTGACAATACTTGTATCAACGTTGTGGTTTATGTTAGTAAGTTAGAACAGTTCTTATTTGAAAGCCCTATCCACGTAAAACATAAAAACAAAATTAGAGGCGTCTAACTTGTTTTTGCAGGGCTTGGGTTGTTATGTGATATTTCCAAGATGTGATTGTTATTATATATGATGTATGCAATAATCCTTATTGTATGTTGGAAACCGGTAGGAGCCTTATGGTTGTCTTCAAATTTTGTTTAAGACATGCATGTCTATTCATCAAAGTAGTTGTGATAGTTTTTTTTTGGTGGAGAACAACCATGAAGAGGCGCCATTAACCTTGATGCCATGCCGGTGATGAATGAGATTATGTTCGTGCTTTGAAGATGGAGATCAAAGGCACAAGAAGAAAGGCCATATCATATCACATATTATGAATTGCATGTGATGCTAATCCTTTTTATGCATCGTGTATTGCTTGGATCGCGACGGTAGCATTATAAGATGATCCCTCTCACTTAAATATCAAGTAATAAAGTGTTTGTCCTTAGTAGGCACCATTGCTAAGACTCGTCATTTTGAAGCATCACATGATGATCGGGTATGATAGATTCTATATGTGCATACAACGGGTGCAAGCTAGATTTGAACATGCAGATACTAAGGTTGATCTGGACCAACCTAGTATGTATAGACATGGTCTCGAAACACAGACTACCAAAAGATAAAACATGAGTCATATGGATGATATGATGAACATGTTGATTGTTCGCCTTTTAAGCTACATCATCTCTCGTGATGATCGGACATGGTGTAGTGGATTTGGTTCATGTACTCACCAAAACAACTCGAGGGATGTTATTTTGAGTGGGAGTTCAACAGTAATATGATTAAAAGTTGAACACAATTTATTATAAATTAAATCAAAGTGAATTTGCATAGTTGTTATAGTCATTGGCATCCGTTCACTACCTTACGCTTAATTATAATTGAGATAATAGAACTATAGAATTATGGATAGTTACTTTATGAACTGGTATCGTATTGTTTTGAGTGTCAATCTGGAGTTTAAAAGTTATAAAGCAAACTTTCAAAGAAACCCGTTTACTCCATGAAGTTTAAAAATTGGTTTTAAATCGAGAGTAACAATTCCAGTCTTAGTATCTAAAGTATCATATTTGCCTCCATGATTCTTGATATTCAAAATATTGTTTTAATATCAAGGTTATCTAGGAGCTGAAAGAATTGTTTCAGAAACCGTCATGTGTGGAAGGTATTTTGATATGTGAAGCAATGTTTTGGTTGCAATATGATATAGTATAATTTAGAAATATATATATGGCCTCATATTTGATGATAATTTGTGAAGGTTGGAGACGCTGGTCATCCTAATCCTCTAAAAGGTTTTGGAAAGAAACTTTATACTCGCGATTCACCTTTATAAGCTATAGTAGCTTGATGATGAATATTGTCATGATAAGCATGAATAGAAGATGTAGGAAAAAATGTTTACTACACTAAAATATTACTAAAGAATGGATTTTGAAAGAACGCCAAACATTTGATGATGGTGATCTACTTCAAAGTGCAAGTCCAAAGGTATTAGTATTTGACCATACACACTTTGGACTATGTGTCATGTGTATGACGCCACTATTTATGTTGATAGATTCTTTTTAAAATGAAAAGGAAATGCTAAAAGAGAATATTTGAAATATTTGGCGGAAAAATAAAAGGTTGGAAATGCCCAGCTTAGGCATATAGAAGATATATGTGTTATGGTTGTATTCTTTGCTTATTAAACAATGTGGTTCTTGGGTATTGGATACCGAATTGGTTGGTGTAAAATGTCATACAAGACAACACAATTCATGAACTGCAATGGCCTAAGTAACCAGCAAGAGAATATGTAAAGATACTCGTCGAAAACAAATAAAATCTTGTGGTGTTTCTCGTTGACATAAAAGCTTACCTTAAAGATTTGTTTCAATAATTGTTATTATGATCAGGTATTATGAGAACAAAAGGTTGTTCCAAAAATTACCGTATTCTATATAATATGGATAATATACAAGTATAGTTGGAGAAATCACATCTATAAAACTAATGCTAAAAATGTCGCAAGACAAATGATTGAAAGCTCACTTAAGAAGTGACATCGTCGTTTAAATTATATTTGAAAGATAACATGAAGAAACACCATGTTGATGGAATTTTGGAGTCTTTTGATTTTGATCAAATGATGCTTGTGAGACTTTCCTAGAGATAATTGAAACTCCGTTCATAGGCCAAAAGGGAACATATGACTAACTTAATGGAATTTATACATATTGATGTATGTAGTCCATTATGTGTAGTCGTGAGCGATGGATTTGAAGTTCATATGCTATCTCCAGAATTTTGAGTGAATACATGTGTATATTTAATTAATGAGGAAAAAGTGCGAAATATTTGAAAAAGTTCAAAAACTTTCAAGATGAAGTGGAAAAACATTGTAAAAATAAAATAAAGAGTTTATGATTGGATCATAAAGGAATATATTTGAGTTAAAATTTTAGCATAACACCTAAGATTTGAGAAATCGTTCCATGGATTTGCATTTCCCGAAACACCATATGAGTATGGAGTGCTCGAGATATGTAATGAAACCTTGTTTGACATGGTAAGATAAAAGGTGTAAGTTATAGAACTAATATTATATTTTAAAAGATTAAAATCTTTAATGACTACCGCTGTTACATTGAAAAGAGAACCATCATGATCCATTGAAATGACACCATCTAAGTTATTGTCAGGGATAAAACCCAAGTTATCCTTTATTAAATTTTGGTATGCTAGGCATAAGTAAAATGTTTACAACTAAAATCGGATGAGCATGTATTTGTATGTTATTTTGAATAATCATTGAGTATTCCTCCATAACATCGTAGACAAAAGTGTTTGTCGCTTAGAACGTCATGTTACTTTAGAAGGAATTTTTTGTGAAAAGTTAAGTGGGAGGATAATAGAACTTTGATAAAGTTATTAAACTTTGGCTATATGTGCGGAGTTGCGCAGCACTGGAAAGTGTCTCAGAGGCAGCAACAATGCTCATGGTCACGTGTCTCAAAGGTTGTGGTCACAAAGGTCCAAGTTCCTATTAAACCGAGTAGGTCGGGTAAACAATCAAATACTAAGATTTGAGAGTGAATCATAGTTTTTTGACAATGATCAACCAACTGTATGCCAAGAAGCGATGATGGGCCCTGACTCCGTCAAATGGTTTGAAGCCATAAAATTCGTGATAGTTCCATACACGAGAAATCAAGCTTTGAACTTGGAAGACCCTCTAGAAAGGTGTAATACCTTACAGTCGTATTTGGATATGTAAATAAATAGACATGGATGTTTCACATCTATGAAATAGTTTACATATCAGGAAAGAGTTCACGACAATGTTCAAGGAGTTGATTATGACAAGATTTAATCTTTCATAGTGATACTTAGTTTGGATATATTCATGTAGCAACCACTACATATAATTTTGTTATATGGTAGTTGAACAAACAAAACAAGTTCTTCTAATAGAATGGTTCCCTAGGATGTGTACATGACATGATCCAAAGGGTTTTTTAATTCAAAGGATGCTAACAGGGCATGCAAACTTCGATGGTTGAAGTAAGCATCGTGGAGTTGGATTCTTCACCATGATGAAATTATTAAAAGGTTTAATTTCATCGGAGACGATGAAGATGCTTGCATTTGCAAGAAATTAAGTGGGAGCACTAATACATATATCTAATGCATTATGTGAAAGACATATTGTTAATTAGGAACGATGTATCTTTTATTGACACAAGTTAAGAATTTCATGTCGATGAAATACTTAGGCAAAACCCGAATAGTTGGCATCAATGTCTATATGGATAGATTGGGGCGCTAATATGGTTGTGCCAAATGTACATAGATGAGATATTGAATGAGTTCAATATGGAAATGACAAGAAAGTTTCTTGCCATACAGAAAGTATTAAATCGAAATTCAAGTGTATTGACACTTGGTAAGTGAAACAAAGATTCAAGTATTTTTATACTTGGTGAATTAAATCAAAGATTATTTTTGATCAATCATACTATGATATGTACACATCCAGATATGTCCTGTGCTCTAAATGTTATGAGAATATACCATAATGATTCATAAGATTACCATTGGACGATAGTAAGGATATTCTTATGATCTTTGGAAAAACTGAGAATATGTTATTTATGTAGAGGTGTCAAATAGATAGATAGTTCATTGTAAAGTGTTATATTGATACTAGTTTTGTCACAAGATACAAATTAAGTTTACCTTAATTTAAACCATGGGTGGCACAATGTAATGGAAAGAAAGTTCCATAATAGATTTGGATGAGTTTCAAAGTTAAGACATTGTGTTAGATACTACAACAAAAGGCTAAAGTGTATGGCTTCCATTGTAGAAGCAAAAGAGGGCATTTGTGTCAAGTAGTTTGTTATCAAACTAGGTGTGGTTCACAGCAGGCTGTACAATAATTATATCGACATGGTTTAATCCCTAGGAATTAAAGGTCCCACCAAAGGACCAAATTTATACAATGCCATCTCATTGGAGAATAAGTGATGCGTAGAAACGCAAAGACATGCAAATACTCAGACCTGAATGTGTCGGATACAAAGATTATGTTTACCACTAGCAATCATGTATATACAACACCAGAAATACATAGGTGTTGAATGCATAAAGTTTTTTCAAAACTAGATTATTGACTCTAGTGCAAGTGGGAGACTGTTGGAGATATGCACTACTAGAGAAAAGGTTATGCGAGGCGCACCTAAAAGAATATGCGAGGCACATATCATATGCGCCTCTAGCTTCAAGCCTCGCCTATTTTTTATTCGAGGCGCATATGATATGTGCCTCCTATACTTCACATATGCGAGGCGTATATCGATATGTTCCTCCTATATTCTGCATATGCGAGGCGCATATTGATATGCACCTCCTATACTCTGAATATGCGCCTCCTATATTCTACATATGCGAGGCGCATATTGATTCGAATGCGCCTCGTATATTATTTTTGAATTTCAAAAAAATGTGGCAAGATCTAGATCTAGATCTAGATCTGGCCGGAATTTCGTCGGAGCTCGTCGGAGGCCGTGCGCGTGGCCACAGTCTACCATCGCAGGCATGTGCGGGATGCCATGGCCATGGGGGTCACCGAAGATGGTGGAGGAGGATGAGGCCGCCGGAGTTTGTCGCGGGAGGTGGTTGTCAGAGGTGGAGGAGGAGGAGATGGTCGGTGTGGCTGTGGAGGCCATGGCCGGAGTGGTCGCCGGAGGAGGAGAAGGTCATCGGAGGAAGAGGAGGAGGAGGAGAGTGGAGGAGGAGGAGAGTGGAGAAGGAGGAGGAGAAGGGGAGAAGAAGGAGAGGTGGAGGAGAAGGAGAAGGAGAAGGAGGAGAAGGAGAATAAAAAGGAGAAGGAGGAGAGGTGGTAGGTGTTATATAGGTGTGGTAGGTGGCTGTTTAGAATTTGAATCCGGCCAGGTTATAGGAGGCGCATATTGCTCCATATGCGCCTCCTATACTTGAAACTATAGGAGGCACATATTGCTCCATATGTGCCTCCTATACTTCAAACAATAGGAGGCGCATATGACCATATGCGCCTTGCCTATGAGGCACCTACCTCCATCCGGGCCCACAGGAGTTACTTGAGGCACAATCTGCTGCATGGGCCTCACATATTATCAAGTATAGGAGGCATATATGGTCATATGCGCCTCGCATATTCGACCACCGACCTCCACCCGGGCCCACAAAGCTTATGGGAGGCGCATTCTTCCCATATGCGCCTCCTATACTTTAAACTATAGGAGGCCCATATTACCATATGTGCCTCGCCTATGCGGCCACCTACCTCCACCCGAGGTCGGATGAGTTACTTGAGGCACATATGACCATATGGGCCTCGCATATTATCAAGTATAGGAGGCGCATATGACCATATGTATCTCGCATATTCAAGCACGTCCCAATACTTGGGCCCACACAGATTATGCAAGGCGCATCCTGTCCATATGCGCCTCGCCTATCTGATATATAGGAGGCGCATATGACTAGAATGCGCCTCGCATAATCTGGGGCTGCTAGATTTTGTCCGTACAGGGATTATAGGAGGTGCATTCTTATCATATGTGCCTCGCCTATTTTTATACTAGAGGCTCATGGAAAAGGAGTGCGCCTCGCGTGTTTTATAGGAGGCACATATGGTCTAGATGTGCCTCCTATAAGCATGTCTCCTATAGCCTTTTCTCTAGTAGTGATGCCCAAGACGAAATAATACAATGGTTATTATTATATCTTTGTGTTTATGATAAATGTTTACATCCCATGCTATAATTATATTTACTGGAAACATTAATTGTAGTGTGTTTTGTAAACATCAAAGAGTCCCTTGCAAGCCTCTTGTTAAACTAGCTTGTTGATTAAAAGATGATCATGGTTTCCTGATCATGGACATTAGCTGTTATTAATAACAAGATCATGTCATTAGGAGAATGATATGATGGAGACACTCCTATAGTAATCATAACGTAAGATCAAGTCATTTAGACTTCGTTCACTATAATCATACAAATACATAGTAACCTAATTCTTCGACCATGAGATCATGTTAATCACCATCACCGGATGGATGCTTTGATGACATCAAACACCACTTTCGTAACTGGGTGGCTATAAAGGTGGCATTAGGTATTCTGAAAGTATGTGTTGAAGCACATGTATCAAGAGTGTGATTTTCCATCCATATGACGTATAGATATACTCTTCGGTGGAATGTCATCCAATTGGCTTGCAAGCATGTGACTAGGTCAGAAGGGATGTCATATCACGGAACAAGTAAAGAGTACTTATCGGAAAAGAGGTTAAACTAGTTATAGAGATACCTACGATCATGTAACATCCCAATTTCAACAACCCTAATTTAATGTCCAAAAGGCAAAAATCAGGGGGAACAAAAAACTTTTTCTTACATTGTGTGCTTACTTGTTTGCTTGTTCTCAAGCAACTATTTGAGTAGAGTTGTGTGCTCCTCATCTCAACACTAGTTTACAAAAACTATTTTACAAAAGAGATGTTTTGGCTCATCTTTCATATTCTCAAATGTTCTGGCATTTCAAAATATGAGCCAAGATTACTTTGAAACAAACAAATACTTTACTAGTCTCTATTTATAAAATTATAGAGACATATATATACTCTCCTTATGTTTTCAATAAAGAACCTTCAACTACTCTTATCCCTAGGTTTTCCCAAAAACATTATTAAAACCTTTTCATCTCCATCTTGGTAGAGATACCAAGGTGGTACTTATCTTACTTCAAGCAAAACCCCTTTCAACCTACCCATCCTTACCTCAAGCTAGGATTTATAGTAACCCTAGTACTAGTGGATAAGGTTAAGATGAATTGCCTTGATCTGCTGGTTGATGAGTTGCCTTGATCTGATGTCTCATGAATTGCCTTGATCTGTTGATTGCCTCGTTTGCTTACGAACTAGAGTGAGCTAATCTAGTAGATCATCCTTTAGGACCCAATCTGTACATGAGATCATCAAGCCCTAGCAAGCATCCAAGTCTGGATCTATCCTAAGCCACTCAAGTTATCATCTCATCTTATGCTTATCTCAATCCAAGGATAACCCTTTCTGATGGTTTCCAACTCAGTGAATACCCAATACAAGCACGGATAATATCTACTCATCCCTCACATCAAAATACTCCATATGATCATGATCTTGGAACTTAGCGTCCTCTCAAAACCATCCACACTTGCACTCTAGTCAAAATCTCCAAAACTGCCAAAATGGCTAAGTCTGGATTCATTATCTAGATTCAATCTTTGGAGCTCTACCTCTCTCAACCTATGTGCATTCTTCAAAATGTACTTGAACCATCTTCTAGTACATCAGTAGTACTACCAAATCCCACTCTTGCCCTTGTCTAAGCCAATTTAATTCCCACTCTTTCATGATGGTTTTGTAGTCAAGTTAATAATCTTCTTTGCAAATCTTATCATCTTGCCTACTTTGGCAGAAGCTCACATCTATATGCTACCTCCCATTGTCCAAATCTTTCCTTGGTTAAGATATACTAACCATGTCCTATCAACTCCCACTTTACTTGTTTCCATTGGAGCCCTGTGCTTATTAAACCCACATGGTTTAGGAGGCTACCTGATATATTTGTTATGGCAGCCTTATTTTTAACAAAGTTTTCCATCTCCTCTACACCACCACAAATCCAACCAAGACCAAATCTTGCTTCCATGATGATCTATATGACTTGGTATATACATCCATATACCTCTTGTACCAAGGTGAGCTCTGAGCTCCCTAATCCCATCTTGTTTAGATGGCATCAGACTAATCAAACCCTAGATCCTCCAAGAATCTAGTTTCCACCCTTTTCATCACTTTTATTCAAAACCAAGGTTGACCTTGATTCCCACATCAATTTTATATCATCTACCTTGGATATAAGCATCCCCAAATAATTCCCACAATTATTTGGATTATTAACATATTTTATTCCCTTTTCTTACCCATTTCTCAAAATCCTTGTCTATAAAGGCAAGTTTTTTTTTCTCCAAATCACCTTGCAAACTCAAGGCATATATGATGCCTATATATCATATCTCATCTTTCCAACTCAAAAATAAATATTTTTGAGATTCCTTATTATTTCGTTTTGCCCATTTTCTTAAATGGCAGAAACAAGAAATAATTCCCTAAAAATACTTTTACACTTCAATAAATCCCAATAAAATACTTCAATGTGTGTTATTGGTATTTAGGACCATATAACATCAAAAAATAAGTTTGCCCAATGTAAAAATATCATTTTTTCTTCCATAATCTATTTCAGTACTTTTTGAAGAAGTGCATTTAAATGGGATTATAATCTCCAGAGAAGTCCCATTTTAAATCTTGAAGTGATTATTTAACCTACTCTACCTACCTGTACCATTTCCACACTTTGTCCAGTGCAATTTTTGCAACTTCCTTCACAAGCCTCCAAATGATCAAATTTACAACAACAAACAAAACTTGATTCAAACAAGGACCAAACCAGCTCAAACCTTCCCCAGCACTACACCATAGCACCATCACACCCTCCTGGTCGTGTGCACTGTAGAACTACAGTACACAGCCCCTTCTTGTCCCCTAGTGCTTGAGAGAGAGAGAGTATCATATCTTGCAAGGATCCTGTAATAAAAAGGGGTAGCAGCTACCCCTATCCATCTCACCACCTCTCTGCCCACTTTTGACCACAGCACCACCCAACACCACCCTTGGCAATCAATGGGGAAGCTCCCTCCCCATGTCCATTTTTGTCATTTCATCTATACCCATGAAGTTTCGAAATAAAAGGGTGAGAGGCCACCCAGCCTCCACTTGTTGCTCATTTTCCCCCACTCACCTCCCAGAATGCCTCCTCCCCTCCCCCCTGCTCCATTCTGCTCGTGGGAAGAAGAACAAGAAGCTTCGGCCATTTTCTTCCCACAAGCACCACTCTCTCTTCCCTCTACCTCTTTCTCTGCATGTCACCCTGCCGTGACCCCCTCCTCTTCCTCTATCTAACCCTGCTCTTGTTTTTGCCCAGGACCCCTGCAGCGTTGCCTAGGACGAGCTCCGGCGAGCCCCGTTCGGCCACCCTCGCGCGAGCCCTTCCCCGATGTCAAGCCCGACCTTTCCGACCCTCCCTGAGCTCGTCCACGTGCCCCGCTTCGCCCTAGACCGCCCCCGTCGCCTCCTGAGCCCCCGGTGATCCTCCTCGTCCCTCTTTGGGCCTCCCTAGGGTTCTCTCCCACCCTCACCATCGCTAGGAAGAAGACGATGCCCGGCCGTCGGATCTCCCCTAATCCAACGGCCCAGGGTCGCCCTTACCCCTTCATCTCGCGGACCAGTGGCTGGGCCGCTGCCGGTTGAGTGCCGCCAGCACGCGCATGTTGCCGTTGGGCCGGCCTGCCCCCGCACGGCCCATCTGCGCCGTGAATCTGGCCTGCAGATTCTCCCTCCCCATTTTCTTTTATCCATTTTTACTAGATCTGAAAACTAGGGTCTGGTTTATATCGAAATAAAAAGGAAAAGGGATTCAAAAAGCCCAGATCTAAATTTCCTCAAGTGCCTGTGTGTTTTCCCCAACATGCAGACAACGTGTTACACAAAAATGTTCATTAAAATAAAATTGAGAAACCACATACCCAGATCTGTCCAGAACACTATATAATTTCTTTAGAGAGATTGCTGTCTCCAATTGGAGTAAACCCAATTGGTAAGGAAAGATACGAGCCATACCTTTCATACCCCACTAACCCCCACCTTGTTTTGCTTCCCAGATTTCTAGTAGCAAAAATAACAAAAACAGATACTTTCTGCCTTTAGGATTTTCCCTAGGTCAAACTAAATGCGTTTTAGACCTAAATCCATCTCTCAGTAAACACATATAACCATATCTTCCTAAATCCAGCAGCTCATATTTTTATGAGTCTCTGTTTATTTTAGTGAATTAAACTCTTATGTGCATGGTTTAATCACTATTAAATTCAATACAGTAGATCTGTTACTCCAAAAAGGTTGATTCCAAATTCTACAGAAATGTATTCGCAGTACCTAGCATGTGTCCTTGGAATCAACTAAGAAGCTTATGTAAAATAAATCTGATGAAAAATACAAATCGTGTCCAGTACTGCCTTTGGGAATTTCTCGAGGGCATTTTGTTAATTGTTTTAAGGTGATTCCAACTCCTATTGATTTAGTCCATCAAATACTACCTTTTCACCCACGGAAATAATTTTTGTAACTCTAGAGAAGTTATGGTGAATTATTTCCTAAAACTAGAGCTTTAATCACTATAAAATCCATTATAAATCAAGGGAAAGTGATAAAATAATGAACCCACTTTTATTGGTTTCATTTTATCAAAACCAATCTGATGGTATCATTTTTACACGATGGTATCATACAGATCAAATCCTTGATCAAAAACCCTTCCTTAGGTAGTTCTTAGGCTATAAATCAAAAGGGATCCTTTTTCCCTAATTTCCTCAAATCTCCTTCCAATTCAATCACATCAAACCTCCAACATCCTACAGATCTATACCTTGTAGTTATCCTTTACTTGCTGTATGGTTTCATGCTTGTATGCCTTGTATTGATTGGTGTATTGTTTGTTTGCATGTATGCTCGATAACGGTGATAGTTACGATTGTGTGACACCGAGAAGAAGGAAGCATCGGGGTTATCTTTATTATTATTATATTGGTATTCTGGTTATCTAACACCGTTAAGGGACTTCTCGCTGGTCACAGGCAAGCCACAATTCCTGAACTCTTGTATTTACCTACTCCCGTTTATCAACTGTTTTATATCTCGTTTATAATTTGCATGATCACAGACATGGTTTGTTTCAAATAAAAATACTTGAGTAACTTGGCTCCTCCAAGTTATGAGTAAGTGTCCATTGGACACCTACCCTATTTACACCTACTTCTACCCCTTAGAACGAGGCTAAGATGATTAGAATCTTCCCTTTTAGGAACCGACAGATTTTGAAAGATAAAACTATTTTGGGTTCTTACCCTACTACAAAGTTTTCAAAATAAAAACCTTGGAAAGAGGCATCCTTTCCAAGTGGAAGTTTTACTAAAGGAGATATGAGGAGGATAAAGAGAAAGTAGAATAAGGAAAGGAATAAGGAAAGGGGTACTCTAGTCTTTTTCCGGAACAATTTTATCAGTGCAATCACATTACCCTGGGTGAGACTCAGGGCTAGCTCGTAGTTTGTCCTCCTTAGTATGGGCTACGCCATAACGTGTAGAAAGGGGTTAGTCCCCGGAAGCCGGTTCCTTTCCAGTTAGGGGGTCGTCGTGCCCGGAGAGGTTCCATTTAACTCCATGGAGTCGGCTGGAACTATGGAGCTCCCGAGGACGGTACCAGGTTAAGGCAGTACGGCTGGAAGTGGTTAAAGGATGCGCAGGAAGGGAGATTCAGACTTGGGAAGTCAGGTACATGTCCTGGGGGAAACTAAGAAACCATATGGAAAGTACCTATACTAGGGACAACAAATGAAAGGTTAGGTTCGATTATCCGGACCCCCGTCTACAGTATGTAGAGGGTCGTGGTTATATGCCGGCGGATGTATTGATTCCTGTGGGTAAAGTGCACAAACTCTGTAGAGTCTAATCTATTCGAATAGCCGTGTCCACGGTCAAGGACGGTTGGAAAGGTGATTACTATGAGTACCGGGAGATATGTTGAGATGAATAAAAAGTAGGTGACTTGGTCACGAGGAAGGATAATAAATGAGATTGGTTTTGACCAGCGATGGTCGAAGACGTTTTAAAAAGGGTTCTACTACCAAAACCGTTTTAAATATTTTTATCAAGGATGTGGAGATGTCCAGGTTTTCAAAAAGGAGGCATATTTTCCAAAAACTCTTTTTCAACAAAGATATAGAGATGCCAAAGTTAGGTTTTCTTTCAAAAACAACTATAGTCTAGAGCTATCTCGCCACAGCCAAATATGCATTATCTTTATTATCTTGTTTTGGTGGTCTTGCGAGTACATCCATAGTACTCACCGACATTGTCCCTGGCTATTTACTTGGCCAGATTGCATATGTTAAGAAGGAACGAAGGTGCTGACGTCTATGCGAGCTAGGCCGTTTTCCCAGTCAGTTGCTTGTAGGTTAAGGCACGGGCTCTGCACTTAAGACTTCCGCTAGTTGTGATGTATTCTCCATAATGGCCAACTTTGTAAGTTGTGTAGTCGTTATTATATGGATGCTTTAATGATACTAGTCGGTTATGCTCAGGGCTCATTGATCATGGAAATGTGAATTGTATGCATAACGAGTATTCTCGGACCATAAATCCGGGGTGCCACAAATCAAACCTCGGATAAGTAAACTATCATGTGACAAAGGGAATCGGTATCGTATGTACATGGTTCATTCAATCACAAAGTAATCATAGAAATATGTGGGAACCATATGAATTTCCAGATTCCTCTATTGGTTATTGATCGGAGAGGTGTCCCGATCCTGTCTGCATAGTTCATGAACCATAGGGAGACACACTATAACATACCACCCTTTTGTGTACTATTAATAAAGACATGGTTGATCATTGCATACATGCATTACACTTGCACCTTGTTTTAATAAAAAAAACTCCTAATTCCCTCTCTCTACTTGAAACCTTTCAAATGGTTTTGAAATATTTTTAAAACCCCGATCCCATTGGATTAAAAGGTCCCCTCTAGTAATTTTGATATGTTTGCAAAGTTCTTGTATTTTGGATATATCAAAAACATATTACAAATGAAAATACAAAAGAGATAAAAGGAAAACAGAAATAGAAAAATGTTTTTGAAAATAGAAACTATCCCTAATCTAATTGGGCCACAACCCAGCTTCTCCACTTCCCTCCCGCACTTCTTTGCCCCTCATGCGTGCCCCGCAGATGCCCACCTTGGCCCAAGCTAGATCCCCTTCGTTGTCTTCGACGATGACGGAGAGCAGCTCCGTGTCATCGGCGATGCCGTCTCCCGGCCCCGCGCGTCAAGGTTCCCGCCGCCGCCCCTGGATCCTACAAGAACCCCACCGACGCCATGGAGAAACCCTACACGCCACTCTCTCTCCTCCTCTCCCTTATCCTCCCACCATGGCCGACGAACCCTAGTCGCACTCGCCGCCATCCCCGTCGTCTCCAGCCACCCCAGCCCAAGCCGAGGCCACCATTGAACTCTCCTTGATCAACTCGTTCCCCCTAGCTACCTCACGCTCGTGCATGATCCCAATCGGCCGAATTGACACCTCCGATCGTGGCCAGTCGCCGCTGATCCTCGCCGTCTTGGTGCTCGCCTTGCCTCGCCACCAATCTCAACACGAGCCCGGTGAGCTCCTGAGCCACATGGTGCTCTCCATTTCCTCCTTCACCCTCTGTAGCGGCCTCCCTGCGCGAGCCTGACCCCGCCGCCGACCATGCTCCGGTGACCATAACCGGACGCGGCTAGAGATGGCGTGCTCGTCTCCTCCGTGCGGTTCCAACGCGCCCAACTGCAATGGCTGGGACGCCCTAGTTCGTCGCCAGCGACCACCATCTGGTGGCTCTGCCATGGATGACGTGGCGCCGACATGGCGCTGCCGTGTCGCTTGCATCGCCACCACATGGCCCTGACGTGGCCACAGTGTGGCACTAAAATCACGTTGACGTCATTAACCCTTTTAATTACTTTCTGTTTTAGTTAAAACATATATGACAGGTGGTGTCCATCTATCAGGAATTTAATAATTTCAGGAATGTTTAAAATTGGGAATTTGAATTAAATCTTTGAAAATTCATAACTAATACATTTTAAATCAGAAAAATAATATATCAAAATGTTTAGAAAAATGATCTCTACCAGTTAAAATATAATAATTCATATTCATACAACTAAGAACCCTAATTTATTTAGAGGAACAACGACACCCCCTAAGACCATGGGTTCGATGGTTTGCCTAGATAGGCCATTCTGGATCCATTTAAATTGATGATGCACCTAGGGCTTGCTTATTACATGTCATCCTTGATATCATCCATATTATATGAGCATTGCACATGCCATGTGTTGAATGTTGCTTTTCTGGTGATTCGTTGTTCGCGAATAGGAACCGAACCCGAGGCTGAAGTCACTGTTATCGAAGAGTAGTACTAGTCCAACGACAGACAAGGAAAGCGAAGCCCCACTCACACATATGAACCCTATTCTTTCAAAGTATTTCAATTCTCACCATAAGCATTCGGTTCAACAGTCTTTTATCAGTAGATAGAGTAATACTATTTGATGCATGTTTCCCTTTGTAAACTAAAATTCCTGATCCACTACTCCTAGTATCACTAGGTTTTGTCTTATGAGCATCGCTAGTGCCACAATTCAGTCTTGCTTATCCATGTCTAGTGGTCCAAGACCGATCATCCAGATGATGCACCGGAGATGCGAATGAATCTAGTATGATAGGATGTTGTGATATGATCATAGATGGATAATAAACATGCTAAGGCAGGTATGGGAGGCCACGTTGGGTGTGGTTTTTGTAGTCCCATGCTAGCCAAACCTAGGACCCGAGTTCTTGCCTCTTGAACCAAGATGAGCGTACAACCACACGGGGGCCTGAAAACCCCATCGACTGACTAACTTACCTAGTAGATTCCATGAGTCACATAGTTTGGACATTCCATTCGACTTATTCATTATGGTTCTTCTCAAAGGAGTTGAAGGAGGTGCATTCATAACAGGTAGGTAATCATGGCAGGGAATGGGAGAGGCCCGGCCTCCGTAATCTCAAACCCTGTTCACATCTCTAGGGACCGGATTTGGGACTCGACCCGTTACGGTGACATCTCCTTAGTGCGTGACTCATGGTCTTGGCAAAATCAAGGTAAAGGTCATGGTCAACCACACTCTGTCGGCCTTCCAAGGAAGAGGGGTAATAATTTGACATTAAGAGTCGGTTGGTACATGTGGGTAAAGTTGTGCACCCCTGCAGGGTTATAATGTTTTCAAAAAGCCATGTCCACGATTATGGATGACTTGGGAACAAATGTGATGATCATAGAGAACTATAACTGAATGATAAAACTTTGCCAACTAATGAGTGATCTAGATTACTTCCTTCGGGTTGTTTGAGGGGGTAGTCCAAGAAGGGAGGTTCAGTTGATGATTGTACTTGGTGGATATCGAAGATGATTCTAAGAGCTAGAATTGCAGTCTTCTCATCCCTTTTAAAACGATCTAACTAGACGAGCCTCTTTTCCTTCTTGTTTTAAAACAAAGATGGCTTTATGCAAAATAACTCCACCATCCATATGCCTTGCGGAGTACAACCTATACTCAGCCTTGCCTCGTTGATGTTTTTCTATAGATGAAGCTATGCCAACTGAAGGCGGTTTCTAAATCGATGTCGATGAGTAGTTGGGGTTCCCGGGCAGCAACCTAGGATCTATGGAAGGATCGTCACTTATGTTCAAGGCCTGTTAGGCCCTTTGCTAAGTTTGTTGTTTAGAACAACTTGTTTGCTTACGTTGCTTGTTGCAATGATGGGTCTATGACCCCTGGCTTATATGACTGGTTTGTAACTCTTCTAAGAGTTTACCTTAATAATGTATGGTTTGTATGTTCTGTAATGTTACCGATTATTCCCTGCACTTCAGATTTAGGTTGGGATTATGTTAGACAAAGATCTGGTATTTGTCTAGCCTTAATCCTGGGTCGTGCCACACACTTAAGGATTCAATGTTGTTTAGTAGATATGGAATATGAGTTGGAGACCTAATGTTGTTCGGAGTCTCAGATTGAATCCAGGACATCACGAGGAGATCCGGAATGGTCTGGAGAATAAGATTCATATAAGGAAAGTCAATTTACTGGTTCGGAAATGTTTTTCGGTGTTTTGACCGGAAGCTTCTAGAATGTTCTGGAAGGTCCACCACCCCGGGAGGGGCACCATACCCTAATGGGGTAGGAGCATACACCACTAGGTCAATTCGGCCAAAGACATGGAAGAGATAATCAAACTCTTGTTTGAATAGTCAAATTCTAGTTTGAAAAGTCAAATCTTAGTTTGAAAGTCAAAGTCCTAGTGGAGGAAGGAAAGGAAACCTTGAGGGAAAATGTTTCCCTTTCCCTCTCCAGAGACACCGGCCACAAGGGGAGTTGGGGGATGACTCGAACACCCTGGCCGCCTCCCCTCTACCTACATAAGGAGGAAAGGTGACGCCACCCCCTCTCACCCCTTGACCTAGGCCTCCGCCCCTCTCCAAGTCGCCGCCGCCTACACCCTAGCCGCCAGTGCCTCCCTCTCCTTGGCGCCTAAACCCTAGCCGCAGAGGCCCACTCTCCTCCACCATACTTGGTCCGTCTTAGGAGAAGCCCTGCAGGATCTACTCCTCCACCTCCACCACCCCACCATCGCGTTGCTGGAATCGCGAGGAGATCTACAACCTCCGCTTCCTGCTATAACAAGGGAGAGGAAGGTCTTTATCGACTACCGTACATGTGACCGACTGCGGAAGCACCGCCGAAACGTGGCACCGGAAGGGTCATCTTTGCGATCTTGAGGTCGCCAATTGAACCACTACATCAACAACGAGAATCTGATCTCATTAAACGCTTTGGATATTTGAGGGTTAGTACTCTATGAACTCGTTGCACCGATATCGTAGATTAGATCTTGGCTTTTATGTGTTCCCATGAATTTTTTTTGTTTTCCACGCCATGAACCCCTACAGAGGTGCGGGCTCCTAGCAAGCACGAAGATGGCGGACTCGGGTTGAGACCGGGCAGGCACGTGGGGGCGGTGGGGCACTTGTCGGCTGCGTGCACATACGAGGAAGAGAGGAGGAGCTCCATGGGAAGGAAAGGGCGCTGGAAGAAACACCATAAGGAGGCGAGGGAGCCGACGGCGGCACAACTCTGCAAGGGGCGCATCGTGAGCACAAGCGGCGACTTAGGCGAGACCGAGCAAAGGCTAGCGGCAAGGAGGCGTCGATGGGGATGCAGAGAAAGCATGAAGGGAGGTGGCGGACGACGCTGGAGGAGATGGAGAGCGACAGGGTCGATCTGAAGGCGGGCTCGAACCGATACCTATGATGGCAGTGGTGCGTAACAAGCAATTTTGTGGGAGGGTAAAACAGTCCAAAAAACGGACGGTGGACAAAAACACTTCGTACTTTATTATTATGTATAGATATAGATAGCACACAAGTCCGTGCATTGCAACAGAAAATAAGAATCGATTTTGAATGGAAAACATTTAGTGGCCTAAATTTTACCTAAAGTAGGATGGGTAAATTTCCCTAGCCTTAATTCACCCATTTGTATTACTCTTTTGTACTACCACATAAGGGAAAAGGTATCTTTCAGTTAATATCAAAATCAATATTTTTTTCACCATGATAGTGTGTAACCGTTAACAAACATATATGGTTAATGTCCTATGGTGTTAGAAAATTTAATGTGTACACAAACTCGCTCGCTAGGAGAAAGCTTTACCATGCTGGTCGGATGGTTACCTAGATCTGGCTAGTGTTTTACGCATAGACCAGGGCTCGCCGACTCGTAGATGTTGTTCAGTAGCATGAAGAATTCAAGCCGAATATAGTTAGCGTCGCCAGTATTCTACGTGTACACTAGGGCTCGCCGACTCGCAAATGTTGTTCAACAGCAGGGAGAGTTCACGCCAAATACTTAGCACCGACAGTTACGAGATCCCAACCACGAAAAGCATGAACATTAATCCAGAAACCATGATGCAGTAGGGAATATTCGTGGCACCGTCATCCATTATGAGCAAACTAAATACCTGCACACATTGACCGTGTCAGAGAAACACCAAATTAAAATTCAGAACAACACGATTTAAATGGTGGAGCAGGTACGTTAAGAGCTTGTCCTGTCAGTATAATTAATATTATGTTAATAATGAAGAGGTTGACATACTGCAGTGAGTGCGCCAGCGGGGCCGCCTTCCGCCCACGCTGGCATCTTCCGCTGCGGCGATCTCTCTACGTTAGCTCGTCTACAATCCACGTGGAATATGACATCTCACCGAGAATAGTCTTCACGGAGTTAGCACGATTAGATATGCAATGCTAGCTTGATTTGGCTCGTCGACGTACAAACTAATGCACATGGTCGGCTTCCGCCCACAAGCAGCGCATCAGGTCTTATTCTATAGGTACTCCTACGCCCTTGATCTTTAGCTCAAGCAATGCCCCGCGCCTTGCTCTCTGCCTGCATGGACTATGGCATAGACCAACTGCTGCATGGTGGATTTCCCGAGTGCGCCCACACCCACCCTTCGGCCTCCGCTAGATTCGATCGTCTTTTCCAAATCAGATCGAAATTGAGAGGCACAAAGGAAACTGAACGAAGATAGATCGACGGGTGTGCATGTAGAAATAGAGGAGGGGTAACGTGAAGCGGAGGGAGATCCGGTTGGATTGGAGCGGAAGAAAGATGATCAACGCACATGGACGGGTTGGTGATGAACTCTAACAAAACGCCCTGGCTAGCTATGGTCAGCGCCTCTCAACGCGGCACTCCTCTTCGCAGGCGTCCTCGACCCCAGCGCGAGTGCTTCGGCGGTGGTTGTGAAAGCAGGTTTCCTGCGGCAGTGGTTTAGTCATGTGGTTTGCCAGTGACGGGCATTAGGGAGAGGTGTCATGCCACAGCCAGAGGGATCTAGGAGGCATGGGGGCTCTCTCGAGGACTCATCTCGGGAGTTAGGATTATTTAATCAAAAGTGAGAAAAGAAGGGAGTAACGAACCGGTATAGTGGCATTGCAACGTAATATGTGATTTTATGAAGAGTAAAATGGTCTAAAAAAGAGATTGACTGCAAGAAACACTTCGTACTTTATTACTATATTAGGTATAGATAGACTTAGCTTATCGGAGTGGTTGGATTGGGGACGTTCTGAATGGGTTAAATTAAGAAATTTAGTGAATCGACGATCCTTTCGGTGGGTGTTCATCTAGAATGGCGATGGAGGGGCTTTGCAACGTCTTCCGATAATCTTGACTCTTTGGGCTGCTTCCTACTCGTGGGAGAGTAATCTTGGCGGCGTCAGGTATTCTGGTCGTCTTGAATTTGAGCTTCATGAATACTTGAGAGATTGAGTAGACGTCGTGAGGTTGTTGGTAGGGTATATATTATGTTCCTCTGAGGATTCATGAGTTGATGCATGGAGAAGGACATTGGGTTGGAAGTCTTCTTTAATTATCTTCCAATAGGCGGTCTTTTAGATTTGAGTGGAAAGACACAAACTTTTCACTTTAGAGCTTTACTAAGGTTATTCCAGAATGGGGTAGATCTTATGTCTTGGAGTGCTGGTGTGATTCTAGGAAGGCTGTATTTCTCTGGATCTTGAGTCGAGGTCTTCAAGTGACGCCTTATTGTGATTACATTGTTGCGGTTATTTCCTAACGAAGTTTTAAGAGGTTAACCCCGGGCATGTTATCGGTTAATATCTCTTCGTGTTAGTCTTCAGTCAGAGTAGAGGTATTCAGCATTAGAGGGGCGGTTCTTTGCTTGAACTCTTTGTGTTGCTCCTTCTCAATGCTGGAGTAGGCTCTTTATCTTCATGCATCCTTGTCTTCAAGGTTCTGGATTCTTTGGGCTTTCTGGTGAAGTACTTCTCATCGGTTAGGGTAGAGGGGTCAAATAGAATCATGTACTTTTGGGGGCTGTCAGGAGTTTGAATATACTAAAGGTTAGTGTAGTTAGGTCTTCACTTCTAGTCTTGACTACCAAGTCTTGTGATTTCTTCGAGATGGTCGGGATTCTTCGATGTTAGACTTGCAGCGTCAACGAGGTGCTTTCTCTTGTTGGAAGGTGAATACAGAAGTGTCGGTTGGTAACAGGTCTTGAGAAATTATTTTGACGAGGTATGCCATCCTACCGAGGATAAAATCTTCAAGTTTCTCTATCTTGACAATGTCGAAGTCCTGGTTCTGGAGGTATTCTTCCTCTCATAACTCTCGAGGTTCAAAAAGGGATTTTGTTAGCGACAGCTAACATAGTGTGCCTGAGTTTCTATGTGGTTTATCGATTCCTAATACACATGTGACTTGGGTCAATTAAGCCAGTGCACACAATCCGAGGTGAACAGAGTGATTTTGGTCACAATATTTTTCCTAATCAGAGAAGTACAAATAGCACACTTCAAGCAACACAATAAGCGCTAAGTCAAACAAATACGATCTACTGTATAGAACAATGAGTTACCTACTTCGCGATATAGGGGAATCCTATCCTAGGACTATTAATCCTAGATGTCACATTATTATGGTCTAGGTCACTATATTGTAGGTGAAGCTTTTGTTGTGTCGCTGGAAGCTTCTCGGTAGTGTAGACATGATTTCTTATGATTATGAGGATTCCATTGGTAGGGAGATCTTGTAGTCTCCTTTGTGCTTGCTGGTGGATGTTTCTCTTCATCTTGCTATCATCGTCTTCACCATGTTTCTAGGTCCTATTTGTTTTAAAGCCATATGTTTTGAAATTTGGACGAGAGGTATAGGAAACCAACTTTTGAAGTCATTTATATTTCGAGTAGATAAGAAGTAGAGTCTTTCGAAAGTCTTTGAGAAAATTGTTTTCCAAAAATGGTGTTCCCAAAATAGTTTTCCTATCTAACAATATTGCTAACTATGGTTCTCCTACAGTCAGGATGGCTCTGATACCAAGTCTGTGGGGTACCCAGATTAATCCTCCAAGAATCCTTGTTATGCATACACCACGATCCCATGATCGGTCCGTCGTGGCACATAAGCGACAAGTATCAAAGTATACATCCATTACTTAAGAATATACAATTCATACCTTAATTTCCATTATGGCTATATCGTTCATCATCAGCGGAACATATCAATCGTCGAGCCTGAGCCATCCCTTAACGTACATGCGGCTGACTGGGAGAACGTCCTAGCTCGCGTAGTTGTCGACTTCACCTTCTTATTTGCTTTCTTCTCGAATCTGACCAAGTTAATAGCTAGAAACAATGCCAGTGCTTACATTGAATGTACTCGCAAACCACCTTAGGAAAATAATAAAAGGAAATGCAATATGGCTATGGTAGTAGGAGGGCTCCATGAGAGGTTCTTTTCTAAAATAGTTTCTTGGAGATATAGCGTATACAAACTTTTGTTTAAAACTTCTGTAAAACATTTTGAAAGTCTGTTCGAAAAGTTTTGGAAAACACTAGTATTTGGGTCACCCTATTTCATAACCACGGTCCTCAGTCGACCCAATTTTTCATATTCTGTGATCCTTTGAGATCACCTCCCTTCGCTGGTGTCCTCCGATCACCATATTTTTGAAACTATTTCTTTTCCAGAAATCTTTTTTTGAAAACAAAACCAGCACCGCTAGGAAGCAACCTTCCCAACCATGTTGGGGTTTGCAATAGAAAACAAAAAATTCTACCTACGTGAACACGACAAAGAAGATCTAATCTATGTAGACTTAAGTGACAAAGATGAAGAATGGAGTTCATACCCTTCAAGACCGTGGCGTGCCTTATGCAGGTAGGCATATAGCGATGAATATAGCTCCGCAAGTGTTGCGCCTCAAACCTCTACACACGTCCGGTGTAGGGACGTCTCCTGGGATCCGGTCCAGCAGAGTAGTGGAAGAAGAAGGAAGCTGGACCAAATTGCGCATGATGGTGGTGTGGAGGTGGAGAACTAAACTAAGTAGCTAGATCCAATCTACTGAGAGAGCATATAGGGTTTAGGGGAGAGAGGAGAAAACTTGTTGTTAGGATGCAAATAGAGGGGAGGGGGCTTCTCTATTTATAGTAGGAAGGGGGTAGGGTTAAACCCTAGGGCTTGGGGGTGGGATCCCCTAAGACGCTGCCTCCAGCGGGAGGGCAGCCTCTACAGCTACTGGGCCCCACCCCGTGGGTGGGAAACCCTAGGGTTTCGGCTGGTGGCCCCCTCCCTCCCTCTCTCTCTAGGTGCCTACCCTATGGGCCCTTCTAGAAGCGGCCCAATAGCAATAAGGCTCGACATAAAATATAAAATAAAATATGTTTTAATATTAATTTAACTAATTAATATAAAACACATATATTACTATATTCCATACACCAAAACTCCTTCCAGACCTCTTCCGATCAATATTAGATGATACCCGGAACCTTTCGAGTTTCTCTCTCTCATTTCTCCTTCGGTGCCAGTTCGATCCCAAAGCGTCCCTACCCTTAAGTGTACCACCCTTCATCTCGGAGTTGTGACGGACATGACCAAAGCTCTCTTGTATCAATGATCAACATCGGGACCTGGATGGCCACAATGATCCCCGTGCCCTCACGATTAATGTCATCGCTTGAACCTTGACTGCGTAGTCCTATTCCCTTTGCCATACGATACCTAGGTCATCCGAGATTTGATCTCAAGCATCTCCATACTTGTGTTCGATCTCATTACAGATGAACTCGTTTACTCGTTCCCATGTTGTTGCATTCCATGATTCAATCATACGCTTTCAAGCTTCATTAATGCAACATCGTCGAGTTGGCCACGTGTATCGATCCGTTACTTGGATTGGAACATCCTGGTCTTGATAAAAACTCCTCTACCCATTTCTTTAGGAAACCCAACTATACCTTTATGATCACCCTTTCACGGCTTGATACTTGATATCATCAAAGTCCCCCTCCAAAACAATGATTATGCATTATCTCACAGTCGAAGGATATAAACCATGATGTTTGTATGTTATCATCAATGATGAATGTTTAAGTAACTAGATCTCATTGTGATTAACTTTGGGTGGTTGTCTATCACATCATTCTCCAATGATGTGACCTCATTGTCAATTGGCACTATCACCATGATCTCAAAACCTTAAGATCATCACTTGCCCAATGAGCTAGTTTACTAGGGATAACTAGATACCTGGTTGTTTGCATACCACACATGTATTAACATTTCGTATTAATACAATTATACCATGGTAAGAAATGTATTATGAACAAGAGATACATCAAATAAAAAATCTTTATTATTTTACTCTAGGGCATATCTTCTTAAGTCTCCCACTTGGACTAGAGTACTCATTAATCTAGTTTTACAGTAGGCGACCTAACACCAATACTATCCCGGTGTTTCTCATGCTTGGCTCGTAGAATACTTTTGTTCAATGGATCTGTGACAGTCAGATCCGTATGCAATTTACAAATTTTTACCTCGCCATTCTCAACATTTTGTCTAATGGCGTGGAATCTTAGCTGGATGTGCTTGGCTATGGAATGAGTTCTTGGTTTCGACGCGTTTCTATGTCACCTGTGTTGTCGCAATAGATTGTCACAGGGTCATCCACATTAGGAAAAACTTCCAGTTTGATGACGAAATTCCATAGACATACAACTTCATACGCCGCGGATTTAACTGTGATGTATTCCGACTCTATTGAAGACTGTGCCACCACTGGTTTCTTCACGCTTCTCTAGGTTACCGCACCACCATTCACCAAAAAGACAAATGTCGTCTGTGACTTCGAGTCATTGGAGTCCGTGTTCTAGCTCGCATCCACATAACCAATTACGTTAGAGCTACATCATCACCTCCATTTACTAGAAATATATCCTTAGTTATTTTTAGATACTTTAGGATATTATTTACAGCTGTCCAATGTTCTACTCCTAGATCACTTTGGAAATGACCTGTCCAACTAAGAGCCAGGGCCACACCGCCTTGAGTACATAGCATATCCTAAATGATAGATCCTATGGCTGAAGCATAGGGGATACTGGCAATCTTATTTCTATCATTATCTATTGCTAGACATTGAGTCTTACTCAATGGCACACCTTTCATAAGAGGCACAAAACCCCTTTTGGCGTCTTCCATTTTGAACTTTTTGAAAATTTTATCTATGTATGTACTCTGACTTAACGTTATCAAGTGTCTTGATCTATCTCTATAGATCTTGATACCCAATATTTAGGCTGCTTCACCTAGATCCTTCATGGAAATTTGACTACTCAAATATTCCTTTACAATCCCTAATAAATCGACATTATTCCCAATCAGTAGTATGTTATCCACATATACCACTAGGAACGCCACCAAACTCCCACTCACTTTCTTATAAACACAAGCCTCTTGATTATTTTGGACAAATCCAAAACTCCCTATTACTTGATAAAATCGCTTGTTCCAACTCCTAGATGCTTGCTTTAGTCCATAAATGGAACTCTCAAGCTTTCATACCATTCCAACATCCTTAGGATCGACAAACCACTCTAGTTGCATCATATACTACTCTTCATCAATGTGACTATTGAGGAAGGCGGTCTTTACATCCATCTGCCATATCTCATAATCATAATATGCAACAATTGCTAGTAAAATCCGGACGGATTTCAATATTGCCACAAGAGATAATGTCTCGCTGTAGTCAATTCCTTCCACTTGTCGAAAACCCTTTGCGACAAGTCTCGCCTTATGAACAATCACATTGCCATCAGCATCTATCTTCTTCTTAAAGATCCATTGGTTCTCCACCGCCTTTCGACCTTTAGGGAGATCGACCAAGTTCCAAACTTGCTTCTCATGCATGGATCCTATCTCGAATTTCATGGCTTGTAGCCATTTCTCGGAGTTAGCACTCTCCATTTCTTCTTTGTAGGTTTTAGGTTCCTCTTGTTCAGCTAACAAGACTGACATCATAATGCTACTGTACCAGTCTGGGACAACACGAGCCCTTGTAGATCTCCAAACCGTACGAGCTTCTATGTTATGATCTGTATCATTCGTTTCTTCTTCCACTGTAGTGGGCGATTCCGGAACAGTTTCCGTTGTGCTACTCGGTATTTGGAGAGAAGGGTCAACGATTTCATCTAGCTCTATCTTTCTTCCACTAACCCCTTTTGCGAGAAACTATTTCTCTAGAAAGACGTCGTCTTTGGCGACAAACGTTTTTCCCTTGGCTTTGTTGTAGAAGGTATACCCAATAGTCTCCTTTGGGTATCCTACAAAGATGCACTTTTTCGCTTTGGATTCGAGTTTGTCAGGCTGTAGTTTCTTAACATAAGACTCACATCCCCAAACCTTCAAAAACGACAATTTTGGCTTCATTCCACCCCATATCTCATATGGTGTTGTCTCCACGGATTTGGATGGTGCTCTGCTTAGAATAAAGCGGCAGTTTCAAATGCATAGCCCCAAAATGACATAGATAAATTAGTCAAATACATCATGGACCGAACATTATCCAATAGAGTGCGGTTACGTTGTTTCGACACACCATTACGCTATGGTGTTCCGGCTGGCATAAGTTGTGGTACTATACCACAGTCCCTCAAGTGCATGCTAAACTCATAACTCAAGTATTCGCCTCCCCGATCTGATTGGAGTTGCTTAATCTTCTTGTTGATTTAATTCTCTACTTCTTTCTGAAATTCTTTGAACTTTCCAAAGGTTTTACACTTATGCTTCATCAAGTATATAACCGTATCTACTCAAATAGTTAGTAAAGGTAACAAAATAACGATACCTATTGCGTTTTGAGACACTTTTTGTCCACACACATTAGTATGTATGATTCCCAATAGGTCTAATGCTGCCCGCTCCATAGTACCGGAGAAGGGTGTCACATCCCAAAATTTTCCAAATTTTGAAATGTGAAAAATAAATAAACAAAATAAATAATTGTTGAAATTTAGGGTGAAAAGAAACTTTTTATTTCAAATGGAAACATCAAAACCCTACTTGAACAAACTTTGAATAAAAAGAAACCCAACAAAATTCAAATCAAGTGAAATGTATTCATCAATGGATGTATCATGAAATTCAAACTTGGAAAAGTTAAACCAAAACCCTTAAACCATAATGGAAGAAAATCATCTCCTAAGACTATGGATTTGATCCATATAAAAATTTGTCACAAACATTTATGAATGATCAAAAATGATAAACAAAAGTATTATAAAACCATAGAAATTGGTTTCACTTAATTTGGAACCATAGATAAAATCTTATGAGTTTATTAAGATAAAAGGAAATAATTTCCAAAGCTAATAAAGCTCCTATCACAAATCCCCAAATTGTGAGAAAATTAATCCTAAAAGGATTTAAAATGATAAACAAATATTAAATAAAATTCTACAAATTTTAATCACCAAATTTGGGTCTATAAATAAAAAGATATGGATTTTATAAGACAAAGAAAGAAATTAATAAATAAGGAATATTTAAAAGCCAAATTAAATCTTGGCCAAATCCATAAGGAAAAGGAACAAAGATAATTCAAATCCAAATAAAATAAATGGATAAAGAATATTCAAATAATAACATATAGGATTAAACCATATTCTAATTATATTTGAATAAAGATAAAATCCCTAATGAAAATGGTTAATTAAATCATGGGAAAATAATAAGTGGAATTTCCCAACGTGGATATAAAAGTTATTTAATTAACTTAAATGGAATAAAAGAATCATTTGAATAAAAATTTATATGGATTTAAAACCATATTGGATTTTATTTGAATGAATACAAATGATTAATAAATATTATTGAAATACTTTAAATAATTCAAAGTGAAATTATTTAACACCCCATTAAATAAATAAAACCTATTGAAAAAGGTTTGGTAAAAATTAGATTTCAAATAAGAGTTTGAATTTGAAAACAGAAAATCAAAATAGAAAAGGAAAAAGAAATCAGGAAGAAAAAAAATGAAACGACCAGCCCAGCCAAGCAAAACCAACCAGGCCCAGCTAGCCCACCTCTTTCTCCCCTGGCGAATCGTCTTCTTTCACTCATACCCGCACCTGCGCTGCCGCTGACGCCTGGACCCCACCACATAACACTTTCTCTCACTGACCAAAGCACCCCACATGTCAGTCGTCGTTCTCACCCGCCACGACCAGTTCCTCCCCTCCTCGCCGTTTCTGCAGTTGATTTCGCCGAGTTAATTCGCCTTAACGCTGCGTTAATCCCTCTCTGTGACTTTGCCCATTTAATCGCCCACGTCTTCCCTTCCTTTCCCCTCAGACGTCACCCCACCGGAGCCACCAGGCTGCTCCAATTTCCTTTTGCACCGCCGCGGCCTCCGACGCACTCCGGCATCAATTCCGGTGAGGATCAACCGCCCCTCTTCCTCTCCTTTGCTCCTTGATGTTTGGCATCTCCGTGCACATCTCTTGACCCCAATCTCTTGCTTTGTAATGACCCAGAGGCTCGCCTTCGTCTCCAACTGTGAACGACCGACGATGGCCACTACTCCGGCGACACCCCCTCGTAGCTTCTGACCGCCCATCCCCTCTGACTGATACTCACATATTCGCCTTTCTTGCACGAACCTAACAGCATCGTTTAATTGTCTTGGCGTGAACCGTATCCTCGCCTCCGACGATGCATAGACGAGCCCGACGCCTTCGAGAACTCCGACGAGCAATCCTCTTCGTTCCCGTGTGCCCCCTGCCCAACGGTGACCACCTTGAGCACCACCGCGCCACTACGATCTCGGTAAGCATCTACCCCACCCCCTTACTCCCTAGAGTCGCCGTAGCGCATCTGCCAAAGCGCGCCACCGCCGTTCACCACCACCAGCGCCGCCAGTATAAGGCCATTAGTTGTGAGCCGTAGGATCTTAATCTGATGGGTACGATAGAAAACTTAATGAAGGGGTACATAACACTCTGGCCACACGATCTGTTTTAAATCCAATGCTCCACGATGCTCTATCCAGATGAACCGGTACCAGCCAATGAGGTTGTGACACATAGCCAGACTCAGTTTTAAAAACATAAAAGGTTCTATTAGATGTTTGATTTTGTAAAATTCATAACTTTAAATCTACACATCCAAATTTTACAAATTTTATATCAAT
The DNA here is from genome assembly GCA_916181665.1 of Avena sativa. Lineage (NCBI taxonomy): Eukaryota > Viridiplantae > Streptophyta > Magnoliopsida > Poales > Poaceae > Avena > Avena sativa. The sequence goes on along the minus strand of OV702285.1, from coordinate 345,900,835 downwards.
GTAATCACAAAAAGAGTACTTTCCAACCATGCCATTTTTTAATGAATAGCTTCTATAAAATTGGTTGTTTTTGCAGAAACTTTTTTAGGCATATTTTGAATATAAAAATTATTCTAGAAATGTTTTTATGATAAAATCTTTTGTAAATGTTTTTTTAACCTACTGACCATGGAAACCAACTTGTAGATTTAAAAGTGTATTTTGTGAAGCTAAAGAATAAATATTTGAATAAAAGCATTTCTAGTTAAATAAAAATATTGTTTATGTTTTAAAAATACTTTTTGAGTAAAACCTTTGGATAATGATTTGAATTAAACTATCTGACCCTAAACACCAAGTTTTAGGATTTAAAAATATATTTGGTGAACCCTAGAAAATTATTACTTTGATTAAAGGCATTTCCAACAAAATAAAATATTGCTTTGATTAAAAATGGTTTTTAGATGAGACCCTTTGCAAAAGGAATTGTTCTAAAACATTATGACCATAAACATTAATATTGGTGTTTAAAAACATTTTGGCTAACACTAGGAATTATTCTTTGAATAAATCATTTCTAGCAAAACAAAAATGATTTAAAGTGGCCATTTTCACAAACTTGATACCAAATGGTTTTGACACATTTATAAATGACCAATAGGTGTTTTATAATGTTTATAACCTATTAGAAACCACTTTTCCAAACAAAACAATCTTTAGCATGATAGCATGCATTGCTTTGTTTTTATTATTCTATGTGATGAATTGCTTGAATGGTAGAATGAATTTGTGCCTTGATTGAATTGTAGTGAAATTTGCAGAGTGTGACTATTGGAAGATCAAGGAGTGAACTTATATTCTCTACCAAAAAGTCAAGTGGTGCTTCATACTTTTGTCCCATTATTTTCACTATGCATTAGTGATATTTCTAAGTAGGATTTTTTACAAAATCCTAGTAAATGATACCTTAGTATAATTTTCCCTAAGTTAAGATTCCTACTAGTATCATGCTTAGCTTAGCTAGTAGAAAACAAGGGTGGATTATATTCATGCAATGGAATATTTCTAAGTCAAGGACTTGTGTTTTGTTTAATAAAACAACTATGTGAATGAATCACCTGGGTGGAATGGTATTGCTTGGATGGATTTTTGTTGAGTGGTTACACAAGGCCAGGGGACTGGTGAACCTTGTGTATCACACTTGTGGAATGCCACCCAGGAACAAAGAGATTTGAGATGTCAAATGTTGAGAAGCTTCAAGTGCAGCCACTTGGCATTATGGGCTCTGCCCGGATCATCTAGGTTGCAATAACTTAGCCAAATGGAAAGTTGGTGGTAGGGGATGATAGGTTTGGAGCGCGTCCATTTTGGTCTAAGGGAAGGCATCTGAAAGATCTTGTCTCGATGCATGTCGTATTGTGGGGAAAGTGCACCACCTCTCGAGAGAGTAAAATCTAAGTACTTCGCCGTGTCCCCGGCAATGGACAATTTGAGCATCAAGAAATGGAAACTATCAAGAATCTCCTCATCCCAATTTCTAAGTTAAAAACTTGTGGTTGAACAAGGGTTAAAGGATCTTCAATCTTTGATTCGTAGATTCCTTGGGTGATTTTGACAAACAAAAACTTAGTGTTTTAAAATGATAAGGAAAACCTATTTTGAGCAAAGCAAGCCTATGCTCCACTTAGCCAAATGCATATAGATGATAGATACCACTACTCTACCATAGTATCACTTGCCAATACAATTCAAATGTATTGACCCTGGTGGATGTAACTTATTATGTTGCAGGTTTGTTTGATGTTAGTGAAGTTTGTTGATTAGGATTACAAGTCTACAACCAACATGATTGCCTGTGGCACTTTGAAGATGAAGGACTCCATGCTATATAGTTATTTCTGCTACATTGTAATATGATAGCCAAATGAGCTATGTAAGATGTAATGAATTATTTTATTCCTAGTTATAAAGTTGTATTATGACCTTTGTTTCTTGATATTACATCTTAACTGTGGATGCTAGCTATTGATCCAGGGACTAGCATTGTAAACACAGGGATCTCTACCTTATTAAAGGTTGGGACCTCTACAAAGGGTGTCCTGGTCATCTTGCCCATGAGACAAGGTTCAAATTTATCAAGAGATTCAAAATATAGTGATCCCAGAAGTCCATCAGAATTAAGTGTCTTCATGCACTTTACGCTAATATGACCAAGACGACAATGCCATATATACATGGTATTATCGTCATCATGCTTGCTACGCTTGGCATCAATCTTATGGATGTGTGTACTATCATCAATATATAGTAAGAATAAACCTTGGCATACAAGCGCATGAACATAAAAGACATCATTCATATAAATAGAACAACCACTTGTTCCGGATTTAAACGAATAAATAACTTGCAATAAGCAAGATCCACTCACAATATTAATTCTTTAGGCGGGTACAAAGTAGCACTTATTCAAAACCAAATTAATCCCAAAGGTAGACGTAGAAACAAATCGCTGACGGCCTTGACACCGACCTTCGATCCGTTGCTAATGCGCACGTCCTTCCACAGGCACCGCTTATTCCATATCTTCTGCTGGGAGTTACAAATACGGGCAACATAACCAGTATCAAATACCCAGGTGTTGCTCCTGGTGCTTATAAGGAACACATCAATACCATGTATATCATATATACCTTTGTCTTCTGCGGCAAACTTGTCGGCTTTCTTGTCTTGGAGGTACTTGGGGGAGTTGCGCTTCTAGTGCCTATCTCCCTTGAAGTAGTAGCACACGATGCCAGTATTTGGCTTTGGGACCTTTGGGGAATGGGAAACTTGCTTTCCATCCCTCCTAGGCTTCTTTCCCTTAGACGATGCTGACTTATTAAAGTTTTTGGTCATATTGACCATCAACCCCGTGTGCTCCTTGATTTATACCTCAGCAGTCTTAAGCATGGCAAACAACTCAGCAACGGTCTTGACCATCCCTTGCATGTTGTAGTTCATCACGGAATCTTTGTAGCTAGGAGGCAATGAGTGCCACACCCTATCAATCGCGAGTTCGTCCTGTATTTTGAAATCCAGGGTGTTCAAGCGTTCAACTTAGCTAGACATTTTGACCACGTTCTTGCTCACACTACTATGATCTTCCATCTTGGTTGATAAGAAGAGCTCTGAAGCTTCATACCTCTCTGCTCCAACCTGCGGAGCAAAGACGGCTTTGAGATCCTCAAGGATCGCAAATGCAGCCATCTTATCAAAACATTTTTGAATCTCCGACTCCATGGCATAGAGCATTCCACTCTAGATGAGGGAAGAATCATCCGCCTTGGACTGCCAGACATTCTTTTCGTCCTCGGTAGCGGTAACTGTGGGTTTGGCGGGCAGTTCTGCCTGTAAGACATAGTTGAGCTTGTAGGGGGTGAGGAGGATTCCCAGGGTGCAGTCCTAGGCAGTGAAGTTTGACCCATCGGTCTTCAGCTTGTCCTTCTCTAGGAATGAGCTAAGGTTGAAGGTGGGTGGGTGAGACATCTACAATGGATTTGCAAGGAGTTTAGACCATGTTCATAATAGACTGAGCACAAGTTTTAAGTTTCACCTTCAAACTTAAGTAAACATGGCTCCCACTCAAGAAGAACATCCCTCCATTCGTCTTAGTGATCACATGATCCCATTTCACTATATCATCCCTGATCGTCACGGCTGATGACATAGATCCAAAGGTGGAAATTCTGAATATCGATCACATCGCCATGTGACTCATGCTCGACGTTTCGTTCTCTATGTTCTGAGGCCATGTATGCACATGCTAGGCTCGCCAACTCAAACTCGTGTGTATTGTTGTGTAACCTTTATTACACCCACTGTATGCGAACGTAGCTATGTCTGACACCCGGTCGTCACGGCCTGCCTCATACTAAAGAACTTTCTTGGCGGTGCACACATGAGGGGAACACTATCATTGAAATTTGTGAGAGGGATCATCCTATTTAGCTACCATCATATAACTAGTATACTATGCCAAACAAAATGTGTAGATACTTCATAAGTATTGTGTCGTGACATGGTTGTAGCAACTTGATCTCCATCAAGAGCTCCAATGGACAATCGTTTCATAAACTTACCATTACCATGTCACAACACATGCCCCGGCAAAACAAAGTTAGATGCCTCTGCTATATCCATTTGCAAATTTTATGCGGCTTTAGGGATTTCATGGAAGAACCCTTCCCACCTATGAACGTTTGAGCCACAATGTTGATTCAATGATTGCTTCTTCATTCACTTTTCAGGGTCCTCCGGTGTAAGAGTCATATCCACTATCGAAAGAGAGGAAGACACCCGCCAGCCAATTATACGGAACAAGCCGTAAGTTCAGCGTGGAACAAGTCTCGTGTAAGCTTACTTGTAAGGTCAGTTCATGCCACTTCATCAATCAATCCCACGATATGACAAGAACACGAAAGAGGGTCGCAACTAGAGAATCAACGCCCACATATTTCTATGAAGAACGAAGTTCATACCCTTGAGGACCATGGCACGACTTATGCAGGTAGGAGTATAGCGATGAAGACATCGCCCCAAGTGTTGCGCCTCGAAGATCTACACACATCCGGTGTAGGGACGTCTCCGTGATCCGATCTAGCAAGGCAGCGGGATAAGAAGGAAGCCGGACTGTCCTGCGCATGACGGTAGTGCGGAGGTGGAGAACTAAACCAAGTAGCTAGATCCAATCTAATGGAGAGAGCTTCTAGGGTTTAGGGGAGAGATAGAGGAGAGAATTTGTTGTTGGGATGCAAATAGAGGGGTAGGGATCCTCTATTTATAGCAGGGAGGGGGTAGGGTCAAACCCTAGGGTTTGGGGGTGGGATCCCCCAAGCCGCCGCCGGCCCTGGGCCCCACCCCGCGGGTGGGAAACACTAGGGTTCGGCTGGTGGCCCCCTCTCTCCCTTAGAATCCTACCCTATGGGCCCTTCTAGAAGCGGCCCAATAACAATATGGCTGCCCATAAAATATAAAATAAAATATGTTTTAATAACAATTCAAGTAATTAATATAGAACACATATATTACTATATTACATACACCTAATCTCCTTTCGTACCTCTTTCGATCAACATCAGATAATACCTGGAACCTTTCCGGTTTCTCTCTCTCGTTTCTCCTTCGGTGCCGGTTCGATCCCAAAGCATCCCTACCCTTAAGTGTGCCACCCTTCAGCTAAGAGTTGCTATAGACATGACCAAGACTCTCTCTCGTTTATCAGAGGCTCACGGCGTCGAAGGGGTATGTGCGACCGTCGATCGTCAGATCAAGTTATGATCAACATGCAAGGCTTGTCGTCCTCCTCTCGCCACCAGCGACAGGGAGAAACCCTAGCTTGGACGAGAGGAAAGGAGGAGGGCTCACCAAGGGGTTCTCCTGCAATGAGGAGGGCATAGGATGACATGGTGCTTTACGAAGCCCTCGAGGAGGTGCGGGTTCGTTGGTTTCTATCGCTGGAGATGTCTCGCGCGACAGCGAAAAAAAGGCTTCACCGAAGCTCGACAAGGAGGCTTGTGGAGCAGTCCCTGGGAAAGAAGAGGAGTGGGATTAGAGAGAGGAAGGAACGTGGATCTCGGTAGGGTGACATCCAAGGGGAAAAGATCTAGAGAAAGTGCACATGCGCATGATTTTTGAGAATGGACGAGATGCCTTCTTTCCTTCTTCCTAGCTAAGACTGAGCAGAGGAGGATGAGGGGAGCTTGGGGGTGGTAGGTCAGGAATAAAATGAGGGGCATAGGGGAGGCTAGCTAGCCTCTATCCCCTTTTAAACAGAGAGGGGAGTTTCATGGAGGAAATTCCCATTTTGGAAATGGAGGAGGGTAGGGCTAGCTAGGGCTGCTGCCAGGTGGAGGAGAGGGGTGTGAGTGAGCTCTGGGTCAAGCAGGGATAGAGAGGGAGGTGGGGTGGTCCTTCCAAAGCATTAAGATGATGGGACAAAACAATGGGCCTTGTCTCCTTCTGATACAAAAGCAAAAGGACAAGGGCTAGGGTTTTCTAAAGTTCAAGGGTACTGTACTGGTCGACCAGAGAGGTGGTGATTGCTGCGTAAACTTTCTTGGCAAGGTTAAATGGAGGTTGAAGGGGATTTGTTTCATGATTTGATCAAACTCCACTTTTAGCCATACTTGGTGATTACAAAGGAAATCTTGAAATTTGATCTTGCCAGGATGAGCTAAAGATGATGGTAGATACATATGGTCATGGTACACCTCTATGATTTATTTCGGATTTATTGGGGGATTTTAGATCCTCATTATATCTATTAATCAAAAAATGATGAATTGCTTTTATTGAATTCATTTGTGATTTTTAAATTGGCCAAGGTAGGTTTTCTATGTGGGATGGTCATAAATATGTATTCACACTATGGAGAATTTTCCAAATATTTATTGAGAACGGAAAGGCAAAGAGGTCAATGGTGTCGACATCATCCGCTTCTTCCTCAAACGCCGGGTGCATCCGCTCCAAGCAAGGGCGCACCCGATGTTCCTCTATGCTGGCCCCAACGACTCGACAAGGGTACTGCCGGAGGAGATGTCTTCGGCGGACCTTGATAGGGCGCTTCGGCCGCTGCTGAAGTACAAGGCCGACGAGGAGCTCCTGGGAAGTTCTTGACTGCCCCTTTCAGCGCCAAGAAAGCAGTCCCCCTGGTGAAACCTGTGGTTGCGCATAACGATTTTTCTAGTGCTTGTTACTTGTTATCAGTACTTATTATGTTGCATGTCTTGTCTTCAATTGCAGGGACACAAGGTAGCGGGGATGGTGCCCCTCTACCTCAGAAGTACACATATGCGCCTGAGAACAAGGAGGCGGAGTCTGATTCCGAGCTCCCTCCGAAGCAGTCTCCTTCCCGGGAAGCCCCTGAGCCGAGCTAAGGGCGGACCCGAAAGAGGTCCCGGAGCGAAACTTCGGATGGGGAGACACCACCAATGCTGAAGGTTCCCTCCTTCCTTGAGCACCACGGCGGGGACGAGGGTGCGACCTCTGCCCCCATCGCGGCTATTCCTATTGGAGCGATGGCTGTGCAGCCGTCAACCAAGAAGAAGAAGAAGAAGAAGAAGAAGAAGAAGAAGAAGAAGAAGAAGAAGGAGAAGGAGGAGGCTCCTATCTTCAACCTGTCAGACATACCATCATAAGTTGCTCTGGTGGAATCTTGTTATTTTGTTGATGTGCTAAGTATTAGCTTGTTGTTGATTTGGCACTTTTTAAGTGCTAGTAGTCATCATTCGCAGGAGTCCCTCGATGAGGAGCCCGAAAAAATGATCGTGGAATCGAATACGATGTCATCGTTTCCCAAGATGGTGGCCAACTCCGATGACGAGGACTCGAGCTCCGTGAGGTGGGAGTCTCGTGCACTTGTTATGCGGAAGACGATAATAAAGCCTTCGAAGTCCACAACAGACCACGTAAGTGTCTTTCTTCTTTTGCGTGGGGGGATCCCCTGAGCCCTTTTACTCAGCAAGCTTGTTCTTTTCTTCGCAGCCCTTTGTGCGTGACGCCAATCGCCTGATCGAGTAGCACCTTTGGTTGGAAGGCGAGCTCAAGCAGCTCCGAGGTGCGTAGGTTTCTTTTTGATTGGTTTCGAGTGCTCCAGAATTTTTCTTGTGTTCATCATTTATTGCCCAATGCTGTAGATGAGAACAACGATGCTCTCAACAAGCTGAACGCACTCGAAAAGAGTCTCGACAAATCGGAGACGCAAGCAAAGGACGCTGTAGAGGCCCTCCAGTGTAAGCAAAAGGAGGCTAAAGACCATGAGCAGCAGCTTGCGGCCGTCGCAGCGACCCGGGAGAAAGCCATAGCTAAAAAGCTTATGGCTGCTGCCAAGGCTGTATCTGGTAAGCTACCTTGCAATTCCTTTGAATGTTAAATGCTTTTGATTGCGGTTCCTTCTTCCTCATTCGATGGGTTTTCCGTTTTTCTTTTGCAGTTGCCTCATGTGTTACGTTCAATCGTGATGCCTTAGAGCACGATAATCCTCTGGCGGATGCCGTTGCATTGATCAAAGATCGCTACACCTCATCCGTGGAGTTGCCAAAAAGGTGCTTGCTCGCTTCTAAAAGGAGATCAACCCCAAGGGCGTCACCCTCGAAGACATCGAATCCCTCACGGACGATCTGTCAGATGATGCTCTTGCAAAGTACAAGTGCACGTAGAAGGGGGTTGGCGCTGCTATGGGGATAGCGATGGCGATGGCGTCTGGAGCCTAGCTCGATCTGGCGCAAGTCACGTCCAGGATGCCTACATCGGTGGATGGCATCGTGGTAGCGTTTGCCACCTTCGCCTCCTGCTGCAAGCATTTTGGGCCTAAGATGATAGAGCTTATGGCTGACTACTCGCAGGAGTAGCAGCGAGCGGCCAAGAGTAGGCAGTGCGGGCGCTTAGGCCCTTTTTTGCTTTATAGCTAGTCTAGCTTTATCTTCTCTCTTTTGCATATGTAATGCCTTTGTGCGAAACAAGTGTCACTCTGCCACGTAGTGGCTTAATTTGTGTATATATGAATGCATATTTTGACTGTTGTCAATTGTTATGATATTGAAATTTGCCTGTGCACCCTTAGGGTCCTTCGGATGCGGTTCTGGTGGTTCCACCTTCTCTTGCACCTGGCACTCGCCCGTCGTTGAGCGAGTGGTCTCAGTTGCCTATTTTGCATGATCGCGTCCGAAGCTTGGAGAAAGACATCCTCAGCATCCGTGGTCACGCGGATGTGTGGAAATCTAAGGCTGAGCGAGCCATTGCCAGGGAAGAGTTTTTGCTTGAGGATCTTCGGCAGATGGGTGAGCAACTCCAATGTAAGTCATCCGGACCATTTATCTCTTTAGTGTGTTTGTCATTTTATGTAAGCTTTCCCAGTGTGCTGTACAATTGTGAATCTTCTTCTGAAGGAAGAGAAGGAGCGTGTTGCAATTCGGATGAATTGCCTAACGTACTAAAGATTTGGAGGCCGGCAGCTTCTTTTGGATGGACCATGATCGAGCAATCGTCCTTGCGACTGTGCAAGATCGAGTCCATCAAGTTCTTTGAGTGCTGTGGCGGGCGAGGTCGTTGCTTGCGGTGATCTTGGCCACCATGTTCCCTCTAGGTTCTGTACCTTCTAGCTTTTTGGGCTTGCTTGGGAAGTTTCGAGATGAAGGGCATGTGAAGGAGATGATGCACCATCAGCTAGTTGCGGTTGTGAAGGTGGCCTTGTATATTGTTCGACTGCATCACCACGATGTCAAACTTGCGGAGATAGCGGCTGGGACACCTCCTCCCTATATGGCATGGCGTGGGAGATGCATCCACACTAAGCGGCTATGGCTCAATTCGCTGAAGAAATTGTTGATGTGTTTGAGGAGCGGACAAACGTTCTGCTCCAGCATAATTGAGTCCTGTAAATGAAAAACAAGATAATGTAAATGTAACACGCCAGTTTTAGATAATTACAATTTAGGGTTTGTTTGTGCATTCATGAGCATCATCATTTAAATTGTGCATTAAAGAAAATTTAAGCAAAACCCTAAAACCCTAATATTCCTCCTCCATTTGAAAATACATTCAAATGGTTTGAATTTTGAAAACTATCAAAATATGTGGAGCCAAATTTTTATAAGGGCCCCTTAGTGTTTTCATATATTTTACAAGCCTCTTGTATTTTTAAAACTATTTAAAACAGATTTCAAATAGTTTTGCAAATGAAAAATAGAAAACTGAAAAGGCAAAAGGGTTTGTTAAAAAAACAGATCTAGAGAGTAGAGCAGGCCGGCCCATATCCTCTCTCCCTCTCTCTGTCGCTCAGTCCAGCCCACCATTGGCCCGTTTTCATCCCAACCGCGGCCCCGTATCGCTTTGGGCCCAACCTCGTCTTCATCTTCCCTCAGGTCAGGAAGCTGCTGCGTGCCCGAGCTCGTGCCGTCGATCTCCGTCGCGCAACGATTCCCGCCGCCGCCCCTAGACAGATGGATAAGAACGACCGTCTCCTCCTCTCTCTCCCCATACTCCTTTCTTTCAATCTTGTGCTCTCTATTGATCTCCCCAACCCAGCGAAACCCTAGCCCACTGACCTCGCCATCCGCCGGTGCTCCTGACCTTCCCGAGCCAAGATAAGTCACCCTGGAGCGTCGCCGTGGTGCCCTCCATATTCCCTCTGAAGGAATCGTGCTGGGGAAGCCGCAACCGACGCAATCGCGATCATCTGTCCGAGCTCCGGCCATCGTGTGCGGCATCAATTCTGGCGCCGACTGTCTCCCTCCGTCCTCAACGACGTCTCTGACACGCTCAGGGTGAGCCACCGGTCCTCCTGGACCTCCCCACTATCTCTCTCCCTCTATGGATTGTGCTCGCGTCGATCACCACCGTGCGCTGCTGTGGAGCCTCGTCGTTCTTACTATTCCGGCGACCCTTTTTGAGCGGGCTGCCACCAATAGGAAGCACGCGTCGCACTGGACCTACCGCCAGCAACCTCGCTCGCCCGTGCGTGACCAAACGCCATCCCCATCGCCGATCTGAGAGCAACCACAGGGATGAAATCACGCTTGCATCACCAGGACGTCAATGCACGGGGTCAAAGCAGTCAAACGTCGGATGGGTCCAACTTTGCCTTCCTAGCTTTCTGATGTGGCCTCGGGCCTAGTAGTCAGCCATTGTGGCTAGCTTCTGCCTAGGTGAGAAACAACAACCGCCCCCCCTGTCCCACTTTGCCTGCATGGAGGCTGAGGTGGCCAGATGCCCACCTGTATGTGTCTGTGGCTAGCCCAGCCTTTGTGTAAAAAGCTTTTCCAGTTTTATTTAAATTAAGAAAAGGTTTAATAATTTCAGAAATTGTTTTTAATATTGTAAATTCAATAACTAATCCATATTAATTCAGAAAAATACAAATAATATATCAAAATGTTCAGAAAACTGAAACCTACCTCTTTAAGCTATAATCATGCATTGTTAATCAACTTTCATGACAAGTGCACCCCTCTCATATGCTTCGGAGTTTTCCCGAGTTAGGGTTTTCGCCCCTCGGAACCACGATTAATTTGTCGAGCATGCTATAGGGTTTCATTCCAATGCAATTTAACTTGTCATATCATCATCCTTGCTTGAGCATTGCATAGATGCCATGTGTTGATTGTTTCCCTCTCTTTCCGGTGTTTTGGTTCTTCCAGATGATCTATCAGATGCAGAAAATCTAGTATGATGGGAGAACGTGATGAAATGAGATCAGAGGTGATATGAGATTAAACATGCTAAGGATTGTATGGGAGGCCATGGTGGGATGTGGTTTTTCTAGTCCCATGCTCGCCACCACTAGGACTTGAGTTCTTGCCTTTGGAACCGAGATGAGCGTACAGACAAACGGGGCTTGGGAACCCCTCGCCTGATTAACTTGCCTAGTAGATTTCATGAGTCACATAGTTTGGGAGTTCCATTCGACATATGCATAGAAAATCTTTTGAAAGATTTGCCGGGTGAAGTTGGTGCATTCATAACAGGTAGGTAAGCGTGGCTAGGGTTGCTTGTGGTCGATGGAGCCCCTGGTGAACCAACCTCGCCTCAGATCTTTAAGTACCGGCTTCGGGATTTGACCCGTTATGGCGGAACCATACTTATTGCGTGACTCATGGTCTCGGCGAAAGCAAGGTAAAGTTCGTGTCTAACCACCCTCTGCCGGCCTTCCAAGGAAGAGGGCTATTACTAGTGGCATTCAGAGAAGGTTGGTATATGTGGGTAAAGTTGTACACCCCTGCAGGGTAATAATCTTTTCGAAAAGCCGTGTTCACGGTTATGAACGCTTGGTGACCGGATTCTAAGATCATAGATAACTTTAACCACTGTAAAACTTTGTTGATCAACGTGTGCTTAAGGATGCTTCCTCATGGGTACGAGGGGTTGATCCTAGTTGGTGAATGATGATGATTGGTGGATATCAAAAGATGATGATCAATATTTCAGAGATGTCGCTCTCTTATCCCCTTTTAAAATACTCTGACTAGATGAGCTTCTTCTCTCTCTTGTTTTAAAAACAAAAGTGGCTTTATGCAAAACAACTCCACCAGCCGTAAGTCTTGCGGAGTACACCTTGTACTCACCCTTGCTTTGTTGATACTTTTGGCAGAGTAAGTGTTCACCTGAAGACGAGTTCCGTACTACATCGACATCGACGAGTAGCTTGGGGTTCCCGGCCGGCAGCCTGGAATCTATGGGCTGGGACGTCATCGTTATGCTTCAGGCCTCTTAGGACATTTGTTAAGTTTGCTATACTTAATAGCATAATTTTCCTTTCGTTGTTTGATGTTTGTGGTCAGTGACCTCTGCTTGTAACAATTTGGTTCTCTGCTCATTTATGAGCTTGCTGTAACAAATTTTGTGTCATAGGGTCACTGTTGTGTTACCGATTCTTCACTGGATATTCTCGAGCTCAAGGTTAAGCTTATTTCAGACGGAGGTCTTGGATTTGTTTAGCCCTGATCCCCGGGGTGTCACAGTTCTTGGTATCAGAGCAGTACCGACCGTAGGAGAACCTTGCTATTGGTCGATGTTGAGTCTAGTGCTTGTGAAAACTATTTTAAAAGATGAAAATTATTTTCGAAAACTCTAGTATGCTTCTTTTACTCCTTATCCAGTTTCGCTCTAACTCTGGGTCATCTTATCTTGTGTTGATTTTGGAAAAGTTTTGATATCTTCTCTAGTCTTTCAAAAACTTAGGTGCCTTCTTGGCATGTCGTTTCTCAGCCAGTTGACCTAGTGTTGAGTTCTCTAGAGTTGTGTGTGTGGTGAATTCCTTGTTCCCCTTTGCTCTTGTTCATGTGAGAGATTTCTTTTGATCATGATCTCTCTATCTTTTGGACCCACAATATTATATTGTTGGATCTACATCGTTCTGTTCTAGGCTTCGAGGTTCCCTTTCGCCTCGTGTGCCTCCTTTTCGTTTGTTGGGTACTTCAGAAGTCGTTTCTTCTCTTGGAAGCTACCTCGTGAATACTATCTTGCAGTGTACACTATGTCACTCAAGTAGTAATTACTCCTTTCTTTGGGTTTTAACCCTTGGATTTGAACCTAAGATCCCTGATTGTGCTGGATTCTGGTGTTGTGAATCTTGTACATGAAGCTAACCTTTAACCCAAGATCCATCCTTTTGACCCCTGTCGTTAATGTTCCCACATTACTCAGGATGGCTGGTACTACAATTCTAGTCTTCAAGCTTGTGGTCTTTGTCGCGACTGAATTGTGACAACTAAGGACTTCCCCTACCACATGCTATGGCAGATGTTTATTAATGGAACCAAATAGATAATGATAAGGGTACTCCTCAAGAGTCTCGCATTTATACTCGTGACTCTGCCACACTCTACCCCTTCTTTGCATTGTTTTTCGGAAGGTTGTTGACTTATGCATCCACATCTTGGGATTCCATCCTGAGCATGTTCTTTTCCCCTTGTTGTTTTCTGACCTTTGTCTACCAGTTGGTAGCCAAGTAGTAAATGTGCATCGGTGTCTTCCGAAGCAAGATACTCTTGTGGTCCGTCAAGACAAACCATTTCGGAATGTCTAGGAGAAACAAACTCCAGTACCTCGTCATATTTAGGACCAGGTCAAAGTGTTGTAATCCGCAGATCAAGAGGCATTGATTAGCTTCTGTATGTTCTATCTTGAAGTATCACACCCTTCTATACTAAGAGGTCGTGTTAAGTTTCATGACCCCTTAATGAAGTAATGTTTTTACACATTTTACCCACCCTTAATCGAGCTTTCGTGCTAGTGAATGATGTGTGTGCGTAATAATGTGGCTATTTGAGATTCTTAGCAATTATTATTGTTTTGAACTCTAAGGACATTTGTGTCATCTTTAGCGTGATTGGATAACCCTATCACCAAGCAAAGGATGATTGTGCTACCAAGTCGGTTATTCTGTTACACTTTCTTCGGTCAAACAGTTAGGTTTATATCGAAGCTCTGAGACTATGTCTTCTTGCCTTACCAAGAAAGTTTCCTCTCGAACTAAGTGGCATATCGGTGGTTTGTGATATTCTAGATGTCTACTAGAAGTATCGCCATGTTGCCACATGACCGTGTTGTCATGTTCTTGAGCAAGTAAGTTCTCTGAACTGCTCCTTTCTCCAAAGATCCGTACTGGATACCCCTGAACTAGTTGGTTGAGCTTAAACAACAACTTGGAGAGTTATAAGACAAAATTTCTATCCGACTTCGTTCCTTCTTAAAGGGATGTCTAGTTTTGTTCGTGTTGAAGAAAGATAGTATTTCCTTTATGGATATATTATTTTCCCCATCTTTGATTTTATTTGGGTTATCATTAAAACAAACTCAGTTCCAAGGACTATCTTGAAGGTGTTTCTACTCTTGATGTTTCACTTGAGTACATCTTCATGTTCTTTGGTCTGACTAATATTCTTTCTTTGTTCATACAACATATGAGTCCATATTCTTCGAGTGTCTCGATAAGCTTGTTGTTGAGCCCATAAATGACATCCTTATCTTCTCCATGTTAGATTGAATACATATGGAACATTGTGCATTAATGTTCGAAACTTTCGAGAACCTTCTTCTTGTCACTTCGAAGTATGAGTTCTGGATGTTAGAAGTAATCATCTCTGGTTCACGTGCAATCGTTGAAAGATGTCGCCGTGGATTCGAGTAGATTTAGCTCCGTTCCATAAGGACACATGTGTGTATTGTTGTTAGCACCTTATGTGTGTGCAGTTGTCTCTTGACAAGTTGTAAAAACATGGGTCTAGCAATTTAGCTCAGTCTTTTGGAGATTTACACTATAGTCCATGTCTTGAGAATCCAGTAACTTTACCTTTGTGTAAATGTTGCAACCTTTCTATTCGGACATACTGAGTCCGAAGTATCATTTCACTTAACCAAAGCTGAATCTCAAGCAGCAATGATGGTTGGTGCTCCTCAATGTTTAGTCATAGGTATCTTTGTAAATCTGGCAAGATTAATGTAATGGTTGACACAAACTTAGCCGAAAGTCATCTTGTCATATTCTCTTGAAGTCAGCAATAACCACTACTCTTCATGAGGCTTCTTCTATAATTAATTATAGGAGTTGTGCTTATGGATCCTTTGTATCCAAAGTCCGACCTTTACTTGGTGTCTGAATTTATCGAACATCAAGGAGAACATTTAAATTAGTGTTGCTAACTGTCTCTCGGTCGATCCTCCAGACCCTTTTATGTTGGCAAGAGTCTTTTTGTGGCCAGTAATTTAAGTCTGAGAATGAAGTTTCTTTATTCTCGTGTCATCAGGAATCTTCTTAACTATTCATCTTGGTGGTGTACAGGGATATCATAATCTTTGGCAAAGATTTTGATAAACCTGGATGAATAAAGAGTTTCCTTCGTTCTCTTAAACATGTTTTACGAATGACTATGATTTTTGTAATCAGAAGTTTTCTTCCTACATGTTTCTTGTGACTCTTATGAGTCCTCTCCACGAAAACACCTTTCTGTCTTGGCCTTCTGTTGAATAAAAAAATGACCCTTTTGTGTCAAAAGAAGTTCAACAGCTTGGTTTTGTTGATCCCTATCTCTGCAATCTGAAATCTCTATTTAAGTCATTTAGTAGAGGTTCCCTATCGAAGTCTTTGGTCATGTTCTCTCTGTTGGAAGCTTTCTTTTTCAGAAGCTTGAAAACCTCCTACAAGCTCCATGGTCTCAATCCTTATGAAGACCAGTTATCTAACAATTTGAAAACCTTATCCTCTTGTTTCCTCTGTTACCTTGGCGTGTTTCATGTTTGTCATCTCAGAATTGTTTTTGAACATTCCCTCATGAGTTGACCATGAGATACTCTATGAGTTGGTTAGCGTGTTTCCCACTTATCTTCAGAGTGACCCTGTTTCTTTCTCTCCCCGTTTCTCTTCCTACCTTTGGAATCTCGGGTCGAGATTCTCGTAAGGGGGTTAGAGCTGTAACACCCAGTTTTAGCTAATTACTATTTAGGGTTTGTTTGTGCATTCACAAGCATCATCATTTAAATTGTGCATTAAAGAAAATTTAAGCAAAACCATAAAACCCTAATCTTCCTCCTCCATTTGAAAATACATTCATATGGTTTGAATTTTGAAAACTATCAAAATATGTGGAGCCAAATTGTTATAAGGGCCCCTTAGTGTTTTCATATATTTTACAAGCCTCTTGTATTTTGAAAACTATTTAAAACAGATTTCAATTAGTTTTGCAAATGAAAAATAATAAAACTGAAAAAGCAAAAGGGTTTGTTAGAAAAACAGATCTAGAGAGCAGAGCAGGCCGGCCCATATCCTCTCTCCCTCTCTCTGCCGCTCAGTCCAGCCCACCATCGGCCCGTTTGCAGCCCAACCGCGGCCCCATACAGGTTCGTCCCCAACCTCGTCGTCTTCTTCCCTCAGGCAAGCAAGCTGCTGCGTGCCCGAGCGCATGCCGTCGATCTCCGCCGCGCAGAGATTCCCGCCGCCGCCCCTAGACAGATGGATAAGAACGGCCGTCTCCTCCTCTCTCTCCCCATACTCCTTTCTTTCCATCTTGTGCTCTTTGTTGATTTCCCCCAAACCAGCGAAACCATAGCCCACTGACCTCGCCGTCCGCCGGTGCTCCTGACCTTCCCAAGCCAAGATAAGGAACCCTGGAGCTTCACCGTGGTGCCCTCCATATTCCCTCTGAAGGAATCGAGCTGGGAAGCCGCAACCGACGCAATCGCGATCATCTGTCCGAGCTCCGGCCATCGTGTGCGGCATCAATTCCGGTGCCGACTGTCTCCCTCTGTCCTCAACGACGTCCCTAACACGCTTAGGGTGAGCCACCGGTCCTCCTGGACCTCCCCATTATCTCTCTCCCCCTCTGGATCGTAGTTGCGGAGGCTCTGCTGATACACAGTTGAGCGAGCTGCGACTATGTCGCGTGCCTTGTCCAGCATGTTAATGGTGTCTTCGAGTGCGGCTGATGATTTGGCTTTGCTGTAGGCGATGACCCGTGGGGCCTTGTAGCGTATCTCAGCAGGTAGCATAGCTTCGGCTGCGTGCACCATGAAGAAGGGCGTGTAGCCAGTTGAGCTGTTTGGCGTTGTGCGCAAGCACCAGATAACAAAGGGTAGCTCATGCACCTAGGTTCCCGCAAGCCTTTTGAGTGGGCGTAGAAGGCGCTTCTTGATGCCATTGCCGATGAGGCAGTTGGCCTTTTCGACCTGTCCATTGGTCTGCGGATGCGCCACGGAGGCGGATGACAAGTTGATTCCAAGGTTTTCGCAGAAGCCTCGGAAATCCTTCAAGACGAAGTTCAAGCCTTTATCTGTTATGATACTATGGGCAATCCGAACCTGTAGACAATAGACTCGGAAAATTTGACGTGGTTTTGCCGCTTTGGTTAGTAACAGGCATGGCCTCGATCCACTTCGAGAATTTGTCAACTGCTACCAGGAGGAAGACGTGGCCTCCTGTCAAGGACTTTGGTAGTTTGCCGATCATGTCGAGACCCCACTGGGAGAAAGGCCAGGACACTGGAATAGGCCGTAGCACTAATCCTGGCGCATGTGGCTTGTCCGCATACCTCTGACAGGCGTTTCTCCTCTGGAGTATCTCCTTGGCGTCGTTCATTGCGTCAATGCTAGTAGAGGCCAACCCGTAGAGCTTTGGCGACCAGGTCGCAGCTGCCTGTGTGATGGCTGCAGATACCCTCATGGATGTCTATGAGGATGCTTTTGCCGTCGCTGATGGTGACGCATCGTTGGAGCACACACAAAATGTTGTGCGTGTACAAATCGCCATTAATGATGGTGAAGGACTTAGATCGGCGATATATGCGCCGGTCATCTGTAGGGTCCTCAGGAAGTTGCTTGGTCATAAGGCTTACCAGCTCGACCTGCCTGTCGAGCTTTTCGGGTCCTTATTGTCCTTCGGGTGGCGCAGCCCCCGAGTGCACTGCGGCTTTGACTAAGCCCTTTGGTAATTTCTGCTTGATGGAGGGTACACATATTTGTTTGAGGAACACTACTGGTGGTACCCGATCACATGTAGATCCGATGTTGGCGATCTTGTCGGCCTCTTCGTTGCTTTCCCTGCCAACATGCCGAAGTTCACAGCCGTAAAAATCCCCTTCGAGTGAGTTGTAGAGCGCACGGTATGCGATCATGTTGGCGCTATGGGCGTCGCACTCGTTCATTGTCTGCTGGACGACGAGGTTTGAGTCGCCGTAGATGACGAGGTGTGTGGCGCCGCACACCTTGGCCATCCTCATGCCATGGATGAGTGCCTCATATTCTTCCACGTTGTTCGATGCGTGGAATTTCATCCGAAGGACATAACTCATCTTGCCCCCTTGAGGGGACGTCAGTATGACGCCGGATCCTGCTCCAGCCTCGCGCTTGGAGCCATCGAAGTGCATTGTCCAGGACTACGATATGTCTGGAGTGTCCGGTAGCTGGAGTTCCATCCAGTTGAGAAGGAAATCAGGGAGGACCTGAGACTTGATGGCGGTGCGCCACTCGTAGACGATGTCTCGAGGAGACAACTCGATGACCCACATGGCTACTTGCCCTATGGCTTTGGGGTTGTTCAGGATGTTCGACAGCGGTGCTCCTAGAAGTAGTGGCTCAACTGACGCGTCGTCATGAATACGCCGTAGGAGAGATTCTGGTAATGGGGGTACCTCTGCTTTGTTGGGGTCAGTACCTCACTGAGGTTGTATATTGGGCGCTGGACCCGTGGGTTTTGCCATCTTCGAGTTGTTCGACCACGAGTGCGGTGCTGACCACCTGATGCGTGGATGTTGTAACATCCCGAAAATATTGATCATAATTATCAAATTCTAATCACTAAAATCAGGGTTAAGAAAAACTTTGATTAAATAAAAACCAAATGAATTCATGTGTGGATGTGATGATTGTGTCAATGCATGAATGGACTTGTGTGATTAACCTAAATAGCAAGGAATGGTTTAAATATGAAAAATAACATCATCTAAAACATTTCCAAGAAGAAACAAATCAAGAGAAAATAGAAAACAAAACAAATGAAGCAAATGGTCATTTTTGCCAATCTTGCTCACTTGGTCAGTTTGAGTGTTTCTAGTCCAAGATTTCAAACAGAAACTTTTCCATTTATTTTCACCCCTTGCAAGACCAAGTAAAAGTGAATCAAAGACCACCTTTCAAACTTGCAGAAACATTTAGAAACCCCATTTAAATGACAATTGAAAATTGAATCCATAACATATGTGAAGATCACACCTTTTCGAAACCCAAACAAACCAGTGCCCCTTGACCAATCCAACTAACCAGAGACTCCCTAGTATGTAACTAGCAAACCCACGACCATTTCATCAAACACCTTGTTAGCAGCAAACAAACAAACATCAAACACTATTAGTGGTAGTAATTTTCGCCAACCTTGTTCCCTTTCTAGCTCACTCTACACTCTCAGTAGATGATGAAACTAATCTAACCAACCTTAGCATCACTGTGAGGATGCATAGCCATCAATGGTGACCATGCCGAGAGCACCTTTGCCACCCCCATGTCGCCAGCGAGCTAGGAGAAGCTCTAGCCTCGCCAACCTTGTCTGGGACACGCAGCACCGTCCCCGCCACCCACTGTCCAACGCTCGAGCCTTGCCAGCCACTGGACCACATGACAAGCTCGCGACCAGCTTCTCTGCGTGTGTGCCGAGAGCGCGCCAGTGCACCATCAGCGACACGAGCCCACAGACCGCGCGCCGCCCTCGCCGCTTGCGTGCGTGATCGCCAGCACTCCAGCAACCCGCCAGACAACCCCGTTCACCATCGCATGGACCATGGACGTCGTGCGCCATTAAACTTGTTGTCAGACCCGCCCAGAGCGCCGTGACGTCCCGACCGTTCCTCATTGCCCCACGCCTTGCCATCAAGCCGTTGAGCTTCACTAAGAAGCAACGCACTGCCCCTATTGTCGCCCATGCCATTAGCAGGTTGTGCCGACGACCAAGACGAGCTCCACCCGCGCCCATCGGTCCCCTTCAGGCACTATAAATAGAGGCCTTCCCAGCACGAATTTTCCACACCATCTCACTCCCAGAGCAAGGCGAGCACCAGGTGGCCGAAATTGCACCGGAGTTCGCCGCTACAGAGGAAGAGAGGCACCATCGATTGGAGCCTCCCCACGAGGAGCTGCCTGTACCAGGAGGATCATCGTCATCGACTTTGTCGTTCGCCCCATCGCCAATCATCACCGGAGCTCCCGTGAGCCCCTGTCGACCCCCACTGGCCGCGCTAGGGTTCAGCCTCGCCGCGTCCTGTTCAGGCATGGACGATGAACCACAACCATAGGATTAGAACTAGATCACACGGCCTAGATCACCCTGTACCCCTTCGCCACTCGTTGTCTCACTGACGAGTGGGGTCGTTCACTTAACTAGCCTGTGCGCGTGCTGTGTGTAGTGGGCCGGCCTAGTTAAACCTCCCACGTGACCCAGCAATTCAAACTTAGGTTTATTCGTTTAATTCCAAAATATGTTCTGTACCTAGATTCAAAAATCAACCTAGCTCGATTCACTGAACTAAAATTCATGAATCCAATTTTGAAAGGTACTGGAGTGCTTAATCCAAGCCCGTTGGATTCAAACCAATTGGAGTTGTAGATCACCCATGCTGAAAATAACAAGGAAGAAGCTTTTCTGCATTCAAACATTTTCCAAAATTCAAAGTTATAAGCTTTTGAGTTGATTCCAACTCTCAAAAATCACATTTAACCATACCTTTCAGAATATATAAAAATATATAGGGTTACTTGCAGAAATAATGATCAAGTAATAAAAGAATGCCTCATAGGCCATTCTAGTCATTTTATTTCATTAAAATAAAAAGGTTAAACCTTATTAAATTGTGGCACCACTTTAAATCACATTCCCAAGTACTGAAATATGTGGTGATGACATGTGTCAACATGATCCCATGTTTGAGTTGGAGAATATTAAATCGTAAATAGTTTTTCAATGAGTAGAAATTACTTTTCTAAAATAAAATAAATAAGACAAGTACTTTAATATTTGTGATAATAGTGATAATGCTAGATCATCTAGGGTGAACCTTTCTGTGCCAAATAGAGTAGTTAAAAATTGTGTGGTGATTGTGTACCCCGTATTTATTTATAGATGCTAGTACCGACCAAGGATACGAGGAGAAAGGAGGATACTACGAGGAAGAAGCCGAGGAAAACTTCAACCACTGCTCTGCACAAGGCAAGGTAACACTTGCAACTTAGCAATCTACTACTTGCATTGTTACCTATGCAATCCTATACTTGCAATCTTGCAAGACTTACAATATAAGTTGACCTAGCAAGCTTACACCTCGATGACACAGCCTCCTAGTTTTACTAGCAAGCTTAGTACTTGATTTCTTTATGAAAGCTTTCTCTTAGATTTTACTTAGTGACCTTTATATTTCAGAAAGATATTTAAAGGTAGCATAAAAAGCATAAAACTTGACCTAGGTTAGATAATCTTGATGTCATCCTAAGGCATGAGATTGAACTTAGCTAATTCCCACTTGTTTGCTACCCATCATTAGTGTTTACCCCCACATGTAGTTGCTAGTGCTAAGCATAAAACTTGATCAAATTTAGATGGGAATACTTGGTGAAAATGGTTATGAAAACTTTAGAATGATGAGTCATTCTACTGAAATGTTTTGACATGTGTTCTCGAACACAAGATGATTTTTGGATGATGAAAATGTGAAGGCATGAGCCTTAGCCCTTTACAAAACTGATGGTTGTCTGGATGCGATACCATTCTAATTTTACCGTACAACCACAATACCCAAAATTTGGGTAGGGCTTGACTGGAAATTTATATACCTTAGTATGGGTTCCCTTGCAGCCAAGGTTTGAGCTGAGGCTACCTTGTGAGGATTGTCCACCTGTGAAGTTCCCAAGATGATACTTGGTCATGGTTGGGAGGCCAAACTCATAGGAGAGGTGCCTATAGGGCGTGTAATTGAAAGGTTAGGATTAATTATCCGCATACTGAGTATGGTGAATTCAGGATTGTTCCTGACGGATGTATCTAATGTTGTGGTGAAAGTGTACCACCTCTGCAGTGTGTAAAACTATTCGAATAGCCGCGTCCGCGGTTATGGATAGTTGGAGTGGCCACACTGTTCCGTCGTCAGATGTTTTCAAAATGACTTATGAAATAATTTATGACTTGACTTGACCACAACAGAGTTGTTATATGAAATTCAACTTCCCACTTAGGTGTTATAAACTTTCAACTAGTTTTCTTTGCTTCTGAACTCAGTAGCGGTAAATCTGGATTTTTGCAAAATAACCCTAGATCTTAGTACTTCCAATTCCAAAACCACTTCAATTGTTAGTATTAGTTTGCGAGTACTTAAAAAGTACTCATGGCTTTGTCCCTAGCTATTCCCATGGCCAGACTATGAAGAGGAGTACCAGGAAGACGGATAGCAGGAAGGTTACGACAACTAGGATCATCTCCCATCGTCCGCATTGCCTGTGACCATGAAGATGGAGCTTCGCCCACACTATTGTTATTATTACGTTATTCTGCTGCTTGAATTGTATTAAGACTAGATCATGTGATCCTTATTTGTGTAAGACCTTATGTATGGTTTGTAATGGATGATGTACTGTGATATCCAATCTGTTATGTCTCGCAAAAATGGTAATCCTGGGATTGCGATGTATGGCATAACATGCATCTGTGATTAAAAATCCGAGTGTTGACAAGTTGGTATCAGAGCCATCCTGACCATAGGAGACCCTAGTTTAGAATGGACGTTTGAATCAAAAAAATTAGTTTCAAAACCAAAGAACTGAGTATTTACGAAAGCTTATTATCATTCTTATCACTTAGACTCTTTCACGAAAATTCATGTTCCTCAAAGATTCTTGCAAAATTACATAAAATTGCAAAACCAAAGAGCTGAGTATCACTCAACTTACTCATCCTATATTCTTATCGATGGACGTGAAGTATAGAAAGTTTTATCAGTTGGGGAATGGAGGAGACCTCATCTTTGAGCGTGACTTGGACCAGCTGTCAAAGATGCTGGAGCGTGACTTGGACCCTGAGTTCTTCGGAGCTCAGCTCAATGATCAGGAAGGAGAGGATTTGCAGTGGCTAGTTTTTGCAAGTCTCCGGGGAAAGATTGAAGCCCCCACCGCAGAGGGAATTCAGTTCACCTAGAAAGAGAACAACTGGCTTGATGGACATGCCAGGGCCATGCAGGAAGATCTTGCATGTCTGTGTGGGTAGAGTATCAATCAGATCAAGGGTACCCGCTTTGAGTTCTACCCAAGGAATAATGCTATGGGACAGCCACTGGAGGCCCCATACCACCACGAGCTGAAGAGTCAATTGGACAACCACAGCTTCATGATGTATGATCGTCAGAAGGAGTTGCACAATGCTGGCTCCTACGCCAACCACAAGTACGCCATCACCACCAAGAAGAATCAGATCATTGCCATGCTAGTGAAGGATCGCCAGTCTCGTCGCCGTCAGCTCGACAAGAAGGAGCGCATCATTGCCCGTCTTCGCCACCGGATCCCAGAGTTTCCCATAATGGTTCTTAAAACCATCTGTTTTCATTTGTTGTGGTATGTGTTGTATCGTGTGCTATGAATTAATGAAAAGAAAGTTGCTAGAAAAATCTGAGTCAAACTTTGAAAACTTTTCCAAAGCAAACCTCTGAACCTTAGAAATTTCCCTCTTTTCTCATGATCTATCTCAATCTTCAGATGCCTCACGGAGGAAGCAGTTCATCCTCGGACCCAATGTTGCAAATCTTGCAAATGTTGGTTTCTAACCGCGAAGCTGAAAGAGCCGAAGGTCAAGCCAACTTAGATAGCCTTTTACAAATAGCTCAGATGGCCAACAACAATCAAGGCCATGGAAATCAGGACAACCATGGATCTAAGCTCAAGAATTTCCAGAACACCAATCCACCCGTTTTCACTAAGTTAGAAGAGCCCCTAGATGTAGATGATTTGCTGCAAACCATGGAAAACAATCTGGAAGTTGCAGGAGTGGAAGCTAACAAGAAAGTGTTGTTTTCTACCCACTACCTGGCCGGAGATGCAAGAGCATGGTGGAACAGCGTTCGCACGATGACAGGAGGTCAGATGATGACTTGGGAAGAGTTCAAAGTCAAGTTCAGCAGAACTCATGTGCCACCGGGTTTGATCAAGAGGATGAGAGATGAATTCAGGGAACTAAAGCAAGGGAGAATGACCATAGTGGAGTATCGTGACAAAATCTTGTCATTGGCGAGGTATGCACCGTATGAAATAGACACTGAAGCCAAGAAGAAGGAGATATTCCTGAATGGTCTGCACGATGAGATGCAGACAGTGTTAGTCAATATCCCCTTTGCTGATATTTAAGCCTTACTGGATTCCGCCATTCAGATGGAAGGAAAGATCAACCAAGCTAACGAGAACCTCAAGCTTCGCATGATGCATCAACCAGGAACCCACCATACACCAAAGTATCGCCCCAACCCATCTCCAGGATTTGCCCCAAGAAACAACAGACCCCCGATGAACCGTCCCACCTATCGCAACCGTGGAGGAGGAAACCCAAGGCTCGGAGGAAATCACAACAACCCCGGCAACCCCAGCAATTTCAATAGTGCACCACCTAAGTTCAACAACAACAATGCAGCCACCAACACCAACACTACCCCAAGGACTGGAAGCAATGCTGTGCCTGTTGCAGCAAAGGACAAGTCCCAAGTGACTTGTTATGAAAGTGGAACCAAGGGTCAATACTCCAATGAGTGCCCCAAGAAGATTGCCGCATCCCCCAATGCAAATGCCCCAACTCAGCAGCAGCGTAGTGTTCAGCCCGAATGAAGGTTTGCCCCAGGGAACTCGCTCAACCGCAACGGGCGTCTCTTTCTTATGCATGCTGAAGAAGCCCAAGAAGCGCCGGATGTCATGCTGGATATCTTTATGTTAACTCAGTACTTGCAAGAGTTGTTTTTTGATTATGGAGCATCGCACTCGTTTGTTACTGAAGAATTTGCATGCAATAGTAAGATTCAACCAAAAAATTGAAGCATGTTATGATATTTCAAATACCGGGTTTAACCACCAAAGCTAGTCAAATTTGCAAAGCCGTACCTATCTGAATCCATGGCATAGATTTTTATGATAATCTAATAGTACTCGGAACTAATGATTTGGAAGTAGTACTAGGAATGGATTGGATGTCCAAACATAAAGGATTAATTGACTCTGCCAAGAAAGCCATAACCATGACCAGTACAGCAAGAATATCAGTCGAGCATGTATCTGAAACCTTGCCCCGTCAATTCAAGTGCAACAAGAGTATAGCCCAGCCAACCATTGACCAAGTCCGGATAGTATATGAATACCCCGATGTATTTCCAGATGTTTTTCCCGGTATGCCCCCAGATCGGGATATTGAGTTTGTCATTGAACTAATTCCTGGAACCGGACCCATAGCCCAGAGACCATATAGTATGAACCCGTCTGAACTAGTGGCACTCAAGAAGCAACTGGATGCCATGCTAGAAATAGGATTGATCCAACCAAGTGCCTCGCCATGGAGATCACCTGTATTGTTTGTGGATAAGAAAGATGGAGGTAAAATTTTATGTACGGATTATCAAAAGTTGAATGATGTCACCATCAAGAACAAGTACCCGTTGCCAAAGATAGAACACCTGTTTGACCAGTTGACTAGTGCCAAAGTGTTTTCTAAGATTGATCTTAGAACTGGCTATCACCAAATCAAGATTCGTGCAGAGCATATTCCAAAGACTGCTTTTACCACCAGATATGGATTATATGTCACAACCCGGGATCAGGGCTAGACAAATACCAGATCCTCATCTGATATAAGCCTAACCTAAATTCCGAAACGCACAGGGAAAGATCGGTAACATTACAGAACATACAAACCATACATTAATAAGGTAAACTCTTAAGAGAGTTACGAACCAGTCATAGAAGCCAGGGGTCACAGACCCATCATTACATCAGACAACGGAAGCAAACAAGTTGTTCTAAACAACAAAATTAGCAAAGGGCCTAAGAGGCCATAACAGAAGTAGCGACCCTTCCATAGACCTAGGCTGCTTCCCGGGAACCCTGACTACACATCGACTTCGATGTAGAAAACACCTTCAATTGGGGTAGCATCATCTGTAGAAAGACATCAACGAAGCAAGGCTGAGTACAGGGTGTACTCCGCAAGACTTATGGCTAGTGGAGTTATTTTGAATAAAGCCATCTTTTGTTTTGAAAACAAGAGGAAGAAGAAACTCTAGTTAGATCATTTTCAAAAGGGGATAAGAAGACTTCAACTATAGCTCTTAAATTCATCTTTGATATCCAGCAAGAACTATCATCAACAGAACCTCTCTTCCCAGACTACCCCCTCAACAACCCCGAGGAAGTATTCCGGATCTCACTTTAGTTGAAAAGTTTTAACATTCGATTATAGTTTTTCTATGATCTTCACGTCCGTTCCCAAGTCGTCCATAACCGTGGACACGGCTTTTCGAAAAGATTATTAACCCTGCAGGGGTGCACAACTTTACCCACACATACCAACCGATTCTTAATGCCAAATGATTAGCCCTCTTCCTAGGACCTTTACCTTGCTTTCGCCGAGACCATGAGTCACGCACTAGGGAGATGCCGCCATAACGGGTCAAGTCCCGAAGCCGGTCCCTAATGATGTGCACAGGGTTCAAGATTATGGATGTCGGGCATCTCTTGTTCCCGGCCATGCTTACCTACCTGTTATGAATGAACCTCCTTCACCTCCATTCAACAACAACCAAGATGCGTATGTCGAATGGAAAGCCCGAACTATTTGACTCATGGAGTTTACTAGGCAAGTTAGTGAGTCGAGGGGGTTTCCAGGCCCCCGTGTGGTTGTACGATCGTCTTGGTTCAACAGGCAAGAACATCGGGTCCTAGGAGTGGCAAGTATGGGACTATAAAAACCACAACCCACGTGGCCTCCCATACGATCCTTAGCATGTTTATCATTCATCTCTGATCACGTCACCACAACCTACCATACTAGATTCATTCGCACCTCCGGTGCATCACCTGAATAATCAGCATCACACCACTAAGCATGGCTAAGCTTGACTGAACTGTGGCACTAGCGACGCTCATAAGCCAAACCCTAGTTATGCTAGGAGCGGTGGATTAGGTAATATAGTTCACAAAGGATAACATGCATCGGATAGGATTACTCTGTTTACTGATAAAAGACTGTTTGAACCGAATGCATATGACGGGAACGAAATACTTTGTAATCATAGGATTCATATGTATGAGTGGGGCTTCGCATGCCTTGTCCGTTGTTGGACTGATAATGCTCTTCGGTGGCGTTGACTTCAGCTTCGGGTTCGGTTCCTATTCACGAGAACCAATCACCGGAAAAGAGAAAGCAACACTCAACACATGGCATATGTAATGCTCATACAATATGGATGATATGACAAGTTAAACAATGTTGAATTGAACCCTAAATCATGCTTGGTTACTTTAAAGGGGGTTATGAAAGTCTAAACCCTAAAACAGGGGAATCATCGGAATCACCTGTGGGATTCAATTGGTTCTTCTAATCAAACTTGATATCAAAGTTGATTAACAATGTATGATTATAGCTTAGTTGGATAGGTTTCATTTTTCTGAACATTTTGGTATATATTTGTATTTTTCTGATTTAAAATGAATTAGTTATGAATTTCCCAAATTTTAATTCATTTTCAACATTTTTGGAATATTTAAATTAATTTCAAAACATTGGCCCACATGTCAGACTTTTATTAATTTCAGAAAATATTTACAGAAATTAATAAAATCCTTACAAGTATGGCCCACCTATCATACATTTTCATTTAAATAAAACAATTACAGAAAAGAAAAGGAGAAATGACATCAGCATGACATCATGCTGATGTCATCTGGGGCTTGATCCTCGGATCGATGCTCGATCTGTCGATCGAGCGCGTGCGTGGATGCATGGCTGTGTCCACGGGGCTTAGTGCATGGCGCTGAGCTAGAAACTGGTGGCACGGCATGGAGGGGGTTGTCGGAGACGGCGGCGCGACAACGAACAACGGCGGCGGCGGCGGGCTCTCGCGGGGGTGACGGTACAGAGGAAGAGGGAGAGCACGGAGGGGTGCTTGAGCACCACAAGCTCACCAGGAGCACGATGGTGGTGGTGGCGAGGCGAGGCGAACACGGGAGACGCCGGGACTGAAGAAGAACGTGCCGGCCAGGGCTCGGAGACATGAGGTCAAGGGCGACGATTCCGAGTGCCCGCGTCTGATTCCTTCGGAGTGAAGCACCAGGGCGAGGAGGTGGATCTCAAGGCGGGTTCAACGGGGCACGGGGAGGCTTCAACTGGCGGCGGCGTGAAGCTCTGGCCATGCTAGGGTTCGGCCATGGAGCGAGAGAGATAGGGAGAGGAAGAAGTGGTGTTTTAGGGCTCGTCGACGGCGGCCAGGGTTACTTGTAGACGCTCGGGGGCGGCGGCACGCATCGCGGCACTGGCGAGAATCATGGCGCAGACGAGCGTCGGCGGCGGCTCCACGCAGCTTCTTTCCGGCGTCGAGAAAGAAGAGAGGGGAAAGGCCGAAGGGTACCGGCCAGAGGTGGGCTGGCTTGGGCCCCAGGTGGGCTAGATGCTAGCACTGCTGGCGGCAGGGAGAGAGGAGAGGAGAGATGGGCTCGGCCCAGGGAGGGTTAGGTTAGATTTTTTTCTAGGAAAACCTTTTTCTAATTCTGTTTTCTGATTTCTTTTTGTACTTTGAATTCAAATTTGTTTTTGAATAATTTCAAATCACAGAAACTTTGTATAATTATCAGAAAACACTAAGGGGCACTTATAACTATTTGAGCTCCATGCATTTTGATAATTTTCTAAATAGGGGAACCATTTGAATTGATTCAAAGAGAGAGGAAAAACTATTAGGGTTTTAGGGTTTTGTTGTTTGTTCTTCTTTGGTTAAATCTAAGTGCAATGTAATGGATGCATGAAATTCTCAAACACATCTTATTTATATTACATAGAAGGGTGGTATGTTACAGCTCTACCCCACTTACAAGAATCTCGACCCGAGATTCCTAGGTTTTAGAAAACAAGGCAGGGTACTCAGATCGAAGACGATCTTCGCGTTCCCAGGTTGGTTCTGACTTAGAGTGATGAGACCATTGAACTTTCAGGAACTTGATGGTTTGGCGACGAGTCTTGCGCTCGGTTTCATCAAGAATGCGAACAGGGTGTTCTCTGTAGGTTAAATCATCTTGGAGATCCAAAGTTTCATGGTCCACACCACGAATTGGATCTTTGAAGCAGCGCTTGAGTTGAGACACATGGAAAACATCATGTACCTCTGTAAAAGTTGAAGGTAGATCCAATTGGTAGGCAAGCTCACCCCGCTTGGAGAGGATGAAGATCACCAACTTCATAATGAACATCAAGATGATGAAGATCGTAGTTTGTCTTCTAACGAGATTGAGAGGCCTTCAGACGCACTCGGATTATGCGCACTTGATCTTCTACTTCTTGGATCATGTCCGGACCAAAGAATTGTCTTTCGCCGGTTTCTGTCTAGTTCAACGGTGTTCGACATGTTCTCCCATACAGTAATTGGAAAGGTGCCATGCCCAAACTGGATTGAAAACTGTTGTTATAGGAGAACTCCGCAAAAGGAAGACATTTCTCCCAGTTCTTTCCAAAGGATATGACACACTCTCTGAGCATGTCTTCAAGAATTTGATTCACTCTTTCAGTTTAGGATGATAGGTTGTGCTGAAGGAGACATGAGTTCCCATTGCTTCTTGCAAACTCTGCCAGAATTTGGAAGTACACAAACTTCCACGATCAACTATTACCAAACTTCTTGCAAACTCTGCCATTACCCATATGGCATCATTTCCTGCTTGTGTCCTTGGGAGTCCAGCGATAAAATCCATACCAATTTCATCCCATTTCCACTCAGGGATTTTCAACGGTTGCAGAAGTCCAGCAGGCCTTTGGTGTTCAGCCTTTACACTACGGCAAACGTCGCACTCTGCTACAAAGCGAGCGATTTCTGGTTTCAATCCACTCCACAAGAATCTTTGACGAAGATCTCGATACATTTTATTACCACTAGGATGGATAGATAGAGGAGATTCATGAGATTTCAAAAGAATTAGATCTTTGATTTTCGGACTGTTTGGAACTAGCCGGGTACTGAAGTATAGAATACCTTGATCATTGACGGAGAAACATTTAGCTTTACCGCTTGCAACATGTTCTTTGATGTTGGTAACTTCATCATCTTGCTTTTGAGCTTCCATGATTTGGCCCTCTAGAGAAGGTTTTATTTCAAGGTTAGCAAGGAATCCACAAGGAACTACTTCAAGGTTAAGACACTTCATTTCCTTGTAGAGAACAGGTTGGGCTTGTGAAATCATCAGATTGTTGCAATAAGACTTCTGACTTAGCTCATCCGCTACGACATTGGCTTTTCCGGGTTGATAGTTGAGACCCAAATCATAATCTTTGATGATTTCCAACCATCGTCTTTACCTGAGATTCAGATCTGGCTAGGTAAGAGATACTTTAGTCTTTGATGATCCGAGTAAAGTTCACAACGGTTACCGATGAGGTAATGTCGCCATTGCTTAAGAGCATGAACAACAACAGCGAGCTCAAGATCATGGGTTGGATAATTGTTCTCATGTGGCTTCAACTGCCGAGAAGCATAGGCCACTACATGACCATCTTGCATCAACACATAGCCTAGCCCTTGGAGGGAAGCATCACAATAGATGACGAAGTCCTTGCTTGTATCCAGAAGAACAAGCACATGAGCGGTGGTTATCTTAGTTTTCAAAGCTTGGAAACTTTCTTCTGCCTTTTCTGACCATTCAAAATTCTTATCTTTCTTAAGAAGATCGGTCATAGGCTTGGCTATCTTGGAGAAGTTCTCGATGAATCGACGGTAATATCCTGCCATTTTGAGAAAACTTCGGACTTCCTTGACTGAAGTAGGTGACTTCCATTCCATAATGGTCTGAACCTTATCCGGTATGACAGCAACACCACTTGCAGACACAACGTGACCAAGGAAGACGAGCTCTTGTAACCAGAACTCACATTTGGAAAACTTGGCATAGAGACGATGTTCACGAATTTTAGTCAATACCAAACGTAGATGTTCGGCGCGCTCTTCTTCGGTCTTGGAGTAGATTAGAATGTCATCAGTGTATACCACGATGAACTTTTCGAGATACTCCATGAAGACAGATTTCATGAGCCTCATAAATATGGTAGGGGCATTGGTTAACCCGAAGGACATCACTGTATACTCGTAAAGACCATAACGAGTTGTGAATACTGCCTTTGGAATATCCTCCTTTCTGATCTTGATTTGATGATACCCTGATCTTAAGTCCATTTTGGAGAAGACAGTAGCACCACTTAATTGATCAAAGAGGTCATTTATCCGGGGAAGTGGGTACTTATTCTTGATTGTCACCGCGTTGAGTGGACGGTAATCAACCACCAATCTTGGAATATTTGTATCCCGCTTCTTAACAAAGATGGTAGGGAAACCCCAAGAGGATGTGCTAGTTTGGATGTATCCTAGACTCTCTAACTCTTCAAGTTGCTTCTTCAGCTCAACCAACTCATGAGGAGGCATGCGGTAAGGTCTTTTAGAGATAGGAGCAGTTCCAGGAACTAGCTCTATGACAAACTCCACACTTCGATCAGGTGGCATGCCAGGCAACTCTTTAGGAAAGACATCCGGAAAATCACAGACTACATGGACATCTTGGACCTCGAGGGTAGGTAGGACATCCATGGCATACAACTCCGAGAAAGGTTTAAGAACTGCTGACGGAGACTTTGAACCATCAATCCAATACTTGATAGTTATGCCAGCAGGAGAGGTCACAGAAACTGTTCTAAGTGCACAGTCAATGACGGCTTGATACTTGGTTAACCAGTCCATGCCCAGAATGACATCTATGTCAGTTGACTTGAGTGAAATTAGAGAAGTGGGAAACTTCTGATATGCTATATCTATCTCAACCCCATGAGTAACCCAGATGGTCTGCCAACGAGTCCTAGGAGTACTAATCTCTATAGGGGAAGACATTGCTTCAAAAGGTATACCATGCTCCCGTGCAAACTCTTATGATATGAATGTATGCGATGCTCCATAATCAAACAAAACTGTTGCGAGAATTGAATTGACACGGAGCGTACCCAGAATGACGCGTGGATCTTCCTGGGCTTCCTCAACAGTGACATGGGTCAGACGAACATGTCCAGCACCTTGAGATTTATCATTCTTCTTTGCCTGCTGACCATTGCGTCCGGCAGCCCTTTGAGAACACTCCCTTGAGTAGTGACCAGGCTGACCACAAGAGTAATAGGTAACCCCAATGTGAGAACCAGTAGGAGGATGATAGTTTGATCCACCAGTATTTGACTGTGGATGACGAGAATTATTGCCAGAAGATTTGGGTGCATAAGGAGCACGAGGCACAGCACTGTATGGAACAAAGACACAGTGCTTCTTGTTACTAGAGGAAGACGCATGAGAATTTCCTTCTTCACGCTTCTGAGAGACTTCCATGTCCTTCCTTCCATGCTCCTTCAACAGGTGGCTGTGAAGGGTTTTTGAGTCAGAGTAATCCTTCTGATTCCTACATCCATTACATGGACAGAATACAAAACCATTGTGCTTGTTTGCATCAGCAACACGGATGAATTCATGCACGCCATTAATGAACTCGCCAGAGCGTCGGTCAGTACCGTACATCCATTCCCGGACCATCTGCATTATAGTAAAAGTATATCAAAAACCATTACACAACATGATAAAATTATTACAAGTTATATTGAGAGCTTCTAGAGCATTAATTTTGAATTTTGAAAAATTTACATGCACCAATTTGTGAATTGGAGAAAACAATCAACATGATAAATGTGGAGTTTTTTATTATTGTTCTATCAGTGAAAACCTCATTCCATTCTAAGCTCTGAAATTCTAAAATTACACATTTCAATTTTCAGTAACTATGTGCCTAATCAAAATTTGTTACACATATATATCAAAATCCTTCTAGCTACTTCTACAGCATGCATGCATTTGATCCATATCTCTATACTTATAGAGCATTATATAGAGCTAAAGTAGCAATAAGATATGAAAGAATGAAGTTCTAACCTTTTAAAGCTTTGGATTTAGGTGTTGCAAACTAAATCTTGACAAATCTTGAGAAAAAAATGGCATGAACTATCTTGCTTTCTTTGAGAAAAATGGCCACCATATGCTTTAGGGCAGCTGACTAGGGAGATGTATATATAGTGATGGATAATTAGTCCCGGGCCGTGATACGACCCGGGACTAATAGTCCCCGAAAAGAGTTGTTGCCCCGCTCCAGCTTATTAGTCCCGGGCCATATTACGGACCAGGATTAATGCTCTGGTCCGGCCCGGGACTAATGCTTATGGCCATTTCTAGCCGTTGGAGGCCTCAAGGACCGGGACTAGTGCTAGCACTAGTCACGGTTCGTGACGGTCCGGGACTGCTGGGCTTCCAGTGATCGAACCGAAGATGGTTTTTCCAGTAGTGATCCTAGCTCGCATAGT
This sequence comes from Avena sativa, assembly GCA_916181665.1. Lineage (NCBI taxonomy): Eukaryota > Viridiplantae > Streptophyta > Magnoliopsida > Poales > Poaceae > Avena > Avena sativa. Next base: position 345,867,195 of record OV702285.1, on the reverse strand, counting down.
CATCAATGTCGCCATCTTCTCTATATCTAACCAAGTTAATAGACAAGGACAATGCCAGTGAGTACTTTAAATGTAGTCGCAAACCACCTTAAGATAATAATAATAATAAAAGGATATGCAATATGGCTATGGTAGTAGGACTTGAAGAGAAGTTGTTTTCTCAAATAGTTTCTCTTGTACATATAACATCCGCAAGATTTTGTTTAAAACTTATAAAAATAATTTTGGAAAGCCTTTTTGAAATGTTTTAGAAGACACTAGGATTGGGTCCCCCTATTTCATCTCATGGTCCTCAACCGACCGAAAATTCCATCCTCCGGGATCCTTCATATCTCCTCCCATTCCCTGGTGTCCTTCAGACCACTAGGGTTTCTAAACACTTTCTCTTATTCGAAATAATTTTTGAAAACAAAAATCAGCACCGCTCTACAACAACTTTCCCAAACTTCCATGACCGAGGACTCGGCTATTCGAATAGATTTACACTCTGCAGAGGTTGTACACTTTACCCACACCAAACGGGTACCCTATCCTGATCCTTACTGATCATGGGTCAAGTAACCGATCAAGACTCTACAGATACCACTCTAGCATGTGACCTACCCTATGAGTTTTTCCTCTCAACACCGGGTCATCGGGATCCACAGACCAACCGGAGTGCACCCAAATCCTCCAGAGCCAGCACTTTCAATGAGAGGCTCATATTATCGCCCGTCCACTCACATGGGTGGTCCTGCTTCCTCTAGGTAGCTGCCTAACAGTTGGACCTTTTTGTAAAGGAAGTCAGAGATTCGAGCGATCTAATCCCTTATAAGTAGTTGCGAGAATTCCCACACCGGAGTAGCAAACATTAAGTCCAGCCCTGTCCCACTCAAGGGTAACGTTGTTGAATGGGTTAATTGTTCTAGCAAAACTACAAAGAACCTGGTGCGTTTTGTAAACATTTTTCCTCCATCCTTTGTCCCACCTTTTTGTAAAACAAAACCTTTTTCATTTGTCAAACTTCTCTTGGTGGGTCGAACCTCGCCAAGGTTATCTGATAAAACATTTTTATAATCCTTTTTCCGGGGTCTTCCCATCCTATACTTTTACTTTGGCTAAAACGTGGTCTCCAAAGGAGAGTGGTATCATTCACCACCTACTATTCTAGGGGAAAGTAGGTGTCACCAAAAAGGGGTGTACCTAGTGGTACTAAAGTAGTAATGGCTTGGAGGAGCCAAGCCTTCCCACTTACAAAGCATAGATTAGTAAAACAATGCAATTTGCATAAATAACTAGATAAAACATGCATAGATAAAATAGTAGGAGAAGGGCTTATGAGAAAGAAGGTGGCTTTCCCGTGATTAGAAATATGGCAATATGTCCCTGGACTTCTTCTTAGAAAACTAGAATATTAATAATAATAAGATGATCCCATCTTCTGGTCGTCAATACAATCGCAACTATCGCCATTGAGGATCACACATGCAAGCAAAAAGGCACAATCAATCATCAAGCATGCAACAATAATACAATATAGAAATCAAGTGAATAGGCTAGTATATACTTCAGCAGATTTTGAGAATTTTGGTTTTTGAAATAAAGGAAAGGCTTGGGTTGCATTATTAGATTTTCTATCAAGACTTATGTAGCACATACTACTTAATTAAGAAGTTTAAGGCCAAGTCTTGGTTTTGTATGATATCAATATACAAAAATTATATCATCAGATAGGTATTGACAAAATGAAACCAAAAAAGTGGTTTCACTAAATTAGCAATTTTCCTTGATTTACTATGAATTTCCTAGTGATAAAAGATTTAGTTTAGGAAATAATTCACCAGAAATGATATGTGGTTCCAAAAATGATTTCCTTGGATGTTTAAGTAGGGTTTGGTGGACTAATTCATTAAGAGTTGGAATCACTGTAAAATATTTACTAGATTTCCCTCGAGAAATTCCCAAAGTAGTTCTAGAAGGTTTTTGTCTTTTTAACTAGAATTAATATATAGGGGTTTTTATGTGATTCCAAGGAAATGTGTCAGGTACTTTGAATATCTTTCTGTATAAATTGGAGACATCAATTTTAGAGTTATAAATATTATGGAATGATTTATCTAGGGAAACAGATATGGGCAGATATGTTTAAATCATTACAATTCAACCATAGTTCAATAAATCCTTAGCTCCTAGGTTTTGATAGGTATAAATATACTTCATCAATGTGAGTTGGAATTAGGTCCAGACATATCTGGGTTTGGTCTAGAGAAATTATTAAAGTCCACAGTTAATAGTTTTTGTCATTTTTACAGAAGTTGAAAGGTAGTTCACCTTGGCATGGAATCAAGTTGATAGGTTAGGTATTTGAAGTATATTTCAGATGCATTTCGAATCAAACCAATTGGATTTATAGAAACTTCTTAGTGATTTATTTATTACACAAGACACTTTGTAGTAGATTAAATCTCAGAAATTAATGGATTTTATTTTTAGACAAGGTTTATCTCTAAATGTTAGAGGAAACAAGGTGTTTCATTTCTAGAATTGTATCTGGCATTTTAAGGAATTTTCCATTTTGTTTTGTATTTAAAATGACAGGCTAAATAATAGATCTGGAAATAGATTTAAAAAGAAAAACTAACTATGTCTCGTGGGCTAGAAACCAGGGCTAAGTGGGTCACGCGGTGCCGGCCGACCCACTCGTGGTCGAGCGCGCGCTAGGAAGAGCTCACGGCCGTGCAGCAGGGCCCGGTCATCAAAGAGGGGAGCGGGCGAAGGGGTATGGGGGGATGGCCGTCGGATTAGAACGGGATCAACGACCCGGAGCCATCTTCCACCTCGCGCATCACCTGGCAGAGACCAAACTCTAGTGGGGCAAGGAGAGGGACGGGGAGCCTCACATGAGAGCTCCTGGATCTCAGTATGGAGTGGAGAGGATGCAGTGCACGACGATGGTTCCGATGAGGGGCGGGAGCAGGGGTTTCTTATTTGGGCGAGGATGCACGGTTCCCCGTCGGTGAGCACACTCGAGATCTCGCTTGGAGCAGATCTTGTGATGCTTTCTGAGGCAAGAGGAGGGTAGAGTTAGGTACATGGATCGAGGAGATCTTAGTTCGTTGACAAGCAGGAGTAGAGGGACAAGGAAGAGAGCACTCGTGCAACATCTTGAAATTGGAGGAGAGGAGGATCTCTCCCTCTCCAGCGATGCGCCGAGGCACAGACTTGGGGAGAGAGCCTTGGGGAGCTAGTGAGATGATCGAAGAGTGAAATGGAGGTTGTGTGGAGGCTAGGGTGGTCGGGGTTGCCGAAAACTTGAGTTAGGGGTGGGAAGGCTAGGCTGGTCATGGTTGCCTGCAAACTTGGACCCGAGTAGCTTTCTTATCGTTCTCCATGGCGGTGGGGAGAAAGGGGGCGAGATCTTGAGTTAGGGGTGAGGTAGGTGAGACCGAGGGAGTGAAATTGGAGGGCAAGAGAGGGCTGTACTGGCAATTGGCCTTACAAACCGAAGGCAAGGGTCCATGGTGAGATGGGTGTAGGGAGAGCTTGGGAGAGGGGGAGAGAGCCTGGTTTTGGTTCCTGGGGGTGGTGTAGAGTGGCATGAGGGCTCTAAGTCGAGAAGAGGGACAACGGAGGGGTGGGTGTGATGTTTTTATGAGGCGATGTGGCAAGACATGCTTGTCTCCCTTTTAAGTCTTTGCCTCCAAGCACTATGAGACAAAGGAGAGGGTCTGCTATAGTGGGTGGTCAACCAGAGGGGTGTGTGCTTCTAAGGAGTGCTTAACAAGTTTGGTGTGAGTTGGATGGGGTTTTGTTCATGGTGATGCTCATAATCAAGTTTTATCCATGTTAGAGATTATGAATAGATTCTTGAAACTTGGTCTCGGAAAGATGATGTAATGGCACTAGTGGATGGGTATGGTCATTGTGCATAACCAAGAATTATTTGGGATTTATTGGATCATTTTAGATCCTAATTATATCAATTATTCGAATAGTGCAGGAATTGTTTGTAGAAGCTCATTCTGTAATTTTGAATTGGACAATATGATATTTTGGTGTGAGATGGTCCTAAATACCATATCACACCTAGGAGAATTTTCCCAGAATTTATTGAGAAGTAAAAGTATTTAAAACCATTATTTATCCATTTATTCTATTTAATAAAAAGGGCAAAAGGAGTTATTATAACACTTCCAAAATATTTATATTTTTCAAGTGGGAATATAGGTAACAATATATAATCCACAAATATGTGTTTAGTTGATGTTGTGATTTGAAGAAAAACAATGATTCCTCAAAAGAGATTTAAATAGTTTGAGTCTAGAAATAAATATGGATAATATTTGGTAAATCTTAATATCCATGCTAGATGATGCCCATACATGGTATCACTCATTTACACCCTTGGGTTTTAGAGAAAACAACTTTATTTTGGGAGGAGACAAGGAATAAAGGATCTAGCGTTTTGATAATTTATGCCATCTAAACCTTGTTGGATTAAGGAGCTCAGAGCTCACCTTGGTACCAGGTATAAATGGATAGATAGACCAATTTATATAGATTATCATGGAACCAAGAGTTGGGCTTGGTTGTTTTTGAGGTGATCTATAAGTGATGGCAAATTTTGTTGAAATGAAGGTTGCCATTTCAGATTATTGTTTAGCCTCATAAACCATGTGGGTTTAAGGAGCATATAGCTCCAATTTAAACAAGTGAAGGGTGTATTAATAGACCATGGTTAGTAGATCATAACCATGCAAATAGTTGGTCCAGAGGAGATTACATGGTGATGTGAGCTTCTGCCCAAGTAGGAGAAATGATGTAATTTGAAGATATTCTTATTTTCTTGCCTGTAAAACCATCAAGAAGAAGTGATTCAAAGGAAGATTGTGTACAGGGAAAAAGTGGGATTTGGAATTCCTTATGATTGTCTACAAGATGGTTCAGGTGCATTTACAAAAAGGTACAAGAATTGAGAAATGGAAAGACTAAAATATGTGATGTTGATATCAATTCCAGACTTAGCCATTTTGGCAGTTTTAGGGTTTTAGACTAGATTTCTACAGTAGATGATTTCAAGAGAGTGCTAGGTTCCAAACTCATCATCAAGGGGATTATGTTGGATGTTTAGACTGAGTGGAAAAGATCCATGCTTAGAGTTTGTCTTTATTTGGTTGGAGACTAACAGACTGGATTTACCGTAGATTGATCTGGTTAATTTAGGAGATGGTCACTCTAGTGTATAGATAGTAGATCAAGCCTAGGGGACTTTCTTAGGAGTTGTATTCTCGATGTATATTGATCCTATAGGATGAGATCCTAGGGTGTCTCATCCTACTTCCTAAGGAAACAAGTCTTCAGACATAACAGATCAAAGCAGTTCATCAAACAGCAGATCAAGGCAATTCATCAAACTACTACTAAGGTCACCATCAAGCCTAAGTTGAGGTAAGGATGGGTATTTTGAAATGTTGGAGTTTGAATAAGCTGAGAGCCCTTGGTATATCTACCAAGAGTAGAATTCAAAAGTTTTATAAAAAGGTTTGGAAAAACCTAGAGGTAAGGGTAGTTGAATGTCCTGTCTTGAGAACATAAGGAGATTGTATTATATAGCTCTCCATAGTTTTGTTAAATAGAAACTAAGTACTTGTTGTTAAAAGGACATCTTGTCTCAGGTTTTGAAATGCCAAAACATTTGATAATATGTAGAACAAGCCAAGATCGGTTTGTTAAATAGCTTTTGTAAACTGAAGTTGAGGTAAGGAGTATATCAACTGCTACTTAATCAGATGCATAAGCACAAACAATTAAACAAGAAAACACGGCATTATAAAACAAGAAAAAGTTTTGGTTCCACCTGATTTTTGCATTCTGGACAACAAATCAAGGTTGCTGAATTTGGGATGTTATAGACCTTTCCCCGTTAAAAGAATCTCGTCCCGAGATTCAGGAGAGATAGGGTTAGGGTTTTTGATTCATATATTACCATGGATCACCATTTTAGTAACTTATGGGCTTCGTCTTTGGAAGTGGTTACTGCAACATCCCATAAATATCAATCAAGGTTATCAAGTTCCAATCACCCAAGTTTAGGGCTAACAAAAACTTTTGTTATTAAAATCAATATGAATGCATGTGTGTATGTGATGAATGCATGAATGCTTGCAATGACTTGTTTGATTGCTATGAATGGCAAGGATTTGTTTAAAGATGAAAACAGCATCATCTAAATCATTTCCATGAAGAATCAAATGAAGAGAAATTCAAATATAAAGATTATAAGCAAATGATTATTTTTGCAAAACTTTGAGTGTTTCTAGTCCAAGTTTTCTAATATAAAAAAATCCAATTCTTTTCACCCCTTGCTAGAAAAAGTATAAGTGAATCCAAGCCCACTTTTCAAACCAACAGAAACATTTTGCAAATCCATTCAAATGACAATTCAAAAATGAATCAAGTGTAGGTACTAAGATCACCATTTCTAAAAAACCACTCAAACCAGTTCACCTTGACAAACCCAAGCAACCATATACTACCAAGTATGTGACCAGTACACCCACCAAAATTTATTCAAAATTTTCAAACTTTAATTCTTTCAGCCATTTCATCAAACACCTGCAGACACAAAGCACTACACTGTTTTGAGCAGTGATCATTCAAAACCTTGTCTCCCATTGCTCACCCTTGTCCCTCCTAGTGAGCACACCTGCATTGAACAGCCTAGCAATCTACCATTTCACTAGTGCCATGCCAACCCGAGCTTCCCCTTGCCAGCCGACCATGGCTAGCTATCAGGAGCAACCGTCGCGCCTAGACACCATGTCTAGGAGGCAGCTGACCGTCCACCGCCACCCCCTGTCCAGCCCTCGCACGCTGCCAGGCCTTGGACCATCCCAGCACAGCCACGCCCAACGTCTCTGCTCCATGCCGAGAGCACGCCAGAGTGTCGCGCCCGACACGCGCATACACGCCGTTCCTTGCACTCGCCGCCCATGCCTGGAATCACCGCGACACCAGCAACTCCCCAAACATCCCCGTTCGTCGTCGCGCGACCCGTAGCACCCATGCATCGTAAAAACCACCATCGGTGCTGCACAGACCATCGATCGTTCCCGACTAACCTCGACCGTCCCTTGCCGCGCCATTAAGTCCTTGCGCATCGCTAGGAGACCGCGTACCGGCGTACTCCCTCCGCCATGTCGTTAGCTCGTTGAACCATCGCTCCCGTCGAGCTCCGCCCATGCCGCACTGCCTCTCTCACTTGGCTATAAAAGGAGGCCTCCCCAGCCTCAATTCGCCACACCATCTCACTCCCCACCTCTCAAAGAGGACCAATGACCCTTCCCTGGAGCAAGGCGAGCACCAGGTCACCAGAATTTCACTGAAGCATGCCGCGGAGGAGGAGAAGAGGAGTTGTTGATTGGAGCCACCCCAAGAGCTGCCGCAACCATCATTCGAACCGCAATCATCAACAACGTCGTTCGCCCCCAATGCCGACCCTAGATGGAGCCCTGGTGAGCCTCACATGACCCCCACCGCCGCGTTAGGTTTCAGTCTCACCGGCGCTGCGTGACGGAGACGACACACCCCAACCGTTAGATTAGATGCTAATCGCACGGTCCATATTTCCACTTACCGCTTCGCGTAGCTAGAGTCACTAACGTGTGGGTCCATCACTTAAGTCAGCCCGTGCGCTGTGTTGTGCACAGTGGTCCGGCCCAGTTAGTTCCCACGCGACACAATAGATTCAAATTTAGATTTTTCAATTTAGTTCATACCCTAGTTCTATCAGTAGATTCAAAAATCAATTCAGGGAGATTCACTGAACCAAATTGCATGAAACTAATTTTGTTAGAAAGTTATTGAAATTGTTAATCTAAGCCCTTTAGATTCAAACCATTTGGAATTATAGATCATCTATAGTAAAAATAACAAGGCAGAGACTTTTCTACATTCAAACATTTTTCAAAAATCAACCATAAATTCTTTTGAGTTGATTATAACTCTCAAAAATAACATTTGACAAGATCTTTCTGAATATATAAAAATATCTAGGTTTACTTGCAGTAATAATGGACAAGTTTTAAAAGAATGCCCCATAGGCATTTCTAGTCACTTTAATTAATTAAAATAATAATGTTAAACCTCATTAAATTGTGACACCACTTTAAATCACATTCCCAAGTATTAAAATATGTGGTGATGTCATGTGTCAACATGATCCCATATTTCAATTGGGGAATATTAAATCTTAAGTAGTTTTCAATGAGTAGAAATTACTTTTCTAAAATAAGATAAATAAGACTAAGGCTTTAACTCATGTGATGATTGTGATGACGCTAGATCATCTAGTGTGAACCTTTTTGTGCCAAATAGAAGTAGTTAAGTATTTTTTGGTGATTGTGTACCTCGTATTTACTTATAAATGCTAGTACCGACCAAGGATACAGAGAGGAAGGAGGCTACTATGAAGAGAAAGGAGAGAACTTCAACCACTGCACTACTCAAGGCAAGCTAGAACTTTGCAAGCTAACACTTACATAGTAACTATGCAAACTAGAGGCCTTAGGCATATTTGGTTATACAACTTGATTATACCAAATCCCAGTTTTACTTGCAAGCTTTATTCTTTTATTTCTTTAGCAAAGTCCTTTATTACTTTTAGTTAGTGTTTGTGATATTTTGGAAGGATATTATAGGTAGCATAAAGAGCATAAAACTTGGCCTAAGTTAGATAGAACTAGATTTCATACTGAGGCATGAGATTAGATGTGGATAAGTCGCACTTGATTAGAACCCCTCATTACTGACTACCCCCAACTTTAGTGGCTAGTGGTAAGCACAAAACTTAATCTCTTTAGATGGGAATACTTGGTGAAAATGATTATGAAAACCTTAGAATTATGAGTCATTCTAATGAAATTTTTTGACATGTGTTATGAACACCAGATGATTTGATGATGAAAATGTTGAGGCATGAGCTTTAGCCCCTTTATAAAACTGATGGTTGTGTTCGGATGCTATACCATTCCAATTTTAGCGTACAACTACAATATCCGAATTTGGGTAGGGTTGACTGGAAGTTTATATATCTTAGTATGGGTTCCCTTGCGGAAGAGGTTTGAGCTGAGGCTACCTCGTTATGATTGTCCACCTGTGCAGTTCCCAAGATGACAGATGGTCATGGTTGGGAGGCCAAACTCATAAGAGAGGTGCCTATACTAGGATGTGTAATTGAAATCTTAGGATTAATTATCTGCATACTGAGTATGGTGATTCAGGATTGCTCCTGACAGATGTATCGAATGTTGTGGTGAAAGTGTACCACCTCTACAGAATGTCAAACTATTCGAATAGCCGCGTCCGCGGTTTTGGACAGATGGAGTGGCCATACTGTTCCATCGTCAGATGTTTTCAAAATGACTTGTGAAATGAATCATGACTTTGAATTGACCACAGCAGGGTTGTGAACATGAAAACTAAGTTCCCAGTTAGGTGTTGTAGAACATTAAACTAGTTTTCTTTACTTCTAAACTCAGTTAGAGATAAATATGGATTTTTGCAAACAACCTAGAGCTTAGGATTCCTACTCAAACTACTTACTGTTAGTGATATTTTGCGAGTACTTAAAGAGTACTCATGGCTTTGTCCCTGGCTATTCCTATGTCCATACTATGAGGAGGACTACCAGGATGATGGACAGCCGAAAGTCTATGACATCTAGGATCATCTCTCATCGTCAGCATTGCCTATGACCCTGAAGATGGAGCTTCAACCATGCTACTATTATTATCATTCCGCTACGTTGATTGTATTAAGACTGGATCATTAGATCCTTTATTTGTAAGACCTTTATTATGGTTTGTAATGGATGATGAACTATGGTACCAATCTATTATGTCTTGCAAAAATGGTAATCCTGGGATTACGATGTATGGCATAACAGGCAGTTGGGATTCAAAATCCGGGTGTTGACAAGTTGGTATCAGAGCCATCCTGACCATAGGAGACCCTAGTTAGAATGGACGCTTGAATCAAAAACTTAGTTTAAAAACAAAAGAAGTGAGTATTTATGAAAACCTATTCTCATTCTTATCACTTAGATTCTTTCATTAAAATCCATGTCCCTCAAAAAAGTTCTTGCAAACTTACATAAAATTTGACACACTTGATCACTCTACTAACTTACTCATCCTACATTCTTATAGATGGAGGTGAAGTATAGAAAGTTCTACCAGTTGGGCAATGGAGGAGAGCTCATCTTTGAGCGTGATTTGGACCAACTCTCGGAACTTCTTGAGCACCCGCACCATGAGTTCTTTGGAGAACAGCTCAACGATCAACACGGAGGATAATTGCAATGGCTGATAGTTGCAAGCTTCAGAGGCAATATGGAATCACCCACCTGAGAGGGAATACAATTCACCATAAGAAAGAACAACTGGCTAGATGGACTCACCAGGGCTATGCAGGAAGCTCTTGCCCGTCTGTGTGGGCAACGAATCAATCAGATCAAGGGAGCCCGCTTTGAGTTCTACACAAGGCGTGATGCTATGGGACAGCCATTGGAGGTGCCATACCACCTAGAGCTGAAGCATCAGGTGAATCATCTCAGCTTCATGTTGTATGATAGGCAGAAGGAGTTGGACAATGCCTGCTCCTACGCCAACCACAACTATGTCATTGCAGTCAATAAGGACCAGACCATCTCCATCCTTGTAAAAGAGCGCAAGACTTTTTGCCGTCTGTGTGACAAGAAGGATCACATTATTCTCGCCTTCGTCACAAAGTGACATACTTGGAGGAGACCATCCATGAGCGGGACATGCAGCTTGAGGAGAGGTAGAATGCAGGGGAAGATATCCGTGGAGACCCCTACTCCTACCTCACTGATGATGATGACTACCTGGAGGACAAAGCCATGGACTTCCACACCGATGATGATGATTCCTCCTTCATTGATGATGGTGATGAAGACACCGATTCTGATGAGTAGTAGCACTTGAGCACTAGCGTAGGTGTGAGTTGTATTCGGTCCCATTGTATCGTAGTTTCACATAATTGTTCTTAAAACCATCTGTTTCCTTATTGTGGTGTGTGTTTGTATTGTGTGCTATGAATGAATGAGAAGCAAATTGCTAGTTGGCAAAAGCCCGAGTCAAAGTCAAAGTTTTAAAAATTTTAAAAAACAAACCCCTGAACCTTAGAAATTTCCCTCTTGTCTCATGATCTATCTCAATCTTTAGATGCCTCGCGGAGGAAGCAGTTCATCCCCGGACCCAATGCTGCAAATCATGCAAATGTTGGTTTCTGACCGTGAAGCTGAAAGAGCCGAACATCAAACCAACCTCGCCACCCTTCAACACATAGCTTAGATGGACAACAATAATCAAGGCCATGGAAACCAGGACAACCATGGATCCAAACTCATGAACTTTAAGAACATTAATCCACCAATTTTTAGTATGTCTAAAGAGACATTAAATGCGGATGACTGGCTGTAGACCATGGAGAACAACTTAGAAGTCTCAGGAGTGGAGGCCAATGAGAAGGTACTGTTTGCCACCCATTATCTGGGAGGAGATCCAAGAGCTTCGTGGAATAGCATTCGCAACATGAATGGAGGACAGATGATGACTTGGGATGAATTTAAACTCAAGCTCAGCCAAACCCATGTGCCACCGGGTTTAATCAAGAGGATGAGAGATGAATTCATAGAATTGAAGCAAGTGAGGATGAAAGTAGTTGAGTACCGTGACAAATTTCTGTCATTAGCTAGGTATGCATCAGATGAGATTGACACTGAAGCCAAGAAGAAGGAGAGATTCTTGAATGGTCTGGACAATGAGATGTAGACGGTGTTAGTCAATATCCCGTTTGCTGACATTGAAGCCATAGTGGATTCTGCAATCCAGATGGAAGGCAAGATCAACCAAGTCATTGAGAATCGCAAGCGTCGAATGATGCATAAACCAGGAACCACCATACCCCAAAGTATCGGCCCAACCCGTCTATAGGATATGCCCCGAGAAACAATAGACCCCCGATGACCTTCCCGAACTATCCCAACCTTGGAGGAGGAAACCCAAGGCCCGGAGGAAACCACAACAACAACCCCGGTAACTCCAACAACTTCAATTGTGCACCGCCCAAAGTCAACAACCACACTAACACCAATACTTCCCCAAGGACTGGAAGCAATGTCGTTCCTGTTGTAGGAAAAGACAAGTCTCGGGTAACTTGTTATGATTGCGGAACCAACAGTCACTACTCCAATGAATGTCCCAAGAAGCTTGTAGCAGCCCCCAATGTGAATGCCCCAGCTCAGCAGCAGCGCCGTGTTCAACCTGGAAGAAGATTTTCCCTAGGGAACTCGCTCAACCGCAACGGCCGTCTGTTTCACATGAATGCTGAAGAAGCCCAAGAAGCGCCAGATGTCGTGCTAGGTATGTTTTCTGTTAACTCGGTACTTGCAAGAGTGTTGTTTGATTCTAGAGCATCGCACTCGTTTGTTATAAAGAATTTGCATGCACTAGTAAGATTGAACCAACGAAATTGAGGCATGTTATGATAGTTCAAATACCTGGTTCAACCACCAAAGCTAGACAAATTTGCAAGGCCGTACCTATCAGAATCCATGGCATATACTTTTATGATAATATAATAGTACTTGGAACCAAAGGTTTGGAAGTAGTACTAGGAATTTATTGGATGTCAAAACATAAAGGATTAATCCATTGTGCCAAGAAAGCCATAACCATGACTAGTACCACTAGAGTGTCAGTAGAGCATGTATCTGAAACTTTGCCCCATCAATTCAAGTGCAACAAGAGTCTATCCCAACCCACCATTGACCAAGTTAGAGTAGTCTGTGAATACCCCGACGTATTCCCAGATGTATTGCCCGGTATGCCCCTAGATCGGGATATTGAGTTTATCATTGAACTAATCCTTGAAACTGGACCCACAGCTCAGAGACCTTATAGTATGAACCCGTATGAATTAGTGGATCTGAAGAAGCAACTGGATACTATGCTGGAGATAGGACTGATTCAACCCAGTGTGTCGCCATGGAGATCACATGTCTTGTTCGTGGATAAGAAGGATGGAGGTAACCGTTTGTGCACGGATTATTGGAAGCTAAATGATGTCACCATTAATAACATGCATCAACTACCGAAGATAGAAGATCAATTTGACTAGTTGACCGGTGCCAAAGTGTTTTCTAAGATTGATCTTAGAACTGGTTGTCATCAAGTCATGATTCGTGCAGAGGATATTCCAAAGACTGCCTTTACCACCAGATATGGACTGTATGAGTACACTGTCATGCCTTTTGGATTAACCAATGCCCCCGCTTATTTCATGAACCTCATGAATAAGATTTTTATGAACTTCCTGGATAAGTTTGTCATTGTTTTCATCGATGACATTCTAATCTATTCTGAATCAGAAGAAGAACATGAGCTACACCTAAGGACCATCCTGGAAACCCTTAGGGAGCATCATTTGTATGCCAAGTTTAGCAAATGTGAGTTCTTGTTATAGGAAGTATGGTTCCTCGGACATATCGTGTCAGTAGGAAGAATTCTTGCCAACCCTACCAAGGTTAAGGATGTTGAAGAATGGCAAGCGCCAACCACTCAAACCCAAGTTCGTGCATTTTTCGGATTAGCAGGATATTACCGCAAGTTCGTAGAAGGATTCTTGAGCATCGCAAGACCCATGACCCAATTTTTGAAGAAAGATAAGAACTTTGAATGGACGGACAAATGTGAAGCAAGTTTTCAAGAGCTTAAGAAGAGATTGATCTCAGCCCCAATTTTGATTATGCCGGATATCACGAAGCCCTTTGATGTGTATTGTGACACATCCAAGATTGGTCTCGGATGTGTGCTAATGCAAGAAGTAAAATTCATATCCTACCTATCCCGACAACTGACGCAACATGAGCAGAATTACCGTACCCATGACCTCGAACCAGCAGCCGTAGTATTAGCCTTGAAGAGATGGCGATAGTACCTCATGGATAACCGTTGTGAAATTTATTCGGATCAAAAGAGCCTAAAGTATATTTTCACCCAGAAGGATCTGAATATGAGGAAAAGGAGATGGATAGACCTAATCAAGGACTATCACCTTGACATTCACTATCACCCTGGCAAAGCCAATGTGGTAGAAGATGCTCTTAGAAGATTACCATGTCGATTGAACACCATGATTCTGAAGGAGAAACCAAGTTTGCACAAGGAGTTGGAAGATTTAAGAATGGAGATAGTAAGTGAAGGATTTTTGGCTAGCATAGAACTTAAACCCACTTTGATCAGTCAGATCAAGGAGGCGCAGAAAGGAAATGCTAGTATCGACGGAATCAAATGTAGTATCGGTTCAAGGAAGGTACCCGGATTCACCGAAGATGAAGGAGTTTTCTGGTACAAAGGACGTATTTGTGTGGCAGCAGATTCAAAATTGAAGCAAGATATTTTGAAATAATCCCATGATACTCTTTATTCTATCCACCCCAGAGGAACAAAGATGTATCAGGATCTGAAGGAGCAATTTTGGTGGCATAATATGAAGAGAGAAATCGGAAGCTACATAGAGAAATGTGATATCTGTCAGAGATCAAAGCAGGACATCAAAGACCCGTAGGACTGCAACCATTACAGATTCCAGAATGGAAATGGGATTCCGTTGGAATGGATTTTATCACTGGTTTGCCTACATCTAGTAGGGGAAATGACTCTATTTTGGTCATTGTGGATAGACTGTCCAAAGCAGCACATTTCTTACCGGTCAAGACCACTTATCAGAGTTCGAAGCTGGCAGATTTGTACATTTCTAGCATAGTCAGTTTGCATGGAGTCCCCAAGAACATTGTGTCGGATCGAGGAACCCAGTTTACCTCAAGATTTTGGAAGAAAGTCCAAGAAGGATTAGGAACCAGACTGGATTTCAGCACAACTTATCACCCTCAAACTGATGGACAAACGGAGTGAGTAAACCAGATACTCGAAGATATGTTGAGAGCTTGTGTGTTGGAATATGGATCAAAATGGGAATACTGTCTGCCTTTCGCAGAATTCCCATACAACAACAGTTATCAAGCCAGTTTGCAAATGGACCCATTTGAATTCATGTAAGGAAGGAAGTGTCATACCCCTTTGAATTGGTCGGAAATAGGAGAGAGTGAGATTTCCGGACCCGACATCCTACGAGAAGCCAAAGAGAAAGTTCACTAGATCCGTGAGCACCTTAAGACCGCCCAATCCAGACAGAAGAGTTATGCCGACAAGAGACATCGAGACCTAGCCTTCAATATCGGAGATTTTGTATATCTGAAAGTATCACCCTTGAAAGAAATGCAACGTTTCCAACTCAAAGAAAAGTTAGCCCCTAGATATATCGGACCCTTCAAGATTTTGAATAACAGAGGAGAAGTATCGTATCAACTGGAACTACTAGAGGAAATGTCAGCCATGCATAATGTGTTTCATATCTCGTTACTTCGCAAATTCCTATAAGTCCCGGAGACGACCAAAGTTTTCAAGAATATTGATCACAAGACCATAGAGATCAATGATGACCTAACATATTCCGAAGTACCCATTCGTATTTTGGAAGAATCCTTCAGAACGACCAGAACCCGGAGTATCAAGTTTCTCAAGATCCGGAGGAGTAACCACACTGAAGAAGAAGCTACTTGGGAGCGAGAAGATTACATTACTACTGAGTTTCCAGATCTCTTTAAATCCTATTTTTCTTTTTTCTCAAATCTTGGGATGAGATTTTTTTTAAGGGGGGAAGGTTTATAACATCCCAAAAATATCAATCAAGGTTATCAAGTTCCAATCACCTAAGTTTAGGGCTAACAAAAACTTTTGTTATTAAAATCAATATGAATGCATGTGGGTATGTGATGAATGCATGAATGCTTGCAATGACTTGTTTGATTGAAATGCTTAGCAAGGATTTGTTTAAAGATGAAAACAATATCATCTAAATCATTTCTAAAAAGAATCAAATGAAGAGAAATTCAAATATAAACATTATATGCAAATGGTCATTTTTGCCAAACTTGTTCACTAGACCACTTTGAGTGTTTCTAGTCCATGTTTTCTAAGAGAAAAAAATCCAATTACTTTCACCCCTTGCTATAACAAGTACAAGTGAATCCAATCCCACTTTTCTAACCAACAAAAACATTTTGCAAATCCATTCAAATGACAATTCAAAACTGAATCAAGTGTAGGTACTAAGGTCACCATTTATCAAAAACCACTCAAACTAGTTCACCTTGACAAACCCAAGCAACCATATACTACCAAGTATGTGACCAGTACACCCACCAAAATTCATTCAAAATTTCAAACTTGAATTCTTTCGGCCATTTGATAAAACACCTGGAGACACAAATCACTACACTGTTTTGAGCAGTGATCATTCAAAACCTTGTATCCCTTTGCTCACCCTTGTCCCCCTATGAGGACACCTGCATTGAACAACCTAGGAAGCTTCCATTGCACCAGTGCCATGCTAACCCAAGCTTACCCTTGTTAGCCGACCATGGCTAGCTAGCAGGAGCAACCGCCGCGCCTAGACACCATGTCTAGGAGGAAGCTGACCGTCCACCGCAACCCCCCGCGCGACCTAGTAGATTTAAATTTAGATTTTTCAATTTATTTCAAACCCTAGTTCTGTCAGTAGATTCAAAAATTAATTCAGGGAGATTCACTGAACCAAATTTCATGAAACTAATTTTTTTTGGAAAGGTATTGAAATTTTTAATCCAAGCGCGTTGAATTTAAACTATTTGGAATTATAGATCATCTATAGTAAAAATAACAAGGTAGAGACTTTTTAGCATTCAAACATTTTTCAAAAATCAACCATGAATGCTTTTGACCTGATTCCAACTCTACAAAATCACATTTGACAAGATCTTTCTGAATATATAAAAATATCTAGGTTTACTTGCAATAATAATGGACAAGTTTTAAAAGAATGCCCCATAGGCATTTCTAGTCACTTTAATTAATTACAATAATAATGTTAAACCTTATTAAATTGTCACACCACTTTAAATCACATTCCCAAGTATTAAAATATGTGGTGATGTCATGTGTCAACATGATCCCATATTTCAATTGGGGAATATTAAATCTTAAGTAGTTTTCAATGAGTAGAAATTACTTTTCTAAAATAAGATAAATAAGACTAAGGCTTTAACTCATGTGATGATTGTGATGATGCTAGATCATCTAGTGTGAACCTTTGTGTGCCGAATAGAAGTAGTTAAGTATTGTTTGGTGATTGTGTACCTCATATTTATTTATAGACGCTAGTACCGACCAAGGATACGAAGAGGAAGGTGACTACTACGAAGAGGAAGCGGAGGAGAACTTCAACTACTTCACTACTCAAGGCAAGCTAGAACTTTGCAAGCTAACACTTGCATGATGACTATGCAAACTAGAGGCCTTAGGCATATTTGGTTATACCACTTGATTATACCAAACCCAGTTTTACTTGGAAGCTTTATTCTTTTATTTCTTTAGCAAAGTCCTTTATTACTTTTATTTAGTGTTTGTGATATTTTGGAAGGATATTATAGGTAGCATAAAGAACATAAAACTTGCCCTAAGTTAGATAGAAATAGATTTCATACTGAGGCATGATATTAGATTTGGATATGTCACACTTGACTAGCACCCCTCATTAGTGACTACCCCCAACTTTAGTGGCTAGTGCTAAGCATAAAACTTAATCACTTTAGAAGGGAATACTTTGTGAAAATGATTATTAAAACCTTAGAATGATGAGTCATTATAATGAAATTTTTTGAATGTGTTATGAACACCAGATGATTTGATGATGAAAATGTTGAGGAATGAGCTTTAGCCCCTTTATAAAAATAATGGTTGTGTTCGGATGCGATACCATTCCAATTTTACCCTACAACCACAATACCCGAATTTGGGTAGGGCTTGACTGGAAGTTTATATATCTTAGTATGGGTTCCCTCGCGGAAGAGGTTTGAGATGAGGCAACCTTTATATGATTATCCACCTGTGCAGTTCCCAAGATGACAGATGGTCATGGTTGGGAGGCCAAATTCATAGGGGAGGTGTCTATACTAGGGTGTGTAATTGAAAGGTTAGGATTGATTATCCGCATACTGAGTATGGTGATTAAGGATTGCTCCCTATGGATGTATCAAATGTAGTGGTGAAAGTGTACCACCTCTGCAGAGTGTCAAACTATTCGAACAGCCGCGTTCGCGGTTATGGACATTTGGAGTGTCCATACTGTTCCGTCGTCAGATGTTTTCAAAATGACTTGTGAAATGGATAATGACTTTGAATTGACCACAATAGGGTTGTGAACATGAAAACTAAGTTCCCACTTAGGTGTTGTAGAACATTAAACTAGTTTTCTTTACTTCTAAACTCAGTTAGAGATAAATCTGGCTTTTTGCAAACAACCTAGAGCTTAGGATTCCTACTCAAATTACTTACTTGTTAGTGATAGTTTGTGACTACTTAAAGAGTACTCATGGCTTTGTCCCTGGCTATTACTATGGCCATACTATGAGGAGGACTACCAGGATGATGGACAGTAGGAAGTCTATGACAACTAGGATCATCTCCCATCGTCAGCATTGCCTGTGACCCTGAAGATGGAGCTTCGACCATGCTACTATTATGATTATTCCTCTGCGTTGATTGTATTAAGACTGGATCATGTGATCCTTTATTTGTAAGACCTTTATTATGGTTTGTAATGGATGATGTACTATGGTACCAATCTGTTATGTCTCGCAAAAATGGTAAGCCTGGGGTTGCGATGTATGGGATAAAATGAATCTGGGATTAAAAATTCGGGCATTGACAGTTATTTTGTTGAGAAGTTTGAACTTCAGTCTTCTTTGATGAGTGGAAAGATGAGCGGTCTTCAAAACTGGTTGAGAGGGATGATCTTCTTTTCCTTTTTGGACTCGATATCTCGAGGGCTTAGGCTGGGCGGATTTCCTCTGATTGGAACCTCGCGAAACACTCGTCTTAGGATAGAATCTTCATCTTGATGTCTTCTCTATCAGGATCCATGGCATTTTCCCTATGGTCTTATCGTAACATATATAAAGATTAGGGTCAAAACTCCTTAGGGTGCATCTGGCAGAGAGTTACTCTATTTTTGGTGGAAAAGATGCAGTCTTTTCCCCTTATGGTTAAACTGGGGATGCTCGGGGATATCGAAGTATTTTCTTCTTGATTTGAGAAGACAAGTTGGGAGGATATATTTTGTTGTCGATGCAGTTTTGCCGATTTGAGATTTCTGAGGGCCTCCTTAGTAGAATTCATCATGAACTACCTCTTTAGGGATGGTCGGTGAATTTTGTTGAGGCTCGATAGGTGTTTTTTTTCGGGCTGGAGTTAATCGGTTGGAGTGGAAAAGACGCATTATTTCCCCCTTAAGGTAGTACTTGAGGTGGTTAGAGTAACATAGGTCTTATTTCTTGGGTTGGCAAGCTAGGTCTTGAAATTTTCCACTTGAGGTTGAACTCCGCCTGCTAACTGCGTCCTACGATTGTATATAATACTTTTATTTCTATTTTAGCTTATTGGTCCTGCTGATTTTTGTGGTCCTTCCGGATGGGTTAGGTTTGAAGGGTTATCGAAGTCGGGGGTCCTTTAGCAAGGGTAACGAAATAGGGCTTCGCAACATCTTCATAAGTCTTGACTCTTCATGTTGCTTCCTACACGTTGGAAAGTAGTCTTGGCGGCATCAGGTATTCTCGCTATCTTGTTTTTGGGCTTTGCGGGTACTAGGAGGTTCGACTAGACTTCCGACGATTGTTGATGAGGTCTATTTTTTGTTCCTCTGATGACTCTTGAGATGATGCTTGGAGCAGGTCCTTGGATTGAAGATCTTCCTGAGGTCTTTTCTAGTAGATGATCTTCTAGAAATGAGTGAAAAGACGCAGTCTTTCCACCTTAGAGCTTTTCTTTAGGGTCGTCGAGGCTAGGGTAGATACTTCGTATTGGGGCATTGGCGTGATGCTTGAGTTGAGGTCTTATAGTGACGCGTTATTTCGACTACTTTGTTGTGGTGCTTTCCTAATGAAGCCATAAGGATTAACTCTAGGTAGGTTAGCAGTTAGCGATGCTTATATCTTAGTCTTCATTCGGGGTAGAGGCATTTAACTTCATAGAGGTTGTCTTTTCTTTGCTTCTTCTTATTGGAAGAGTAGGCTTGTTGTCTTCATGCATCCTTGTCTTCAGAATTTTGGAGTATTCTGGAATTCTAGTGAGGAAGTTCCCATTCGTTAGGATAGGGGGGGTTCGAATAGGATTGCAAGGAGTTTTAATAGATCAAAGGTTAGTGTAGTTAGATCTTCACTTCTGGTATTGATTAGCAAGTCTTGCGGTTTCTTCTAGATGATGGAGATCCTTCGGTGATAGACTTCCATCTTCAACAAGGCGCTTGCTTATGGTGGCAGATGAGTAGCGAAGTGCTTGTTTGTAACGGGTCCTGAGAAGTTAGTTCCACAAGGTAGGCCATCTTGCTGAGGAGAAAATTCTTTGGGTTGACCAATCTTGTCGATGCCGAAGTCCTGGGTTTCGGGATTTTCTTCTTCTCATAGATCTCGAGGTTCGAATGGATCTTGTAGTCTCCTTTTGCTTGTCGGTAATTGCTTCTCTTCATCTCGTTATCTTCATCTCCACTATCTATCTAGGTCTTATTTGCTGTAAAGCCGTATGTTTTAAAATTTATGGAAGAGATATAGAAGAAACAAAGTTTTGAAACCATTTAAAATTTGGAGTAGCTGAGAAGTAGAATCTTTCAAAGAGCTTCGAGAAAATAGTTTTAGAAGGCCGATGTTTCTGAAATAGTTTTCATGTCTAAAGACTATGCTAACTATGGGTTCTCCTGCAGTCAGGATGGCTCTGATACCAACTCTATGGGACCCCGGATTTGTCCTCCGAGAATCCCTGTTATGCATACACCACGATCCCATGATCAGTCTGTCGTGGCACATAACCGACGTGTACAATTACATCATCCATAAAGTATCGAGTACAAAACTTACAATAGTGCCATGATGGAGATTCAATCATCAATAGTGGAAGTCTTCAATTGTAGAGCCCATGTCATGCCTTAACCTACAGGCAGCTGACTGGGACAACGTCCTAGCTCGCATAGTCATCAACGTCGCCATCTTCTTGATATCTGACCAAGTTAATAGCTAGGGACAATGCTAGTGAGTACTTTCAATGTACTCATAAACCACCATAAGATAATAACAATATAAGGATATGCAATATGGATGTGGTAGTAGGAGGACTTCAAGAGAAGTTCTTTTCTCAAATAGTTTCTCTTCTAGATATAGCATCCGCAAGGTTTTGTTTAAAAAATTTGTAAAACATTTTGGAAATCCTTTTTGAAAAGTTTTATAAGACACTAGGATTGGGTCACCATATTTCATCTCATGGTCCTCAACCGAAAATTCCATGTGTCCTTTAGACCACCAGAGTTTCTAAATACTTCCTCTTCTTCAAAATCATTTGTGAAAACAAAAACCAGCACCGCTCTACAGCAAAATTCCCAACCGTCCATCATCGAGGACTTCGATATTCGAATAGATTTACATTCTACAGAGGTTGTACACTTTACCTACACCAGACGGGTACCCTGCCCTTATCATTACTCATCGTGGGTCGAGTAACCGATCAAGACTCTCTGGATGCCACTCTAGCCTGGGCCCTACCCTATGATTTGTTCCTCTCAGCACAGGGACGTCGGGATACCTAGACCAACCGGAGTGCACCCAGATCCTCCAAAGCCGGCACATTCAATGAGAGGTTCATATTATCGCCCGGCCACTCACATGGGTGGTCCTTCTTCCTCCAGGTGACTTCCAAACAGTTGAAGCCCGGGATTCGAGGGAGTTGATCCCTTATAAGTAGTTGCAAGAATTCCCACACCTGAGTATTAAACATTAAGACCATCCATATCCCACTCCATGTAATATGGTTGCACGGGTTAATTGTTCAAGCAAAACTGCAAAGAACCGGATGACTTTTTGTAAACCTTTTTCCTCCGTCCTTTGTCCCACCTTTTTGTGAAACGAAACATTTTTCATTTCTCAAACTTCTTTTGGTGGGTCGAACCTCGCCAAGGTTTTCTCATAAAGCATTTTTATAACCCTTTTTCCGTTGTCTTCCCATCCTATACTTTTACTTTGGCTAAAACGGGGTCTCCAAAGGAGGGTGGTATCATTCACCACTTACTATTCTAGGGGCAAGTACGTGTCACAATAAAGGGGTGTACCTAGTGGGAGTAAAGTAGTAATGGCTTGGAGGAGCCAACCCTTCCCACATACAAAGCATAGATTAGTAAAACAATGAAATTTGCATAAATAAGTAGATAACATATGCATAAGTAAAATAGTAGGACAAGGTCTTATGAGCAAGAAGATGGATATCCTGTGATCATAAATATGGCAATATGTCCCTGGACTTCTTCTTAGAAAACCAGAATATTAATAATAATAATAAGATGATTCGATCTTTTGGTCGTTAATACAATCACAACTATCATCATTGAGGATCACACATGCAGGAAAAAAGGCACAATCAATCATCAAGCATGCAACTCTAATACAAGCAAGTGAATAGGCTAGTATTTACTTTAGTAGATTTTGAGAATTTTTGTTTTGGAAACAAAGGAAAGGCTTGGGTTGCATTGGTGGATTTTCTATCAAGATTTATGTGGCATATACCACTTAATTAAGGAGTTTAAGGCCAAGGCAGGGTTGTGTATGATATCGATATACAAAAATGATATCATCAGATAGGTATTGACAAAATGAAACCAATAAAAGTGGTTCCACTAAATTAGCAATTTCCTAGTGATAAAAGCTTTAGTTTTAGGAAATAATTCCCCATAAATGATATGTGGTTCCAAAAATTATTTCCTTGGATGGTTAAGTAGGGTTAGGTGGATTGATTCACTAAGAGTTGGAATCACTTTAAAATATTTACCAGATTGCCCTCGGGAAATTTCCAAAGGAAGTTTTAGAAGGTTTTTGTCTTTTTAACCAGAATTAATATATAGGAATTTTTTATGTGATTCCAAGAACACATGTCAGGTACTTTGAATACCTTTATGTAGAAATTGGATTCATCAATTTCGGAGTTATAAATCCTATGGAATGATTTATCTAGTGAAACAGATATGGGTAGAGATGTTTAAATCATTACAATTCAACCATATTTCAATAAATCCTAAGATCGTAGGTTTTGATAGGTATAAATATACTTCATCAATGAGACATGGAATTAGGTCTAGACATATCAGTGTTTGGTCTAGAGAAATTTCAATTATCTTTCAGATGCATTTGCAATCAAACCAATTGGATTTATAGAAATTTCTTAGTGATTTATTGATTACACAAGACACTTTGTAGTAGATTAAATCTCAAAAATTAATGGATTTTATTTTTAGACAAGGTGTGGCTCTGAATGTTAGAAGAAACAAGGGGTTTCATTTATAGAATTGTATCTAGGCATTTTAAGGCATTTTCCAGTTTTTTTGGTATTTAAACAGACATGCTAAATAATAGATATGAAAAATAGATTTAAAAATAAAAAGTAACTATGTCCCGCAGACTGGAAACCAAGGCTAAGTGGCCCACGCGGCGCCGGATGGCCCACTCATGAGTGAGCGCGCGGCCGCGCAATGGGGCCCGGTCGTCAGAGTGGGGAGCGGGCGAAGGGGTATGGGGGAGGGATGGCCGTCTGATTAGAACAGGGTCAAAGGCCCGGAGCCATATTCCACGTCGCGCCTGACCTGGCGGAGACCAAACCCTAGCAGGGCAAGAAAAGGGACAGGGAGCCTCACGTGAGAGCTCCCGGAGCTCGGGATGGAGCAGAGAGGACGCAGTGCACGACGAAGGTTCCGACGAGGGGCGGGAGTAGGGGTTTCTTATTCGGGCGAGGATGCACGCTTCCCCGTTAGTGAGCACACTCGGGATCTCACTTGGAGCGGATCTTGTGATGCTTCCTGAGGCAAGAGGAAGGTAGGGTTAGGTATAGGGATCGAGGAGATCTTAGGTCGTTGACAAGCAGGAGTAGAGGGATCGGGAAGAGAGCACCCGTGTGACATCTTGAAAGTGGCCGAGAGGTGGAGCTCTCCCTCTCTAGCGATATAAAGATACAGAGGCTCGAGGAGAGAGCCTTGGGGAGCTAGTGGGAGGATAGAAGGGTGAAATGGAGGCTGTGGGGAGGCTAGGGTGGTCGGGGTCGCTTGCATGCAATCTTGGACCCGAGTAGGGTTCTTCTCCTTCTACATGGCGGTGGGGAGAAAGGGGGTGAGATCTGGAGTTAGGGGTAAGGTAGGTGAGACCGAGGGAGTGAAATGGGAGGACAGGAGAGGGATGTACTGGTCATTGGCGTTATAAAACAAAGGCAAGGGTCCATGGTGACATGGGTATAGGGAGAGCTTGGGAGAGGGGGTGAGAACCTGGTTTTGGTTCTGGGGGGGGTGGTGTAGAGTGGTATGAGGGCTCTAAGTCGAGCAGTGGGATAGAGGAGGGATGGGTGTGCTGTTTTGATAATGTGATGTGGCAAGACATTATTGTCTCCCTTTTAATTTTTTGCCTCCAAGCACTATGAGACAGAGGAGAGGGTCTTCTATAGTGGGTGGTTGACCAGAGGGGTGTGTGCTGCTAAGGAGGAGTGCTTGACAAGTTTGGAGTGAGCTGGATGGGGTTTTGTTCATGGTGATGCTCATAATCAAGTTTTGGCCATGTTAGAGATTATGAATAGATTCTTGAAACTTGGTCTCGGAAAGATGATGTAATGGTACTAGTGGATGGGTATGGTCATTGTGCATAACCAAGAATTATTTGGGATTTATTGGATCATTTTAGATCATAATTATATCAATTATTCGAATAGTGCAGGAATTGTTTGTAGAAGCTCATTCTGTAATTTTGAATTGGACAATATGATATTTTGGTGTGAGATGGTCCTAAATACCATATCACACCTAGGAGAATTTTCCCAGAATTTATTGAGAAGTAAAAGTATTTAAAACCATTATTTATCCATTTATTCTATTTAATAAAAAGGGCAAAAGGAGTTATTATAACACTTCCAAAATATTTATATTTTTCAAGTGGGAATATAGGTAACAATATATAAGCCTCAAATGTGTATTTAGTTGAGGGTGTGATTTGAAGAAAAACAAAGTTTCTTCAATAGAGGGAGTTTGGGGGGTTTTAAGAAAGGAGAGATTTAAATAGTTTGAGTGTAGAAATAAATATGGATAATATTTGGTAAATCTTAATATCACTCATTTTCGCCCTTGGATTTTAGAGAAAACAACTTTATTTTGGGAGGCGACAAGGAATAGAGGATCTAGGGTTTTGATAAATTTATGCCATCCAAACCTTGTTGGATTAAGGAGCTCAGAGATCACCTTGGTACCAGGTATAGATAGATAGATAGACAAATTTATATAGATGATCATGGAAGCAAGAGTTGGGCCTGGTTGTATTTGAGGTGATCTAGAAGTGACGGCAAACTTTGTTGAAATTAAGGTTGCCATTGCAGATTATCATTTAGCCTCATAAACCATGTGGGTTTAAGGAACATATAGCTCCAATGGAAACATGTGAAGGGTGAATTAATATACCATGGTTAGTAGATCATAACCATGCAAAAAGTTAGTCAAGAGGATATTACATGGTGATGTGAACTTCTGCCTAATTAGGCATGATGATGTAATTTGTAGACGTTCTTATTTGCTTGCCTGCAAAACCATCAAGAACAAGCGGGTCAAAGGATGATTCAGTACAGGGAAAGAGTGGGATTTGGAAGTCCTTATAATTATCTACGAGATGGTTCAGGTGCATTTACAAAAAGGTACAAGGATAGAGAAATGCAAAGACTCAAAGATGTGATGTTGATATCAATTACAGACTTAGCCATTTTGCTAGTTTTAGGGTTTTAGACTAGATTGCTAGAGTAGATGATTTTGAGAGAGTGATAGGTTCCAAATTCATCAGCAAGGGGATTATGTTGGAGATTTAGACTGAGTGGAAAGGTTCCATGCTTAGAGTTTGTCTTTATTGGGTTGGAGACTAATAGAAGGGATTTACCCGAGATTTATCTAGTTAATCGAGCAGATGGTCACTCTAGTGTATAGAAAAAAGATTAAGCCTAGGGGACTTGGTTAGGAGTTTTATTCTGAATGTATCTTGATCCTACAGGATGAGATCCTAGGGTGTCTCATGCTACTTCCTAAGCAAACAAGTCATCACACATAGCAGATCAAAGCAATTCATTAAATAGAAGATCAAGGAAATTCATCTTATCAAACTACTACTAAGGTTACCATCAAGCCTAGGTTTAGGTAAGGATGGGTATGTTGAAATGTTGGAGTTTGAATAAGGTGAGAGCCCTTGGTATCTCTACCAAGAGTAGAATTCAAAAGCTTTAAAAAAGGTTTTGGAAAAACCTAGAGGTAAGGGTAGTTGAATTTCCTGTCTTGAGAACATGAGAAAATTGTATTATATAGCTCTCCATAGTTTTTTTTAATAGAAACTAAGAAGTAGTAGTTGTTAAAAGGACATCTTGTCTTAGGTTTTGAAATGCCGGAACATTTGAGAATATGTAGAACAAGCCAAGATAGTTTTGTTAAATAGAGTTTGTTAACTGAGGTTGAGGTAAGGATTATATCATCTGCTACTTAATCAGATGCATAAGCACAAACAGTTAAACAGGCGAACACTGCATCATAATACAAGAAAAAGTTTTTGTTCCCCCTGATTTTTGCATTCTGGACAAAAAATCAGGGTTGCAGAATTTGGGATGATACACTAATTGGGGAGAATTTTATTTCTAAATTGTTGTGCATAAAATTACCCACAACTTTACTTTCTACATTTTTTTCCAGTAGACGCCATATTCGGGGTTGGTTCTAGCAATCTTCGAAAAGAGTTCTGTAGGGTCAGATTTCAGGAATTTCTAGATTTCACTATAATGAGCGGGTTCCTTCCATATTTGTGTATTTCCTACACAACAAAGTGTAAAACAAGAACTTGTGCACTTTTGCAAATATAAGTAGGTTAGTACCAATAAATATCATAATGTTGAAAAATAATATTGATTTGAAGCAATAAACGACAAAGTTCGTGGATGCATTTTACATGCATCAAGCATCCCCAAGCTTAACCTATTGATATGGGGTGGCCCGATATTCTCAGCAAGCACTTGTCGATGATAGATAACTAGCCTGTAGCTATGAACTCTCCCGCTCGAAACCTGATGCCAATGCAACAACTCTCGAACCCTGTGGGATATTCACAACACCACGCTCTTGCGCACGCAGCCGTCGACCACGAATGGTAGTTTGCAATCTACTAATTCCCAATGGAACAACAGATCACACTCAATTGCAGTAGTTAATTCGATCACAGGGTAATTTCAGAGGTTCTAAAAAGAATCAACTCCAAAATATTTTAACGTGGTCTCCTCGAAAGAAACGGTACCCCCATCTATTTAAGAGAGAGGGGCGGCTAGGCTAAGAGTCCAACACGCAAACGACTACAACTCAGATACATGCCGACCCAAGTGGGACAGCTTTCTAGGCGCACATGCCTGTTCCTGCGGTGGCAACGTATTGGGCCTAAAGCGTGCCGCGGCAGGACTCTTCTACCGTGGCAGGATTTGGCATCGCGCGGCAGAGACTCTGCCAGGTGATGATCCCTTCCTTTGTAGCTCCTTGCGCTTCCTCCCTCTCCTCCCTCGCTCTTGCCCTATTGATCAACACACCTTGCTCCATGTGCTTCGCCTCCTCGCTATGTGCTATACCTTCTTTTCCAACGTACCTGATCATACAATAACACATAGACTTAGGCAGTATAAAATTCTCATTAAGTAAAACATCAGGCTCATTAAGAAACAAATTCACATGTTGTTCTAGTAGCTTAGCATGAGCTCTTGTAATTGGTCCAATCCTAATCTCATTGGACTTATCCTTGTTAGTAGCAGCTGGAACATCATCAGTAGTAACTGGGGTAGGTGTAAGTATATGGATGTCCTCATCATCTCCCCCCTTCAAAAGGCGTCGACCTCGATGCTCCAAGGTCTTCTCCATCATATGGTGATAAATCAGCAACATTGAAACTGTTGCTAGCTCCACCGAATTCAGCAATAGGTATATCAATCGAGTAGGCATTGTCATTAATCTTGGCTAACACCTTGTAAGGACCAGCACCGTGTGGCTTCAACTTGGATTGGCGCAGCAATGGGAACCAATCCTTGCGCAGATGTACCCAAACCATATCACCAGGTTTGAACAACACTTCCTTCCTTGCTTGATTTCTTGCAGCAGCAATGTTCTTTCCTTTCTTCTCAATAGCCTCTCGAGTCTTCTCATGAATATTCCTCACATTGTCTACACGACTTGATGCCTCCATATCAACTCTCTCATGTAATGTTAGAGGCAATAAATCCAGTGGTGTCAATGGCTTGAAACCATACACCACCTCAAAAGGACAAAGTTGAGTGGTGGAATGCACCGCCCTATTGTAAGCAAACTCGACATGTGGCAAACACTCTTCCCACTCCCTCAGATTCTTCTATATCATAGTCCTTAAGAGTTGTGATAATGTTCGATTCACCACCTTTGTCTGACCATCTGTCTGGGGATGACAAGTAGTACTGAATAATAGCTTCGTTCCCAGCTTCCCCCATAAGGTCTTCCAAAAGTAGCTCATAAACTTCACATCCCGATCAGAAACAATTGTTCTTGGTACTCCATGTAATCTCACAATATCCCTAAAAAACAGGTTAACAACATGCGACGCGTTGTCGCTTTTGTGGCAGGCAATAAAATGAGCCATCTTAGAGAATCTATCTACTACCACAAATATAGAATCATGCCCTCTCTGGGTTTTAGGTAGGCCTAGCACAAAATCCATACTAATGTCTTCCCATGGTGCAGTTGGCGCAGAGAGAGGGGTATACAAACCATGAGGCTTCAATTTGGATTTTGACCTGTGACATGTAATGCATCGACTCACAAATCTGTACACATCACGCCTCATCTTGGGCCAATAAAAATGATCAGCAAGCATGAGTAATGTCTTCTCACGCCCAAAGTGACCCATCAAACCACCATCATGTGATTCATGCACTAAGAACAAACGCAACGACGATTCTGGAATACATAGTTTGTTAGCTTGAAACAAATACCCATCATGTATATGATACTTATCCCATGCGTTTCTAAGAGCACACAAATGATATGGTTCAGAAAAATCATTGTCAGTTGCATAAATTGCACAAATACTCTCTAATCCAGGAATTTTAACATCAAGATTCGTTAATAGCATGTTTTTCCTAGACAAAGCATCAACAACGACATTCTCTTTTCCTTTCTTATATTGAATGATGTACGTAAAAGATTCAATAAACTCAACCCATTTAGCTAATCTCCTATGCAAGTTTGATTGAGCTTTTAGATACTTTAAAGCTTCATGATCAGAATGTATGATAAATTCTTTTGGCCACAAATAATGTTGCCAAACTTCTAGTACACGAACAAGTGCGTACAATTCTTTATCATATATAGGATAGTTCAATCTAGCACCAGTAGGTTTCTCAGAAAAATATGCTATAGGGCGACCCTCTTGCATCAAAACGCCACCAATACCTATACCACTAGCATCACATTCAACCTCAAATTTCTTTGAAAAATCAGGCAATGCAAGTAATGGTGCAGAAGTAAGCAAACGTTTCAATGTATCAAATGCAATAACTTGGGCTGTGCCCACACAAATGGCACACCTTTCTTAGTCAAATCATTTAATGGTGCAGCAATAGTGCTAAAATCCTTCACAAATCGTCTATAGAATCCAGCTAATCCATGGAAACTACGCACTTGCTAACATTCATGGGAATAGGCCAATTCTGAATTGACTCAATTTTAGATTGATCTACTTCTACCCCATGCTTTGATACAACATAACCCAAAAATATGACCTTATCTTTTGCAAATGTGCATTTCTCAAGATTAGCATACAATTGATTATCACGCAACACTTGCAAAACTTGTCGGATATGATTACAATGTTCAGTTTCGTTGTGGCTATAGATAAGAATATCATCAAAATAAACAACCACAAGACGACCAATGAATTCTCTCAAAACATGATTCATTAATCTCATGAATGTATTAGGTGCATTAGTAAGCCCAAAAGGCATGACTAGCCATTCACATAAACCAAATTTAGTTTTGAAAGAAGTTTTCCACTCATCCCCTTCTTTCATCCTAATTTGATGATAACCACTACGCAAATCAATCTTAGAGAAAATAGCAGCACCACTCAATTCGTCAAGCATATCTTCTAAGCGTGGAATAGGATGACGATATCGAATAGTGATGTTATTAATAGCTCAACAATCTACACACATGCGCCATGTACCATCTTTTTTAGGAACTAAAATAACAGGAACAACACAAGGGCTAAGAGAAACACGAATGTACCCTTTGTCGAGTAGTGCTTGTACTTGTTTCTGTATCTCCTTAGTTTCGTCAGGGTTGGTCCGGTAGGGTGCACGGTTAGGTAATGTGGCTCCTGGAATAAGATCAATCTGATGCTCTATGCTGCGCATGGGAGGAAGTCTAGCGGGAACCTCCACTGGAAACACATCACCAAAGTCCTGCAAAACAGTAGAGACACCAAGAGAAACAGGGGTCATGTCGTTAGAAACTAAAACCTTGCCCTTATATATGAGCACAAGCGGCATCGCACTAGGATCCTCTCGAAACTCTTTTCATATCTTCCTTGGTGGCTAGCATTACTAGGTTAGGCACTCTCTCTCTTTTCTTTATATCAGCCTTTGTAGGCTCTATAACATCATGTACAGCTGCAACACCTTCACGGCCTCCAACAGAAGCATCTTTCAAAGTCACCTCTATTTTCTGTCTAGACTCATTGACAATCTGTTGTGGTGTCATTAGTTGCAGGTTAATCTTCTTGCCTGTAAACTCCAAGTGATAAGTATTGACACGTCCATTGTGTTTCACATGGCGATCATATAACCAAGGCCGACCCAATAACAAATGGAAATAAGTCATAGGAACCACATCAAAATCAATAGAATCTTTGTATGGTCCTATTTCAAAATTCACTCTCACCATATGGTTTACTTTCATCTCACCACTGTCACTTAACCACTGAATGTAGTATGGCTTAGGATGAGGCAAATAAGATAAATTCAGCTTGGCACATAACTCCTTGCTTGCAAGATTCCTGCAGCTACCTCCATCAATAATTACTTTGCAAGCTTTGTTAGGCCCAACGAGAGGTTTTGTTTGGAACAAATTGCAGTGCTGAGAGTCAAAAATGGCCTGCACACTAAGAATGCGTGGAGATACCATGATAGTAGGTGCATGCGCAGGAAAGGCATCCAGAACTTCCTCTGCATGATCAGCACTATCATCATCAGGATCAACATCATCTCCACTCTCATAATCTCCTTGGTCATTGACAAACATCACCTTGCGGTTTGGAAAATCTCTCTGATAGTTCCCTCTACCTCCGCAAGTGTGGCACTCCACATCGCGAGTGCGTGCAGTTGACATATTCGAACCCGTACTAGCAGTAGGAGCATCTGGTTTCTTAGCATTAGAACCAAAATAGGGCGAGGGGACAGGCTTGGCCGCCGATGTAGTAGGCTATCTGGTCGCTGCAAGAGGAGCCATAGGAGATGGCGTGGCCCTGGGGAACCGGCTAGTGGCTAGAAAACGACGTGCTTTAGCTTCCTCCGCGAGCTGTGACTCGGCCTCTCTAGCATGATGCAACAGTTCGTTCATGTTCTCATACTTGTGATGACGCACTATGCTCTTTATGGGTAACCTCAAATTGTTGAGAAATCGCTGCATGGTCATCTCAAGTGATTCTCGGATTCGAGCATGTTGCATAAGCATTTCCATCTCCATGTAGTACTCATCAACTGTCAAGTTCCCTTGCTTCAATTGCGTCAACTTGTCAAAAACAGAGTGCAAGTAATTGGTGGGTACAAAACTTTCCTTCATGATACGCTTCATCTCTCGCCAAGTCATCACCGGAAGGTTATTGTCATCCCTTGTATGCTGAACAAGAGCATCCCACCAACGCAAAGCATAACCATCAAATTTTGACGCTGCAATCTTGACCTTCTTTGCTTCAGTATACTCATACAAGCGTCAGAGCTTCTCTATCTTCAACTCCCATGTCAAATAATCTTCAGGATCAACATCAAACTTGGGAATTGAAAATTTAGGCTTGCCCAAACCATCATCAACCGGCTGTATAGGTACACGCTGAGCACGACCTATAGGGGCAAAACCACGACCATGTAATGGTGCAGGTGCAGGATCATTAGGGCGTCCCCTGCCTAGTGGCGCAGCACCAGCAACACTGCCATCATCTTCATCCTCGAGCTCCTCATGCATTGGTTGCTGTTGCCGTTGCTCAATAGCAAGTGTCAAGGCCTCTACGGAACGCTGCAAAGTTGTCACGTTCGTGTTGAGGTCTGTCACTTGTGTCTTGATAGTAGCCACGTCCCGAACGTTTGCTCCCAAAGTCACTTGCACGTTCTGAAGAATCTTTTCAATGGCATTTGTTGTGTTGTTAAACACTAGTGTCAAATGGGATCTCAATGCTTCATTTTCCCGCCAATTGACACACTCATCATCCTTCTTTTTCTGTGCTACAACATCAGAAGCACTAGTTTACATGATTAGTAGATTGGTGCAATAAATAAAATCTGTTTGGTGGAACACTCAATTCACTCACACTGACAAAAAAGTAGATCTTACCGTTCCAAAGTGAATAGAGAGGCGTAACCAAAACGAGATCAAGACCGATGCACTGATATGATGAAGTGAATATCAAGGGTATAGAGACGATCACAGGGCACATAGGTTATTTATGGTGCAGCTGTAGGTATGGAATCCTAACTACACCGCAGACAAGTCCTAGTGCTGATCTTTATGATAACCCAAGAAACACACACGGTGGAGATAAATGTGGCAAAGCAATTAATGAACAGGAATATTGCAATGCACAAGATAGACTCTAGTAATATCTCAAAATAAACAAGCACAAGATTTCTCAATCTACAAGTGCTATGATCAACTAGGCCTCCAAAAAAACACACTTTGATATCTCTTTTTTTTCACACTTGTAGCTCTATGCTCTCTTTTTTTAATACTGAATCTCTTTTCATTTTCTGTTTTTCTTTTTTTCTTAACTATATGACTTAATGCAAAATGAATGCAAACTAAGGAGGGCCGAATAATATGATTTGTCGGGGCGAAAATTGAGCACTTTCAAAATCCTAATGAGCAGCCTGTCAGAGCAAAGCAACTAGTCTCGTGGGTACGTTCCTAGGCATGGATGCGGTAGATAGGCTGTAGCTAGGTTTGAAACACCAAAGTACGCTATGTGGACTCAGAAAAGTAGATGAAAACTTGCGGAAAACGGTAATGGTGGACTCGGTGGAAAACAAGATCAAAACCCTAAACTTTAAACACAAACGAAACTAGACTCCAATGAGAAAACCCTGCAGATCGGATCTACGAGAAAACACGACCAGCAACTAAAACTTGAAAAACGACGCAATCTAGGCTAGGGCAAATATTTTTGTATGGCTTTTTCTGTATAGGACGAAAACAAGAACTAATCTATGGATGGATTTGTGGATGCTCACCGAGTAAACGAGGAAATCTGATACCAAGATGATATGGGGTGGCCCGATCTTCTCAGCAAGCACTTGTCGATGATATTGGTGGATGATAGATAACTAGCATGTAGCTATGAACTCTCCCGATCAAACCCTGATGCCATGCAACAGCTCTCGAACCCTGTGGGATATTCACAACACCACGCTTTTGCGCACACAGCCGTCGACCACGAACAATAGTGTGTAATCTACTAATTCCCAATGGAACAACAGATCAAACTCAATTGTAGTAGATAATTCGATCACACGATATTTTCAGAGGTTCTAAAAAGAATCAACTCCAAACTATTTTAACGTGGTCTCCTCGAAAGAAACGGTACCCCCATCTATTTAAGAGAGAGGGGGCGCCTAAAGCGTGCCGCGGCAGGACTCTTCTACCGTGGAAGGATTTGGCATCGTTTCTCTGCCGCGGCAGAGACTCTGCCAGGTGTTGATCCCTTCCTTTGTAGCTCCTTGCGCTTCCTCCCTCTCCTCCCTCGCTCTTGCCCTATTGATCAACACACCTTGCTCCATGTGCTTCTCCTCCTCGCTAAGTGCTATACCTTCTTTTCCAACGTACCTGATCATACAATAACACATAGACTTAGGCAGTATAAAATTCTCATTAAGTTCATTAAGAAACAAATTCACCTGTTGTTCTAGTAGCTTAGCACGAGCTCTTGTAATTGGTCCAATCCTAATCTCATTGGACTTATCCTTATTAGTAGAAGCTGGAACATCATCAGTAGTAACTGGGGTAGGTGTAAGTATATGGATGTCCTCATCACCTATCCTCGTCCTCGAGCATAAAGGTGATAAATTTAACATCGACTTTGGAGTTTCTTTCTTTGCTTCTTTTTCCTTGCCACACAAAGTTCACTAAGTTCAATATTTAAGGAATAATAACAAGAAAGTGAGCTATAAAGTGATATCTTTCGCAATCTACAAACATGTTCAATAATAAGTAGAGATGTGTTCAAACAAATGAGAGTTAAAACAAACTTTCAAGCATACTTAGATGAACCGATAGAATTGGTGGAAGACTCTTTCCTATCATTGGTATGGGTTTTTTTATTCCTTTATACTTTGGGCTACTTCTTAGTTTCATGCCCTTGACTTGGAAGACCCACTTCTTAGTTTTATGTCTTCCCTTAAGATATTTGTATATGTCTTACCGAAAGTAAGCATGGATTAATCACGTGCAAAGGCCTATTTAGCTTCCAAAATCTATTTCATTAAGTCTTTGTTTGAACAATAGGTCATCATTACTGTTTGGTTCCATTTACCCCTATCATTAGCATCAGTCCACTTCAAATAAGAGAATAATCATAATAAGATAAACATGAAGTTCAAATTTTTTAAACACTTTTGCCTTTTGCAAATGTATCAGTTAACGGTCTTACCCTCCTAGTAACCAATATAAACCTTATTCATGGGTCTTTGAATCATGTCATATGATCCAAAACAACCTTTGCTTTTCACATTCCATGGCTAGCCGAATCCTCTGGTGCCTACCTTTTCAACACTTTTCCCTAGAGAATATGTATTGAAATACCCATGACCCTCAGTTTACTCATTGATTACTAAGTAGAGAAAGAGTATATCATGTCCACTTTTTATCATTCCTTCCACTTTTTATCTCACAAAACCATCTTATGTTTCATAAATCATTACCACCTTTGGTGGTTGTGCCTTCAAGTTCGTGGTCACCCCACAACCAACTTCTTTATGATAACCATAACCATAAGAGCAATATTATTTGGAAGAAAAATAAAACAAGGAACACGAGAAATATACTTGGAATAACATTGATTCTATATAGGTATGTATTGTGTACTCTGTGGGAATTGGTTTTAAGGGTATTTGGATTCACAAGATTAGCTTGTGTAGGATTTTGTGCTATCAAAAAGATCTACAAGCAGGCCATTAGATCCATAGTGCCCAACATCTATCATCACACAATGCTCCTTAGTATTAAACATCAATGTATATGAGCAAAAGGTATCACTAAATAAGGCACTATCACCTTATCATTCATTAAATTATTTGAGCTAGCAACAATAAGCATGACTTTGAATTTCAGCTTTTTGCTTTCATTCCCTTTTCTTTTGATGGCACAAAACTCATTATCATCAAGGAATTTAATCATGGGATTGATTGTTTCAGTAGGTATTTCCTAAGAATGAAAAACATATATCATGGTAGTTTCATGTATTCTCAAGGAAACATGAAAAATAGACATAAAACTACACAAAGACGCTCCAAGTTTCTATGATCATTCTATGTTGCTCAAAAAAACAAAGTTTAGAGGTGTGCAAACCGAGAGTTTGATAGGTCCAGTGGGGAGACTTGGGAATCCCCAAGATTATTGTCTTCTCCATTCTTGTATAACTCTTAGTGTGGTGGTCCTCCATCCCCTGTCAAAAAACTTCAACACAAAACTTTCTCCCATTTCTTTTCTATCGGGTGACCTTAGTGGTACAAAGATATAGTGTTAGCTGTGATAAAATCCCGAAATAAATTTTTGTTTTAAATGTATAGAGAGATACTTAAGTGTCCAATATCCATAATCTATCAAAATACTCAAAAAGAATCAAATTAAAACTGAAAAAAGCAACTCTTGCAAAAAAAGATAGATTATGTCCAGAAAAACAATAGCTGCAGTACATATTTATTTCTCCCACTTATACATCACAGGAATTTTAGCCAGTTTTGTGTGTATAGAGGATGAAAAGTTGTAACTTTAGTAGAAACTTTATCTAAATCAAAGTTACAGAAAAATCTTAAAAATCGTTTGGTAAACAGAAGCGTGTAGAAATTTTCAACTCAAAATATATGTTTCAACTTTTGACATCCAAAATGGGTAAAACTTGGTACTTTATTTTCTAAATATGAAATAAAAGATAAAACCATTATTTAGACAGAGAAAAAATGTCCAAAAATTGAAAACTTGAAAAAATAAAAAAAGAATCAAGAGAAGCAAACAAAGAAGAAACAAAATCTTTTTGTTATTTTTGTTTTATGAAAGATGAAAAGAAAGTAGCAAACAAAAATGAAAAGGCATAAAATATTTTTGTTGTTTGGGTTTTATAAAAAAAAGAACCAAATAAGAACCAAATGAAAAGAAAACACAAAATCTTTTGTTGTTTTTGTTTTAAGGAAAAACAAGAATCAAATAAGAACCAAATGAAAAACCATAAAATGATTTAAAGTTTTAAAAACAAAATGCAAGAATAAGCAAAAAGAACCAAATAAACATAAATTATTTTTTGTATTTTGTTTTTACAAATAATATTCAAAATAATATAAAAACAAGAAGGTAATTCAAAATGGTTTCCACAAGCATACAAACAAAAACATGAAGGCAAAAGAAAAACATGAGTTTGGAATGATATTACTTCAAATACTTGAAAGAAGGGGGGATGCGTGGGCACCCCAAGCTTGTGGTCCTGCTGGTTCTTTTCCTCTACTTATTTTCATCTTCATGTTACTTCAATGCCTACAAAATGGTTAGTTCTCTAAACAAATGATATAATAGTTTCTACAATGATGAAAACTTTAGTAATTATTGGGAAACCATTTTATTCAAGAATATAATATATTACAAAAGAGACACTCTTTTTATTTTGTTTTTATGAGGGAATGTTTTAATGATATAGGCTTTGCAATGGTTCCATTGTTATGAACAACACATTCTCAAGGTCGACCCAACTTCTCCATTGCTAATCCTTCTCATTTGCTCTCCCAAATTTTGTATTTAGTTAGAATCTTAATCTAATTGTTAAATAATAGTAGCTAAAGTTATTTTACATATTACATGGATATCAAGGTGTTCTCAAATAGAATAGTATTTAAAAGATGGAGCACACCACAAACCACATAGACATTAACATTTGAGACTAACTTTCTTCCTATGCATTGGAATTATATATATTAATATATATCAGAAAGGTCAGAAAGGTTGTGGTATCTAATGCACATAATTATCAGTAGCTTGCATAAACATAAAGAGTGTTTTTATGTCTTCCTCTTTCATAATTATTGCAAGCATCAAAAGAAAACTTCATCTCATAGTTTTGAATAGATTCACCATATAAACACAAGTCATCTAATGATGGATCATCTAACTCAATTACATCACTTTCATCCTCCCATATATTCGACATAATTGTTCCACACTGGTGTTGTCACATTCCAAGATTTTTCCAAATCTTGTAATGTGAAAAATGAATGAATAAAATAAAACTTTGTTTGATTTCAGGGTAAGAAGAAACTTTTTGAATTCCAATAGGAATCTTCAAACCAATTTGGATCAAATAAATCCTAAAGGGATTTATAAAGTTAAACATTTGATAAAGGAAAATAAAATATTTTGTAACTACTATTTTTGATCTTTTAAATAAAAGGATTTGGTTCTCAAAAGAAAAGGTGGATTTATAAATAAAGATTATTTTGTAGAGCCAAATTAAACCTTGGCCAAATTAAATAAAAGGATTTGGTTCTCAAAAGAAAAGGTTTTGTTTGTTTGATTTGTTGTTTGGTTTTCAAAACAGAAAATGAGAACAGAAAAGGAAAAACAATTTGGAAGAAAAAATAGAATCTGGACTCAGCCCAACCGGCCAAGCCCACTAAGCCCAGCAAACAGCCCACTTTCTCCCACCCGCAGAAAACGCTTCACACTTGCTCACTGACCCGCAGAGTGACTGACCGGTGGCCCTCTTCTTCCCCTCACTTCCTCGCTGACAGCCAGTCCCCACCGCAGCGTTCCTCCTCTTCTTCCTCGCGCAGACGACGCCTGTCGTTGCTGCCATTGAAAGCCGCGATCAATTCGCCATAATGCCGCGCCTTAACCTTGCTGCGACCACGCATTCTTAAGCGTCTGCGTCTTCTCCTCCTTTGCCCTCTGTCGCCATAACCAACACGCCACCAGGCTACTCTGAATCGAGCTCGCCCTCCCACTGCTCCGACGACCCTCCTTGTCGATTCCGGCCAAACTCCGCCACCCCGTGCCTCCCCGAGCACACGAGCAGACTCCCCACTCCCAGGCGATTCTCCC
Organism: Avena sativa; assembly: GCA_916181665.1. Lineage (NCBI taxonomy): Eukaryota > Viridiplantae > Streptophyta > Magnoliopsida > Poales > Poaceae > Avena > Avena sativa. The sequence goes on along the minus strand of OV702285.1, from coordinate 345,828,375 downwards.
TGTACTCTTCGTTCGACCGCGGGCGCCTCAGAACGACGCCAACCACTTCGACTGAGCGTCGCCGCGTCTGCAACATCTCCGGCGATGTTTCCTGGTAAGTCCAGACCGCCCCAAGCTTTCTCCTTCACGCACGCGTCTTTTCTGTGATCTCCTGCATCTGACCACACCCTCTGTTTGCCTCCTCGTGATCGACAGCATCGCCTTCGACCGCGAACAGAACCACCCGTCGCCAGACCCTACTCCGGCGAGCAATCCACCGCAACCCTGAGCGCCCCTTGCCAAGCCGACTGTACCTCGAGCATCACCACGACCTCGTGATTCTGGTGAGCATCTCCCCTACTCTTTTCGCTTCCTGTAACTGCCGTAGCGCCACCGCCTTGCCGTGCGCCTCCGCTAGCCACCATCGGCGCCGCTCGCGTTTGGTCAAGCAAACCAGCACCGTAGGATCGTGATCTGACGAACACGATAGATCCACTTAGCACCGAAGGGGTACACGATCAGGACCGTGCGATCTATTTAGATCCAACGCGCCGCAGAGCCGATCCGGCCGAACCGGTACCAGCCAGTAGCATTGCGACGCGTGGCTAGTTTTTGGTTTAAAACAGATTTGAAAACAGATTTGAGTTGCAAATTGAAATCCCTATAACTTTTGATCCACACGTCCAAAAATTACAAACTTTATATCGTTGGAATCAGTGGAACAAGCCCTAGCCAACTGTTGAATTTGTTTAGAAAATATTATCTGTTAGATTGTTTGTTTTTGCAGAAACATTTGTATGCTTGTTTAGATGAGAAAAATTGTTCAAAAATGTTTTTGAGGATGAAACCTTGGCAAATTAGTTTGTGATGAACTTACTGACCCTAGGAACCAACACATGGTTTTGAAAATGAATTTGGTGAAGTTTAGGATGGATTAATTGGTTTAGCCCATTTTCTAGCCAAATAAAAATAATGGTTTTGTTATGAAAATGTTTTTGGAGTAAAAACTTTGGGAAAATGTTTTGGACCAAACCTACTGACCATAAACACCAAGTTTTGAGAAAACAACAACTTATTTGGTGAACAACATAAAGTTGTTGCTTTGATAAAAATGTTTTCCACCACATAAAATAATGAAAGGATTTAAAAATGGTTTATGGACAAAACCCTTTTTCAAATGACTTTGCCACTTTGGAAAATGACCACCTTGAACCTTACAAATTTTAGAAGCCTAGTGGAGACCACCTTTGCAAATAGAACCATCTCTTGCATGCTTACATGCATGACTTAGATCCCATTGTTTTATGTGAGTGTGAAATGTTGATTGATTATTGGTTTGGAATGCTAGTTGATATTGTGTTTGCTTGATTGATTGTAGTGAAGTTAGAAAAGTATGAGACTAGCAAGATCAAGGAGTGAACCACCATTCCCTACCAAAAAGGCAAGTGACACTATCATCTAAAAGTCCTACTATTTTCATTACACTTAGTGAATTTTGAAAAACATGCATGAAAGGAATTTCTATACTTATGCTATGCTAAATCCTAATAGGATTCCCTATACTTTCCTTAGTGAAAACAATGTAGTTGTTACATGCTTAGCCATGCTATAATTTGAAAAGAGATTCATGTTGAGATTTTTATGAAGTTGAGAAAAGGAATTGTGTTTTTATATAATAAAACAAGGACTCAATGAACCACCTGGGTGGCCAAGGATACTTTGAGTATTGGAGAAGGTGGCAACAAAAGGAACCATGTCTATGGCAATCTCTTTGTGTTGTGCTCCAAAGGAAACCACCCAGGAAACTTAGAGATTGAACATGTTTCTCCAATTGTGGCTTTCGTGTGCAACCACATGCTATTATGGCTCTGGCTTAGTCAACTACATTGGGAATACCCATGCATTGTCTTCAGGCTACTAGACATGAGGACCTGGAATCCTACATGGGTACTTGAAGACAAGCTAGCAATGGTGTATGGGAGGACCCTCTGGAAAGACTTCGTCACATTCTCAATCTGCCGGTACTCCATATTGGTGAGCACTAATCCAGTGGCCACTGGTGGCAAAAGGATGGGATTGTGACATGTTGGTAAAGTGTACTCCTTCTGCAGAAGATAATAAAATCTAAGTACTTAGCCGTGTGCCCGGTTATGGACAATACTGAGCAACTAAAGTTTGAAGCTATGGGAAATCTCGACATTCTAATTTCTAAAAGAAAACTTTATAAAACCTGATGTACTTGGGGGTACCAAGGTGCTCAAGAGACTTTGATAAAACTTGATGTACTTGGGGGTACCAAGGAACTCAAGAGACTTTGATAAAACTTGATGTACTTGGGGGTACCAAGGAACTCAAGAGATTTTGGTGAAAACTTGATGCACTTGGGGTTACCAAGGAGCTCAAGAGATTTTTGATAAAACTTGATGCACTTGGGGTTACCAAGTAGCTCAAGGGATTCTTGACAAAGACTTGAATACTTGGGGTTACCAAGGAGTTCAAGGGATTTTGAAAAGGTGATTTGACAAAGGACCAAAACTAGTTTGAAAAGATAGGATAAAGTATTGCTTTCTGCAAATAAGCCTTAAACCCTACTTAGCCAAAAATGCATGTAATAATAGGATCCACTCATATTATACATAGTAGTGAAACTTGCCAATACAATTCAAATGTATTGACCCTTGTGGCTGTAACTTGTAATGTTGCAGGTTTGATTGATTTTAGTGAAGATTGATTGATTAGGATTACAAAGTCTACAACCAACATCTGCCTGTGGCACTTTGAAGATGAAGGACCCATGCTTATAGTTATTCCGCTGCAATGTAATGTAATAGCCAAATGAGCTATGTGTGATGTAATAAAATTATGTTATTCCTGGTTATAAAGTTATAATATGACCTTTGTTTCTTGATATTACATCTTAACTGTGGATGCTAGCTATTGATCCAGGGACTAGCATTGTAAATACAGGGGACTCCACCTTATATTGTTTAAAGGTTGGGACACTCCCTCTACAGATGGTATCAGAGCATTGTGTTGCCTGTAGGATTTGTAAACGCTAGGATTGGACAAAACCCCTTAGAAAAATAGGAGTTGTATTTGTTCCAAAACTTATTTACAAAGAAATCTTGTAAACTCTCTCCTCAACCATTTTGGTTTCAACTCTACATCTCTTCTACTTCAACTTGATGGAAAAACCTACCCCATGGCCAAAGACTACACCATGTGCAAAGGACTACTTCAACTCTAATGGCTTCAACATCTTCAACTCTAATGACTTCAACATATTCAACTCTAATGACTTCAACTTCTTCAACTCTAATGACTTCAACATCTTCAGCATATTCACCAAGGACTTCCAACATGGATATCACTAAGGACTACAAGTGAAACAAGGAAATCTTACTCAAGATTTAGAGACTGAGGGAATGCAAAAGTTAGAAGGAACCTACATCATTTGAAGTCTTGTGACCAAGAGTTTTTCTCAAGGAAGCCATGATCTCATACAAGAAGAATCAACCAAGAAGGATGGAAAGATCACAAGTGAACCATATAGATGGACCACCATATTTTAGTTAAGACAAACACACCAACTTATGTGGTGTAACAAAAATATTTTTGTTGCCTAAGTATGTGCTTGAACTTTGTTGTTTGAGTGGAATGTTTGTTTGTGAATGCTTGCACATTGCTTGTGTGACTTGTGATGTGTGTGATTAGAATTATTTCCTTAGAAAATCTTTTGCCTATTCTAATCTCCATTCAACCCAAACAGATGACTACTCCAAGAGACTCCAACATCAAGGTTGACAACACCAACACCAACCAAGAGGACAACATGAAAGAACTCATAGCAACCCAGAACCAGTTGAACCAAGTGACAGCTCAGTTCATAGCCAACACTAGTGGAGAAGACCCAACACTGCAAGGATTTTTGGAAACTCAAGGCCAACTGATGCTCAAAGTGACTGATCAAATGATCAAAATGGAAGAAAGCTATTCCAAAAGAGTTAGTGACAGCAGGGATGACAGAAATGTTATCTTAGATGGAGCCCAAGCTTGCATTATTTGTGGAGACAAGGATCATACTTCCAAGGAGCATGGAGATCAATGCCCCAACTGTGAAGAGAAACATCCTGTTGGACAATGTCCCACTTATCAAGCTACTTGCTACCTATGTGAAGGAAACAACCATGTTCCTATCCAATGCCCCATCTATTCCATTGTGGAACAAAGGAAACAAGGTGGAGTGCAACAAATGATTGCAAACCATCAAGAAGGATCCAAGTCTACCAAGAAGGTTGATGACAAAGGAAAAGGACCACTTATACCTGCAAACAAAACAACCCAGTTCAAAGGACCAAAGAAACCCAAGAAGGAAAAGAAGGACAAAAGCTAGGTGCAATGTCATAAATGTAAAGAAATGGGACACTACTCCAGTGAATGCCCAGAGAACCAGAAGAATAAAGAGATTGGCCAAGTGGTGTGCAACAACTGCAAAGAGTTAGGCCATTATGTGGCAACTTGTCCACAAGAGCTACGTAAAGAACTCAAAGACATCAACTGTTTCAATTGCAAGAACCCAGGACATTATGCAAGCAATTGTCCAGAAAAGATAAAGAACAAGTTGAACAAACCTATGGAGAAACTAAACCTTGGCCCATGAGTCAAGTGTGGAACCAAGGACACAATGCAAAAGTTTGCTTAGAGAAGTTTTCCCAGGATCCCAAGAAGGACATTATGTAATTTTTGTTTGAAAATTTTTAAGGGTGGTAGTACCCTAGTTGTTTTGAGCCTACTTGTAACCCCAGCCTTCCCAAATCTCGGGACGAGATTTATTTTAAGGGTGGTAGCCTGTCACATCCCAAGATTTTCCAAATCTTGTAATGTGAAAAATGAATGAATAAAATAAAACTTTGTTTGATTTTTAGGGTAACAAGAAACTTTTTGAATTCCAATAGGAATCTTCAAACCAATTTGGATCAAATAAATCCTAAAGGGATTTATAAAGTTAAACATTTGATAAAGGAAAATAAAATATTTTGGAACTACTATTTTTGATCTTTTAAATAAAAGGATTTGGTTCTCAAAAGAAAAGGTGGATTTATAAATAAAGATTATTTTGTAGAGCCAAATTAAACCTTGGCCAGGCTTTTGAAATAAAACATTTTGTTTTGGATAAAAATATTAAAGGTTTATTAAATAAAGTAATAAGGATTTAATATCCAAGTTTTATTAATAAAGGTTTTACTATTTCCAAAACATCAAAACTTATTTATTTATATAAAATAAGTTTTCCAAGTATTTTATATTCCCAAATAAAACCTACTGATTTGGTTTTGAAAATATTTAGATTTCAAATAGAGATTTTATTAAATAAATCAAACCCTATTTGATTAATAAACCATGGTCCATTTTATTTAATTAATGAATGGAACCTAAAAAGATTTAAAAATATTATTTCATTTTGGACTTTGGTTTATGTGTTAAACAGAACCAAATTCAAATGAAAAGATTGATGATTGTTTGATTTGTTGTTTGGTTTTCAAAACAGAAAATGAGAACAGAAAAGGAAAAACAATTTGGAAGAAAAAATAGAATCTAGACTCAGCCCAACCGGCCAAGCCCACTAAGCCCAGCAAACAGCCCACTCTCTCCCACCCGCAGAAAACGCTTCACACTTGCTCACTGACCCGCAGAGTGACTGACCGGTGGCCCTCTTCTTCCCCTCACTTCCTCGCTGACAGCCAGTCCCCGCCGCAGCGTTCCTCCTCTTCTTCCTCGCGCAGACGACGCCTGCCGTTGCTGCCATTGAAAGCCGCGATCAATTCGCCATAATGCCGCGCCTTAAACTCGCTGGGACCAGGCATTCTTAAGCGCCTGCGTCTTCTCCTCCTTTGCCCTCTGTCGCCATAACCAACACGCCACTAGGCTGCTCTGAATCGAGCTCGCCCTCCCACTGCTCCGACGACCCTCCTTGTCGATTCCAGCCAAACTCCGCAACCCCGTGCCTCCCCGAGCACACGAGCAGACTCCCCACTCCCAGGCGATTCTCCCTGTACTCTTCGTTCGACCGCGGGCGCCTCTGAACAACGCCAACCACTTCGACTGAGCGCCGCCGCGTCTGCAACATCTCCGGCGACGTTTCCTGGTAAGTCCAGACCGCCCCAAGCTTTCTCCTTCACGCACGCGTCTTCTCTGTGATCTCCTGCATCTGACCACATCCTCTGTTTGCCTCCTCATGATCGACAGCATCGCCTTCGACCACGAACAGAAACACCCGTCTCCAGACCCTACTCCGGCGAGCAATCCACCGCAACCCTGAGCGCCCCTTGCCAAGCCGACTGTACCTCGAGCATCACTACGACCTCGCGATTCTGGTGAGCACCTCCCCTACTCCTCTCGCTTCCTGTAACCGCCATAGCGCCACCGCCTGGCCGTGCGCCGCCGCTAGCCACCGTCGGCGCCGCTAGCGTTTGGTCAAGCAAACCAGCGTCGTAGGATCGTGATCTGACGAACACGATAGATCCACTTAGCACCGAAGGGGTACATGATCAGGACCGTGCGATCTATTTAGATCCAACGTGCCGCAGAGCCGATCCGGCCGAACCAGTACCAGCTAGTAGCATTGCGACGCGTGGCCAGTTTTTGGTTTAAAACAGATTTGAAAACAGATTTGAGTTGCAAATTGAAATCCCTATAACTTTTGATCCACACGTCCAAAAATTACAAACTTTATATCGTTGGAATCAGTGGAACAAGCCCTAGCCGACTGTGGAATTTTTTTAGAAAATAGTATCTGTTAGATTGTTTGTTTTTGCAGAAACATTTGTATGCTTGTTTAGATTAGAAAAATTGTTCAAAAATGTTTTTGAGGATGAAACCTTGGCAAATTAGTTTGTGATGAACTTACTGACCCTAGGAACCAACCCATGGTTTTGAAAATGAATTTGGTGAAGTTTAGGATGGATTAATTGGTTTAGCCCATTTTCTAGCCAAATAAAAATAATGGTTTTGTTATGAAAATGTTTTTGGAGTAAAAACTTTGGGAAAATGTTTTGGACCAAACCTACTGACCATAAACACCAAGTTTTGAGAAAACAACAACTTATTTGGTGAACAACATAAAGTTGTTGCTTTGATAAAAATGTTTTCCACCACATAAAATAATGAAAGGATTTAAAAATGGTTTATGGACAAAACCCTTTTTCAAATGACTTTGCCACTTTGGAAAATGACCACCTTGAACCTTACAAAGTTTAGAAGCCTAGTGGAGACCACCTTTGCAAATAGAACCATCTCTTGCATGCTTACATGCATGACTTAGATCCCATTGTTTTATGTGAGTGTGAAATGTTGATTGATTATTGGTTTGGAATGCTAGTTGATATTGTGTTTGCTTGATTGATTGTAGTGAAGTTAGAAAAGTGTGAGACTAGCAAGATCAAGGAGTGAACCACCATTCCTTACCAAAAAGGCAAGTGACACTATCATCTAAAGTCCTACTATTTTCATTATACTTAGTGAATTTTGAAAAACATGCATGAAAGGAATTTCTATACTTATGCTATGCTAAATCCTAATAGGATTCCCTATACTTTCATTAGTGAAAACAATGTAGTTGTTACATGCTTAGCCATGCTATAATTTGAAAAGATATTCATGTTGAGATTTTTATGAAGTTGAGAAAAGGACTTGTGTTTTTATATAATAAAACAAGGACTCAATGAACCACCTGGGTGGCCAAGGATACTTTGAGTATTGGAGAAGGTGGCAACAAAAGGAACCATGTCTATGGCAATCTCTTTGTGTTGTGCTCCAAAGGAAACCACCCAGGAAACTTAGAGATTGAACATGTTTCTCCAATTGTGGCTTTCGTGTGCAACCACATGCTATTATGGCTCTGGCTTAGTCAACTACATTGGGAAGACCCATGCATTGTCTTCAGGCTACTGGACATGAGGACCTGGAATCCTACATGGGTACTTGAAGACAAGCTAGCAATGGTGTATGGGAGGACCCTCTGGAAAGACTTCGTCACATTCTCAATCTGCCGGTACTCCATATTGGTGAGCACTAATCCAGTGCCCACTGGTGGCAAAAGGATGGGATTGTGACATGTGGGTAAAGTGTACTCCTTCTGCAGAAGATAATAAAATCTAAGTACTTAGCCGTGTCCCCGGTTATGGACAATACTGAGGAACTAAAGTTTGAAGCTATGGGAAATCTCGACATTCTAATTTGTAAAAGAAAACTTTATAAAACTTGATGCACTTGGGGGTACCAAGGTGCTCAAGAGACTTTGATAAAACTTGATGTACTTGGGGGTACCAAGGAACTCAAGAGACTTTCATAAAACTTGATGTACTTGGGGGTACCAAGGAACTCAAGAGATTTTGGTGAAAACTTGATGCACTTGGGGTTACCAAGGAGCTCAAGAGATTTTTGATAAAACTTGATGCACTTGGGGTTACCAAGTAGCTCAAGGGATTTTTGACAAAGACTTGAATACTTGGGGTTACCAAGGAGTTCAAAGGATTTTGAAAAGGTGATTTGACAAAGGACCAAAACCAATTTGAAAAGATAGGATAAAGTATTGCTTTCTGCAAATAATCCTTAAACCCTACTTAGCCAAAAATGCATGTAATAATAGGATCCACTCATATTATACATAGTAGTGAAACTTGCCAATACAATTCAAATGTATTGACCCTTGTGGCTGTAACTTGTAATGTTGCAGGTTTGATTGATTTTAGTGAAGATTGATTGATTAGGATTACAAAGTCTACAACCAACATCTGCCTGTGGCACTTTGAAGATGAAGGACTCATGCTTATAGTTATTCCGCTGCAATGTAATGTAATAGCCAAATGAGCTATGTGTGATGTAATAAAATTATGTTATTCCTGGTTATAAAGTTATAATATGACCTTTGTTTCTTGATATTACATCTTAACTGTGGATGCTAGCTATTGATCTAGGGACTAGCATTGTAAACACAGGGGACTCCACCTTATATTGTTTAAAGGTTGGGACACTCCCTCTACAGGTGTCTACGCACGCTTCTATTCTAGTAGACAGTGTTGGGCCTCCAAGTGCATAGGTTTGTAGAACAGCAGCAAGTTTCCCTTAAGTGGACCACCCAAGGTTTATCGAACTCAGGGAGGAAATATTCAAAGGTATCCCTCTCAAGCAACCCTACAATCAAGATACAAGAAGTCTCTTGTATCCCCAACAGACCCAATACACTTGTCAGGTATATAGGTGCACTAATTCGGCGAAGAGATAGTGAAATACAAGTAATATGGATGATTATATGTGGTAATTGCAATCTGAAATAAATATGGCAGCAAGCAAACATGTAACATCTCTAGTTATAAATGGTGTTTCAATGCTTAGAAACAAGGCCTAGGGATCATACTTTCAGAAGTGGACACTCTCATATAAATATATTCTCTTCATTATTCTACTCTGAACTACTCTCCGGTTGGACAACTCCAATCCATGGTACGGCTACAAAATCTCTCCTTCAAGTTCGCATTCCGCATCTAGGTAACCCCACACTATCACCTTGAGCGCTATATGGTTCCAACAACACCACAATTTCATAGAGACATCCAACTCAAAATATAACTCATGATAAGTATTTTTGTAATCTTTAGCCTAAGTGTCATACGGTGTGCACAGTGTCAACTTCACACACGTGGAGATAACTGCGGTGACCCAGCATACCACTGCATGATGTAGTATACTATAGTCGTTGACACAACACCAATGAAACACTGTTCACTAGTATTACATCCCTCAGAATGGCACAACAGAAACACAGCGGGTCCAATACATGGCTTAAAGGTTACAACTCACTCTTTTACATAAGATCCAGAGAACACTCTAGGTTGAAGAGAGAGAAAGAACTTCTTACGGAGAAGAATCAAAGATAAACAATGCAAGAATGATTATACTATTAAGCCTAGATATAATAGGTTGGCATTGCTGCTATTGCAACGCACTACAGAAATAGGTTCTTTGGCTAGATATAATATTACTATTTAATCAATAACTTTTGTCTTCACTTGAGTTGAGGTATATGTTGACTTCCTTGTCTTCATTGAAGTGCTTTAATTGGTCTTGATAAGTCCTGGAGCATATCTTGATGAAGACATTGTTTAATGGCTTCGGAATCTAGCAAGGGTTAAGATACTTTGAGTACGAGCGTACTCAGCAATTCACTAGAAAAGGAGTGTTTGATGCACTATAGCTATAGCCACAGACCGTAGGTCATAGGGAATGCAAGTTTTCATAAACATTTCTACAAAGGTTGCTTTTATTCTAAAAAGCTATGTCCTTCAGTCTTCACAGGTTTACCAGAACTTTCATGGAGTTCCTTTCCCGCCGCGTTCGCAGCTCCTTCCCGGAACAGGGAGTAACAAGTTACAGTTCTTACACTTTGCAGAGGTGCGTTACTTTACCCATGAGAGATCAACTCTTTGTTGCACAATCGGGCAGCTAATTCCCGTCCACAATTCCATGATGTGGGGCCCAGAAGATGATCCGAGCCAATCACCGCCCCCTTCGCGACCTCGCATGCGTCCTTGGTGTACACCATGCCCACATAAAGAATTACGGTAATGGTTTGTATAAACCGTTAGATGTCAGAACTATCATGGGACATTGAGGGTTCCCACCCATATGCTACATATCCTCTACGAATTACCAATTAATATGCACGCTACGAGGATAACAGCCACGAACTGCACATCCGGCTTCATGCGAGAGGAAGAAGATACAGCTGACTTCTCCGTCCCATTCCAAATCTCATGGTCAACGCGTAATATACGGCGCAAGAATCACTGGCGACATTGGTTGTTAAGTCTTAGGTGATATAGTTCTGAATAGTGGTATTCCAACTGTCAGACTTATTAGATTAACTGATCACCCTGGATCAGTAATCAATAGTTCTCATTATTATTGAAAATAGTGTTTTCTGACCTTTTTCAAATGCAGGTGAAAACAACACTGGATTTTTAAAATACTTTACAGAAAATAAACAAAGAACATGAGCAAGTGTGAACTTGCCTTTTGTCATTGCAAGATTATGCACTCACGGTCTTAGAGTCAATATAAGATCCAAAATCTGAAATCAATATCATCGGTCCGGTAAGTACTAATGTTTAAAGAAGCAATATGCTTTTATGCATAAGTAATGTGATGCACGTTCTAAACGCAAATCTCGGGAATAACGTTGTCCTATGGTTTGGATTCCAAAATTGGTTACTTTGGAATGCGTGGTCCTTTTAGATAGGTTTCATAATTGTACTTTTATTAGAGTTTATGAGTGGTTTTAAACAACACATATGTAGGAGTAAAGTATATATACTTATGACATACTAGTTAGGATTACTTATACAAGAGTTCTTATTTAAAGTGGCAAAAAGGATAACCTTCGAAGAAAAGGTTTCTCTTCTAAGGTCTAAACAAACTTTGTGGGTATTAGTGGTGGTTGATGTTATTTGTTTGCTCAAATCACTACAAAGAATCTGGCTATATATGACCCTCTATTTTCATCACAGAATCGTCACAATAGCCCATTTATGATGATTCTATGACGATTTTAGGATTGTCGAAAGGTGGGCGTCGCAAATGAACTATAACGACGATTTCAATGAAATCGTCATAACCATCTATGACGATATTGGATTGTCATAACCATTATGACGATCCGATATCGTCATGGGCAAACTGGCCTCGCCAGGTCAGATCATACGTGGCCAATCCAACGTGGCAAGGAATCAGCCCTATCCACTTCAGCCATTTATTTGGGCCAAGCCTAACAATTCAGCCTGTTTATGTTTTTTTCTTGCTAGTTCTTATCAGCTACATAGGCCATACCAAACATTTTAGCCTTCTAATTTTATGGGCCATAGCCTATTTCAGTCCATTTAAATTCAAAATCATTGTTCTTATTTTATGGGCCATAGCCTGTTTATAGTCCATTTAAATTCAAATTCATCCTTTTTATGACCTGGTTCCACTTTTCAGATAGGTTTGACTTGTCATGTTCATCTCAAAATGTGACCTCACACGTAATAAGGGTCTAAAATAACAGTCATTTCAGTCATGGGTTTCTATTCACAAGTTTGAGATCCCATACATAATCAATATTTGTTACAGATAAAAAAGAACACATGCAACTATTCAAAACAACTAGGCTATTACAATTTTACACACTCTAGTACAACCCAGATGTCGAACTATTACAAATGGCTACTGTTCAATGGCTACTCTTCACGGCTTCACTGACTTCAGATCTTTTAGGGCTGGAGCTCCTGTAAACAAGGAACAACTACACTTTTAGTCTCAATGAAAGACATACTTTTAGTACAATAAATCAATCTTGCAACCAAATGTAAACAAGTAATTTCAGTATTCTATAATATAGGCAATAGCCTGAGAGTACTCTGCCAGGTCCAGCAACACACATGCACACAACAGACACGCTTGATCAGTGTACAATACTATACTTATGAACTTCAATCCAGAAACAGTAAGTGATGCTTAAGAACTACCACAATTGATACTGACCAAGGATAAAATACGTAGGTATATTTCTGACATGGAATTGAAAAATCACAAGAGCAGTGGATTAACTAAAGTGTCCAGATAACATAGCCATGGAGGTCACCATCATATACAAGAGGAAGAGTGGGACAGACCGAGGACTTACGCATTGGAAAGTTGTAGTTGAAGAAGATATGGTACATGCCGTCGTTGACGCTGTTCATTGCAGGAGCTCTTCCGTGTAGAAGTCCATCATGCGCTCCCGCCAGCATTCAGAAATGACAAGCCTTAATCACGACATTGTCTCCCAGTTTGGCTATCAGTATGTCCAAAATTACAATTAAGAATGATGTATGAGTAGCATTTTACAACAATACCAACACTAAAATAATCATAAAGAAAAGATATACGAATTCAAAATCTAAAATCTCTATCACAGAAATATCTGAACACCTTCATGCACAACAAGCAGAAACATACATCCATTCTCACAATTTATAATCTCGCAGAAAGTAAAATTATTTCCACTATAAGAAAATCATATAGAAGTAATCTAACCTGTTTGATCAGAATAGCAGAGAGACAAGATTGATCTCACTACCATCAAGGACTACCTCAAAACAACAATAGCAGATGTTATATTCGTTCCATGCACAGTTTAAAAGAAAGGTTTTGTTCATGGAAAAAAGTATATTATATGTGGTAATCAGTCTAAACAGATAGTATAATGCAAGCACACATAGAAGCAACTCAGCAATTCAACGCCCACTAGAATTCGGTGAAGACAGTCTTGAGATTTACACCAAGCCTGTGTTGGGGGAGAGCAGCGCAAAGACCACGTTGTCAGCTTGCCTGCACAAAGCAAAGTAATCAGCTGAATCTTCAAGGCATACAAGCTCAAAGATATGATCAACTGAAACTATCAACAAGGCAATAGAAAGTACTGTAATCACAATGACATTACTGTAATCACTAAAGCAAACATAACAAGAAGCAGCATATTTTATTCCCTTCATGAACACAAATCAGGCCCAGCAGATGTTATACAATGATAAATCTAGAGCTAAATGTTACAACTACCAACATATTAATTTCCCATAGAACAACTATACCAAAATATAAGGCTCGGTACCTACCAATATAAACTAAATGATGGATCAATTACCAATCTGAGGATCTGCAAGTCAAATTTCATAGTGTGCCTATTAGTACCAGTCTACCACTGCTTAGTATTGCTACCACAACACATGAACATTATTATAATGATAGGACAATACAAAACTTCTACACAAACTATGCAGGAAGTTATGAAAGCATTCATCCATGAGTTGACAGAACAAAATTGAACAAGAAAACACAACTGACCAATTTTCCCACTTAGCTTGACTACACACGTGAATGAAACCAAACAGACTAGTGTACTACATCATTAAAACAGAACAGAAAAAATCATGTTTTAGAATTGTTGGAATAGTATACTACATCATTAAAACTTTCTTCCATTAACAATAGTTCATGAATGCTATTAGTACTACTAGAACAACCTATGTATGCTCTTAGTACTACTAGAACAACCCATGTATAACTGTCCCAAGCATTCCTTGTTAAATCCATAGGGATGGTACTCATTTCATAACTCGTTTCTACATCTTAAAGCCCGTTTAACAGAGATAGTATTGCATTTTACTGCATCCAATTCCAGAATGATGAAGTGGAGCTGGTGCCTGGTGGTGTCATGTCAAAAGTCATACCGTGGAGCTTGTGGTGCATGGTGTCATTGGCGAAGAAATCATAGACGAGGAGGCGGTGGTCCTCGGAGATGCAGTAGCCGAGGAGGGAGATGAGGTGGTGGTGGTGGATGCGGCTGATGATCTCCACCTCCACCTGGAACTCCTGCTCCCCCTTCCCGCCGCCGCCCTTGAGCTTCTTCACGACCACCTCCCTACCGTCGCCCAGCGTGGACTTGAACACACACCCGAACCCGCCCTCCGTGAGCAGCTTCTCGCGCGAGAACCCAACTGTGATCTTGTACAGCATACGCATCCGCCGGGGAGAAGCTAGGGTTCAGCACGGCGGTGCGCGTCGTGGCTCCCTCCCCACTGTCCCTGTGCGCTGTCCTACGGCCTCCTCCGGCTCCACTACGTCGACGACGATGGAGTGATTCCCCTTGATCATGCACGCCATCCGTCGGCCTCCTCTGAGGATCCCATCGGATGCCTTCGCTGCAGAGGCCTCGTCATGAGATCCGGGGTAGTGGGATGCCACGCGATGGTGGCCTATCATCCGCGCTGCTTCCTTGCGCCCGCGGGATGCCGTGCCGAAAAGAGACACGGCAGGGCCGCGTCGGAGGGAGATGAGGAGGGAGGGAATCGGCGAGATGTGAAGGTTGTTGGGGATCTGAGGTTGGGTGGCGGCGGGGTACTGCAGAAAGCTAGGGTTGGGTGTGGCTATGCGATGGGGTAGGTGGGGTGGGTGCGTTGGATGGCGATCAGGACTGATGGGGGTGGGGTGGGGGTGGCGGCGGAGAGATGAGGAAGGGAGAGGGGAGAATCGGCAGCGCGAGGTGAGATTAGCGTTTTTTGTGTGGTTGCGGTGGGGACTGGGTATTTCTGTGTGCTTCTTCTTGTGATTAGCAGGCGTTGGATCGGAAATGAATGGTCTAGATCAGGTCCATCAGGATGATCCGTGGGAGTGGGTTTCCTGGGTTTTGATTGGTCGGTTCAGAAATCACCTCTTTTTTGCACTTAGAAAAAACTGGCCGTTTTGTGAAGCAACCACCAAATGGAAGTTTCAAAATTCTACCATCCCATTTTTCAAAAATAATAGGCCACCTTACATGGACAAATGTCCCAACCAGGGTCTCTCAAACCTTTCCTTCCACCCCTGGCGAAAAAGACAAGTTCCTGCCGAATCAGCAGGAAGTGGGTCCGATTTGAACTACAGGTACTTTATCTAATACCCATGATTTTTTGCAAAAATCATTTTTAGACTCACAATATGCTATTTCTTCAGAGATCCAATGCAAGTTTAGCGAGGCACACCCCCTATCTAGGAACCTTCATGACCGCCGTTTTGACCATAGTTTGAAACGGGCATACAAAATTCAAAAATTGCCCGATCAACGCAAATCTTTCGCGTGGTGTCTTATTATGTGACATAGTTGCAAGGAAAAATACCAAACTTGGTAGATTGAGTATGTCCCAAAAAAAACCTTCACAAAATGACCTATGATGTTCGAGTTTTCATGGCTTTCGGGTCAAATGACCAATGTTATGGCTAGAACCGGGGCATAGTTTGTGATAATGCACCCATATTGTGCACACATGTGCATCATGGGATGGAGAACAATGTTGCAGGAGGAAGTTTTCCATTTCGTCGCATGGAAAAACCATTTTCCGAGCGCTAAAAACGGGCCATTTTGTGAAGCAACCACCAAATGGAAGTTTCAAAATTCTACCATCCCATTTTTCAAAAATAATAGGCCACCTTACATGGACAAATGTCCCAACTGGGGTATCTCAAACCTTTCCTTCCACCCCTGGCGAAAAAGACAAGTTCCTGCCGAATTAGTAGGAAGTGGGTCTGATTTGAACTACAGGTACTTTATCTAATGCCCATGATTTTTTGCAAAAATCATTTTTAGACTCACAATATGCTATTTCTTCAGAGATGCAATGCAAGTTTAGCGAGGCACACCCCCTATCTGGGAACCTTCATGACCGGCGTCTTGACCATAGTTTTAAACGGGCATACAAAATTCAAAAACTGCCCGATCAACGAAAATCTTTCGCGTGGTGTCTTATTATGTGAAATAGTTGCAAGGAAAAATACCAAACTTGGTAGATTGAGTATGTCTCAAAAAAACCTTCACAAAATGACCTATGATGTTCGAGTTTTCATGGCTTTCGGGTCAAATGACCAATGTTATGGCTAGAACCGAGGCATAGTTTGTGATAATGCCCCCGTATTGTGCACACATGTGCATCATGGGATGGCGAACAATGTTTCAGGAGGAAGTTTTCCATTTCGTCGCATGGAAAAACCATTTTCCATTTTCCGAGCGCAAAAAACGGGCAGTTTTGTGAAGCAACCACCAAATGGAAGTTTCAAAATTCTACCATCACATTTTTCAAAAATAATAGGCCACCTTACATGGACAAATGTCCCAACCGGGGTCCCTCAAACCTTTCCTTCTACCCCCTGGCGAAAAAGACAAGTTCCTGCTGAATCAGTAGGAAGTGGGTCCGATTTGAACTACAGGTACTTTATCTAATGCCCATGATTTTTTGCAAAAATCATTTTTAGACTCACAATATGCTATTTCTTCGGAGATCCAATGCAAGTTTAGCGAGGCACACCCCCTGTCTAGGAACCTTCATGACCGCCGTTTTGACCATAGTTTGAAACGGGCATACAAAATTCAAAAACTATCCGATCAATGCAAATCTTTCGCGTGGTGTCTTATTATGTGACATAGTTGCAAGGAAAAATACCAAACTTGGTAGATTGAGTATGTCTCAAAAAAACCTTAACAAAATGACCTATCATGTTCGAGTTTTCATGGCTTTCGGGTGAAATGACCAATGTTATGGCCAGAACCGGGGCATAGTTTGTGATAATGCACCCGTATTGTGCACACATGTGCATCATGGGATGGCGAACAATGTTGCAGGAGGAAGTTTTCCATTTCGTCGCATGGAAAAACCATTTTCCATTTTCCGAGCGCAAAAAACGGGCCGTTTTGTGAAGCAACACAAAAATGGAAGTTTCAAAATTCTACCATCCCATCTTTCAAAAATAATAGGCCACCTTACATGGACAAATGTCCCAACCAGGGTCTCTCAAACCTTTCCTTCCACCCCTGGCGAAAAATACAAGTTCCTGCCGAATCAATAGGAAGTGGGTCCGATTTGAACTACAGGTACATTATCTAATGCCCATGATTTTGTGCAAAAATCATTTTTAGACTCACAATATGCTATTTCTTCAGATATCCAATGCAAGTTTAGCAAGGTTCGTCCCCTAGCTAAGAACCTTCAAAACCCTAGTTTCAAAAATCATATTTTGAATTATGATATTGTCCCTAGTATGGACTAATATGGGATTAGTAGACCCACAATTGAAAGTAATCATACTATTCATAATTAACATCCTATTATGATCTAATGAAATTTATAGAAATTTAGAGACAAAAAACAATTATTTTGGAGTTCTTATGAGAAAGATACACAAGAATTATGAAAACACAAAAAGAAAAACAAAAAAAAAACTAACCGGACCTAATCTACTACACCCAAGGTCAAAGGCCGCCCAATTATACCTTCCCAGCGAGGACCATTAGGGGAAACCTGGCCTCCAGGCCCAGTTTCGATCGTGGCTTATAGTCAAATTGGCAGAGCGCGTCTATGGGACAACTAAGTTGTGTTGGTCTAGTGGTTAGGTGCCTTCTATTTCCAGGGAGGTCTATGGTTCGAGTCTCACTACAGCCTATTTTTTGCATATTATTCCTGACGCGGTTCTGGTGTCTATCTAGCGTGGAGGCGTGGATGTGTGCTTCGTGTGGAGGCCCATCATGGAAGGTAAATCAGCCCAGACGTAGTAACGAATAGATATATGGTGTAGTTGTGGTAGAATGACAAAAAAGATTGGTTGGTGTAGTGGTAAGTTGTTGCTGGTTTGGTTGGGAGGTCTGGGGTTCGAATCCCTGGACTCCTTTTTTGCAAATAAGCTACGGCGGGTTTGGTGGGTACTGTTTGTTAGAGTAATTATGAGTCTATTAAATTTAAGTAGCACCACATAAGCATATATCTACACACAGATATGTCACGTAAGCATATATTTACACACGGATATGACACGCAGTCAAAAACTGACACATAGACAAGTAGATATTAACACACGTATATGACACGTAGTAAAAAATGACACATAGACATGACACATAGGCATAATTGCTGACGTGGCCGACTAAAAGTTTCAACTTATCTTAATTTGGACATCATGACGATTTTAAATCATTGTAATAAGGTACAAATAATGTCGTAAGGTACATCCGTCAGGTTATGACGATTTGAGCTAATGAAAATATGACGTTCCTGTGCAAAATCGTCATGTTCTTTTAAGGTTTTGAACCTCAAGAACGGCTTACGACCATCTGGTGCAAAATCGTCATAACTCTATGACAATTTTATCCATGGTCACTATGAGAAGGTCATAGAATAACACATTCCTTGTAGTGAATGGTTTGGCTTGAGTTGCTTTATAATTTAACTACTTCAGACCAAAGTTAACTATAAAACATATAGTAATGCTTATAGTGTTGTATTAAGATTCTGTAGACTAAAGTTAACTTTAAAACAAAGATGATTTTGAGAGTATAATACTTATAACATTTGTATCTAGTATATCTGGAATGTTTCCTTTAGGTTACTTAAGAATGGTCATTCTTTTTACTTGGATAATGGTTTCTTGATTTGATTATGGAGTGATACCATTTATATTTTTTTATAGATAAGTGAGTATAATTTATAATCTAAAACATACTATTACTTAACTACTTATAGGTTTATATAATGTTGTGGTAGTTTTTGCAATTTGGTAGTTAATATAGATAGAAAAGGTTTGGTGTATTCATAAGTTGTTCTTTAAGGTTTTTATTATAAATTGGAATACTTTGAGAATATAATCTTTATTTAGAGTTGATGGTAAAATAAAAGATATTTACAATGTTTTTAAACCATTAAAGTTTCATTTTATTAATATTTAAGATTTATTCTATTTATTAAACCTAATTTACTCATTTTAGGAATATTAATAAATTTTATTTATCCTTATATGAATTATTAATGAAGTAAATAGGTTTAAATTTGAGTTATGAAAATATTTGATTTTTTATTTAATTCAAAAGTATAATATTAGATTTTTATCATGTAGATATTATTTTTGTGATCATTTTGGTATATCACATTTATTTTTGTGATTAATAAATAATAAGATATGATTTTTATAATTCTTATTATTTTATAATTACTAAATAGATAATAAGTATTTACTTAAGTGAAATAATAATACATAATTATAGTTTTATATTGTAATTATTACTTTTCCAAGATTTTTGGTATTTTATTTATATTTTTAATATTTACCATTATTAAAATATGAATTATCAAAGATTTATTACTTATAAAACTTTTATTAAATAATATTTATTTAAATAATCATCATAACAATATTTGATAATAAGTTTAAGTTGTAGATTTTATTTTTCTACAAATTTTCATATATTATACATATTTTTCTGAATTATAAATCAAAAGTTATTAATTAAACAAAATTTAATCATTTATTTAATTTCTGGAATATTATTAATTGGATTATAACATTTTATTTATTTCTTAACAGAAAATACTTTTTATACCACGTCTAGAGCTAGCCCCAGTCACTGACCCGTGGATCAGGTCCACCTCATCCCTCAGATGAAAGAAATGCATTAGTTACTGACCAAGTCTTTACCCCTAGTCAATGACATATGGGCCCTAGGCCAGGTCATCAGCCACGTGAGAAAAGACCATTCAAACTAGTTGACGTGGTGCGATCATGACGT
The DNA here is from genome assembly GCA_916181665.1 of Avena sativa. Taxonomy (NCBI): domain Eukaryota; kingdom Viridiplantae; phylum Streptophyta; class Magnoliopsida; order Poales; family Poaceae; genus Avena; species Avena sativa. Next base: position 345,808,241 of record OV702285.1, on the reverse strand, counting down.
AACGATTGCGTCAGCATCACCACCGCCGTTAGAGGTTGGTCGCCGACGACGATCTACTGCACCCTAGCAAGCGGAATAGATCTAGTTCGAATCAGCGCAACCTACTGAACCTAATAGTGGCAGCGCCGCTCGGAAATAGTCATCGAAGTTTCAGCTCCGACAAGCTCCGACGATGGCCGACAGTGGCGTATGATGAAACGGCGATTTACAATGAGATCTGGCGATTGAATGTTACTGGGTAGCTCAGGAACTCACCCTTGTGATGATTGCGAGGACAGGCGCGGTCAAAACGAGCTTCCCAGCGAGGATTCCGACGAACTGTTGCGAAGGGAAACGACCAAATTCACCCGCTCCAGTGCTCCCCTTGATGCAAGCTTCTACCCAGAGGATCTACGGAGGAAGGCGCTTCTCCATGACGGCTCAGAATGCTGTGGGGAGACGTGGTTCGACGGCGAGAGGTGGCTCCGGTGAGCTAGCATTTCGGTCTCGTTCGTATCTGAGAGGATAAGGAGGAATTGGAGATAAGGATTGAGGCAGGGTGTCGCGGTGGCTCTTATCCCTTCCTGGCGACGACGACGAGTATCTTGGCGCAACGACGACAATGACGGCATCGGGCGGCGGCGAGCTCCGCCAGCGAGCTGCCTGTGTGAGTGACGATGACGACGATGCAACTTTTGCGGATAACCCCCTGGCAGTTTATTTAGCTCAACCCGCGGTCCTCTCCTGACCCCACTTGTCAGTCACATATGGAAAAGGACTGGGTTGGTTACTGGGCTATTGTGGGCTGCACATAGGCGTCAGATAAGTATAAGTGTGTTGGGCCACGGCCAGGTAGTTTTTTTATTTGTTTTATCCTTTTTCCATTTTCTGTTTTCTTATTCAGATTTGAATTTGATTTATACTTTGAACCTTTCTTTGTATGATCTATTTGCTAGATATTTGCAGTAATATTAAAATATATTTGGTAACCTTTGTGAACTTTTATTGTGTCTTCTTTTTATATTTATTTTATTACTCAATAAGAACTCCTTTTAATAATTTGAAGAAACTTCTTCCTATTATTTTTCTCTCCTATTTTAATTAGGGATTTCTTGAATGATATAATATTATTAATTTCTAATCTTAACTCTAGTTGATTCATAGTTTGAATAGAAACTTGTATATGTGTAATGATCCTATACCATTATTTGATTCATGAAATATAAAAGACATTGATATAGTTATTACTACTTCCATTGATTTGGAACATGACAATGTATATATTCTATTGTAATAAACAAAGAGGTTTAAGGTTTTGTATTATGCATATATACCCTAAGGTTTAGGGTCTTTAATGTCTCTAGTCTCCTTTATGAATGTGGTTTAAGATTCAATAGCTAAACATATTGTTTTCTGTTTGGAATATTTGATAGCCTCACCTTTAGTACTAGAAAGTTATATCTAGAATATTTCATGGAAAAGAATTGATAAAGATATACTTAAGCACATGTCGTTATGATTGTTGGAATTAACAAAGATGTACTGATGTGATTTGCTATAGGAGATATTTCTATAAAGTGTTATAGACATCAGATGATGGATCAATAGTGTGAGATGGATATTATGTTTGATTTGAGATTTAAATTTGATTGCTTACCAAGATTTAATAGGAAGATGATTTATAACATATAATTATGTTTCACAATCTTGGATCTCTAATTAAGGAATTCCTTTCCTATATATAATACTTCTTTCTATCCATCATCATGGTTAGTTTGATGGACTTACTTATTAAAATCTTCTTATTCAATATATCATTCTTCTAAACTTATGGATGAATCCAATGAGTTTGTTACAAGGATATTTCATAATTTTCTCATATCCTGGCTTGGTTGTATTTACTATTCTACTGTTGATAAACTTCCATCCAACCAGTAGTTCCTTCAACTTCACTCACAATCTTCCTTAATATTCCATCACTGATCTTTCTCTAAGGTTGACTATCTTTTAAGAGGAATAACACTACTTCTATAACTCTATGGCATTATGTTGATCATACTACCTTGTCTTTACTTAACTCCAATATCCCATACTCCAACCCCACATTATGTTAGTATGACTTGTCATGGCTAATCTAGAATAATTATCTAGACTAGGGTTTAATTATGTTTTATCCACCAATGTCCCTTATACAGATTATAAGCATGTTCCACCTTGGTGACAAGAACATGATCATTAGAATCCTTTGATAATTATGGCTTAGGTTTCCAGTTGGATAATCAAAGCCATTATCAATATAACCTTGTAGTTGTATTGAAATTATCTTCTGTTTAGCTCTATTGGATTAAGAGATATAATTCATTAACTATACCTTCTTGATCCAATAGGACTACTCCTAGTAACTATCTCCAGAGTTCATCCTTGCAATCTTCTTTTCTATCAAGGTAGGATTTATCTCCATCAACTATCTTATTGATGGGATTCTTTTCAATCATTCTTATCAAATAAATGACATCTAAAACTAGCATCTCTATTTACCTCTTCTTAGTTGTTTCTTTGTAGACACTTATTTGTAAGTTGTGTTATGATCAAATACTTGATATGTTGGGAAATGGATGAATCAATAATTGATTTATCAACATTGGTTAACAACAAAATATTGAAATATAACTTAATAGGGATGATAAGGATTGATATAGAGAGAAAGGTATAGGTGAATGATCTAAACTCAATTTCTCTCCAACTCAATATTGCTTAAGAAGTAGGGTTAGACCTTACCATGATACTCAGGTATATGCAGATGAGATGAAGATATAGTGGTTACATTCTTATTATTTGTTTTATATCCTTAATTTGGTATTTATGAGTGATTATAATGAATACTATAACATGATGACCTAATGATCAAATATAATTCACATTGTATTAGGGTTTACCTTATAGTACATTTGATCTACCCTTAGATCAAATCTCTCTTACCCAAAATGATATTTTAACAAAGGTCTTATTGAAACTTATCGTACTCAACTTGATGATCTACTTCAATTCCATCAAGCTAAGAGAAGCTTCAATAACTTTGACAAGTTTTGTTTAAAAGCACGATTTTTTTTTGGATTTTATATGCATGAATGCAATGCACACATCTGGGTTCAGCTTATTTCTAGGCTCTAATGCTAGGATGTTACAATAACCGGAGATTACCATTAAAGCACTTGAGTAGCAGAGTAGATCTACTTGATTACAAAGCTCATGACCATAATAAGATCACACGTAGAGAGAGAGATGAACACAAAGCTACCGGTAGATCCCTTAGCCTCGAGGGATAACTACTCCCTCCTCATCATGGGAATCAGCAACAGCGATGGATATGCTGGTAGAGATTGATGGAGATGGCTCCGGGGGCAATTCCCTGTCCCGGCAGAGTGCCAAAATAGAGACTTCTGTCCCCTGAATCTCCTCTTCGGTGGCGGCGGGGCTATGGAACTTTTTGTGGAGATCTGATCCACGTAGGGTTTACGTCTCGGGGAGACGTATATATAGGCAAAAGGGCAAGGTCGATGGAGCCTCGAGGGGCCCACACCATGGGCTGGCACGTCCTAGGGTGGGCCTGCACCACCCTATGGTGTGGCCGCCTCGTGGCTCTCCTTCGTCTCTCCTTCGGTCTGCGTGTCGTGTCGGGTAAAATATTGACTATGGCTTTTGTTCCGTCCAATTCCGAGAATATTTCTTTACTAGCTTTTCTGAAACCAAAAACAACAGAAAACAGGCAACTTGCACTGTGGCATCTTGTTAATAGGTTAGTTCCATAAAATGTATAAAAATGCCTCAAAGTGTAGTCAAAACATAATATAGTTGGTACAAAACAAGCATGGAGCATCAAAAATTATAGATACGTCTACGATGTATCAAGCATCCCCAAGCTTAAATCATGCTCGTCCTCGAGTAGGTAAGTGATAAAAAGAATATTTTTTGAGGTGACACACACCATCACAATCTTGATCAAGGTATTGTAAAGCATTGATAGCTGGGATCATAGAACTCTAAACATGAGTATGAAAGATGTAGTTCTAACAATAAGACAAAGCAACTATGTTGCAACATGAAAAGATACAAACAAAGATCATGAATAACAATGCATCGAAAGACGTTTGTTTGTTTCACATATAGAAAACATAGCATAGTGGTATTCATCTTGTACCTCATGGAGTAGAAAAACATAAATGCATAGGACACCTTACAAGTTCATAAAGGTGACTAGATTCAAATAGTTCAAGAACAAGCAATATCAACATGATGAATCAATCAATAAGTTTTGGGATAATACACATAAAACAACATTATGAATCAATCAATAAGGTTTGGGACAATGCACGTAAAACTAAGAATGCCAACTATGCTCTCTTAATTGGTGCATAAATATAGAAGGTGGAGACTCAATATAACACTAGGAAGAAATGCCCTTCATAAAGGGAAGTAGGGATTTCAAGTTTCATAAAGAGCTTCCAAAAATTATGGTACTTATTAGGTTTCAGATCTCATTGCTCCTATCATAAGCATCTTGAAGTGATTAAGGTTAAAGTGAAACAAATATGGATTATATGCTTGACAAATCATAAGCTGGCAATCTCATGTTCCTTGAGTACGAGGGCCGTTCCTCATGCTACTCAACTTTAGTCACAAGCAAGTTCTTTTCATTGTAAGAATATGTGTATCATAGAGAACCGCCAACGGGGTACCCCTTGCCCCATGACACATGATCTATCCCATATCAAAATGACAACGTAACAAAAAGTGAGCATCTCATCAATCTTCTTATTTACCATGGGTACAATGATATTTTTTTCTTTTTCTCTATTTTTTCTATATTTTTTTCTGAAGATGCTTCATGGATTGCTCACTATGGTGATGCTGAAATTTTCTACCGTGATTAGGCATGGCTTAGGCTAGCCGCCCAGGCGTTTCTCCAACACATATATTGTAATACACAATTTTGACGCTAATGATCTGTGACTAATCTAGTAAAAAATACGTAAAAATAGGGAGTTAGAGAAAAGAAAAAGAAAAACTAATGCAAAAACATTGTGTACGAACGCTTCAACCTGTTGTTTGAAACATGGTTGCAACGACCAGCTCCTTGCTAGTGTTAGTAGTATAAACCTTAGCAGGCTTCTTTTATATCCCTATAACATGAAGAAACATATGAGCTGAACTAGGTTGGGCTGGGTTTCTTGTACTTGAGCCAGACATATTCCCGTATACCAGGGTCGAGTTGACCATCGCCGTTTCACCTATTCCCTAAAGAATACCCAGCGCTAAAATTCCTCGCCGCCGCTGCTGGGGCTTCTCGATCTGCTACGCCACCAATGTGGGACTGCATAGCTGGCCACCGCGTAGTTTCTGTGGCGACACGAGCAGGATGCCGCTCTGTCCGGCCATGTCGTCACCGTCATCTTGACTGGTATGTACCCATGTCCATGTCGTCAACGGCAAGATGTTCTATTTTTTGTCTAGCTATTTAGTAATTTAGATCTGCACCCGAATAGATGTTCCTAGTTGCTCCACCTTCTAGATTGCTATCGATAGTACTTGCCAAGATGTGGTAATACGTGAGGTCATATGGGTTCTTATTCATTTATCCTGGTGAAATTCACCAATTTCAGTTCGATTTCTCCTGCGAGATCACAACTGCTCAATCAGGTAGTTTAGTTTATATCTAGTAGTAGTAGATGCAGTTAGGTATTTTTCTGTCTATGGGTTCAGTGGAATTGATCCATGGATACCTTGTGGTTGTTTGTGTAGTATTTTTTTTATAGTTTTTGAGGTATACAGGAAAGAAGTGACATGCTACGGAATAGTTAGGAATTAGTAGTATAGTTAGGAATTAGTAGTACTTGCTAGCTTTCTGCCTGGAGCATGTCGTGATTATCATGCATGTAGTGAAGCAAGTTTCTTGTGATTTTGGCTAGCTTCAAGTCTGATCTGTAGCTGTTTTGTGAGGTTTTGCATATGAAAGTTGCTACGGCTAGTAAGGTGTGATAACTAAATCCGTTGGTTTATCTATTACTGGTAGAATATAAAAGCGAGAAAGTAAATATTCTGGTTTCGGTTGTTGCATGTAGGAGCGATGCGATACTTTGCTTGTATGCCTTTGAAGTGACAATGTATTGAATGTGATATAAATTCCTATAACAGGTATTGGTACTTTGGGCTTGGTTTGGAGTCCTACAATTCATACCCCATGGTTGAGGCAAGTTCATGACGGTTGCATATTTCTCTACGGTCAATTTTATCTAATGATTATGGTATGTCGATAATGACAATGATGGCATGTGCATATAATGTGCATTTTTGCATACCATGATGATATTGATGATGATGTGACCTACTCTTGTGGGTAAAGTGTGACCTCCATTGATGGGTTGCGACCCACTTTGGAGGCACCCTCCACGGGTTGGAGTGAGTGGATGCCGACGGGTGTTCACTCAAGCGATACCGGTATACGCGATGAGATGAGATTAGATGAGATGAGCATATAGGCATGTATGACATCATATTATGTTCCCATAGATGAATTGTGTTTAATGATGCCATAATGTTTTGATTTATGTAAAGTTACTATTTGTTCATGAACTTGTTGAGTCTTTGTACTCACTCTTGTTGCTTTCATGTTTTTAGGCAACCCTTGAGGACGTCATGCATGGGAAGTTTTGGGAGTAGTACCTTCACAATTATCACCTCACGTTTCACACAATCTTCACAAATATTTTGTAATTTTTCTTTTGATTGATAGGAGTAATTCTTGTCATAAATGGTTTTAGTTTACGCAGAAGTTTATCACTTCAACTATGTTGGTTTTACCTGTTCGACATGATTACCGGTATTGTACATATGGTAGTTTTTATAGCTGTGGTATTGATAGTTTATATGGTTGAACGTGTGTCTACCTTTTACTATGTTTTATCCTTGTGCTCGTGTTATATATTATGGCATGTCATGGATGTCCCAAAAATAAAGGAAACTCTGCCGAATTTTCCTAAGAAGTCTTAGTTTTTTTTCTATATGTAATGTATGTGGTAACTTCTCAAGCGCTTGGTTGGCTTGGGGTGTTACATATATATTACTCCATGAACTTACAAGCTCCCATTTTATTTCACACTGCTGACATCCATAAACAAAAGATCATGATATCAACAGGGTAATATGTATAGGTGTTAAAAACGTTCCCCATGATAGCATGGTTGTGCTAATTCCCAACTTATAAGTGCAAACATATACAACATAGATGACACAATGGTTCAAGTTTATTAGGTGCAATAAATAAAGTGTTCTATAAAGTTTGTGAGAGCTTTAATCACTAATTTTCACATAACAAGTTTAATTTGGAAGATAGATAAGACATGAATATACTTGAAATGGTGTAACACACCATGCATAAGAATTTATAGTGGACTCTTTGTAATAACTTGGTTTCTTGGGAGTTGGATGCATGGGTAAAGCTTACTCACTACAAGTGGAGGCTAGCAAAAGACTGGGAGCGACCAACTAAGGGAGCAATAATGGCCATAATCATGCAAAGTGACAAAACATTATCAACTAAAGCTTAAAGTGGTATCACAAGTCAAAAACTAAATGATCATAGAGGCTAAGGTGACTGGTTCATAGTCATAACATGGTGTAAGCATGTGTCAAGTCAACCCAAACAAAGCATCAAAGGAGAATACCACAATATTGTGCCTTTGTATGCTAAAACAACGCATGATTCTTTCAAAGAACATTAAGCAATCTCAATTGTTTGGAACAAGTCATGCTACAGAAATAATCACTAAGCATAAAATTAAAGCAAAATCTAGCATGAAATGATAAAGTCTAAGCCACAGTCAAAACAAGCTCCATTTTGTACCACTAAAGCATGAAACTGCCTACTCTCAACACCAATCGACTTATTTGAAACAACTCACAAAGATAATAATCAATAAATATCAGTGAGCTTGTCTCACAAATACACAAAGAAGAAATAAAAAGTTCTAAGATGAAAGCACAAGAAAATCAAAGCTAAACGCAGTGCTAGCAAAAGAGAACACTCACAAAACAATAAGAATAAAAACTAGAGTGTTCTAGGCAATGAAAACATAGTGTGTCTCTCTCCAAAAGAAGTGTTCTGGGATCCAACCAACTTATTGCAGGAAACAAAGCAAAAGAACACTAAAAACAAAAACTAAGACGCTCCAAGAACAACACAAAGGTGCATGAAACAATAAAAATGAAGTGTCTAGAAAGAGACCTGAGAATTTTATTGATGAAGAAGGGGATGCCTTGGGCATCACCAAGATTTGAAGCTTGTACCTCTTGAATATTTCTTGTGATGACATGGGGTGGCATCCCGAAGCTTGATATTTTGTCCATTCTTCATCTCATCACCTCGTTTTTCCCCTACACTTGAAAATTTCCTTCATACAAAACTTCACACAATCTTGATTAGCAACATTAGTGTATTCAAGATAATCATCATTTAGGTTTAGTTTCAACACAAGTAAAACTTCCATTAGAACATAATATAATGTAGAAATTCCTTTTAAGAAGCTCAAGTGATCAAAGAGAACACAAAAAGAAACCGAATAAGAGGCAAATGAAAATAATGGCAGAAATCTGTGAAAATAGACCAGTAGGTAGAAATCGGTTTTTCCAAAGACCTTCTATTGCTCAATAAAAAAAGTGTTGAACTAACGAAAGTTACATAACAACTTGGGGCATATGCTCAGAAAATTACAGCTCAATCCTTCGTACAGGGTTTTTTCAGGAATGTTTACAGTGGAGCACAAAAATCTGTTTCGGGACAACAACTTCCCCAAATCTCACTTCTATCTCATTAGAGGTTATTCTTGGCACAAAAACCACACAAAAATAGGGCATATGTAAGTTCAAAACCTAAATCAACCTAAAAATAGGGCCTCATATTTGCATTAGACGCAAAATAATTATTGGGATGGAGTGAGTGAGCTAAGTAGGATGCACAAATTATGAATTTGTACATATCACAAGGCTCACTCCGACCACCCCCATCATCGCATCCTCAAATTTTTATCATCGGCCATATGAAAGTACAAAACCAAAATCAACCTAAAAGAAGGGCCTCATATTTGCATGATACGAAAAATAATTATAGAAGTGAGTGAGCCAAGTAGGATGCATAAATTACTTATTTGTGTATATCACAAGGCTCACTCATAGCACCCCGACATTGCATCCTCACATTGTAGTCATCGTCCATATGGAATAAAAAACAAAATAAACTAAAATTAGGGCCTCATATTGCATTAGATGAAAAATAATTACAAGGATGGCATAAGTGAGCCAAGTAGGATGCATAAATTATTTATTTGTGTATATCACAAGGCTCACTCACACCACCACGCCATTGCATCCTCACATTGTAATCATCGGTTATATGGAAGTACAAAACCAATTCAATCTAAAAGTAGGGCCTCATATTTGTATTAGACGCAAAATAATTACAGAGACGGAGTGAGTGAGCCAAGTAGAAAGCTACATATATCCCTAAAGTTATCTAGATTATCATCTACACTAAAAATAATCTACACTAAATCAATTACACTAAAATCATCTACACTAAAATCATCTATACTAAATCATCTACAATTATCTAAAATAAATCATCTACAATCATCTATCTAGGTTTTCCTACTAGTGTTACTATCACTATCTAACATTCCTATATCTAGAATTTGAACCCAAGTTTATTATCTAAACACTAGTGTTACATCTATATTTATATAAAAAAGGGGAGGCGTGGCTGGTTGCTCACTGCGAGGTCGGTGACGAGGCTCAGTGGGGCGGCAGCGGTTGTAGCATGGTCGGTGACGCGGAGGCAGGGAGGCGGTGGTTCTAGCATGGTTGGTGATGATGTGGCGGGGCAGCAGCGAACGCGAGTGGTCAATGATGAGGCGGTGGCGGACGCGCGTGGTCGATGACGAGGCTTGATGGGGTGGCGGTGAACACGTATGGTCAATGACATGGACGCGGGGCGACTAAGAACGCACGTAGTTCGTGACGAGGCGGCGGCAAACTGAGCGGAGTCATCGGATGCGGGGCAGCGATGATGGGGGAATAGGGGGCAGATCTGTTGGGCGGTGGCGGTAAGGAGAGGAGGCAGATCTAGGTAGAAGCGATGGCAGGGAGAGGGGAAAGAAAGGAGGAGGGTGTGTCCGCAGTGTGTTAATGTGAGAGTGGGCCAGGCCGAGAGGAGCACAGAGGGTAATAAACCGTGTATCCATTGCGTTTATATTAGTACAACGCCACCACTAGTTTACAGATTAGTGGCGTTCCCCCAATGCCAACGCTATCATTACCTTTGTTCCAACTGCGTATGGGGACCCTCCTGTTTATGGTGTTTGTTTATATGCGGACCCTACTATTAGAGTTTACTAGTGGAGGTTGCGTATATATAAACGCCATTTCTATTTTGTCTCGAAGTGGTGGCGCACATTATATATTGGACGCCACCGCTATAAGGATTTTCCTACTAGTGAGGGTGGTTCGATTTTTGTTGAAAAGACGCAGTATTTTCCCCTAAGGGTTAAACTAAGGTAGCTCGGAGATATCGAAGTCCTTTCCTCTTGAGTTGAGAAGACGAGTTGGGGGGATATCGGTTGTTCTTTACACGGATTCGATGATTCTTGATATTTCTAAGTATCTCATTAGAAGACTTCATTGGGAGCTACCTCTTCAGGGTTGGTTGGTGAGTTACGTCGAGGTTTCGGAGGGTGTCTTCTGGTGTAGGGTTAATCTGTTTGAGTGGGCATTACACGATGGTTAGAGAAGAGGCAGACCTTATTCCTTGGAGTTGCACAGTGAATACCGAAATCTTCCACTTGAGGTTGAAATCTTGAGATGATGTACGCAAACTCTGTCCTACGAGGCTTGTATATTAATTTTATTTTTACTAAAAAAATGCCCGTGCGTTGCAACAAGAGAGATAAATTATGTGTCACAGAGGTGTGCAAACTTGGCGCAATATATATGTTATCACTTTTTGTCTCAATCATTTATCATTTTCAATGCTTACATTTCAAATCATGTTTATCTGAATTCTTCAACTTATCAACTTTTCTCTCCCGCCTCACCTCCCAATTTTTTTCTAAGTTATCATGGTATTAAATCAAAAACTTGTAACACCAGCCGTTCAGCCACGAAGCAAAGCATGTCATGACAAACTACACACCAGCTGAACAAGAGAAATATTTGAAGAACAGAGAAAACGCAGCCGCAAAGGCCGCGAGGAGGAGATATTGTTTTTCTGCTTTCTCGTGACCACCTTCTTCCATCCGATTACAAGATAGACTACACATTCATACTTCAGCTGGCATCTCTTCTACATGCCAATTTCCATAATATTTCAAGTTGAGAAAGTAATTGTTCCTTACAAAATGGATTACACATTCATACTTTAGCTGGCATCTCTTGTACCCGCCAATTTCCATAATATTTCAAGTTGAGCACCAAATTTTTCCTTAGATACAAACTTTTTTGTCAGGCTTGGCTAAAGTTATAAGTAATATAGGAAAATTGGTCGTGCGATTTCCATAAGAGAAAAAATCTACTTTTGAAGAGTCGACGCAGTCTAATTTTTTTTCAAAATCGATCAAACAGATTTAACCCTAGCATCAGTTCACCTCTTTTTCTTATTTTTATTTTATATGCTTTTCCTAACACACTATTAAATATTTTTATTTGGTTATATGTGAGAATTTTCATTTAAATCATTAATTCAGAATTTGCAAACAGTATTACTCCTTCTACCTCAAAATAGATGTCACAGATTTATCATAATTTAGATGACCTGGACACTGTTTAGTATATAGATTAATCCAAATTTTGACAAACTTTTGATATATATTTTAAGACAAAGGAAGTATATCAAAAATAATTTAGTGCACTCCCTCGCATAGTTGATGGATAATTTGTTTCTCCAACACATTTTTGTTCATATTCCTTCACACCGCATAAGTTGTTTTTCCATCTATCTCCATCATTTGCTTTCTTCCTGGTCCATCTAAAGGTCTTGCTTCTATGTATATCAGCATCATTCATGTAGAGGATTCTCATTATTAGGCAAGGATGAAATATGCTTGTGCGTTATAATATGAATAAAGGAAGAGTTTACTTGGGACTAAACGGTCCCACTTCGACTTATCAGGCGTTCATGACGGGTGCCAAAAGCAAGAAACTTGTAAAGTATATAAAATTTGTTTGGGCTAGCTTCTATGATCACAACATGGCCACAAAATTAGCATTGAGGGTCGTATCCAATTAATGATCCTTTTTCCACGTTAATTTAGAAATAAAACTTCTAGTGCTTATTTTTAGACATTTAACATAGTTCAAATTTGAGATAAAAAATTGAGTTCAATATTTTATGTACATATATGTATATAGATGCAAAAAAGTTGACAAATCTGTCCTATGCAAATGCACAAAAAGAATAGGAGTTTCTCATATACAAATAAATGCAGAAAAAGTACACAAAATCTTCTGTACACCAAGATTCATGTAGCACAACAGCACAAACCAAATACATGTGTTCGGTCTAGCACATATTTTGTTCTCTGTTCTATTCACATTAGCTATATGGTTCATCTCGATTTTAATCTGTCCACATTAGCACCGAACTCTGCCTTGGCTACCTAGCCTTAACAAATCTCAGGGCTATTTGACGGATCAAAGTCGAGCCTATAGGAGACCACGATCTAGCGGTAGCAGAGCGCAACTGGAGCACCAGCAGTCTTGTTAGACTGCAAACTTGAACCTTGTTTCTATGGTGTGCTATTATGGGCTTGTTTGTGAACAAATCAATACGAAAAAATCTCAATATAAGAACCCATGTTTCCACGCTCTTGGAACACTACTTATGTTGTCGTATGCTATTTGTAATAAAACCATTAGAGAATCTCTAGAAGACACCGTAAAAGGGCGTACTAGAAAATCCGTTCCCAGATCGTGTTTTGCGGGTTTTTTCAGGTTGTGAGCGACGGGGCGGAACATACCCCTCAAAATCGAACCAGAAAAGGGATTTCCCTTTTACAGCTACGCGCATACGAGGTCTTTTCTTCCACAAAAAGGGTCGAACCCGTAAATTGAACTATTTTCTGTCAATTTCACTACATATCTCGCATTTTCAAATAGAAATATGATACCAATGTAAAGTAAAAGCCCAAAATTATTAATTGTACATTACAACAATTATACAATTACAACGATTGTCCAAACAAACTGAATAAACAATAATCCAATTATAACAAATTACCAAATCAAATGAATAGTTCCGAATGCAAATAATGTTTCACACACATGAATGATAAAATATGGCAGCCTAGTTCCTCCCAAATAGCCGCCAGTGGTGCTCAATAAGGTCATGCTGCAGCTAGTCATGGATGGTCATGTTTTCAATGTCTCGGTAGGTTTCAAGGAAGGCTTCGATGGCATTTGGGTTTCTAGCTAGCTTCACACGGCTGCCAACATTATCGTAGAAGATGTCCAAGTCTAGACCTCTCTCATCCTCAACAATCATATTGTGAAGAATGACACAACATGTCATTATGTCATCGAGAGTTTTTTTGTCCCAAAAATAAGCTGGACCTCGCACAACTGCAAATCGAGCTTGCAAAACACCAAAGGCTCTCTCAATGTCCTGGCACTCTCTTGAGCCTTTGCAAATTCAATATCTTTCCTAGTTTGAGGATTCGAGATGGTCTTGTCAAATGTAGCCCAACGAGGATAAATACCGCCAACTAGATAATACCCCTTGTTATAATTAAAACCATTGACAATGTAGTTGAAGCGTGTGTTTCACCACTAGCTAGCTTTGCAAATATAAGATATCTATGGAGCATATTGATATCATTAAGGGTGTCAGGAAAACCAAATAAACAATGTCAAATCCATAAGTCCTCCGATGGAACGGTTTCTAGCATAATTTTTGCATCTCGGCTTTTGCCACAATATTGCCCGTGCCATGCCTTCGGGCAGTTTTTCCAAGTCCAATGCATACAATCTATGTTTCCTAGCATGCCTGGACGTCCTCTTAAAACATTCATCACCATCAACCTAATTGTGTCCTGCTCGTTCGGTGGTCGCAGATACATCGGGCCAATAATGCGAATAATCTCGTTGGCAAATCTATGAACACTCTCCATAGTTGTATCTTCACCGATGCGAATATACTCGTAGGCATAATCGGTCGGGATCCCATATGCCAGCACTCTCCTGGCCATAGAGATTTTTTGGTACGGCTGAATCCAAGCAGCCCCGTGGCATTTCTTCGACGCTTGAAGTACCGTGTCTTGGCCTCGCAAGCTTTCACTATCTTCATGAACAGCGAGCGGCACATTCGATAGCGTCTACGAAAGAGGTGAGGTGGGTATGTGGGTACCTCGGTGAAGTAATCTCGCATGAGCATGTCGTTTCACAACTTGCGGTTCCAAGGGATGCAAAGGTGGCCGACCGTGGAGCCTTGCCGCCTCTTCCTCCTGCCGTCGTCCCCCTCCTTGAGGGAGAGAACAACCACCATCATGTGCTGACGGTGGTTCCCGAGCAGCGTCTCCACATCCGAGTCGTCGGAGGAGGACAAGTCGTCCATCAAAAATTACTCGCAAGGGTCCAAGTCCATATACAAATCAAGGACGATATTTAGAGCTTGTGGAGAGGAGATATACGATCTTGAACTCGAGCAGCGGCGGATTTTACCTTTGTCGGGCGGCAGGAGGATGGTGGCGGTGGGGCGCGACCGGATCTGCGTCCGGAGGAGTTTTCGGACCCACAGCGGCTGGGGAACGGGGTCGACAGGGTCCTCAATCGAGCGGGAGGGTCCTCCATCTACGGCGGCGGCCGACAGCGGGCGGCGGCTGTGCAGGCGGAAGGGAGGGGAATGAGCTGAAAATTCCTTCCCGCCAACGGAAAACACAGGATATGGTTCGCATCCAGGTCGGGCTCAACACCTGAGTTTTTCTGGTTCCGCGGGGTGTTTTCTCGGGGGCCCTAAAAAATGTTCGGTTCGGTCCATTTTGGGGCGTATGTTCTGTCCACTTTTATCACGCGAAACCAAGAACTGGGGGTTATTTTTATGGTTATGCACTTTTATGGTGTCTATGCTCTTACAAAATGTGCCAAGTTAATGTGTGTGGTGTCTTAGATAATTAAAAAAGACCGTCTAGTAAATGATTTCTAAAATCAGCAGCCATTTTGTGCCTACCGTTGTACACTTGTTCTTTTCATCATCAAAAGTACCTGTAGTCTATCTGTGGCATCCCGCAAAACCACTACTAGAAAATCGCGTTGTTTTTGTGCATTGCATCGTCATGATCGCATGCTCATATCATCATGCCACATTGCAGTTGAGCATCGTCATCGTCTTGCATTTGCTTGCATAAAACTATTTTCGAGAAAACCCAAATTGTTTTCCTAAACGCCCCGTCTTTTATTCAAACGCCAAACCCGGGTCTCCGGATTATTTTGTTTTGTTGCTATCGGTTTGCAAATGGTCCAATTAAAGTAAAGAAAATATTAAGTTATTTTTAGTGAGGGCAGTCGAACGGGCCGAATCGACCCGAACGACCACCCCCATTTTTAAATCGGTCCACCAGACAAATCCTACAGCTACCCACCTTCCTACCCACCCTTGCCTCCACATCACTCCCACCTATCACAATCTGCCACGTCACCCTGCCTCTCCCCTCTACCAATTCCACCATGCCACATCACCACCCCTCTCCACCCCCCACTCATCCACCACACACAACCCAAGCTACACGCGCGCAGCGCACCCAGCCCAGCCTCCCCCTGGGCCCGTCCCCACCTGGCCACGCCCGGCCCCACTGGCCGCTCCCTCTCTCCCTCAGCCGTTCCCCCCACCGCCCGGGTCCCACCCACATGCCGCTGTCTCCCCGCGGGACCCGCGACAGGCCCCCACCTACCGCGCGTCCGCGTCTCCCCCGCAGCTTCCCTTCTCTCTGCCTCTCCCTCCCCGAGCCAACCCCGACGAGCCGCCTCCCTCCATCGTCGCCCCGCGCAGCCCCAGCCCCACCCACCTACCGCGTCCGCCCTGCCCATCTTCTTCCTCACCACCGAGGCCGCCGCCGCTCTCCCCAACCTCCCAGCATCCTCGCGCCCAACCTCCCTCGCCGGCTCGCCCCGCTCCGCGCCGCTCCCGCCGTCGCCGGCCTGGGCTCTCCCCCCTCCGCCGCGCCCTCGTCCCCGGCCCCTCCCGCGTCGGCCCGGCCTCCACCACCTCACCCCGAGGCAGAGTCTGTCCCGACGACCCCGCTTCGCCTAGCCGCCCACGCCCTCTGCCTCCGCGTCGCCGCGTCGCCGGCGTCGACCCCGCCGCCCTCGTCGCCGTCGAGCCCGCTCCGCCGGTCCCCTCCACCGCAGTCCCCTGCAGCTCCGGCCTCGCTACGTCTCCGAGCCCGCGCCTGCAGCGCCCACCCCGTCGTCCGCCCCGCGGGTGCTCCTCCGCCGCCGGGCCCGCGTCGCCGCTGGTCAAGCACGCGCCGTGGCTCCCTGCCCGCCTGCAAGCCGTCCCCTGTCGCCGCCGTCGCTGGGCCCACGCAACTGCCTCGCAGATGGCCCTGCAGTGCCGCCCCGCCCGAGCTCTGCCATCCGCCTCCACCGTGCAGGATCCCGATGTAGTACCAAGTTGGTGCCAAGTGTTGGGTGTGTAAACGACAAGATCGACACCGGCAGTCGAACCCCGGAACCCCCAAGTTCACCTCGCCAAGGTCTACATCGGGAACGCCGAGAACTTCCACCGGAGCCGAAGATCCGGAGCTCTTCTTCATAGGACGACAAGTACCCCGAAGACCGTTCCGCTGAAACCCCAAGATCATCAACGGCACCCGAGCTCGACACCGGCAACTAAGATGGCACCACAAGACCGTCGACAAGAAACCGCGAACCGGAACCGGAAATCTCCGTCACGGAACCCCAAGGCCTTGAGGAGGAGCCGATGAAATCGCCTCCACGGAACACTGAGTTCTCCATCAAGGACGCTAGGACCGTCGCCATGAACCAAAGACCGCGAATGCGATAAGATCTACCCCGATCCGAAGACCCTAACCCCGGAGACCGAGAACGTTCCCGCCGAGACCGTTCCGTCAAACCCTGGATCCTGAGACCGACCCCGACCCCCAGAACCCAAGATCTGCCGAACCCTAAATGTGTGACCCTTTTCCTCGATACCCTATTTATAAATGATGTCAACTTGTTGCATATTTAATTGCCATCTCGCATGCATGCTTAACATGTGGTTTGGGGGCCTTATGCCGATTCACCTCATAATTAAATATGGGGCCCATATGCGGGCAAATCTAGTCTCATATTGGCCTCATTTAAATTGGTGTAGCGAACCCGGTACTATCTTCTGCCATGTTATGACAACATTTAATTTGCGGGGTAGATAAACAACTTGAACCATCTAACTAATTGTCGGGACCCGGTTCCGCTTAATCTGAACTAATTGCATCGCATCTTTGCCATGCCATACATCATACATGCATCATGCCGATCTTCTGCCGTTGTATTAAATAGTGCATCCGGTGTTTATTCTAGTGTTTTGCTTCTTCGCGGATTGGGCCGTTGAGTTGATGTGAGCTTCGCCCCGATCTTCGGTTGAACCTTCGACAATGTTTTCAGGCGAGCATCTCCCCCTTTCTACCTATCTTACTTTTATAGTATTTATTCCCTCCTGTTGATCTATTGCTATCTGTGTTGCGATGCTCTAGTGTTCGTACCCGTGATATTCCCTGCAGCCGTATACTGCCTTGGACACATCCTATTACCTGTTGTTTGGTAGATAGCTGGACTTGCGCGTCGTAGTCGCTTGCTCAAGTGATGTTGCGTGTCGCCATGTTCCACAGTTGTTGGAGTAATGCCGCATGTTTGATGTTGGAGATGATCATAGTTTTACGTATCGTTCACTTTAATTACTGCTTAACAACTAAAATTGAAGTAAGCAGAGGCATCAGTGGGTGATAGATAATATTTGGTTTCCGAACGCCCACTTGTGTCCCGTAGGACCCCGAGTACTTGATACCTGTTCCTTGATTTATCGCGCTATCCACATCCGGGAGGTATATGGGACCCCCCTGAGCCAGAGCTTGATTCCGTCTTATTTCTTGGGGCCACAAACTAGTTTGAGGTTTTATTTACGATCATGTACTTATGCCATGCTACTGCTTTATTTACGATTGTGCGCCAGATAGCACCTGTACTGTTTAGGAGCGGGACACGATTCCGCGGTGTCGACAAGCCTCGATTGGGGTTCCCAGTCGTTCACAGCCGTCTACCCAAACCTTGAGTCCGTCTCGGAGCTTGCTTACTTCGTTGCGGGTCTACTCAATGGGGTGGCCCCCTGAAATATTTCTGAATCCTGTGATTGCTTTGTCGTGAAATCCTCGTTGGGTTTTGATTTGGTTTTTCCGAGGTTGATCGAGTGTGTGTTGCTATTGGTGCACCCCGGCCGGGTAAAACTTTCTGAAAGCCGTGTCCGCAGTTATGGACGACTTGGAGCACAGTATCTCGACCATAGACAAGCATAACTAAAGTTTATTGCTATAAATTTGACTTTATAATGACTAGTAATCAGCTTCACTATAATGGAATGGCTAATAATACTGCCCACCATTGCTTGTTTGAAGTGTCGCTTGCGACCATTGTATCTGACTAGTAAGTATTGCAACTACAACGGAATGGCTAAGTAAAAGTACCAACAACTGCTGGGTTTTGGGTTTATCTCATGCTATCTGTATCTGATTAGTAATTGTTGCAACTACAACGGAATGAATAACTAAAAGGGCCCACTGCTTCTTTTATCAGGACGATTATCTAAACCTAACTAGTAAAATGCCGCAACTACAACTGAATGAATAAAACTGCCAACGGTGTGAGTTCCTCGGTTGACTTCCTCGTATGGTCTCGAGGGGGAAACACGAGGATGGGTTTGTTTGGTGTTAGCTTCAGGTTGGTTCCGAATAGGTCTTTCTTATCCCTCTCTGATCGCCGACAGTTGTATCGAGTCTCTATAGGTTGTTTAGTGCATGCTGCCGCTGCCGCTTCAGTCCACCATACCTATGTAGGCGAGGACCGCCGAATTCTAGTCTCGCCGTGTACTGGCCTCAGTACTGACGCTCCTCTTTTCCTTTGCCCTTTGTCGGCACCCCTTTTTGTTTAAGCAGGTTTTGAGATCGACGTCGTTAGCAGGGTTACCCTTCCGGCTTGGCCTGGGCAGGGTTATGGACGCAATTGGTTATTCTTCAGGGCTCTTAGCCCCATTTGCATCTTGTCCGTAGCTGGACGCTCTATCGTTTTCAAGGTGATTTGGATCTTTGTATTGTATATCTGTATTCTTGACTCATGGAGTCGTGTTGTATATATATCTGTTCTGTGTGTCCCATCGAGGACTGTTGTGTAATGTTATTACTTCGTTTTCCACCCGCACGAAAGTGCCTGGTGGGCACCTTTGAATCGTTTCTATGCGGGTTTGGCGGATTTCGCTAAAACTTGCATAGGGTCGATTCTGAGGGTGTTACAGAGTGGTATCAGAGCTCAGCAGTTGCGATACCCCACAAGTCCAGCCTGTAGGATAACCTAGCTAACGGCCGAAGTAGAGTGCCAAAACTATTTTGCAAAATCGGTTGGATAGTTCAGATTAGGTCTGATTTTATTCCTTACCCCTCTGCTGCTCTCCTCTCATCTCTGCGCGTTTTGAATCCGCTCTCTTCTCGCTCTTCGAGTCCAGGATTTCTCGTGGTTGGGTTCCGTCGTACCTTCAGGGTTTCACTTCCTTCTTTGATAACGGTGTTCTACCATCCGGTGTTCATGCTGCCCGAGGAATCCTTCGTCTGTGGTACCATTCTTTGTTCCTTGTTTGTGCATTCCGGTGTTTTCCGACGCGACGACATCCTCTACGTCAGATCCGATGCAGAGTCTGCATCACTCCTTTGTTTCCGAACCTCGCTTGTCGAGATCTTCAGTCTAATTCCGAGAATGGTTGCACGCTTTTCCACTGATTGTGCGGAGTAATAGTTTGGGTGCGTGATGGATTGGCCCCCATGCCGACTACCCCTTCTATTCGCTTTTGTACATTGAAGTGGATGAGAATGCATCGGTTCCCCCTTTCCATCGGAGCTAGAGGTGGCTTTGTTGGTTGATACCTCTACCTTCGACCTTTTGTTTCCGGAGTGTTCTCTCGACGATCGCGGACAACGACCTCTTGTTAGTGGTGTCGCGAGGATCTACACGAAGTGAGAAGACGCAGATCGCCGACCTTTCCTTCCGGTACCATGAGGCGGATCTCGAGGGCGAGATCCATTGTTAGTGGTGTCGAATTGTGGCATCCCGCAAAACCACTACTAGAAAATCGCGTTGTTTTTGTGCATTGCATCGTCATGACCGCATGCTCATATCATCATGCCGCATTGCAGTTGAGCATCGTCATCGTCTTGCATTTGCTTGCATAAAACTATTTTCGAGAAAACCCAAATTGTTTTCCTAAACGCCCCGTCTTTTATTCAAACGCCAAACCCGGGTCTCCGGATTATTTTGTTTTGTTGCTATCGGTTTGCAAAAGGTCCAATTAAAGTAAAGAAAATATTAAGTTATTTTTAGTGAGGGCAGTCGAACGGGCCGAATCGACCCGAACGACCACCCCCATTTTTAAATCGGTCCACCAGACAAATCCTACAGCTACCCACCTTCCTACCCACCCTTGCCTCCACATCACTCCCACCTATCACAGTCTGCCACGTCACCCTGCCTCTCCCCTCTACCAATTCCACCATGCCACATCACCACCCCTCTCCACCCCCCACTCATCCACCACACACAACCCAAGCTACACGCGCGCAGTGCACCCAGCCCAGCCTCCCCCTGGGCCCGTCCCCACCTGGCCACGCCCGGCCCCACTGGCCGCTCCCTCTCTCCCTCAGCCGTTCCCCCCACCGCCCGGGTCCCACCCACATGCCGCTGTCTCCCCGCGGGACCCGCGACAGGCCCCCACCTACCGCGCGTCCGCGTCTCCCCCGCAGCTTCCCTTCTCTCTGCCTCTCCCTCCCCGAGCCAACCCCGACGAGCCGCCTCCCTCCATCGTCGCCCCGCGCAGCCCCAGCCCCACCCACCTACCGCGTCCGCCCTGCCCATCTTCTTCCTCACCACCGAGGCCGCCGCCGCTCTCCCCAACCTCCCAGCATCCTCGCGCCCAACCTCCCTCGCCGGCTCGCCCCGCTCCGCGCCCGAGCCCCGCGCCGCCGGCACCGTGGCCGCCCGTCCGCCGCACCCCGCCCTCCGCGCCGCTCCCGCCGTCGCCGGCCTGGGCTCTCCCCCCTCCGCCGCGCCCTCGTCCCCGGCCCCTCCCGCGTCGGCCCGGCCTCCACCACCTCACCCCGAGGCAGAGTCTGTCCCGACGACCCCGCTTCGCCTAGCCACCCACGCCCTCTGCCTCCACGTCGCCGCGTCGCCGGCGTCGACCCCGCCGCCCTCGTCGCCGTCGAGCCCGCTCCGCCGGTCCCCTCCACCGCAGTCCCCTGCAGCTCCGGCCTCGCTACGTCTCCGAGCCCGCGCCTGCAGCGCCCACCCCGTCGTCCGCCCCGCGGGTGCTCCTCCGCCGCCGGGCCCGCGTCGCCGCTGGTCAAGCACGCGCCGTGGCTCCCTGCCCGCCTGCAAGCCGTCCCCTGTCGCCGCCGTCGCTGGGCCCACGCAACTGCCTCGCAGATGGCCCTGCAGTGCCGCCCCGCCCGAGCTCTGCCATCCGCCTCCACCGTGCAGGATCCCGGTGTAGTACCAAGTTGGTGCCAAGTGTTGGGTGTGTAAACGACAAGATCGACACCGGCAGTCGAACCCCGGAACCCCCAAGTTCACCTCGCCAAGGTCTACATCGGGAACGCCGAGAACTTCCACCGGAGCCGAAGATCCGGAGCTCTTCTTCATAGGACGACAAGTACCCCGAAGACCGTTCCGCTGAAACCCCAAGATCATCAACGGCACCCGAGCTCGACACCGGCAACTAAGATGGCACCACAAGACCGTCGACAAGAAACCGCGAACCGGAACCGGAAATCTCCGTCACGGAACCCCAAGGCCTTGAGGAGGAGCCGATGAAATCGCCTCCACGGAACACTGAGTTCTCCATCAAGGATGCTAGGACCGTCGCCATGAACCAAAGACCGCGAATGCGATAAGATCTACCCCGATCCGAAGACCCTAACCCCGGAGACCGAGAACGTTCCCGCCGAGACCGTTCCGTCAAACCCTGGATCCTGAGACCGACCCCGACCCCCAGAACCCAAGATCTGCCGAACCCTAAATGTGTGACCCTTTTCCTCGATACCCTATTTTATAAATGATGTCAACTTGTTGCATATTTAATTGCCATCTCGCATGCATGCTTAACATGTGGTTTGGGGGCCTTATGCCGATTCACCTCATAATTAAATATGGGGCCCATATGCGGGCAAATCTAGTCTCATATTGGCCTCATTTAAATTGGTGTAGCGAACCCGGTACTATCTTCTGCCATGTTATGACAACATTTAATTTGCGGGGTAGATAAACAACTTGAACCATCTAACTAATTGTCGGGACCCGGTTCCGCTTAATCTGAACTAATTGCATCGCATCTTTGCCATGCCATACATCATACATGCATCATGCCGATCTTCTGCCGTTGTATTAAATAGTGCATCCGGTGTTTATTCTAGTGTTTTGCTTCTTCGCGGATTGGGCCGTTGAGTTGATGTGAGCTTCGCCCCGATCTTCGGTTGAACCTTCGACAATGTTTTCAGGCGAGCATCTCCCCCTTTCTACCTATCTTACTTTTATAGTATTTATTCCCTCCTGTTGATCTATTGCTATCTGTGTTGCGATGCTCTAGTGTTCGTACCCGTGATATTCCCTGCAGCCGTATACTGCCTTGGACACATCCTATTACCTGTTGTTTGGTAGATAGCTGGACTTGCGCGTCGTAGTCGCTTGCTCAAGTGATGTTGCGTGTCGCCATGTTCCACAGTTGTTGGAGTAATGCCGCATGTTTGATGTTGGAGATGATCATAGTTTTACGTATCGTTCACTTTAATTACTGCTTAACAACTAAAATTGAAGTAAGCAGAGGCATCAGTGGGTGATAGATAATATTTGGTTTCCGAACGCCCACTTGTGTCCCGTAGGACCCCGAGTACTTGATACCTGTTCCTTGATTTATCGCGCTATCCACATCCGGGAGGTATATGGGACCCCCCTGAGCCAGAGCTTGATTCCGTCTTATTTCTTGGGGCCACAAACTAGTTTGAGGTTTTATTTACGATCATGTACTTATGCCATGCTACTGCTTTATTTACGATTGTGCGCCAGATAGCACCTGTACTGTTTAGGAGCGGGACACGATTCCGCGGTGTCGACAAGCCTCGATTGGGGTTCCCAGTCGTTCACAGCCGTCTACCCAAACCTTGAGTCCGTCTCGGAGCTTGCTTACTTCGTTGCGGGTCTACTCAATGGGGTGGCCCCCTGAAATATTTCTGAATCCTGTGATTGCTTTGTCGTGAAAGCCTCGTTGGGTTTTGATTTGGTTTTTCCGAGGTTGATCGAGTGTGTGTTGCTATTGGTGCACCCCGGCCGGGTAAAACTTTCTGAAAGCCGTGTCCGCAGTTATGGACGACTTGGAGCACAGTATCTCGACCATAGACAAGCATAACTAAAGTTTATTGCTATAAATTTGACTTTATAATGACTAGTAATCAGCTTCACTATAATGGAATGGCTAATAATACTGCCCACCATTGCTTGTTTGAAGTGCCGCTTGCGACCATTGTATCTGACTAGTAAGTATTGCAACTACAACGGAATGGCTAAGTAAAAGTACCAACAACTGCTGGGTTTTGGGTTTATCTCATGCTATCTGTATCTGATTAGTAATTGTTGCAACTACAACGGAATGAATAACTAAAAGGGCCCACTGCTTCTTTTATCAGGACGATTATCTAAACCTAACTAGTAAAATGCCGCAACTACAACTGAATGAATAAAACTGCCAACGGTGTGAGTTCCTCGGTTGACTTCCTCGTATGGTCTCGAGGGGGAAACACCAGGATGGGTTTGTTTGGTGTTAGCTTCAGGTTGGTTCCGAATAGGTCTTTCTTATCCCTCTCTGATCGCCGACAGTTGTATCGAGTCTCTATAGGTTGTTTAGTGCATGCTGCCGCTGCCGCTTCAGTCCACCATACCTATGTAGGCGAGGACCGCTGAATTCTAGTCTCGCCGTGTACTGGCCTCAGTACTGACGCTCCTCTTTTCCTTTGCCCTTTGTCGGCACCCCTTTTTGTTTAAGCAGGTTTTGAGATCGACGTCGTTAGCAGGGTTACCCTTCCGGCTTGGCCTGGGCAGGGTTATGGACGCCATTGGTTATTCTTCAGGGCTCTTAGCCCCATTTGCATCTTGTCCGTAGCTGGACGCTCTATCGTTTTCAAGG
This sequence comes from Avena sativa, assembly GCA_916181665.1. Taxonomy (NCBI): domain Eukaryota; kingdom Viridiplantae; phylum Streptophyta; class Magnoliopsida; order Poales; family Poaceae; genus Avena; species Avena sativa. The sequence continues at coordinate 345,783,736 of OV702285.1, read as the reverse complement.
TGATTTGGATCTTTGTATTGTATATCTGTATTCTTGACTCATGGAGTCGTGTTGTATATATATCTGTTCTGTGGGTCCCATCGAGGACTGTTGTGTAATGTTATTACTTCGTTTTCCATCCACACGAAAGTGCCTGGTGGGCACCTTTGAATCGTTTCTATGCGGGTTTGGCAGATTTCGCTAAAACTTGCATAGGGTCGATTCTGAGGGTGTTACACTATCCGAGTGAGCAAGAAATCTGTTAGACCATAATCCACAACAATAGCAATAATGTGTTAAGGGATGGGGTAAATCCCAGCAGATGAACACTCACAATTTAGATAATATTCTCAGAAAAACATTCCATCACACATAACCACAAAAGTATATGCAAGGTCGCTTTAAGAGAGCCATCTTGTGGTTTGCAAGAACGGAAGGAGGTGCATGGGCTTAAACAGCCGAATCAAAATTGATGATAAACCGTACAGAGATGTGGCACCAGCACCGGTGATTGCTGTTGTCAATGAACTGTCGTCTTTACCTAGACGAGCACCAACAGCAGTCTCATGACGACTCGCGGTGGTGTCTTGGGCATGCGCGGATTCCTTCTCGGCGGAGTTGGGGGTGTTCCTGTACAGAGAAGAGAGATATGAGAGGAGGGTTTGCGGAACGTGTGGAGGAGGAAGAGAAGGCTGGCTGATGGCAATTCCTCTTGGTGGCAGGGAAAAGCGAGAGCGGCAGCAGCTGCCTCCCAAGCCCGAGGGCCGAGGAGCCCGCTCCTTCTCGAGAAAGGGGAACGGCCGCCAACCCAAGGACGGAGAGCTCGCTCCTGCTCGAGAAAGGGAACGGCCACCAACTCCTCCGGCCATCACCAGACCGCCAGTTAGCCCGGTCTGAGCATCGCCGCCGCCTGCAACGAGATCGAGGCCGATCACGCCCCCATAAGATTGAAACACGGCCCCAGCGCTAGGATCCTCTATGCCATTCCTCCTATCGGCCAGTCGTGGGATCTTCTACGGCTGCCGGGAAGGCGCCGATGGCCCTCGTACCCGCATTCGTCAACTTTTTTTTGCCGAGTCCCTGTGTCGTTGATTTCACCCCCATGGATGAGCAGCAAACAAAAAGGAAAAAAGGGAGGGGATTCACCCAAAAAAACACGGAACCAGTATCTGACTTAACAATAGTAGTGGTGGGTAATAAACTGGTATGTGGGAAGGCAAAACGGTCAAAAAGGGATGGTCGATAGAAGCGTTGCATTGGGACATAAAAATGCATGTAATCTTCAAAAAAGAAAAAACACATATACACGTGCACACGGGATCTCAGAGAAAAACAGATCTCAGAGAAAAACACACAGGCAAGATCTTAGAGAAAAACACGCACACGCATGTGTATCTCTTGATCCTCTTTCTCTCAACTGACGGCTGGCGATGCCCGTGCCACCGCCTATTCCAGTCACAACCACATATCAGTGAGGCCTGGTTCCGGTTTCTTTCACCAATTTCCCACCACATTGCCATGTGTCTACGTGTGTGATGTGAAAATCCTAACTTCGTATTTTGTAGTTATGACCACTACTAACCATATATGTCACCACCGATAATATTTTAGTTCGACGTGTCTTTAGAACATACATGGCACATTCGGAATACTTTCTCATCTCATGGCTTTAGCTAGGCCCCGTTAACATGTGTCAATGTCATTAGAGTCATGTGTCGCTATGCTAGCGGACCCCATAGTCGAGTAGCCGAAGAAGATAAAAGTCCAATTTTTCCATTTTATGTTTGGTCACTCCTTTTATTATTAATTATTTTTAAAAGGGTATATTTGTCGGATACAATCGAATATAGACAAATCTAAGTCAACTAATTAGAGTCGAAAAGAGTACTATAATTAAAAGAGTGTTATTATGGTAGAAATTTCCTGCATGTTTATGACGTGGAGATGGCTTGTGTTGCATTTCCATCCCTTTAATTAATACAAAAATACCGTTTAATTCGCCCACAAACATCCTCTTCATTTCAGTTTCAATTAGGCAACACAATCTTCAATTAAGTTAAAGCCCACGGGTCCTGTTTAGTTAAGCCAGCACACCAACTCTTTCCCATTCAATTAGACAACTACGGCTTTATAGTTAGCTCACAGATCTTGTTTGATTATAAGCCCACAAATTCTTAGCCCACATATCTTGTTTGATTATAGCCCACAATCCTTCCGTTTAATTGATCAAGTGGATTTCTCAGTACGTGCTGACGCGGAAGCTCTGCTATATGAACCGGTGAGTCTCGCTGTAGTGCAGCAGGGTGAGACTAAACCAGTGAGTTGCACCAGCAACAGACCCTATTTCCCATCCCAGTTCTGAAAACACATGTGGTGAGGCCGGTTCATGGCACGCACATTACATAGGGGAAGGAACGCGTTCACGTTGCTATGAGCTAGGAATGATGTTGGGCCAGGTTCAGGCACAGTTACCGAAGAAACAACGAGCAAAGCACGATGGACGAACTAAGAAAGCTACGAGATGACTTGGCGGTGGCAGGCCGAGTAATACTGCTAGGAATATGTGTTTTTGTGAAAGGGCAAACTGGTCTAATAAAACGTTGGACCGGAAGAAACACTTCGTCATTTATTATTACTAGCAAAAGTGTCCATGCTCTGCACTAGGTCTATAATTAATATTTCGTACATGCAAAAATAAAATAAAATTTTATTCTCAATGGACATGCTAATCAGATTTTGAGTTCAAGTGAAAGATGCATAATCTTTTTTGTAATAGAATAAATGCATGGACTAAAATAAAAAACTAACGAAGAGATCAAGATATCTGTCATCCTCTTCGGGGACAAATCAACTGATTTGCTTAGTCCCTAAAAACTGATTTACTCACCATCTGGGTGGTTCGAGCACCTGATAGGCGCCATGACACATAGTTAGGCCATTGGCTACCTTCCTGTCGAGAGTCTTGGCGTGGGGAGCCGCCCCGGTTGGACTTCTTCATGGGTGCCAAACCCGCCTCCTCGTTCCGTCCAGCCGTCGTCAAGCACACATACTCTCTATCTCTCTTTTCAATCTATCATTGTCTTGCCTTCCTCCTTCCTCACTGACTGATCATAATGCTAATACTATACATAGAATAAAACGTTGGTTACCTACTCTCAAGTACACTGAAATTACGTTGTATCTAGGAGTCCATCATTCTTAATGGAGTAGAATGGAAAAGTAGCATTGTTTATGCAATATAACATGGTACAACTGAATAATATTTTGAGGTCTCTAGATTGCATATCTCTGCTAGATGTATTATTCCAAACAACTGAAAAAAAGTAACAAATAAATAAAATACGTGAAGGACAGATCTAGTTCCTAAGAAGCAATACCACTTTAGAATCCAAAGAAGCAATCTGTTAAACACCTGAACTACAACATCCAACAAATAATTCAGAAGAACATATCGATCTGGTTCCTATGTACGTAAGCTATAGCACTCTAGAATCCAAATAAACAATCCGCTAAACACCTGAACTACAACATTCTACAAATAATTCATCAAACTGAGAAGTATTGCCCAGTATTACATCCCCTTCAATCTTGACAGCGTAGGTGGGTGCCAAACCCGCCTCCTCGTTCCGTCCAGCCGTCGTCAAGCACACACACACTCTCTCTCTTCTCAATCTATCATTGTCTTGCCTTTCTCCTTCCTCACTGACTGATCATAATGCTAATACTATACATAGCACAAAACGTTGGTTACCTACTATCAAGTGCACTGAAATTACGTTGTATCTAGGAGTCTATCATTCTTAATGGACTAGAATGGACAAGTAGCATTGTTTATGCAATATAACATGGTACAACTAAATAATATTTTGAGGCCTCTAGATTGCATCTCTGCTAGATGTATTATTCCAAACAACTGAAAAAAAAGTAACAAACAAATAAACTACGTGAAGGACAGATCGATCTAGTTCCTAAGATGCAATACCACTTTAGAATCCAAATAAGCAATTTGTTAAACACCTGAACTACAACATCCAACAAATAATTCATAAGGACATATCGATCTGGTTCCTATGTACGTAAGCTATACCACTCTAGAATCCAAATAAACAATCCGTTAAACACCAGAACTACAATATTCTACAAATAATTCATCAAACTGAGAAGTATTGCCCAGTATTACATCCCCTTTAATCTTGACAGCGTAGGTGGGTGCCAAACCCGCCTCCTCGTTCCGTCCAGCCGTCGTCAAGCACACACACACACTCTCTCTCTTCTCAATCTATTATTGTCTTGCCTTCCTCCTTCCTCACTGACTGATCATAATGCTAATACTATACATAGCACAAAACGTTGGTTACCTACTATCAAGTGCACTGAAATTACGTTGTATCTAGGAGTCTATCATTCTTAATGAACTAGAATGGACAAGTAGCATTGTTTATGCAATATAACATGGTACAACTAAATAATATTTTGAGGCCTCTAGATTGCATCTCTGCTAGATGTATTATTCCAAACAACTGAAAAAAAAATAACAAACAAATAAACTACGTGAAGGACAGATCGATCTAGTTCCTAAGATGCAATACCACTTTAGAATCCAAATAAGCAATCTGTTAAACACCTGAACTACAACATCCAACAAATAATTCATAAGGACATATCGATCTGGTTCCTATGTACGTAAGCTATACCACTCTAGAATCCAAATAAACAATCCGTTAAACACCTGAACTACAACATTCAACAAATAATTCATCAAACTGAGAAGTATTGCCCAGTATTACGTCCCCTTCAATCTTGACAGCGCAGGATCTCAGGATCTCAAGCATCTCAGCGCAGTATTACTCCAATACTCACGGGCGCAACATCTTGTAGCCTTGCAACGGGGTGTATGCCTGATGCAGGCAAGACAACTTGATTAGAGATTCTTCCAATGATCGGGATCATAGCACGGGAGGAGATTTTGGGAAGGTACACGATGAAGTAGATCGGGAAACCGGAAGCGGGCAAGATACACGGAGGAGCGGAGGGTCCATGTGCATAATGCCTCTATTGATGGCATGAAGCAGCGCTGCTGCAGCAACGCGAGAGAACATCTCTAAAAAGGAGGCGTGCTAGAGCAGGTTTTCATATTATAGCAACGCGAGAATAGCTCTAAAAGGGAGGCGTGCTAGAGCAGGTTTTCATATTATATTTAGACAACACATGGGAGGAGTTCATGAAAGGCATCTATTAATTTTATTATGGTCGTGGATGGCTAGCTTATCCAAATAACAAACAATTTAATCCATGTATAGAATTTAAAATTTTGTTTTTCCAAAGTAATCACAAAAAATTCATAATGTGAAATCTAAAAAGAAAAATGTAAATTTTTCATTGAGACATAAGGTAGTGCATGCATACCAATTCATCGGTATGCCTATTGTTTTTATTTTTCAGGAGATTTGGACTGAACCAAAGTAGCACTGCACATACAGAAAGTGAAATATAAATTTCTCTAGGAGAGCAATGCCCCTTATAAGAATAAATAAAATTAGAACAGTGAGATAAAATTTGCTATATAAATAACGCGTTTCCAACACACGACCGTGGCTTACAAAGTGCAAGGTGTATGGAACCATGAAGAATTGTTTCCGAGCTGCCAAAGTGCAAGGTGCCGGGAACCATGGAGAAAAATAGGCATCTTCTGAACCCGCTCAAGGTCACGCCGTTCTCCTCACTGAAGAAAAGATGCCTGATCTTCTCACTAGCTGAGGTACTTGGAGGTCGTGGATGTGGTCGTGATTTTTGCAGGCTATGGAGTCAACAGAGGATGGCAATAAGAATGACCGAGAGAGTAGGACAGACGGCCGCAACGCCGGTAGAGAGCACGGGGTGGCGCCTAGTTACCTTCTTGCCGGCGGTATAGATCGGACCGATGGTTGTTCTCATCATGAAGCTCTATCATATTACCACTACAGCCGTCCTTCCATCGCTTCTTGTCATCCGATGACGATACATCCATGCTCTCGATCATCTCATGGCCTTGGACGTCCTCTTTGACCCACTTCCTTCTGCATTCGAGCTTTGAACTCGAGGTGAGGTCGCGCGTGCACGAGATTCCTCCCGCCCTCTGTTGGCCATGCCGCCATTATCCATGACGTCGCCCAGGCTACCCCACTCCCTAGTCTGTCTCGGGCTCTCTAATTCCCCGCGTCAGGCGCCACCGTTTCCATCCTAGTTTCCACGGCGAGTTCATCCGAGCGATTTTCTCTGATTAGATCGGATTTGTTTGGGTGTTATGTTGGAATCACGGGCAGAATATAGGGTCCATATATGGGGCGCATTAGAGATCTAGGGAAGGAATCGAGATCAATACAAACTCCAGAGGATGGCTCGATGCAGAATGTCAGGGGTGACACGGGACTCGCGCGATCGGAGGACTTCAGTAAGATCTTTTTTAATTTACACATGGCACTAGGTAATATGTGGGCTAGTGGGAGGGTAAATTTGTCCAAAAAAGTGTTAGACCGAAAGAAACACTTCGTCCTTTATTATTATTATAGAATAGTACAAATGCATGTGCGTTCCTACGGGTTAACTTTTTGTCAAAAATATCTATGTTACACTGTTACGCAAAGACCAACAATCCAAGGAGGTAATAATTTGGACGTCCAACCCAAAAATCTAGAAATTTTAACGCCCAACCAAACAATCCCTGTGTTGTTTCTGGTTACTTTTATTAACTATATTTTAATCCTTAAAAAATTTCAGCATCTGATTTTTTATGATGGGATAGAGATATCATTAAGAATTAATCCATTTTTCTTGCCGGATCATACTACTTAAAAAAGTCATGTCTTCTTAGTGGTTGTTGTCCCACCGTCAAGATCATGTTATCTTCTTCTCTTTACCATGTTATCTTTCTCCTATCCCCCGGCGAGGTTACCTGATTCCAGTGATGCTCTCATTGATTCAGTCCCCTTGTGCATATTCAAATCGCATATCCAGCCAGCTAGGGCCTCAATGGGTTTTTTCTTTCTTAGTCCGGTTTGTAATATATATTTTAAGGTACTCGGTGACTTCAAGTTTAAATATGGTTAAAATTTCCTTCATCTTTTGCAACTGGAATATTCGTGGTCTTGGCCAAAAAATCAAATGTGCTGATGTACTATCCGAACTTGTCTCCCTAAACCCCTCGGTGTGCTTTATCGAAGAAACTAAACTCAAATGAAATCGACATCTTCAAATCAAGATCCTTCCGTCTGACATCCCTTAACCAGTTTGATTTTAAGCCTCTATTGGATTAGTTGGGGGAATCCTCAACACCTTCCCCACTTCTCACTTCTCTGCACCCTCGTCTTCGTCCTCCAAGTTCACTCTCTCCTCTATGGTTTCCTGTCTCACTCACCCAGCTCCCCTTCTAGTCACCAATGTATACGCTCCTACAGACCATGACCTCAAGAAGACCTTCCTGCATGAACTAGCCTCCATCGCTCCAAATCCATCGACCCCTTGGATTATTTTGGCTGATTTCAATCTTCTCCGTTATCCCTCGGATAAAAACAATAATCTTTTTAGAGACGCTGAAGCTTCCATATTTAACAAGTACATTGATCAGCTCTCTCTCTCATTGAGCCGCAACTTCTTGATCGACAATTTACCTGCTCTAATAACCGGGCCTCCCTGGCCCTTGAAAGAATTGATCGTGTTTTCATTAATTTAGCCTGGAACTCGGTCTTTCCCAACACATCTGTCTCATCCATCACGAGTTTTATTTCAGATCATGTCCCTCTCGTCATCTCCATCTCCACTGCTGTTCCTCTCCCCGCTATCGTCAGGTTTGAAAATGTGTGGGCCTCTCATCCGGCCTATCGGCCGTTAGTGGAAACTTCTTGGACCTCAGCCCACCAGCAATCAAATGGTGCGAATTCCATCGTTGCCTCCATCAAGAAAACTCACTCAGCCCTTAAATCTTGGCGCAAATCTCTAGTTTCTTTACAAACTCAAGAGTCGGACTATAAAAATTGTTATTGCCATTCTTGACCACATTGAAGAAATTAGGGACCTCTCACCGCACGAGAATTCTCTTAGGAAAACCATTATCAATATCCTCCAACGTACTATTAGGGTCAAATTTTCTTCCTGGAAGGAAAGAAGCAAAATTAGAGATGTGAGGTGGACGAAAATACAAAAAAATTCCACACGTGCGCGTATAACCCTCTACGGCGTAAGAAAATCTCGGTCCTCGTTTCCAACGACATAAATTTTTTCTCGCATGATCAAAAAATGACCATATTCACTAACTTCTATACCAACCTTCTAGGAACTACTCCGCTTACCTCCTGGAATTTCTCGCTCCAAACAATCTATGCCTCAACTACACCACCTCGATGCTCCTTTCTCCTACGAAGAAATCTTTGATGCCTTCCATGACATGAACCTCTCTGCTAGCCCGGGTCCTAATGGTTTTGGCCCTGGGTTCTACCGAAAATGTTGAAACACGGTAAAAACCTCTATCCGATGCCTCTTTGACGACTTTTATAATCATTGTACTGACACTGCTAGAATCATCCGTGCCTACATTATTCTCCTCCCTAAGACTGAGGCGGCTCGCACCCTCCGACGCCTTCCGCCCAATATCCCTGCAAAACTTCCCTATCAAAGGGATTGATAAAGTGCTCACTAATAGACTAAAACCCCTAACGCCGCTCCTTGTCAGCCAAGACCAATCAGGTTCCATTTCTGGCCGGTGTATCTCCGATAATTTTGTGTATGCCGCCGATCTTCTAATCCGTTTCCACAAATCAAAAGCCCCCACCATCTTCATCAAGCTGGACTTCAAAAAAGCTTTCGACTCCATCAAGTCGGACTCCCTCCTTTCCATCCCAGTGCATAGGGGTTTTCCTCATAGGTTTTGTCGATGGATTAGGGACATCCTAACTTCAGGTAAAACCGCCATCCTCCTCAATGGCATCCCAGAGCCTTGGATCAACTACAAAAATGGTTTGCTTAAAGGCGACCCTCTATCCCCGTTCTTTTTTAACACGGTTGCCGACGTCCTACGGTATCTCATTTTGCATGCTTACGATGTTGGCCACCTTGCCCACCCCTTCACTGCCAATCTACCCTGCCCGGTTCTTTAGTATGCTGACTCATTCTCGCTAAGGTAACGTCTGCTGCTAGTGCCCATCTTCTCTCTATCCTCGATGACTTTGCGGCCGCTAACGGCTTAGAGATCAACTTCCATAAAACCACATTCATTTGTCTGAATGTCTCCGATACAGATGCAGACTCCATGGCTGCTGCCCTAGGCACCTCTATTTCCCATTTCCCATTTCCCCCAAGTCTACCTCGGTCTACCTCTGTCACACCAGAAACTACCCTCCTCTGCTTTTTCTCTAGCCCTAGGCAGGACCGATCTCCATCTCGCTCGTTGGAGCGCCTCCCTCTTAAACAAAGGGTAGACTCTCTCTCCTCACTTCCGTCCTCGATAGCCTCCCTACTTATCTTATGTCCTCCTTTTTTCTCTATAAGGAAAACATTGAAAAACTTAATAAGAAAAAAGAACGTTATTTTGGGCTCATGAGGAATCGTGTATGGGTGCACAATGCCTTTTTGCGTGGGATAAAGTTTTTATTCCTAAAAGTGCTGGTGGTCTAGGTGTTAAGAACCTAGAAATTTAATATGTTTGTCTTCTGCTCAAATTTTCTTAAAATTTCATGCCTGCATCGAACCTTCCTTGGAAGGACTGGCTACTATACCACTCACCTTTCCCCATATACCACTCCTCCAACACCACATACCTTGCAAAAATTGTCAAGAAAAACCTTGTTACGCGTATTATCTCACAATGCAAGGTGGGAAATGGCCAAAGTATTTTTTTTTCTTAATAGGTGGCTCCTTCTTGAGCCCTTAGCTACTGCTTTTCCCGCCATCTACTCACATCATAAAAAATATCATATTTTAGTCTCGACGGTTCTGCAAGACGAGATCGATTCTGACCTTCGTAACGGGCGAACCTCGGCCGCTGCTAGCAAGCTCTTATCTCTTCGTGTCTTGTTGTAGGATGTGCAGCTTTCAGGTACGACTGATCATCGGACGATGCTCGACGGCTCCAGCTTCTCGACTAAGAGCGCTTATGCTGCTCTCTCGACCCAGCTTTAGAACCTCCACCTGACCAACGATTGGGAGTTCTTCGTCACTACTAGGAAAACGATTATAGGTAGATTTTAATTCTGTAGCGCATATAGGAAAAATGCTCCACTAAAATTAATTATATGGCGCATATATCAAATGCTCCACAGAATTCTTGCAATTCTGTGGCGCATATAGCTATGTGCGCCACAGAAAGTGAGAATTCTGTGATCTGTGACGCATATGGCTATATGCGCCACAGAATTCCCATGGGCCTGACCCAGCACATGGTCAGGCCAATATTCTGTGGCGCATATGACTATATACGCCACGGAATGTCAAAATTCTATGGCGCATATAGCATATGCGCCACAAAATTATCACTTTCTGTAGGGCATATACCATATGCGCCACAGAATATGCGAAACAGATCTAAACAGAATGCACATCAATGTTTTCTTTATAGCTAACCAAACTTTTAAAAGAAGTCCTGACTCGTTAAACTATAATTGATGGAATTTCATTTCATTATAGTACGTCGGATCTTATTAAAAAATTAAGAGGGGTACGTGCCCTGAACGATTTAAAACCACTCATTCTAGGAATAGAATGGGATATGGCAGCAGATGTATTTAATGCATGGGAAGAATAAAATCTCTGTGTACCTGGACTCAATTTATAAAAGGGGTACTAGTAAATAAACTGGTATACCACATACGCACCATAGTACGCATGCCCTGGACACACACACTGACACGCTCACAGCGACCCACACCATGTACCCACACCCACCCCGTCGTAATCCCGCTCCCTATCCCAACCGTCTGGCCCCACCCTGATTCCTCGATCCCAATCCCCACGCGCATCTCTCCCTCGCCCGCTCCTCTCGTCTCCACCACACCGTGTTGCCGCCGCCTTCCATCCCCGCCGCACCTGCGCGTGCTGGCCTTCCTCTCTCCCGGCCAAGCGCCTCAACCGCCGGCCCTTCCCTCTTCGCCAGCCCTCCTCTGAGCGCCTCCTCCAGAGGCCGTTCCCGCCACCTCTGGCCCTTCTCTCCTGCAGCCCCGCCACCCGGAGCTCCGCGGGAGCACCGCCAGCACCGCGGAAGAGGGCCGCTGCGAGCTTCTTCCTCCACCCTGGACTCAACCGGCCACCTTCGCCGCTTCCCCTTTGGCGTAGCTCGTCGCCGGCAGGTCCCGCGCCCTCCCTCCTCGTCGGCCAGCACGCCATGCCCCGTCGTCGTGGCCCGTCCTGCAGTGGCCGCCCTCCTAAGCACCATGCCACCGTGCGCGCCGCCCCTGGGCCTTGCCGTCTCGGCTTTGCCCGTCGTCGTACTCCGAGAGAAGTCGGCCATCGCCATTTCCCCTGTGGCCGCATGACTCGCTCATGACCAAGTGCTATGTTTTGAATTTGTCACTTTAGAGGGATTTTTGTGCTGCTGAGGTGATTCCCTGGGTACCAACGACAGTGGACTGGTTACCGTGTCCTAGCTGTGATATCAAATGGCACTCCCAGATCTACCCCGATGGTGTGGTGGTGTTGTGTGGATTAAGGCCATGTGAAATTGGCATGATGGCGCTCAAAGAGTACAAAATCTCCACCGAGATCTTCGAGCCTGGCTTCTGCGAAGATCTTTCGAGAACCATCGATGACAAGATCTTCGACACGGGAACCTAATGCTTTCGACACGGAGCCCGAAGACCACCAAGCCCTCCATCTTGGATCCGATGTCCGAGACCCCGAAGAACGATCCCGGCGAGATCAAACCCCGTTGACCCCGAACCAAGACCTGCGACCCGATGTGTGACCCCTTTATCCGAGCCCTATTTTATAAATTGATATCTATATGAATTGTTGCATATATATTTGCATGATGTACTTGCTCTAATATTTGTCAACATATATATTTGCATGATATACTTGCTCTAATATTTGTCAACATATATATTTGCATGATGTACTTGCTCTAATATTTGTCAACATATATATTTGCATGATGTACTAATATGCATTGTCAATAGAGATACCGATGTGTGTTGTGTACAAGGATTGGGTTCCAGGTGTCTACCAGGAGTGGGTGGACTGCCACCAACAAGTGGACAAGTTCCACGACAACAGTTACAAGCGATACGCGACTAGAGAGGAGGCGGTGGCCAAGTGGAGAAGACATGTGTGGAAGAAGAACCAGACGAAGATCTTGGTGCCGCTCCTCCTCACCGGCATCGCGGTTACGGTGTACTATATTTTGTCCTAAGGTAGGAGGTGACAACATCGTGGGGTGGTAAGTTATGTGAGTGAGATAAACACTTGTGAAATATACTTGTACACTTATTCGGTTCTTAGTGTGATGTGATCGATGAACACTTGTGAACATTCGTGCTTGTTGATGTATTATATATGAACTGGAACATTTGTACTTCTGTGTGCAGCTTTTCTGTTTTCTGTCAATTTTTGTGTATTTCCTGTTATATACCTATATTTGTACCAGATTCTGAAAATTTTGAAATTATAAAAAAAGGATTATGTGGCGCATATGGCTATATGCGCCACAGAATCTAGGACGGAATTCTATGGCGCATATGGCCATATGCGCCATAGAATTTTGAGAATTCTGTGGCGCATATGCATATGCTCCACAAAATTTTGGGAATTCTGTGGCGCATATGCATATGCGCCACAAAATTTTAATTTTAGTGGCGACGGCCATATGCGCCACAGAAATCATTTTTGGTGCACCACTAATAACGTTTTTCCTAGTAGTGCGTCCCCCAAAAGGTGAAGATCTTTGGCTGGCTTCTCTCCCTGGACAGACTCAATACGCACAAGAATCTGCACAAGAAGACAATTATTTCCTATGCGACTTGCCCTAGATGCGGCCACACCATGGAAAGTTGAGACCACCTCTTCTTCGTTTGCTCCCACGCTCAGGAGGTATGGAATAAAATCAATGTTCAGCCGACTTTTCAGGATTTCTCTAACTTGTGGACCACTCCGATTCCTGCTGGGCTTCACTCCTCTGTCTGGCCGTCTATCGCTCTCATCATTTTGTAGAAGATTTGGGACGCCGAAAATAGCATGGTGTTTAGAAATGTTGATCAATCATCTTATGTAACTATTTCTAAAATTGTGGACGACGTCAATCTATGGTATCATAGTTGTAGGGACTTGACCCAAAAAGGTCACGCCGGCTTGTGGCGTGACTTCCTCTTATCACGACGCTCATGAAAACTGTTGTTCTTTTGTTGAAGTAATATGTTTAGGCGGGGATCCTCTCCCCCCGTGATTATTTCAAAAAAAATAAAGGTAGGGTGATATACATGTGGTGTTGATAGAGAACGTCTCTCTAACCATGATCAACACCTGGTAATCCTTTCCTCCAAAAAAGAAACACTCAGTACCAATAGATGTTCTTAAGAGCCTGTTGTTTGGGAGTTCCATTTGCAATGTGACTTTCATGTTGATGGTCTCATCTACTTTGTCTATCTCGTCACCACATAGTCGTCTGACTCGGCCGTCAACTTGATAGAGTCCACCGTTTCAACCAAGATGATCTTGCAGGAATGCCTTGCCTGACCACCATCATTTGATTTGAACCCTAATTTATATTTCCTCATCGTGCTACTCTTGACATGCCTCGTGCTCTCTAAATTTGCACATGTTCTCGCCATATCTAGTCAATAAACAACTGAAGAAGAAAATGATGCTTCACAGCCGTTCCTTTGGGCTAAGGACAGAAATCAGAACATGTGTAAAAGGGAAGTATTAAGAAAGTTGGCAAGGAGTAAGTATATCCAATATCATATTGTCTGTTCCTGGTGCTAAGAAGAAAAGTTTTGATCACACATACCTGACTGCCTATGTAGAAAGAAACTTCTGAGGTGCTATCTTGTTTATTGTGTTACCGTGGAGATTCTGAAGCTCTTCCTGGCACCCTGCCAGAGGGGAGATCATCTCGGAGGCCTTCTTCTTCATCATGCCAGCCTCTGGTATGAAGCGTGAGTAGTTCCACCTTGGACTACGGGTCCATGTAGTAGCTAGATGGTTGTATCTCCTCCTTGTGCTTTCATGTCTAGATCTTGTGAGCTCCGTTCATGATCAAGATCTCATCTATTTGTAATCATGCATGTTGTGTTTGCGGGGATCCGATGGATATTGAGATTACTATGTCAGATTGATTAATGGTTTTGTCTTATTGATTCTATCATGTCTGTGTTGTTTGCGATCTTGCATGCTCTCCGTTGTTAGTAGCTATATTGGCAAAGTAGTTGCTAGTGACTCCAAGAGGGGGTATTTATGCTCGATAGTGGGTTCATGCCTCTACTTAATCAAGGGAAGTGACAGAAATCTCTACAGTTGTAGATGTGTTGTTGCCACTAGGGAGAAAACAACGGTCTCTTGTTCATGGAACAAGTGGATTGTTTACCTTAAACACTTTGCTTAAAGCAGTTGTTTGTTGCTTGCAACTTAATACTGGAGGGGGTTTGGATGATAACCTGAAGGTGGACTTCTAGTCATAGATGCAGTTGGATGGCGGTCTATGTATATTTTTGTATTGCCCACGAATCTCATAGGATCTTTTTGTCTAGTATTGCATTGTTATGCCTTACTCAGTTCTGTTAATTGCCCTCCTGTAATTTGTTTACCAAGCATGCCATGTTTGGTTATCTAAGGATAACACCTCTAGTGAACTATGGACCCCGGTCCAATCTTTACCATTTATACATCTTCCACTGTTACTGTTTACTTGCTGCAAACCATCATCACCTTCCACACCATACAGTTAATCCTTTGTTACAGAAACCGGTGAGATTGAAAATCTCACTGTTAGTTGGGGCAAAGTCTTTAGTTTGTGTCGTGTAGGTTTCCACGTTGCTTGCAACACTTTTGGGACGTTTCCTTCCTCCTACTGGTTCGATAACCTTGGTTTCTTACTGAGGGAAAACTTCCTGTTGTACTGCATTATATCTTCCGCTTGGGGTCTCCCAACAAAGTGCTGCTGCACGCATCAACCCCTTGGCCCTTCTTCTTCATTGGAGATGGTGCAGCAATGGAGGAGCTTATCCCCCTTTTGGGGGGCTGCCAAGGAGAGGGAATTTTGTGGTTATTGGTAGATGCCTTCGAAAGTAGGGTTTCCTCTAAATATATAGTGATGGAGATGCAATCTTGGCCATAGGATGGATGCCCCTTGGATACAAGGTCTCTTGGGCATATCTAGAGTCCCCTTAGTCCTGAATGAGTCCACAATGTCGTGGTTGGGCAGAAATCATCAAAGATGGAAGGAGTTTGAGTCAACCACGTCACATATTTTCGGAGTACCTAAACTACTTCTATGCTCCATAGTAATATGGCTATAATAATCCATTCAGACTCCAATATGGGTGAGCTTTATGTCTAATTTGTTATGCATAAAATTCCTCAAAATTTTACTTTCTACACTTTTTTGCATTAGACGTCATCTTCAGGGTAGTTTCTGGCAATCTTCGAAAAGAGTTATGTAGGGACAAATTCCAGGAATTTCCAGATTTCACCATAATGAGCGGTTTCCTTCAATATTTGTGTATTTCCTACACAACAAAGTGTAAAACAGGAACTTATGCACTTTTGCAACTATTAGTAGGTTTGTCCCAATAAATATAATAATGTTTCAAAATAATAATAATTTTGAAGCAATAGACGACAAAGTTTATTGATGCTTTTTACATGCATCAATGATTTATATTGCTATCGGTAGTTTCTCATAAACAATGTATTGACTTTAATAAATATTGTGTGGGCCCCCCGGATTAATCCTCCGAGAATACCTGTTATGCATACACCACGATCACATGATCAGTCCGTCGTGGCACATAACCGACAAGTATCAAAGTAAACATCCATTACTTAAGGAGATAAAAGTCATACCTCAATTGCTATTATGGATACATCGTTCATAATCAGCGAAACGTAGCAAGCGTCCAGCCCAAGCCATGCCTTAACCTACAGGCGGCTGACTGGGAGAACGTCCTAGCTCGCATACTCATCGACTTCACCTTATTCTTTGCTTTCTTCTCGAATCTGACCAAGTTAATAGCCAGGAATAATGCCAATGAGTACATTGTATGTACTCGCAAACCACCTTAGGATAATAATAGTAATAAAAGGAAATACAATATGTCTATGGTAGTAAGAGGGCTCCATGAGAGGTTGTTTTCGTAAATAGTCTCTCTTGTAGATATAGCGTATACAAACTTTTGTTGAAAACTTCTTTATAACATTTTGAAAGTCTTTTCCAAAAGTTTTAGAAAACACTAGGATTTGGGTCACCCTATTTCATCACGAAGGTCCTCAATCGACCGTATTTTTCATCTTCTGTGATCCTTCGAGATCACCTCCCTTCGTTGGTGTCCTCCGGATCACCAGGTTTTGGAAACTCTTTCTTTTCCGGAAATCCTTTTTTAAAACAAAACCAGCACCGCTAGGCAGCAACCTTCCCAACCGTCCATTACCGTGGACACGGATATTCGAATATATGTACACGCTCTAGAGATTGTACATTTTACCGACACCATCCGGATACCCTTCCCTCATTCCATACAGATCGTGGGTCGAGTAACCAGTCGATGCCGTCAGAATGCCCACTCTGGCATAGGCCTTTCCCTATGAGTTGTTTCTCTCAACACCGGGACATCGGGATCCACGAACCAACCGAAGCGCATTCCTACTCCTCGAGAGTGGGCACTTTGAATGAAAGGCTCATAGAATCGTCCGACCGCTCCCGAAGGCGGTTCGCATCTTCCCCAGGTCACTGCTACAACAAATGGCCCTTTCTGTAAGGAAAATCTGGCATTCAACATATGTGATCCCTTATAAGTAGTCATGAGGAATCCCATACTAGAATAGACAAACTCCAAGTCAAGCCCCGTCCCATTCTAGGGTAATGTGGTTGCACTGGTTAATTGTTCGGTCAAAACTCCATAGAAACAGTTACATTTTTGTAATCATTTTTCTCCTTCTCTGCTTCAACATCCTTTGGAAAAATAAATATTTTCTTTTCTCTAACCTCCATTGGAAGGTCATACCTCACCAATGTTTTATCATAAAATGTTTTTAAAACTTTTCCGGGGTCTTCCCATCCTAAGGTTTTGCTTTGGCTAAACGGGATCTCTGAAGGATGGTGGTGTTATTAACCACTTATTATACTAGGGACAAGTAGGTGTTATCAAAGGGGTTGTACCTAGTGGTACCAAAGTGGTAATAGTTTGGAGGTGCCAAGCCTTCCCACATATAAACCATAATATAGTAAAACCAATGAAGTTTGCATAAACAAGTATGTAACACATGCATAAGTAAAATAGTAGGACAAGGGCTTATGAGCAAGAAGGTGGATTTCCTGTGATCATAAATATGGCATATATTCCCCTAGACTTCTTATTAGAAAACAATAATACCAAATATAAGAGGATCCCTTCCTCTCATCGTCGAGACAATCGCCACTATCATCGTCACGAGGCATACATGTGACCAAACAAAACACCACAATCAACACTAGGCATACAAACACCAATACAATAGATCTAATAAGTATGCCACACAATATTCACTTTAGTAGGTTTTCATAATTTGAGTTTATAGCTATTGGAATTACTTTATTTGCATTTGTGAAATTTCTTTTATGAATTACTTGTCAAATAATACTAAGGAAGGGGTTTAAGTTCGAGGATTGGTTTTTTGGTGATATAAAAATACAAAAAGGATATGACCTGATATGTATTAAAATAACTAAGCCAACAAAAGTGGTTTCACTTAATTACTTATGAATTTTCTAGTGAAATAAACCCTAGTTTAAGAGAATAAATCACTAGAAATTATCTGTAGATCAGATAAATTTTTACATAGGGGTTATTTTATATTATTAAGTTTATGATTTTTGTTAGGGGAGATCACTTCAAGGTAATTACGAGAATGCCCTTGGGAAATTCCTAGAGTCGGTTCTTAACATATTTTATCTTTCACTATGTTTATTCCACACGTCCAAACAGTATGAGGTTAAGGGAATTGGATGGTATTATAGATACCTTCCACAAGAAATTGGAATCACTATTTTAGGATTTCCAAAAAAATTATTATGATTAACCTAAGTGAGGAAATCCTAGGAAGAAGGGTTTAATTAGTTTTAAAACAATGATAGCTCGATAAATTATTCTATCCTGGGGCTTGGTAGGTCTTCTAGTGCCCAAACACAGAGAGTTTGAATAAGTTCAAAACAAGTTCTAGTTTGGCTTTGGGAATTTTATAAACCAAAATTGAATTGTTCATGTTATTTTTACTACAGGTGAAACATAACTGAAACATGCATGAGATAAAGACCCAATGATAGGTATTTGAAACACCTAGCATAGAGAGTTGGAAACACACTGTTTGGAGTTGTAAAACTTTCTAAAAGGATTATTTAGTGTAATAGAAACATTTTACTAATTGAATTACCAGAAAATAACTGAATTTTATTTTGGACAAAACTTGATCTACTTGTTATAGAAAACACGCAGGGTTATGTGCAAATTTAGATCTAGCTATTTCTTCTCGTTTTCCATTTTTGTTTGATTTAAAACTAGAATCTGTAATCAGATCTGGATTTGTAAGAAAAAAAGAAAAGGAAGAACAAGGCCATAGGGGCGGATCTGGACGAGAACGGACCATAGAGGAAAAGAGGTTTGAAACTCGTTGGAGTGGGGCCCTCTGGTCAGAGGGTCGCGATGCCAAAGGGCTACGCGCGGCCATTGACCGTCAGATCAAGTTATGATCGAAGAGTGAGGCTCATCGTCCTCCTATTGCCGCCAGCAACGCGGCAAAACCCTAGCTTGGACGGGAGGCAAGGAGGAGGGGCTCACCCAGGGGTTCATAGTGACGACGTGGGCACAGGACGACGCGGTGCTTCACAACAACCTCAAGAAGGGGCGATATCATTGGTTTCCACGGCTGGAGATGTCTCGTGTGGCCACGACCAAAAATACTTTGTCGGATCTTGACAACAAGGCTTGTGGAGCAGTCCCGGGGAAAGAAGAGGAGGGGGATTAGATGCAGGAAGGTACGGGCTCGGTAGGGTGGCATTAAGGGGGGTAAAGAGCTGGGTAGAGAGTACATGCAGAGGATTTTTGAGAATGGCCGAGAGGCCTTCTTTCCTTCTTATTTGCTAGGACCGAGCAGAGGAGGATGAGGGGATCTCGTGTGTGGTAGGTGGGGAGGTGAGAAAGCAAATGAGGGGCAGAGGGGAGGCTAGTTGGCCTCTTGCCCCTTTTAAAGAGAGAGGGAGTTTCATGGAGGAAATGTCCATTTTGGACATGGAGGAGGGTAGGGCTTGCTTGGGATACTTCCAAGTGGAGGATAGGGGTGTGAGTGAACTCTGGGTTGAGAAGGGACGGACATGGAGGTGGGTTGGTGCTTCCAAGGCATTAAGATGATTGGACAAAACAATGGGCCTTGTCTCCTTCTCATACAAAAGAAAAAAGGACAAGGGCTAGGGTTTGATATAGTACAAGGGTACTGTACTGATCGACCCGAGAGGTTGTGATTGCTATGCAAACTTGCTTGGCCAGGTTAAATGGAGGTTGAAGGGGATTTGTTTCATGATTTGATCAAACTCCACTTTTATACATACTTGATGATTATGATGGAAATCTTGAAACTTGATCTTGCAAAGATGAGGCAAAGATGTTCGTAGATAGATATGGTCCTGGTACACCTCCTTGATTTATTTGGGATATATTGGGGGATTTTAGATCCTCATAATATCTATTAATCAAAAAAGTGTTGAATTCGTTTTATTGAATTCATTTGGTACTTTTGAATTGGCCAAGGTAGGTATTTTATGTGGGATGGTCCTAAATATGTATTCGCACTTTGGATAATCTTCCCAAGATTTATTGAGAAGGAAAAGTATTTTTAAACAATTATTTCTCATTTCTGCCATTTAAGAAAAAGGGAAAAGAATAAATAAAACCGTCGAAACATATATATTTTTGAAAAGGAAAGATAGATAACAAAATTTAAGCCTCAAATGTTCCTTTAGTTCAAGAAGTGTTTTGGAGAAAACAAAGTTTCTTCAATAGAGGGAGTTTTGAGGATTTTGTAAAAGAGGGGAAAATAAATAGTTTTAGGGACAAAATAATTATGGATTATATTTCATAAATTATTATAATCAAGGTAGATGATGTCAACATAATGTATCTATTGTCTTGGACCTTGGATATTGAAAATCAAATTTATTTTCGAAGAAAACATGATAAGAGGTATCTAGGGCTAGAATATTTTTATACCATCAAAACCTTGTTGGAGTAAGGAGTTTAGAGCTCACCTTTGGTCACGGGCTAGATGGATACGTAGTACAAGTTTGGTATATGATCATGGTACAACTATTTGTGCTTGATCAAGTTTGAGGGCTTCTAAGAATGATTCCAAACTTTGTTGAAATTAAGTGTGCCATAACATATTACTATTTAGCCTGAAAAAGTATGTGGGTTTAAGAAGCACAAGGATCTAATTAAAACAAGGGAAGTGTGGGTTGATAAACCAAGTTTAGTAGATGAAGGGATTTGATAGTTACTTTAGTGACCAGAGGGTAGATCAAGCTTTGGTAATTTTCTTAGGGTTTGGTATTTCTTAACTTAGTTGATTCCTACAAGACGCTCCTAAAGTAGCTCAGTCTAGTTCTCAAGTAAACATCACCTAAGTAGATCAAGACAAGTCATCAAAATAGCATATCAATACAATTTGTCTTAACAAGCAACTCAAGGCAATTCCTCTTACCAACATCTTAAATATACTACTAAGGGTACCATCAAGATTAGCTTGAGGTAGGGATGGCTATTTTGAAAAGGCGGTGTTTTGAATAAGAGGAGAATCTCTTGGTGATTCTACAAAGAGTAGAGTTCAAGGAGTTTTATAAAAGGTTTTGGAAAAACCTAGAGATAAGATTAGTTGGAGGTTCTATCTTATAAACATAAGGACATTATATATTATAGATATCCATAATTCTATTAATAGAAGCTATTAAAACATTTGTTGTGGTATAGTCATCTTGGCTTAATTTTTGAATTGTCAGAACATTTGAGAATATGTAAAACAAGCCGAAACATATATTTGTTAAATAGCTTTTGTCAAAAGGGGTTGAGGTAGGGATTATATCATATATTACACCATAATATACATAAGCACAAACATAGAAGCAAGCAAACATTGCACCATATAACAAGAAAAAAGTTTTTGTTCCCCCTGTTTTTTGCATTCTGTACAACTAATCAGGGTTGTTGAAATTGGGATGCTACAAACCTTTCCCCCTTAAAAGAATCTCATCCCGAGATTCGCGAGAGGTATGGTTAGGGGATTTTGAGTCGAGGCATTATTAAGAGTACTAATTTATGATCTTTGTCTTTGAACCGTGGTTACTTTGTCGGTGAAGTTGATCTTCAATCTTCTAGGATGCACAGAGAGTGGGGAAATCTTCACACCTGGTTGCGATGGATGATCTTCTTTTCTTTTCGGACTAAATATCCTGAGGGATGAGGCTGGGCAAATTTCTTACGATTAGAACTTTCCGAAGTACTCTTCTTATGATAGAGTCTATATCTTGATGTCTTCTCTTTCAGGACCCATGGAATTTCCTTAGGCACTTATAGTAACCTTTTCAACATCAGGGATCAAAACTCCTAAGGGTGCTTCTAGCAGAGGCACTAGTAGGAAAAGGCCTAGTGGCGGCGTTCGGAAAAGGAGGTTCGTGGTGTTGAAACTGCACGTCACTAATTTCACGCCACAAGTAGGAAATAGTGGTGGCGGCTTTAGAGAACACAACCAGTAGTGTATCTAGTGGTGACATTTCTGGTAAACGCCACTAGTAGTGTATCAAGTGGTGGCGTTTACTACAAGCGCCACCACTGCATATCTTAATAGTGGCATTCACGTTAATTTGAGGGCAACAAGTGAATATTGACAGAACAGTAAAACATATTCATATAAATGGCACAATATATCATCAGGACATGCATTATCACATAACGCGGTTCAACACATCACAAGCGGTTCAACACATCACAAATGGTTCAACACATCACAAGCGGTTCAACACGTCACAAGCGGTTGAACATAACTAATACATATCACTCAATCAAACTGAATGTCGACTCCCGGGTGTTGAGCCACGGGCGGTGAACACCCAAAGATAAGGATCATAGCTCGGGTGAGATCCCTGAAGAAACTGCCAGTTATTGGAGAACCTGACGTCTAACGCAACCATATAATAACGAGTGTGCTCGTCCTCCTCCCTGGCATGATTCTGTAACACCTCCTTGGGGGTCGGCTCCCTCTGTACCTATAGTGTACCAGACGACCACCACCAAAGAAGCCACGGGTCGATGACGAGACCCGGATTCCTCACCAAGCTACGCGTCCTGGAAGGTATGACCTCCTAGTGCCAGCCAGGCGGAGCCTAGTTTCGGACATGCCCGGCAGAGCCCTGTCCTCCATCATTGCCGCCGAGTTGACAAATAGTATGCGGGATGGGCATCCTAAAGTAGGCATTTGATCAAAGTAACAAATTTCTAAGTGTGTGGTTTCTCCAAATTAATGTCAACAAATAATCCCTAAACTAAATAATCCTAAGAAAATTGATGACAAGGCTCACTCACACCACCTCCGACATTGCATCCTCACATTATAATGATTGGCCATATTTGCATGAGATGCAAAATAATTATAGGGATGGAGTGAGTGAGCCAAGTAGGATGCACAAATTATTATTTGTGTATCACAAGGCACACTCACACCACCCCCGACATTGCATCCTCGCATTGTAATCATCAGCCATATGGAAGTTCAAAACCTAAATCAACCTAAAAATAGGGCCTCATATTTGCATTAGACGCAAAATAATTATAGGAATGGAATGAGTGAGCTACGTAGGATGCACAAATTATGAATTTGTACATATCACAATGCTCACTCAGAACACCCCCGATATTGCATCCTCACATTGTTATCATCGGCCATATGAAAGTACAAAACCAAAATCAACATAAAAGCATGGCCTCATATTTGCATGATACAAAAAATAATTATAGGAGTGACTGAGCCAAGTAGGATGCATAAATTATTTATTTGTGAATATCACAAGGCTCACTCACACCACCCCGATATTGCATCCTCACATTGTAATCATCGGCCATATGGAATAAAAAACAAAATCAACTAAAAGTAGGGCCTCATATTTGCATTAGATTAAAAATAATTACAAGGATGGCATAAGTGAGACAAGTAGGATGCATAAATTATTTATTTGTGCATATCACAAGGCTCACTCACACCACCCCGACATTGCATCCTCACATTTTAATCATCGGCCATATGGAAGTACAAAACCAAATCAACCTAAAAGTAGGGCCTCATATTTGTATTAGACGCAAAATAATTACAGAGATGGAGTGAGTGAGCCAAGTAGAAAGCTACATCTATCCCTAAAGTTATCTAGATTATCATCTACACTAATAATCATCTACACTAAATCATTTACACTAAAATCATCTACACTAAAATCATCTATATTAAATCATCTAAAATTATCTAAACTAAATCATCTACAATCATCTATCTAGGTTTTCCTACTAGTGTTACTATCACTATCTAACATTCCTATATCTAGAATTTGAGCCCAAGTTCATTATCTAAACACTAGTGTTACATCTATATTTATATAAAATAGGGGAGGCATGGCTCAGTTTAGGGTTTAGGGTTGAGGCTCAGTGGGGAGGCAGCGGTTGTAGCATGATCGGTGAAGCGGAGGCAGGGCGGCAGTGGTTTCAGCGTGGTCGGTGATGATGCGGCGGGGCAGCAGCGAATGCGAGTGGTCGATGATGAGGTGGTGGCGGACGCGTGTGGTCGATGACGAGGCTTGATGGGGTGGCGGTGAACGTGTATGGTCGATGACATGGACGCGGGGCGACTAAGAACACACATAGTCCGTGACGAGGCGGCGGCAAACCAAGAGGAGTCGTCGGATGTGTGGAAGCGATGATGGGGGAATAGGGGGCAGATTTGTTGGCCGGTGGTGGTAGGGAGAGGGGGCATATCTAGGTAGAAGCTATGGCAGGGAGAGGGGAAAGAAAGGAGGAGGGGTGTGTCGGCGGTGTGTAAATGTGAGAGTGGGCCAGGCCGCGAGGAGGACAAAGGGTAATAAACTGTGTACACATGGCGTTCATATTAGTCCAACGCCACCACTAGTTTACAGATTAGTGGTGTTACCCCAATGCCAATGCTATTATTACCTTTGTTCCAACTGCGTATGGGGACCCTCCTATTTATGGTGTTTTCTTATACGCTGACCCCACCTTTGAGTTTACTAGTGGCGTTCGCCTATATATAAACGCCATTACTATTTCGTCTCGAAGTGGTGGCGTGCATTATATATTGGACGCTACTGGAAAATTGATCGCTATAAGGATTTTCCTACTAGTGAGGGTGGTTCGATTTTTGTGGAAAAGACGCAGTCTTTTCCCCTAAGGGTTAAACTAAGGTAGCTCGGAGATTCCTGAGTTGAGAAGCCGAGTTGGGGGGATATCGGTTGTTGTTGACACGGCTTCGATGATTCTTGAGATTTCTAAGTATCTCCTTAGAAGACTTCATTGGGAGCTACCTCTTCGGAGTTGGTTGGTGAGAAGAGGCTGACCTTATTCCTTGGAGTTGCACAGTGAATACTGAAATCTTCCACTTGAGGTTGAAATCTTCAGATGACGTCCGCAAACTCTGTCCTACGAGGCTTGTATATTAATTTTATTTCTACTAGAAAACATGACCGTGCATTGCAACAAGAGAGATAAAGTATGTGTCACATAGGTGTTCAAACTTGGCGCAATGCATGTGTTATCACTTTTTGGCTCAATCATTTATCATTTTTAATGATTGCATTTCCAATCATGTTTCTCTGAATTCTTCAACTTATCAACTTTTCTCTGCTGCCTCACCTTCCATTTTTTTCTAAGTTATCATGGTATTAATCCAAAAACTTGTAACACCAGCCATTCAGTCACGAAGCAAAGCATATCATGACAAACCACACACCAGCTAAACAAGAGAAACATTTGAAGAACAGAGAAAACACAGCCGCAAAGGCCGCGAGGAGGAGATATTGTTTTTCGGCATTCTCGTGACCACCTTCTTCCATCCTATTACAAGATGGACTACATTCACACTTCAGCTGGCATCTCTTCTACCTGCCAATTTCCATAATATTTCAAGTTGAGCACGGAAGTGTTCCTTACAAGATGGATTACACATTCATACTTCAGCTAGCATCTCTTGTACCTACCAATTTCCATAATAGTTCAAGTTGAGCTCAAAATTGTTCCTTAGATACACCAAATTGGTCGTGCGATTGCCATGAGAGAAAAAATCTACTTCTGAAGAGTCGACGCGATCTAAATTTTTCTCAAACTCGATCAAACAGATTTAACACTAGCATCAGTTCACCTCTTTTTCTTATTTTTATTTTATATGCTTTTCATACTCATTATTAAATATTTTTATTTGGTTATATGTGTGAATTTTAATTTAAATCATTAATTCAGAATTTGCAAACAATATTACTCCCTCTACCTCAAAATAGATGTCGTAGATTTGTCATAATTTAGATGATCTAGACACTATTTAGTATATAGATTAATCCAAATTTTGACAAACTTTTGATATCTATTTTAAGACAAAGGAAGTATATCAAAATAAAATTAGTGCACTCCCTCACATAGTTGATGGATAATTTGTTTCTCTAACACATTTTTCTTCATATTCCTTCACACCGCATAAGTTGTTTTTTGCATCTATCTCCATCATTTGCTTTCTTCCTAGTCCGTCTGAAGGTCTTGCTTCCATGCATATTAGCATCATCCACTTAGAGGATTCTCATTATTAGGCAAGGATGAAATATGCTTGTGCGTTGTAATATGAATAAACAGAGGAGTTTACTTGGGACTAAAGGGTCCCATTTCGAATTTCGGGCGTTCATGACGGGTGCCAAAAGCAACAAACTTGTAAATTCAATAAAATTTGTTTGGGCTAGCTTCTATGATCACAACATGCCCACAAAATTAGCATTGAGGGTCGTATCCATTGATGAGCATTTTTCCATGTTAATTTAGAAATAAAACTTCTATTGCTTATTTTTAGACATTTAACATAGTTCAAATTTGAGATAAAAAAATTGAGTTCAATATTTTATGTACATATGTGTATATAGATGCAAAAAATTTGACAAATCTGTCCTATGCAAATTCACAAAAATCATAGGACTTCATCATATACAAATAAATGTAAAAAAAGTACACAAAATCTTTTGTACACCAAGATTCATGTAGCACAACAACACAGACCAAATACATGTGTTCGGTCTAGCACATATTTTGTTCTCTGTTCTATTCACATTAGCTTTATGGTTCATCTCGATTTCAATTTGTCCATATTAGCACTAAACTTTGCCTGGGCTACCTAGCCTTAACAAAGCTAAGGGCTATTTGACGGATCAAAGCCGAGCCTACAGGAGACCACGATCTAGCGGTAGCAGAGCGCAACTGGAGCAACAACAGTCTTCTCAGGCTACTAACTTGAACCTTGTTTCTATGGTGTGCTATTATGGGCTTTGCTGTGAACAAATCAATACGAAAAAATCTCAATATAAGAACTCATGTTTCCATGCTCTTGGAACACTACTTATGTTGTCGTATGCTATTTGTAATGAAATCATTAGAGCATCTCTAGAATACACCGTAAAAGGGCGAACCATAAAATCCGTTACCATATCGTGTTTTGCGGGTTTTTTCAGGCCATGAGCGACGGGGCGGAACTTACCCCTCAAAATCGAACCAGAAAAGGGAATTCTCTTTTTACAGTTTCGCGCATACGAGGTCTGTTCTGCCACAAAAAGGGTCGAACCCATAAATTGAACTATTTTCTGTCAATTTCACCACATATCTCGCATTTTCAAACAGAAATATGATACCAACATAAAGTAAAAGCCCAAAATTATTAATTGTACATTACAACAATTATCCAATTACAAAAATTGTGCAAACAAATTTAATAAACAATAATCTAATTATAACAAATTACGAAATCAAATGAATAGTTTCGAATGCAAATAATGTTTCAAACACATGAATGATAAAATATGACAGCCTAGTTCCTCCCAAATAGCTGCCAGTGGTGCTCAACGAGGTCATGTTGCATCTAGTCATGGGTGGTCATGTTATCAATGTGTCGGTAGGTTTCAAGGAAGGATTGGATGGCATTTGGGTTTCTAGCTGGCTTCACACAGCTGCCAACATTGTCGTAGAAGATGTCCAAGTCTAGACCCCTCTCATCCTTAACAATCATATTGTAAAGAATGACACAACATGTCATTTTGTCATTGAGAGTTTTCTTGTCCCAAAAACAAACTGGACCTCGCACAACTGCAAATCGAGCTTGCAAAACACCATAGGCTCTCTCAATGTCCTGGCACTCTCTTGAGCCTTTTAAAATTCAATATATTTCCTAGTTTGAGAATTCAAGATGGTCTTGTCAAATGTAGCCCAACGAGGATAAATACCGTCAGCTACATAATACCCCTTGTCATAATTACAACCATTGACAATGTAATTGCAAGCGGGTGCTTCACCACTAGCTAGCTTTGCAAATAGAGGAGATCTATGTATCATATTGATATCATTGAGGGTACCAGGAAAACCAAAGAAACAATGTCAAATCCACAAGTCCTCGGATGCAACGATTTCTAGCATAATTTTTGCATCTTGGCTTTTGCCATAATATTGCCCGTGCCATGCCTTCGGGCAGTTTTTCCAAGTCCAATGCATACAATCTATGCTTCCTAGCATGCCTGGCCATCCTCTTATCTCATTCATCGCCATCAACCTAATTGTGTCCTGCTCGTTCGGTGGTCGCAAATACATGGGTCAATAATGTGAATAATCTCCTTGGCAAATCTATGAACACTCTCCATAGTCGTATCTTCGCCGATGTGAAGATACTCGTCGGCATAATCTGCCGGGATCCCATATGCCAACACTCTCATGGCCGCGGAGATTTTTTGGTACGGCTGAATCCAAGCAGCCCCGCAGCATTTCTTCGACGCTGTCTACGACGCAAATTTTTTGGTACGGCTGAAGTACCGTGTCTTGGCCTCGCAAGCTTTCACTATCTTCATGAACAGTGAGCAGCACATTCGATAGCATCTATGAAAGAGGTGAGGCGGGTATGTGGGTACCTCGGCGAAGTAATGTCGCATTAGCATGTCATTTCCCAACTTGCGGTTCCGAGGGATGCAAAGGCGGTCGACCGTGGAGCCTCGCCGCCTCTTCCTCCTGCCGTCATCCTTCTCCTTGAGGGAGAGAACGGCCACCATCATGTGCTGACGGTGGTTCCAGAGCAGCGTCTCCACATACGAGTCATCGGAGGAGGACAAGTCGTCCATCAAAAATTACTTGCAAGGGTCCAAGTACATCTACAAATCAAGGACGATATTTAGATCTTGTGGAGAGGAGATCTACGAGCTTGAACTTGAGCGGCGGCGGGAGGACGGCGGCGTAGGGCACGACCGGATCTACGTCGGGAGGAGTTTTCGGACCCGCAGTGGCTGGGGAACGGGGTCGACGGGCTCCGACGGGCTTCTTCGTGCGCGGAATCGAGCGGGAGGGTCCTAAATCTACGGCGGCGTCCGATGGAGGGTGGCAGCTGTGCAGGCAGAAGGGAGGGGAATGAGATGAAAATTCCATCCCGCCAACGGAAAAGGCAGGATATGGTTCGCGTTCGGGTCGGGCTCAAAACCTGGGTTTTTCTGGTTCCACGGGGGTATTTTCTCGGGGGCCCTACAAATGTTCGGTTCGGTCCATTTTGGGCCGTATGTTCTGTACACTTTTATCACGCAAAACCGATAACTGGAATTTATTTTTATGGTTCCGCACTTTTATGGTGTCTATGCTCTTACAAAATGTGCCAAGTCAATGTATGTGATGTCTTAGATAATTAAAAAATACTCTCTGCCTACCATTGTACACTTGTTCTTTTCATCAGCAAAAGTACCTGCAGTCTATCCGAGTGAGCAAGAAATCTGTTAGACCATAATCCACAACAATAAAAATAATGTGTTAAGGGATGGGGTAAATCCCTTTAGATGAACACTCACGGTTTAGATAATATTCTCACAAAAACATTCCATCACACATAACCACAAAAGGATATGCAAGGTCTCTTTAGGAGAGCCACCTTGTGGTCTGCAAGAACGAAAGGAGGTTCACGGGCTTGAACAGCCGAATCAAAATTGATGATAAACCATACAGGGATGTGGCACCAGCACCAGTGATTTCTGTTGTCAACGAACTGTCGTATTTCCCTGGAAGAGCACCAATAGTAGTCCCACGATGACTCGCGGTGGTGTCTTGGGCATGCGAGGCTTCCTTCTCGGCGGAGTTGGGGGTGTACCTGTACAGGGAAGAGAGATACGAGAGGACACGAGGTTATGCGGAACGTGTGTAGGCGGAAGAGAAGGCTGTATGATGGCAATTCCTCTTGGTGGTAGGGGAAAGTGAGAGCGGCAGCAGCTGCCTCCCCAGCCCGAGGGCCGGGGAGCCCGCTCCTTCTCGAGAAAGGGGAATGGCAGCCAACCCGAGGACGGAGAGTTCGCTCCTACTCGAGAAAGGGGAATGGCCGCCAACTCCTCCGGACATCACCAGACCGCCAGTTAGCCCTGTCTGAGCACCGCCGCCGCCTGCAATGAGATCGAGGCTAAGCACGCCCCCATAAGATTGAAACGAGGCCCTAGCGCTAGGCTCCTCTATGCCATTCCTCCTGTCGGCCAGTCATGGGTTCTTCTACGGCTGCCGGGAAGGCGCCGCTGGCCCTCGTACCCTCATTCGTCAACTATTGTTGCCGAGTCCCTGTGTCGTGGATTTCACTCCCATGGATGAGCAGCAAAAATAAAGGAAAAAAGGGAGGGGATTCACCCAAAAAAAACACGGAACAGGTATCTGACTTAACAATAGTAGTGGTGGGTAATAAACTGGTATGTGGGAAGGCAAAACGGTCAAAAAGGAGGGTCTATAGAATTGCTTCCTTTATTATTAGGTATAAGAAACAATGTCCATGTGTTGCATTGGGAAACAAAAATGCATGTAATCTTCAAAAAATAAAAAACGCATATAGACGTGCACACAAGATCTCAGAGAAAAAACACATAGGCAAGATCTTAGAGAAAAACATGCACACGCATGTATATCTCTTGATCCTCTTTCTCTCAACTGACGGCTAGCGATGTCCGTGCCACCGCCTATTCCAGTCACAGCCACATATCAGTGAGGCTTGTTCTCGGTTTGTTTCACCAATTTCCCACCACATTGACATGTGTCTACGCGTGTACTATGACAACCCTAACTTCGTATTTTGTAGTTATGACCACTACCAACCATATCTGTCACCACCGATAATATTTTAGTTCGACGTGTCTTTAGAACATACATGGCACATTCGAAATACTTTCTCCACTCATGGCTTTAGCTAGGCCCCGGTAACATGTTTCAATGTCATTAGAGTTATGTGTCGCCATCCTAGCGGACCCCATAGTCGAGTAGACGAAGAAGAGAAAATTCCAATTTTTCCATTTTATGTTTGGTCACTGCTTTTTTTTTAAAAAAAAAGGGGTATATTTGTCTAGATACAATCGAATCTAGACAAATCTAAGAAACTAATTAGAGTCGAGAAGAGTACTATATTTAAAAGAGTGTTATTATTGTACAAATTTCCTACATGTTTATGACGTGGAGGTAGCTTGCATTGCATTGCCATCCCTTTAATGAATCCACAAATACCGTTTAATTAGCCCACAAACAACCTCTTATCGTTTCAGTTTCAATTAGGTAACATAATCTTCAATTAAATTAAAGCCCACGGGGTCCTGTTTAGTTAAGCCAGCACACCAACCCTCTCCCATTTAATTAGGCAACTACGGCTTTATAGTTAGCTCATAGATCTTGTTTGATTATAAGCCCACAGATCTTGTTTGATTATAGCCCACAATCCTTCCGTTTAATTGATCAAGTTGATTTCCGAGTACGTGTTGACGCGGAAACTCTGCTATATGAACCGGTGATTCTCGCTGTAGTGCAGCAGGGTGGGACTAAACCGGTGAGTTGCACCAGATTTGATTTGATAGTAGATCAAAGCAACAAACCCTATTTCCCATCCCGTTCTGGAAACACATGTGGTAAGGCCGGTCCATGGCACACACGTTACGGAGACGAAGGAACGCATTCACATTGCTATGAGCTAGGAATGATGTTGGGCCAGGTTCAGGCACAGTTACCAACGAAACAACGAGCTAAGCACGATGGACGAACTAAGAAAGGCTACGAGATGACTTGGCGGTGGCAGGCCGAGTAATACTACTAGGAATATGTGTTTTTGTGAAAGGGCAAACTGGTGTAATAAAATGTTGGACGGGAGAAAACACTTCGTCATTTATTATTACTAGCAAAAGTTCCTGTGTTGTGCACTGGGTCTATAAATAATAATTCTTACATGCAAAAATAAAATAAAATTTTATTCCCAATGAACATGAGATTTTGAGTTCAAGTGAAAGATACATGATCTTTTTTGTAATAGAATAAATGCATGGGCTAAAATAAAAAAGTGACGAAGAGATCAGGATATCCGTCTTCCTCTTCGTGGGAAAAATCAACTGATTTGCTTACTCCCTAAAAAAACTGATTTACTCACCATCTGGGTGGTTCGAGCAGCACCTGATAGGCACCATGACACAGAGTTAGGCCATTGGCTACCTTCCTGTCAAGATCCTTGGCATGGGAAGCCGCCCCGGTTGGACTTCTTCATGGGTGCCAAACCCGCCTCCTCGTTCCGTCCGGCTGTTGCCAAGCAAACACACTCTCTCTCTTTTCAATCTATCATTTTCTTGCCTTCCTCCTTCCTCACTGACTGGTCATAATGCTAATACTATACATAGCACAAAACATTGGTTACCTGCTATCAAGTGCACTGAAATTACGTGTTATCTAGGAGTCCAGCATTCTTAATGGAGTAGAATGGACAAGTAGCATTATTTCTGAAATATAACATGTGTTAGCAATATACGCCATTAGGTCATTGCAGAAAGTAGACGGAGAATACGACGTTTGGTAACGCAGTTCGGCAAAGCCTACATCTGCGAGGCATGCTTTACGGGCGCTTCTCCCCTGGTACTATCACTAGTGCAAACCGCCCCATGTGTCCCGGTTGGTAACGGCCTTTAGTCCCGGTTCCCCAACTGGTACGGGGCAATCGGAATTAAGCATCAACATTTAGTCCCGGTTGCCCCACCAACCGGGACAAAACAGCGTACACGTGGCAGCTGCTCCGTGCGAGGGGGGAGGAGCAACCGTCCTGGTTCGTAACACGAACTGGGACAAATAACCCTCTGCCGCGACAGAGATTTGGCACATTTCTCTGCCGTGGCAGAGAATTCATTTTAGCAATCTTTTTTTGCCGCGGCAGCATTTTGGCCACTTTTTGTGCCACGGCAGAGAATTCATTTATGTTGTTTTATTTATTATTTTGTGTTTTACACTGATCAATGAAGGAACCATTATAGTACACAAGATCATCATGACAATATAGATCCAAGTGTCGAATATATTACATTCGATACACGGATTTCATGCACTACATACAAAATAAGCTCTTTGTACAATCCCTATTGCCTATACACACCCGCATAGTATTTTCCTTTTGGGTCTAGGACTTCTGCATCCAAAAATCCCGCCAATTCCTCCTTAATTGCTCGTACACGATCCTTTGGCAGAAGACCGTCCCGTAGATGTTCGAGATGATTAAAAAAGGAGTAAACCTATATGAATGAAACTAAACACAATTTGATGGTAATAAAAAAATATAAATTATTTATGTACGTGGAGTTGCTATAAATTTTTGTCCTTTTCACAGCGCGTATGCCAGATGAACTCGCAAATATAGTATCCACATAAATTGTTCTCTGGTCCCTGCGTCAGGCACTTTATGAGAACATAGTTCAATCAAAATAATAATCAAGCATGATAATAACGGTATCAAAACTAGAATCAAAGAGATGCGCAGATATAGCTAGTGGTGCTTACATCTAGTGGTTTAAATGTAAGATCCTGTTTCCAAACACCCCTAGCCTTCTTGGTAAACCGTTTCCAAGCGCTGCCCGGCGAAGAAAATGAATAAAAGAAGTTATTAATTACTTGATATCATAAAATCCACGAACGTTGCCGATATAGTGTCGTAATGATTATAATTACCGCTGGAGAATCATATGCATGTCCTTCCACGTCTCAAGGGATTTATGTTTTGAGTCCATGACTAGTACAAACCCTTTGTCAGGTTGAATGATTAAAAAAATATAGTGGAAGCTGCGCATGCATAACTCATCAATTATATACTTAACGTCGAGTAAGCGAAATAGAAAGTGTATAAAAGACAATAACACTCACTCGAAGTTGTAAGGAAATAGTATTTCCCTTCTGGTTTTTTGAAACCTTAACGTGTGTACAATTTTATCCTCCGTATCCTGGGGGTTTGTTTTGAGATTAGCTTGATGAACCCAATATGGGTCAACGAACCCAATGTCATAGATTTGTCCTCTGCTTCATTCGAGAATCTTCATTCTGTATATTATAGTATGATTACATAAATGCAATAAACGAGGTGAGATAGCTAGAGACTAAATTAATTACAGAATTAATACTTACAGACAATAGGCACTGATGATCGATTTGTCCAAGGTGTCTTGATTGAATATTGAAATAGTTCAACAAATTCAATTGCTATCATGTCATCTAATTCTTTCCCATAATTCTTTTTTGTAACCCTCAACATTATCCAGTTAGCCCCGGCCTTTGTGGCATGCATGTACCAGTTACACAATCTTCGCATTTTTGTTGGAAGATTCTTTACCTCCTCGGGTTTGACGAGAGGTTTGCCGTAATGGCATTTCTATGCTATTTCACCCACGGGGAAGTACTGTAACTGGGATAAGTAGTGGGCAATACTCATACCTTGAGCAGCAGCAGCTTCTCCGTATAGTGCAACTACATCTGGATCATACTGCTCTTCGGCCGCATATTTGCTCGACCCGACATTGCTATGGGAAATAACCTTGAGAGGGGCACAAGATTGTTTTGTTTGTTCTCCGAGCTGGGCAACATATTTCCCGCTTGCACCAGTACTTCTCTTCGACAATTGTTGTGACGCATGTGACTTGAGAATAGAGCGCTCATAATCTAATGGCAGCTTTGGCTCGGGTTGGTGAAGGCCCTTTAGCATTTGGTGCTGGGGAACTTTGGCCCTTTCGGCCGCCTCAGGTTAGCGAAAAACTCTATCGTTTGCGCCTCAACGATCGTCGTAGTCTCCTCTTTAGTACAGTCATAAGCTCTCTTGGGAGGAACCTTTGGTACTTTTGGAAGAGGCTCCTGTTTACGTGCTGGAGATCGCTTACCACTCCGCAGAGTAGCGGTGGTACGATTACACTTTTTTTCCTGAGGCGCCGGCGATGGCTTCCGTGGCGGCGACATCTGTGCCAAAGACTAGTGAGGCGACGGAGACGGGTGAGGCGACGGAGCCGGGTGATGCGACAAATATGGGTGAGGCGACGAAGACGGCTGCCGCGGCGGCGACGACCGCACTAGAGACGGGTGAGGCGGCGGCGAAGATGGCCTTGGCGTGTGATTTGGAAGCACGATACATTCCTTTGGCCATAGAATGGTGACGTTTGTTGCTTCTCCCAGTTCAGTCACATCCCCTTCACCTGCAGGGTAGTCAAGCTTCAAACCTTGAAAGGTGGGCATGATTTCATCCACCCCGACAACAGCGTAGCCCTATGGAACCGGACGACAATGGTAAGTTGGTGGGGGTCCAATTGGTAATGCATAGTCGACTGCCACCTTCATTGATATGTTCAAAACTTTGACATGTAGCTCGCAATGTGTCATCTGTGTGTTATTATCCACTGGGTAGCCAACACGAGCCATCGTCGGTGCACCATCGTCATCATCATTGTCATCACCCCCGACCTCGGTGGAAACCACACTTCTTTTTCGATTATTCGATAGGCCGTTAGCATCGAATGCAGGTTCTACCACCATGTGCTACTGAGATGGGCCGGTAGTACCTTGCTGGCTAAGTGCGTTAATTTGATCTTGTTGTTGCTTTATTTGTTCTTCAATTATACGCATTCGCTCTTTCAGAATATCTGCTTCAACTTCCATCTTGTCTTTTCTCCTCTTACGGCTTCTATCAGGATATTTCTTCCTCTCTTCGGGAAACCCAGTGCTCCATGGTTGGGAGCCTATTGTGCCTCGTGTTCGTCCATCATGTTCCTCATTACCAAGGGCAAGTGTGAGCTCATCATTCTCTCTATCGGGAATGAAGTCCCCATCTATAACAGCCTTTACTGCTTTTCTAATCTTCTCGATTGGCAAGGGGTCTTCTTTATGTCGTATGTTATATATACACTTCCCTTCTGAGTCCAACGTGCCCCCATGCCCGTAAAACCAATTCTTTGCACGTTCTATCCAATAGTCTATCTCTGGGATGATCTTTTTAGCATACAATTCATCCTCAAGTTTCTTCCACTTAGGAATGCCATCCTTGTAGCCACCTTGGCCCATAGTATGGTGATACTTCTTGTTAGCAGCATTCAGCTTATTGGTTGCAGAAATTTTCTTAGCTTTTTCTCATGACTTGTAATTCACTAACTCAGCCCATAATGGTTTTACCTTCTGATACTGAATCTTCTCAAAATCCGGAGTCTTCTCTTTCACGACATAGTCAATGTGCAATCTTTTCTTCTAGTTGGTGAAACACTGGGCCATCTTCTTCAAAGCCCACTCCCTAACCTTCATCGCCATGGCTTTGGCATGTTGCTTGGCGTCCTCAACTGTATCCTCCGCATTTGGATCCAGATCTACATTCGGTAGGGTGAAATTAAGAATGAGCCTCTTGCACAGTAAATCTTTGGCCATGTTAGGGACATATAAACATGGTCCCTATTCTTCCGCATCAACAGGCCTATTCCAATTTTGCATGGTGATCGGGATGAAGTCCCTAATGATTAATCCGCATTGTGCCACAAATTTGTTTGTGACAACAACGGGAGCGGTCGGTTCGCCGTCGTCACCGATTTCTTCGATCCTGAACCTCTCATGGTCTTCCAACTTTTTGGTTGGGCCTCGTCTGCTCTTTTCAGTATATTTGGTCGATCCAGAGGGCTAAAAGAAGAAACATAGTCATTAATATTTTTATATAGATAGAAAATGATTAATTAATTAATTATATTATAGGCACCTCGCCGGAGCGGTCGTCTTCTCCCGGAAGGCATCACCTTCTCCCTCAAAGAAGTCGTCTCTTCCATCAAAAAGAGGATCACCCTCACCGGAGTTGTTCAAAAACGTCGATATATCGACATTTTCCTCCCCACGGATCACACCATAGACCAACTCTTCCTTTTCTTCGTCTATGGCATGTGGTTCCATATTTTTTGCATAGGTGGAAAAATGGATAAGTCAAAGCATCTAAGGGAGAAGGTTAGGTAGGGCGTTGAGAGATGAAAACCCTAATTCGGAGAAACCCTAATATATACATAGACAATAATAAAAATGAATGTACAATATTTACAATAATAAAAATCAATAAAATCAATATTCCGGAGTTCCGAGGGGTGTAAAATCTAGTTCGGAGAAACCTCGGATGCATATGAGAGGGGTCACTGAGGTATACTATTCTGGTATATTATTTTTACCAAAATTTTGGTATATTATTTATATTTTTCTCATTTATGAATATTAAAATATGAATTTTCAAAGTATTAATACATATAAAATATTTATCAAATAATTATTATTTAAATAGTTACATAATAATGTATGGTAATAGTTTTAAGTTGTACATTTTATTTTTCTGATTTAAAATGAATTAGTTAAGAATTTCTCCATTTTTAATTCATTTTAAATCATTTTTAGAATATTATAAAATAATTTACATTTTTGGAATTACTTTTAATATTTTATTAAACAGAAAACATTTCTAAATATGTTTATATCACTTACAGGGTGGACCCACTTGTCAGCAATAATCAATTACACAATAATTACAGAAATCATTTCAGAAAACATGAAAAGAAATAAAAAGGGTTATGACATCATGATGATGTCACGATGACATCACCCATGGTGGTGGCGCCGCCATCGATTGAGCACACGCGGGGCAGCGAGAGGGGGCGCGTTGGAAAGAGATCATCGAGACGAACCATATGGTGGTGGCGCCGCCCATTATTGGTCACCGGAGCGACCTACACAGTGGCGGACAGAAGCGGCGGCGACAGATGGTCGTCGGGGAAGAGCTAGAGAGCGAGAGGGAGTGCATGAAGAGGTGCTAGAGCACTAGTGGCTCACAACGAACACGATTCCGGGGTCGGGGAAGCAAGGGGAGGCCGTACGAAGGCGAATCGACGGCGGCCGGATCTCGGGAAGATGGGTTGCAGAGCTTGATTAAGGCCGAGCGGGGCCAATTCCTTTGGTTTAGAGACACAGTCCAACACGGCAGAGCTCCTCGGCACCTCGGCTTGGCTCGGGGAGGCTCTGAACTACGACGAAGACGAGTTAAGGTTTATTCTCAAATGGGGAAGAACGCGACAAGGAATGAGAGGTGATGAGATTGGTACTGGGAGAGAGAGGGGAACGCGGCAGTTCTTATCCTTGCAGCGACTAGCGGCGGCGAGCAAGAACTATTTCCAGGTGCAGCTGAACTGACAACTCAGTTGTTAAGGCTTGCAAGTATTCTTTGGCTCCCCTTGTGTCTAATCAATAAATTGGGTAATACTACCCACGAAGACTGTTGTGATCCCCTATACTTGTGGGTCATCATAGGCCAAGTTATAAGTGTCCAACTCAAACACCTAACCCTACCGCATAGTCCAAGTCCAACTATAGCCTATACACGTATTTGTCACTATTACAACAATCTCCACCTTGGCGAATATGTCGCTAATGGAACCGCCATCTTCGCGCGAACACCTCAGTGTATGTTGAACTTGGTTTTCTTGTTCCTCACTTGCATGAGCCGTCGTCCGAGCCCTCATCGGACCCGGTCGCCCCAGCTGATCCTGCCGCCTCATCATGCTTTTCTTCAGCTCCACCTGGAACAATGCTCACACGCACCTTGTACAGGTTATTCCTAGTCCTTCTTCCCTTCAGCACCAGCTTCTTGTTCTTCTTGACCTGCATAGACAACTTATCCCTGTCAACACGATAGGTATAACCGTTGTCATGGAGTTCTCCCAGTGAGATTATATTCTTTCAAGCCCTCAGCACATATCTAACATCCTAGAACACCATTTCACCACCATCATTAGACTTCATCTTGATATCTCCCATGCCCATGATGCGCTGAGGCGCACCATCGACTTGATATACAACTCAAAAATCACCAGGCTTGTAGGTAGAGAACCACTCCTTGTTAGACGTCACATGATAAGAGCTCCCTGAATCCAACATCCACACCCCATCGAACAATTCGCTTACCAAATCCAGAACTTCACTATCAGAATCAGCTGTAGATTTAGCAGCAATATTTGCAAATCCATCAGCCTTATACGTTGGACAAAACCTCCTGATATGACCCCACACCTTACAATGATGACATTGTGGCTTTCCCATCTTTTTCTTGACCTTCCCACCATGATTGCCCTTGACCACCAGCCCTTGTCCATCACTAGGACCAGCGGAAGTACTTTCTTCGGAAGTCTTTTTTTCACGTTGATCATATGATAACAGCGCAGTTTGTACCTCGCTTGAAATGATGCTTGACTTGCCGTATGTCAGGGTAACCATCAAACTCTTGCAGGATTTTGGCAATGAAACAAGCATGAGCAAAGCCTTGTCCTCGTCCTCCACCTTGGACCCAATCCTCTCCAGATTCGATACCACACGGTTGAAGGTATTGATGTGTTCGGTAAGGTTTGCCCCTTCTTGCATCCTCATCCCGTACAGTTCCTGCTTCAGATACAACTTATTGGGCGCAGTATTGTCTAGGAACTGATCCTCCAACGTCTTCCGGATTGCACTCGGCGACTCCTCGTTCATCACATGGTACAGGACCTGATCATCTAGGCTTAGCCGTATAGTACTGGTCGCCCTGATTTGCATCTTAGCCCAGTCATCAGCGTCCAACTTTGTAGGCTTCACCGCATCAGTCTTGATTGTTCTCAGGAGTCCCTGCTTCCCCAGAAAATCCTTGACCCTCGACTGCCAAAGCGGGAAGTTGCCCGTGCCATCGAACTTCGTCACCTCGAACCTGGTGGAAGACATCGCGTCCTCCCGCTTCTCTCCCACGAACAGCCACCGATCAGATCGTTTAGGTCAGGACGATCCAACCAACCAGAGCCTCTCCTTCGGTTCAGCAAAGCCTTCTCGCATGCGCCGCCTCGCCTCCTAAATTCCGTGCTCGAACTTAGGGCAAAGCAACTTGTGAGCTCTCCGTTACCTCGTCAGCCCTCCTTTTATTGACCTCGAGATAGTTCGGATCTATCTCCACCTTCAAACCGAACCATACGTGACTCTCTTTCCTAAGCTCCAAGCCACGCCTTGTGTCATCCAACTCGGCCTTCCTTGTTTAGTGTGTACACCATAATAGAGTCGGTCCACGCCGTGTCGAATTGAAACCGTGTTGGACTCCACCAGATATTCCGAATGTTAGAGTCCACACCCACACGTCTGTTTACGTGCCTCAGAGACCATAACCGTCAAGACATTAGAACAGGTTGGGTCCTTGCTGTATTGCACCTAGTCTCCTTTCGTCGAGCCGGCCTCTCCGGTTGAACCAACCAGTCTGACCGCTCGAACCATATTGCGCCGCCTCAGTCGGTACGATCTCCCCCAACTTGTGTGCCAATCTATCCAACCGACAGTGCCTGCCAATCGGATCTGCTTCGACGACATCGCCGCCTCGCATCGTCACGCCTGCGATCAATGCCGTCCTTTTATGATGGTGTTCCACCGCCATCAACAACGCGTACCGTAGCTCTGTGTAAGGAACCTCTATTCGCTCCGTCCTCCGCTCGACAGAAGCCCGCCACCCACCAGAACCTCCCTCGACTCGCCTTCCTCTATGATCATCTGCACCATGAATCCGATCTTGTAACCTGATGGCTCCGATACCACTTGTTAGCAATATACGCGATTAGATCATTGTAGAAAGTAGACGGAGAAGACGACGTTTGGTAACGCAGTTCATCCAAGCCTACATCTACGGGGCATGCTTTACGGGCGCTCTTCCCCTGGTACTATAATCAGAGTACTGTCGACGACAAGCCCGTCATCGTGTACAGACACATCAGATCTACAATACGCCACGCCAGTCCGGTGCCCCTGCCACGAGCACCGGACCGTCCCCGAAGCTCGATCTTGTGTCTAACATGTCTTGCGTCTAGTCTATTTTGGCTACTCCCGGTGCCTTTATATAATAGGCTATGTTACAAGTTTCCGACTCAAACACCTAACCCTACCGCACAGTTCAAGTCCAACTGTAGCCTATACACATATTCGTCACTATTACAATAACATGGTACAACTGAATAATTTTTTCAGGCCTCTAGATTGCATATCTCTGGTATTATTCCAAACAACTGAAAAAAGTAAGAAACAAATAAACTACGTGAAGGACAGATCGATCTAGTTCCTAAGAAGCAATACCACTTTAGAATCCAAAGAAGCAATCTGTTAAACACATGAACTACAACATCCAACAAATAATTCAGAAGCACATATCGGTCTGGTTCCAGATCCTATGTACGTAAGCTATACCACTCTAGAATTCAAAGAAACAATCTGTTAAAGACCTGAACTATAACATCTAACAAATAATTTATCAAACTGAGAAGTATTGCCCAGCATTACGTCCCCTTCAATCTTGACAGCGCAGGATCTCAGGCATCTTCAAGCGGTGTATCTTAATTCCATACTCCAATACTCATAGGCGCAACATCTTGTATCCTTGCAACGGGGCCTATGCCTGATGCACGCAAGACAACTTGATTAGAGATTCTTCCAATGATCGGGAGCATAGCATGGGAGGAGATCTTGGAAAGATACACGATGTAGTAGATCGGGAAACCGGAAACGGGCAAGATACATGGAGGAGCGGAGGTTCCATGTGCATAATGCCTCTATTGACGGCATGAAGCTACGCTGCTACAGCAACGCGAGAACAACTCTAAAAGGGAGGCGTGCTAGAGCAGGTTTTCATATTATAGAAACTCGAGAATAACTCTAAAAGGAAGGCGTGCTAGAGCAGTTTTTCATATTATATTTAAACAACACATAGGAGAAGTTCATGGAAGGCATCTATTAATTTTATTATGGCTGTGGATGGCTAGATTATCCAAATAACAAACGATTTAATTCATGTACAGAATTTAAAATTTTGTTTTTTTCAAAGTAATCACAAAAAATTCATATGGTGAAATCTAAAAAGAAAAATGTAATTTTTTTATTGAGACATAATGTAGTGCATGTATACCAATTTATCCGCATGCCCATCGTTTTTATTTCTCGGGAG
Source organism: Avena sativa (assembly GCA_916181665.1). Classification (NCBI taxonomy): domain Eukaryota; kingdom Viridiplantae; phylum Streptophyta; class Magnoliopsida; order Poales; family Poaceae; genus Avena; species Avena sativa. Next base: position 345,741,994 of record OV702285.1, on the reverse strand, counting down.
ACTTGGACTGAATCAAAGTAGCACTGCACACTCAGAAAGTGAAATATAAATTTCTCTAGGAGACCAATGCCCCTCATAAGGATAAATAAAATTAGAACAGTGAGATGAAATTTGCTATAAAAATAACGCGTTTCCAACACACGACCATGGCTTAAAAATTAATCAAAGTACTCTCCATGTCCTCTACGGGGAATTGTTTTCGAGCTGCCAAAGTGCAAGGTGCAGGCACCATGGAGAAAAATAGGCATCTTATGAACACGCTCAGCGTCATGCTGTTCTCCTCGCTGAAGAAGAGATGCATGATCTTCTCACTGGCTAAGGTACTTGAAGGTCGTGGGTGTGGTCGTGATTTGTTCAGGCTATGGAGTCAACGGAGAATGGCAATGAGAAGGACCAAGAGAGTAGGACAGACGGCCGCAACGCCGGTAGCGAGCATGGGGTGGCGCCTAGTTACCTTCTTGCCGGCGGTATAGATCGACGCGATGGTTGTTCTCATCATCAAGCTCTATCATATTGCCACTACAGCCGTCCTGCTGCCGCTTCTTATCGTCCAATGATGATACATACATGCTCTCGATCATGTCCATGGCCTTGGTGGCCCGATCAGGCCAGATCACGTCAGATCGCAGGGCTATGGTTCACAGGCTAGCCAGAAGATGCGGCTTTGCAACTCCTCTTTGACCCACTGTCTTCTGCATTCGATCTTTGAACTCGAGGTCAGGCCGCGCGTGCACGAGATTCCTCCCAACCTCTGTTGGCCATGCCGCCATTATCCATGGCGTCGCCCAGGCTACCCCACTCCCTAGTCTGTCTTGGGCTCTCTAATTCCCAGTGTCAGGCGCCGCCGTCGCCATCCCAGTTTCCACGGCAAGTTCATCCGAGCGATTTTCTTTGATTAGATCGGATTTGTTGGGGTGTTCTGTTGGAATCATGGGAAGAATATAGGGGCCATATATGGGGCGCATTAGAGATCTACAGAAGGAATCGAGATCAATACAAACTCCAGAGGATGGATCGATGCGGAATGTCAGGGGTGACACGGGACTCGCACGATCGGAGGACTTTAGTGAGATCTTTTTTAATTTACACATGGCACTGGGGGTAATATGAGCGCTAGTCGGAGGGTAAATTTGTCCAAAAAAGTGTTAGACCGAAAGAAACACTTCTTCCTTTGTTATTATTATAGACTAGCACAAATCCCTGTTGATGACCCACAAGTGTCGGAGATCGCAATAGTCTTCGCGGATAGTATTAACCAATTTATTGATTTGACACAAGGGGAGACAAAGAATACTTGCAAGCCTTAACGACTGAGTTTTCAGTTCAGCTGCACCTGGAAATAGTTCTTGCTCATAGAAGTTAATCAGTAGCAACAGTTTGTAGTAGCAACAACAAAGCAACAGCAATAGCAACAACAACAGTGAAACAGTAGCAATAGTAATAGTAACGGTAACAGTAGAATTCGAGTGCGGTAGGCATAGAGATGGATGGACGGGCGTTGCATGGACGAGTCTAAACATGTAACTCCAAAGAAGTTGGGCATTGCAGATAATTAATAACAAGCATCCAAGTACTAAACAATCCTAGGCATGTGCTCTAAATATAGTCATACATGCTCGCAATGAGAACTTGCACGACATCTTCTGTCCAGCCAGCCCGTGGCAGAGGGGCCTCTAGGGAACTACTGGCAATTAAGGTGATCCTTTTAATAGAGCACCGGAGCAAAGCATTAACACTATGTGAACACATGTGATCCTCAAACCATAGCCATCCCCTCCGATTGTCCCAATTATTGTCACTTTGGGGCCTTTGGATCCGGACAATGATATGTGTACACAACTTGCAGATAAGACCATAAACAATACTATCATAATGATTAAATAATAAGTTTAGATCTGAGATCATGGCACTCGGGCCCTAGTGACAAGCATTAAGCACAACAAGTTGCAACAAAGTCAAATAGCACTAATAGAGATACTAGGCACTATGCCCTAACTGATCTTATTTGATTACATGATAGAACTCATCCAATCCCTACCATCCCCAAGCCTACAGCGGGGGATTACTCACTCATGGACGAGGGAAACATCGGTGGTTGATGGAGATGCGTTGGTGATGACGATGGCGATGATCCTCTCCAAATTCCCCGTCCCGGTAGGGTGCCAGAATGGAGTTTCTGGATCCGAATCTTGGTTTCTAGTGGTGGCTGCGGAGCGGAACTCTCTCTAGAAAACTATCGAACCCCACTCTGTTTTTAGGTCAGAAGGCAACTTATAGACGCGGAGGGAGGCCGAGAAGCTGCCTGGGGTGGCCAAACATCCCCCAGGCGCTAGGTTAGTGGGCCCGCGGCTAGGGTGGGTCTAGGCCCCCCCAGGGCTCTCCTCTGTCTCCCCTTATGGCTCCGTGGATCTTCTAGTGAAATATATTTTTTGGCATAATTTCCGGGATTTTTCCTGATAGTTTATTTTCTGCACAAAAACAAGACACCAAGGTAATTCTGCTGAAAACAGCGTCAGTTCGTGTTAGTTGTCTCCAAATCACACAAATATAGAGGAAAAACAATAGCAAAGTGTTCGATAAAGTAGATACATTTTGGACGTAGCAACTCCCCCCAAGCTTAGCTTATTGCTTGTCCTCAAGCAATTCAGTTGAAAACTGAGTGTTAAAAGAACTTTCACGAACACTTTGCTTCATATGATGTAAATATTCTCAGCACAGTAGTAGATGCTTAGACAATTCATAATAAGGAGTGTGCAACTACGTCTACTCAATAGTCATTGCAAGATATGAAGAGAAACCAACTCAATAATAATAAGTAGCATGAAACATAAACATAAGCAACATTGAAATGCTCATAATAAGGTATGATAGAGTGGTATCTCGCTTGCCTTTGTTTGAAGAGCACAATATAAATGCTGAGGCACCTCTGAAATTCATATGAAGACTATAAGTATTGGAACAAAGTCATGACGTAATTAACCATGTTTTGGAACAAACAAAAAAATGACAACTATGCTCTCAAGAAGGTGCTCATAGAATAAGTTGTGACTCAACAAAATTGTGAAAATGGTTTTGTGAAGGTCTGAAAGGCTTCCTAATGCTAAAAGGAAGGTACTCATTAGCTTTGAGCTCTCATTGCCCCTATCATAGGCATCTTCATGTGGTTAAGGTGAAAGTGAGGTCCACTCTGAATCATATGCTTGACATACCATATACTAGAGATCCCAAGTCCCTTGAGTATGAGGGCCGCTCCGGATGCTAGTCAACTTTGGTCACCTGAAAGTTCTTGTCATTGTAAATACATGAATATCATCGAGAACCGCCAACGGGGTACCCCTTGCATATGGTACAGGAGCTTTCCCATAACAAAAATCACAAGGCAAGTAGACAATGAGAATCTCAGCAATCTTTTTATTTACCATATGCATAGCTTTTTATTGAGGAAGCTTCATAGATGCTCATTATAGTGATGCTGCAAGTTTCCACCATGATTAGGCATGGCTTAGGCTAGCGGCCTAGGCGTTTCTCTAACATAATGTATAAACTCCATGAACTAACAACTTCCCCTTTTATTTCACATCGTCGACATCCATAAACAAAATAGCAAAGTATCAACTGGATAGAATATCCAAAAATTGTTGAAAGCGTTCTCCGTGACAGCACGGTTCTGCTGACTCCTAATATATAATAAGCAAGCATATAACTTTCATGGACTAGTCATAATGGTTCAAGATTATTAAGTGCAAGGAATAAAATGTGCCATCAAGTTCGTGAGAGATTTACTAACTAACTTTCTCAAAATAGACAAACATTTTATTTTGGAAGAAAACACGGCATATAGAATATGCACCGAAGTAGCAAATGATGCTAATAGGTAGGTATGGTGGACACAGCTGGCAATATTGGTTTTGGGGAGTTGGAAGCATAGGTATAGCACATACTCAGTGCAAGTGAAGGCTAGAAATAGAGAGGGAGCGACAAACGAGAGAGCAATAACTGTCATAATCATGCTTGCAACAAAACAGGACTAACTATGGCATGAAAGTGATACAAGAACTCTGAAGCAAAATAAATCATCGAGGCTTACTGACTATTGATTAGTCATATGCATGCGTGAGCATGTGCCAAGTCGATTCACATGAACAGTCAGAGGAGGATACCACAATGTCATACCAAAGTATTAATAAAACAATGCAAGCAAACATTCATTTGACATGCTACAAACTATTAGCAAGCTGGAGCTAATCATAGACAAGCAAGAACAACTAAGCATCCATAATGACATACACCTTACACAAACAGGATAAGCATGCTCACAATGATGAGTATATGTACAAAAATGAAACAAATAGAGTTCGTTACCAGCCTCTTACCACACCTCGAGTTGTCTTAATCTTCATTATTACCCTTCACTTGTGTGACTTGAATAATTAACATGAAAACCAATACCCACTGAGGACGGCTGAACCCTGCAAAGAACTCACAAAACCAAAGAACAACAACAAATATTTTTGGTGTTTTTGATTTTTTTAGAAAGAAGCAAACAAAGAAAAACCAAACAAAAACAAAGCAAAATCTTTGTGGATTTTTCTTTTAAGGCAAACCAAAGCAAACAAACAAAGAAACAAGCTGTCACATCCCAAATTTTTGATTTGGTCTCGCATATCATTCATATCATTGCATCATGCTTTTCCATGCAAAACCGTCGAGTGAAAAGGTTCGGCGAAACGCCATTTGCAAAACCCTATTCTATTTTGCTACGAGGCTCCTGCGGGAGGCTTTAGTAGGACTAGCGTTGTCCACCCTTGTAGCCTAGCGGTTTCGCTCAAACCTTGGGCCTAGATTGTTCCCCTCGACTGTACAAACCCGTAGGCGCAAGAATCGCTCGAATCGGAGCTCGTACGGAGAGGTTGCGGCCGTTTTAGTGAATCGTCGGAAAACGGTCCGAAATTCCGGACCGATTTCCGAATCCGCGTCTAATTCCGCGCCGTTTCAGTTTAGGATTCCGCGCGAGGGGCCACAAAAGGAGGACCCACCCGGCCTCGATAACCGTGCCCGCCCGCCCCGCCGCCATCTGCCTCCTGGCGTCGCCGCCGACCCGCCTCCCGAGGCCGCCGTCGACGCCCTCCTCTGCCGGCGCCAGGTACCCCCCCTCCGCACGCGCCGCCGCGCCTCGCCATCCCCGCCGCCATCGCACGCCACCGCGGCCAGCCGCCGCCTACAGCCCTCCCCCTCGCAGCACCCGCACCCGCGCCCCGCCGCCGCTCGCTTGCGCGCGCTCGCGCGCTGCGGCCGCTACCGCGTGCGCCTGCTGCGCCGCTGCCTGCGCGCGCTGCGCGCTGCCCGCTGTGCCGCGCTAGCTGCTGCGTCGCCGCACGCACACCCGCGTGCACACACGCACACGCATGCATGCATCCAAGTACACACTCGCGCGCCGTTTTGCGTCACGCCGTTTCGTCTGTACCGCACGTAAGCGCGCCGTCTTGCACACCGCGTTGACGATCTTGGACCGTTCGTTGACCGTCTCCCTCCGTGCAGGAAAAACCCCGCCGCCGTCCGGAACTCGCCGCCGTCCGTTTCGCCGTTTGTTTCCGGTAAGACTGCAGCCACCGTCAGATATCTGATCGGCGGATTAGATCGTTCGTTGACCGGTCAGAATCAGGCGTTGAACAGTTAGACGCCCAGTCAGCAGACGCTTTGACCAGTCAACAGACACAGTTGACTGGATAATTTCGTTAATCCCTTTTGTTGACAGATTTCGGTAGAATCTTGTAAATTGCGTAGAAATTAAACTGCTTGGCCAAAAATTGCAAATAAAATATGAATAGATTCAGTGAGTCGTGTAGAATCTCGCTGTACCTTTGGTTCAGGCTTTTGCAGCAAGGTTTAGTACAGTTTAATCAAACTAGTTAGTGGCCTTTTTGGAGTAATAAATTCGTAGAAAAAGATCCGTAGCTCCAAAAATCGCGTATGAGATGTCCCTGGATTCAGTGGAACGAGGGGAATCCCATCGTGAAATAAAAAGATAGTCTTAGAGTAAAAACTTCTGCAGAAACTGTCTAGGGGCTTTCTGAAGTGTTTTAATTACTCGGGGAGTTTTATAATTCCTTTTTGAGTAATTCCAATTGGTACTGTTTCTAATCAGCGATGCCCATACTTTAGAATTTTCCCAAGATTTTACAAACAGTATACTACCAGTAGTGAATTATTTGAGTTCTAACTCTAGTTTTGAGCATTACTTTTTGCGTAATAGTTTTCCTTGCGCTAAAACTATTTTCCATGCATGCAATCGGTAGTATTATTGATTAGGATTATGTGGTGCAGCTGTAGTACCAATTCACTTACCTTGCATATCTTCATGCACCATATCTGTTGCATATGCTTGTGGAATTGTTTGTTTATGAATGCAATTGTATCGTGTAGATTGTGACGAGTGCAACGCTTGCTCGTGTGTGGATTGTTCTTCCGACCGCTACAACCAAGGCAAGTAGATGCTACTTTGTTCATGATACCGTCCTACTATTTTCAATGCATTGTCGTGTATTTTGTAGATGCATATGTAGGATGATACTATCGCTATGCTATGTCCTATTATGTGGTAGGGCCTTCCTTGTAGATGAACCACCGTTGGTAGATGTGCTTAGCCGTGCTATGAACGAGGGCTGGGTTACATCATTGAGACTTGTTTCTAAAAGTATTGGTTTGTGAAAACTAAAACAACTTAATCAATGAATCTCCTGGGTGTGTTGGTATTGATAATTTTTGGTGGTTTCATTCTGGAAAGGCACCCAGGTATCAAGAGAGAATGATTGGCTTCTTTATTGTGTAGCTTACGTGTACAACCATGTGCCAATAATGGAATGGGCGGTTGGTTGGACTTAGTAGGTTGTGGTAACTCGAACCCGCGTACCTAGAGATGTAAAATTTTGGTAGGTTGGACCGGTGCGCGTCGGGATTGAGGAGCTACTTCCCGAACAGTCTCTTCTTGGTCTTCTCCCTATCGCCACTCAAAATGAGAGTGATGGTACGAGCTGGGCTGGCCAAGTCACATGGGTAAAGTGTACTAACCCCTGCAGGGTGTATAATCTAATCGATTAGCCGTGTCCCCGGTTATGGACAACTGAGTTGCTTGATATTGATTCCATGACATGTTTCTCGCTCATTCTAATTTCGTAATTGTTTTAATATTGTTGGGCTAACTTAATTGGGATCTTTTCAAAGAAAATCAAAAACCGTTTATGAAAGTAGGACAAATGTATTTGCAAATGCAAGCCAGACACAGCTCCACTTGCCAAATATGCATTTAGATGTTAGTACTATTGTCTCCTTTACTAGCTCTACTTGCCATACATTCCATGTATTTACCCTTCGGGGCTGCTATGTTTCATGTTGCAGGTTATTCCGATTCTGAGTAATCGATATAGGCCACGGTACTCCACTCGGCACTTGTTCACTTGTGGGCAATTTGAAGAATGGAGGATTTACCTTAATTATGTTGCTACCTGAATAATTTGAGCTAGCTTTGTGCTAAGCTTTTATTGTAATAATGGTACTCTGGATTATCGTTACTTATGATACACGGATATTTTGCTAGGTTATTCATCTTATTCTATTGTGCGCCAATGAACTGATCCAGGGATTGGCATGTCACATAGAAGCCACGGTCTTTTCAGAACCGGGGTGTTACAGGATGGTATCAGAGACCGTGTGTCGACTGTAGGATCGTGACCTAGGATTGGATTAGAAAGCCATAGAATTACTAAAGCCTATATTAACTCTGTCTTTCACCTTATGCCTTCCACCCTCGTAAATTCTTACCATATGCTATTCTCACACTTTCCTCTTTTACTTGATAGATGGGAGAAGTCAGGACTGAGTATGCCACCATGGAGTCACCAAGGCCCTTTGCAAGGCAGTTAGCTCAGCTCTCGCAGTCATTGGGATTGCCACTGCCCATGTTCAAGGCAAGAAGGTTGTACACCTATGGATATGGAGAGGATGCATGGGAGATCACTACCTTCATATTCAGGGATGCCGCTGGGGACTTGGAATCAACTTAGCCATACATGAAGCCCTGTCTCGCCAGTGCCATTATGTCCGACACCTACTGCCATCAGATTCACCCTACCGTGACTATGGAAGGCGTGATGAAGATGGGAACATTGTGGTTACCCCGGGCGACAGGAACAACATGCCGCCCCGTCGGAGGCACATAGAGGACATGGAAAGGGAGAATGGATCTCTAGCAGAGAAGGTGAGGATGATAAAGGAGATTGCAGATTTTACTAACAATGGTATGGTGGTCCAAGGACAGGAGATTGACACTTTGCATGAAGCTGTGGGAGTTCTGGAGAATGCCCTGATAGCCAGAGATGCAACCATAGCTCATCTTCATGGTACGGTGCAGGAGAACACCCAGAACATACAACAGTTGCAAGGGACCGTCCAGGAAAGGGATCAAACTATTGAAGCTATGACAGCCCAGATTGCCGCTCTCCAAGCACAGCTGAATCCACCCTCTGATGATGACAATGGAGATGAAGGCAACAATGGGGATGATGATGACAGTGGAGACGATGATGATGATGAGGACGAGGATGATGATGATGGAGATGACGATGGTGGAGGAGATGAAGCTGTTGCAGTTGCAGCTGAGAGTGAAGAAGAAGAGGAGGATCCAGAAGAGGTGGAGTTTGAGATCTCAAGTGATGATTCGGGAGAAGTGTACACTCCGCCGCCATGGTTGTACCACGAGCCGAAGCGCCAACGCATGACCGCAAGGACCTACATCAACCTCTTCAAGAAGTAGATAGAAGTCCACCAATTAGTCATCGTTAGGCAAATTCGTTAGGATTAGTCTCGATCGTTGTGAAACTTAGTTCGTATTAGTTTAAGAGTGTTTAGCTTCTTATTTGTATACTCCAATATCACAGGAATTATTTGTGCGAATTTTATGAAAGAGTTATGGCAATTTGGTTATCATCTGTGTTATTTTTGCTGCAGTTTTTCTGCTGATACAGCAGTACTACGCGATTTTTCATATTTTTCTGGTAACTCGGAAAAATCTGAAAAAAATTGTGCTGAAGCTAAACTCTCTGTATTATATGTGAAAAAATCAGCTAATTTTTCTGACGAGCGTAAGTCAGGCGGAAAAATTCGTAAACGCTGCTGGACTGTTCTGGCAGATTGCTGTTTTGGTTGTTTAGTTGATCAACAGTTTAGTTAACCATTGCCAACTCTTGTAAAACTATTTCAGTAGGTATATACTGCTAGGATAACACCTGGGATGTTGCTGGATCGCTTGTTTGTTGACGTGTTGCTTGCTTGTGATTGTCTGCTATTGTTTGTTGTTGATTGATCATATGCATGGGTAGAATCCTATTGTCGTAGTTGATTCTTTCTAAACTTATCTGTGCTGAACCGCAGATGCCTCCCCGCCGTCACCCCACTGAGTTGGAGAAGCTCATGGCAGCTCAGGCACAGCTGACCCAAGTGATGACTCAGTTCATGGCAAATCAGAACAACAACAATGGAAACAATCAGCCTCAGGGAGATGCTCTCACCAGATTTCTGAGGTTAAGGCCAGCTAAGTTCTCTACTGCAACGGAACCAATGGTTGCTCTCGACTGGTTGCGTTTAGTCAACAAGGATCTGGTAACTGTAGGACGCACTGATGCTGAGAAGGTGATGTTTGCCGCTCACCTACTAGAGGGACCAGCCGCTTCTTGGTGGGGACACTTTTCAGATCACCCACCCGCTGGATACCGTGACTTGCGCAATGTTTGAGGAAGGTTTCAGGACCAACCACGCGTCTTCAGGAGTTCTGAGCCTGAAGAGGAAGGAGTTCCGCAACTTGCACCAAACCAATCGCACCGTGGATGAGTACATTGAGGAGTTCAACAACTTGTCCCGTTATGCACCTGAGGATGTAGACACTGATGCAAAAAGGAGGGAGAGATTCCTGGATGGCCTCAGTGATGAGCTTTCAGTACAGCTACTGGTGGTTTATTGCCCCACTTTCCAGGAGCTTATGGACAAGGCCAGGATCTTGAAAGGGAAGCACAAGCAAGTAGAAAGCCGCAAAAGGAAGAACAATAATCACCACTCTGGTTCTCACCACAAGTCTCGCACTTCGTATGATGGATACTCTAAGCATGGAGGGAGTGACCATGGGAGCCATGACCGCCACCACCATGGGGGCGATGGGCATCGTCATGACAACCATAGGAGCACCCACCACAACCACAAGGGAGGACACTCTCACCACTCTGGTGGACATGACCGCAACCATGATCGCAGCTTCATGAAGAAGGATCTGAGTGAGGTGACATGCTTCAAGTGTAAGCAGAAGGGACACTATGCTGACAACTGTCCGGAGAGGAAAGGACTGAAGCCAACCAACAACGAGAAGGCCACCGTGAACCACATGAATGTGGAGCAGATTCTAGATGAGCCTGACCTTGTGATTAGTAAGTTTCCAATCAACACTTACCCTGCACTTATACTTTTCGATACTGGTGCATCGCATTCATTCATATCAAGGGCATTTGTGGATAAGTATAAGTTACCTACTGAGTCTATGAAAAGGTCTATTAGAGTGAGTTCACCTGGAGGAGATATGATAGCTAGCGCGGGATGCCGCGATTTAACTGTGAGGATTGGAGCACACAACTTCATTGCACATTTGGTAGTGTTGGATTCACAGGGATTAGACGTTATTCTGGGTATGGATTGGATGTCTATGCATGGGGGACACATAGATTGTGCATAGCAAGCTGTTTCACTCAAAACACCGGATGGTAAGAGGATTAGATTCAAGTCGGCTGCACGACCGAGAAGGTGTAAGTTGAATTCTCTTAAGGGGGTTAGCATGGATACTATGCCAGTGATTAGGGATTACCCCGACGTTTTTCCGGAAGAGCTGCCAGGGATGCCACCTGACAGGGATGTAGAGTTTCTTATCGACCTGATGCCGGGAACAGGACCTATAGCAAAGAAACCATATAAGATGGATGTGGATGAGCTGAAGGAATTGAAGAAGCAGTTGAAGGAGCAGCTGGAAAAGGGATTCATTCAGCCTAGTTCTTCGTCATGGGGTGCACCTGTTCTGTTTGTGGAGAAGAAAGACAGCAGCAAGAGATTAGAAGTGGACTATCGCTCGCTGAATGAAGTAACCATCAAGAACAAGTACCCTCTGCCAAACATAAATGATTTGTTTGATCAACTGGAAGGAGCAAAGGTGTTCAGCAAGATTGATCTGCGATCAGGCTACTTTCAATTGAAGATCCGGGAGGAGGACGTACCAAAAACCGCCTTCACCACTAGGTATGGTTTATATGAGTATACGGTTATGTCTTTTGGACTAACGAATGCCCCGGCATACTTCATGACCATGATGAACAAGGTATTTATGGAGTACCTGGACAAGTTAGTGGTGGTGTTTATTGATGACATACTGATATATTCCAAGGATGATGCTGAGCATGAGAAGCATCTGAGACTGATTATGGAGAAGCTGAGGGAACACAAGCTGTATGCCAAATTCAGCAAGTGTGAATTCTGGCTTAACACTGTTGGGTTTCTTGGACACGTAGTGTCAGGAGAAGGAATTGATGTTGATCCAAGCAAAGTGACTGCAGTAACTGAGTGGGAAGCACCCAAGAATGCAGGAGAGATTCGGAGCTTTTTGGGACTTGCTGGATATTACAGGAGGTTCATTGAAAACTTTTCCAAGATTTCTAAGCCGATGACTGAACTTCTGAAGAAGGAGAGGAAGTTTGAATGGTCAGACGTATGTGAAGCCATCTTTCAGGAACTGAAGCGTCAACTAGTGACCGCGCTTGTTCTGTGTTTACCAGATCTTTAGAAGGATTTCCAAGTGTACTGCGATGCTTCTCGACAGGGACTTGGGAGTGTGCTGATGCAGGATGGGAGAGTAGTGTCATATGCCTCGCGGCAACTGAAGCACCATGAGCGGAATTACCCCACACACGACTTGGAGTTAGCGTTAGTGGTTCATGCGCTCAAGATATGGAGACATTACTTAATGGGAAAGCACTGTGATGTGTACACCGACCACAAGAGCCTGAAGTACATATTTACACAGAAGGAACTGAACATGAGACAAAAGAGATGGTTGGAGCTTATCAAGGACTATTATATGAATCTGCAATACCACCCAGGAAAGGCCAATGTAGTAGCAGATGCTCTAAGCCGGAAGGTTTATGCCAATGGTTTGACAATTGGTGAATTGCCTGAAGATTTGTGCAAGCAATTCAAGGACCTTAGACTGGAAGTAGTGTCTGAAGGATACTTGGCTACAATGGAAGTCCAACCGACGCTGCAGGACAGGATCATAAAGGCTCAGGTAGGAGACAAGGAAATAGAGGAGATAAAGGAAAAGATGAAGGAGAATCGAGAAAAGGATATTCGCGAGGATGAGCATGGTACCTTGTGGTATGGAGATCGTTTGTGTGTGCCCAGCGACCCGGAGATAAGGGAGTTGATTCTGCAGGAGGCTCATAACTCGCCATACTCCATACATCCGGGCAACACAAAGATGTATATGGATTTGAAGAGCAGATTTTGGTGGAACAACATGAAGGGAGATATCGCCAAGCATATTGCCCTATGTGATGTGTGCAGCCGAGTGAAGGCGGAATACCAGAAGCCAGCAGGACTGCTACAGCCATTGCCTGTGCCAGATTGGAAGTGGGATAGAGTGGGAATGGACTTTATCACAGGATTGCCCAGGACCATGTCAGGATATGACTCTATTTGGGTAGTGGTCGACCATTTGACCAAGGTAGCCCACTTTATACCGGTGAAGACGACCTATACGAGTGCAAAGTTGGCCAAGATTTACATGGACAGGATTGTGTGCTTACATGGAGTTCCCAAGAGTATTGTATCTGATAGAGGCACCCAATTTACCTCACACTTCTGGCGCCAGCTACACGAGTCACTTGGTACTAGATTGGAGTTTAGCACAGCGTTTCACCCACAGACTGATGGACAGACCGAGATGGTGAATCAGATTTTGGAGGACATGCTGAGAGCTTGCGCCTTGGCTCATGGTTCTAGTTGGGATGAGAATTTGCCATATGCGGAGTTTTCCTACAACAACAGCTATCAAACCAGCATCAAGACGTCACCGTTCGATGTGCTGTATGGGAAACGGTGCCGGACACCATTGCTATGGGATGGAGTAGGAGAACGTCAGATGTTTGGACCTGATTTGATCAAGGATGCTGAGGAGAAGGTCGCCTTGATTAGGGACAGACTGAAGGTAGCACAATCAAGGCAGAAGAGCTACGCTGACGCCAAGCGCAAGGAAGTGGTGTATGAGATAGGTGATAGAGCATACCTCAGAGTATCGCCACTTCGTGGAATCAAGAGATTTGGAATTAAGGGTAAGCTGGCACCTCGGTTTATTGGACCGTATCGGGTCTTAGCACGCAAAGGGGAAGTTGCTTATCAGTTGGAGTTGCCAGAGGCTCTGTCCGCGGTTCACAACGTGTTCCACGTATCCTAGCTGAAGAAGTGCCATCCGGAGATGGTGGACACACCATTGAGAGACATTGTACCGCTAGAGGAGGTTCAACTGGAGAATGACTTGACCTATGAGGAGAAACCGGTCAAGATTCTGGAGACAGCGGAGAGGATTACCCGTACCAAGACAATCAGGTTTTGCAAGGTGCAGTGGAGCCACCACACCGAAGAAGAAGCCACTTGGGAGCATGAAGATGACCTCCGAGAGGACTACCCACACCTATTTGCTAGCCGCGCCGAATCTCAAGGACGAGATTCATCTTAAGGGGGTTAGTCTTGTCACATCCCAAATTTTTGATTTGGTCTCGCATATCATTCATATCATTGCATCATGCTTTTCCATGCAAAACCGTCCAGTGAAAAGGTTCGGCGAAACGCCATTTGCAAAACCCTATTCTATTTTGCTACGAGGCTCCTGCGGGAGGTTTTAGTAGGAGTAGCGTTGTCCACCCTTGTAGCCTAGCGGTTTTGCTCAAACCTTCGTCCTAGATTGTTCCCCTCGACTGTACGAACCCGTAGGCGCAAGAATCGCTCGAATCGGAGCTCGTACGGAGAGGTTGTGGCCGTTTTAGTGAATCGTCGGAAAACGGTCCGAAATTCCGGACCGATTTCCGAATCCGCGTCTAACTCCGCACCGTTTCAGTTTAGGATTCCGCGCGAGGGGCCACAAAAGGAGGACCCACCCGGCCTCGATAACCGTGCCTGCCCGCCCCGCCGCCATCTGCCTCCTGGCGCCGCCGCCGACCCGCCTCCCGAGGCCGCCGCCGACGCCCTCCTCTGCCGCCGCCAGGTACCCCCCCTCTTCGCACGCGCCGCCGCGCCTCGCCATCCCCGCCGCCATCGCACGCCACCGCGGCCAGCCGCCGCCTGCAGCCCTCCCCCTCGCAGCACCCGCACCCGCGCCCCGCCGCCGCTCGCTTGCGCGCGCTCGCGCGCTGCAACTGCTGCCGCCGCTGCCGCGTGCGCCTGCTCTTGGACCGTTCGTTGACCGTCTCCCTCCGTGCAGGAAAAACCCCGACGCCGGAACCGATCGCCGCCGCCGTCCGGAACTCGCCGCCGTCCGTTTCGCCGTTTGTTTCCGGTAAGACTGCAGCCACCGTCAGATCTCAGATCGGCAGCTTAGATCGTTCGTTGACCGGTCATAATCAGGCGTTGACCAGTCAGACGCCCAGTCAGCAGACGCTTTGACCAGTCAACAGACACAATTGACTGGATAATTTCGTTAATCCCTTTTGTTGACAGATTTCGGTAGAATATTGTAAATTGCGTAGAAATTAAACCGCTTGGCCAAAAATTGCAAATAAAATATGTATAGATTCAGTGAGTCGTGTAGAATCTCGCTGTACCTTTGGTTCAGGCTTTTGCAGCAAGGTTTAGTACAGTTTAATCAAACTAGTTAGTGGCCTTTTCGGAGTAATAAATTCGTAGAAAAAGATCCGTAGCTCCAAAAATCGCGTATGAGATGTCCCTGGATTCAGTGGAACGAGGGGAATCTCATCGTGAAATAAAAAGATAGTCTTACAGTAAAAACTTCTGCAGAAACTGTCTAGGGGCTTTCTGCAGTGTTTTAATTACTCGGGGAGTTTTATAATTCCTTTTTGAGTAATTCCTATTGGTACTGTTTCTAATCAGCGATGCCCATACTATAGAATTTTCCCAAGATTTTACAAACAGTATACTACCGGTAGTGAATTATTTGAGTTCTAACTCTAGTTTTGAGCATTACTTTTTGCGTAATAGTTTTCCTTGCGCTAAAACTATTTTCCATGCATGCAATCGGTAGTATTATTGATTAGGATTATGTGGTGCAGCTGTAGCACCAATTCACTTACCTTGCATACCTTCATGCACCATATCTGTTGCATATGCTTGTGGAATTGTTTGTTTATGAATGCAATTGTATCGTGTAGATTATGACGAGTGCAACGCTTGCTCGTGTGTGGATTGTTCTTCCGACCGCTACAACCAAGGCAAGTAGATTCTACTTTGTTCATGATACCGTCCTACTATTTTCAATGCATTGTCGTGTATTTTGTAGATGCATATGTAGGATGATACTATCGCTATGCTATGTCCTATTATGTGGTAGGGCCTTCCTTGTAGATGAACCACCGTTGGTAGATGTGCTTAGCCGTGCTATGAACGAGGGCTGGGTTACATCATTGAGACTTGTTTCTAAAAGTATTGGTTTGTGAAAACTAAAACAACTTAATCAATGAATCTCCTGGGTGTGTTGGTATTGATAATTTTTGGTGGTTTCATTGCGGAAAGGCACCCAGGTATCAAGAGAGAATGATTGGCTTCTTTATTGTGTAGCTTACGTGTACAACCATGTGCCAATAATGGAATGGGCGGTTGGTTGGACTTAGTAGGTTGTGGTAACTCGAACCCGCGTATCCAGAGATGTAGAATTTTGGTAGGTTGGACAGGTGCGCGTCGGGATTGAGGAGCTACTTCCCGAACAGTCTCTTCTTGGTCTTCTCCCTATCACCACTCAAAATGAGAGTGATGGTACGAGCTGGGCTGGCCAAGTCACATGGGTAAAGTGTACTAACCCCTGCAGGGTGTATAATCTAATCGATTAGCCGTGTCCCTGGTTATGGACAACTGAGTTGCTTGATATTGATTCCATGACATGTTTCTCGCTCATTCTAATTTCGTAATTGTTTTAATATTGTTGGGCTAACTTAATTGGGATCTTTTCAAAGAAAATCAAAAACCGTTTATGAAAGTAGGACAAATGTATTTGCAAATGCAAGCCAGACACAGCTCCACTTGCCAAATATGCATGTAGATGTTAGTACTATTGTCTCCTTTACTAGCTCTACTTGCCATACATTCCATGTATTGACCCTTCGAGGCTGCTACGTTTCATGTTGCAGGTTATTCCGATTCTGAGTAATCGATATAGGCCACGGTACTCCACTCGGCACTTGTTCACTTGTGGGCAATTTGAAGAATGGAGGATTTACCTTAATTATGTTGCTACCTGAATAATTTGAGCTAGCTTTGTGCTAAGCTTTTATTGTAACAATGGTACTCTGGATCATCGTTACTTATGATACACGGATATTTTGCTATGTTATTCATCTTATTCTATTGTGCGCCAATGAACCGATCCAGGGATTGGCATGTCACATAGAAGCCACGGTCTTTTCAGAACCGGGGTGTTACACAAGCCAAGAGAAACAACCAAAATATGTTTGGTATTTTTGGGTGTTTAGAAAGGAGGAACAAAAACCAAACAGAAAGCAAAAACAATGGATATACAAAGAACCGACCGAACATGATATATAGATGAGTGTGATGTCGGTGTACCTCCCCCCAAGCTTAGGCTTTTGGCCTAAGTGGGGCTCAATCCCATGGTGCCCAAGTACATGCACCTCCATAGTATGTCGAGGAAGCTCCCTCGTCCTGGTACGAGCTCGAAGCCTCCCCTGTGTAGTGTACAGCGGGGTCATAAGAAAACGCTCCCCCCTGATAGTGCCCGTGGAAGTTAAGAGAACGCAGCAACTCATCCATCTCCGCCTTCGAGCGTGACCAAGGTCCCTGAGAAATAATGAACAAAGTGGTTTGGGGTAGAGGGATCTCTCTCTCTCTCTTCCCCGTCAGTAAACCTCATTCTATAAACCAAGTTCTCAAGAGTAGAGATAGAGGTGACAAAGTGGTGCGCCTTCATGGCAGCAATATCAAGTCTCTAAGGAGCCAAAACTGTATTATGTGGATCAACAGCAATGCCCAAGGCAGCAGCGATACGAGTAGCAATAATTCCCCCATAAATGGGTCCCCTAGCAGCTAAACAACAAGCAATGAGGGAACCAAGATTATACTTATCCTCACCATAGAGTGCAGCAGCTAAGAAGGACAATTGATAGTTGGCTATATTACTAGTGTTCTCCCTACCAAGAACACTGGTGGTAAGATAGTAGGTGAAGTACCTGATGGTTGGGAGTTGAATGTTCTTTAGCTTCCCTCACTGAGCTCTGTGGTCATCATCATTGATTATTCCTCGGTATAGTTTCAGCAAATCAGCAGGAAGAGCTGTAATCTTCTTTGATGACCCCTTTGTACCAAGTCCCAAGGCCTTGCAAAAATTCTTCAATGTCATAGAATGATCCCTGCCATAAAGTCTAAAATACACCGAAGAATTGAACAAACTATTGGTGAAGGAGAAACTCTCCACAAATGTTTTAGTAAGTGAAGCATATTGTGAACTCTCATCCTGCATGAAACTTGTTAGACCAGCCCTCTCAATCAAAGCCATGAAATCATTAAGAATCCCAGCAGCTCGCAAGAAAGTTTCACAAGGAACGGTGGAGGGGTGCGCATCCCCTTCATCCCCCTCGTCACCAAACCGCGGAGTGATGAGATCCTCATTGTATGAGGATCTGGAGCTTGTAGATGACCTTGGGAGCCTTGCCCTTCTAGGTGCATCACTCTCAAAAATATCACCAAAGGTGTGGTGGTCCATGACTTCCCTTTGCTGAAATTTTAAACAACCATCAAACCAAGTGATTTCTAAGTTGATAAATAAAGAGCAACCACTATAGGAACTTGCTAGAGGACTACACATGCATCACAACAAAGTTTCTAAGCATAGAACAAGCATGCAAGCTCAAACAACTTGTCACCTACAGTAGCAAAATACTCAAGATATAATCTACCAATCACAAATCTAATTGGACAAGTGGAGGAGGCACATACCAAGGAGCAATCCCTCCAAAAATTAGCACTTGAGATGGGCTGAACAAGGAGATCGAAAATCGCGAGCAAGAACAGCAAGAACTCGAGCTTGAGCAAGTTTTTCGGTGTTTTTTGGGAGGGAGAAAGAAGGTGGCTTTGAGGAGGCAGCCTAGAGGGGCCCAGGTGGGCTAGACTCCCCCTAGGCGCCACCAGTGGTGGGCTTGTGCCTACCACAGGTGTGGCGCCTAGGGTTGGCCCCCTGGGTCACCTCTGGTACCTCTCTGCCCCTTTTTTGAGGAAAAAAATATTTTGAATTTTCTGGGATTTTTCAGGAAACTTTATTTTTGGCCAATTTTCAGGGTATGAAAATTGATTTTCTCCCAGAAACAGTTTTTTTAGAAGAAGCAAAAGCAAACCAAAAGCCAATCTACAGGAGATCTAAGAAACTCAAACAAGCAAACAACTAGCAAAACTAAAGCTAAAGCAAAGACTAGGAAGGATAAAGGAAAAAGAAAGCAAGTATAACCACAGTGGAAACATTATTTTGTTCATTAAAATCCATTTGTTAACAAGGTTGATCAAGTCTTGTTACCAAAACAATCTTATATGAAACAAAACTTTGCATTCCACAAGGTGATTATGTTACCTCATACTTGATAGCAATGGTCCCAATTATAATAGTTTTAATATTTTCTTATGGAATGGGATAATATATTTCTCCAACCTTGATCCCTTCAATATTTTCAATAGAATTCAGGCAATAGCTCATAACAACCTTCTTGGGGAAATAGACAGTGTGCTCTTTGTTATTAATATTGAATGTTACTTTTCCTTGATTGCAATTGATGACAGCACCTGCAGTATTAATAAAAGGCCTCCCAAGAATAATATACATATTATCATCTTCAGGCATTTCAAGTAGAACAAAATTAGTTAAGAGCATGCAATTATGAGCTACTTGAATAGGAACATCCTCACATATACCAACAGGAACAGTAGTTGACTTATCATCCATTTTCAAAGATACATTAGTTGGTATCAACTTTTCTAGCTGGAGTCTCTTATAGAGAGAAAAAGGCATAACACTAACTCCAGCTCCCAAATCACATAAAGCAGTTCTAACATAATTATTCTTAATGGAGCAAGGAATAGTTGGTATACCTGGATCACCTAGTTTCTTTGGAACCTTACCATTGAAGGAATAATTAGCAAGCAAAGTAGAAATCTCCTCATTAGGAATCTTCCTTTTATTAGAGACAATATCCTTCATATACTTTGAATAAGTAGGCAATTTAATAGCATCAGTCAAAGGAATTTGCAAAAATAAAGGTTTCCTCCACTCACAAAACTTGTTGTAGTGTTCTTCCTCCTTTGACTTGTGTTTCTTACCTGGAAAAGGCATAGGTTTCTGCACGCAAGGTTCTCTCTCTTTACCATGTTTATTAGCAATAAAATCTTCCTTGGTGTACCTAGTGTTCTTAGTGTGTTTCTCAGGTTCTTCCTCACCTTCCTCCTTATCAGGAGCATCATTATTATCATTACCACTCTTAGTTTCAGAACCAGAGACAGATATACTATTAGGATCTATAGCAAATTCAAGTGGTTCCTCAACTTTCTTATGTTTCTTTTTCTTCCTCTTACGAGGACTACCACTATCCTCACCTTGTTGGGAATCCTGCTCTATTCTTTTAGGGTGTCCTTCAGGATATAAAGGATCTTAAGTAGTTATACCACTCCTAGTTTTAATTCCATAAGCATGTTTATCTCCTGAGGCATTAACTAGCATATCCTTTTGTAATTTGGCAAGTTGATCAACTTGAGTTTGAACCATTTGAAAGTGTTTACAAAGCATTTTATTATCATTGGAAAGTTCTTTCCACAATATCTTTCAACTCATGGATAGCTCTATAGTTTTACAATAAATGATTCTGAACTTGTTTATTAAAATGACTTGTTTAACAATAAAAATGTCAAGTTCCTCTAAGCATTGATCAGGAGGCTTACCATAAGGAATATCACCTTCATCAAAGTGTTGGAGATAGTGTACCTCAATAGTATATGAGTGGGGAATTGGCTTACATAATTATTCTATAGGAGGTAGATTCTTCACATCTTCAGCTCTAATACCTTTCTCCTTTAGACACTTCTTAGCTTCCTTCATCACTTCATCATTTAATGCAATAACTCCCCTCTTCTTTGTTGTTGGTGCTGGAACTGGTTCAGGAACATCTGGTTCAGGAGTAATAGGCTCAGGTTTATTCAGCTCAGTTCAAGTCCAATCATCATAATTCTTGCTTATCTTGTTCATTAATTCTTCAGCATCTGTAGGAGGCCTTTTCCTGAAAACACAATCAGCAAAGCTATCTAGGTAGGTCCTAGAATCATCAGTTAGTCCATTATAATAAATATGAAGCAACTCATTCTTAGGTAATGGACATCCAGGATATGCATGAATCAAGGAACATAATCTTTTCCATGACTCAGGAAATTTCTCTTCTTCTTCCTATTTAAAATAAAAAAGTCTCTGTAAAACAACATGTCTAGCACTGGGAGGAAAATATTTATGGAAGAAAGAATCAATCAAGCAATCAGGGCTATCAATGGAACCAGGAGGTAATCTATTAAACCAAGCCCTAGCTTCTCCTTTTAGTGAAAAAGGGAAGATCTTATTAACAAAGTACTTGCACATCTTAAGATCATCAGAGAACATATCACTCATAGTATAAAGCTCATTCATATGAGCCACATCACTCTCATTTTCAGTACCACAAAAAGGTTATTTCTCAACAATATCTAAATAACATAAATCAAGAGACAAATCATAATATTTATCTTTAATATCTATGGGAGAGGTGGCAAACTTAGGATCATAGGACTTCTTAGGTATAATAGTATGTCTAGCAAGGAGACTCTTAATAGCACTAGCACCATGTGTGTTTCGGCACTCTCCAACAAATTCATCAGTGAGCTCTATGTAACCATCATTAATATCAAACCTCTCACTAGACTCAGGTGAGCTAACAGGTGTAATAGTGTCTTCACTAGGTGTTTCGGTATTTCCTAGACTAGCCACAGTAGCATTTAGAAAAGGACCTAATGAACCACTCGCATCAAGAACAGTAGAAGTAACATCATGAGTATCAAAGCAGTTTCAGATTCAGCAGTAGTAGCAGTGTGTGTAGCATGAGCATGTGTTGCTGGTGTCACAAGCTTAGTTATAATAGACGGTGAATCAAGAGCAGCAGAGGTGTTCAGGACTGTACCTCTTCTTGTAGTAGATGGTAAAATAGGGAACTTTCCATCATGAGACTTCCCCATGATGAAAGGAGTAGCAGTGAACAATAATAGATCCAAGTGAACTTATAAATAAAGCTATGCTCCCCGGCAATGGCGCCAGAAAATAGTCTTGATGACCCACAAGTGTAGGGGATCGCAACAGTCTTCGCGGGTAGTATTACCCAATTTATTGATTATACACAAGGGGAGACAAAGAATACTTGCAAGCCTTAATGACTGAGTAGTCAGTTCAGCTGCACCTAGAAATAGTTCTTGCTCACAAAAGTTTATCAGTAGCAACAGTTTGTAGTAGCAACAGCAAAGCAACAACAACAGCAACAGTGAAACAGTAGAAATAGTAATAGTAACGGTAACAGTAGGATTCGAGTGCGGTAGGCATAGGGATGGATGGACGGGCGTTGCATGGACGAGTCTAAACATGTAACTTCAAAGAACTAGGGAGTTGCAGATAAATAATAACAAGCATCCAAGTACTAAACAATCCTAGGCATGTGCTCCAAGTATAGTCATATGTGCCCGCAATGAGAACTTGCACGACATCTTCTGTCCAGCCAGCCCGTGCCAGCGGGGCCTCTAGGGAACTACTGGAAATTATGGTGCTCCTTTTAATAGAGCACCGAAGCAAAGAATTAACACTCCGTGAACACATGTGATCCTCACACCTCAGCTATCCCCTCCGGTTGTCCCAATTATTGTCACTTTGGGGCCTTTGGATCCGGACATTGATATGCGTACACAACTTGCAGATAAGACCATAAACAATACTATCATAATGATATATACAATAATAAGTTCAGCTCTGATATCATGACACTCGGGCCCTAGGGACAAGCATTAAACACAACAACTTGCAACAAAGTCAAATAGCACTAATAGAGATACTAGGCACTATGCCCTAACAGATCTTACTCGATTACATGATAGAACTCATCCAATCCCTACCATCCCGAAGCCTACAGCGGGGGATTACTCACTCATGGATGAGGGAAACATCGGTGGTTGATGGAGATGCGTTGGTGATGACGATGGCGATGATCCTCTCCAAATTCTCCGTCCCGGCAGGGTGTCAGTCGGAGTTTCTGGATCCGAATCTTTGTTCTGGTGGCGGGGCGGAGGGAAACTCTCTCGGGAAAACTATCGAACCACCCTCTATTTTTAGGTCAGAAGGCAACTTATAGAAACGAAGGGAGGACGAGAAGCTGCCTGGGGTGGCCAAACGTCCTCTAGGCGCGGGGTCAGCGGGCCCCCGCATGGGGTGGGTCTGGGCCCCCCAGGCCTCCCCTTTGTCTCCCCTTCTGGCTCCGTGGATCTTCTGGTGAAATATAATGTTTGCCATATTTTCCGGGATTTTTCCTGATAGTTCATCTTCTGCACAAAAACAAGATACCAAGGTAATTCTGCTGAAAACTGCGTCAGTCCGTGTTAGTTGTATCCAAATCACACAAGTATCGAGAAAAAACAATAGCAAAGTGTTTGATAAAGTAGATATGTTTTGGATGTATCACCTGTGTGTTGCTACGAGTTAACTTTTGTCAAATATATCTATGTGGCACTGTTACGCGAAGATCAACAATCTGAGGAGGTAATAATTTGGACGTCCAACCTAAAGATCTAGCAATTTTAATGCCCAAACAATCCCTGTGTTGTTTCTGGTTACTTTTATTAACTATATTTTAATCCTTAAAAAAATTCAGCATCTAATTTTTTATATGGGATAGAGATATCATTAAGAATTAATCCATCTTTCTTGCCGGATCATACTACTTAAAAATGTCATGTCTTCTTAGTGGTTGTTGTCCCACCATCAAGATCATGTTATATTCTTCCCTTTACCATGTTATCTTTGTCCTATCCCCCGGCCAGGTTACCTGATTCCAGTACTGCCATCTTTGATTCAGTCCCCTTGTGCATGTTCAGATCGCATATCCAGCCAGCTTGGGCCTCAATGGGTATTTTCTTTCTTAGTCCGGTTTGTAATATATATTGTAAGGTACTCGGTGACTTCAAGTTTAACTATGGTTAATATTTCCTTCACCTTTTGCAACTGGAATATTCGTGGTCTTGGACAAAAAATCAAATGTGCTGATGTACTATCCGAACATGTCTCCCTAAACCTCTCGGTGTGCTTTATCCAAGAAACTAAACTCGATCAAATCGACATCTTCAAAGCAAGATCCTTACTTCCCAGATCCCTTAACCAGTTTGATTTTAAGCGTCTATTAGATCAGCTGGGGTAATCCTCAACACCTTCCCCACTTATCACTTCTCTGCACTCTCGTCTTCGTCCTCCGAGTTCACTCTCTCCTCTACTGTTTCCTGTCTCACTCACCCATCTCCCCTTCTAGACACCAATGAATACGCTCCCACAGACCATGATCTCAAGGAGACCTTCCTGCATGAACTAGCCTCCATC
Source organism: Avena sativa (assembly GCA_916181665.1). NCBI lineage: Eukaryota > Viridiplantae > Streptophyta > Magnoliopsida > Poales > Poaceae > Avena > Avena sativa. The sequence goes on along the minus strand of OV702285.1, from coordinate 345,718,050 downwards.
TCTCCAAATCCATCACCCCCTTGGATTATTTTAGATGATTTCAATCTTCTCCGTTATCCCTCGGATAAAAACAATAATCTTTTTAGAGACACTGAAACTTCCATGTTTAATGTGTACATTGATCAGCTCTCTCTCATTGAGCTGCAAATTCTTGATCGACAATTTACCTGCTCTAATAACCGGGACTACCTGGCCCTTGAAATAATTGATTGTGTTTTCATTAATTTAGCCTAGGACTCGGTCTTTCCCAACACATCTGTCTCATCCATCACGAGATTTATTTCAGATCATGTGACTCCCAGCACTCAAACGGTGTGAATTCCATCGTTGCCTCCATCAAGAAAACTCGCTCAGCCCTTAAATCTTGGCGCAAATCTCTGCTTCCTTTACAAACTCAAGAGTCGGACTATAAAAATTGTTATTCTTTACCATATTCAAGAAATTAGGGACCTCACACCGCAAGAGACTGCTCTTAGGAAAACCTTTATCAATATCCTCCAACGTACTATTACGGTCAAATTTGCTTCCTGGAAGGAAAGAAGCAAAATTAGAGATGCTATTGAGGTGGATGAAAATACAAAATATTTCCACGTGTGCCCATATAACCGTCTACGGCGTAATAAAATCTCAGTCCTTGTTTCCAACGACATAGAATTTTTCTCGCATGATCAAAAAATGACTATCTTCACTGACTTCTACACCAACCTTCTAGGAACTACTCCGCTTACCTCCTGGAATTTCTCGCTCCAAACAATCTATGCCTCAACTACACCACCTCGATGCTCCTTTCTCCTACCAAGAAATCTTTGATGCCTTCCATGACATGAACCTCTCTTCTAGCCCGGGTCCTAATGGTTTTGGCCCTAGGATCTACCGAAAATGTTGGAACATGGTAACAACCTCTATCCGATGCCTCTTTGACGACTTTTATAATCATTGTACTGACACTGCTAGAATCAACCATGCCTACATTGTTCTCCTCCCTAAGACTGAGGCGGCTCGCACCTCCGACGCCTTCCGCCCAATATCCCTGCAAAACTTCCCTATCAAAGGGATTGATAAAGTGCTCACTAATAGATTAAAACCCCTAATGCTGCTCCTTGTTAGCCAAGACCAATCAGGGTCCATTTTGGGCTGGTGTATCTCCGATAATTTTGTGTATGCCGCCGATCTTCTAAACTGTTTCCACAAATCAAAAGCCCCCACCATCGTCATCAAGATGGACTTCAAAAAAGCTTTCGACTCCATCAAGTGGGACTCCCTCCTTTCCATCCTAGAGCATAGGGGTTTTCCTCATAGGTTCTGTCGATGGATTAGGGACATCCTAACTTCAGGTAAAACAGCCATCCTCCTCAATGGCATCCCTGAGCCTTGGATCAACTGCAAATACGGTTTGCTTCAATGCGACCCTCTATCCCCGTTCTTTTCTAACACGGTTGCGGACGTCCTACGGAATCTCATTTTCATTCTTGCGATGTTGGCCTCCTTGCCCACCCCATGACTGCCAATCTACCCTCCCGGTTCTTCAGTACGCTAACGATACCCTCACTATCACTAAGGCAACGCCTTATACTAGTGCCCATCTTCTCTCTATCCTCGATGACTTCGCGGCCGCTAACGTCTTAGGGATCAACTTCCATAAAACAACATTCATTCCTCTGAACGTCGCCGATACAGATGCATACTGCATGGTTTCTGCCCTAGGCCCTCTATTTCCAATTTTCCCCAAGTCTACCTCGGTCCCACCAGAAACTACCCTCCACTGCTTTTTCTCCAGCAATAGGCAAGACCAATCTCCATCTTGCTGGTTGGAGAGCCTCCCTCTTAAACAAAGGGGTAGACTCGCTCTTCTCACTTCCGTCCTCGATAGCCTCCCTACTTATCGTATGTCCTCCTTTTTTCTCTCAAAGGAAAACATTGAAAAACTTAATAAGAAAAAAGTGTGTTCTTTTGGGCTCATGAGGAATCGTGTATGGGTGCACAATGCCTTGTTGCGTGGGATAAATTTTGTACTCCTAAAAGTGCTGGTGGTCTAGGTGTTAAGAACCTACAAATTCAAAATGTTTGTCTTCTGCTCAAATTTTCTTATAATTTCATGCCTGCATCGAACCTTCCTTGGAGGGACTGACAACTATACCAATCACCTTTCCCCATACACCACTCCTCCAACACCACTTACCTTGCAAAAATTGTCAAGAAAAACCTTGTTACGCTTCGTATTATCTCACAATGCAAGGTCGGAAATGGCCAAAGTAATTTTTTTCCTCGATAGGTGGCTCCTTCCTGAGCCCTTAGCTACTGCTTTTCCCCCATCTACTCACATCATAATAAACCTCATATTTTAGTCTCAACGGTTCTGCAAGGCGAGATCGATTCTGACCTTCGTAACGGGCTAACCTCGGCCGCTGCTAGCAAGCTCTTGTCTCTTCGTGTCTTGTTGCAGGATGTGCAGCTTTCAAGTACGGTTGATCATCGGACGATGCTCGATGGCTCCAGCTTCTCGACTAAGAGCTCTTATGCTGCTCTCTCGACCCAGCTTCAGAACCTCCACCTGACCAACGTTTAGGAGTCCTTCGTCCCCCAAAAGGTGAAGATCTTTGGCTGGCATCTCTCCCTCGATAGACTCAATACACACGAGAATCTGCACAAGAAGACAATCATTTCATATGTGACTTGCCCTAGATGCGGCCACACCATGGAAAGTCGAGACCACCTCTTCTTCGTTTTCTCCCACAATTATCAATGTGCATCCGACTTTCCAGGATATCTCCGACTTGTGGACCACTCCGGTTCCTGCTGGGCTTCACTCCTCTGTCTGGCCGTCTATCGCTCTCATCATTTTGTGGAAGATTTGGGACGCCAGAACCAGCATGGTGTTTAGAAATGTTGATCAATCATCTTATGTAACTATTTCTAAAATTGCGGACGACGTCAATCTATGGTATCATAGCTGTAGGGACTTGACCCAAAAAGGTCACGCCGGCTTGTGGCATGACTACCTCTTATCACGACGCTCATGAAATTTGTTATTCTTCTGTTGAAGTAATATATTCAGGTGGGGATCCTCTCCCACCCGTGATTGTTTCAAAAAAATAAAAAATAAAGGCAGGGCGATATACATGTGGTCTTGATAGAGAACGTCTCTCTAACCATGATCAACATCTGGTAATCCTTGCCTCCAAAAAAAGAAACACTCAGTACCGATCGATGTTCTTAAGCGCCTGCTGTCTGGGAGTTCCATTTGCAATGTGACTTTCATGCTGATGGTCTCAGCTACTTTGTCTATCTGGTCACCACATAGTCGTCAGACTGGGTCGTCAACTTGATAGAGTCAACCGTTTCAACCAAGATGATCTTGCAGCAATGCGCTGCCTGACCACCATCATTTGATTTGAACCCTAATTTATATTTCCTCATCGTGCTACTCTTTACATGCCTCGTGCTCTCTAAAATTGCACATGTTATCACCATCTCAAGTCAATAAACAACTGACGAAGCAAATGCTGCTTCGCAGCCGTTCCTTTGGTCTAAGGACAGAAATCGGAACATGTGTAAAAGGGCAGTATTAAGAAAGTTGGCAAGCAGTAAGTATATTCAAGATCATATTGTATGTTCTTGGTCCTAAGAAGAAAAGTTTGGATCACACATACCTGACTGCCTATGTATAAAGAAACTTCTGAGGTGCTATCTTGTTTAATGTGTTACCGTGGAGATTCTCATCATCCTTTTCCCAATCTTTTATTCATGAAAATAATGCAGTGCATTATTCATGTTGCTGAAGTCTTAACAGTATGATCCTGAAATAGGTTGGTTAAAAAACATAAATGATCTTCAAAACCTAAATTTTCACCTCAGAAACCAATGATAAAATATGTGATCCTTCTGCATCCTTTGAACAATGCATCGTCAACAATCAATTTCACGTATCAATCACTCCCAATCAATTTTATGTATCATTCATTCCCAGCTTTACATATTTTCCTTAAGGGCACGTCTACAAAGCCATCGGTGGCTGGTTAGTCAAAACCGGCCACCGACCAATTTGGAAAATCTTCGTCCCGGCCGACCATATTAAAAAAAGATAACGCACTCTCCCAGACATGCTGCCCCAGCTATAGCTCACGCGTTAAAACTGCACGCACTCCCCAACCCCACACCTAGACCATGTGACACCCTCATCCTCCCATATCTCTTCTTCTCTTCCAAGACAACTCTCTTTCCTCATGAAAATCTCCATTAGACCTATGATTTTTCAGATTTTCATGAAATGGAAGTCTTAGCTCTAGAGGAATCAAATGGAGCGAATAAAATGCCACAGAAAATTGCCTTTATAGTAACATTGGTTGCAGCAATATATAGTGCATAGAAACCAGAACTTAAAATTGATCTGGGAGCAACTATAGGGTTTATGTTGCTACTTAACTAGAAATAACAAACAACATATTTCTACAACTAGTAGGCAACTTAACATTAGAGATAAACAATTCTCTAAAGATAATAAAGTTGATAGTGCATCCATCTCTTTCCCATAAAAAGTACCTGGGGTGCCTAACCAAATTATCAACTTAGATACAAAATAGTAGACAACGAAGCTGATGTAAATGAGACCGAAACCACTGTTTTGCACCGAACCTTCAGTCATGTGCAAGGAAGCTTTACTACTGCAGGTGCATTTGGCGCAACATTACTTTACATCTGTAGGTGCGCCTACATTATTTTAAGGTGCAACCATGCTAGAGTTTGATGTAGCCGCTAGATGTCCACTATTTGCAGCAATTAATTCTTGATTAATATGAGGAAACATCAAGAAACAAATGCATTAGTCCAAAGGTAAACATTTCATGAAATCAAAAATAAATTACCTAGAACTCACCATATAAATTTACATCATCCTTACTGCAACTAGAGGGTACAGTAAGTACAGCTAGTTGGAAAATCATGTACTACCAAACTTGGTTGCAGAGATTTCTTATAAAGGAAACTAAGCAAAAATTACCATACAACTCTATTGTAACACCTCCGGTCACTCCAGACCGATGGTTGTGACTTCTGGCAGCTCAATAGGATCTCTAGACTAACCCCACAGACCAACACTAGTCTTTTCTGCGCACTTTGTCCTTACTCGTGCGCACCCGGTACCCACTTTCCGGTCGGTCACCCATCCTAGAATTGCTCTAGGCCAAGCACGCTTAACCTTAGAGTTCTTTTTGATGAGCTTCCGGAAAATAAGTTACAACTTTTTGTTATGGGTTTCCTATCAATCCTATTGAGCCATGCGCCAGGGTCTCACATCTATATCATCACTACTACAACTTAGGCTAGAGTAAAATACAACTAGATGGAAATTCGTGTACCTAAATTTGGTTGCATGGATTAAAAAAAGAAACTAATCCAAAATCATATTACAACTCTACATTATCATTACTGCAACTTAGACTAAAATAAAATACAACTAGATGAAAATTCATGTAACTAAGCTTCGTTGCATAGTTTTTTTAAAAGCAACTAATCAGAGATCACCAAACAACTCTACATTACCCAAACTCCAACTTAGCTAGAGTAGAACAACCGGATAAAATCATGTACTCAAACTTAGTTGCAGGGATTTAAAAAAAACTAATAGACATCATCATACAACTCTATATGATCTATGTTGCAACTTAGTGGTGCAATAAAAAGAACTGGATGTAAAACTTGTACCCTGTGGTAAAAAGAACTGGATGTAAAACGTTTCCCTGTAGTAACTGCACATCAAAATAGTGTGAACAAACATTACAATTGTATCATGAGTATATTACATGAAAGCAAAAAACAACTCCTAAGTACATGAGTAAGAAATTTTGTGATGTGTCTTATTGCTTACAAAATTAAATAACCAGTACTACAGAGGAATATGCCAAGATAAGAAATTGCATGATGAAACAAGTACTGCAAACTGACTGACTATATATAACCAGACCTAAGAACATGGACATGTACATGTCTATGATGCGTCCATGATATACACCTATTTGAAATTCAAACGTATGGACTTGGATGAGACCAGTGCAAACAACAATTTCCCTGACAGGAAAGCAAAGGAAGATGAGAAACCTACCAAAAATCAAATTGGGAATCACGTGTAGAGACTAAATCAACACTGGTAATCCAACTATCGAACTAAATGGGCTTGGATTGGCGATTCTACTTAGCAAAGCGGTAGATCTGAGAGATTTTTTCACCAGAGATTAACTTAGGACGTTGATCTTTGTTTACATCGCTGATTTTCCGTCTCAGATCTAGTCCACGCTTCTCTCTCCGTCGCCCAACTCGACGCCTTCCATCTCTGCTCCCTCTTCATTGCCGAGCTCCCGCACTCTCCCTGGTCGATCCCCGCCGAGGCCAAGCTCTCAACACTCGCTCCGGTAGATCCCCGTCGACGACCTCGGCGCACTCCCGTGCGCCTCGATCTCCGCCGACGAACTCCCATCTTCTGTGCTCGTCTCACACTCCGCCAACAGACTTCGCACCTCCCGCGTGTCTTGCTCCCCACGGACGACCCCGATGACCTCCGTGCGAGTTTCTCAGTCGACCTCCGCGCGAGATCGAACCAGGTAGAAATGGGCAACATGTAAATGAGAGAGGCAGTAGCACCTTTTCCATGTGCTCGTTTGTGGGAACCAACAATACTTCTCTAGCAATCACCCACAAATACAAATTGGAAAACTACCAGTAGATAACGATCATCCACACAACTTCTTCTATCCATAAGATAGATATATGATAAGTTGATCCAATGCACCAACATTGACAAAGATTAACAGCGATGCTCTATCCAGAACACCAAACTTTCTTACAGTCTAGAGAGCCGCACCGTCATAACCTCACCTGAGGAGATATTCGAATGGAGTCCAGGGTCATATTCAATTAGCCCACCAATTCCAGTCTTTAATTAGCCTAGAAGTCCCTCCCATTCGATTAGAATCACATATCCCACATTATTAACCGACAATCAATCTCGTTTTATTGTTGCTCATTGATTCTTTGCTGATGCTATACACAAGCGATCATATATAAATAGGTGGGGCTTGTTGTAACGTAGCAGTGTGGGACTAAACCGTGAACTGTATCAGGTTTAATTTAATTACAGGATGATAGATCAAATAAGCCAGCCCATGATATAATGACAGCCCACATATCGAACATGAGATTTTTTTTTGACAGCCCAGCATGAGATCTCAACCATTTTGGTCCGATGTGGAGTGGGGTACGTTGACGAGAGAGAGGTGGAGTGCTGGCCGATCACACCAGTTTTTTTTGGACGTACCGCATCGATGTTCCAAATTACGAAAACATATTATACTTATTGGTGGCTTGTTAGAAGTAGTATGTGTTTTGGTGGAAGGATAAAATAGTCTAAAAATTTTGGACCAGAAGAAACACTTCGTCCTTTATTATTAGGTATATATAGAATAGATCTAGCTATAGACTAGGAAAAATGCTCGGACGTTACACCTGAAGGAAAAAAAATCTATGCCGCAAAAGGTAAGTATTTTATTCAGTATTTTCTAGATTCCAGAAAATTTCACTACTAAAATTAGTTTTTTGTTAACTGAACAAACCAAATTTCTCATCTAAATTCACCTAAACCTTCCGGTATAACATAAAATGGAAATTGCATTGGTGGAAAATTTGTAATTGAAATAAACCTGGTACCGAAATTCTTGTGCGGGTGTCGTGCTTGTCATGTCTGGGGGTAGGGGCTTCTCCAAGTGTAGAAAATATTCACATATCACCATCCTTAGAGGTGGCGAGGTGCAGAACCTTTAGATTATGAAGAGAAGCAGCATTATTAAGAGACTCTTTTTTACACTTATCTTGTACCTTCTAAATCAATTGAAGTAGGGTTGCTACGGGTTGATTCTAAACAATATAAATTTACACTAAAAAAATCTATAGGACGTATATGAAAATGGTAGCTCACCAATATTTTTTAAGCTGAAATAAGCACTAGTTACAAAAAAGCTCTATCCATTTGCATCCACAAATAATCAAACACATTCCCAAAAAATAAGATCACTCGCTGAACTTGGGTATCTTCATAAGTAAAAACAAAAAACACTGATTTAGTTGCCACTGTATAAAAAAGGATCAAACCTATGTAGTAGCATAATTGACTTTTAATAAGCTGCTATAGGTATGCCAATCTGAAACTGAAACTGATGTTCCATCGATTTACTTATCTTTGAGAAAATCTGAAACAATGAGCTGATAGAAGTTAAGCTCGTATATGAAGATCAGGGGCCTGGAGCTCCTGTGCTGGTTCTGTTGTTAGGCCTAGCTATTGTACGATGTTGCTCGGCCGTAGCCACCGACGGCCTCGTGCATGGGCAGCTACCCACTGTCAGACATAGGATGAAGGCTGGATCGGGTCAAGCCACGACATGAAACCTTTGCTTGCTATCTAAGTCGATTCCACCTTCCAGTTGGCGCTCATGCCGCAGGGTTGGTTTCGTCTTCGGTGATCTCCCTACAATGGCACGAGATATCATAGTGGCGATATTGATTACATGGATAGGTTTAGATTACCACCTCTAGTAACTCGATTCAGTCGCCTGAGGTCTCGATTCACCAGTGGCAGGCGTTAATCAAGCGGCAGGGATGAATCTGGCTGTGCTAATTTCTGGCGCTGAGGGAAAGGAGGGTTCCTTCAGGGTGGGACAAAAAACGGAGTGTGGGGATCTCGTCCGCTCTGCCTCCCGGCGTGTTGCGCTAACTGAAGTGAAAATCTCCTCCGCTCTCCCTCCCAGCCTGTTGCGCCAACCGTAAGCGTCCATGGAAGTGGCCTAATGTTGAACGAGGAGGCCCGGCGCAGCATGTTGCAGATGTTGTTGGAGATATGCCCGACAGGCAATAGTGAAATGGTTATTGTTATATCTTCGTGTTTATGATAAATATTTACATCCCATACTATAACTGTATTAACCGGAAACATTAATACTTGTGTGTTTTGTAAAGATCAAATAGTCCCTAGTAAGCCTCTTGTTAAACTAGCCTATTTATTAATAGATGATCATTGTTTCCTAATCATGGACATTATATGTTACTACTAACAAGATCATGTCTTTAGGATAATGATATGATGGACACACTCCTATAGTAAGCATATCGTAAGTTCAGGTCATTTAGAGTTATTTTGCTATAAGATTTCAAATACATAGTAACCTAATCCTTCAACCATGAGATCATGTTAAGCACCATCACCGGATGGATGCTTTGATGATATCAAACACCACTTCCGTAACTGGTTGGTTATAAAGGTGACATTAGGTATTCTAAAAGTATGTGTTGAAGCACATGGTCAATAGCGGGATTTGTCCATCTATAGGCGGATAGATATACTCTGGGCCCTCTCAATGGAATTTCATCCAATTGGCTTGCAAGCATGTGACTAGGTCACAAGGGATGTCATACCACGGAACGAGTAAAGAGTACTTATCGATAACAAGGTTGAACTAGGTATAGAGATACCGAGGTCAAACCTCAAATAAATAAAGTATCGCGCGACAAAGGGAATCAGTATCGTTTGTAAATGGTTCATTTGATCAAGAAGTAATCGTAGAAATATGTGGGAACCATATGAATTTCCAGATTCCTCTATTCATTATTGATCGGAGAGGTGTCTCGATCATGTCTGCATAGTTCACGAACCTAGGGAGACACACTTAAGAATTCGATGGTGTTTAGTAGATATGGAATATGAGTTGGAGACCAAATATTGTTTGGAGTCCCGGATTGGATCCAAGATATCACGAGGAGATCCAGAATGGTCCGGAGAATAAGATTCATTTAAGGACAGTCAATTTTCGGAGATCGGAAATGTTTTTTGGTGTTTTGACCGGAAGCTTCTAGAATGTTCTGGAAGGTCCACCACCCTAGGAGGGGGTACTTGGAATGCACCATACCCTAATGGGGTAGGAGCATAGACCACTAGGTCAAGTTAGTCAAGCACATGGAATAGATAATCAAACTCTATTTTGAATAGTCAAACTCTAGTTTGAAAAGTCAAATCCTAGTTTGAAAGTCAAAGTCCTAGTGGAGGAAGGAAAGGAAACATTGAGGGAAAAGGTTTCCCTTTCCCTCTCCATAGTCGCCGGCCACGAGGGGAGTTGGGGGAGGATTCGTCCACCATGGCCGCCTCTCCTCCACCTATATAAGGAGGGGAGGGGTATCCAACCCCTCTCACCCGTTGACCTAGGCTGCCGCCCCTCTCCAAGTCTCCGCCGCCTACACCCTAGCCACTGGTGCCTCCCTCTGCTTGTCGCCTACAACCTAGCCGCCGAGGCCCTCTCTCCTCCACCATACCTGCTCTGGCTTAGGCAATTCCCTGCAAGATCTACTCCTCCACCTCAACAACCACACCTTGTGTTGATGGAATCACGAGGAGATATACAACATCCGCTGCCTGATGGAAAAGGGAGAGGAAGGTCTTCACCGACTACTGTACGTGTGACCGACTGCGGAAGCGCTGGCAGAACGTGGCGTCAAAAGGATCGTCTTCGCAATCTTGAGATCGGCAAGTGAATGAAGAGGATCTGATCTCGTTAAACGCTTTGGAACTTAGAGGGTTAGTAATCTATGAACTCGTTGCACCGATCTCGTACATTACATCTTGGCTTTTGTGTGTTCCCGCGATAGAATTTTTTTGTTTTCCATGCTACGAACCCCTACAGTGGTATCATAGTCGTGTCTATACGTAGATCTATTGCACGAGTAGAACACAATGGTTTTGTGGGCGTTGATTCTTTTTTTGTCGCTTGCTTTTCATGTACTTTTCATCTTGTGAGATGGTGGGATGAAGCGTCCCAGGCTAACATTACATGTTATCATACATCAGAATTGCTCCACACTCAAGATGCAACTTCCATTGCACAAGTGGATTTGTGGGTGTTTGTCTCTCCCACCATAGTGAAGATTCAATTTATAACAGGCACTTGACAATACTTGTATCAACGTTGTGGTTTATGTTAGTAAGTTAGAATAGTTCTTATTTGAAAGCCCTATCCACGTAAAACATGCAAACAAAATTAGAGGCGTCTAACTTGTTTTTGCAGGGCTTGGGTTGTTATGTGATATTTCCAAGATGTGATTGTTATTATATATGATGTATGCAATAATCCTTATTGTATGTTGGAAACCGGCAGGAGCCTTATCGTTGTCTTCAAATTTTGTTTAAGACATGCATGTCTATTCATCAAAGTAGTTGTGATAGTTGTTTTTGGTGGAGAACAACCATGAAGAGGCGCCATTAACCTTGATGCCATGCCGGTGATGAATGAGATTATGTTCGTGCTTTGAAGATGGAGATCAAAGGCACAAGAAGAAAGGCCATATCATATCATATATTATGAATTGCATGTGATGCTAATCCTTTTTATGCATCGTGTATTGCTTAGATCGTGACGGTAGCATTATAAGATGATCCCTCTCACTTAAATATCAAGTAATAAAGTGTTTGTCCTTAGTAGGCACCATTGCTAAGACTCGTCATTTCGAAGCATAACATGATGATCGGGTATGATAGATTCTACATGTGCATACAACGGGTGCAAGCTAGATTTGAACATGCAGATACTAAGGTTGACCTGGACGAGCCTAGTAGGTACAGACATGGTCTCGAAACACAGACTACCAAAAGATAAAGCATGAGTCATATGGATGATATGATGAACATGTTGATTGTTCGCCTTTGAAGCTACATCATCTCTCGTGATGATCGGACATGGTGTAGTGGATTTGGTTCATGTAATCACCAAAACAACTCGAGGGATGTTATTTTGAGTGGGAGTTCAACAATAATATGATTAAAAGTTGAACATAATTTATCATAAATTAAATCAAAGTGAATTTGCATAGTTGTTATAGTCATTGGCATCCATTCACTACCTTACGCTTAATTATAATTGAGATAATAGAACTATAGAATTATGGATAGTTACTTTATGAACTGGTATCGTATTGTTTTGAGTGTCAATCTAGAGTTTAAAAGTTATAAAGCAAACTTTCAAAAAAACCCGTTTACTCCATGAAGTTTAAAATTTGGTTTTAAATCGAGAGTAACAATTCCAGTCTTAGTATCTAAAGTATCATATTTGCCTCCATGATTCTTGATATTCAAAATATTTTTTTAATATCAAGGTTATCTAGGAGCTGAAAGAATTGTTTCATAAACCTTCATGTGTGGAAGGTATTTCGATATGTGAAGCAATGTTTTGGTTGCAATATGATATAGTATAATTTAGAAATATATATATGGCCTCATATTTGATGATAATTTGTGAAGGTTGGAGACGCTGGTCATCCTAATCCTCTAAAAGGTTTTGGAAAGAAACTTTATACTCGCGATTCACCTTTATAAGCTATAGTAGCTTGATGATGAAAATTTTCATGATTAGCATGAATAGAAGATGTAGGAAAAAATGTTTACTACACTAAAATATTACTAAAGAATGGATTTTGAAAGAACGCCAAACATTTGATGATGGTGATCTACTTCAAAGTGCAAGTCCAAAGGTATTAGTATTTGACCATACACACTTTGGACTATGTGTCATGTGTATGACGCCACTATTTATGTTGATAGATTCTTTTTAAAATGAAAAGGAAATGCTAAAAGAGAATCTTTGAAATATTTGGCAGAAAAATAAAAGGTTGGAAATGCCCAGCTTAGGTATATAGAAGATATACATGTTATGGTTGTATTCTTTGCTTATTAAACAATGTGGTTCTTGGGTATTGGATACCGAATTGGTTGGTGTAAAATGTCATACAAGACAACACAATTCATGAACTGCAATGGCCTAAGTAACCAGCAAGAGAATATGTAAAGATACTCTTCGAAAACAAATAAAATGTTGTGGTGTTTCTCGTTGACATAAAATCTTACCTTAAAGATTTTGTTTCAATAATTCTTATTATGATCAGGTATTATGAGAACAAAAGGTTATTCAAAAAATTACCGTATTCCATATAATATGGATAATATACAAGTCTAGTTGGAGAAATCACATCTATAAAACTAATGCTAAAAATGTCGCAAGACAAATGATTGAAAGCTCACTTAAGAAGTGACATCGTCGTTTAAATTATATTTGAAAGATAACATGAAGAAACACCATGTTGATGGAATTTTGGAGTCTTTTGATTTTGATCAAATGATGCTTGTGAGACTTTCCTAGAGATAATTGAAACTCCGTTCATAGGCCAAAAGGGAACATATGACTAACTTAATGGAATTTATACATATTGATGTATGTAGTCCATTATGTGTAGTCGTGAGCGATGGATTTCAAGTTCATATGCCATCTCCAGAAATTTGAGTGAATACATGTGTATATTTAATTAATGAGGAAAAAGTGCGAAATATTTGAAAAAGTTCAAAAACTTTCAAGATGAAGTGGAAAAACATTGTAACAAGAAAATAAAGAGTTTATGATTGGATCATAAAGGAATATATTTGAGTTAAAATTTTAGCATAACACCTAAGATTTGAGGAATCGTTCCATGGATTTGCATTTCCCGAAACACCATATGAGTATGGAGTGCTCGAGATATGTAATGAAACCTTGTTTGACATGGTAAGATCAAAGGTGTAAGTTTTAGAACTAATATTATATTTTAAAAGATTAAAATCTTTAATGACTACCGCTGTTACATTGAAAAGAGAACCATCATGATCCATTGAAATGACACCATCTAAGTTATTGTCTGGGATAAAACCCAAGTTATCCTTTATTAAATTTTGGTATGCTAGGCATAAGTAAAATGTTTACAACCAAAATCGGATGAGCATGTATTTGTATGTTATTTTGAATAATCATTGAGTATTCCTCCATAACATCATAGACAAAAGTGTTTATCGCTTAGAACGTCATGTTACTTTAGAAGGAATTTTTTGTGAAAAGTTAAGTGGGAGGACAATAGAACTTTGATAAAGTTATTAAACCTTGGCTATATGTGCGGAGTTGTGCAGCACTGGAAAGTGTCTCGGAGGCAGCAACAATGCTCATGGTCACGTGTCTCAAAGGTTGTGGTCACAAAGGTCCAAGTTCCTATTAAACCGAGTAGGTCGGGTAAACAATCAAATACTAAGATTTGAGAGTGAATCATAGTTTTTTGACAATGATCAACCAACTGTATGCCAAGAAGCGATGATGGGCCTTGACTCCGTCAAATGGTTTGAAGCCATAAAATTCGTGATAGTTCCATACACGAGAAATCAAGCTTTGAACTTGGAAGACCCTCTAGAAAGGTGTAATACCTTACAGTCGTATTTGGATCTATAAAGAAATAGACATGGATGTTTCACATCTATGAAATAGTTTACATATCAGGAAAGAGTTCACGACAATGTTCAAGGAGTTGATTATGACAAGATTTAATCTTTCATAGCGATATTTAGTTTGGACATATTCATGTAGCAACCACTACATATAATTTTGTTATATGGTAGTTGAACAAACAAAACAAGTTCTTCTAATAGAATGGTTCCCTAGGATGTGTACATGACATGATCCAAAGGGTTTTTTAATTCAAAGGATGCTAACAGGGCATGCAAACTTCGATGGTTGAAGTAAGCATCGTGGAGTTGGATTCTTCACCATGATGAAACTATTAAAAGGTTTAATTTCATCGGAGACGATGAAGATGCTTGCATTTGCAAGAAATTAAGTGGGAGCACTAATACATATATCTAATGCATTATGTGAAATCCATATTGTTAATTAGGAACGATGTATCTTTTAATGACACAAGTTAAGAATTTCATGTCGATGAAATACTTAGGCAAAACCCGAATAGTTGGCATCAATGTCTATATGGATAGATTGGGGCGCTAATATGGTTGTGCCAAATGTACATAGATGAGATATTGAATGAGTTCAATATGGAAATGACAAGAAAGGTTCTTGCCATACAGAAAGTATTAAATCGAAATTCAAGTGTATTGACACTTGGTAAGTGAAACAAAGATTCAAGTATTTTTATACTTGGTGAATGAAATCAAAAGATTATTTTTGATCAATCATACTATGATATGTACACATCTAGATATGTCTTGTGCTCTAAATTTTATGAGAATATACCATAATGATTCATAAGATTAGCATTGGACGATAGCAAGGATATTCTTATGATCTTTGGAAAAACTAAGAATATGTTATTTATGTAGAGGTGTCAAATAGATAGATAGTTCATTGTAAAGTGTTACATTGATACTAGTTTTGTCACAAGATACAAATTAAGTTTACCTTAATTTAAACCATGGGTGGCACAATGTAATGGAAAGAAAGTTTCATAATAGATTTGGATGAGTTTCAAAGTTAAGACATTGTGATAAATACTACAACAAAAGGCTAAAGTGTATGGCTTCCATTGTAGCAGCAAAAGAGGGCATTTGTGTCAAGTAGTTTGTTATCAAACTAGGTGTGTTGCACAACAGGCTGTACAATAATTATATCGACATGGTTTAATCCCTAGGAATTAAAGGTCCCACCAAAGGACCAAATTTATACAATGCCATCTCATTGGAGAATAAGTGATGCGTAGAAACGCAAAGACATGCAAATACTCAGACCTGAAAGTGTCGGATACAAAGATTATGTTTACCACTAGCAATCATGTATATACAACACCAGAAATACATAGGTGTTGAATGCACAAAGTTTTTTCAAAACTAGATTATTGACTCTAGTGCAAGTGGGAGACTGTTGGAGATATGCACTACTAGAGAAAAGGTTATGCGAGGCGCACCTAAAAGAATATGCGAGGCACATATCATATGCGCCTCTAGATTCAAGCCTCGCCTATTTTTTATTCGAGGCGCATATGATATGTGCCTCCTATACTTCACATATGCGAGGCGCATATCGATATGTTCCTCCTATATTCTGCATATGCGAGGCGCATATTGATATGCACCTCCTATACTCTGAATATGCGCCTCCTATATTCTACATATGTGAGGCGCATATTGATTCGAATGCGCCTCGTATATTATTTTTGAATTTCAAAAAATGTGGCCAGATCTAGATCTAGATCTGGATCTGGCCGGAATTTCGTCGGAGCTCGTCGGAGGCCGTGCGCGTGGCCACAGTCTACCATCGCAGGCATGTGCGGTATGCCATGGCCATGGGGGTCGCCGAAGATGGTGGAGGAGGATGAGGCCGCCGGAGTTTGTCGCGGGAGGTGGTTGTCAGAGGTGGAGGAGGAGGAGATGGTCGGTGTGGCTGTGGAGGCCATGTCCGGAGTGGTCGCCGGAGGAGGAGAAGGTCACCGGAGGAAGAGGAGGAGGAGGAGAGTGGAGGAGGAGGAGGAGAGTGGAGAAGGAGAAGGAGAAGGGGAGAAGAAGGAGAGGTGGAGGAGAAGGAGAAGGAGGAGAAGGAGAATAAAAAGGATAAGGAGGAGAGGTGGTAGGTGTTATATAGGTGTGGTAGGTGGCTGTTTAGAATTTGAATCCGGCCAGGTTATAGGAGACGCATATTGCTCCATATGCGCCTCCTATACTTGAAACTATAGGAGGCACATATTGCTCCATATGTGCCTCCTATACTTCAAACAATAGGAGGCGCATATGACCATATGCGCCTTGCCTATGTGGCACCTACCTCCATCCGGGCCCACAGGAGTTACTTGAGGCACAATCTGCAGCATGGGCCTCGCATATTATGAAGTATAGGAGGCATATATGGTCATATGCGCCTCGCATATTCGACCACCGACCTCCACCCGGGCCCACACAGCTTATGGGAGGTGCATTCTTCCCATATGCGCCTCCTATACTTTAAACTATAGGAGGCCCATATTACCATATGTGCCTCACCTATGCGGCCACCTACCTCCACCCGAGGTCAGATGAGTTACTTGAGGCACATATGACCATATGGGCCTCGCATATTATCAAGTATAGTAGGCGCATATGACCATATGTATCTCGCATATTCAAGCACGTCCCAATACTTGAGCCCACACAGATTATGCAAGGCGCATCATGTCCATATGCGCCTCGCCTATCTGATATATAGGAGGCGCATATGACTAGAATGCGCCTCGCATAATCTGGGGCTGCTAGATTTTGTCCGTACAGGGATTATAGGAGGTGCATTCTTATCATATGTGCCTCGCCTATTTTTATACTAGAGGCGCATGGAGAAGGAGTGCACCTCGCGTGTTTTATAGGAGGAACATATGGTCTAGATGTGCCTCCTATAAGCATGTCTCCTATAGCCTTTTCTCTAGTAGTGATGCCCAAGAGGAAATAATACAATGGTTATTATTATATCTTTGCGTTTATGATAAATGTTTACATCCCATGCTATAATTATATTTACTGGAAACATTAATACTAGTGTGTTCTGTAAACATCAAAGAGTCCCTTGCAAGCCTCTTGTTAAACTAGCTTGTTGATTAAAAGATGATCATGGTTTCCTGATCATGGACATTAGCTGTTATTAATAACAAGATCATGTCATTAGGAGAATGATATGATGGAGACACTCCTATAGTAAGCAAAACGTAAGATCAAGTCATTTAGACTTCGTTCACTATAATCATTCAAATACATAGTAACCTAATCCTTCGACCATGAGATCATGTTAATCACCATCACCGGATGGATGCTTTGATGACATCAAACACCACTTTCATAACTGGGTGGCTATAAAGGTGGCATTAGGTATTCTGAAAGTATGTGTTGAAGCACATGTATCAAGAGTGTGATTTTCCATCCATATGACGTATAGATATACTCTTCGGTGGAATGTCATCCAATTGGCTTGCAAGCATGTGACTAGGTCAGAAGGGATGTCATATCACGGAACAAGTAAAGAGTACTTATCGGTAAAGAGGTTAAACTAGTTATAGAGATACCCACGATCATGTAACATCCCAATTTCAACAACCCTAATTTAATGTCCAAAAGGCAAAAATCAGGGGGAACAAAAAACTTTTTCTTACATTGTGTGCTTACTTGTTTGCTTGTTCTCAAGCAACTATTTGAGTAGAGTTGTGTGCTCCTCATCTCAACACTAGTTTACAAAAACTATTTTACAAAAGTGATGTCTTGGCTCATCTTTCAAATTCTCAAATGTTCTGGCATTTCAAAACATGAGCCAAGATGACTTTGAAACAAACAAATACTTTACTAGTCTCTATTTATAAAACTATAGAGACATATATATACTCTCCATATGTTTTCAAGAAAGAACCTTCAACTACTCTTATCCCTAGGTTTTCCCAAAAACATTATTAAAACCTTTTCATCTCCATCTTGGTAGAGATACCAAGGTGGTACTTATCTTACCTCAAGCAAAACCCCTTTCAACCTACCCATCCTTACCTCAAGCTAGGATTTATAGTAACCCTAGTACTAGTGGATAAGGTTAAGATGAATTGCCTTGATCTGCTGGCTGATGAGTTGCCTTGATCTGATGTCTCATGAATTGCCTTGATCTGTTAATTGCCTCATTTACTTACGAACTAGAGTGAGATAATCTAGTAGATCATCCTTTAGGACCCAATCTGTACATGAGATCATCAAGCCCTAGCAAGCATCCAAGTCTGGATCTATCCTAAGCCACTCAAGTTATCATCTCATCTTATGCTTATCTCAATCCAAGGATAACCCTTTCTAATGGTTTCCAACTCAGTGAAGACCCAATACAAGAAGGGATAATATCTACTCATCCCTCACATCAAAATACTCCATATGATCATGATCTTGGAACTTAGCGTCCTCTCAAAACCATCCACACTTGCACTCTAGTCAAAATCTCCAAAACTGCCAAAATGGCTGTCTGGATTTCTTATCTAGATTCAATCTTTCGAGCTCTACCTCTCTCAACCTATGTGCATTCTTCAAAACTTACTTGAACCATCTTGTAGTACATCAGTAGTACTACCAAATCCCACTCTTGCCCTTGGCTAAGCCAATTTAATTCCCACTCTTTCATGATGGTTTTGTAGTCAAGTTAATAATCTTCTCTACAAATCTTATCATCTTGCCTACTTTGGCAGAAGCTCACATCTATATGCTACCTCCCATTGTCCAAATCTTTCCTTGGTTAAGATATACTAACCATGTCCTATCAACTCCCACTTTACTTGTTTCCATTGGAGCCCTGTGCTTCTTAAACTCACATGGTTTAGGAGGCTACCTGATATATCTGTTATGGCAGCCTTATTTTTAACAAAGTTTGCCATCTCCTCTACACCACCCCAAATCCAATCAAGACCAAATCTTGCTTCCATGATCATCTATATGACTTGGTATATCCATCCATATACCTCTTGTACCAAGGTGAGCTCTGAGCTCCCTAATCCCACCTTGTTTAGATGGCATCAGACTAATCAAACCCTAGATCCTCCAAGAATCTAGTTTCCACCCTTTTCATCCCTTTTATTCAAAACCAAGGTTGACCTTGATGCCCACATAAATTTTATATCATCTACCTTGGATATAAGCATCCCCAATAATTCCCACAATTATTTGGATTATTAACATATTTTATTCCCTTTTCTTACCCATTTCTCAAAATCCTTGTCTATAAAGGCAAGTTTTTTTTCTCCAAATCACCTTGCAAACTCAAGGCATATATGATGCCTATATATCATATCTCATCTTTCCAAATCAAAAATAAATATTTTTGAGATTCCTTATTATTTTGTTTTGCCCATTTTCTTAAATGGCAGAAACAAGAAATAATTCCCTAAAAATACTTTTACACTTCAATAAATCCCGATAAAATACTCCAATGTTTGTTATTGGTATTTAGGACCATATAACATCAAAAACTAAGTTTGCCCAATGTAAAAATATCATTTTTTTCTTCCATAATCTATTTCAGCACTTTTTGAACAAGTGCATTTAAATGGGATTATAATCTCCAGAAAAGTCCCATTTTAAATCTTGAAGTGATTATTTAACCTACTCTACCTACCTGTACCATTTCCACACTTTGTCCAATGCAATTTTTGCAACTTCCTTCACAAGCCTCCAAATGATCAAATTTACAACAACAAACAAAACTTGATTCAAACAAGGACCAAACCAGCTCTAACCTTCCCCAGAACTACACCATAGCACCATCACACACTCCTGGTCGTGTGCACTGTAGAACTGCAGTACACAGCCCCTTCTTGTCCCCTAGTTCTTGAGAGAGAGAGTATCATATCTTGCAAGGATCCTGTAATAAAAAGGGGTAGCAGCTACCCCTCTCCCTATCACCACCTCTCTGCCCACTTTTGACCACAGCACCACCCAGCACCACCCTTGGCAACCAATGGGGAAGCTCCCTCCCCATGTCAATTTTTGTCATTTCATCTATACCCATGAGGTTTCGAAATAAAAGGGTGAGAGGCCACCCCAGCCTCCACTTGTTGCTCATTTTCCCCCACTTACTTCCCAGAATGCCTCCTCCCCTCCCCCTGCTCCATTCTGCTCGTGGGAAGAAGAACAAGAAGCTTCGGCCATTTTCTTCCCACAAGCACCACTCTCTCTTCCCTCTACCTCTTTCTCTGCATGTCACCCTGCTGTGACCCCCTCCTCTTCGTCTATCTAACCCTGCCCTTGTTTTTGCCCAGGAACCTTGCAGCGTTGCCTAGGACGAGCTCCGGCGAGCCCCGTTCGGCCACCCTCGCGCGAGCCCTTCCCTGACGTCAAGCCCGACCTTTCTGACCCTCCCTGAGCTCGTCCACGTGCCCCGCTTTGCCCTAGACCGCCCCCGTCGCCTGCTGAGCCCCCGGTGTTCCTCCTCGTCCCTCTCTGGGCCTCCCTAGGGTTTTCTCCCTCCCTCACCATCGCTAGGAAGGAGACGACGCCCGGCCGTCGGATCTCCCCTAATCCAACGGCCTGGGGTCGCCCTTACCCCTTCATCTTGAGGGCCAGCGGCTGGGCCGCTACCAGTTGAGTGCCGCCAGCACGCGCATGTTGCCGTTGGGCCGGCCTGCCCCCACACGGACCATCTGCCCCGTAGATCTGGCCCGCAGATTCTCCCTCCCCTTTTCTTTTATCCATTTTTACTAGATCTGAAAACTAGGGTCTGGTTGAAATCGAAATAAAAAGGAAAAGGGATTCAAAAAGCCCAGATCTAAATTTCCTCAAGTGCCTGTGTGTTTTCCCCAACATGCAGACCACGTGTTACACAAAAATGTACATTAAAATAAAATTGAGAAACCACATACCCAGATCTGTCCATAACACTATATAATTTCTTTAGAGAGATTCCTGTCTCCAATTGGAGTAAACCCAATTGGTAAGGAAATATATGGACCATACCTTTCATACCCCACTAACCCCCACCTTGTTTTGCTTCCCAGATTTCTAGTAGCAAAAATAACAAAAACAGATACTTTCTACCTTTAGGATTTTCCCTAGGTCAAACTAAATGCGTTTTAGACCTAAATCCAACTCTCAGTAAACACATATAACCATATCTTCCTAAATCCAGAAGCTCATATTTTTATGAGTCTCTGTTTATTTTAGTGAATTAAACTCTTATGTGCATGGTTTAATCACTATTAAATTCAATACAGTAGATCTAAATTCAATACAGTAGATCTAAATTCAATACTATTAAAAAGGTTGATTCCAAATTCTACAGAAATGTATTCTCAGTACCTAGCATGTGTCCTTGGAATCAACTAAGAAGCTTATGTAAACTAAATCTGATGAAAAATACAAATCGTGTCCAGTACTGCCTTTGGGAATTTCTCGAGGGCATTTTGTTAATTGTTTTGAGGTGATTCCAACTCCTAATCATTCAGTCCATCAAATACTACCTTTTCACCCACGGAAATAATTTTTGTAACTCTAGAGAAGTTATGGTGAATTATTTCCTAAAACTAGAGCTTTAATCACTATAAAATCCATTATAAATCAAGGGAAAGTGATAAAATAATGAACCCACTTTTATTGGTTTCATTTTATCAAAACCAATCTGATGGTATCATTTTTACACGATAGTATCATACAGATCACATCCTTGATCAAAAACCCTTCCTTAGGTAGTTCTTAGGCTATAAATCAAAAGGGATCCTTTTTCCCTAATTTCCTCAAATCTCCTTCCAATTCAATCACATCAAACCTCCAACATCCTATAGATCTATACCTTGTAGTTATCCTTTACTTGCTGTATGGTTTCATGCTTGTATGCCTTGTATTGATTGGTGTATTGTTTGTTTGCATGTATGCTCGATAACGGTGATAGTTACGATTGTGTGACACCGAGAAGAAGGAAGCATCGGGGTTATCTTTATTATTATTATTATATTGGTATTCGGGTTATCTAACACCGTTAAGGGACTTCTCGCTGGTCACAGGGAAGCCACAATTCCTGAGCTCCTGTATTTACCTACTCCCGTTTATCAACTATTTTATATCTCGTTTATAATTTGCATGATCACAGACATGGTTTGTTTCAAATAAAAATACATGAGTAACTTGGCTCCTCCAAGTTATGAATAAGTGTCCATTGGACACCTACCCTATTTACACCTACTTCTACCCCTTAGAACGAGGCTAAGATGATTAGAATCTTCCCTTTTGGAACCGACGGATTTTCAAAGATAAAACTATTTTGGGTTCTTACCCTACTGCAAAGTTTTCAAAATAAAAACCTTGGAAAGAGGCATCCTTTCCAAGTGGAAGTTTTACTAAAGGAGATATGAGGAGGATAAAGAGAAAGTACAATAAGGAAAGGAATAAGGAAAGGGGCACTCCAGTCTTTTTCCGGAACAATTTTATCAGTGCAATCGCATTACCCTGGGTGGGACTCAGGGCTAGCTCGTAGTTTGTCCTCCTTAGTATGGGCTACGCCATAACGCGTAGAAAGGGGTTAGTCCCCGGAAGCCGGTTCCTTTCCAGTTAGGGGGTCGTCGTGCCCGGAGAGGTTCCATTTAACTCCACGGAGTCGGCTGGAACTATGGAGCTCCCGAGGACGGTACCAGGTTAAGTCAGTATGGCTGGAAGTGGTTAAAGGATGCGCAGGAAGGGAGATTCAGACTTGGGAAGTTAGGTACATGTCCCGGGGGAAACTAAGAAACCATAGGGAAAGTACCTATACTAGGGACAACAAATGAAAGGTTAGATTCGATTATCCGAACCCCCGTCTACAGTATGTAGAGGGCCGTGGTTATATGCCAGCGGATGTATTGATTCCTGTGGGTAAAGTGCACAAACTCTGTAGAGTCTAATATGATCGAATAGCCGTGTCCACGGTCAAGGACGGTTGGAAAGGTGATTACTATGAGTACCGGGAGATATGTTGAGATGAATAAAAAGGAGGTGACTTGGTCACGAGGAAGGATAATAAATGAGATTGGTTTTGACCAGCGATGGTCGAAGATGTTTTAAAAAGGGTTCTACAACCAAAACCGTTTTAAATATTTTTATCAAGGATGTGGAGATGTCCAGGTTTTAAAAAAGGAGGCATATTTTCCAAAAACTCTTTTTCAACAAAGATTTAGAGATGCCAAAGTTAGGTTTTCTTTCAAAAACAACTATAGTCTAGAGCTATCTCGCCATAGCCAAATATGCATTATCTTTGTTATCTTGTTTTGATGGTCTTGCGAGTACATCCATAGTACTCACCGGCATTGCCCCTGGCTATTTACTTGGCCAGATTGCATATGTTAAGAAGGAACGAAGGTGCTGACGTCTATGCGAGCTAGGCCGTCTTCCCATTAAGTTGCTTGTAGGTTAAGGCACGGGCTCTGCACTTAAGACTTCCGCTAGTTGTGATGTATTCTCCATAATGGCCAACTTTGTAAGTTGTGTACTCGTTATTATATGGATGCTTTAATGATACTAGTCGGTTATGCTCACGGCTCATTGATCATGGAAATGTGAATTGTATGCATAACGAGTATTCTCGGACCGTAAATCCGGGGTGCCACAAATCAAACCTCGGACAAGTAAACTATCATGTGACAAAGGGAATTGGTATCGTATGTACATGGTTCATTCAATCACAAAGTAATCATAGAAATATGTGGGAACCATATGAATTTCCAGATTCCTCTATTGGTTATTGATCGGAGAGGTGTCTCGATCCTGTCTGCATAGTTCATGAACCATAGGGAGACACACTTTAACATACCACCCTTTTGTGTACTATTAATAAAGACATGGTTGATCATTGCATACATGCATTACACTTGCACCTTGTTTTAATAAAAAAATCTCCTAATTCCCTCTCTCTACTTGAAACCTTTCAAATGGTTTTGAAATATTTTGAAAACCTCGATCCCATTGGATTAAAAGGGCCCCTCTAGTAATTTTGATATGTTTGCAAAGTTCTTGTATTTTGGATATATCCAAAACATATGACAAATGAAAATACAAAAGAGATAAAAGGAAAACAGAAATAGAAAAACGTTTTTGAAAATAGAAACTATCCCTAATCTAATTGGGCCACAACCCAGCTTCTCCACTTCCCTCCCGCACTTCTTTGCCCCTCATGCGTGCCCCGCAGATGCCCACCTTGGCCCAAGCCAGATCCCCTTCGTTGTCTTCGACGATGACGGAGAGCAGCTCCGTGTCACCGGCAATGCCGTCTGCCGGCCCCGCGCGTCAAGGTTCCCGCCGCCGCCCCTGGATCCTACAAGAACCCCACCGACGCCATGGAGAAACCCTACACGCCACTCTCTCTCCTCCTCTCCCTTATCCTCCCACCATGGCCGACGAACCCTAGTCGCACTCGCCGCCATCCCCGTCGTCTCCAGCCACCCCAGCCCAAGCCGAGGCCACCATTGAACTCTCCTTGATCAACTCGTTCCCCCTAGATACCTCACGCTCGTGCATGCCACCAATCGGCCGAATTGACACCTCCGATCGTGGCCAGTCGCCGCTGATCCTCGCCGTCTTGGTGCTCGCCTCGCCTCGTCACCAATCTCAACACGAGCCCGGTGAGCTCCTGAGCCACATGGTGCTCTCCATTTCCTCCTTCGCCCTCTGTAGCGGCCTCCCTGCTCGAGCCTGACCCCGCCGCCGGCCATGCTCCGGTGACCATAACCAGACGGGGCTAGAGCTGGCGTGCTCGTCTCCTCCGTGCGGTTCCAACGCGCCCAACTGCAATGGCTGGGACGCCCTAGTTCGTCGCCAGCGACCACCATCTGGTGGCTCTACCATGGATGACGTGGCGCCGACATGGCGCTGCCGTGTCGCTTGCATAGCCACCACATGGCCCTGACGTGGCCACAGTGTGGCACTAAAATCACGTTGACGTGATTAAACCCTTTTAATTACTTTCTGTTTTAGTTAAAACATATATGACAGGTGGTGTCCATCTATCAGGAATTTAATAGTTCCAGGAATGTTTAAAATTGGGAATTTGAATTAAATCTTTGAAAATTCATAACTAATACATTTTAAATCAGAAAAATAATATATCAAAATGTTTAGAAAAATGATCTCTACCAGTTAAAATATAATAATTCATATTCATACAACTATGAACCATAATTTATTTAGAGGAACAACGACACCCCCTAAGACCATGGGTTCGATGGTTTGCCTAGATAGGCCATTATGGATCCATTTAAATTGATGATGCACCTAGGGCTAGCTTATTACATGTAATCCTTCATATCATCCATATTATATGAGCATTGCACATGCCATGTGTTGAATGTTGCTTTTCTGGTGATTCGTTGTTCGCGAATAGGAACCAAACCCGAGGCTGAAGTCATTGTTACCGAAGAGCAGTACTAGTCCAACGACAGACAAGGAAAGCGAAGCGCCACTCACACATATGAACCCTATTCTTTCAAAGTATTTCAATTCTCACCATAAGCATTCGGTTCAACAGTCTTTTATCAGTAGATAGAGTAATCCTATTTGATGCATGTTTCCCTTTGTAAACTAAAATTCCTGATCCACTACTCCTAGTATCACTAGGTTTTGTCTTATGAGCATTGCTAGTGCCACAATTCAGTCTTGCTTATCCATGCCTAGTGGTCCAAGACCGATCATCCAGATGATGCACCGGAGATGCGAATGAACCTAGTATGATAGGATGTTGTGATATGATCATAGATGGATAATAAACATGCTAAGGCAGGTATAGGAGGCCACGTTGGGTGTGGTTTTTGTAGTCCCATGCTAGCCAAACCTAGGACCCGAGTTCTTGCCTCTTGAACCAAGACGAGCGTACAACCACACGGGGGCCTGAAAACCCCAGCGACTGACTAACTTCCCTAGTAGATTCCATGAGTCACATAGTTTGGACGTTCCATTCGACTTATTCATTATGGTTCTTCTCAAAGGAGTTGAAGGAGGTGCATTCATAACAGGTAGGTAATCATGGCAGGGAATGGGAGAGGCCCGACCTCCGTAATCTCAAACCCTGTTCACATCTCTAGGGACCGGATTTGGGACTCGGCCCATTACGGTGACATCTCCTTAGTGCGTGACTCATGGTCTCGGCGAAATCAAGGTAAAGGTCATGGTCAACCACACTCTGTCGGCCTTCCAAGGAAGACGGGTAATAATTTGGCATTAAGAGTCGGTTGGTACATGTGGGTAAAGTTGTGCACCCCTGCAGGGTTATAATGTTTTCAAAAATCCATGTCCACGATTATGGACGACTTGGGAACGGATGTGATGATCATAGAGAACTATAACCGAATGATAAAACTTTGCCAACTAATGAGTGATCTAGATTACTTCCTTCGGGTTGTTTGAGGGGGTAGTCCAAGAAGGGAGGTTCAGTTGATGATTGTACTTGGTGGATATAGAAGATGATTCTAAGAGATAGAATTGCATTCTTCTCATCCCTTTTAAAACGATCTAACTAGATGAGCCTCTTTTCCTTCTTGTTTTAAAACAAAGATGGCTTCATGCAAAATAACTCCACCATCCATATGCCTTGCGGAGTACAACCTATACTCAGCCTTGCCTCGTTGATGTTTTTTCTATAGATGAAGCTATGCCAACTGAAGGCGGTTTCTAAATCGATGTCGATGAGTAGTTGGGGTTCCCAGGCAGCAACCTAGGATCTATGGAAGGATCGTCACTTATGTTCAAGGCCTCTTAGGCCCTGTGCTAAGTTTGTTGTTTAGAACAACTTGTTTTCTTACGTTGCTTGTTGCAATGATGGGTCTGTGACCCATGGCTTATATGACTGGTTTGTAACTCTTCTAAGAGTTTACCTTAATAATGTATGGTTTGTATGTTCTGTAATGTTACCGATTATTCCCTGCACTTCAGATTTAGGTTGGGATTATGTTAGACGAAGATCTGGTATTTGTCTAGCCTTAATCCCGGGTCGTGCTACACATTTAAGGATTCAATGTTGTTTAGTAGATATGGAATATGAGTTGGAGACTTAATGTTGTTCGGAGTCTCAGATTGAATCCAGGACATCATGAGGAGATCCGGAATGGTCTGGAGAATAAGATTCATATAAGGAATGTCAATTTACTGGTTCGGAAATGTTTTTCGGTGTTTTGACCGGAAGCTTCTAGAATGTTCTGGAAGGTCCACCACCCCGGGAGGGGCACCATACCCTAATGGGGTAGGAGCATACACAACTAGGTCAATTCGGCCAAAGTCATGGAA
This sequence comes from Avena sativa, assembly GCA_916181665.1. Classification (NCBI taxonomy): domain Eukaryota; kingdom Viridiplantae; phylum Streptophyta; class Magnoliopsida; order Poales; family Poaceae; genus Avena; species Avena sativa. The sequence goes on along the minus strand of OV702285.1, from coordinate 345,690,458 downwards.
GAGATAATCAAACTCTTGTTTGAATAGTCAAATTCTAGTTTGAAAAGTCAAATCTTAGTTTGAAAGTCAAAGTCCTAGTGGAGGAAGGAAAGGAAACCTTGAGGGAAAATGTTTCCCTTTCCCTCTCTAGAGACACCGGCCACAAGGGGAGTTGGGGGATGACTCGACCACCCTGGCCGCCTCCCCTGCACCTATATAAGGTGGAAACGTGACGCCACCCCCTCTCACCCCTTAACCTAGGCCTCCGCCCCTCTCCAAGTCGCCGCCACCTACACCCTAGCCGCCAGTGCCTCCCTCTCCTTGGCGCCTAAACCCTAGCCGCCGAGGCCCACTCTCCTCCACCATACTTGGTCCGTCTTAGGAGAAGCCCTGTAGGATCTACTCCTCCACCTCCACCACCCCACCATCGTGTTGCTGGAATAGCGAGGAGATCTACAACCTCCGCTTCCTGCTAGAACAAGGGAGAGGAAGGACTTTATCGACTACCGTACATGTGACCAACTGCGGAAGCACCGCCGAAACGTGGCACCGGAAGGATCATCTTTGCGATCTTGAGATCGCCAATTGAACCACTACATCAACAACGAGAATCCGATCTCGTTAAATGCTTTGGATATTTGAGGGTTAGTACTCTATGAACTCGTTGCACCGATATCGTAGATTAATCTTGGCTTTTATGTGTTCCCATGATTTTTTTTTGTTTTCCACGCCATGAACCCCTATAGAGGTGCGGGCTCCTAGCAAGCACGAAGATGGCGGACTCGGGTTGAGACCGGGCAAACACGTGGGGGCGGTGGGGAACTTGTCGGCTGCATGCACATACGGGGAAGAGAGGAGGAGCTCCATGGGAAGGAAAGGGTGCTGGAAGAAACACCATAAGGAGGCGAGGGAGCCGACGGCGGCACAACTCTGCAAGGGGCGCATCGTGAGCACAAGCGGCGACTTAGGCGAGACCGAGCAAAGGCTAGCGGCAAGGAGGCGTCGATGGGGATGCAGAGAAAGCATGAAGGGAGGCGGCGGACGACGCTGGAGGAGATGGCGAGCGACGGGGTCGATCTGAAGGCGGGCTCGAACCGATACCTATGATGGCAGTGGTGCGTAACAATCAATTTTGTGGGAGGGTAAAACGGTCCAAAAAACGGACGATGGACAAAAACACTTCGTACTTTATTATTATGTATAGATATAGATAGCACACAAGTCGGTGCATTGCAACAGAAAATAAGAATCGATTTTGAATGGAAAACATTTAGTGGCCTAAATTTTACCTAAAGTAGGATGGGTAAGTTTCCCTAGCCTTAATTCACCCATTTGTATTACTCTTTTGTACTACCACATAAGGAAAAAGGTATCTTTCAGTTAATATCAAAATCAATATTTTTTTTCACCATGATAGTGTGTGACTGTTAACAAACATATATGGTTAATGTCCTATGGTGTTAGAAAATTTAATGTGTACACAAACTCGCCCGCTAGGAGAAAGCTTTACCATGCTGGTCGGATGGTTACCTAGATCTGGCTAGTGTTTTACGCATAGACTAGGGCTCGCCGACTCGTAGATGTTGTTCAGTAGCATGAAGAATTCAAGCCGAATATAGTTAGCGTCGCCAGTATTCTACGTGTACACTAAGGCTCGCCGACTCGCAAATGTTTTTCAACAGCATGGAGAGTTCACGCCAAATACTTAGCACCGACAGTTACGAGATCCCAACCACGAAAAGCATGAACATTAATCCAGAAACCATGATGCAGTAGGGAAGATTCATGGCACCGTCATCCATTATGAGCAAACTAAATACCTGCACACATTGACCGTGTCAGAGAAACACCAAATTAAAATTCAGAACAACACGATTCAAATGGTGGAGCAGGTACGTTAAGAGCTTGTCCTGTCAGTATAATTAATATTATGTTAATCATGAAGAGGTTGACATACTGCAGTGAGTGCGCCAGCGGGGCTGCCTTCCGCCCACGCTGGCATCTTCCACTGCGGCGATCTGTCTACATTAGCTCGTCTACAATCCACGCGGAATATTACATCTCACCGAGAATAGTCTTCACGGAGTTAGCACGATTAGATATGCAATGCTAGCTTGATTTGGCTCGTCGACGTACAAACTAATGCACATGGTCGGCTTCCGCCCACAAGCAGCGCATCAGGTCTTATTCTATAGGTACTCCTACGCCCTTGATCTTTAGCTCAAGCGATGCCCCGCGCCTTGCTCTCTGCCTGCATGGACTATGGCGTAGACCAACTGCTGCATGGTGGATTTCCCGAGTGCGCCCACACCCTCCCTTCGGCCTCTGCTAGATTCGATCGTCTTTTCCAAATCAGATTGGAATTGAGAGGCACAAAGGAAACTGAACGAAGATAGATCGACGGGTGTGCATGTAGAAATAGAGGAGGGGTAACGTGAAGCGGAGGGAGATCCGGTTGGATTGGAGCGGAAGAAAGATGCTCAACGCACATGGACGGGTTGGTGATGAACTCTAACAAAACGCCCTGGCTAGCTATGGTCAGCGCCTCTCAACGCGGTAATCCTCTTCGCAGGCGTCCTCGACCCCAGCGCGAGTGCTTTGGCGGTGGTTGTGAAAGCAGGTTTCCTGCGGTGGTGGTTTAGTCATGTGGTTTCCCAGTGACGGGCATTAGGGAGAGGCGTCATGCCACAGCCATAGGGATCTAGGAGGCATGGGGGCTCTCTCGGGGACTCATCTCGGGAGTTAGGATTATTTAATCAAAAGAGAGAAAAGAAGGGAGTAACGAACCGGTATAGTGGCATTGCAACGTAATATGTGATTTGATGGAGAGTAAAATGGTCTAAAAAAGAGATTGACTGCAAGAAACACTTCGTACTTTATTACTATATTAGGTATAGATAGACTTAGTTTATCAGAGTGGTTGGATTGGGGACGTTCTGAATGGGTTAAATTAAGAAATTTAGTGAATCGACGGTCCTTTCGGTGGGTCTTCGTCTAGAATGGTGATGGAGGGGCTTTGCAACGTCTTCCGATAATCTTGACTCTTTGGGCTGCTTCCTACTCGTGGGAGAGTAATCTTGGTGGCGTCAGGTATTTTGGTCGTCTTGAATTTGAGCTTCATGAATACTTGAGAGATTGAGTAGACGTCGTGAGGTTGTTGGTAGGGTATATATTATGTTCCTCTGAGGATTCATGAGTTGATGCATGGATAAGGACATTGGGTTGGAAGTCTTCTTTAATTATCTTCCAATAGGCGGTCTTTTAGATTTGAGTGGAAAGACACAAACTTTTCACTTTAGAGCTTTACTAAGGTTATTCCAGAATGGGGTAGATCTTATGTCTTGGAGTGCTGGCGTGATTCTAGGAAGGCTGTATTTCTCTGGATCTTGAGTCGAGGTCTTCAAGTGACGCCTTATTGTGATTACATTGTTGCGGTTATTTCCTAACGAAGTTTTAAGAGGTTAACCCCAGGCATGTTATCGGTTAATATCTCGTCGTGTTAGTCTTCAGTCAGAGTAGAGGTATTCAGCATTAGAGGGGCGGTTCTTTGCTTGAACTCTTTGTGTTGCTCCTTCTCAATGCTGGAGTAGGCTCTTTATCTTCATGCATCCTTGTCTTCAAGGTTCTGGATTCTTTGGGCCTTCTGGTGAAGTACTTCTCATCGGTTAGGGTAGAGGGGTCAAATAGAATCATGTTCTTTTGGGGGCTGTCAGGAGTTTGAATATACTAAAGGTTAGTGTAGTTAGGTCTTCACTTCTAGTCTTGACTACCAAGTCTTGTGATTTCATCGAGATGGTCGGGATTCTTCGATGTTAGACTTGCAGCGTCAACGAGGTGCTTTCTCTTGTTGGAAGGTGAATACAGAAGTGCCGGTTGGTAATGGGTCTTGAGAAATTATTTTGACGAGGTATGCCATCCTACCGAGGATAAAATCTTCAAGTTTCTCTATCTTGACAATGTCGAAGTCCTGGTTCTGGAGGTATTCTTCCTCCCATAACTCTCGAGGTTCAAAAAGAGATTTTGTTAGCGACAGCTAACATAGTGTGCCTGAGTTTCTTTGTGGTTTATCGATTCCTAATACACATGTGACTTGGGTCAATTAAGCCAGTGCACACAATCCAAGGTGAACATAGTGATTTGGGTCACAATATTTTTCCTAATCAGAGAAGCACAAATAGCACACTTCAAGCAACACAATAAGCGCTAAGTCAAACAAATACGATCTACTGTATAGAACAATGAGTTAACTACTTCGCAATATAGGGGAATCCTATCCTAGGACTATTAATCCTAGATGTCACATTATTATGGTCTAGGTCACTATATTGCAGGTGAAGCTTTTGTTGTGTCGTTGGAAGCTTCTGGGTAGTGTAGACATGATTTCTTATGATTATGAGGATTCCATTGGTAGGGAGATCTTGTAGTCTCCTTTGTGCTTGCTGGTGGATGTTTCTCTTCATCTTGCTATCATCGTCTTCACCATGTTTCTAGGTCCTATTTGTTTTAAAGCCGCATGTTTTGAAATTTGGACGAGAGGTATAGGAAACCAACTTTTGAAGTCATTTATATTTCGAGTAGATAAGAAGTAGAGTCTTTCGAAAGGCTTTGAGAAAATAGTTTTCCAAAAATGGTGTTCCCAAAATAGTTTTCCTATCTAAGAATATTGCTAACTATGGTTCTCCTATAGTCAGGATGGTTCTGATACCAAGTCTGTGGGGTACCCAGATTAATCCTCCAAGAATCCTTGTTATGCATACACCACGATCCCATGATCGGTCCGTCGTGGAACATAAGCGACAAGTATCAAAGTATACATCCATTACTTAAGAATATACAATTCATACCTCAATTTCCATTATGGCTATATCGCTCATCATCAGCGGAACGTATCAATCTTCGAGCCTGAGCCATCCCTTAACGTACATGCGGCTGACTGGGAGAACGTCCTAGCTCGCGTAGTTGTCGAATTCACCTTCTTATTTGCTTTCTTCTCGAATCTGACCAAGTTAATAGCTAGAAACAATGCCAGTGCTTACATCGAATGTACTCGCAAACCACCTTAGGAAAATAATAAAAGGAAATGCAATATGGCTATGGTAGTAGGAGGGCTCCATGAGAGGTTCTTTTCTAAAATAGTTTCTTGGAGATATAGCGTATACAAACTTTTGTTTAAAACTTCTGTAAAACATTTTGAAAGTCTGTTCAAAAAGTTTTGGAAACACTAGTATTTGGGTCACCCTATTTCATAACCACGGTCCTCAGTCGACCCAATTTTTCATATTCTGTGATCCTTTGAGATCACCTCCCTTCGCTGGTGTCCTCCGATCACCATATTTTGGAAACTATTTATTTTCCAGAAATCCTATTTTGAAAACAAAACCAGCACCGCTAGGAAGCAACCTTCCCAACCATGTTGGGGTTTGCAATAGAAAAAAAATTTGTACCTACGCGAACACGACAAAGAAGATCTAATCTATGTAGACTTAAGTGACAAAGATGAAGAATGGAGTTCATACCCTTCAAGACCGTGGCATGCTTTATGCAGGTAGGTGTATAGCGATGAATATAGCGCCGCAAGTGTTTCCCCTCAAACCTCTACACACGTCCGGTGTAGGGACGTCTCCTGGGATCCGGTCCAGCAGAGTAGTGGAAGAAGAAGCAAGCTGGACCAAATTGCGCATGATGGTGGTGTGGAGGTGGAGAACTAAACTAAGTAGCTAGATCCAATCTACTGAGAGAGCTTATAGGATTTAGGGGAGAGAGGAGAGAACTTGTTGTTAGGATGCAAATAGAGGGGAGGGGGCTTCTCTATTTATAGTAGGAAGCGGGTAGGGTTAAACCCTAGGGCTTGGGGGTGGGATCCCCTAAGACGCTGCCTCCAGCGGGAGGGCAGCCTCTACCGCTACTGGGCCCCACCACGTGGGTGGGAAACCCTAGGGTTTCGGCTGGTGACCCCCTCCCTCCTTCTCTCTCTAGGTGCCTACCCTATGGGCCCTTCTAGAAGCGGCCCAATAGCAATAAGGCTCGACATAAAATATAAAATAAAATATGTTTTAATATTAATTCAACTAATTAATATAAAACACATATATTACTATATTCCATACACCAAAACTCCTTCCAGACCTCTTCCGATCAATATTAGATGATACCCGGAACCTTTCGAGTTCCTCTCTCTCGTTTCTCCTTCGGTGCTAGTTCGATCCCAAAGCGTCCCTACCCTTAAGTGTACCACCCTTCAGCTCGGAGTTGCGACGGACATGACCAAGACTCTCTTGTATGAATGATCAACATCGGGACCTGGATGGCCACAATGATCCCCGTGCCCTCACGATTAATGTCATCGCTTGAACCTTGACTGCGTAGTCCTATTCCCTTTGCCATACGATACCTAGGTCATCCGAGATTTGATCTCAAGCATCTCCATACTTGTGTTCGATCTCGTTACCGATGAACTCTTTTACTCGTTCCCATGCTGTTGCATTCCATGATTCAATCATACGGTTTCAAGCTTCATTAATGCAACATCGTCGAGTTGGCCACGTGTATCTATCCGTTACTTGGATTGGCAAATCCTGGTCTTGATAAAAACTCCTCTACCCATTTCTTTAGGAAACCCAACTATACCTTTATGATCACCCTTTCACGGCTTGATACTTGATATCATCAAAGTCCCCCTCCAAAACAGTGATTATGCATTATCTCACAGTCGAAGGATATAAACCATGATGTTTGTATGTTATCATCAATGATGAATGTTTAAGTAACTAGATCTCATTGTGATTAACTTTGGGTGGTTGTCTATCACATCATTCTCCAATGATGTGACCTCATTGTCAATTGGCACTATCACCATGATCTCAAAACCATAAGATCATCACTTGCCCAATGAGCTAGTTTACTAGGGATAACTAGATACCTGGTTGTTTGCATACCACACGTGTATTAACATTTCGTATTAATACAATTATACCATGGTAAGAAATGTATTATGAACAAGAGATACATCAAATAAAAAATCTTTATTATTTTCCTCTAGGGCATATCTTCTTAAGTCTCCCACTTGGACTAGAGTACTCATTAATCTAGTTTTACAGTAGGCGACCTAACACCAATACTATCCCGGTGTTTCTCATGCTTGGCTCGTAGAATACTTTTGTTCAATGGATCTGTGACAGTCAGATCCGTATGCAATTTACAAATCTTTACTTCGCCATTCTCAACATTTTGTCTAATGGCGTGGAATCTTAGCTGTATGTGCTTGGCTATGGAATGAGTTCTTGGTTTAGACGCGTTTGCTATGTCATCTGTGTTGTCGCAATAGATTTTCACAGGGTCATCCGCATTAGGAAAAACTCCCAGTTTGATGACGAAATTCCGTAGACATACAACTTCATTCGCCGCGGATTTAACTGTGATGTATTCCGACTCTATTGAAGACTGTGCCACCATTGGTTTCTTCAGGCTTCTCTAGGTTACCGCACCACCATTCACCAAAAATACAAATCTCGTATGTGACTTCGAGTCATTGGAGTCCGTGTTCCAGCTCGCATCCACATAACCAATTACGTCAGAGCTACATCATCACCTCCATTTACTAGAAATATATCCTTAGTTATTTTTAGATACTTTAGGATATTCTTTACAGCTGTCCAATGTTCTACTCCTAGATCACTTTGGAAATGACCTGTCCAACTAAGAGCCAGGGCCACACCGCCTTGAGTACATAGCATATCCTACATGATAGATCCTATGGCTGAAGCATAGGGGATACTGGCAATCTTATTTCTATCATTTTCTATTGCTAGACATTGAGTCTTACTCAATGGCACACCTTTCATAAGAGGCACAAAACCCCATTTGGCGTCTTCCATTTTGTAATTTTTGAAAATTTTATCTATGTATGTACTCTGACTTAACGTTATCAAGTGTCTTGATCTATCTCTATAGATCTTGATACCCAATATTTAGGCTGCTTCACCTAGATCCTTGATGGAAATTTGACTACTCAAATATTCCTTTACAATCCCTAATAAATCGACATTATTCCCAATCAGTAGTATGTTATCCACATATACCACTAGGAACGCCACCAAGCTCCCACTCACTTTCTTATAAACACAAGCCTCTTTATTATTTTGGAAAAATCCAAAACTCCCTATTACTTGATAAAATCGCTTGTTCCAACTCCTAAATGCTTGCTTTAGTCCATAAATGGAACTCTCAAGCTTTCATACCTTTCCAACATCCTTAGGATTGACAAACCACTCTAGTTGCATCATATACTACTCTTCATCAATGTGACTATTGAGGAAGGCGGTCTTTACATCCATCTGCCATATCTCATAATCATAATATGCAACAATTGCTAGTAAAATCCGGACGGATTTCAATATTTCCACAAGAGATAATATCTCGCTATAGTCAATTCCTTCCACTTGTCGAAAACCCTTTGCGACAAGTCTCTCCTTATGAACAATCACGTCGCCATCAGCATCTATCTTCTTCTTAAAGATCCATTGGTTCTCCACCGCCTTTCGACCATTAGGGAGATCGACCAAGTTCCAAACTTGGTTCTCATGCATGGATCCTATCTCGAATTTCATGGCTTGTAGACATTTCTCGGAGTTAGCACTCTCCATTTCTTCTTTGTAGGTTTTAGGTTCCTCTTGTTCAGCTAACAAGACTGACATCATAATGCTACTGTACCAGTCTGGGACAACACGAGCCCTTGTAGATCTCCAAACCGTACGAGCTTCGATGTTATGATCTGTATCATTCGTTTCTGCTTCCACTATAGTGGGCGATTCCGGAACAGTTTCCGCTGTGCTACTCGGTATTTGGAGAGAAGGGTCAACGATTTCATCTAGCTCTATCTTTCTTCCACTAACCCCTTTTGCGAGAAACTATTTCTCTAGAAAGACGCCGTCTTTAGAGACAAACGTTTTTCCCTTGGCTTTGTTGTAGAAGGTATAACCAATAGTCTCCTTTGGGTATCCTACAAAGATGCACTTTTCCGCTTTGGATTCGAGTTTGTCAGGCTGTAGTTTCTTAACATAAGACTCACATCCCCAAACCTTCAAAAACGACAATTTTGGCTTCATGCCACCCCATATCTCATATGGTGTTGTCTCCACGGATTTGGATGGTGCTCTGCTTAGAATAAAGCGGCAGTTTCAAATGCATAGCCCCAAAATGACATAGATAAATTAGTCAAATACATAATGGACCGAACACTATCCAATAGAGTGCGGTTACTTTGTTTCGACACACCATTATGCTATGGTGTTCCGGCTGGCATAAGTTGTGGTACTATACCATAGTCCCTCAAGTGCATGCCAAACTCATAACTCAAGTATTCGCCTCCCCGATCTGATTGGAGTTGCTTAATCTTCTTGTTGAGTTAATTCTCTACTTCTTTCTGAAATTCTTTGAACTTTCCAAAGGTTTTACACTTATGCTTCATCAAGTATATAACCGTATCTACTCAAATAGTTAGTAAAGGTAACAAAATAACGATACCCATTGCGTTTTGAGACACTTTTTGGTCCACACACATTAGTATGTATGATTCCCAATAGGTCTAATGCTGCCCGCTCCATAGTACCGGAGAAGGGTGTCACATCCCAAAATTTTCCAAATTTTGAAATGTGAAAAATAAATAAACAAAATAAATAATTGTTGAAATTTAGGGTGAAAAGAAACTTTTGATTTCAAATGGAACATCAAAACCCTACTTGAACAAACTTTGAATAAAAAGAAACCCAACAAAATTCAAATCAAGTGAAATGTATTCATTAATGGATGTATCATGAAATTCAAACTTGGAAAAGTTAAACCAAAACCCTTAAACCCTAATGGAAGAAAATCATCTCCTAAGACTATGGATTTGATCCATATAAAAATTTGTCAACAAACATTTATGAATGATCAAAAATGATAAACAAAAGTATTATAAAACCATAGAAATTGGTTTCACTTAATTTGGAACCATAGTAAAAAATTATGAGTTTATTAAGATAAAAGGAAATAATTTCCAAAGCTAATAAAGCTCCTATCACAAATCCATACCAAATTGTGAGAAAATTAATCCTAAAAGGATTTAAAATGATAAACAAATATTAAATAAAATTCTACAAATTGGAATCACCAAATTTGGGTCTATAAATAAAAAGATATGGATTTTATAAGACAAAGAAAGAAATTAATAAATAAGGAATATTTAAAAGCCAAATTAAATCTTGGCCAAATCCATAAGGAAAAGGAACAAAGATAATTCAAATCCAAATAAAATAAATGGATAAAGAATATTCAAATAATAACATATAGGATTAAACCATATTCTAATTATATTTGAATAAAGATAAAATCCCTAATGAAAATGGTTAATTAAATCATGGGAAAATAATAAGTGGAATTTCCCAAGGTGGATATAAAAGTTATTTAATTAACTTAAATGGAATAAAAGAATCATTTGAATAAAAATTTATATGGATTTAAAACCATATTGGATTTTATTTGAATGAATACAAATGATCAATTTAAATGATTAAAAAATATTATTGAAATACTTTAAATAATTCAAAGTGAAATTATTTAACACCCCATTAAATAAATAAAACCTACTGAAAAAGGTTTGGTAAAAATTAGATTTCAAATAAGAGTTTGGATTTGAAAACAGAAAATCAAAATAGAAAAGAAAAAAGAAATCAGGAAGAAAAAAATGAAACGACCAGCCCAGCCAAGCAAAACCAACCAGGCCCAGCTAGCCCACCTCTTTCTCCCCTGGCGAATCGTCTTCTTTCACTCATACCCGCACCTGCGCTGCCACTGACGCCTGGACCCCACCACATAACACTTTCTCTCACTGACCAAAGGACCCCACAGGTCAGTCGTCGTTCTCACCCGCCACGACCAGTTCCTCCCCTCCTCGTCGTTTCTGCAGTTGATTTCGCCGAGTTAATTCGCCTTAACGCTGCGTTAATCCCTCTCTGTGACTTTGCCCATTTAACCGCCCACTTCTTCCCTTCCTTTTCCCCTCAGACTTCACCCCACCGGAGCCACCAGGCTGCTCCAATTTCCTTTTGCACCGCCACGGCCTCCGACGCACTCCGGCATCAATTCGGGTGAGGACCAACCGCCCCTCTTCCTCTGCTTTGCTCCTTGATGTTTGGCATCTCCGTGCACATCTCTTGACCCCAACCTCTTGCTTTGTAATGACCCAGAGTCTCACCTTCGTCTCCAACTGCGAACGACCGACGACGGCCACTACTCCGGCAACACCCCCTGGTAGCTTCTGACCGCCCCATCCCCTCTGACTGATACTCATGTATTCGCCTTTCTTGCACGAACCTAACAGCATCGTTTAATTGTCTTGGCGTGAACCGTATCCTCGCCTCCGACGATGAACAGACGAGCCCGACGCCTTCGAGAACTCCGGCGAGCAATCCTCTTCGTTCCCGTGTGCCCCCTGCCCAACAGTGACCACCTTGCGCACCAACGCGCCACTGCGATCTCGGTAAGCATCTCCCCCACCCCCTTACTCCCTAGAGTCGCTGTAGCGCATCTGCCAGAGCGCGCCGCCGCCGTTCACCACCACCAGCGCCGCCATTATAAGGCCATTAGTTGTGAGTCGTAGGGTCTTAATCCGATGGGTACGATAGAAAACTTAATGAAGGGGTACATAACACTCTGAGCCGCACGATCTGTTTTAAATCCAATGCTCCACGATGCTCTATCCAGATGAACCGGTACCAGCCAATGAGGTTGTGACACGTAGCCAGACTCAGTTTTAAAAACATAAAAGGTTCTATTAGATGTTTGATTTTGTAAAATTCATAACTTTAAATCTACACATCCAAATTTTACAAATTTTATATCAATGTAATCATAAAAAAGAGTACTTTCCAACCATGCCATTTTTTTAATGAATAGCTTCTATAAAATTGGTTGTTTTTGCAGAAACTTGTTTAGGCATATTTTGAATATAAAAATTATTCTAGAAATGTTTTATGATAAAATCTTTTGTAAAAGTTTTTTTTGAACCTACTAACCATGGAAACCAACTTGTAAATTTAAAAGTGTATTTTGTGAAGCTAAAGAATAAATATTTGAATAAAAGCATTTCTAGTTAAATAAAAATATTGTTTATGTTTTAAAAATACTTTTTGAGTAAAACCTTTGGATAATGATTTGAATTAAACTATCTGACCCTAAACACCAAGTTTTTGGATTTAAAAATATATTTGGTGAACCCTAGAAAATTATTACTTTGATTAAAGGCATTTCCAACAAAATAATATATTGCTTTGATTAAAAATGGTTTTTAGATGAAACCCTTTGCAAAAGGAATTGTTCTAAAACATTATGACCATAAACATTAATATTGGTGTTTAAAAACATTTTGGCTAACACTAGAAATTATTATTTGAATAAATCATTTCTAGCAAAACAAAAATGATTTAAAGTGGCCATTTTCACAAAATTGATATCAAATGGTTTTGACACATTTATAAATGACCAATAGGTGTTTTATAATGTTTGTAACCTATTAGAAACCACTTTTCCAAACAAAACAATCTTTAGCATGATTGCATGCATTGCTTTGTTTTTATTATTCTATGTGATGAATTGCTTGAATGGTAGAATGAATTTGTGCCTTGATTGAATTGTAGTGAAATTTGCAGAGTGTGACTCTTGCAAGATCAAGGAGTGAACTTATATTCTCTACCAAAAAGTCAAGTGGTGCTTCATACATTTGTCCCATTATTTTCACTATGCATTAGTGATATTTCTAAGTAGGATTTTTTACAAAATCCTAGTAAATGATACCTTAGTATAATTTTCCCTAAGTTAAGATTCCTACTAGTATCATGCTTAGCTTAGCTAGTAGAAAACAAGGGTGGATTATATTCATGCTATGGAATATTTCTAAGTCAAGGACTTGTTTTTTGTTTAATAAAACAACTATGTGAATGAATCACCTGGGTGGAATGGTATTGCTTGGATGGATTTTTGTTGAGTGGTTACACAAGGCCAGGGGACTAGTGAACCTTGTGTATCACACTTGTGGAATGCCACCCAGGAACAAAGAGATTTGAGATGTCAAATGTTGAGAAGCTTCAAGTGCAGCCACTTGACATTATGGGCTCTGCCTGGAACATATAGGTTGCAATAACTTAGCCAAATGGACAGTTGGTGGTAGGGGATGATAGGTTTGGAGCGCGTCCATTTTGGTCTAAGGGAAGGCATCTGAAAGATCGTGTCTCGATGCATGTCGAGTATTGTGGGGAAAGTGCACCACCTCTCGAGAGAGTAAAATCTAAGTACTTAGCCGTGTCCCCGGCAATGGACAATTTGAGCATCAAGACATGGAAACTATCAAGAATCTCCTCATCCCAATTTCTAAGTTAAAAACTTGTGGTTGAACAAGGGTTAAAGGATCTTCAATCTTTGATTGGTAGATTCCTTGGGTGATTTTGACAAACAAAAACTTAGTGTTTTCAAATGATAAGGAAAACCTATTTTTAGCAAAGCAAGCCTAAGCTCCACTTAGCCAAATGCATGTAGATGATAGATACCACTACTCTACCATAGTATCACTTGCCAATACAATTCAAATGTATTGACCCTGTTGGCTGTAACTTATTATGTTGCAGGTTTGTTTGATGCTATTGAAGTTTGTTGATTAGGATTACAAGTCTACAACCAACATGATTGCCTGTGGCACTTTGAAGATGAAGGACTCCATGCTATATAGTTATTTCTGCTACATTGTAATATGATAGCCAAATGAGCTATGTAAGATGTAATGAATTATTTTATTCCTAGTTATAAAGTTGTATTATGACCTTTGTTTCTTGATATTACATCTTAACTGTGGATGCTAGCTATTGATACAGGGACTAGCATTGTAAACACAGGGATCTCTACCTTATTAAAGGTTGGGACCTCTACAAAGGGTGTCCTGGTCATCTTGCCCATGAGACAAGGTTCAAATTTATCAAGAGATTCAAAATATAGTGATCCCAGAAGTCCATCAGAATTAAGTGTCTGCATGCACTTTACGCTAATATGACCAAGAAGACAATGCCATATATACATGGTATTATCGTCATCATGCTTGCTACGCTTGGCATCAATCTTATGGATGTGTGTACTATCATCCAGATATAGTAAGAATAAAACTTGGCATACAAGCGCATGACCATAATTAAAAGACATAATTCATATAAATAGAAAAACCACTTGTTCCGGATTTAAACGAATAAATAACTTGCAATAAGCAAGATCCACTCACAATATTAATGCTTTAGGCGGGTACAAAGTAGCACTTATTCAAAACCAAATTAATCCCAAAGGTAGACGTAGAAACAAATCGCTGACGGCCTTCACACCGACCTTCGATCCGTTGCAAATGCGCACGTCCTTCCACAGGCACCGCTTATTCCATATCTTCTGCTGGGAGTTACAAATACGGGCAACATAGCCAGTATCAAATACCCAGGTGTTTCTCCTGGTGCTTATAAGGAACACATCAATAACATGTATATAATATATACCTTTGTCTTCTGCGACAAACTTGTCGACTTTCTTGTCTTGGAGGTACTTGGGGGAGTTGCGCTTATAGTGCCTATCTCCCTTGAAGTAGTAGCACACGATGCTAGTATTTGGCTTTGGGACCTTTGGGGAATGGGAAACTTGCTTTCCATCCCTCCTAGGCTTCTTTCCCTTAGACGATGCTGACTTATTAAAGTTTGTGGTCATATTGACCATCAACCCCGTGTGCTCCTTGATTTATACCTCAGCAGTCTTGAGCATGGCAAACAACTCGGCAACGGTCTTGACCATCCCTTGCATGTTGTAGTTCATCACGGAATCTTTGTAGCTAGGAGGCAACGAGTGCCACACCCTATCAATCGCGAGTTCGTCCTGTATTTTGAAATCCAGGGTGTTCAAGCGTTCAACGTAGCTAGACATTTTGACCACGTTCTTGCTCACACTGCTATGATCTTCCATCTTGGTTGATAAGAAGAGCTCTGAAGCTTCATACCTATCTGCTCCAACCTGCGGAGCAAAGACGACTTTGAGATCCTCAAGGATCGCAAATGCAGCCATCTTATCAAAACATTTTTGAATCTCCGACTCCATGGTATAGAGCATTCCACTCTAGATGAGGGAAGAGTCATCCGCCTTGGACTGCCAGACATTCTTTTCGTCCTCGGTAGCGGTAACTGTAGGTTTGGCGGGCAGTTCTGCCTCTAATACATAGTTGAGCTTGTAGGGGGTGAGGAGGATTCCCAGGGTGCAGTCCTAGGCGGTGAAGTTTGACCTATCGGTCTTCAGCTTGTCCTTCTCTAGGAATGAGCTAAGGTTGAAGGTGGGTGGGTGAGACATCTACAATGGATTTGCAAGGAGTTTAGACCATGTTCATAATAGACTGAGCACAAGTTTTAAGTTTCACCTTCAAACTTAAGTAAACATGGCTCCCACTCAAGAAGAGCATCCCTCCATTCGTCTTAGTGATCACATGATCCCATTTCACTATATCATCCCTAATCGTCATGGCCGATGACATAGATCCAAAGGTGGAAATTCTGAATGTCGATCACATCGCCATGTGACTCATGCTCGACCTTTCGTTCTCTATGTTCCGAGGCCATGTACGCACATGCTAGGCTCGCCAACTCAAACTCGTGTGTATTGCTGTGTAACCTTTCTTACACCCACTGTATGCGAACGTAGCTATGTCTGACACCCGGTCGTCACGGCCTGCCTCATACTAAAGAAATTTCTTGGCGGTGCACACATGAGGAGAACACTATCATTGAAATTTGTGAGATGGATCATCCTATTTAGCTACCATCGTATAACTAGTATACTATGCCAAACAAGATGTGTAGATACTTCATAAGTATTGTGTCGTGACATGGTTGTAGCAACTTGATCTCCATCAAGAGCTCCAATGGACAATCGTTTCATAAACTTACCATTACCATGTCACAACACACGCCCCGGCAAAACAAAGTTAGATGCCTCTGCTATATCCATTTGCAAGTTTTACGCGGCTTTAGGGCTTTCATGGAAGAACCCCTTCCCACCTATGAATGTTTGAGCCACAATGTTGATTCAATGATTGCTTCTTCATTCACTTTTCAGGGTCCTCCGGTGTAAGAGTCATATCCACTATCGGAAGAGAGGAAGACACCCGCCAGCCACTTATACGGAACAAGCCGTATGTTGAGCGTGGAACAAGTCTCGTGTAAGCTTACTTGTAAGGTCGGTTCAGGCCACTTCATCAATCAATCCCGCGATATGACAAGAACACGAAAGAGGGTCGCAACTAGAGAATCAACGCCCACATATTGCTATGTGTTTTATCCGTACGACATGTCTCCCATAGATTTGGCTCTGATGCCACTGTTGGGGTTCACAGTAGAAAACAAAAAAAATTCCACCTACACGAACACGACAACCAAGATCTAATATATGTAGATATAATTGACGGAAATGAAGAACGAAGTTCATACCCTTGAAGACCATGGCACGACTTATGCAGGTAGGCGTATAGCGATGAAGACATCACCCCAAGTGTTGCGCCTCGAAGCTCTACACACATCCGGTGTAGGGACGTCTCCCGTGATCCGATCTAGCAAGGCAGCGGGATAAGAAGGAAGTCGGACTGTCCTGCGCACGACGGTAGTGCGGAGGTGGAGAACTAAACCAAGTAGCTAGATCCAATCTAATGGAGAGAGCTTATAGGGTTTAGGGGAGAGATAGAGGAGAGAACTTGTTGTTGGGATGCAAATAGAGGGGTAGGGATCCTCTATTTATAGCAGGGAGGGGGTAGGGTCAAACCCTAGGGTTTGGAGGTGGGATCCCCCAAGCCAACGCCGGCCCTGGGCCCCACCCCGCGGGTGGGAAACACTAGGGTTTCGGCTGGTGGCCCCCTCTCTCCCTTAGGATCCTACCCTATGGGCCCTTCTAGAAGCGGCCCAATAACAATATGTCTTCCCATAAAATATAAAATAAAATATGTTTTAATAATAATTCAAGTAATTAATATAGAACACATATATTACTATATTACATACACCTAATCTCCTTTCGTACCTCTTTCGATCAACATCGGATAATACCTGGAACCTTTTCGGTTTCTCTCTCTCGTTTCTCCTTCGGTGCCGGTTCGATCCCAAAGCATCCCTACCCTTAAGTGTGCCACCCTTCAGCTAAGAGTTGCTATAGACATGACCAAGACTCTCTATCGTTTATCAGAGGCTCACGGCGTCGAAGGGGTATGTGCGACCGTCGATCGTCAGATCAAGTTATGATCAACATGCAAGGCTCGTCGTCCTCCTCTCGCCACCAGCGACAGGGAGAAACCCTAGCTTGGACGAGAGGAAAGGAGGAGGGCTCACCAAGGGGTTCTCCTGCAATGAGGAGGGCGTAGGATGACATGGTGCTTTACGAAGCCCTCGAGGAGGTGCGGGTTCGTTGGTTTCTATCGCTGGAGATGTCTCGCGCGACAGCTAAAAAAAAGGCTTCACGGAAGCTCGACAAGGAGGCTTGTAGAGCGGTCCCTGGGCAAGAAGAGGAGTGGGATTAGAGAGAGAGGAAGGAACGTGGATCTCGGTAGGGTGACATCCAAGGGGAAAAGATCTAGAGAAATCACACATGCGCATGATTTTTGAGAATGGCCGAGATGCCTTGTTTCCTTCTTCCTAGCCAAGACTGAGCAGAGGAGGATGAGGGGAGCTCGGGGGTGGTAGGTAGGTAAGTCAGGAATAAAATGAGGGGCATAGGGGAGGCTAGCTAGCCTCTATCCCCTTTTAAACAGAGAGGGGATTTTCATGGAGGAAATTCCCATTTTGGAAATGGAGGAGGGTAGGGCTAGCTAGGGCTGCTGCCAGGTGGAGGAGAGGGGTGTGAGTGAGCTCTAGGTCGAGCAGGGATAGAGAGGGAGGTGGGGTGGTCCTTCCAAAGCATTAAGATGATGGTACAAAACAATGGGCCTTGTCTCCTTCTGATACAAAAGCAAAAGGATAAGGGCTAGGGTCTGCTACAGTGCAAGGGTACTGTACTGGTCGACCAGAGAGTTGGTGATTGCTGCGTAAACTTTCTTGGCAAGGTTAAATGGAGGTTGAAGGGGATTTGTTTCATGATTTGATCAAACTCCACTTTTAGCCATACTTGGTGATTACGAAGGAAATCTTGAAATTTGATCTTGCCAGGATGAGCTAAAGATGATGGTAGATACATATGGTCATGGTACACCTCTATGATTTATTTCGGATTTATTGGGGGATTTTAGATCCTCATTATATCTATTAATCAAAAAATGATGAATTGCTTTTATTGAATTCATTTGTGATTTTTAAATTGGCCAAGGTAGGTTTTTTATGTAGGATGGTCATAAATATGTATTCACACTATGGAGAATTTTCCAAATATTTATTGAGAACGGAAAGGCAAAGATGTCAATGGTGTCGACATCATCCGCTTCTTCCTCAAATGTCGGGTGCATCCGCTCCAAGCGAGGGCGCACCCGATGTTCCTCTATGCTGGCCCCAACGACTCGACAAGGGTACTGCCGGAGGAGATGTCTTCGGCAGACCTTGATAGGGCGCTTCGGCCGCTGCTGAAGTACAAGGCCGACGAGGACATCCTGGGAAGTCCTTGACTGCCCCTTTCAACGCCAAGAAAGCAGTCCCCCTGGTGAAACCTGTGGTTGCGCATAACGATTTTTCCAATGCTTGTTACTTGTTATCAGTACTTATTATGTTGCATGTCTTATCTTCAATTGCAGGGACACAAGGTAGCGGAGATGGTGCCCCTCTACCTCAGAAGTACACATATGCGCCTGAGAACAAGGAGGCGGAGTCTGATTCCGATCTCCCTCTGGCGCAGTCTCCTTCCCGGGAAGCCCCTGAGTCGAGCTAAGGGCGGACCCGAAAGAGGTCCCAGAGCGAAACTTCGGATGGGGCGACACCACCAATGCTGAAGGTTCCCTCCTTCCTCGAGCACCACGGCGGGGACGAGGGTGCGACCTCTGCCCCCCATCACGGCTATTCCTATTGGAGCGATGGCTGTGCAGCCGTCAACCAAGAAGAAGAAGAAGAAGAAGAAGGAGAAGGAGAAGGAGGAGGCTCCTATCTTCAACCTGTCAGATATACCATCATAAGTTGCTCTGGTGGAATCTTGTTATTTTGTTGATGTGCTAAGTATTAGCTTGTTGTTGATTTGGCACTTTGTAAGTGCTAGTAGTCATCATTCGCCTAACCTAAATTCTGAAACGCATAGGGAAAGATCGGTAACATTACAGAACATACAAACCATACATTAATAAGGTAAACTCTTAAGAGAGTTACGAACCAGTCATACAAGCCAGGGGTCACAGACCCATCATTACATCAGACAACGGAAGCAAACAAGTTGTTCTAAACAACAAAATTAGCAAAGGGCCTAAGAGGCCATAACAGAAGTAGCGACCCTTCCATAGACCTAGGCTGCTTCCCGGGAACCCTGACTACTCATCGACTTCGACGTAGAAAACACCTTCAATTGGGGTAGCATCATCTGTAGAAAGACATCAACGAAGGAAGGCTGAGTACAGGGTGTACTCCGCAAGACTTATGGCTAGTGGAGTTATTTTGCATAAATCCATCTTTTGTTTTCAAAACAAGAGGAAGAATAAACTCGTCTAGTCAGATCATTTTCAAAAGGGGATAAGAAGACTTCAACTATAGCTCTTAAATTCATCTTTGATATCCAGCAAGAACCATCATCAACAGAACCTCTCTTCCCAGACTACCCCCTCAACAACCCCGAGGAAGTATTCCGGATCTCACTTTAGTTGAAAAGTTTTAACATTCGATTATAGTTTTTCTATGATCTTCACGTCCGTTCCCAAGTCGTCCATAACCGTGGACATGGCTTTTCGAAAAGATTAATAACCCTGCAGGGGTGCACAACTTTACCCACACGTACCAACCGATTCTTAATGCCAAATGATTAGCCCTCTTCCTAGGACCTTTACCTTGCTTTCGCCGAGACCATGAGTCACGCACTAGGGAGATGCCACCATAACGGGTCAAGTCCCGAAGCCGGTCCCTAATGATGTGCACAGGGTTCAAGATTATGGATGCCGGGCATCTCTTGTTCCCGGCCATGCTTACCTACCTGTTATGAGTGCACCTCCTTCCCCTCCATTCAAGAACAACCAAGATCGTATGTTGAATGGAAAGCCCGAACTATTTGACTCATGGAATTTACTAGGCAAGTTAGTGAGTCGAGGGGGTTTCCAGGCCCCCGTGTGGTTGTACGATCGTCTTGGTTCAACAGGCAAGAACATCGGGTCCTAGGGGTGGCAAGTATGGGACTACAAAAACCACAACCCATGTGGCCTCCCATACGATCCTTAGCATGTTTATCATTCATCTCAGATCACGTCACCACAACCTACCATACTAGATTCATTCGCACCTCCGGTGCATCACCTGAATAATCAGCATCGCACCACTAAGCATGGCTAAGCTTGACTGAACTGTGGCACTAGCGACGCTCATAAGCCAAACCCTAGTTATGCTAGGAGCGGTGGATTAGGTAATATAGTTCACAACGGATAACATGCATCGGATAGGATTACTCTGTTTACTGATAAAAGACTGTTTGAACCGAATGCATATGACGGGAACGAAATACTTTGTAATCATAGGATTCATATGTATGAGTGGGGCTTCGCATTCCTTGTCCGTTGTTGGACTGATAATGCTCTTCGGTGGCGTTGACTTCAGCTTCGGGTTCGGTTCCTATTCACGAGAACCAATCACCGAAAAAGAGAAAGCAACACTCAACACATGGCATATGTAATGCTCATACAATATGGATGATATGACAAGTTAAACAATGTTGAATTGAACCCTGAATCATGCTTGGTTACTTTAAAGGGGGTTACGAAAGTCCAAACCCTAAAACAGGGGAATCATCGGAATCACCTATGGGGTTCAATTGGTTCTTCTAATCAAACTTGATATCAAAGTTTATTAACAATGCATGATTATATCTTAGTTGGATAGGTTTCATTTTTCTGAACATTTTGGTATATATTTGTATTTTTCTGATTTAAAATGAATTAGTTATGAATTTCCCAAATTTTAATTCATTTTAAACATTTTTGGAATATTTAAATTAATTTCAAACATTGGCCCACATGTCAGACTTTTATTAATTTCAGAAAATATTTACAGAAATTAATAAAATCCTGACAAGTATGGCCCACCTATCATACATTTTCATTTAAATAAAACAATAAAAGAAAAGAAAAGGAGAAATGACATCAGCATGACATCATGCTGATGTCATCTGGGGCTTGATCCTCGGATCGATGCTCGATCTGTCGATCGAGCGTGCGCGTGGATGCAAGGCTGTGTGCACGGGGCTCAGCGCATGGCGCTGAGCTAGAAACTGGTGGCGCGGCATGGAGGGGGTTGTCGGAGACGACGGCGCGACAACGAACAATGGCGGCGGCGTCGGGCTCTCGCGGGGGTGACGGTACAGAGGGAGAGGGAGAGAACGGAGGGGTGCTTGAGCACCACAAGCTCACCAGGAGCACGATGGTGGTGGTGGCGAGGCGAGGCGAGCATGGAGACGCCGGGACTGAAGAAGAACGTGCCGGCCGGAGCTCGGAGAGATGAGGTCGAGGGCGACGATTCCGAGCGCCCGCGTCCGATTCCTTCGGAGTGAAGCACCAGGGCGATGAGGTGGATATCAAGGCGGGTTCAACGGGGCACGGGGAGGCTTCAAATGGCGGCGACGTGAAGCTCTGGCCATGCTAGGGTTTGGCCATGGAGCGAGAGAGATAGGGAGAGGAAGAAGTGGTGTTTTAGGGTTCGTCGACGGCGGCCAGCGTTACTTGTAGATGCTCGGGGGCGGCGGCACGCATCGCGGCGCTGGCGGGAATCATGGCGCAGACGAGCGTCGGCGGCAGCTCCACGTAGCTTCTTGCCGGCGTCGAGAAAGAAGAGAGGGGAAAGGCCGAAGGGTACGGGCCAGAGGTGGGCTGTCTTGGGCCCCGGGTGGGCTGGATGCTAGCACTGCTGGCGGCAGGGAGAGAGGAGAGGAGAGATGGGCTCGGCCAAGGGAGGGTTAGGTTAGATTTTTTTTAGGAAAAGCTTTTTCTAATTCTGTTTTCTGATTTCTTTTTGTACTTCGAATTCAAATTTGTTTTTGAATAATTTCAAATCACAGAAACTTTGTATAATTATCAGAAAACACTAAGGGGCACTTATAACTATTTGAGCTCCATGCATTTTGATAATTTTCTAAATATGGGAACCATTTGAATTGATTCAAAGAGAGGAAAAACTATTAGGGTTTTAGGGTTTTGTTGTTTGTTCTTCTTTGGTTAAATCTAAGTGCAATGTAATGCATGCATGAAATGCTCAAATACATCCTATTTATATTACATAGAAGGGTGATATGTTACAGCTCTACCCCACTTACAAGAATCTCGACCCGAGATTACTAGGTTTTAGAAAACAAGGTAGGGTACTCAGATCGAAGACGATCTTCGCGTTCCCAGGTTGGTTCTGACTTAGAGTGATGAGACCATTGAACTTTCAGGAACTTGATGGTTTGGCGACGAGTCTTGCGCTCGGTTTCATCAAGAATGCGAATAGGGTATTTTCTGTAGGTTAAATCATCTTGGAGATCCATAGTTTCATGGTCCACACCACGAATAGGATCTTTGAAGCAGCGCTTGAGTTGAGACACATGGAAAACATCATGTACCTCCGGAAAAGTTGAAGGTAGATCCAATTGGTAGGCAAGCTCACCCCGCTTGGAGAGGATGCGAAAGGGGCCAATGTAGCGAGGTGCCAATTTCCCTTTGATACCGAATCGATGGACACCCTTCAGAGGAGTGACCCGGAGGTAAACTTGATCACCAACTTCATAATGAACATCATGATGATGACGATCGTAGTTGGTCTTCTGACGAGATTGAGCGGCCTTCATACGCACTCGGATTATGCGCACTTGATCTTCTACTTCTTGGATCATGTCCGGAGCAAAGAATTGTCTTTTGCCAGTTTCTGTCTAGTTCAACGGTGTTCGACATGTTCTCCCATACAGGAATTGGAAAGGTGCCATGCCCAAACTGGATTGAAAACTGTTGTTATAGGAGAACTCCGCAAAAGGAAGACATTTCTCCCAGTTCTTTCCAAAGGATATGACACACTCTCTGAGCATGTCTTCAAGAATTTGATTCACTCTTTCAGTTTGACCACCGGTTTTAGGATGATAGGTTGTGCTGAAGGAGACATGAGTTCCCATTGCTTCTTGCAAACTCTGCCAGAATTTGGAAGTAAACAAACTTCCACGATCAGAGATGATCTTCTTGGGAACACCATGAAGAACGACGATCCAAGAGATGTAGAGATCAACCATTTGACTAACACGGATAGTTTCTCGAACTGGAAGGAAATGAGCAACTTTAGATAACCGATCAACTATTACCCATATGGCATCATTTCCTGCTTGTGTCCTTGGGAGTCCAGCGATAAAATCCATACCAATTTCATCCCATTTCCACTCAGGGATTTTCAACGGTTGCAGAAGTCCAGCAGGCCTTTGGTGTTCATCCTTTACACAACGGCAAACGTCGCACTCTGCTACAAAGCGAGCGATTTCTGGTTTCATTCCACTCCACCAGAATCTTTGACGGAGATCTAGATACATTTTGGTACCACTAGGATGGATAGATAGAGGAGATTCATGAGCTTTCAAAAGAATTAGATCTTTGATTTTCGGACTGTTTGGAACCACTAGCCGGGTACTGAAGTATAGAATACCTTGATCATTGACGGAGAAACATTTAGCTTCACCGCTTGCAAAACGTTCTTTGATGTTGGTAACTTCATCATCTTGCTTTTGAGCTTCCATGATTTGGTCCTCTAGAGAAGGTTTTATTTCAAGGTTAGCAAGGAATCCACAAGGAACTACTTCAAGGTTAAGACGCTTGATTTCCTTGTAGAGAATAGGTTGGGCTTGTGAAATCATCAGATTGTTGCAATAAGACTTCTGACTTAGCGCATCCGCTACGACATTGGCTTTGTCGGGTTGATAGTTGAGACCCAAATCATAATCTTTGATGATTTCCAACCATCGTATTTACCTGAGATTCAGATCTGGCTAGGTAAAGAGATACTTTAGTCTTTGATGATCCGAGTAAAGTTCACAACAGTTACCGCTGAGGTAATGTCGCCATTGCTTAAGAGCATGAAAAACAACAACGAGCTCGATATCATGGGTTGGATAATTGTTCTCATGTGGCTTCAACTGCCGAGAAGCACAGGCCACTACATGACCATCTTGCATCAACACATAGCCTAGCACTTGGAGGGAAGCATCACAATAGATGACGAAGTCCTTGCTTGTATCCAGAAGAACAAGCACATGAGCGGTGGTTAGCTTAGTTTTCAAAGCATGGAAACTTTCTTCTGCCTTTTCTGACCATTCAAACTTCTTATCTTTCTTAAGAAGATCGGTCATAGGCTTGGATATCTTGGAGAAGTTCTCGATGAATCGACGGTAATATCCTGCCATTCCGAGAAAACTTCGGACTTCCTTGACTGAAGTAGGTGACTTCCATTCCATTATGGTCTGAACCTTATCCGGCATGACAACAACACCACTTGCAGACACAACGTGACCAAGGAAGACGAGCTCTTGTAACCAGAACTCACATTTGGAAAACTTGGCATAGAGACGATGTTCACGAAGTTTAGTCAATACCAAACATAGATGTTCGGCGCGCTCTTCTTCGGTCTTGGAGTAGATTAGAATGTCATCAATGTATACCACGACGAACTTGTCGAGATACTCCATGAAGACAGATTTCATGAGCCTCATAAATATGGCAGGGGCATTGGTTAACCCGAAGGACATCACTGTATACTCGTAAAGACCATAACGAGTTGTGAATACTGCCTTTGGAATATCCTCCTTTCTGATCTTGATTTGATGATACCCTGATCCTAAGTCCATTTTGGAGAAGAAAGTAGCACCACTTAATTGATCAAAGAGGTCATTTATCCGGGGAAGTGGGTACTTATTCTTGATTGTCACCGCGTTGAGTGGACGGTAATCAATCACCAATATTGGAATATTTGTATCCCGCTTCTTAACAAAGATGGTAGGGCAACCCCAAGAGGATGTGCTAGTTTGGATGTATCCTAGACCCTCTAACTTTTCAAGTTGCTTCTTCAGCTCAACCAACTCGTGAGGAGGCATGCGGTAAGGTCTTTTAGAGATAGGAGCAGTTCCAGGAACTAGCTCTATGACAAACTCCACACTTCGATCAGGTGGCATGCCAGGCAACTCTTCAAGAAAGACATCCGGAAAATCACAGACTAGATGGAAATCTTGGACCACGAGGGCAGGTAGGACATCCATGGCATACAACTCCGATAAAGGTTTAAGAACTACTGACGGAGACTTTGAACCATCAGTCCAATACTTGATAGTTATGCCATCAAGAGAGGTCACAGAAACTATTCTAAGTGCACAGTCAATGACGGCTTGATACTTGGTTAACCAGTCCATGCCCAGAATGACATCTATGTCAGTTGACTTGAGTGCAATTAGAGAAGTGGGAAACTTATGATATGCTATATCTATCTCAACCCCATGAGTAACCCAGATGGTCTGCCAACGAGTCCTAGGAGTACTAATCTCTATAGGGGAAGACATTGCTTCAAAAGGTATACCATGCTCCCGTGCAAACTCTTATGATATGAATGTATGCAATGCTCCAGAATCAACCAAAACTGTTGCGAGAATTGAATTGACACGGAGCGTACCCAGAATGACGCGTGGATCTTCCTGGGCTTCCTCAACAGTGACATGGGTCAGACGACCATGTCCAGCACCTTGAGATTTATCATTCTTCTTTGCCTGCTGACCATTGCGTCCGGTAGCCCTTTGAGAACACTCCCTTGAGTAGTGACCAGGCTGACCACAAGAGTAATAGGTAACCCCAATGTGAGAACCAGTAGGAGGATGATAGTTTGATCTACCAGTATTTTACTGTGGATGACGAGAATTAATGCCAGAAGATTTGGGTGCATAAGGAGCACGAGGCACAGCACTGTATGGAACAAAGACACGGCGCTTCTTGTTACTAGAGGAAGACGCACGAGAATTTCCTTCTTCACGCTTCTGAGAGACTTCCATGTCCTTCCTTCCATGCTCCAGAGTAAGAGCCTGATTATGCACGTCCTGGAAAGACTAGAACTTGAAGGGCAACAATTCATAGAGAAATGCAGGTTTAGGTCCCTTACGGAACAGCTCTTGCTTATCTTCATCATTGGTCACATCCCTGGTTGCATAACGAGCCAGGCGAGTAAACTCACGCCCATAAGCTTCAATATCCTTGCGCCCCTAAGTCAGATTCAGAAACTCCCTCCTTTTGAGATCCGTGATGGGTTTCAGGATATATGAGGCACGAAATGCTGCAACAGACTCCTCCTAGGTAACGACATGTCCCTGAGCTTGCAGATTCTGAAAACCTTCCCACCAAGCACCAGCCTCACCTTCCAGTTGATAGGTGGCGAAGTTGACACGGTCAGCGGGACGGGCAAGAAGAGCACTGAACTTGCGTTCTATGGTGCGGATCCAATCATCAGCTTCAAGGGGCTCCTTGGAGTGGGTGAAGATTGGAGGAAAAGAGCAGATGAAATCTCCAAGTGTGACACTGTCGTCAAGACAATGTTCAGTGTTCTGAGCCACACGCTCCAGAAGGCGTTCATTCCGCAGAAGGTTGGTCTCAATGTTGTTGAGAACCTCGGCCATTGTGGGAGGTGGCGGAAGTTCCTGATCAGCATCGTTGTTTCCTCGACGACCAACGGAACCACGAGTACCAGCCGGCATCCTGAGGAGAAAACAGAAACCATGAGAATGGATTCACCAAAAAGGGTACACCAAAGAATGGCAAAACCATATCAAAGGATCATGGTAGAGGTGAACATGTGGATGAAAACTATATCAATGCATTAAGTATGGCAGTAGAACAAGCATACGAAACGTATACGCTACGAACTTAGATAAAAACCATACCAATGGAATGCAAGCATGATATGATACCAACAAGTCACAAAAGAGTTGAGAGCGGGAGTGGAGGCATCCTTAGCAAAGTTGAAAAACAATGCTTCAGTTGCACAGATATATCTTGGAGACTCTGAGCATTGCAACCAAGTATGGAGTACTAGGGTAAAACAACCCAAACCCGTATATCCTAAGAGTTTGAAATGATAGACAAGAAGTGAAAACCTTGCAACGAAAACAAGGTAAGATAACTCAGCAATAGAATAACCTTGGATAAGGAGTAAAAAGGGTCCTATTCAGAGTTTTGCAAATAGTTTTTAGCTTTCAAATAGTTTTCTCAAACTCTAGACTCAACATCGACCAGCTAGAAGGGTTTCCTACAGGCGGTCCTGCTCTGATACCAAAATCTGTCACGACCCGGGATCAGGGCTAGACAAATACCAGATACTCATCTGATATAAGCCTAACCTAAATTCCGAAACGCACAGGGAAAGATAGGTTACCTAAATTCCGAAATGCATAGGGAAACTCTGAGCCAGAAACTGGCGGCGCGGCGTGTAGGGGGTTTCCGGAGACGGCGGCGCGACAACGAACAGCGGCGGCGGCGTCGGGCTCTCGCGGGGGTGACGGTACAGAGGGAGAGGGAGAGAACGGAGGGGTGCTTGAGCACCACTAGCTCACCAGGGGCACGATGGTGGTGGTGGCGAGGCGAGGCAAGCACGGGAGACGCCGGGATCGAAGAAGAACGCGGCGGCCGGAGCTCGGAGAGATGAAGTCGAGGGCGACGATTCCGAGCGCCCGCGTCCGATTCCTTCGGAGAGAAGCACCAGGGCGACGAGGTGAAGCTCAAGGCGGGTTCAACGGGGCACGGGGAGGCTTCAAATGGCGGCGGCGTGAAGCTCTGACCGTGCTAGGGTTCGGCCATGGAGCGAGAGAGATAGGGAGAGGAAGAAGTGGCGTTTTAGGGTTCGTCGACGGCGTCCAGCGTTACTTGTAGACGCTCGGGGGCGGCGGCACGCATCGCGGCGCTGGAGGGAATCATGGAGCAGACGAGCGTCGGCGGCAGCTCCACGTAGCTTCTTGCCGGCGTCGAGAAAGAAGAGAGGGTAAAGGCTGAAGGGTACGGGCCAGAGGTGGGCTGTCTTGGGCCCCGGGTGGGCTGGATGCTAGCACTGCTGGCGGCAGGGAGAGAGGAGAGGAGAGATGGGCTCGGCCCAGGGAGGGTTAGGTTAGATTTTTTTCTAGGAAAACCTTTTTCTAATTCTGTTTTCTTATTTCTTTTTGTACTTTGAATTCAAATTTGTTTTTGAATAATTTCAAATCATAGAAACTTTGTATAATTATCAGAAAGCACTAAGGGGCACTTATAACTATTTGAGCTCCATGCATTTTGATAATTTTCTAAATATGGGAACCATTTGAATTGATTCAAAGAGAGAGGAAAAACTATTAGGGTTTTAGGGTTTTGTTGTTTGTTCTTCTTTGGTTAAATCTAAGTGCAATGTAATGCATGCATGAAATGCTCAAACACATCTTATTTATATTACATAGAAGGGTGGTATGTTACATTATATGAGTATATTGTGATGTATTTTGGATTAACCAATGCCCCCTCTTATTTCATGAACCTCATGAATATGATTTTTACGGACTTCCTGGATAAGTTTGTCGTTGTTTTCATCGATGACATTCTGATCTACTCCAAATTAGAAGAAGAACATGAGATACACCTAAGGACCATCCTTGGAACCCTTAGGGAGCATCAGCTGTATGCCAACTTTGGCAAATGTGAATTCTGGTTATAGGAGGTAGGATTCCTCGGACATATTGTATTATCTGGAGGAATTGTCGTTGACCCTGCTAAGGTGAAGGATGTTGAAGATTGGCAAACCCCAACCATTCAAACCCAAGTTCGTGCACTTTTCGGATTAGCGGGATACTACCACAAGTTCGTAGAAGGATTCTCGAGTATCGCAAGACCCATGACCCAATTGCTAAAGAAGGACAAGAAGTTTGAATGGACAGACAAGTGTGAAGCGAGTTTTCAGGAACTCGAGAAGAGATTGATTTAAACCCCAATCTTGATCATGCAGGATATCACGAAGCCCTTTGATGTGTATTGTGATGCATCCAAGGTCGGTCTCGGATGTGTGTTAATGCAAGAAGGAAAAGTTATATCTTATCTATCATGACAACTGAAGCAGCATGAACAGAATTACCCAACCCATGACTTTGAACTAGCAGCCGTAGTTCTAGCCCTGAAGCCATGGAGGCATTATCTGATGGGAAACCATTGTGAGATTTATTCAGATCACAAGAGCCTTAAGTATATATTCACTCAGAAGTAGATGAATATGAGGCAGCAAAGATGGATTGAGCTAATCAAGGACTATGATCTGAAAATTCACTATCACCCTGGTAAAGCCAATGTGGTAGCAGATGACCTTAGCAGATTTTTGTGCCTCTTGAACTCCATGATTCTGAAGGAGCAACCAAGTTTGCACAAGGAGATGGAAGATTTCAGAATGGAGTTAGTAAGTGAAGGATTTTTTTGGCTAGAATAGAACTTCAACCCACTTTGATCAGTCAGATCAAGGAGGCGCAGAAAGGAAATGCTAGTATCGACGGAATCAAACATCGTATCGGTACATGCAAAGTACCCAGATTCACCGAGGATGAAGAAGGAGTTCTGTGGTACAAAGGAAGTCTCTGTGTACTAGCAGATTCAGAGTTGAAAGAAGTTATTTTGAAGGAGGCCCATGATACCCTTTATTCTATCCACCCTGGAGGGACAAATATGTATCAGGATTTGGAGGAACAATTTTGGTAGCATAAGATAAAGAGAGAAATCGGAAGCTATATCGCCAAGTGTGATATTTGTCAAAGAGTCAAGGCGGGACATCAGAGACCCACAAGACTATTGCAACCATTGCAGATTCCGGAATGGAAATGGGATTCAGTTGGAATGGACTTTATCATCGGTTTGCCTACTTCTAGTAGGGGAAATGACTCTATTTGGGTCATAGTTGATAGATTGTCCAAGGTAGCCATTTCTTACCAGTCAAGACCACTTACCATAGCTCGAAGCTAGCGGAGTTATACGTCGCTAGAATTGTCAGTTTGCACAGAGTCCCCAAGAAATCGTATCAGATCGAGGAACTCAATTTACCTCGAGATTCTGGAGGAAAGTCCAAGAAGGATTAGGAACCCGATTGGATTTCAGCACAGCGTATCACCCTCAGACTGATGGACAAATGGAGCGAGTAAATCAAATACTCGAACATATGTTGAGAGCATGTGTGCTAGAGTATGGATCTAAATGGGAAGATTGTCTGCCTTTCGCAGAATTTTCTTACAACAACAGTTATCAAGATAGTTTGCAAATGGCCCCATTTGAGTTCATGTATGGAAGGAAGTGTCGAACCCCTTTGAATTGGTCGGAAGTAGGAGGGAGCTTTCAGAACCACCAGGACCAGAAGCATCAAGTTTCTCAGGATTCAGTGGAGTAACCACACTGAAGAAGAAGCTACCTGGAAGCGAGAAGATCACATCAGGACGGAGTTTCCAAATCTCTTTAAATCCTAGGTAATATTTTTTCTTATTTCTCAAATCTCGGCATGAGATTTTGTTTAAGGAGGCAAGGTTTATAACATCCCAAAAATATTGATCATGATTATCAAATTCTAATCTCTAAAATTAGGGTTAACAAAAACTTTGATTAAATCAAAACCAAATGATTGCATGTGTGGATGTGATGATTGTGTGAATGCATGAATGGACTTGTGTGATTAACCTAAATAGCAAGGAATGGTTTAAAGATGAAAAATAACATCATCTAAAACATTTCCAAGCAGAAACAAATAAAGAGAAAATCAAAAACAAAAAAATAAAGAAAATGGTCATTTTTGCCTATCTTGCTCACGAGGTCACTTTGAGTGTTTGTAGTCCAAGATTTCAAATAGAAACTTTTCCGTTTCCTTCATCCCTTGCAGGACCAAGTAAAAGTGAATCAAACCCCACCTTTCAAACTTGCAGAAACATTTGGCAACCCCATTCAAATGACAATTGAAAATTGAATCCATAACATATGTAAAGATCACACCTTTGCAAAACCCAACCAAACCAGTGCCCCTTGACCAATCCAACTAACCAGAGACTCCCTATTATGTAGCTAGCAAACCCACCAAGTTTGAATCCAAAATTCATATTTGAATTTCTTTCGGCCATTTCATCAAACACCTTGTCAGCAGCAAACAAACAAACATCAAACACTATTAGTAGCAGTAATTTTGGCCAACCTTGTTCCCTTTCTAGCTCACTCTACACTGTCAGTAGATGGTAAAACTAATCTAACTAGCCTTAGCATCTGTGAGCATGCATAGCCATCAATGGTGACCATGCCGAGAGCACCTTTCCCACCCCATGTCGCCAGCGAGCTAGGATAACCTTTAGCCTCGCCAACATTGTTTGGGACATGCAGCACCGTCCATCTCCACCCCTTGTCCAACACTCAAGCCTTGCCAGCCGCTGGACCACACGACAAGAATGCGCCTAGCTTCTATGCGTGCATGCCAAGAGCGCACCTGTGCACCATCAGCGACACGATCCCACAGACCGCGCGCCACCCACTCCGCTTGCGTGCATGATCGCCAGCACCCTAGCAACCCGCTAGACAACCCCGTTCGCCGCCACACGGACCATGGACACTGTGCGCCATTAAACTTGTCGTCAGACCCGCCCAGAGCGCCGCGATGTTCCGACCGTTACTTACCGCCACACGGCTCACCATCAAGCCGTTGAGCTTCGCTAGGAGGCAACGCACCGCCTCCTATCATCGCCCATGCCATTAGCACGCTGTGCCGACGACCACGACGAGCTCCACCCGCGCCCGTCGTTCCCCTTCCGGCACTATAAATAGATGCCTTCCCAACACACGAATTCTCCACACCATCTCACTCCCCACCTCTCACTGATAACACCCACTGACTCCCGGAGCAAGGCGAGCACCAGGTGGACGGAATTGCACCGGAGTTCGCCGCTGCAGAGGAGGAGAGGCGCCGTCGATTGGAGCCGCCCTAGGAGGAGCTGTCGGTACCAGGAGGATCGCCATCGTCGACTTCATCGTTCGCCCCCATCACCGACCATCACCGGAGCCCCGGTGAGCCCCTGTCGACCCACACTGGCCGCGCTAGGGTTCAGCCTCGCTGCTTCCTGTTTAGGCGTGGATGATGAACCACAGCCGTAGGATTAGAACTAGATCGCACGGTCTAGATCACCCCATACCCCTTCGCCACTCGTTGTCTGACTAACGAGTGGGGTCGTTCACTTAACCAGCCCGTGCGCGCGCTGTGCGTAGTGGGCCAACCCAGTTAAACCTCCCGCGCGACCCAACAATTCAAACTTAGGTTTATTCATTTAGTTTCAAAAATCAGTTCCGTACCTAGATTCAAAAATCAACCTAGCTCGATTCACTAAACGAAAATGCATGAATTTTTTTTGTTAGAAACGTACAAGAGTGCTTAATCCAAGCCCTTTGGATTCAAACAAATTGGATTCGTAGATCACCCATGGTAAAAATAACAAGGCAGAAGCTTTTCTGCATTCAAACATTTTTCAAAATTCAACCATAAAAGATTTTGAGTTGATTCCAACTCTCAAAAATCACATTTAACCATACCTTTCAGAATATATAAAAATATATAGGGTTACTTGCAGAAATATTGATTAAGTAATAAAAGAATGCCTCATAGGCCATTCTAGTCATTTTATTTAATTAAAATAAAAAGGTTAAACCTTATTAAATTGTGACACCACTTTAAATCACATTCCCAAGTACATAAATATGTGGTGATGACATGTGTCAACATGATCCCATGATTGAGTTGGAGAATATTAAATCTTAAATAGTTTTTCAATGAGTAGAAAATATTTTTCTAAAATAATAGAAATAAGACAAGTGCTTTAATCTTTGTGATAATAGTGATAATGCTAGATCATCTATGGTGAACCTTTGTGTACTAAATAGAGTAGTTAAAAATTGTGTACCCCGTATTTAATTATAGACGCTAGTACCTACCAAGGATACGAGGAGGAAGGAGGATACTACGAGGAAGAAGCCGAGGAAAACTTCAACCACTGCTCTGCACAAGGCAAGCTAACACTTGCAACTTAGAAATCTACTACTTGCATTGTTACCTATGCAAGCCTATACTTGCAATATTGCAAGCCTTACTATATAAGTTGACAGAGCAAGCTTACACCTTGATGACACACCCTCCTAGTTTTACTGGCAAGCTTAGTACTTTATTTCTTTATTAAAGATTTCTCTTAGAGTTTACTTAGTGACTTGTAGATGTCAGCAAGATATTTAAAGGTAGCATAAAGAGCATAAAACTTGACCTAGGTTAGATAATCTCGATGTCATCCTGAGGCATGAGATTGAACTTAGCTAATTCCCACTTGTTTACTAACCATCATTAGTGTTTACCCCCACCTGTAGTTGCTAGTGCTAAGCATAAAACTTGGTCAACTTTAGATGGGAATACTTGGTGAAAATGGTTATGAAAACCATAGAATGATGAGTCATTCTACTGAAATGTTTTGACATGTGTTCTTGAACACCAGATGATTTTTGTATGATGAAAATGTTAAGGCATGAGCCTTAGCCCTTTACAAAACTGATGGTTGTCTGGATGCGATACCATTCCAATTTTACTATACAACCACAATACCCGAAATTTTGGTAGGGCTTGACTGGAAATTTATATACCTTAGTATGGGTTCACTTGCGGCCAAGGTTTGAGCTCAGGCTACCTTGTGAAGATTGTCCACCTGTGTAGTTCCCAAGATGACAGTTGGTCATGGTTGGGAGTCCAAACTCACAGGAGAGGTGCCTATACTAGGGCTTGTAATTGAAATGTTAGGATTGATTATCCGCATCTTGAGTATGGTGAATTCAAGATTGTTCCTAATGGATGTATCGAATGTTGTGGTGAAAGTGTACAACCTCTGCAGAGTGTCAAACTATTCGAATAGCCGCGCTCGCGGTTATGGGTAGTTGGAGTGTCCATACTATTCTGTCGTCAGATGTTTTCAAAATGACATATGAAATGATTTATGACTTGAGTTGACCACAACAGAGTTGTGATATGAAATTCAAGTTCCTACTTAGGTGTTATAAACTTTCAACTAGTTTTATTTGCTTCTGAACTCAGTATAGGTAAATCTGGCTTTTTGCAAAATAACCCTAGATCTTAGTACTTCTTATTCCAAAACCACTTCACTTGTTAGTATTAGTTTTCGAGTACTTAAAAAGTACTCATGGCTTGGTCCCTGGCTATTACCGTGGACAGACTATGAAGAGGAGTACCAGGAAGATGGACAGCAGGAAGGTTACGACAACTAGGATCATCTCCCATCGTCAGCATTGCCTGTGACCATGAAGATGGAGCTTCGCCCATGCTATCATTATTATTACATTATTCCGCTGCTTGAATTGTATTAAGACTGGATCATGTGATCCTTATTTGTGTAAGAGCTTATGTATGGTTTGTAATGGATGATTTACTGTGATATACAATCTGTTATGTCTCGCAAAAATGTTAATCTTGGTATTGCGATGTATGGCATAACAGGCATCTGGGATTAAAAATCCGGCTGTTGACAGCTTCTATGTATAGCAGCAAAGGCTCCCTTTCCTTCGGCGTCACCAGGACAGGTGATGTGGAGAGCTGGCGTTTGAGGTCCTCAAATGCGTCGTCTGCTTCGGCCGTCCACTCGAATTTATCAGCCTTGTGTAGCAGCTGATAAAAAGGGAGAGCCTTCTCACCCATGCAGCTGATGAACCTGCTGAGCACCGCGATTCGTCCAACGAGTTGTTGGACCCCTTTGAGGTTCTTGGGCTTATACATGGCTTGTATATCCCTGATTTTCTTCCGGTTCGCCTTGATGCCATGCTGAGAGATGAAGTACCCGAGTAATCGGCCAGACGGGACGCCGAAGGCGCACTTGTCTGGGTTCAGCTTGATCTTGTAGCGATCAAGGTTGTCGAATGTCTCGCGGAGGTCGTCGATGGGCATCCTGGCCTCCTTGGTCTTGATCACTATGTCGTTGACATAGACCTAAACATCGTTACCAACGTAGTCCTTCAGACTTTACTGCATGCATCTCTTGTAAGTGGCGCCTGCGTTCTTCAGCCCGAAAGGCATTGTGTTGTAGCAGAACAACCTGAATGGCGTTTTCTCCTGGTCTTCGTCCTGCAGCCGAATTTGGTTTTAGCCTAAGTAGGCTTTGATTAAGGTGAGTTTCTTGCATCCTGAAGTGGAGTTGATGATTTGATCGATCCGTGGGAGAGGAAAGTTGTTCTTGGGGCAATTCTTGTTAAGTGCTGACCCACAAGTATAGGGGATCACAACAGTCTTCGAGGGTAGTTTAATCCAATTTATTGATTCGACACAAGGGGAGCGAAACAATACTTATAAGCCTTAACAACTGAGTTGTCAATTTAGCTGCACCTGGAAATAGTCTTGCTCACAGTAGTTTATCAGTAGCAACAGTTTTGTAGTAGCAATAACAAAGTAACAACAACACTAAAATAAAGGCAGTAGTAACAATCGTAGCAAACGACACGATTTGAGTGTGGTAGGCATAGGGATGGATGGACGAGCGTTGCATGGACAAGACTATTCATGTAATATCAAGATCTAGGGAATTTGTAGATAAATAACATAAATCATCCAAGTACTAAATAATCATAGGCATGTGTTCGATATATAGTCATACGTGTTCGTAATGAGAACTTGCACAACATATTTTGTCCTACCCGCCGGGCATCAAGGGAATCTACTAGCAATTAAGGTGCTCCTTAATTGCTATCTCCGGTCGCCGTAGTCATTGTCGTAGATTCGCCGGCATCCAACCTCCCCTCGCTTCCCCGACACTACCACCATGCTCCTGGTGAGCTGCTGGTCCCTGTGGACCTTCTCCCCTGCCCCACGCTCTCTGGTTCGTCGCCTCGTCGTGCGCCTCCACCAACCGCCACGGTACATGGTCGTCGGCGACGCTCCGGTGACCAAATCCGGGTGGCGCCACCACCTTCTGGTCCACCCCGATGAGCCCGTTCCAACGCACCCCTCCGCAGCACCCCGCACGCTCCCTATTGTCAAGACCGTGCTTCACCTGTGAGCAATGGTGATGATGACATCAGCATGAGGCAATATATCCTCTTTTCTTTTCATTAAAATCACTCCTATAATTATTTTTTGGAAATACGAATAATATCCCATGGGTCCCAGTCATAAGTGACTAGGAATAGCCTCAGCCACGGTGTAGAATAACCCCACTCCTTTGCTGACATCACAATGACGCAGTAATTTTTTTTAAATGGTTTAATAATTCCAGAAAATGGTAGAATCTTGTAAAATCAATATCTTATTATTTACTAGTCAGAAAAATACAAAAAATATATAAAAATGTTCAGAAAAATGAGAACTACCTATCTAATCTATAATCATGCATTGTTAAACAACTTTCAGAGAAAGTTTAATTAGAACAACCTAGTAACCCCTCACAGGTGATTCTGGAGTTTCCCGAGTTAGGGTTTGCACCCCTCGGAACCCCGATTAAATGGTCAAGAATGCCTTAGGGTTACATTTCAATACAATTTAACTTGTCATATCATCATACTTGCTTGAGAATTGCACCAAAGCAATGTTTTGATTATTTCCCTCTCTTTCTAGTGTTTGGTTCTTCCCGATAGAATACAATATCGAGATCAAGATCAAAGATAGAGATCAAGACCATCGAAGATCGACGAACAATACTTGACCAACTGTAATCAAGTCAAGTACAAGGTTTCCGAAGATCTGCTTATTGGTTATCAACGGGCAAAGGAAAGCATAGCCCCACCATGATATAATCCTATGATTTTGAAAGTATTTCAATTCTTTCCATGATGCATATGATTCTACTGTGGTCTTTTATCGATAGATAGAGTATCCTATCTATTGCATACTCCCTTTGAGATTATATTACCTGATCCACTGCTCCTATCATAACTAGGGTTGGTTTGTGTGCACTGTTAGAGCTTATATCTGTGTCTTCTTAGCCATGCATAGCTGTCAGTGCTGGTTCATCCAGATGATGTATAAGATGCAAAGAATCTAGTATGATGGGAGAACGTGATGAAATGAGATCAGAGGTGACATGAGATTAAACATGCTAAGGCTTGTATGGGAGGCCACAGTGGGATGTGGTTTTTCTAGTCCCATGCTCGCCACCACTATGACATGAGTTCTTGCCTTTAGAACCGAGATGAGCGTACAACCACACGGGGCTTCGGAACCCCTCGCCTGATTAACATGCCTAGTAGATTCCATGAGTCACATAGTTCGAACCTTCCATTCGACATGCATTTTGGATCTTCTCGAAGGCGGTGAAGGAGGTGCATTCATAACAGGTAGGTAATCGTGGCCGGGGTTGCTTGGGGTCATTGGAGCCCCTGGTGAACCAATCTATCCTCACATATTTAAGGACCGGCTTCAGGATTTGACCCGTTATGGCGGAACCATACTTATTGCGTAACTCATGGTCTCAGCGAAATCAAGGTAAAGGTCGTGGCCAACCACCCTCTGCCTGCCTTCCAAGGAAGAGGGCTAGAACGTTGGCATTAAGAGTTGGTTGGTACATGTGGGTAAAGTTGTACACCCCTGCAGGGTTAAATCTTTTTGAAAAGCCTTGTTCATGGTTCAAAACGCTTGGTGACCAGATTCTAAGATCATTGAGAACTATAACCTAATCGTAAAACTTGGTAGATCAACGTATGCTTAAGGATGCTTCCTCATGGGTATGAGGGGGTGATCCTAGTTGGTAGATGATGATGACTTGGTGGATATCAAAAGATGATGATCAATACTTTGGAGAAGTCGCTCTCTTATCCCCTTTTAAAATATTATGATTAGACGAGCTTCTCCTCCCTCTTGTTTTATAAACAAAAGTGGCTTTATGCAAAACAACTCCACTAGACATAAGTCTTGCGGATTACACCCTGTACTCACCCTTGCTTTGTTGATACTTTTGGCAGAGTAAGTGTTCCCCAAAGATCAGTTTGGTATTACATCGACATCGCCGAGTAGATTGGGATTCCCCGCAGTCAGCCTGGAATCTATGGGCTGGGACGTCATCGTTATGCTTTAGGCCTCCTAGGCCATTTGTTAAGTTTGATATACTTAATAGAATAATTTTCCTTCCGTTGTTTGATGTTTGTGGTCAGTGACCTATGCTTGTAATAATTTGGTTCTTTGCTCAGTTATGAGCTTGCTGTAATACATTTTGTGTCATAGGGTCACTATTGTGTTATCGATTGTCAACTGGATATCCTCGATCTCAAGGTTAAGCTTATGTCAGACAGAGGTCTGGGATTTGTTTAGCCCTGATCCCCGGGGTGTCACAGTTCTTGGTTTCAGAGCAGTACCGACCGTAGGCAGACCTTGCTATTGGTCGATGTTGAGTCTAGTACTTGTGAAAACTATCTTAAAAGCTGAAAAGTATTTGCGAAAACTCTAGTATGCTTCTTTTAGTCGTTATCCAATTTCGCTCTTACTCTTGGTTATCTTATCTGGTGTTGATTGTGGAAAAGTTTTGATATCTCTTCTAGTCATTCAAATCATAGGTGCCTTCTAGGCATGTCGTTTCTCAACCAGTTGACCTGGTGTTGAGTTCTCTAGAGTTGTGTGTGTTGTGAATTCCTTGTTCCCCTTGCTTTGTTCATTTGAGAGATTCCTTTCTATCATGATCTCTCTATCTTTTGGACCCACAATATTATATTGTTGGTTCCACAATGTTCTGTTCTAGGCTTCGAGGTATCCTTTCACAATGTTCTGTTCTAGGCTTGGGTACTTCAGAATTCGTTTCTTCTCTTGTAAGCTACCTTGTGATTACTAACTTGCAGTGTACGATGTGTCACTAAAATAGTAGTTACTCCTTTCTTGGGTTTTAACCCTTGGACTTGAACCTAAGATCCATGATTGTGCTGGAATCTGGTGTTGTGAATCTTGTACATGAAGATGATATTTATTCCAAGATCCACTCCTTTGACCCCTGTCGTTAATGTTCACACATTACCATAGGATGGCTAGTACTAAAATTCTAGCCTTCAAGCTTGTGGTTTTTGTCACGATTGAATTGTGACAACTAAGGACTTCCCCTACCACATGCTATGGCAGATGTTCTTTAATGGAACCAAAAATATCATGACAAGAGTACTCCTCGAGAGTATCACATCTATATTCGTGACTTTGCCACACCTTATCTTTTCTATGCATTGGTTTTTGGAAGATTGATAATCTATGCATCCACATCTCGGGATTATATACTGATCATGTTCTTTTTCCCTTGTTGTTTCCCTACCTTTGTCTACCAGTTGGTAGGCAAGTAGTAAACGTGCATTGGTGTCTTCTGATGCAAGATACTCTTGTGGTCCGTCATAACAAACCATTTCAGAATGTCTAGGTGAAACAAACTCCAGTACCTCGTCATATCTAGGACTAGGTCAACGTATTGTAATCTGCAGATCAAGAGGCATTGATTAGCTTCTGTCTGTTTTACCTTAAAGTATCACACTCTTTAATACTAAGAGGTCGTGCCGAGTTCCATGACCCCTTAATGAAGTGATGCACCTACACATATTTACCCACCCTTCCTCGAGCTTTCGCGCTCCTGAGAGATGCGTGTGCATAATAATGTGTCCATTTGAGATTCTTAGCAATTATTATTGTTTTGAACTCTAAGGACATTTGTGTCATTCTTAGCTTGATTGGTTAACCCTATCACTAAGCGAAGTTTGACCGTGCTACCAAGTCCGTATTTTTGGTACACTCTCTTCGGTCAAAAAGTTAGGCTCATGCCGAAGCTCTGAGGTTGTCTCTTCTTTCTTTACAAAGCAAGTTTCCTCTTGAACTAAGTGGCATAACGGTGGTTCGTGATATTCTAGATGTCTTTCAAGAAGTATCGCCATGTTGCCACATGATCGTGTTGTCAGGTTCTTGAGAAAGCAAGTTCTCTGAATTGCTCTTTTCTCCAAGGATCCGTACTGGATGCCCCTGAACTAGTTGGTTGAGCTTAAACAACAACTTGGAGAGTTGTAAGATAAAAGTTCTAACCAACTTCGTTACTTCTTAAAGGGATGTCTAGTTTTTTTTGTGTTGAAGAAAGATAGTATTTCCTTTGTGGATATATTATTTCCCCACCTTTTATATGATTTGGGTTATCGTCCAATCAAACTTAGTTCAGAGGACTATTTTGATGGTGTTTGTACTCGTGATGTTTCACTTGAGTACATCTTCATGTATTTTGGTCTGACCAATAGTTTTTCCTTGTTTAAGTAACATATGAGTTCATCTTCTTGGAGTGTCTTGATAAGTTTGTTGTTGAGCCCACCGATGACATTCTTACTCTCTCCATGCTAGATTAAATTCATATGGAATAGTTGGCATAAATTTTTGAAATTTTCAAGAATCCTCTTTGTATCATCTCGAAGTATGCATTCTGGATGTTAGAAGTAACCTTCTCCGATACATGAGCAATTGTTGAAAGATGTCGCCATGGATTCAAGAAGAGTTATCCCTTTTTCCTTAAGGATACATGTGTGTTTTACTGTTAGTACTTTATGTGTATGCAATTGTCTTTCGACAAGTTTCTAAATACATGGGTATAGCAATCTAGCTCATCTTTTGGAGCTTTACACTGTAGTCCATATCTTGAGAATCTAGTGACTTTAACTCTATGTAAATGTTGCAAACTTTCTATTCAGACATGCTAAGTCTGAAGTATCATACTGCCTAACCAAAGCTGAATCTCAAGCAGCAATGATGGTTGGTGTTACTCAAGGTTATTACATAGGTTTCTTTGTAAATGTGGCAATTTTGATGTAATGGTTGACAGACTTAGCCGGAAATATCTTTTTCATATCCTCTTGAATCAGCACTAACAACCAATCTTCATGAGGATTCTTCTATGATTTATTATAGGAGTTGTTCTTATGGTTTCCTTTGTATCCGAAGTCCGACCTTTACTTGATGCATCGTACCTCGAACATTTAAAGTAGTGTTGCTAAATATCTGTCGGTCGATCCTCCAGACCCTTTATGTTGGCAATCATTTGGTTGTGCCAAATAATTGAAGTCTTAGAATGAAGTTTCTTTCTTCTCGTGTCATCAGGAATCTTCTTACTTAATCATCTAGTGGTGTAATGTAATATCATGATCTTGGCAAAGATTTTAATAAACCTGGATGACTAAAGAGTTTGCTTCATTTTCTCAACCGTGTTTTAAGAGTGAATATGATTTTGATAATCAACAGTTTCTCTTGTTACATGTTCTTTCTGACTCTTATGAGTCCTCACCACCAAAACACCTTTCTGTCTTGGCCTTCTCTGGAATGTAAGAGAGACCCTTCTATTTCAAAAGTAGTTCAACGACATGGTTTTATTGATCCATATCTTTACAACCTGAATTCTCTACTTAAGTCGTTCAGTAGAGGTTCATTTATCAAAGTCTGTGATCATGTTCTTTCTGTTGGAAGCTTTCCTCTTCAGAAGCTTCAAAACCTCCTGTAAGCTCCATGGTCTCAATCCTTAAGAAGACCATCTATCTAACAGTTTAAACCATCTCCTCTTGTTTTCTC
This sequence comes from Avena sativa, assembly GCA_916181665.1. Taxonomy (NCBI): domain Eukaryota; kingdom Viridiplantae; phylum Streptophyta; class Magnoliopsida; order Poales; family Poaceae; genus Avena; species Avena sativa. The sequence goes on along the minus strand of OV702285.1, from coordinate 345,648,699 downwards.
CGTTACCTTGGTGTGTTTCATGCTTGTCACCTCAGAGTTGTTTCTGAACACTCCATCCATGAGTTGACCATGAGACGCTCTATGTGTTGTTTAGTGTGTTTCCCTATTATCTTTAGAGTGCCCCTGTTTCTTTCTCTCTCTGTCTCTCTTCCTACCTTTGGAATCTCGGGTCGAGATTCTCGTAAGGGGGATAGAGCTGTAACACCCCAATTTTAGTAAATAATAATTAGGGTTTTGATTGTGCATTCATGAGCATCATATCTTAAATTGTCAACAAGAAATATGCAAAACCCTAAAACCCTAATCCTCCCCTCTCTTTTTGAAATGCATTCAAAAAGGTTTTGTACTTTGAAAAGTGCCAAAATTATGGAGCCCAAATGGACTAAGAGGTCCCCACAACATTTTAATAGTTTTATAAAACCTTCTGGTATTTTTTAAATATATAAAACATATTCAAAATGGAAATACAAAACAGAAAATCCAAACAGTTGAGGAAAAAGGTTTTGATAAAAAATAGAGCCAGAGAGCAAAGCAGGCAGGCCCATCTTCCTTTCCCTTCTCTACCGCTCAGCGCCGCACAGCGTAGCCTGCCTCGCTTGCTTACCCGCAGCCTACTCGCGGCCCAAGCCAGCCCAACAGAGGTCGATACCCCTTCATCTCCCTGTTCATCGTCTTCCTCACCGCCGAGGAAGCAACTGCGTGTGTCGTGTGCTTCCTTCGATCCCTCCGAGTGCCGCGATGCCCGCCACCGACAATCGAGCCAAGGATAAGAACGACCGTCTTCCATATCTCTCCCCATACCAAACTTATCCACTCTCGCCCTCTCTCATGGAATCCCCTCTCTGGCCGAACCCTAACTCGTCGGTAACCGCTTGCCGCCGTTGCTCTGGACCATCCCAAGCCTCGTCGTCTGTCCCAGGAGATCCGCCTCGCCACCCTCGTTTGTCCCCGACCAAGCGAGCAAGCAGGCGTGCCCCAAATCGTCTGCAATCAAGCTCGATGTATCTATAGTCGCAGCAGTCGTCATCGTTGATTCGTCGGCCTCCGACCTTACCTCGCTTCCCTGACACCACGACTGTTCTCCTAGTGAGCTGCTGGTCCTGTGGACCTTCTCCCCTGCCCCCACGCTCTCTGGTTCGTCGCCTCGCCGTGCACCTCCGCCAACCGCCGCAGTACATGGTCGTCGGCGATTCTTCGGTGACCAAATCTGGGCGGCGCCACCACCTTCTGGTCCGCCCCGACGAGCCCGTTCCAACGCACCCCTCCGCAGCGCCCCGCACGCTCCCTATCTTCAGAACCGTGCTCCACCTGTGAGCAATGGTTATGATGACGTCAGCATGAGGCAATATTACCTCTTTTCTTTTTATTAAAATCATTTCTATAATTATTTTTCTGGAAATAAGAATAATATCCCATGGGGCCCAATCGTTAGTGACTGGGGGTAGCCTCAGCCATGGTGTAGAATAACCCCACTCCTTTGCTGACATCAGAGTGACGCAGTAATTGTTTTAAAATGATTTAATAATTCTAGAAAATGGTATAATCTTGTAACATCAATATCTTATTATTTACAAGTCAGAAAAAATACAAATAATATATCAAAATGTTCAGAAAAATGAGAACTACCTATCTAAGCCTAATCATGCATTGTTAAGCAACTTTCATAGCAAGTTTAATTAGAACAACCTAGTAACCCGTCGTAGGTGATTCCAAAGTTTCCGGAGTTAGGGTTTGCACCCCTCGGAACCCCGATTAAATGGTCGAGCATGCCTTAGGCTTACATTTCAATACAATTAGACTTGTCATATCATCATACTTTCCTGAGCATTGCACCAAAGCAATGTGTTGATTGTTTCCCTCTCTTTTCGGAGTTTGGTTCTTCCCGGTAGAATACGATATCAAGATCAAGATCGAAGACAGAGATCAAGACCATCGAAGATCGAAGATCGACGAACAATACTTGACCAACTATAATCAAGTCAAGTACAAGGTTTCTGAAGCTGCTTATTGGTTATCAACGGGCAAAGGCAAGCATAGCCCCACCATGATATAATCCTATGATTTCGAAAGCATTTCAATTCTTGCCATGATGCATATAATTCTACTATGGTATTTTATCGATAGATAGAGTATCATATCTATTGCATACTCCCTTTGAGAATATATGACCTGATCCACTACTCCTAGCATAACTAGGGTTGGCTTGTATGCACTGCTAGAGCTTATATTTGTGTCTGCTTAGCCATGCATATCTGTCAGTGCTGGTTCATCCAGATGATGTATCAGATGCAGATAATCTAGTATGACGAGAGAACGTGATGAAATGAGATCAGAGGTGATATGAGATTAAACATGCTAAGGATTGTATGCGAGGCCATGGTGTGATGTGGTTTTTCTAGTCCCATGCTCGCCACCACTAGGACCTGAGTTCTTCCCTTTGGAACCGAGATGAGCGTACAACCACACGAGGCTTGGGAACCTCTCACCTGATTAACTTGCCTAGTAGATTCCATGAGTCACATAGTTCGGGCCTTCCATTCGACATGTATTTTGGATCTTCTCGAAGCCGGTGAAGGAGGTGCATTCATAACAGGTAGGTAAGTGTGGCCAGGGTTGCTTGGGGTCGATGGAGCCCCTGGTGAACCATCCTATCCTCACATCTTTAAGGACTGGCTTCGGGATTTGACCCGTTATGGCGGAACCATCCTTATTGCGTAACTCATGGTCTCGGCGAAAGCAAGATAAAGGTCGTGGCCAACCACCCTCTGCCTGCCTTCCAAGGAAGAGGGCTAAAACGTTGGCATTAAGAGTCGGTTGGTACATGTGGGTAAAGTTGTACACCCCTGCAGGGTTAAATCTTTTCGAAGAGCCATGTTCACGGTTACGAACGGTTAAGGATGCTTGGTAGATGATGAACATAAAACTTGGTAGATCAACGTATGCTTAAGGATGCTTCCTCATGGGTACGAGGGTGTGATCCTAGTTGGTAGATGATGATGACTTGGTGGATATCAAAAGATGATGATCAATAATTTGTAGATGTCTCTCTCTTATCCCCTTTTAAAATATTGTGATTAGACGAGCTTCTCCTTCCTCTTGTTTTATAAAAAAAAGTGGCTTTATGCAAAACAACTCCACCAGCCATAAGTCTTGTAGAGTACACCCTGGACTCACCTTGCTTTGTGGATACTTTTGGCAGAGTAAGTGTTCCCTGAAGATCAATTTGGTACTACATCAACATTGACGAGTAGCTTGGGATTCCCGGCTGGCAGCCTGGAATTTATGGGCCGGGACGTCATCGTTATGCTTTAGGCCACTTAGGCCATTTGTTAAGTTTTCTATACTTAATAGGATAATTTGCCTTCCGTTGTTTGATGTTTGTGGTCAGTGACCTCTGCTTGTCATAATTTGGTTCTTTGCTCAGTTATGAGCTTGCTGTAATAAATTTTGTGTCATAGGGTCACTCCTGTGTTATCGATTCTCAACTGGATATCCTCGATCTCAAGGTTAAGCTTATGTCAGATAGAATCTGGGATTTGTTTAGCCCTGAGCCCGGGGGTGTCACAACCATACCCTCCGGTTATCCCAATTTCTGTCACTTTGGTTCCACGGGTTTCGGACAATGATATGTGTAGACAACTTGCAGATAAAATCACAAAAAATAGTACCATCATGAATCAATAACATGTTCAGATCCGAGATCATGGCACTCGGGACCTAGTGACAAGCATTAAGCATAACAAGTTGCAACAATGTCAAAAAGCACTAACAAAGATACTAGGCACCATGGCATAAAAATCTTATTTGGTTACATGATAGATATCATCCAATCCCAACCATCCCCGTAGCCTACAACAAGGGATTACTCACTCACGGATGGGAAAACATGGATGGTTGATGGAGAGGCATCGGTGATGATGATGCAGATGAGATCCTCCAATTCCCTGTCCTGGCAGGGTGCCAGAACGAAGTTTCTGGTTCCGAATCGCGGTTTCTGGTGGTGGCGGCGCACCTGAACTCTATCTGGTAAAACATCAAACCCCCCTATGTTTTTAGGTCATAGCTTATGTAGGCGAAGGGGAGACTGAGGGGGGTGCCCGATGTGGCCACACCACCCGTAGGCGCGGCTTGGCCTAGCCCACGCGGGCAGGTGGTGTGGGCCCCTCGTGACCGTTCTCTGTCTCGTCTTCTGGCTCCGTGAGTCTTCTGGTAAAATAGGAATTTTGCGATATTTTCAGGAATTATTCCTAAAAGTTGATTTCCTGCACAAAAACTAGACACCAAAGCAATTCTGCTGAAAACAGCGTCAGTCTGTGTTAGTTGTATCCAAATCACACAAATTATAGGAGAAACAATGGCAAAAGTGTTCGAGAAAGTAGATACGTTTTGGAGGTATCATTAAGCGATGTGAAGTCCATGCACATCCGCAGGATGTCTGTGTCCTTCTTGGGGACAAGCACAGGGATGAACACAAATGGATAAAGGCTCCTCAAGCTGTATCTGGTCTAGCTGATGATCTAGCAGAGTCCAACCCTTGCAATGTTGCCCTTGCTGCCCCTTATATAGGCCGAGGCGGCATGGGCAATGGCCTGGCCGACTGGCGGGCCCCATCCGACTAGGTCATCTATAGTGGCCCACAGTCAAGCCCATGCTGCCATGCTGTCTATAGTGGTCATCGTGCGGGTAGTTATGCACAGTGCCACCTACTGTCCACTGTTACAACCGTCATCAGTAAAGTCATCGGTATGGGCCGAGTCTCTGGGTCTCCTTTCTGTCTTGTCTGCCGTCGTGGGCGTACTGCGTACTGTGCTCTACGTCATCATGTACCTTGCATGTCCTGAGTGGCCGACTAGGGTGGCCTAGCCGGCTAACCTTCCTGGGCCGGATGGTCGGATCCATCCGGCCACTCCTCTGCCCTTGCTTGCCTCATCCGGCTAGTCTTTCTGCCGGTTGACTTCTGGTCTGTCTTGCTCCAGTCGGCTGACTTGATTCAGTCGACTAGCAGGCTTTGCTGATGGTTCTTATCCGGCTGGCTGGTTTGCCAGCTTGGTCTGGGTCTGGCATTCCTTCTAATCTGTCTTTGAGTTTCTCTATCCGGCTAGGTAGCCGGCTTGCAGGTTAGTGCCTTGTATTCTGTCCGGTTATCCTACCCGGGGGTGATCCCCCTGACACTAGACCTCGAGCGCGCGTAGATTCCTCCCATAGGCGAAATGTGCGCGGGCTCGAAAGCTAGATTTTTGAAATTTTTGCCGGTTGAATTTGGCGGTTGAGCCGCCCGGTTGCGTCACTACTAACGTCAGCCACGCGTAATGATGGCCATGGGGAGACGTGCATCGTGGGGTCGCGTCGGCTGTCACATCGGGAACTGCCGCCAGCGCCTCGCCTCGCCTCTCGCGCTGGGATCTTCTGTGCACTGTGTGCAGTCGCAAAGGATCAGGACGACACTGGGGTGTGGGGGGCTACCACATGGCGAGTCGGCGGTTTGCCTACCCGGCCCCCTTAAGTAGAGGCTGCGGCGCCCCGCCGCCCCCCACTGGTCATTCACCCCCTTTGCCTTTCCCTTCGACGCCGCGCACTCTCGCCTCCTTCTTCCTCTGCTCTTCCTCTGTGCCGCCGGCGAGCTCGTGATGCCCGCTCTGCCAGCGCAGCTAGCCCTTTCCTCACCGGAGTGACGGTCAACTGTCACTCTTCTACCGCTCTGCTTTCGTTCTCCCCTCCTTCTTCCTCCTCTCTATCGCACTCCACCGCCGACGCCATGGTAGAGAGAAGGGGTGCCTCGTGTGGTTCCTCCGTTATGGAGGCACAGGTGGAGAAGTACTGGCGGCCGCGCCTCCTGTCGACCGTCGGCGAGTTCAGGGTCCGCCTGGCCCCGGCCTATGAGATCTCGCCGGCTCCGCAAGCCGGCGAGCGAGTCGATTTCCTCGCCCATCTAGCACATGGCCTGGCCTTTACGGCCAGCGCCTTTTTCTTTTCATTCCTCTCCCACTTAGATCTCCGCCTCCATCATCTCGGGCCAAATGCAATCGACATTTTGGCCCACTTTGTTGGTTTTGTGATTGCTACCTCGGGATCCAGCCGGATCTTGGGCTGTTCTGCCGGCTCTTCCTGATCCGGCCCCAGGTGTAATACGCCAAGCATCCGCTAGTGACCTGCAGCGGTGCCTCGATCCATAGCCAGTCGCAGACCGACTACCCTAAGTTCAAACTGCACGACACCGTCAAACTGTGGCAACAGACGTACGTCTATGTACGGAACTTGGGGTCAGAGGACCAGCTGAACCTCTCGGCTGTCCAAGACATCGAGTCTAGCCGGGCGCACTAGGAGGAGAAGATCTTCGGCTCCAAGGTGGAGTCGGATGCGCTCCTCCACCAGATGAGGGGGTTGGTGACGGCTGGTCTAACCGGCGTCGACGTGACGCTGAGTTGGGCCAGCCGGCTGATGGTGCCCTTGCAGCAGTGAGAACACAAGATGTGCTACTACTCCGGGCGGCTCGACCCCACCCGGCTCTCCCGCCGTGACCCCTCCTTCACCAACCTCTATTAGTGGATCTGGAAGATCACGAACGAGAAGATCACTTCCGAATGAAAGTTTGGTGTTGCTCCTTACACGCGCGAGAATCACACGCCCCAGGTAAGTACACTTGTTCGTTTCTTGCTTTTTTTCGTTCTTGATTTTTCCGGATCAACTCCCTTATCCGGTTATGACTTGCATCTTTTCTGCGCAGATGTCCCCTGCATCATCCGGTATGAGGGCGACGTGCCCCTACAGGTCTTCGCGGCCGATCTCTCCGAGCCGCGCTCACGCCGGAACAGCGGCGAGGGCTCAGATAGTGAAGAGGGCTTCTTCCTCAGCCGGGGCGACGAGGCTGTGGAGGACCTGCACGGCCCCGAGCCGGAGGAGAGCGACGGCGGCGTCGCGCCCGAACCCGCGAGGAAGCGCCGCTGCCGGGGAGCCAACAGCCAAGCGTAGCCGGATAGCACGAGTTTCTCCGCGCGCTGGACGGACCACGGATGGCCGAAGGAGGTCTGTGCCCGTGGTGCAGGGGTAAGTCCTCTGCGCAGTTCTTTCACATCGCAGTTCTTTCAATTTTTCGCATCTACCCCTTCTCTGGTTTTGATCTTTCTTCTTTTTCGCAGCGCCGTTCTCTCCTTTGCTACAAGCCCGGCTCGCAGCGTGCCGGGCTCGCCGCCTTGGGATCCTTCTCCTCCGCCGGCTTCCCCGCTGCCCGCGACCGAGAACATGCCCCCGCCGGTGACAACGGCTGCCCCCCAGCCGACTCCCGTCGCGCCCGAGCGCGCGGCGAGCTGGTCGGACGGGACCGCCAGTCCGGGCGGGAGCTCATCAGCCGGCGCCGGCAAAGACATGATCATTTTCGAGGATGTGGACTCCGACAACGAGGCGACCGTCCAATGGCAAGCGGCCATCCGCGACGCCCCGGCTGCTCTAGCCGGCCCACTGGCGCCTCTGCCGGCACAGGCGGGAGCTTCACTGCAGACCCTCGAGGTCGGGCTAGCGGAGGTCAAGCAGCTCCGGGAGACGCTAGCCGGCGCCAACGAGGAGGCCGCCAAGCAGCTGGCAGCGGCACGTGGGACCGCGCGAAGTAAGCCTCTCTCGTCCTTTTGTTTTTGCTCTTCGCCTTGCTTGGTTCTTCTTCTAGCCATCCTCTTAATTGTATTCTTTTCCTTCTTGTGCAGCCATCATGGTTTGCATGCAGCGCAAGATTGACCGGCTGAAGCGCTCTAACACGCGTCTTAGCCGGGACAATGCCGCCCTCCGACTCCAAAACAAGGAATGGCACAGCAAGGTGAATCAGCTGGAAGCCACCCTTAAGGAGCAGGAGGAGACCCACGCCAGCCGGGCTAGCGCCTTTGATCTCCTAGACAAGGAGGCCACCCGGCTGAAGGATCATGCAGAGATGCTTGACAACGAGCTGATGGACATCGGCCTCGTGGCGAAAGGTAAGTTCTTCTGTCGGTGCTGCTTGTTTCATCCGACTTCTTTTGCCGGGTTTCCTTTTGACTTGCCCCTTCTGATCATAAGGCTTCTACCCCCAAGTAGATGCCCTTGCCTACAAACGGGTGCAACAGGTTGCACCAGGTGAGAAGGCGGTTGTCAGGGACTTAGTGGGTCAGCTTGGAGAAGACACCGCCAACCTGCGCAAAGCCGCGACCGGCATCCACGACCTGATCTTTTCGGGTGAGCCCCTACCAGAGACCATGGGAGCCCTGGCAATCAAGATGGGTGGCGCGCCAAACGCCATCGACCGGCTGCACGACTTGGCTGCTCGCGTGGGCTCCGAGATGGCGCTGGCCCTGATGCCCTCATTGTACAAGGTCGCCCTCCTTGACAAGCTGGTGGATGGATTTCGAGCCGGTGTGGACCTTGACGCCGTGCTCCAGGCCTACCCGGGACTCCGCTCCGCCCCCATCACGATTGTCGGCTACGCCGACATCGACGAGGTGCTCACGAACAGCGAAGGGAGAGCGGGGGCTGATGGCGCGGGAGCATACGGCTCGGAGGCGTCTTCCCAGGCTGGCGGGACCGGCGCAGCTCCTCCGCATGGCAAGGGTCCGGCTGCCTGAATATGAAGACCCCAGGATGCCGGGTGACTTTGTACATAACTTAGCTTTTGGTACTTTATGTTTTTGAACAACTGGATATGCGGAGGCTTCATCCTCCGCCGTTTAATTTAATCTGCCTGCCTAGGTTGCCTTCGTGCACCCATTATCTTTATGCCTTGTTCAACTGGTTTTTCCAGCTAGTCCGCTCCAGCCGACGATATCTTGCCTTCTCCTTCGCGAACTTTCGCTTGTGTTCTGCCTTTTCCCATCTTGCTTTTCCAACTGGCGCTAGCATGGCTGGACCGTGGAAGCTGCACCGCAGTTTGGCTGCGTGCATCCGGTCGCTCTCTGGACCTTTTTCTCTATTACTTTCCTTATCTTACTTCTTCATTCTCTCTTCTATCTTTCTCTCCCTTGCTAGGCATGTCTAACGCGCCCGACTAGCTTTACTTAGTCGGATCGGGCGGGTGGCGCCTTTACATTCTGTCTAACCTTGTCTTTTCTTATTGTCCAGCTGACGCACCCTTCAGCCAGATGCCGCATGCTTCCAGTGGGGGCACGCCAGCGCACCCACTGGGTTTAGCCCTCGAGATTCGGAGTGGCTACCGCAAATAGGTACTTCGAATCTTCATTGCTTCTGATTTTCGATTCGGTGCGATTTGTGCAAAAAATAAACATACAGAAAATGACTCCTTCGCAATACGTTGCCGTGTTATATCTCTCTCTATTATCCGACTATGGTTTTTCTTTTTTCAAAAACTAGCTCGTGCTTTTCTAGACACTTAGTCACTTTCTCGTGCGCAATGCTATTTACTTTGCACCTTGCCGGACAGCCGGGTTGCGGTCTAGAGCCGGAACCGAAGGGAGCTGACAATACACCGCACACGGTACTAGGGGCTTTGTAGCCGAAAAAGACCAACTAGGCACATGGACGGAGATGCCCGATTTGTCGCATCTTTCACCGTTTTTCATGTGGGATGCCCTCGGGCTTTTACTATTGCTAGCCGGACAGCCAGGTTACGGTCTGTAGCTGAGACGAAGAGTGGGCCTCTGGCATCATCACACACTACTTAGTCGGTTTACAAAATTGGCAGGGCGGGCCAACCGGAGAGCCCCCGGGCAGGGGTCGATGGAAGCCGGAAAAAGCATTGCAGGAATTTAAACGGATAAGATCAACGATCTGATTATCCGGCAAGGAGCCCCCGAGCGTCAGGCGGGTTTCCACATCTTTCATTCATTCAGGGATCCAGACACATACACTGATTTTTGCGACTAAGTGTAAAATGGGCGGAGCAGGTCTGTGTTCCATGGCCGATCTGTCTCCTCGTCCGACTTGTCCATCTTGTTCTTGTGCGGCTTCTACGCGTCGATGAGGTAGTAGGAGTTGTTGTGCAGCACTTTGCTGATGATGAAGGGGCCCTCCCATGGAGGGGACAGCTCGTGCATGCCCTTCGTATCTTGTATCAGTCGGAGCACCAGGTCGCCCTCCCAAAATGTGACTGGCCGGATGCGACTGGAATTATACCGGCGCAGCCCTTGCTGGTAGATAGCCGATCTGGACAAGGCCATCTCGCGGGCCTCCTCAAGGAGTTCGATGCGATCCTCCATTGCCTCCTGATTCTCCTTCTTTGTATAAAGGAGCTTGCGGGGTGAGTCGAACTCGATGTCCGCCGTGAGAACTGCCTCCGAGCCATAGGTGAGGAAGAACGGGGTGAAGACGATTGATCTATTCGGGGTGGTGCGGAGGCTCCATAGCTCGGCCGGCAGCTCCTCTATCCAGCAGCCGGGTGATCGCTCTAGTGGCTCGATCAGCCGGGGCTTGATTCCGGCTAGCACCAAGCCGTTGGCTCTTTCCACCTGCCCGTTGGACTGCGGGTGGGCGACGGATGCGAGGTCCAGTCGGATCCCTTTGTTGTCACAGAACCGGGCGAAGGCCCCCTTGGCGAAGTTCGTGCCATTGTCGGTGATGATGCTATGGGGGTAGCCGAACCGAATGATGATGTCGCGGAAGAAGGTGACGACCGTGGCCCCGTCCAGCTTTCAGATTGGCTTTGCCTCGATCCACTTGGTGAACTTGTCCACCGCCACCAACAGGTGGGTCATGCCGGCTCGAGCTCGCTTGAAAGGACCGACCATGTCCAACCCCTAGACCGCGAAAGGCCAGGTGATTGGTATTGTCTTGAGAGCGGAAGCCGGCATGTGCCTTAGCCGGCTGAACCGCTGGAACCCATTACAAGCGCGACCCATCTGGTCCGCGTCCTCTAAAGCAGTCGGCCAGTAGAATCCATGGCACATCGCCTTCGACACCAGGGCTTGCGAAGAGGCGTGGTGACCGCACCCCCCTGGTGGATCTCCTTCAACAGCTGGTAGTCGGGTTTCCGCGTCGACATACCGTTGGAAAACTCCTGTCGCGCTGCGCTTGTACAGCTCCTTGTTGATGATGGTGTATGTGTGCGCGCAGCGCCGGATCTGCCTTGCCTCCCCCTCGTCATCCGGAAGCTCGTCGTTGAGGAGTTAGTTCATGAAAGGCTGGGCCCAGGATGGAACTTCCCGGATGGTGAAGACTCTAGCCGGCATGATCTGGAGCTCATCCGGAGGGCGGCCGGGTGGGATACACGAGTCAGCAGCCCCCGGTCCTTTCTCCTTGCTTGATGATGGATTTCCTAAAGAGGAGGCAGCCCCCGGGTCTTTCGAGCCGGAGGGGACAACAACGGGGCCCGGCTCTTTCAAGCCGGCAGCCCTCGGGTCTGCTATCCAGATGATGGACTCAGACTCTGGAGAGGGGTGATGCTGGGCTTGTGAAGGTGCTCCAATGATACTACGGGCGGGATGGATGCTCAGGTGGATCCGACTCGCGCGAACGCGTCGGCCGCTTCATTGTTGGCTCAGGGGACGTGGTGGAATTCGCATCCCTCGAAGCTAGCACTGAGAAGTTTTATGTGGAACCGTTATAGAGCCATGTTGGCGTCCCGAGTGTCCCACTCGCCGGATACTTGATGCATCACCATCTGAGTTGCCGAAGCAAAGGATCCGGCGGATGCTGATGTCTTTCGTGAGCCAGAGTCCGTGCGCGAGATCTTCGTACTCGGTGATGTTGTTCGACAGGGTGAAGTGGATCTGTAGCACATACTCCAGCCGGTCTCCCTTCGACGAGGTGAGCACGATGCCGGCTCCCAAGCCCCCTTGCATCTTCGAGCCATAAAAGTGCAGCCTCTAGTAGTGGGAATCTGGAACCGGTGGTAGGTACTGGTTCCCTGCCCAGTCAACGAAGAAGTACGCCACCGCCTGAGACTTGATGGTGATCCGGGGCTCGTACCGGATGGAGTAGGCAGCCAGCTCGATGGTCCACTTGGAGCAGTTGACACCACGGTGAGTGGATGCTCTTGGAAGTAGTGCTTGAGCTTCTTGCAAGCCAGGTACACCCCGTAGCACATCTTCTGGAAGTGGGGGTAGTTCTGCTTGGAGAGGGAGAGCACCTCGCTGAGGTAGTAGATGGGCCGCTCCACTGCCAGGATGATGCTGATTACCCGGTTGGTGGCGACTATGTAGAGCAGCATCGACTCCTTTGTAGCCGGCGTGGCGAGAACCGGTGCCGTCGACATCATCCGCTTGAGGTCGTGGAAGGTCGTGTCCGCCTGAGCTGTCCAAGTGAACTTGTCTGTCTTCTTCATTAGCTGGTACAGGGGCAGGGCCTTCTCGCCCAGCCGGCTAACGAATCGGTTAAGGGAGGCCAAGCAGTCGGTGAACTTCTCGACACCGAGAAGGCTCTTGGGCAGTTGCATCCTCTTGATGGCCGTGATCTTCTCCAGATTGGCCTCGACTCCCCTGCTTGACACGAGGAAGCCTAGGAGCTATCCGGCTGGCACACCAAACACGCACTTCTCAGGGTTTAGTTTCATCTGGTATCGGCGAAGGTTCGCGAACGTCTCATCGAGATCTTCCAGCAGGGTCTGCTTCTTCTTCGTCTTTATGACGACATCGTCCATGTACGCGTGCACATTCCGATCAATCTGCGAGTGCAAGCATTTCTGCATGCAACGCTGATAGGTAGCACTGCATTCTTCAGGCCGAATGGCATGGTTATGTAGCAGTAAGCCCCGTACGGGGTGATGAACGACGTCTTCAATTGATTAGCCAGACTCAACCGGATCTGATTATAGCCGGAATAACAATTGAGGAAGGAAAGCAGATCGCAACCGGCCGTAGAGTCAATCACTTGATCAATACGAGGGAGAGTGAAGGGGCCTTTCGGGCAGGCCTTATTTAGGCTCATGTAGTCGATACACATACGCCAAGTCTTGTTCTTTTTCAACACCAGGACTGGGTTGGCCAGCCAGTCTGGATGGTACACTTCCATGATGAAGCCGGCAGTAAGTAGCCGGGCGATCTCGTCGTCGATGACCTTTCTCTTGTCCTCCGCGAAGCGACAGAGGGGCTGCTTGACTGGCTTGGCGTCAGGGCGCACATGAAGCGAGTGCTCGGAAAACTCCCTCGGCACACCCGACATGTCTTTGGGAGACCATGCGAAGATATCCCGATTCTCATGGAGGAAGTCGACGAGCGTGCTTTACTATTTGTTGTCCAAGCCAGCATCGATGGTGACGCACTTGGAGGGGTCAGCCGGGTCAAGCTGGATCTGTTGGGTCTCCTTGTACGGCTGGAACGCCATGTCCCTAGCCGGCACTTCTTTCTGCAACATGGCCACATTGCGCAACATCTCACGCTTCTCCTTGGCGATGAGAGGGCCTCAGCTATCTTGGCGCCTTCCTTCACGCAGGCCATGGACCTTCTGTAGCAGCCAGCCACAGTGATCACACCATTCGGCCCCGACAACTTCATTTTGAGGTATCTGTAGTGGGGGACCGCCATGAACTTTGTGAGGGCAGGGTGCCCAAGAAGGACATGGTATGTGCTGGCGAGGTTGACCACCTCGAACCAGATTGGCTCATGCCGGAAGTTCTCTTCCGAGCCGAAAATGACATCCAGCCGGATTTTGCCCAGCGGGACGCACGGTGGCCCAGGAGCGACGCCATGGAACACAGTAGTCGAGGGCTAGAGGTCACATTCCCGGATACCCAGCTTCTCCATGGAGGACCGGTAGAGCAGGTTGAGGCTCCTTCCATCGTCTACGAGCACGTGCGAGAACCGACAGGTGCGAGCATCGGAGATGATGAGGGGGTCCATCACCATCACATAGCCCCCGGGATTCGGGAGCGAATCCGGCTTGTCCGCCTGGCTCCAGGTGATGGAGGTCTCGGACCAGTTGAGACGTAGGGGGACTGGGGGGACGACAATGTTCACCTCCACGCTGTGCTGCTTCTGGTCGCGATTGTCAATCGGCTCGGCCTCGAAGATGTGGTAGTTCTCGTGCTGCTAGGGTAGCCTCCATTGCCGCGGTTGTTGCCGGCTGCCCTAGCCGGTGGCGGGGGACTGCCTGGAGGGGGTGGGTGAGAGGAGGTAATCTGGCCTGCTCCTTGATCTGGCTGGTCCAGCTGCACTGCCTATCGGTGTGCGTAGCCGTCTTGGTGCCACTGTGGTACTTGCAGGGCCCGTCGAACATTTGCTCGAAGGTGAAGGCATTCCTCTGCCTCTTTTCGTTGTGGGCCGGCGCGCCCTACACCGCGTTGACTTGCCGCTGGTGGTAGCGCGGGCTCTGCTGCTCAACCGGGCGCTTGCCCTGGTAGCGGCCGTCGTTGCCATGCCGTCGGGATGATCCGGCATCACCACCTTGACCGACTGGCTTCTCTCGAGCCGGCTCGGTGGGAACCGGCCGTCCCTCCACATTTACTCGGAGGGGCTTCTTCATTGCCGCGTCTGCCGCGGCGTACTATTTGGCGACGGTCATCAGCTCCGCCATGGTCTTGGGCTCATCGCACAGCAGCCGGTGGCACAGCATCATGCCCTCACGACGCCCTTTGATGAAGAAACCAATTTCTTGGTTCTCCACCACCACTTCTCAGGAGTTGCGCAGCTCGGTCCACCGGGCGAGGTACGCGCGATCCGACTCGCGGTCTCCCTAGACACACAGAGAAAGATCGCGGGGCCTGCCGGGACGCTTGTACGTGCCATTGAAGTTCCGAATGAAGACTTTCTCGATGTCCAACCAGGCATTGATCTTGTTGGGAGCGAGGCTGTTGAGCCAAGTTCTGGCCGAGCCGGTCAGCCTAAGCAGGATGTAGCGAACAACCGCACGCTTGTTGCTGTGGGCGATTGATGCTGCTATCGTACTTGGGGGTGATTCGAGCTAACCAGTCTTCCGGCTTCATGCTCTTATCGTACTTGGGGGTGTCCCGGGGCAGGGAAAACTTGTCGGGGAAGGGATCCTTCCGGATCCGCGGACCAGAGCACACAGGGCCGGTTGCGTCTTCCTCCTCGGTGATTCAAGCTTCCATCAAGAGAGTCGATGTGGGCACGAGCATCCGGATCAACCGGATTGGGCGTCCCCACCCGGCCAGTGAGGCGGGATGGTGGAGGGGGTGGAGATGGGTTCTGGGAATTCAAAGGAGGGTGTCATGTGGCGCCCTACTCACCACGAGGCTGGCTGCTGCCGGATTGGCGACGCTTGGAGCACGGAGGTTGCTGACCCGGAGATGCGGAGCACTCGGCCTGGCGGGGTCCTCCCCGGCTGTTGCCAGCCGGACGGTTTCCACGGGGACCAGCTCCTTCCTCGTGCGTGACGCGAGCGGCCTCAGCCTGCTCATAGACCATGCCCAGCAGATGTTGCACTCGCTGGAACTGGCACATCATTTCCTCCCCCTCCATGTGAGGTAGGTCTTCCGCGAAGGCTCGTGCCGGCCGGACATTCTTGATCTCGGTGTCATAGACGGGCGGAGGGAAGTAAGTGCGGGAAGCCAGCTTGAGATCATGCTCGAAGCGGGCGCCCAGCTCTCCCCCGCGGCGCTGCACGGAACCCCACCGGCTAGGATCCTCATTATCCGGGGTGAATCCATGCGTGCGATTATACTCGCGGATGTTGTCTCCATCCGGTACTTGGTGGAGGCCAGGCCCTGGGCCTGCTGGAGCAGACGCTCATGCTGTCGTGGTGGTATCACGGCAGATGCCATGGGTAGGCTAAAGTATGGGGCCAATGGATGCTAGAGGGATCTAGGGAGGGAAGATGTAGTTGATTCTACACACAGAAGACTGAGGCAAATATCTTTATTTCTTCTTCCTTGGGCTACAAGTGCTCCTTGAGCTGTATACAGGGAGAAGAGAAGAACTTTACCAGCCTAACGGCTCTAACTTTCGACGATCCCCCCTTCTGAGTCCAAGCCTCTCCTTATAAAGGAGAGCCCTGGGTTCCTCTAGGGCTGACGTGGCAAGCATATTCGAGGAATATGCTTGTCCCAATATAGTAGTTCGGCGCCCGCCTTTCCCTGTCGCCCCTCTAATGACGGCAAGGTTCTAGAGGGCCCCTCCTATGTGCCTCGGGCTTCTGGACTGTCACCTCCGTGACCTCCTCCTGCCTCCCTGTCGCTCTGCGCCTTTGTCCCTAGCGCTTGGCTCCGCTCAGATTCCCCTAGCTTGCAGCTAGGGTTTGACTTCAGGCTTCTCCTTCTCCTGGAAGCTTCATATCATTCGGTCCTTCCTCGCATAGCTCGGATTGTCCTTCACCTGCATCAAGATCACTCAGGATAACCCGGACGACTTACGTAATATCTCGGCCGGGTAATGTCTTAATATACATATACGGGTCTCTCGCCTCCATATGTCGGCCGACTTCTACAGGATTCGGCCGACCTAGGCTGTAACTCGGAAACCAGACGGGGATTATACTCTTGTCTTTCCCCGTCTTTACCCTATCCGGGGTTAGCTCCCCAACATTAGTCCCCGAAGCTGGTGTGGCCCTGCCGATAACCTCGGCCGGGCAGTATCAGTTTCATCACATTCTTTCTATATTGTTTCCGAGTTATCTCTCTCTCGTTCGAGGTACCCACGTTCCTTCTCTCGTACGCCTTGTCCTACGTGTCACCCCCATCATTGTTCCTCTAGTTTTTTGTTCCTCTTCTCTATTTACTGACAGGCTACAGTTAACACTGTGCCTGTCGCGCCGGCGCTGCGATGCCTCGTGTGCCGCTTCCCTTGGGGATCGCGACCTTCTTCGCTACTGTGTGGCCCTTGGTGTGGTTCCACTTATTGATGTGCGTTTCCGCTGCACCCACGATCTACACGGTCAACCGCCGCACCCACGATCCCACTACCTCGTTTGTGGCTCGATTATAAAGAGGGGGCGCGGTGTCTGGGAATTCACTTTTCCCCTTCTCGTTCGCTTGTGCCCTTCTTCTTCCTCTCTTCCGCGCCCTCTTGCAGCTCCGCCGCCGCGCGCTCATCAGAACTTCTGACGGCGAGGACTCCGCCGTGTTGTTCTGTTCGCCTCGTCCGCGCTCGCCAGCTCCGGCGCCATCGCCAGTAAGTTCTTCCCGGCCGCATTGCCTAGGTTTTACCCTAGATTTCTCTGTTTCGATTTTGTATTCGTGTGGCGGTTCCTCTGTTCCTCCGCTGCCGCTTCCGTGCAAAATCACGACGGGGCCTCGTAGCTCTAAACTTTCCTCCGCCGCCAGCTCTTCCTCCGTCGATCTTTCCGGCGAACCCATGTCTAGCTCCTTTAGTGGTTCTCTGGTAGAGGATGATGATGCTGGCTCTAGGCCCGAGCGAGGCTCGTGGCAAGGCTCCTCTGTTACACGCCGCGAGATTGAGTGGCTTATCCAAACTCGGAGGATTCCCGCCGAGGTCTCCTGTCGCTTACCCGGCAGCGAGTCCTCTCCGGATGTTGGGGAGGGCGAGTATGTAGTTTTTATGTCGCACTTCGCGTGTTGCTTTGGTCTCCCTCTCAGTGATTTTGCTAGAGAGTTTCTCGACTACTTCGGCCTTCAGCCGCATCATCTTCCTGCGAATGCCATCGCTTCTCTTTCTGCTTTTATCTCCGCCTCGGAGGGATACTTCGGCCTATGGCCGTCCGTGCACGTCTGGTCGAAGTTCTTCCAGATTCGTTCTAACGTAGTCCCTGACAAGTCTCTGCACCCTTCCGAGAAACTGCTTACTCAATGTGGGGCAGCGTCCATTACACCTCGGAGGAAATCCGTATTTCCTCGTGTCACCGGGCTAGAGTCGTGCAAGAAGTGGCACAAATCCTTCTTTTACGTCAAGAACAGAGGGACAGAGGACAAGATTCGGCTCCCTGCCTTCTCCATTGGTCCGCCTTCTAAGGTGAATTGGACTTACAATCCGAGGAAAAGTCTTGCCTTGGCCGAGGCTTTTGAGATTCGGCTGAAAGAGCTGATCCGTGCTGGGTTATGCGGCGAAGACCTGATGGCTACCTTTATCAGTAGCCGAATCTGCCCATTCCAGAAGTGGACTCACAAACTGTGCTACATGAGCGGTCCTCTTGACCCTAACCGAGTTTCGACCGTGGAGCTGGACAATTATCTTATCTACAAGCGTGTCCGAGCTATCTTCAAGACAGAGATGCCTGAGGATTGGGCTTGGAGATTGAAACCGTTCACCCGCGATCGTCCGCCTCCCGAAGTAAGCTTAATCAATAATGCTCTGCTATTCAATTGTTTTCGTAATGGTTTTCGCTAATTTTCTTTTTTCTTGTCTTGCAGAGATTCGCAGAGCAGAAGAATGAGGATGCCAAAGTTTTGTTGCTTCCGTGGCCTGCGGACCGGAGCACCCCGGATACTGGTGAGCCGGACTCGGAGGAGTTCGTCCCTAAGTCGGATCCTACCCCGGCTCGAGCTCGTGGCAAGACCTCAGCCCACGAGGAGGAAGGTGATTCGGACGAGGTCCAAGTTCTTGAGGTAGTTGCCGCAATGCCTATTTCTTATGCATTTCCGGCTTCTACTTTCCCAGCTAATCCGGCCGGTCAGGTTCATGACGCCGAGCCTATTGCTTCCCGACCTTCTGTTATCTCGGGGAAACGCGGGGCTTCTGCCAGTGCCTCAGAGGCGGTCCCCAAAAAACGAATGAAGAAGTCTGCTCCGAATCCTCCCAGGCGCAAGACCATGCCTGGGGTCGCAGGGTAAGTTCCTTTTGCTCGTATTTCTTGTTTCTCTCTTTCTGTTTTTCATCCTGACACCCTTTTTTCTTTTTTATTTTTGCAGCGTTCCGCTTTCTGTTAAGCTCGGTGGTCCTAGCATGACCAGCCGTCCGATTCGGCCGCCGTCTCCTCCGCACGTTGAAGATACTAGGATTCCCAGTCCTGCTCGTGCTGCCTCTCCTTCAGCTCCGAATCAGTCGCCCCCTCGTCGCGACGTGCCTGAAAGTCCTTTTGTCGACATCGATTCCATTCGGCCCTCCGAGACTCCCGTCGAACCCGTTGCCGCCTCTGTGGGTCCGAGCGCCTCTACTGAGCCTCTATCTGCCCCAGCAATCTCTACATCAACTCCAGCCCTGGCCGAAGAGGTCATTATCTCGGTGCCTTCTGCGACCGTGTCTCCTGCTGCTCCTAAAGACACCGTTCCCATTACTGAGGTATCGGCTCCGGCTGATGCCTCTTCTAAGGCAAGGAAAACTGTTGCCACCAAGGCCCCCTCTTCCCAGAAAGGTCTTGTCGGCTCTTCTCAGCCGAGTATTGCCGACGTGCTGCGCAAAGGAACTGCGCCTACCAAAGCCTCCGTTACCTCGGCTGTCAGCACCCAACTTGCTCTTCATAAAAGCCCTGCGGCCGCAGTGGTTACACAACATACTCGGGGTAAAGTCCTAACTCGGACGGCCAATGGGAACAGTCTCGGCTCGCTGGTGGAGTACGCCAATAATTGGAATGCTGCTGATCAGTTTGAGGGTAATCCAATCAGCCAGCCCTTTCAGCTTTCCGACATCAGTGGCCGTTTCGATCAAGCTGCCAAGTTCATCCTTGATACCAACAAGATGAATGAGGTAATTGCTGTTTTGCGTAGTTTTTAGATTAGTTGCCCATACGTTACTATATGCTCTAGTCCCCGAAACTTGCAAGGAAATAACTTGTTATATGCTTGGAAGTTTAATGATGCTTTACTTAATCTAACTTCATTTCTAGAGTTCGAATTTATATCCGACTAGATTTGTTTTATATCCAGCCACCTAGATCCGAGTTAAGTTTCGCTTGACTCGGATCTGGTTTAGCTTCGAATATCCAGCCACCTAGATCCGAGTTAAGTTTTGATTGACTCGGATCTGGTTTAGCTTCGAATATCCAGCCACCTAGATCCGAGTTAAGTTTCACTTGACTCGGATCTGGTTTAGCTTCGAATATCCAGCCACCTAGATCCGAGTTAAGTTTCGCTTGACTCGGATCTGGTTTAGCTTTGTGTATTCATTTATCGTTTTGCTCCATTGTTCAGGTTGCACATGACCGGCGAACTGCTGAATTTCAGAGGTTGCTTTTTTCGCACCGCAAATTGGAGGAAAAGTATGAGAAAATCCTTCCTGTGGTAAAAAAGGCTGGTAAGTCGATAGTTCCTTTTCGTTATTCTCGATGTTCTTATTGATTTGTCCGCGAGATGCCGGCTCACTTTTTTGGTGAATAGGTAATATTAATAACCTCAACATTCGTCTTGAGAAGAAAGTCAAGAGCTTGGAAGGTTAGTTTCCCTTTTATCTTACACCTTTTCCCCTTTAAAATGTGTGCTAAGCTTTTTTATTTCGTTTGGCTTTGGTAAAGCCGAGTTGCAAACCTTTGCAGCGTCCCACCAAGATTGCACGCCCATGCCTAACGTGATGCTGCATTTTTTAGAACAAAGCGCTATTCATTCGGCGCAGCTACAAGAAAAAGATGATGAAATAGCTCGCCTGCGAGCCGAGGTGGATACCCTTAAGCTCTCTCAGAAATCCGAACTAGAAAAGGTCGACCAGGAATTTTCCGAGGAGAAGAATCGGCTAGCTTTGGAGCTGTAGAAGAATAAAGAACTCCTCGAGGCTGCCGAACTGAAAACTCAGGGATTGAGCGAGGAAATTGCTCGTTTTGAGAAGAGCAAGATCGATTGGGCCAAAGACCTTTAGATAATGATGATTTATATTCATCGTAAGCTTCTTAGCACGGCCGAATTATATTTTTCTTTTTTGTCCCTGCTGCCACCTGACACGTTCGTGTTTTGCGCAGATCATTTTCCCGAAGCCAAGCCTGTGAGTTCTAAAGCGGTTCTTGCAGCTCATGTGCGCCGAGGTGTTCCTGTTGCCGCTGACTCGGAGTATTAAATGGAGGATTTCCTGGTTGCTGTTGGTGCTGCAGTTGGTCCAATGAAGATTATGGGCCGGGATTTGGTGCAAGCAGCTATTCGAGCTTACCACGTTCTTTGGCCGAACACTTCTGGTACTCCTGATATCAACGAGGTCGAATTACTGGTAAAAAGACTGATGGCATCTGAGAGGCAACTAAGTCTCTGGAGGGAATCAGCCGGGCGCGCTGGTGCTGATATGGCCCTTACTGTCATCATGTCATGGTATGAAGACATTTCTCTTGATATCCTGAGAAATTTGCGCACTCGTTCCCGCTGGGTTGAGGACCCCACTTTCGTCGCTCTTCGGCAAGCTCGCGCCTTCCAACTCGTCGAGTATGCCGACGTGCATACCTGGAATGAAGGGCCGAGTTTTCTTCCAAACCCGGATGAGGAGGTCGTAGTTGAGGATGCCTCGGATAACAATTCGGCTGAGCAAGGGGAGGGTGAGGATGACTCGGCCACATCTGGCAGCTCCAGTTCAAGCTCGGACAGTGACGGCGATGCGCGGTCCTCCTCCAAAGGTACTGGGCATTCAACTGCACAGACTGATGCTCCTGAGCAGCCTCGGGCTTCCGCTGAAGTTGCACCTGGGTCTATGGAGGGCGAGGCAACCTCGGTCGAAGTTCCTCCTACGTCGGAGTGCCCAGCGCCTGACCAAGTTGCTGCGTCTCCAGCGAACAATGCTTAAGTTATTTCTTATCCCTGGCATGCCGGGCGTATGATGTACGCGAAACATTTGTCCGCTCTCTGTATGATTTGAATTTCTTTTGCCGTGTACTGCTGTAACATATACGCTTGTAGTTGTTATGATTTTGTTTAAGTGGGTGTTCGTCCGAATTCTTGCTTTGATGGCCCGCAATTTCCTGATTTTAGGATGTATCCTTGCCTTCGTTTCTTTGTGGTTTAGCCGAGTAGTCTAGGCGTGAGCTCTGAATATCATATAATATTGATCTGTTCTGAACAGAGGTTGACTACTACTTTGGAACAATATATGGCAATCCCCGAATCACTGTTTATCGTGCCGAATTTCAATATGTAAACCAAATTTCAGAAATACTATAAGACCAATACCGAGGCGCTGCTCAGGGTAGTGCTCAACATAAAACTGGGGCAGCTTATGGGAGTCCCCGAGTCGCTGCTTTGGATGCTGAGGTTCAAATGTTTAGTATGAAATGGAAATAATATATGGCAGTCCCCGAGTCAGTGCTCTGGGTGCCGAGATTTAGTACATAAGATGGCATTGAAATAATAGACGGCAGTCCCCGAGTCACTTCTCTGAGTGCCAATGTTCAAATATACAACATGAAATTGAAATAACACACGGCAGTCCCCGAGTCAATGCTCTGGGTGCCGAGGTTCAAATACATAACATGAAATTGAGATAACATATGACAGTCCCCGAGTCACTGCTCTGGGTGCCGAGGTTCAATACATCATTGGTTCTTGACCTTGAGATACAATGCTACGAGTAAAATGGTCGAAGCAAAGCTACATTCCATGGACGCTTCGTTTCTTCGCCAGCTTTGTCTGCCTTGCTCCCTCCGGGGGGCTGAGCGTCGATTAGATAATAGGCATCGTTATGCAATGCTTTGCTCACAATGAATGGTCCCTCCCATGGAGGTGACAACTTATGCATGCCGGCCGTGCGTTGCACCAGTCGGAGGACTAAATCTCCTTCTTTGAACACCCTTGGATTCACCTTCTTGCTGTGATATCGTCGCCGGTTCTGCTGATAAATAGCTGATCGTGACAGTGCCAGTTCTCTGGCTTCTTCTAGCAGGTCTACAGTATCTTGCCGAGCTAACTCGTTTATCTCCGAGGTTGTATCCTGAGTAACTCTTGGCGAGTCATATATTATGTCGGCTGGAAGTACGGCCTCTGCCCCATATACCAGAAAGAATGGTGTATAACCTGTTGATCTATTCGGAGTAGTCCTGAGGCTCCATAGTACGGCTGGGAGTTCCTCAATCCAACATCCTGCCGACCTTTGCAACGGTTCGACAAGTCGTGGTTTTATTCCTGATAGCACCAGTCCATTAGACCTTTCCACTTGCCCATTAGATGCTGGGTGAGCCACAGAGGCAATATTTAGTCTTATGTGTTTCTCTCTGCAAAATCTGGCGAAGGCTCCTTCTGCAAAGTTTGTGCCATTATCTGTAATAATACTGTGCGGATACCCATATCTTAAGATAATATCTTTGAGAAATTTCACTGCTATGGACCCATCGCATTTTTTTATTGGTTTCACTTCAATCCATTTTGTGAACTTGTCCACCATAACCAATATGTGGGTCATTCCTCCTCGTGCCGGCTTAAATGGTCCCACCATATCTAAACCCCATACAGAAAATGGCCAAGTGATGGGTATTGTTTTTAACTCGGCCGATGGCATGCGTATTTTGGTTGCATATCTCTGACAACCATTGCATTTTTCAACCAACTCTTTGGCTTATTTCAGGGCCGTCGGCCAATAAAATCCATGTCTGAATGCTTTTGCTACCAAGGCACGAGATGAGGCATGGTGTCCACATTCTCCTTGATGTATATCTAGGAGGATCTCCTGGCCTTCTGCCGAACTCACACACTTTTGCAATACGCTTGTGACGCTTCTTTTATATAGCTCATTGTTTATGATCGTGTAAGCTTTTGCTCTCCTTACAGTTTGTCTTGCTAATATTTCATTACTCGGCAACATCCCGTCTTTAAGGTAAGAGAATATGGGTTGCGCCCATAGCGGTGTGACTTTTTCTGGTGTGATCTCACTGTCTATTTCCATGTTTCCCGCCGACATATCTACCTCGGCCTCCTCCATAATTGTGCTTACTTCTGCTGTCCTCCTCTTGGGGGGTTCCGAGTCATATTGCTGGTCTACTTCCATCGGCGCATTATCTTCTGCTGAGTTTGCCGGAATAAAGATGGATTCGGATTATGGTGATGGGATTATTGATGGTTTCCTGACGTGTTCCAGGGCAATACCCGGGGGAATTGACTGCCGGGTTGATCCGAGTTTTGACAACGTGTCTGCGGCATCATTTTCTGCCCGAGGTATGTGGTGAAATTCACATTCTTCGAAGTATCCACTGATCTTTTGCACATGAAATCTGTATAAAGCCATATTGGCATGTAATGCATCCCAATTGCCTGAGACTTGCTGTACTACTAGATCCGAATCCCCATAACATAAGATTCGGCGTATGCCAATCTCTTTTGCTACTTTCAGTCCATGGACCAGTGCTTCATATTCGGCTACGTTGTTGGATGCGGCAAAATGTATTTGTAGCACATATTTTAGCTGATCTCTTTTAGGCGAGGTTAACACTATTCCTGCCCCCAAACCATTTCTTAATTTGGAACCATCGAAATGCATCGTCCAATAATTCGGGTCTGGTAATTGTGGCTCATACTGCACTTCGGCCCAGTCTACGAAGAAGTCGGCGACGGCTTGAGATTTGATTGCATCTCTCCTATCAAATTGTGGAGCGTACGGTGACAACTCGATTGCCCATTTTGCTATTCGGCCACTTGCATCTTTGTTGCTCAATATGTCGTCTATGGGCGCTTCACAGATCACTTTGATGGGATGCTCTTCAAAGTAATGTTTAAGCTTTTTTGCCGACATATACACTCCATAAGCCATCTTTTGATAATGAGGGTAATTCTGCTTTGAAGTGGATAACACCTCACTTAAATAATACACCAGCCTCTGTACCGACCTATTATCTTCAAGTCGTTCTACTACAACTACAGCACTTACTACTCTGTTGGTAGCCGATATATAGAGCAACATAGGCTCCTTTGTTAGTGGAGAAGCCAAAATGGGTGCTGAGACCAACATCTTTTTCAACTCATGAAATGCGTTGTCCGCTTGTGGAGTCCAAATGAATTTATCTGATTTCTTCATCAGCTGATATAGTGGTAGTGCCTTCTCTCCCAGCCGACATACAAACCGGCTGAGGGAGGCTAGACAACCCGTGAATTTTTGTACATCATTTAAACATCTTGGCAATTCCATTCTTTCTACTGCCTTTATCTTTGTTGGGTTAGCCTCTATACCTCGGCTAGATACAAGAAAACCGAGTAGTTTTCCTGCCGGCACGCCAAACGTGCATTTTTCCGGATTAAGCTTCATTCGGAACCTTCTCAGGTTCGCGAAAGTCTGCCGTATATCTTCTAGTAACGTTTTGCTTTCCTTGGTTTTGATGACTACGTCATCTACGTATACTTGTACATTTTTTCCTATTTGATCGTGTAGACATTTTTGCATGCATCTCTGATATGTTGCTCCTGCGTTTCGCAGGCCGAACGGCATTGTGCGATAGCAATAAGCCCCGTACGGGGTAATAAACGCAGTCTTTATTTGATCCGTTGGATTTAACGGTATCTGGTGGAAACCAGAATACGCGTCTACAAATGACAATAACTCGCAACCAGCGGTCGAATCAATGACTTGGTCTATTCTAGGTAATGGAAAAGGATCTTTTGGACACGCCTTGTTCAGGTTCGTGTAATCGATACACATTCGCCACACAATGGCCACATTGGGATCATCTTTCTTCTTTTCTACTAGCACCGGATTTGACAACCAATCCGGATACAACACCTCCATGATGAACCCGGCTGCGAGGAGGCGAGCTATTTCATCCCCTATTATTTTTCTCCTGTCTTCGGCGAAGCGGCGGAGAGGTTGCTTCACCGGCCTTGCTCCTGGTCTTACATTCAAAGAGTGCTCAGCCAACTCCCTCGGAACACCTTGCAGATCCTGAGCTGACCATGCAAATATGTCCCGATTCTCACGGAGGAAGTTGGTGAGCTCGCTTTCCTATTTAGCGTCCAGGCTTGCACCAATAGTACAGTACGCTCCGGGAATTGCTCATCTATCTGAAACTTCTTCGTTTCTTTAGTCGGCTGAAAAGAGACACTGCCATGCGGGTTGGCTAGTGCCGGCATGTTCAGCTGTGCCGACTGAGCGAGGGCTGCTACCTCCTGAATTCTTCTTTTTTCTCTTTCTATAACCAATGATTCGGCCAAATTTGACCCGGCTGAAGCACACTCCATTGACTTCTTGTAATCCCCTGCTATTGTTATCACTCCTTGTGGTCCAGGTAGCTTCATTTTCAGATAACTTATATGACAGTTGCCCATGAATTTGGCCAATGCTGGCCGTCCGAGTAAAGCATGATAACAACTCTCTAGATCCACCACTTCAAACTCTAAATTTTCTTCTCTGCAATTATCTCTTGTGCCGAATAACACATCCACTCGGACCTTACCAATGGGTTCACATGAAAGCCCCGTCACTATCCCATGGAAGGTGGTCCTCGTGGATTGCAACATGTTCTGTGATATTCCAAGTTTATGCATGTTATCTTTGTACATGATGTTGATACTGCTTCCATTGTCAATGAGTACCTTTGAGAATTTCACATTGATACTCAGTCCAACAAATGTCGGATCCAACACGAGTGCATATGATCTAGGATTCGGCATTATCTTGGGATGATCCTTTATGCTCCAAGTTACCTACTGATCCGACCAAGGCACATATCTTGGTACTGCCGGCATAACTGCATTCACTTCCATATGCCAGCGCTGCACACTCTGCTTGTCTTGCTGTTCCATTGTGAACACGCAATAAGACTGATGATGTTCTCTGTAATCATTGCATCTGGTATTCACCGGATTTGTTCTTCCATCCTGGACCTGGTTCATCACTTGATGTATCGCGTCTCTCCGATCCGAATTATCGTACCTCAGGGGTGGGGGCGGTAACATCAGTTGCTGTGCATTTGCTCCAGTCAACTGTGGCTGATGCTGCTGATGCACTTGATGTGGCGCCTGAATTCCTGCGGGGTTCCCCATTGCATTTTTCAACCATGCACATTGGCGGGTCGTATGGTTGGCTGGCCTGGATGGGTTTGACGTGTGAAATTTGCATGGCTGATCTAACATAGATTCGAACGTGTACTTCGGCCTCTCCTGCCACTGTTTCTTTTGCTCTGGGGTCCACTACCTTTTTCCTTCATTCCTTGGTGTCCATTGCTGAGGACCATTCTTTTGCCGTTGTGTTGCTCCGTGACTCGGCGGATCTTGCGCTACTGTCGCCACTTGGGCCGAATTGTATCTATAATCCGGCCTTTCCTCTCTTCTTCTCCCTCTGAAGTCATTGCGCCTGGATGACCCGGCCAAATCTCTTGCATAATGGTCCTATTGCTCGCGATGATCCACCGACATCAATTCTGGTTGCGTTGGGTCTCCTAATGCGTAGGAGTCCGCTATTCTGATAGTTTCCGCAGGGTGGTCGGCATATCTCTTTGCAGGCGTTGCCACAATACGCTACCATAACGGCATCCTTGTGCAAACCAAGCTATTGCTTGCGATTCTATAACTCCTTCGCATGAGTTTCTCAGGTTGCACCACCGAGTTAAAAATTCCCTATCTGTTTCATTTGGCCTCTTCTTGCACATGGCTAACTGTTGTGGCCTGTTTGGCCTCTTGTATGTGCTGGTAAAGTTGCTGACAAACATTTCCTCAAAATCCAACCAACAGTTGATACTGCCCGCTGGTAGATTATTCAGCCACACCCTGGCTGGTCCTTCCAGCATCTGTGGGACATACCGTACTGCCCATCGTAAATTTCCACCCACTATTTTCACAGCAGTGGCATAGTCAATCAACCAGTCTTGTGGTTTGGTACTCCCATTATATGTTTTCGTGCCCCTTGCCAGTTGAAAGTTCGGCACAGGTGGTTCGCCCATGATCCGTGGTCCAAAGCATGTCGGCCCTGGTGGACCCTGTTCTTCCAACAGTTCGGACCGGTATAGCCGATCCAGCTTTACTCTTGCATCATTTGATGGCAAATCCCTGTACAGAATTCTATCTTGTACCCCATAGTGGTTGTTTCCGCCATGGATCGCATACTCCATCTCGGAATAACCATCATTGTATCTCTCATTAATTTGATTATGACGAGCTGGCCTTGTTTCTCTTTCCTGCCGGGGTTCATGCCTTGGTTGCGGGTTGAGCGGCAGCTCTCTCCTTACTTCGACCGAGGTATTGTTCTCATGATTTCCTCTTGCGGGTTCTCTTCTGCCGAGATCTCCATTGCCTCGGCTTCCGCCGTATTTTTCCACACGGCCGTGGTTCCTCTCCCCACTGTTACCTCGGCTTGCATTGCCTCTGTTCTCATTTGCCTTTCCAGCCATCGCCGGATCATATGGAACAATTTGCTTTTCCTCTTTCCTGAGGTTACTGCTTTGTCCCTTCGTGCATTATTTCCGGGTGAAGATGCTGCTGCCACTGATAAGGCAGGTGCTGCCCCTGCCGAGTGAACCATTCGCGAGGCCCCCGGCCTCGCCGGGTTTGTTCTGGGCATTTCGTCGTTTTGCTGGTTCGCGATGCGCACCAGCTCATTCACACTTTCCTGCTGTTTCTGCCGGGCCTCGCCGGTCAACCCCTCTAATTCTAATGATGCGGCATTTGCTGCTCTTAGGTTCTTTGTCGGGGTACTATACCTCGGCAAGCCCAAATCCACCGATTCTGCTTTATGAGCATCATGCTCTTTGTTTATATCATCCATGAGGTTTTTCCCTCTCAATCTTAATTCATCCACCCGTTCGGGTGCGACGTCCAGCTTATTAGCTTTGGCATATTATCGCAGGGTCCTGTTTAAGGACTCCCGCAAGGCCGACACTTTTTTGGCCTCTACCAGCACCTTTTGCCTGGTTTCCTCTAATTATGCCTGAGCATTTGCCGGATCAAGTATCGGGGCTACAGGCGTAGTCAAGTTTTCTATGGTCGCCTGAAGAATGTTCTCTGGCCTCTCCAGAGGTGGCCCCCTTACTCTTGGTGCCTTTGGGGTGGTGTCCTGCACGTCGGTCGGGTTGGTCGCTGGAGGGATTACCTCGGTGGGTAATGGTGCCGTCTGCCTGGGTACGCCGTGTACATCGGTGGCGGGTTCTCTGGTTGACCCGGCAGCTGCTACTCCACCTTGCACTTCGGCCGCGACCATCACCTCGACGCTGCCTGCAGGATGTGCTCCGGGCGGACGGCTCGCAGTGTTAAGAGGTGGCTCCCCTGCAACAACAACTTTGTGAGGATAAACGCCGGAGGTGTCGATGCCGACGTAGACCTTGTGCCCGCCCAGGTTGATGAAGACGCCGTTGCGCGGGGGAGTTTTTCCCCTGAAGCTGCCCGCATTGTCACTGACATAGTCACAGAGACCAAATCTCTGGACCAAGCCAGAAACAACGCGCTCGCCCGTGTTGATGAAGTTTCCCGTCCGGATCATAACTCCAACTAGCATCGCTACTGGCCCCACGGTGGGCGCCAACTGTCGTGGTGGTATCACGGCAGATGCCATGGGTAGGCTAAAGTATGGGGCCAATGGATGCTAGAGGGATCTGGGGAGGGAAGATGTAGTTGATTCTACACACAGAAGACTGAGGCAAAGATCTTTATTTCTTCTTCCTTGGGCTACAAGTGCTCCTTAAGCTGTATACAGGGAGAAGAGAAGAACTTTACCAGCCTAACGGCTCTAACTTTCGTCGATCCCCCCTTCTGAGTCCAAGCCTCTCCTTATAAAGGAGAGCCCTGGGTTCCTCTAGGGCTGACGTGGCAAGCATATTCGAGGAATATACTTGTCCCAATATAGTAGTTCGGCGCCCGCCTTTCCCTGTCGCCCCTCTAATGATGGCAAGGTTCCAGAGGGCCCCTCCTGTGTGCCTCGGGCTTCTGGACTGTCACCTCCGTGACCTCCTCCTGCCTCCCTGTCGCTCTGCGCCTTTGTCCCTAGCGCTTGGCTCCGCTCAGATTCTCCCTAGCTTGCAGCTAGGGTTTGACTTCAGGCTTCTCCTTCTCCTGCAAGCTTCATATCATTTGGTCCTTCCTCGCATAGCTCGGATTGTCCTTCACCTGCATCAAGATCACTCAGGCTAACCCGGCCGACTTACGTAATATCTCGGCCGGGTAATGTCTTAATATACATATACGGGTCTCTCGCCTCCATATGTCGGCCGACTTCTACAGGATTCGGCCGACCTAGGCTGTAACTCGGAAACCAGACGGGATTATACTCTTGTCTTTCCCCGTCTTTACCCTATCCAGGGTTACCTCCCCAACACATGCGTCACCTCGATCTTGGCCATAGCTATCTCCGGGTCGTCCCCGGGGTGCACCGGCTCGAGGAGTTCCTCGATAACTTCGTCCACCACGCCCTTCTCGCGCACCGGAGTGGACGGGCCGCCTTTCTCGCCGCCGCGCTCGAGAGGGGGAAGACGGCTATTGCTTGAGCCGGCCATCATCACCTCCTCGGCGCCGGGCGCAGCGAGCGTGCTGGCGGCTAAGGGAACTGGCTGGGTGAAAGAGACGATCTCCCGAGGGAAACGCTCTGGCACGGTGGCGACGTAGACGCGCAGGTCGCCGAATAGCACGACGGAGCCGCCTACTGGGAAACTGGACCCGGCTAAGCAGCAAGCGTTGTCGATAATGCTGTCTAATTTGCCCAGCGTGAGCACAAGGCCGGAAGCCACGTGCTCGCCGGACGAAGTGCGAGGTCCCGTGCGGAACGTCACTCCGGTCGCCGCCATCTTAGCCCCACAGTGGGCACTAGTTATCGTTGTTATGGAAATGGTAGATCCTAAAAATGATAGATAGAGGTGTGGGAGCAAGCAGGGAAGCATGCGACGGCATCCACAGGCGGGATTGGGTACAAGAAAGCGTCGGGGACACAAGAAGTACCCAGGTTCGGAGCCCTCGGGTTGAGGTAAGACTCCTACTCCTGCCGATCTAACTATAGGGATGAACACAAAGGGCTACAAGGCTTCTCGAGCTGTATTTGGTCTGGCAGATAATCTAGTAGAGTCCAACCCTTGCAATGTTGCCCCTGCCGCCCCTTATATAGGCCAAGGCGGCGTGGGCAACGGCCTGGCCGACTAGCGGGTCCCACAGGCGGGCCCCAGCCGGCTAGGTCATCTATAGTGGCCGGCATCGAGGGCGTGTACCCACAGTCAAGCCCATGCCACCACGCCATCTATAGTGGTCGTCGTGCGGGTAGTTATGCCTAGTGCCACCTACTGTCCACTATTACAACCGTCATCGGTAAAGTCGTCGGTATAGGCCGAGTGTCTGGGTCCCCTTTCTGTCTTGTCCGCAGTCCTAAGCGTACTGCGTACTGTTCTCTACGTCATCTTGTACCTTGCTTATCCTGAGTGGCCAGCTAGGGTGGCCTAGCCGGCTGACCTTCCTAGGCTGGATGTTCGGATTCATCCGGCCACTCTTCTTCCATTGCTTGCCTCATCTGGCTTGTCTTTCTTCCGGTTGACTCCTGGTCTGTCTTGCTCCGGCCGACTGACTTGATTCAGTCGGCTAGCAGGCTTTGCTGATGGTTCTTATCCGGCTGGCTGGTTTGCCATCTTGGTCATGGTCTAGCCTTCCTTATGATCTGTCTTTGAGTTTCTCCGTCCAGCTAGTCAGCCGGCTTGCAGGTTAGTACCTTGTATTATGTTCGGTTAGCCTACCCAGGGCTGATCCCCCCGACACCTTGGGTTAGTACTTGTCACTCGGAACGGTGTCTTCCTTGAGAAAGAGTTTCTCAGTCGGGGAGTTAGTGGGAGCATAGTGCAGCTCAAAGAAATTCAAGAGGAACCAGCTAGTAGCGTTTCAACAAAATCCTAAGAGGTTGAGCCGGTCATGGTGGCTAAGCCGGCAACTACACCCGAACTATGAAGATCTGCTAGATTGCGAAATGTTCGTGATGTATCACTGTTAGATATTGACAAGCTTACAAATTAATCGGAAGCGATGGTGGGATCTGATTCAGAGTCATGGCTTGGATCCTTGAGATCCGATTTAAAGTCCATGGATGAAAATAAATTTTGGAACTTGGTTGATGTTCTAGACGGTGTAAGCCCTTCGAGTGCAAATTAGTCTGTAAGAAGAAAACTGATATGGATGGAAGATTTTCTGTCTATAAAGAATGACTTTTCGCGAAGGTGTTCCGAAATGTTCAAGGAGTTGACTACGATGAGAATTTATCACCTATAGTGATTCTTAAGTTAGTTGGATCATGTTAGCTATAATAGCCTATTTTGACTATGAGACATGGCATATGCATTTCAAAACAACTTTCCTTAATGGAAATTTAACTGAGGATGTGTATATGATACAACCTTAGTGTTTTGTAAATCCAAATAATGCTGATAAGGAATGAAAACTTCAGAACTCCATTCATGGGTTGAAGTAAGAATCTCGGAGTTGGAACTTTCACTTTGATGAGGTAGTCAAATCGTTTGGCTTTATCAAAAGTGATCATGGTTCTTGTTTATACAAGAAGTTTAGTGGGAGGAAAGTAAACTTTTTTATCTTATATGTGGATGACTTATTACTGATTTAAAAGGATGTCTAGATGTTGCAATAAACCATGGAATAATCTGAAAGGAGTTTCTCAATGAAAGGCTTGGGTGAGGCAACTTACATTATATTCTATGAACCGGGATCTATAGAGATAGATCCAAGTGGTTCACTGGATTGAGTTAGAGTATATATTTGGACAAATTGTTGAATAAGTTCAACATGGAATCGTCTAAAAATGGGTTCTTACTGATGTCTGATGGTGTAAAACTTAGCAAGACTCAGTGTCCTTTGATTACTGATGATTGAAGTTGGATGAATGCGATTCCATATCCTTCAGCAGTCAGATCCATCATGTATGCCATTATTTGTACTAGGCCGGATGTTTCCTGTGCTCTAATTTTATGAGAAGATACCAGGCCTACCCTAGAGAAATCTAGTGGACAACAGCTAAAAATATCTTAAGTACTTCAGAACGACTAAGGATATGTTCCTAGTTTATGGAGGCGAGGATGAACTGAATGTAAAGGGTTACATGGATGCAAGTTATCTTACTGACTTAGATGATTCTCCTTCGCAATCTGGATACGTTTTTGTGATAAATGGAGGGGCTATTAGATGGAAGAGTTCCAACAAGAGACTGTGTCTTCTTCTACAACAGAGGCTGCATATATTGCCTCCTCGGAGGCAAAAAATGAAGTCGTTTGGATGATTAATTTCCTCATGGATCTTGGTGTGGTTTAGGGCTCATCCAATTTGTTAGACACGTATTGTAACAACAATGGTGCTATTGCACAAGCCAAGGAACCTAGACAAAACCAGAAGAACAAAAATATATTAATGCGGTACCACCTGATTCTCTAGTTTGTGGATCATTGTCATATCAAGTTATGCAAGGTACACATGGATGAAAATATTGCGGATCCATTGAAAAGGCCTCTACCACAGACAAATAATGAGATGCACCTGAGATTTATGGTGTCAACACCCGGATTTTTCAATCCTAGATGCCTGTTATGCCATACATCGCAATCCCAGGATTACCATTTTTGCGAGACATAACAGAATTGGATACCATAGTACATCATCCGTTACAACGTTACATAAGTTCTTACACAAATAGGGATCTCATGATCCAGTTCTTAATGCAACATCAAGCAGTGGAATACGTAATAATAACGGTAGCATAGGCGAAGCTCCATCTTCGGGGTCAAAGGCAATGCTGACGATGGGAGATGATCCTAGTTGTCGTAACCTTCCTGGGGTCCATCTTCGAGGTACTCCTCTTCATAGTCTGGCCATGGGAATAGCCAGGGACAAAGCCATGAGTACTCTTTAAGTACTCGCAAACTAATACTAACAGGTAAGGGGTTTTTGGATAATAGGACACTAGGCTCTAGGGTTGTTTTGCAAAAGCCAGGTTTATCTCTACTAAGTTCTAAAGCTAGTCACAATTTTGTAACTCCTAAGTGGGATCTTGTAATTCAGGTCACAACTCTGTTTTGGTCAAGTCAAAGTCTCAATTCATTTCACAAGTCATTTTGAAAAGTCTGACGGGAGAACAATATGGCCACTCCAACTGTCCATAACCGCGGACGCGGCTATTCGAATAGTTTGACACTTTGCAGAGATTGTACGCTTTCACCACAACATTTGATACATCCGTCGGGAACAAATCCTGAATTCACCATACTCAGTATGCGGATAATCAATCCTAACCTTTCAATTACACGCCCTAGTATAAGCACCTCTCCTGTGAGTTTGGCCTCCCAACCATGACCATTGTCATCTTGGGTACTGCACAGGTGGACAATCTTCACAAGGTAGCCTCAGCTCAGACCTTGGCCGTGACGGAGCTAATACTAAGGTATATAAGTTTCCAGTCAAGCCCTACCCAATATTCGGGTATAGTGGTTGTACGTTAAAATTGGAATGGTATCGCATCCAGACAACCATCAGTTTTATAAAGGGCTAAGGCTCATGCCTCAACATTTTTATCACCAAAATAATCAAGTGTTTGGAAACACATGTCCAAAACATTTCAATAGAATGATTCATCATTCCAAGGTTTTCATAACCATTTTTCCACCAAGTATTCCCATCTAAAGTTGATCAAGTTTTATGCTTAGAACTAGCATCTACAGGTGGCGGTAGTACTGATGAGGGGTGGTAACTCGTGGAGTTTCACTAAGTCCAACCTTATATCTTAGGCTGATATCAAGGTTTTTAGCGTAGGCCAAATTTTATGCTCTTTATGCAACCTTCAGCACAACTGTCAAACTCTTAGGTAGACTCTAAGTAAACTTTGATAAAGAAATAAAGTAAGAATCTTGCACATAAAACTAGGATTGGTTTATCAAGTGGGTATGATCACATATGCTCAAGGCATATAGTAGTCATATCACAAGTATGGGTTTGTGGCATCAGTAGGGTATCTGGCAAGGGTTAGCTTGCATCAATATGAGTATAAGCTTGCATAGGTATAGTATCTTGCAAGTGTTAGCTTGCATTGGTATAATATCAGCTTGCCTTGTGTAGAGCAGTGGTTGAAGTTCTCCTCTTCTTCTTCTTCGTAGTATCCTCCTTCCTCCTCGTATCCTTGGTCAGTACTAGCGTCTATGAATAAATACGAGGTACACAATCACAAAACAATACTTAACTACTTGCAATCATCACACACCAGGGTCCTATAGATGATCTATTATCATCTCTAACCTTACAAGGCTAAGGCTTGGGTTAAATCTTTTTATTTTTAGAAAAGTAATTTCTACTCGTTGAAAAATTACTTAAGATTTAATATTCTCCAAACTAAACATGGGATCATGTTGACACATGTCATCACCACATATTGTAGTCCATGGGAATGTGATTTAAAGTGGTGTCACAATTTAATAAGGTTTTACCCTTTTATTTTAATTAATTAAAGTGGCTAGAAATTCTTATGTAGCATTCTTTTATTCCTTGAACATTATTTCTGCAGGTAAACCTATATATTTTTATATATTCTGAAAGGTATGGTTAAATGTGTTTTTTGAGAGTTGGAATCAACTCAAAAGCTTTTATGGTTTAAATTTGAAAAAAATTTGAATACAGAAAAGCTTCTGACTTGTTATTTTTACTATGGGTGATCTACAGATCCAAATGACTTGAATCCAACGGGCTTGGATTAAGGATTCACAAACCGTTCCAACAAAATTGGTGCGCTGAATCGATCTGGGCTGATTTTTGAAGTTGGGTACAGAAGTGTGTTTGAATTTAAAAAGAAAAGGTTTAATTTGAATTGCTGGGCTGCGCGGGAAATTTTATTGGGCCGGCCTGCTAAGCGCAGTGCTCCCGCGGGCTGCTTAAGTGGGTGTCCCCACTCATCAGTGACACGGGGCTGGGCGAAGCGGTATGGGGCAACGTGGATCGTTCGATCTAGTTCTAATCCAACGGCTGTGGGTCATCGTCGACGCGAGACAGCTCCGGCGAGAACGAAACCTAGCGCGGCCAGTGAGGGGTGCTGGGGGCTCACCGGGGTACGGGTGAGGGTCGGTGAGGCGGGCGAACGACGAAGTCGACGACGACGAACCTCCTGGTACCGGTGGCTTCTCCTGGGGCGGATCCAATCGATGGCTCCCTTCTTCTCTAGAGGCGGCGGGCTCCGGTGAAATTCCGGCGAGGTGGTGCTCGCCTTGCTCTAAGAATGGTGTGGCACGGTCAGTGAGGAGAGGGGAGTGAGATGGTGTGAAGAAATCGTGCGGGGGTGGCCTATATTTATAGTCGAGAGAGGGGACCGTCGGGGCGCACGGTGAGCTCGTCGGGGGTGACGTTACAGGCGGCTAATGGCATGGGCAAGGGTAGGGGACGGTGCTGTGTCTCCTGGCGATGCTCAACGACATGGTCGCGAGGAATGGGGCGGTGTGGTTTGGTATGGAACGGGCGGTGCTCTGCGCGGCAGAGGCGGCATTTTCGACGGCGGGCGGTGGCTGTATGGCACGGGGCGGCAAACGGGGATGTCTGGCGGTCTCCTGGGTCGGTGTTGATCATGTGTGCGCGCAGTGAGGGCGGCGCGCAGTCTGTGGAAGCTGGTCGCGGGTGGCGCTCTGGCGCACGCTCGGCATGGTCTGGGCGTGTCTTGTGCGCGTGGTCCAGGGCTTGGCAACGCTCGCGGCTAGGACAGGCAGTGGCGGTGGACGGTGGGCTGCCTCCCAGACAAGGTTGGCACGGCTAGTTCTTCCTCTAGCCTACTGTCGACTATGGGGTGGCATGGAGGTGCTCGGCTGTTCACCATTAATGACAATGGCAAGCTCACAGGGGTGCTAGTGTTGGGCTAATCTTTCTAGGTGATCTACTGAGTTGTGTGTGAGCTAACTAGGGAACAAGTTAGGCAAGAATCACTGCACACTATAGTGTTTGATGTTTTGTTTGATTTGTGTCTGCAACCTGTTTGATGAAATGGCCGCATGAAATCAAGTTTTAAATTTTGAAATGAATTTTGGTGGGTTTGCTAGATTGGTGCTGGTGAGTCTGCAGATGCTTGGGTTTTGAAAGTTGAGCTTGTTTGAGTGGGTTTTGAAAAAGTGGGATCTTCCCATATGAAGAAGATTCAATTTTGAATTTTCATTTAAACTATGCATTTGAAAGTTTCTGGATGATCACAAAGTGGGCCTTGATACTTTGTTATGAGTACATTCAAGGGGTGCAAAGATCCAGAAAAGTTTCTGTTAGGTTCTGAAAGTTTGAGACAGCCAAAGTAGGCATGGGAGTTAAATTGGTCAAAATGACCATTCACTTAATATATTTGTTTTGATTTACTTGTCTTTAGGAAAAGTGTGGGAAATGTTTTAGATGATGTTTATTTCACCTAAGAAACATTTTACAAGAAATGGATCACACAAACAAGATGGTTTTTAAAGAAATTCAAAATCCATGCATACACATATACATGCATTCATGGGTTTACTTAGAAAAGTTTTTGTTGACCCTAATCTTGATTATTAGAAATTTGATGATCTAAGTTTGGTATTTTTGGGATGTTACAAACCTTCCCCCCTTAAACAAAATCTCTCCCCGAGATTTGAAAAAGGAAGAAAATATTACCTAGGATTTGAAGAGATCTGGAAACTCCGTCCTGATGTGATCTTCGCGTTCCCAGGTAGCTTCCTCTTCCGTGTGATTGCTGCATTGAATCTTGAGAAATTTTATGCTTCGGGTTCTGGTAGTTTGAAAGGCTTCTTCCAATATACGGATGGGTACTTCGGGATAGGTCAGGTCATCGTTGATCTCTATGGTCCGGTGATCGATATTCTTGAACACTTCGGTCTTCTCGGGGACTTCGAGACATTTGCCAAGTAACGAGATATGGAACACATTATGCACAGCTGACATCTCTTCTGGTAGCTCCAGTTGATACGATACTTCTCCTCGACGGTTCAGAATTTTGAAAGGTCCGATATATCTAGGGGCTAACTTTCCTTTGAGTTGGAAACGCTGCATTCCCTTCAATGGCGACACTTTCAGATAAACAAAATCTCCGATGTTGAAGGCGAGGTCTCGACGTCTCTTGTCGGCGTAACTCTTCTGTCGGGATTGGGCTGTCTTGAGGTGCTCACGAATCTTGTGAACCTTCTCTTCTGCTTCTCGTAGGATGTCGGGTCCGAAAATCTGACTCTCTCCTACTTCCGACCAGTTCAAAGGGGTGCGGCACTTCCTTCCATACATGAATTCAAATGGGGCCATTTGCAAACTGGCTTGGTAACTATTGTTGTAGGAAAATTCTGCAAACGGCAGACAGTCTTCCCACTTGGATCCATATTCTAGCACATAGGCTCTAAGCATATCTTCGAGTATTTGATTTACTCGCTCCGTTTGTCCATCGGTCTGAGGGTGATACGCGGTACTGAAATCTAGGCGGGTTCCTAAACCTTCTTGGACTTTCTTCCAGAATCTCGAGGTAAACTGAGTTCCGTGATCCGATACTATATTTTTGGGGACTCCATGCAAACTAACGATTCTAGCTATGTACAACTCTGCTAGCTTCGAACTCTGATAGGTGGTTTTGACGGGCAAGAAATGGGCGACTTTGGACAATCTGTCCACTATGACCCAAATAGAGTCATTTCCCCTACTAGAAGTAGGTAGTCCAGTGATAAAGTCCATTCCTACAGAATCCCATTTCCATTCCGGAATTTGCAAAGGTTGCAACAATCCAGCGGGTCTTTGATGTCCTGCCTTGACTCGCTCACATATATCACACTTGGCGATATAGCTTCCGATTTCTCTCTTCATCTTATGCCACCAAAATTGCTCTTTCAAATCTTGATACATCTTAGTTCCTCCGGGATGGATAGAATAAAGAGTATCGTGAGCCTCCTTCAAGATAACTTCTTTCAACTCCGAATCTGCTGGTACACAAAGGCGTCCTTTGTACCACAGAACTCCTTCTTCGTCCTCGGTGAATCCGGGTACCTTGCCTGTACCGATACGACGCTTGATCCAGAAAAGTTTCTGTTAGGTTCTGAAAGTTTGAGACAGCCAAAGTAGGCATGGGAGTTAAATTGGTCAAAATGACCATTCGCTTAATATATTTGTTTTGATTTACTTGTCTTTAGGAAAAGTGTGGGAAATGTTTTAGATGATGTTTATTTCACCTAAGAAACATTTTACAAGCAATGGATCACACAAAAAAGATGGTTTTTAAAGAAATTCAAAATCCATGCATACACATATACATGCATTCATGGGTTTACTTAGAAAAGTTTTTTTTGACCCTAATCTTGATGATTAGAAAGTTGATGATCTAAGTTTGGTATTTTTGGGATGTTACATATGGGCATCAGATCACTAGACATGTGATGTCGGAAGACTGACTATAGTGTAACTGGGAGACTATTGGGAGTATGCCCTAGAGGCAATCATGTATGATGTAATTCCCAATGTATTCATAAAGCTATAAAGTTGTCCTTGTATGAACATCTGATGTATATCATTGAATATGTGAATCAGTTGTGGAACTATACATTCATGTTATTGATACTAAAAATCCTTGGTCATTGAGGTTGTGCTGGCCACACAACCTAGACTAATGTGAAAGTCGAATATTGAATCGGTTCCACTTGTATTGGGAATGGTGATGTCATTCCAATTTACAAGGATTCATCTAAAGAGTTTAGCGAGTCAGATTGACCCATATTGCGATATAACGAACAAGTCATCATTTTTTGTCTCAATCAATGTAATCCTTAGAACTGAGGTTGTTGCACAATCTGAGGTCTGGATCACCGAATTAGATTCTATCAAACATTGTTCCTTCATAGGGAACTTATAAAGGTAGAGTTCGAGTTGACTGAGAATCAAGTTATGTGATGTGGAGAACCGAGATGGGATTTTTCCGCTCTAACTATAGAGATATTCTCTGGGCCCTCTCATGTGATATGATTTGGAAAGCATGGCCATGCACGACTCGGTTAAATTTTAACTGAGGCGATCGACTAAGAGCTAGTCAGATGAATCACGTATCATGGATCGATAAGAGAGTCAAACTATTTCAGGGACGAAATTTATTTGCCTATAGTTCGACAAGGTATATCGTGAGGCAAAAGAGACTCAGACGTAATTCACAATGGAAGGTATGTCGTCATGACTATTTTGTACCGGTTGATGGATTGCAAGTCAGATTCCAATCGTATCCAAGTTCCCATGAGCCTCTGGGACCACACACTTAATAGTAGGAGCAAGTCATTTAGGTTGGAAGCTAAATCAGATACGGACTAAGTCGGTGAGTTGGACTCGAAGTGACTCGTATAGGCTTTAGTGAATGGACCACAAGTGAGTGGAGCCCACTTTCACTCCATATATATATACTAGGATGTAGGATGCCCAAAGGGTATGGTTAGACCACTCCATGCATTTAAAACCCTAGCCCCATTTAGTCCAGCCCCCACACCGGACCTAGTAGTCCGCCATTGGAGATCCTCCTCGTACATGTGGATACCGGCAGAGGTGATTTATGTTAAGCACTTTGACGTTCGTGGGATTGGATCGAAAGGTGAGGATTGCACTGCATCAACTAATGCACTTCATCAGTAATCTACAACCGTGCATCTAGTGGTAATCTCGTGGCCTTCTACCTCAGCTAGATATTCGGATCACCATGTAGGGAAAAAGTTTTTGTTTATCTCAGGATGGCCCAATATTTGTTTAACACATGAACATCGACAGTGCAGTATCACTAAAGAGTACATGTCGGGTAACAAGAATAACCTAATGTTTCATCTCAGGAAATGTAAAGAATCAATGCATCAATATGATATGTATGAGACTTAATACTACAGTTCACACGATAAACATCTTCATGTTATTTGAGGGGGCTACTACGTGTATCAAGACGCCAATTGTAATCATTGTCGCGGAATGCGTTTCGGACATGTCCAGAAACATCCGAACCCATATGGTCATACACTTAAGAGTTCAGTTTTGTTAAAATATGAGTGTGAATGAAGATTAATAGAGAATTAATTCCGAAGGTGTTCGGAGTGTATCAGAATATATCAGAGGTGTCTAGAATATTGATGAGAGTATTCAAAATAAGTTTTCAACATTAATGAGATGAGAGAAGGGTTTCGAGAGTGTCTTGGATGGTCTCTAATGGTTCATATAGATGGCCCCGGATGATCTCTGAAGTGTCAGGAATAGTCCCAGGAGTGTCCGGAATGGTTCTGGCCATATATGGAAGATTTTGGAAGGAGCAGAAGGTTCTAGAAGGTTATGGAAGGTTATAGAAGGTACCAGGGTGACCTGGATCATATTCGTATGTCTAGAAGGTTTGATAACAGGTGCAACCACGTTGTCGTAAATGGCGAGTTTTGATACACTAGTCAAATTCGGACTTGCAAAAGGAAGCTATTTTTGACTAGGTTTTGATTGACCTACACCTAACGAAACTCATCCAAACTTTAGGTCTGGGTTAAGGAAGACCCATAGGGGACTTTCCACACATAAAAGCACCAAGGGGCACCCTAGGAGGCACTCAAGTCATGTCCTTAGCCTCCCCAAGACAGTCGACCTCCGATGCCCCAAAGTTTTAGCCGCCGCCTTGCGCCCGCCGCAGCCAAGCGCCCGGCGCACCTCCGCTATCTCCCTCCTCTCTTCTCTAGCTCTAAAACCTATGGAGGGTCTGCCCTAGGTACTTCTTCTTCTACTCTAACGCATGAGCGCTTTCTAACTTCTACCTCCTTTTGTCTCTAATCTAGACGGGAGTGCGGAAGCGCTGCCGTATCTTCATCGACATGTTCCCTCTTCGTCCATGCGTTCTTGATCACACTTCAATGTGGTGTCATTGATCTTGTATGTGTGGATATTGGTGGAGGTACGACACTTGGATCACTTGATCGTGCGGATCTTAACAAGGAGAAATCTTCTCGCGGCTAATCGACTAGCTGCGGGAATCAATATACCTACTACTTCGACAACGATGAATTAATTGGTGCATGTTCATTGGAGTCGTCCATGGGATAATACATAAGGATTGTTGAGGCGATCGATGCACGACCAACTTCGTGATCGACAAACTTACGCTAGTTCAATCATCGAGGGTATGATCTGTTACCTCTCCCCTTGCATATGATTCTGGTTATGCGGTAG
Organism: Avena sativa; assembly: GCA_916181665.1. Classification (NCBI taxonomy): domain Eukaryota; kingdom Viridiplantae; phylum Streptophyta; class Magnoliopsida; order Poales; family Poaceae; genus Avena; species Avena sativa. The sequence goes on along the minus strand of OV702285.1, from coordinate 345,606,971 downwards.
AAATTTTTGTTTTGCGTAGCGTGTTCCCCAATAGTGGTATCTGATAAGTCTATGCGTAGGCAGAGCTACAGACAGAGGAATCATTGAATTATGGCATTATTGATCTTGGTTTCCTTCCCAATTGTTGCAATTTCGATCTTGGTGTATTGTGTGATTAGCGGCCCGAGCCGACTTTACGATCTTCGGGTCAAAACTGGTTTATGAAGTGCACTTCTCGGGTATACGAAACAACTTTTTCGGGAGCCTATTTTCTCCAATAGCATGAGAGATATTTTGCGCGTTGGGCTTTCTGTGGAATTGGTTAAAATCTGCACGGGGGTCATGCATAGATATGAAGTCTAGTGAAGCTATAGTTGCTATTTATATAACTATGGGGACACACCCTGAATAAGTTAAATAGGAATAACTTGAATCATGATGCTTACTTACCACATAGTTGAACTATGGTTCTCTTTGCAACCATAGAGCCCCATAATATATGAAAGTGTGTTAGTAGCGTCTAACTTGTTTTTGCAGGAGTTTTGCAATGTGATGTATGAGATGTGTTATTTTGTAATGTTATTGGGCGGCTGGAGCTGTGATGATTGTCATAATATTATTGTAATAGCCATAGTTTTTGTAACATCCCAAAAATACTAAACTTAAATCATCAAACTCTAATCATCAAAATTAGGGTTAACAAAAACTTTTCTAATTAAAATTATGAAAGCATGCATATGTGTATGCATTTAAATTGAAATTCTTTTGAACCAACTTGTTTGTGTGTTTCTTTGCTTGCAAAATGTTTCTTAGGTGAAATAAACATTATCTAAACATTTCCCAAACTTTTCCTAAGGACAAATAAATCAAAACCAATAAAATAAAGGAATGGTCATTTTGACCAATTTAACTCCCATGCCTACTTTGGTTGTCTCAAACTTTCAGAACCTAATGGAAACTTTTCTGGATCTTTGCACCCCTTGAATGTACTCATAACAAGGTATCAAGGCCCACTTTGTGATCATCCAGAAACTTTCAAATGCATAGTTTAAATGACAATTCAAAATTGAATCTTTATCATATGGGAAGATCCCACCTTTTTCAAAAACCACTCAAACAAGCTCAACTTTTAAAACCCAAGCATCTGCAGACTCACCAGCACCAATCTAGCAAACCCACCAAAAATATTTTCAAAATTCAAAACTTGATTTCATGCGGCCATTTCATCAAACAGGTTGCAGACACAAATCATCAAAATCCTAAACACTATAGTGAGCAGTGATTGAAGCCTAACTTGTTCCCTCTTTGGCTCACAACCATCTCAGTAGATCATCTAGCTAACTAAACCAAGTAGTAGCCCCACTGTGAGCTTGCCATTGTCATCAATGGTGAACAGCCGAGCACACCCTTGCCACCCCATAGTCGACAGCAAGCTAGGAGCAGCAGCAAGCCTAGCCAGCATGTCTGCGAGGCAGCCCACCGTCCACCGCCACCCCCTGTCCCAGCCGCGAGCGTTGCCAAGCCCTGGACCACATGCACGAACCATGCCAACCTCGCCAGCGACCATGCCGAGCGTGCGCCAGAGCGCCACCCTCGACCGAAGCCCACAGACCGCGCACCGCCCTCGCCGCGTGCATACACAATCCCCACCGACCCAGGAGACCGCCAGACATCCTTGTTCGCCGCCCCATGCCGCACAGCCACCGCTCGCCGTCAAAGACACCGCCTCTGCCGCACAGAGCACCGTCGCGTTCCGACCAAGCCGCACCGCCCCACGCCTCAAAACCATGTCGTTGAGCATCGCCAGGGAACACCGCACCATCCCCTACCTTCGCCCATGCCAATAGCCGCCTGTAACATCGCCCCCGACGATCTCACCTTGTGCCCTGTCGGTCCCCTCGCTCGACTATAAATAGAGGCCACCCCCAATCGATTTCTTCACACCACCTCACTCCCCTCTTCTCACTGATCGTGCCACACCGTTCCCGGAGCAAGGCGAGCACCACCTTGCCGGAATTTCACCGGAGCCCGCTGCCTCTATAGAAGAAAGGCGCCATTGATTTCGTCCACCCCAGGAGCTGCCGCGACCACCCCTGAGTTCGCCGTCGTCGACTTCGTCGTTCGCCCGCCTCGCCGACCCTCGCCTGCACCCCGGTGAGCCCCCAACACCCCTCACTGGCCGCGCTAGGTTTCTTTCTCGCCGGCGTTGCCTCGCGTCGACGATGACTCCCAGCGGATCAGAATCAGATCGAACGACCCACATTAGCCCGTACCGCTTCGCCCCTCCCTGTCTCACTGACGAGTGGGGACACCCACTTAAGCAGCCCGCGGGAGCACTGCGCTTAGCAGGCCGGCCCGTTAACTTTTCCCGCGCAGCCCAGTTATTCAAATTAAACCTTTTCTATTTTATTTCAAACTCACTTCTATACCCAAATTCAAAATTCAACCCAGATCGATTCAGTTTACCAAATTGAAACTAATATTGTTAGAAAGTTCTGGGAATGCTGAATCCAAGCCCGTTGGATTCAAGTCATTTTGATCTATAGATCACCCATGGTAAAAATAACAAGGCAGGAGCTTTACTGCATTCAAACATTTTTCAAATTTAAACCATAATAGCTTTTGAGTTGATTCCAACTCTCAAAAATCACATTTGACCATAACTTTCAGAATATATAAAAATATATAGGTTTACTTGCAGAAATAAGGTTCAAGTAATAAAAGAATGCTACATGAGTATTTCTAGACACATTAATTTATTAAAATAAAAGGTTAAAACCTTATTAAATCATGACACCACTTTAAATCACATTCCCTTGGACTACAATATGTGGTGATGACATATGTCAACATGATCCCATGTTTGGTTTGGAGAATGTTAAATCTTAAGTAGTTTTTCAATGAGTAGAAATTACTTTTCTAAAAATAAAAGGAATTAAACCAAGCTTTAATCTTGTAATGTTAGAGATGATGCTAGGTCATCTATAGGACCCTTGTGTGTGATGAGTGCAAGTAGTTAAGTATTATTTGGTGATTGTGTATCTCGTATTTATTTATAGACGCTAGTACCGACCAACAGGATACGAGGAGGAAGGAGGATACTACGAAGAAGCCGAGGAGAACTTCAACCACTACTCTACACAAGGCAAGCTGATGCTATACCTATGCAAGCTTTACTAATCAAGTTGACCAATGCAAGCTATTAACCTTGCAAGCTAAAACTTGCAATTTAGCAAGCTTATACTGATATTGTGCAAGCCAATACCTGCTTGTTACCATGTCAACTATATGCCTTAAAGCATATATGATCATAACCACTTGATAAACCAATCCTAGTTTTACTTGCAAGCCTCCTACTTTGTTTCTTTATCAAAACTCTTACCTAGATGTTACCTAAGTAAATGGTAGATACTAGAAGAATATGTGAAGGTTGCATAAAGAGCATAAAATATGGCCTAAGCTAGATAGTCTTGATGTCATCTTAAGGCATGAGATTGAACTTAGTTAGAACTCCACTAGTTTACCACCCCTCATTAATTGCTTACCCCCACTTGTAGATGCTAGTGCTAAGCATAAAACTTGATCAACTTTAGATGGGAATACTTGGTGGAAAAATGGTTATGAAAACCTTGGAATGATGGATCATTCTATTGAAATGTTTTGGACATGTGTTTCCGAACACCTGATGGTTTTGGTGATGAAAATGTTGAGGCATGAGCCTTAGACCTTTATAAAACCGATGGTTGTCTGGATGTGATACCATTCCAATTTTATCGTACAACCACAATACCCGAATATTGGGTAGGGCTTGACTGGAAACTTATATACCTTAGTATTAGTTCCCTCACGGCCAAGGTCTGAGCTGAGGCTACCTTGTGAAGATTGTCCACCTGTGTAGTACCCAAGATGACAGTTGGTCATGGTTGGGAGGCCAAACTCACAGGAGAGGTGCTTATACTAGGGCGTGTAATCGAAAGGTTAGGATTTATTATCCGCATACTGAGTATGGTGAATTCAGGATTCGTTCCTGACGGATGTATCGAATGTTGTGGTGAAAGTGTACAATCTCTGCAGAGTGTCAAACTATTCGAATAGCCGTGTCCGCGGTTATGGACAGTTGGAGTGGCCATACTGTTCCTCCGTCAGACTTTTCAAAATGACTTGTGAAATGAATTGAGACTTTGACTTGACCACAAGAGGGTTGTGATATGAAATACAAATTCCAACTTAGGAGTTATAAAATTTTGACGAGCATTCGTTGCTTTTAAACTTAGTAGAGGTAAATCTGGCTTTTGCAAAACAACCCTAGAGCCTAGTGTCCTATTATCCAAAAACCCATTTTACCTGTTAGTATTAGTTTGCAAGTACTTAAAGAGTACTCATGGCTTTGTCCCTGGCTATTCCCATGGCCAGACTATGAAGAGGAGTACCTTGAGGATGGACCCCAGGAAGGTTACGACAACTAGGATCATCTCCCATTGTCAGCATTGCCTGTGACCCCGAAGATGGAGCTTCGCCTACGCTACCGTTATTATTACGTATTCCGCTGCTTGATGTTGTATTAAGAACTGGATCATGAGATCCCTATTTGTGTAAGAACTTATGTATCGTTTGTAATGGATGATGTACTATGGTATCCAATTCTGTTATGTCTCGCAAAAATGGTAATCCTGGGATTGCGATGTATGGCATAACAGGCATCTAGGATTGAAAAATCCGGGTGTTGACAAGTTGGTATCAGAGCCATCCTGACCATAGGAGAACCTAGTTAGGCTGGACGTTTAAAACCAAAAACTTATCTTCCAAAACCAAAGAAAACAAATATTTACAAAAACTTATTCTCATTCTTATCCCTTTGATTCTTTCATGAAAATTTATGTTCCTCAAAAACTCCTGCAAAAATACATAAAATTGGACACACTTGAACACTACTAACTTACTCATCCTATATTCTTATAGATGGACGTGAAGTACAGCAAGTTTTACCAACTTGGGAATGGAGGAGACCTGATCTTTGAGAGGGATTTGGACCAGCTTTCGGAACTTCTGGAGCATCCTCACCCCGAGTTCTTCGGAGCTCAGCTCAATGATCAAGGAGGAGAAGATCTGCAGTGGCTAATTGTTGCAAGTCTCCGAGGAAAGATTGAACCTCCCACTGCGGAGGGAATTCAGTTTACCTTGAGGGAAAACAACTAGCTCGATGGACTTGCCAGAGCCATGCCAGAAGCTCTTTCCCGTCTGTGTGGGCAGAGCATCAATCAGATCAAGGGTACTCCCTTTGAGTTTTTCCCATGGCGTGATGCTAATGGACAACCACTGGAAGCCCCATACCACCCTGAGATGAAGACCCAATTGGACCACCTTAGATTCATGATGTACGATCGTCAGCAGGAGTTGGACAACACCGTGACTACTTCAACCACAAGTTTGCCATCATCAAGACGAAGGACCAGATCATCGCCCTGCTAGCAAAGGATCGCAAGTCTCGCCGCCGTCAGCTCGACAAGAAGGAGCGCATCATTACCCGTATTCGCCGCCGCATCTCATCTCTGGAGGAGACCATCCACAAGAGAGACATGCAGTTAGAGGAAAGGGAGAATGCCGGAGAGGATCTTCGTGGAGACCCCTACTCCTATCTCAGCGATGACGACGATTTTCTGGAGGATTAGGCTATGGATTTCTTCACCGATGAGGATGATTTCGCCTTCATCGATGATGATGAGGATGATAAAGCCACAGATTCCGAGTAGTAGTAGCACTTGAGCACTAGCGTAATGAGTAGTATTCGGTCCCACTATACCGTAGTTCTTAGAATGGTTCTTAAAACCATCTGCTTTCCTTTGATGTGGTGTGTGTTGTATCGTGTGCTATGAATGAATGAATGAAAAAGCAAGTTGCTAGAAAAATCATAGTCAAACCTTAAAAACTTTTCAAAGACCCCAAAACTTTAGAAATTTCCCTCTTTCTCATGATCTACCTCAATCTTCAGATGCCACGTGGAGGAAGTGGTTCAACCCCGGACCCGGTGTTGCAGATTCTGCAAATGTTGACTTCTGACCGTGAAGCTGAAAGAGCGGAACGTCAAGCCAACCTAGCCACCCTTCAGCAGATAGCCCAGCTAGCCCACAACAACCAAGGCCATGGAAATCAGGACCACCATGGATCTAAGCTCAAGAATTTCCAGAATACCAACCCACCTGTTTTCACTAAGTCAAAAGAACCCCTCGACGCCGATGATTGGCTGCAAACCATGGAAAATAACTTATAAGTAGCCAGAGTGGAAGCCAACGAGAAAGTCCTGTTCGCCACCCACTATCTAGTCGGAGATGCCAGAGCATGGTGGAACAGTGTTCGCGCAATGACCGGAGGCCAGATGATGACCTGGGAGGAATTCAAGGTCAAGTTTAGCAGAACCCATGTGCCACCGGGTTTGATCAAGAGAATGAGAGACGAGTTCAGAGAGCTGACGCAAGGAAGGATGACTGTAGTGGAATACCGTGACAAATTTTTGTCATTAGCTAGGTATGCCCCGGATGAAATAGACACTGAAGCCAAGAAGAAAGAAAGATTCCTGAATGGTTTGCATGATGAGATGCAGACGGTGTTAGTCAATATCCCCTTTGCAGATATTGAAGCCCTTGTCGACTCTGCTATCCAGATGGAAGGAAAGATCAACCAAACCAATGAGAACCGCAAGCGTCGTATGATGCATCAGCCAGGAACCCATCAGACCCCAAAGTATCGCCCTAACCCATCTCCAGGATTTTCCCCAAGGACCAAAAGACCCCCGATGACCCGTCCCACCTATCCCAACTGTGGAAACCCTAGACCCGGAGGAAACCACAACAACCCCGGCAACTCTAGCAATTTCAATCGTGCCCCACCCAAGTTCAACAACAACAATTTTACCGTCAACACCAACACTGCCCCGAGGACTGGAAGCAATGTTGTGCCTGTAGCAGCCAAGGATAAATAGCAAGTGACTTGTTATGACTGTGGAAATAAAGGCCACTATTCCAACGAGTGCCCCAACAAGAAGAATGCTACAGCCCCCAATGCCAATGTCCCAGCTCAGCAGCAGCGTCGTATTCAGCCAGGAAGAAGATCGGCCCCAGGGGATTCACTCAACCGCAATGGCCGTCTTTTTCTCATGCATGCTGAAGAAGCTCAGGAAGTGCCAGACGTCGTGCTGGGTATGTTTTCGGTTAATTCAGTACTTGCAAGAGTGTTTTTTGATTCTGGTGCATCGCATTCATTTGTCACCGAAGAATTTGCATGCACTAGTAAAATTCAACCAACCAAACTGAAGCATGTCATGATTGTTCAAATTCCCGGATCAACCACCAAGGCTAGGCAAATTTGCAAAGCCGTCCCTATCCGAATCCATGGCATAGATTTTTATGCAAATCTGATAGTACTCGGAACTAAAGGTTTTGAAGTAGTACTAGGAATGGATTGGATGTCCAAACATAAAGGATTAATTGACTGTGCCAAGAAATCCATAACTATGACCAGTACCGCCGGAATATCAGTCGAGCATATATCTGAAACCTTACCCCGCTAATTCAAGTGTAACAAGAGTATAGCCCAACCTACCATCGACCAAGTCCGGATAGTCTGTGAATACCCCGATGTATTTCCAGATGTTTTTCCCGGTATGCCCCCAGATCGGGATATCGAGTTCATCATCGAACTAATCCCCGGAACTGGACCCATAGCCAGAGACCATATAGTATGAACCCGTTAGAGCTCGCAGAACTGAAGAAGCAACTGGATTCCATGCTAGAAATTGGATTGATTCAACCAAGTGTGTCACCTTGGAGATCACCTGTCTTGTTTGTGGACAAGAAGGATGGAGGTAACCGTTTGTGTACGGATTATCGGAAGTTGAATGATGTCACCATCAAGAACAAGTACCCCTTGCCCAAGATGGAGGATTTGTTTGATCAGTTGACCGGTGCCAAAGTGTTTTCTAAGATTGATCTTAGAACTGGCTATCATCAACTCAAAATTCGTGCAGAGGATATTCCAAAGACTACCTTTACCACCAGATATGGATTGTATGAGTATACGGTCATGTCTTTCGGATTAACCAATGCCCCCGCTTATTTCATGAATCTCATGAATAAGATTTTTATGGACTTCCTGGATAAGTTTGTCGTTGTTTTCATTGATGACATTCTGATTTATTCCAAATCAGAAGAAGAACATGAGCTACACCTAAGGACCATTCTTGGAAGCCTTAGAGAGCATCAGCTATATGCAAAGTTTAGAAAATGTGAATTCTGGTTACAAGAGGTAGGATTCCTCGGTCACATTGTATCAGCCAGAGGAATTGCTGTTGACCCTGCCAAAGTGAAAGATGTAGAAGATTGGCAAGCCCCAACCACTCAAACCCAAGTTCGTGCATTTCTCGGATTGGCGGGATATTACCGCAAATTCGTAGAAGGATTCTCTAGTATCGCCAGACCCATGACCCAATTGCTGAAGAAGGACAAGAAGTTTGAATGGACCGACAAATGTGAAGCGAGTTTTCAAGAACTCAAGAGGAGATTGATTTCAGCCCCAATCTTGATCATGCCGGATATCACGAAGCCCTTCGATGTGTATTGTGATGCATCCAAGGTTGGTCTCGGATGTGTGCTAATGCAAGAAGGCAAAGTTATATCTTATCTATCGCGACAACTGAAGCAACATGAGCAAAACTACCCAACCCATGACCTCGAACTCGCAGCCGCAGTTCTAGCCCTGAAGACATGGAGACATTACCTGATGGGAAACCGTTGTGAAATTTATTCGGATCACAAGAGACTAAAGTATATATTCACTTAGAAGGAGCTGAATATGAGGCAGAGAAGATGGATTGAGCTAATCAAGGATTACGATCTGGACATTCACTATCACCCAGGTAAAGCCAACGTAGTAGCCGATGCCCTTAGCAGATTGCCGTGCCGCTTGAACTCCATGATTTTGAAGGAGCAACCAAGTTTGCACAAAGAGATGGAAGCTTTTCGAATGGAATTAGTAAGTGAAGGATTTCTGGCTAGCATAGAACTCCAGCCCACTTTGATCAGTCAGATTAAAGAGGCGCAGAAGGGAAATGCCAGTATTGACGGAATCAAGCGTCGTATCGGTACAGGCAAAGTACCTGGATTCACCGAGAACGAAGAAGGAGTTTTGTGGTACAAAGGACGCCTTTATGTACCATCAGATTCTGAGTTGAAAGAAGTTATTTTGAAGGAGGCTCATGATACTCTTTATTCTATCCATCCCGGAGGAACTAAGATGTATCAAGATTTAAAGGAGCAATTTTGGTGGCATAAGATGAAGAGAGAAATCGGAAGCTATATCGCCAAGTGTGATATATGTCAGCGAGTCAAGGCAGGACATCAAAGACCCGCTGGATTGATGCAACCCTTGCAGATTCCGGAATGGAAATGGGATTCTATAGGAATGGACTTTATCACTGGACTACCTACTTCTAGTTGGGGAAATGACTCTATCTGGGTCATAGTGGACAGATTGTCCAAAGTCGCCCATTTCTTGCCCGTCAAGACCACATATTAGAGTTTGAAACTAGCGGAGTTATACATCGCTAGAATTGTCAGTTTTCACGGAGTCCCCAAGAACATAGTATCGGATCGAGGAACTCAGTTTACCTCGAGATTCTAGAAGAAAGTCCAAGAAGGTTTAGGAACCCGCCTAGATTTCAGTACCGCTTATCACCCTCAGACCGATGGACAAACGGAGCGAGTAAATCAAATACTCGAAGATATGCTGAGAGCATGTGTGTTAGAATATGGATCCAAGTGGGAAGACTGTCTGCCGTTCGCAGAATTTTCATACAACAATAGTTATCAAGCCAGTTTGCAAATGGCCCCATTTGAATTCATGTACCGAAGGAAGTGTCGCACCCCTTTGAACTGGTCGGAACTAGGAGAGAGTCAGATCTTCGGACCCGACATCCTACGAGAAGCAGACGAGAAGGTTCACAAGATTCGTGAGCACCTCAAGACCGCCCAATCCCGACAGAAGAGTTACGCTGACAAGAGACGTAGAGACCTCGCCTTCAACATAGGAGATTTTGTTTATCTGAAAGTGTCGCCATTGAAGGGAATGCAGCGTTTCCAACTCAAAGGAAAGTTAGCCCCCAGATATATCGGACCTTTCAAAGTTCTGAACCGTTGAGGAGAAGTGTCGTATCAATTGGAACTACCTGAAGAGATGTCATCCGTGCACAATGTGTTCCATATCTCATTACTTCGCAAGTGTCTCGAAGTCCCCGAGAAGACCAAAGTGTTCAAGAATATCGATCATCGGACCATAGAGATCAACGATGACCTGAACTATCCCGAAGTACCCATCCGTATTTTGAAGAAGCCTTCAGAACTACCCGAACCCGAAGCATCAAGTTTCTCAAGATCTAGTGGAGCAACCAAACAGAAGAGGAAGCCACCTGGGAACGCGAAGATCACACAAGGACGGAGTTTCCCGATCTCTTCAAATCCTAGGTAATCTTTTCGTCCTTTTTCAAATATCGGGACGAGATTTTGTTTAAGGGGGAAGGTTTGTAACATCCCAAAAATACTAAACTTAAATCATCAAACTCTAATCATCAAAATTAGGGTTAACAAAAACTTTTCTAATTAAAATTATGAAAGCATGCATATGTGTATGCATTTAAATTGAAATTCTTTTGAACCAACTTGTTTGTGTGTTTCTTTTCTTGTAAAATGTTTCTTAGGTGAAATAAACATCATCTAAACATTTCGCAAACTTTTCCTAAGGACAAATAAATCAAAACCAATAAAATAAAGGAATGGTCATTTTGACAAATTTAACTCCCATGCCTACTTTGGCTCTCTCAAACTTTCAGAACCTAATGGAAAATTTTCTGGATCATTGCACCCCTTGAATGTACTCATATCAAGGTATCAAGGCCCATTTTGTGATCATCCAGAAACTTTCAAATGCATAGTTTAAATGACAATTCAAAATTGAATCTTTATCATATGGGAAGATCCCACCTTTTTCAAAAACCACTCAAACAAGCTCAACTTTCAAAACCCAAGCATCTACAGACTCACCAGCACCAATCTAGCAAACCCACCAAAAATCTTTTCAAAATTCAAAACTTGATTTCATGCGACAATTTCATCAAACAGGTTGCAGACACAAATCATGCCAGTAGATCATCTCAGTAGATCATCTAGGTAACTAAACCAAGCACTAGCCCCACTGTGAGCATGCCATTGTCATCAATGGTGAACAGCCGAGCACACCCTTGCCACCCCATAGTCGACAGCAAGCTAGGAGCAGCAGCAAGCCTAGCCAGCATGTCTGGGAGGCAGCCCACCGTCCACCGCCACCCCCTGTCCTAGCCACGAGCGTTGCCAAGCCCTGGACCACACGCACGAACCATGCCAACCTCGCCAGCGACCATGCCGAGCGTGCGCCAGAGCGCCACCCTCGACCGAAGCCCACAGACTCCGCACCGCCCTCGCCGCGTGCATACACAATCCCCAGCGACCCAGGAGACCGCCAGACATCCTTGTTCGCCGCCCCGTGCCGCACAGCCACCGCTCGTCGTCAAAGACACCGCCTCTGACGCGCAGAGCACCGTCGCGTTCCGACCAAGCCGCACCGCCCCATGCCTCAAAACCATGTCGTTGAGCATTGCCAGGGAACACCGCACCGTCCCCTACCTTCGCCCATGCCAATAGTCGCCTGTATCATCGCCCCCGACGAGCTCACCTTGCGCCCCATCGGTCCCCTCGCTCGACTATAAATAGAGGCCACCCCCAGTCGATTTCTTCACCCACCTCACTCCCCTCTTCTCACTGATCGTGCCACACCGTTCCCGGAGCAAGGCGAGCACCACCTCGCCGGAATTTCACCGGAGCCTGCCGCCTCTGTAGAAGAAAGGCGCCATCGATTTCATCCACCCCAGGAGCTGCCGCGACTACCCCTGAGTTCGCCGTCGTCGACTTCATCGTTCGCCCGCCTCGCCGACCCTCGCCTGCACCCCGGTGAGCCCCCAGCACCCCTCACTGGCCATGCTAGGTTTCTTTCTCGCCGGCGTTGCCTCGCATCGACGATGACTCCCAGCCGTTGGATTAGAATCAAATCAAACGACCCACATTGCCCCGTACCGCTTCGCCCCTCCCTGTCTCACTGACGAGTGGGGACACCCACTTAAGCAGCCCGCGGGAGCACTGCGCTTAGCAGGCCGGCCCGTTAACTTTTCCCGCGCAGCCCAGTTATTCAAATTAAACATTTTCAATTTTATTTCAAACTCACTTCTATACCCAACTTCAAATTCAACCCAGATCGATTCAGTGCACAAAATTGAATGAAGCTAATTTTGTTAGAAAGGTCTGGGAATGCTGAATCCAAGACCGTTGGATTCAAGTCATTTGGATCTATATATCACCCATGGTAAAAATAACAAGGCAAGATCTTTTCTACATTCAAACATTTTTCAAACTTAAACCATAATAGCTTTTGAGTTGATTCCAACTCTCAAAAATCACATTTAACCATACCTTTCAGAATATATAAAAATATATAGGTTTACTTGCAGAAATAAGGTTCAAGTAATAAAAGAATGCTACATAAGCATTTCTAGACACATTAATTAATTAAAATAAAAGGGTAAAACCTTATTAAATTGTGACACCACTTTAAATCACATTCCCTTGGACTACAATATGTGGTGATGACATGTGTCAACATGATTCCATGTTTGGTTTGGAGAATGTTAAATCTTAAGTAGTTTTTCAATGAGTAGAAATTACTTTTCTAAAAATAAAAGGAATTAAACCAAGCTTTAATCTTGTAATGTTAGAGATGATGCTAGGTCATCTATAGGACCCTTGTGTGTGATGATTGCAAGTAGTTAAGTATTGTTTGGTGATTGTGTATCTCGTATTTATTTATAGACGCTAGTACCGACCAAGGATACGAGGAGGAAGGAGGATACTACGAAGAAGAAGCCGAGGAGAACTTCAACCACTGCTCTGCACAAGGCAAGCTGATGATATACCTATGCAAGCTTTACTAATCAAGTTGACCAATGCAAGCTATTAACCTTGCAAGCTAAAACTTGCAATTTAGCAAGCTTATACTGATATTGGGGAAGCCAATACCTGCTTGTTACCATGTCAACTATATGCCTTAAAGCATATATGATCATAACCACTTGATAAACCAATCCTAGTTTTACTTGCAAGCCTCTTACTCTGTTTCTTTATCAAAACTCTTACCTAGATGTTACCTAAGTAAATGGTAGATACTAGAAGAATATGTGAAGGTTGCATAAAGAGCATAAAATTTGGCCTAAGCTAGATAGTCTTGATATCATCTTAAGGCATGAGATTGAACTTAGTTAGAACTCCACTAGTTTACCACCCCTCATTAATTGCTTACCCCCACTTGTAGATGCTAGTGCTAAGCATAAAACTTGATCAACTTTAGATCGGAATACTTGGTGGAAAAATGGTTATGAAAACCTTGGAATGATGGATCATTCTATTGAAATGTTTTGGACATTTGTTTCCGAATACCTGATGATTTTGGTGATGAAAATGTTGAGGCATGAGCCTTAGCCCTTTATAAAACTGATGGTTGTCTGGATGCGATACCATTCCAATTTTATCGTACAACCACAATACCCGAATATTGGGTAGGGCTTAACTGGAAACTTATATACCTTAGTATTAGTTCCCTCACGGCCAAGGTCTGAGCTGAGGCTACCTTGTGAAGATTGTCCACCTGTGCAGTACCCAAGATGACAGTTGGTCATGGTTGGGAGGCCAAACTCACAGGAGAGGTGCTTATACTAGGGCGTGTAGTCGAAAGGTTAGGATTGATTATCCGCATACTGAGTATGGTGAATTCAGGATTTTTCCTGACGGATGTATCGAATGTTGTGGTGAAAGTGTACAATCTCTGCAGAGTGTCAAACTATTCGAATAGTCGCGTCCGCGGTTATGGACAGTTCGAGTGGCCATACTGTTCCCCGGTCAGACTTTTCAAAATGACTTGTGAAATGAATTGAGACTTTGACTTGACCACAACAGGGTTGTGATATGAAATACAAATTCCCACTTAGGAGTTATAAAATTTTCACGAGCATTAGTTGCTTCTAAACTTAGTAGAGGTAAATCTGGCTTTTGCAAAACAACCCTAGAGCCTAGTGTCCTATTATCCAAAAACCCCTTTTACCTGTTAGTATTAGTTTGCGAGTACTTAAAGAGTACTCATGGCTTTTTCCCTGGCTATTCCCATGGCCAGACTATGAAGAGGAGTACCTTGAGGATGGACCCCAGGAAGGTTATGACAACTAGGATCATCTCCCATTGTCAGCATTGCCTGTGACCCCGAAGATGGAGCTTCGCCTACGCTACCGTTATTATTATGTATTCCGCTGCTTGATGTTGTATTAAGAACTGAATCATGATATCCCTATTTGTGTAAGAACTTATGTATCGTTTGTAATGGATGATGTACTATGGTATCCAATTCTGTTATGTCTCGCAAAAATGGTAATCCTGGGATTGCGATGTATGGCATAACAGGCATCTAGGATTGTAAAATCCAGGTGTTGACAATTTTTTACTTTATTAGCTAGAGTAAAAATAGTTGTAAGAGCAAGGTGTAGAGATGATGATCAATCAATGATGGATATCGATGTTACGCGCATGGGGCATGAAGATGTTCCCGACACTAGAAGATGTTGATGACACTAGTAGGAAAACCCTTGTTAGCAGCCATTTTGGCAGTGATGTGCCCTAGAATGAACACACAGTTGCTAATATCCAACATAATAGTGGCATCTCAAATATAGTGAATGCCACTACTAGAGCTTAACAGTGGCATTCAATATACTACAGGAGCCACTACTAAAGCGGAGCCACAGGTGGAACCATGCCAGATTTAGAGGATGCATTTAGAATTTGCAAATTCCACCAACCTAGACGCCATTTTAATTTCCCGCCCTAAGCCGCCCCGCAACCCGCATCTCCACCCTCACTCTTGCTCTCACTCTTCCCCAACCCTCTGTCTCCCAAACACATCAGCCACCATCGCCCCCGCCTTAACCGCATCGTACACCGCCCTAGATCTTCTAGATAAATTTGTACAAAATGTTCTATTTATAATAAACAAATAAAAATATGTTTTGTGGGGGAGGCAGCCAAACAGACAGGCCATCTACCACCCTATCTACCCCAAACCCTATTCCTAGAAACCCTAGCTCGAAACCTTATCTACTCCCAGCCGCCGCCGCACCCTAGGCTGCGCGCAAAACTGCCCTGCTCCCGCACCGAGCTTCTCTCCCTGCGTGCAGCGTGCAACCGCCACCCGATCCCTGCCGTAACCCTGGCCCCACCCAACACATCGCCCGCCTCTCTCTCACCACGCTCGACACGGCCACCCTCCCCACATGGAACCGTGGTGCCCCTCTCACGTACGCACGCTCCGGCCCGTGTACACCCCACATCGATACTGCAAACCGGTCCCACCCCGACCCCCGCTCTCGAACACCACACACCCCCGCAGTCAAACCGCGTCCACCAACCGCCCATCACCCCACCACTGCGCTTGCTTCCCATGATTTCCTCCGCCCACGCCACACTCTTCTCCTCACAGCTGTCGCAGCCATCCCTCACCTCCGCGGTGCCCCCTTGTGACAACTGGAACTTAACTTCCAGACCCTCCTTTGTAACTTTGTCAATCCCAAGATGAACGGTTGATAACACAGCAAAACAATATCGTTGCATAACGTTCAAAAGTAATTTATTACAAAGTCTGGATATCATCATAGTGAAATGTCTAGTGACATTTATTACATGCAAAAAACACAGTCGCAAGATAAATTGCGTAGCGGCTCCCTCTCAGCCGCAGGCAGTCGATGTAGTCCATGAGGCCTCACTCATCAGCGTCATCATAATAGTCATAGTAATCTACTTCTCCATATTACTCTTAAGTATCAACAAAAGGATTGCCATGAGTACATGACGTACTCAACATACCCCTTATGCAAAACCTAGAATATCTACATGTGGCTTCAAGGAAGGTTATATGGTTCTTTTTCATAAAGCCAATTTTATTTGCAATATGGTATAATTTTGATGAAAGCAGTTTTAGACAAAAACATGTTTATCATCAATGTGGTATTTCTCGATACTGTGATTGTCCACGACAACTCACACGTTTCATATATTCTAGGATAAGCATAGGGGCAAAGAGGGAATTAGCAAGACAGGCTCCCGTATGTTAAGAAAGATTCATGTGTCGTACATGACCGTGGACACGACTATTCGAATAGTTTAACTCTATAGAGGTTGTACACTTTTCCCACACAACACAATCCCGTCTTAACGCCCACTAGATGTCACTGGTTTAATAGACACCAATTGGCATATGGACAGATAGACTGTGACGAGGTCTTTTAGCTAGATCCCCAAAGATGTGACATGCCCACCGGGTAATGGCGCACGGAACTGAGAGTACGTCCCCAAACCGGTCCCCCCATCTGTTCCAAAGGCACTCCCGCAGGCAGACACCTCATCAGCAGTACAATGACATCAACACATAAGGATGACTAACTTACTTGACCAAGCCAGTTCCCATTATAGCATGTGGTTGTATGATTGGTCACAATCTTCAAATCCAGGACTTATTAGGCCCTCATGCGGCATGGACGACGGATTTCCCCCTTCATCTAGTGAAGGGCAGCCAATCGCTCCTTCCTTTGATCCAGCTGTCGCCCGCTCCAGTGTTTAGATGGTAAGTTTCACTGAGTAGAATAGAGTAGAGGAAGCAACAACGGCTAGCTCAGTGAGCTCAAGAAGTTGAAAATGGGTTGTATGTGACCCGAGGGTCACCCAATTCCTCCAAAGAGGGAAGATCAAGGATCCTACTTATTATAGAGCATGGACAAGAAATTCTACTCTAATAAGACTACCATATAGTATCTACTCAGGGTATTGTATGGCGACAGCTAGATCAAGATATGTGTGTGACAAAATTGCATATATTTGTAATACAATAAAAAAATGCACTTTATAAAATTGGGATAATACATGATAAGGGGCATACCATATATTTGTAATACAATAAAAAATGCACTTTATAAAATTGGGATAATACATGTTAAGGGGCATACCTTCGTTAGTGAATCCTTCTTCTTCAATAAGCTGATTATGTCCACAACCAAACTCGTCATACTCGTTGTAACTCTAGAAAATGACAACCAAATAAATACCAAGGAAATAAATACTAAATGAAATACAAATAAGAACGAATGTATGAGCTACTTGGTGTAGAATAGGACACATGATAATTTGGTAAGGATCAAGGAAGTGAGTTATAGTAACTCGAATATGAATCAATCAAACAGATAGCTAGGATTCTATGATGGATTGGATAGATTATCTCAACATAATGTTGTGATAAGATATATGAATAGTCTTGCTAGGTTTAGACGGCTCGAGCTATATTGGTTGGTCTACCTTTATAAATAATAACATATTAGGAAAATATGTGATTTTGATATAGGCACTATAGATGACATAAATACAATATGCAATGTGCAAACATACTATATGCTAGCTAGCCATACAATTAAACATACACATGAATAATAAAAACACGCAAAAAGATACTATAACCATAAATGTGCATTAACAAATCACATGAACTAGACTAGGATTATAAGTACAACAAACATGGCACTAAGATCATCTAGCAAAGACACTATATATATAGAAAATAGGTATAACTACACATATATCTTTCACAAACTTGTACATGCGATAACAAGCACATCCACACTTCCATGAATATGAACCAAGTAAAACAATCTTGACAGTGGAATGGCATCAAAACAATAACTAACAGGGTGTGCTAACAAAATATTTCAGAAAAAATCAATTTATCTAACCTGTATATAAATATATATATGAAAATAGCATCAATATGCGAATCCTAATAAATTCATGTGTCAACTAGGCATACACATGCATGATTAAATAATATAGATTAGAATATTTTGCACATGTTGGGGATATGCTTTCTGGGTATACCCATAGGACTCGCTGACCAGGGTGGCCCACCAATGGGTTAGAGCTTTGCTTCATGGGAAGCCCAGCCAGAGAAAGAGGAGGAGTCAGTTCCGGCTACGAAAAGGCCCAGAAGAGTTACCGACTTAGGCCTATAGTATTACTGGTAGTCCAAGATGTACATAGTTACCGACTCTGTAACGTAGCCGGATAGGTATCTTCTGTAACTCTAGGCCCTGGTGACTATATAAACCGTCCCTATGGGAGCCTTTTGGGCATAACGCAACAGATCAATAGACAAGCACAACCAACTCGCATAGGATAATCTCTCTTGTAATCCGCTGTAACATCCGGCTTACACCGATATATTAATAGGTTGCTAGCAGGAGTAGGATCCGATCACCGCAATCGGATCTGAACCTGGGTAAACTTGTGCTCACCCCTCTTGGAACATCCGATGTCTCACACCCCATCTTTGCAATGCCACTAGGACCCCCTATGGCGTAATTGTCGACAATCCGACGACAGGTGGCTCCCACCGTGGGGCAGGTGACCTTTGGAGCATTGTTCCAGGTGGAATCTACGCATGCAGGAATCGGCGAAACAATCGCCATGGGTCGCGTGGTCTACGCCAGTGATGTCCCTCTCATCCTTCTTGATGAGACTTGGATTCCGTCTTAAAACCCGTGACGACTTTTACGATCATGTCAATCGGCGAGATCAATATCTATCTCGGTTTCGCTGAAACCGCCCAACCCACCATTGAGGTGATGACCATGGCGGAAGAAAAATCCGGATCTACTTTGTCCGCAGAGGCGGAAGAGTTCAGGGTCCCGTAGAAAATCAAACCCACCCAACCCACTCCTATAGTGGAGGAAGAGGTGGAAGAAGAAACCAGATCTGATCTCTCCAACGAGATCGGATCACTACTAGGAAAACGGCCTTTAGTGGCGCACCTGAAAAGGCCATCTGTGGCGCACTAGCAGTGCGCCACGGGCCTCGCGCTACGGCTATCTCCTAGCCGTGGCGCACTACCTGGTGCGCCACGGTTGTGTCGAGATAGGCGTGGCGCACATGCCAGTGCGCCACGGAAAGTAGTCCAGGTGCGCCACGCGTATGAAACGATAACCGTGGCACACTAGGTGCTGTGCGCCACGGATATAAATTTCAAAATTCAAAAAAAAAGAAGCAGATCTGTATCTCGTCGTCAGTGCCGTCGCGCGTCGGTGCAGGTCGCCGTCGTCGCCTCGTCTTCGCCTCCTCGTCGTCACCTCGTCGTCGTCGTCTGAACTGCAAGGAGGAGGAGGAGAATAGGAGGAAGAGGAGGAGAAGAAGAGGAGGAGGAGAAGAAGAGGGGGAAGAGGAGGAGAAGAAGAGGAGGAGGACAAGGAGAAGAAGAGGAGGAGGAGGAGAAGAAGAAGAAGAAGATGAGGAAGAGGAGGAGAAGAAGAGGAGGAGGAGGAGAAGAAGAAGCGGAGGCCTCGTCATCGTCGAAACTACAAGGAGGAGGAGGAAGAGGAGGAGAAGAAGGAGCCCGCCATCTCGTCGTCGGAACTGCAAGGAGGAGGCCGCCACCATCACCATCTTCACTGCAAGGAGGAGTAAGAGGAGGAGAAGGAGAAAGAGAAAGAGAAGGAGGAGAAGAAGAAGGAAATGAGAAGGGAGGAAAAGGAAAAGGAGAGAAGGGGAGGGAAGGTGGGAGGGGTGGGTATTCGAAATTTGAATCCCGCCCATATCCGTGGCGCACTAGGTGGTGGTGCGCTACGGGTAAGTCTCCCTCTATTTTTTTTTCTGCAGGAAAAACGGTCTTTTGACTGTAACTTTTTACTCTTTTCGAATTTTGAAAATCTAAAAAATCGCTAAACGACCGGAAGGGGGGGGGTGGAGTTGGTGCAGGATAGTTAGGCGTAGGGCACTAGGGCAAGGTGCCCTACTACTAAGTTTATACATCCGTGGTGCACATGCCATAGTGCGCCACGGATGTGTCTGGCCGTGAGGGACAGAGAGGGGCATGCGCTTAGGCGTAGCGCACCCCCTCCATATGCGCCACGGTTGACACTAACAACCGTAGCGCACCTACCCTATGTGCGCTACGGATGTTTGGCGTGCGGCCAACACGGCCCTGGCCCACACATATCTGTGGCGCACTATGGTCATGTGCGCCACGGTTGTTCTAGTTACTAGTAGGGTACTGCCCACAGGTGAGCCACGCCTGTTTTAGCCGTGGGGCACTTCAACCATGTGAGCCACATACCTATAGCTGTTTTCCTAGTAGTGGATACACAGACGAGGAATGCATCCGCTATGGATCCAGCTTTGCTGACGTCGAAGCAGAAACAAAGTTATACAAATTATCGTCGGATTGTCGACAAGTACGCCATAGGGGGTCCTAGTGGCGTTGGAAGGATGGGGTGTGAGACGTCAGATGTTCCAGGAGCGATGAGAACAAGTTTACCCAGGTTCAGATCCGACTGTAGTGATCGGATCCTACTCCTGCTAGCAACCCAGTAATATATCGGAGTATGCCGATGTTATAGGGGATTACAAGAGATGTTCCCATGTGTGAGTTGATTGTGGTGTACGATTGATTGGAGGCCCTAAAGGCTCCCATAGGTCCGTTTTATATAGTCACCGGGGCTAGGGTTACAGGGAGAGACCTATCCGTCTACGTTACAGAGTCGGTAACTACGTACAGCTTGGACTACAAGTAATACTACAGGACTAAGTCGGTAACTCTTCTGGGCCTTGTCGTAGCCGGAACTGTCTCCTCCTCTTTCTCTAACTGGGCGTTCCGTGAAGCAAAGCTCTAACTTGTTGGTGGGCCACCCTGGTCAAGGAGTCCTGTGGGTATACCCAGAAAGCATATCCCCAACAGTAGCCCCCGGAAGTCTCCAAGTTCTGAAGTCGGATAAATCGTCTAGCTTGATGGTTTCTTCGTCTTGAGAATCTTGAAGGGTTCCCGAAAACTTGTTTCATTGATGTAGGATTCCGAGTCAATCGAGTCGGATATATCTTGCTCTGACCTTAGTCTTTTCCCTGCTTGGTTTGAAACATAAGCCGAATTTTATAGCGGCGTGCTGACTGACAATTTTATAGGCCAGGTCCTGTCACCGACAGGATTTCCATCAGCACGACCGTTGGTGGATCCGTTCCTTACGGAACGGAACGCCGTTTCAATGCCTGCGTGAAAATCGAGGGGGCGGAAGAGTCGCGAGGAAGCTAAATGCCCCTCTCCTATATGCGTGGCGATAATTGCGCGTCTCACCGCACGAATCTTGACGCAGAGACAAATAAAGAGAGGAGAAAACCCTTCTTCTTAGATTCACCTCTCTGTCGATTCATTCATTGCTTCCTCGTACTCCTCGAGCTCTCCGCACTAGTTCCCATCTACGCACGGTTGAGAAACAATCTATCCTTCCCCCACCATCCCATCTTCCTCCAAGATCTATGGCTTCTGCCTCGTCCTCAGGAGCAGTGGGGCAGGTTCGTCGGCGGCGGAAGAGAAGAAAATGCGGGGTCTTTGGATCCCTAGTGCCATGGACAACGCGGAGCTCGAAGTCATGGAGGATGAGGTGTTCATCGTTTCTGGTGCATGGCGGAGCGCCTCAGGACACGCCATCCACGCGCCGCTCGACGGCGAGAGGGTGATGTTCGGCACTCACGTCGACCGTGGCCTCAGCCTTCCACCGTCGTACTTATTCGTCGAGGTCCTCAATCACTACGGTGTGCAACTCCATAATCTTCCTCGCAACTCTCTGCTTGAGCATAGTGCTCACGCAGCTTTGTGCGAGGGCTTTCTTAGCATTAGGCCAAGTCTCACCTTTTTCCGGTACTATTATGGTACCCGGAAGGATTCCATCAGTGCCGGCGTGCCTTATGTCACTAACACTCTTAGCTTAGTCCTTAGGAGAAATCGGATCTATCCTAGGATTAACGCTAGTGAGTCCGTCAAAAGCTGGGCTAGAACTTTCTTCTACCATAAGGATATTCCGAATCTAGGAAAGGCGGAGGGTCTTCCGGTGTTCGTCAACAATGCCGCTCCCCACCAAGATTCATGGGATGCGGAGGCGCCGGAGCTGTCGGATATTTTGATCCTTGCCAAGAGGCGGATCGAGTATTTGATGAAGCATGAGGGACTCCGTGGATCCAATTTGATCCACTGCTGGCTGGAGCGCCGCATTCAGCCTCTCCAGCACCACGAAGACCGCCTTATGCACCAGCTCACCGGCGACAAGAAGGACAGCATGAAGATCAGCCCGAGCCGGCTTTCGGCGAAGGACTACAAGACCCTCATGCAAGAAGGAAAGAGTGGAACGGAAAGTTCCGAATGTTTCCATGCAGATGTATACGTCCAACCGTCTTCTGACTCCGGTAAATATTTCGACTCTGATTTTTCGTTTCTTCATTCTTTTCGGTTCTTTCTCCGACTCTATTTTCATAGATGCTTTTTGACTTTTTTCAGCTCGAGAAACTCTTCGAGTTCGAGCTAGCTCCACTAGAGGGCTATGCTTCAGACGACCCAGAGGAGACGGAGGATGATGAGGTTCAAGAAGTTGTCGCCCCTGCCTCCAAGAGGCGCAAGGCGAAGGAAGTTGTTGCTCCTGGTAGCCAAGTGCTGCTAGTAGTTAAAAAGTAAGCACCTCACCTTTCATTTTTAGTACTCTTGTACCTTTATTTCTTTCCAGAGTATACCTAAATTTTAGGATTTTCGTGTTCAAGAGCTAAATCAGTGTTGAAGAGCAGGATAAAGCCGGACAGCAAGCCAGGCAAGCACATGCGCCAATAGAAGCTTGTTATTTCCCCTGTTGTGCCACCGTCGACTACATCCACTACTCTCTGTCAGCATAGGGAGCTTCTGCATCCCCTGATGTTGGCAAAATCTCGAAAGCTCTGGTCACCTTTGATGACCAGGTAACTAACAAAGCTGAACTCGTAAAGGGTAATGATCCCATGGTAATGACCACAGGAACGGTGGATAAGGTGGTTGACTCTGCTGTCCTTGGCCTTAAGAGGAAAGAGAAGGAAGAGATTCTCAGGCTGGCCCAATCCAGTCTTGAGAAGCAAACCTTGACTCCAGAGGCAGTGAGCCAATAAGAGGAGGACGTCAAGCTAGTTAGCCTCCTGGACCAAATTTTGTTCCGGGATGCTAAAATCGCATCCGGCGAACTTCCAGCGACGGATGTTCCGTCCCTCACCCTTACAGAGAAGGTGTTCCACAGCACCAAACTCGGATTTGAAAAGATGCACCTGGAACAGATTGTAAGTTTTTGGTTCTTATTTGCATGTATTATCATATTCTCTAGCCCCCAATCATAAAGTCGGACAAACATCGCTAGATCCGAGTTGATGCTTTTAGGTTGCAAAAGAACGATGTAGTCTTAGTAGCCGTCTGACGGTATTCAGTCTCTAAATTTATAGAAAATTGCATCTTCCAACCAGGAATTGCTCAAGAATATTTCCAATAATCGCAAAGAAATCAAAGCTTTACGCCGTGAAAATTCGAAGTTAAAAATTAAGAAAGATGAAGTAGAAGGTAAAATTTTCCGGCTTCCTCTTTGTCAGTTATCTGTTTTTGTCATAGTCGAATTTGATTTAGCAGTCATGCCGTCATTATGAACCTAGCAGTTTCCGCCGGTGCTCCTCCTTGTACGTGTGGATACCAGCAGAGGTGATGTACGTTCAGCACCAGGACGATCGGATCGCAAAGGACTGCACTGCATCAACTGACGCGCTTCATCAGTAATCCGCAACTGCGCGTCTATTGGGAAACCTCGTGGCCTTCTACCTCACCTAGATCTTGGGATCACCATGTTAGAGGGAAAAGTATTGTTTTATCTCTACGTGTCCCAACACCTCACCTAGTGTAGGCTTTTGCTTTTTGGACAATCTGCCGGCTCAAGACTTCGTCTTCGGGTAGTTTTCCATCTATCAGGAAATCCAGATAGGGTTTTGTCCAGCTGGGAATTATAGACATAACTGCTATTAAAGGTGAGTCATATTTCGTCGGATAGTACTCATCAACTCCGACTATGGAGGGAAACCATAAATGCTCTAAAAAAGCTCCATCCGGTACTTCTTTCCGCGTAGAGCCTATCCTTGATAGTGCATCTTCTTCCTCATTTTCTTCTTGAGGGATGTGTTGAACCTCAAAACCCTCGAACGATTTGGATAGTTCATCCATGACAGCCTTGTATGCTTCCATGAGCTTGTTTCCGTTGCAGATATCGGATACATGATGTGCAACTAAATCCGAATCTCCGTAACACATGAGTCTTGATATGCCAATGTTTTTGGCCATGCGTATTCCATGTAGCAGTGCTTTGTACTTGGCAATATTATTGGTTGCAGTGAAGTGTATTTGCAACAAATAGAATAATTTATCTCCTTGGGGTGATTTGAGCAGCACGCCAGCCCCCGAGCCTCCTCATGCTTTTGATCCGTCGAAGTGAAGGGTCCAAAATTCCGAGTCTGTAGGGCTTGTGTTTTCTGCCATTTCTGTCAAGTCGACAACAAAGTCGGCAAGAATTTGGTACATGATTGCTGTACATGGTTTGTACTCAATGTCGAAAGGTGCAAGCTCTATTCCCCACTTTGCGGCACGTCCGTTGACGTCGCGGTTGTTGATTATATCTCGCAGAGGAGCTGTGCTCACTACTATGGTCTTGTGCCCTTGGAAATAACGGCGTAGCTTTCTGGATGCAAAGAACACTCCATAGGCTAGCTTTTGATGATGTGGATACCATTGCTTTGATTCTGTCAGGACCTCACTTAGATAATAAGTTGGTCGCTGCACCTTATGCTCTTGGCCTTCTTCCTCACGCTCAACTACTGTTACCACGCTTATGACCTTGTTGGTCGTTGCAATGTAGAGTAACATAGGTTCTTGAGGTTCTAGCTCTGCAAGAGTTGGTGGGTTTGAAAGCAGATCTTTCAAACTTTCCAGGGCAGTTTCGGCTTCTGGGGTCCAGACAAATTTGTCGGTTTTCTTCAAGAGTTTGTACAAAGGTGCGGATCTTTCACTGAGCCGGCTAACGAACCGACTCACTGTTGCAATGCAACTAGTGAGGCACTGTACATACTTCAGGCGAGTCGGCTTAGTAATGTTTAAGATAGCCTTTATTGTGTCCCGGTTCACCTCTATACCTCGCTCAGAGACGATGAAACCTAACAATTTTCCGGTTGGAATTCCAAAGAAACACTTCTTCGGATTTAGCATCATATTTAATTTTCGTAGACTAGTAAATATTTCATCCAAGTCAGAAATTAAAGTTTCCTTCTTTTTGGACATAACTGCTATGTCGTCTACGTATACATGGACGTTGCATCTAATTTGGTCGTTGAGACAACGTTGCATAGTATGTTGATATGTTGCTCCTGCATTCTTTAAGCCAAAAGGCATAGTTTTATAGCAGAAGGTTCCAAAAGGAGTGACAAAATACGTCTTAATTTTATTTGAATTTTTCATTGGTATTTGGTGATATCCGGAATATGCGTCGAGAAAACAGAGTAATTCCGACCCTGCCGTCGAGTCGATAACTTGATCGATTCTTGGAAAAGGAAACGAATCTTTTGGGCATGCCTTGTTCAAAGCGGTATAATCAACACACATCCTTAAGTCGATGGTGTCCTTTTTAGGGACGAGTACAGGATTTTCCACCCAATCATTATGGATGACCTCTGTTATGAAATCTGCTAACTCTAGGCGGGCTAATTCCTTGGATTTTGCTTTCAGCTTTTCATCACCAAACCGTTGCAAGGACGGTTTGACAGGTTTAGCGTCTGGGTACATATTAAGAGAGTGCTCGGCAAGTTCCCTAGGTACTCTGGTCATGTCAGATGGCTGCCATGCGAAGATATCACCATTAGCTTTGAGGAACTCGACGAGCGCGCTTTCCTATGCGTGGCCTAAGCCTACCCCTATGTTCGTCATCTTGGAGGGATCATCTTCCTTCAGTGACGTCTTCTTCATCTCTTCCGACGCCTTGAACTTCAAACTTGGCTTCAGCACCTCGTTCTTCGTAGCAGGCATCTCGGACGGATTGATGGTCTTCTTGATCTCCTGGTACTCCTTGGCGTGTAGCACGGCTTCAGTGAAGGCAACAGATCCTTCATCACACTCTCGCGCCTTCCTCGGATTTCCTCGTACGGTGATTATGCCCTTTGGACCTGGAAGTTTAATCATGTTTTAAATATAACAGGTACGATCCATGAACGCCCAGTAAGCCGGACGTCCGAAGATGGCGTCGTAAGCACTTTTGGATGGTACCACCTCAAAAGAAAGTGGATCGGATCGATAATTGTCTTGGGTTTCAAATGTCACGTCTAGAGTAATCTCACCTAGAGAATCTACCTGCCTCCCTGGTGCAATGCCATGGAAAGATACACTGCTGTAACTCAACTAGCTCTCGTGTAGCTTCATGCGGTGGAGTGTCTCAATGTAGAGGATGTTCATGCTGCTCCAACCGTCCATGAGTGTCTTTGAGAACTCATAGCCATCAATAAGAGGATTGAAAACTAGAGGGTACTTTCCCCGACAATGTGTTTTCCTCGGATGATCTGAATGATCAAAGGTGATGGTTACCTCTGACCAGTCCAGGAACTGTGGGACAGCCGGGACCGTGGCGTTGAGCTCACAAAGAACCGCCTTTTTGTCCTTAGCTGGTTGGGATCCAAGGAAGCATACATATGCGTCTTTTTTAGTCGGAAAAGTTTTCTTTCCATCCGGCTTGGGTTCTGCGGCAGCTTCCGCCTCTTCCATGTCAGAATCTTCCTTGGGTTCTTTTCTTTTCTTGGAATTTTCCTTTCCTTTTTGTCGCTTGGATCTATAGCCAGCGGATTCGTATTTCTTGATGTCGTCATTGAAACGACACTCAGCATTTGTGTGGGTAGATCCTCCGTTACTAACCAAGTGGTGGACACAGGGATTATTGGAAATGTTGGCCCAGGTATAGGTTCTTCCGGGTTGCTTATCTCCTCTGCCCTGGATTCAGGAAGTTCTTCGTCCTCTACCCCAGCCACCTCCGTGCCCTCCTCGTCCTCCAGATCCGAACGTTGCGTTGACAGCAGCGTTGTCCGGAGCCGGCTTTTCGTCCGAGGTGTTCTTGCATTTCTGAGTTTGCTTTGGCTGTTTGCCCGCATTGGGACTGGCCAGAATATTTAGCAGCCCTTCTGAATCATCGTTGGCGTCAACATATTTTCCTGCCATCTCTATCATTTCTCCCAAATCTGTGACGTGGTCACGCTTCAGCCTGTGACGTAAAAGTCCGACTGGAATAGCTGCAATAAAAGCTTCTATCACAGTTTGCTCGTTTACTCCTTCGTAGGAGTTCTTCGTATCGATCCAGTGTCCGAGGTTATCCCGGCAGGTTTCTCCGAGTATTTGGGTGCAACGCTGCAAGTCTCCGACTGTGTAGGGCCTCCTGTATGTTCCCTCGAAGTTTGAAAAGAATGCACTTTGCATATCATACCAGTTATGAATTGAATTCTCTGGCAGTTCGTTGAGCCATGATCGATCCGTCTTCCTCAGCATCAGTGGGAGAGATCGGACTTAAACCATGTTGTTTCCTCCTTTGGCCATACAACAATCCTGGAAAAAATCCTGGAGCCAAGTATCTGGCCGAGCTGCACCGTCACAGGGCTGAATATGTTTGGCAATGCCAAACACAACCTGAAATTTGGTCTAACGTATACGTGGACCGAAGCACTTGGGTCCCACATACACATCTTCTTCCTCGTACCGCAGCGCTTCTATGTTTGATTCGATGCGATGGCGAGCGTCGTTTGGCAAGAGAGATCTTCACCTTGGAGGCTCGCGGCTTCTGCGCGGTGGAGTCGGATTTCTGCTTCTCCTCGCAACATTGCCACCTCCTCCCCTACGGCTCCCATGGCTACGACGTGATCCTTCATGATCGCTGCTGGGAGGCGATGGTGGCCCTGGTGGATTATTTCTGGCTCGGACAAAGGATTAAAGTGGTGGATCCTCATTATGCTAACTCCGATGCATGTTCCTTCGGGAACCATCCCTACTTGATTCAGGATGATCCAGATCATCTCTTCGTCCGGCGTTGCCAGCCAGACGGTTCGGTGGTGGCATCCTTAGCCGATCTTGTTCCTCTCGCTGGCGTCGTGTTTCCGGGTCTTCTCTATAGCAGTTGTTTTGCTGAGATGGTCCTGATGAGGAACCATTGCCCTGATGGCATCTTCGGACGCAGCCAAAATAACTCTTGCCCAGTCACGTGACGGTCTGTGAGAGTGGCCGTTTGAGCCGGTTCTTGAATTATCTTCTTCTCCACGGGGACGATAGTGTTGATACGTACCCTTGTGAAGCCTTACGTCAACGCTTTGGTCAGCGTCAGTGTGGCAAAACTCAGATTTTGAGGCTAGTTTGCCACTAAATGAGGTTGTTGTCTTCTGCTACTTTAATCCTTTGTCCAGCAACGCCACGCACTGCTGGACCTGCTAGGGAGACGGATTGTTGGCGAGGATGACTCGGGCTGCAGCAGCGTTTTCCACTAGCGTGCTGTAGACTCGGATCTTCTCTCCATCTTTCCCGTCAGATAGATCTTTGTGGATATCCGGATTCTTGTTAGGAAGAAACGGACCTCCCCTTGTTTTATTTGGATGTCACTTGAAATATGACTGGTATCTGGCAGGATCAATGTCTAACTGTTGTCTCATCTCGACGAGGCGCGCGACATCTTAAAGTAGAAACAAGAGGTGCTTTTCTAGGTCCTCGGCCCTTTTCTCCAGCACCTCCGGCATAAGATCTGAAGCTGTTGGGATTGGAATTGTGAGAGCATCTCCGTAAATTTCACGTGCACCTTTGGTGACTACGTGCCCATCCACAGAAGGGTCGATTAGGGTGGGATTAATCAGATCTCCGTCCTGATTCTGCATATCAATCTCTTCATCAACTTTTTCTTTGTTGGTTTCCTCGACGTCCGGCTCTGCTGGTGCCGAATTCTTGTTTTTCTTCTTCTTATTTGACCGCCCAGTAGCCTTAACATGCGTACCAGTGGCAAAGACGGCTTTTGGTCTGGTACCGGGAGATAAACATCCATCGGTACTTTCCATCATGGTTGGTTTGTGGACCTCGGAGGAATCTCCGGTGTCCATGTCATCCTGCGAGGTGTAGCTTTCATCCATGCTATCATATGGACTAGGAGGAGTTTCTGGCTCACCTTGCGTTTGTCTGGAGACGTGCTCTTTCTCGTACTCCTCTATCTCTTTATCAAAGTCTCGAAGTTCCTGCGACGTGATCGACTCCATTGGGGAGCTAGGTAAGTCAGTGTTTTCTTCGATTGCGTCTAGGACCGAGTCGCTACCAGCTCCAGCATCGACAAAGTCGGATCCAGTGCTTATGTGGTATACAAAATAGTGCTTCTTCTTGTTCATGTTCTTGAGGTACTTGTATAACTTTGTTTCTGCTTCGACATCAGCAAAGCTGGATCCGTAGCGGATGTATTCCTTGTCTGTGTATCCGATCTCCCTCGAGAGATCAGATATGGATTCTTCTTCTACCTCTTCTTCCACTATAGGAGTGCGTTGGGTGGGTTTGATTTTCTCCGGGACCCTGAACTCTTCCGCCTCTGCAGATAGACTAGATCCGGATTTTTCTTCCGCCATGGTCATCACCTCAAGGGTGGGTTGGGCAGGTTCAGCGAAACCGAGATAGATATCGATCTCGTCGATTGACATGATCGTGTAGGTCATCACGGGCTTCGAAGCCGGAATCCAAGTCAAATCGAGAAGGATGAGTGGGACATTACTTGCGTAGACCATGTGTAACATCCCAAAAATATGAAACAATGATCATCAAACTCTAATCACTAAAATTAGGGTTAACAAAAACTTTGATTAAATAAAAACCAAATGAATGCATGTGTGTATGTGATGATTTGATGAATGCATTAGTGGACTTGTGTGATTAAACTAAATAGTAAGGAATGGTTCAAAGATGAAAATAACATCATATAAAACATTTCCAAGAAGAAACAAATCAAGAGAAAACCAAAAACAAATCAAATAAAGAAAATGGTCATATCTGCCAATCTTGCTCACTAGGTCACTTTGAGTGTTTCTAGTCCAAGATTCCAAGCAGAAACTTTTCCAATTCTTTTCACCCCTTGCTAGACCAAGTAAAAGTGAAGAAAATCCCACCTTTCAAACTTGTAGAAACATTTAGCAACCCCATTCAAATGACAATTCAAAATTGAATCTTTAACATATGTGAAGATCACACATTTTCAAAACCCAACCAAACCAGTGCCCCTTTTCAAAACTAACCAGATACTCCCTAGTATGTACCTAGCAAACCCACCAAGTTTGAATCCAAAATTCAAATTTGAAATTCTTTTGGCCATTTCATAAAACACCTTGTTAGCAGCAAACAAACAAACACAAAACACTATTAGGAGCAGTGATTTTGGCCAACCTTGTTCCTTCTCTAGCTCACTCTATACTCTCAGTAGATGATCTAGCAGAATTAACAAGCCTTAGCACCGCTGTGAGCTTGGAATAGCCATCAATGGTGACCATGCCGAGCCTAACTTGCCACCCACATGTCGACAGCAAGCTAGGAGAAGCACCAAGCCTAGCAAGCATGTCTGGAGCACTGACCACCGTCCATCGCCACTCCCTGTCCAAGCCCCGAGCACTACCAGCCCCTGCACCACACGACAAGCTCATGCCAAGCCTCTCTACGAGTGAGCCAAGAGCGCGCCAGTGCGCCAACCGCGACACATGCCCACAGACCTTGCGCCGCCCTCGCCACTTGTGTGCGTGATCGCCAGCACCACAACAACCGCGCGGACATGCCCGTCCGCCGCCGCGTGGACCGTAGACGTTGTGCGCCATTAAAATCACCGTCGGACCCGCCTAGAGTGTCGCGACGTTCTGACTGTTTAGCACCGCCCCACACCTCGCCACCATGCCGTTGAACGTCGCCAGGGAGCATATCACCGCCCCTATCGTCGCCCATGCCAATAGCACTCTATGCCGTCGACACCGACGAGCTTCACCCGCGCCATTCGGTCCCCTTCAGCCACTATAAAAGGAGGCCTCCCCCGCTCATTTTATTCACACCAGTTCACTCTTCACCTCTAACTGATCACACCCACTCAATCGTAGAGGAAGGCGAACACCAGGTGGCCGGAATTTCATCGGAGTTCACCGCTGCAGAGGAAGAGAGGCGCCATCGATTGGAGCTGCCCCAGGAGAAGCTTCCGGTACCAGCAGGATCGCCGTCGTCGACTTCGTTGTTCGCCCCCATCGCCGACCATCGCCATAGCCCCGATGAGCCTCCCATGACCCCCACCGGCCGCGCTAGGGTTCCGTCTTGCCGGCGCTGCCCGACGTGGACGATGAAGCAGAGCAGTTCGATTAGAGTTAGATCGTGCGGCCTAGATCACCCTGTACCGCATCGCCACTTGTTGTCTCACTAACGAGTGGGGTCACTCACTTAACCAGCCTGCGCGTGCGCTGTGTGTAGTGGGCCGTCCCAGTTAAACATCCCGCGTGACCCACTAATTCAAATTTAGTTTTATTCATTTAATTTCAAACTTAGTTCTGTACCTACATTCATAAATCAATCCAACTCGATTCACTGAACCAAGATGCATCAAACCAATTTTGGTAGAAGGTACTGGAATGCTTAATCCAAGCCCGTTGGATTCAAACCATTTAGATTTGTAGATCACCCATGGTAAAAATAACAAGGAAGAAGCTTTTCTGCATTCAAACATTTTCAAAATTCAACCATAAGAGCTTTTGAGTCGATTCCAACTCTCAAAAATCACATTTAACCCTACCTTTCATAATATATAAAAATATATAGGGTTACTTGAAGAAATAATGATCAAGTAATAAAATAATGCCACATAAGAATTTCTAGTCACATTAATTAAATAAAATAAAAAGGTTATACTTTATTAAATTGTGACACCACTTTAAATCACATTCCCATGTACTGAAATATGTGGTGATGACATGTGTCAACATGATCCCATGTTTGAGTTGGAGAATATTAAATCTTAAGTGGTTTTTCAATGAGTAGAAATTACTTTTCTCAAATAAAATAAATGGGACAAGTGGTTTAATTCTTGTAATGTTAGTGATGATGCTAGATCATCTAGTGTGAACCTTTGTGTGATGTTTAGAAATATTTAAGTATTGTTTGGTGATTGTGTACCTCTTATGTGTTTATAGA
The DNA here is from genome assembly GCA_916181665.1 of Avena sativa. Classification (NCBI taxonomy): domain Eukaryota; kingdom Viridiplantae; phylum Streptophyta; class Magnoliopsida; order Poales; family Poaceae; genus Avena; species Avena sativa. The sequence continues at coordinate 345,574,721 of OV702285.1, read as the reverse complement.
TGCTAGTACCAACAACGATACGAGGAGGAAGGAGGATAATATGGGGAAGAAGCCGAGGATAACTTGAACCACTGCTCTGCACAAGGCAAGCTAACATTTGCAACTTAGCAAACTTATACTGATTCTTAGCAAGCCAATACTTGCAAGCTACTACTTGCTTGTTACTATGCCAACTATATGCCTTAAGCATACGTGATTATACCCACTTGACACACCATCCTAGTTTACTTGCAAGCATAGTATTTTATTTTATTTATTAAAAGCTTTATATCAAAAGTTTACTTAGTGACTTGTAGATTCTAGAAAGATAATTGAAGGTAGCATAAAGATCATAAAACTTGGCCTAAGTTAGATAATCTTGATGTCATCCTAAGGCATGAGATTGAACTTAGCTAATCCCCACTTGTTTAACACCCCTCATTAGTATCTACCCCCACTTATAGATGCTAGTGCTAAGCATTAAAACTTGATCAACTTTAGATATGAATACTTGGTGAAAATGGTTATGAAAACCTTATAATGATGAGTCATTCTACTGAAATGTTTTGACATGTGTTCTTGAACACGAAATGATTTACGATGATGAAAATGTTAAGGCATGAACCTTATCCCTTTACAAAACTGATGGTTGTCTAGATGCGATACCATTCCAATTTTACCATACAACCACAATACCCGAAATTTCGGTAGGCCTGACTAGAAATTTATATACCTTAGTATGGGTTCCCTTGCGGCCAAGGTCTGAGCTGAGGCTACCTTGTGAAGATTGTCCACCTGTGCAGTACCCAAGATGACAGTTGGTCATGGTTGGGAGGCTAAACTCACAGGAGAGGTGCCTATACTAGGGCGTGTAATTGAAAGGTTAGGATTGATTATCCGCATACTGAGTATGGTGAATTCAGGATTGTTCCTGATGGATGTATCGAATGTTGTGGTGAAAGTGTACAATCTCTGCAGAGTGTTAAACTATTCGAATAGCCGTGTTCGCGGTTATGGACAGTTGGAGTAGCCATATTGTTCCCCCGTCAGATATTTTCAAAATGACTTGTGAAATGATTCATGACTTTGACTTGACGAAAACATGGTTGTGATATGAAAATCAAGTTCCCACTTAGGTGTTATAAAACTTTCAACTAGCTTTCTTTGCTTCTGAACTTAGTAGAGGTAAATCAGGATTTTTGCAAAACAACCCTAGACCTTAGTATATCCTATTCAAAACCACTTCACTTGTTAGTATTAGTTTGCGAGTACTTAAAAAGTATTCATGGCTTTGTTCCTGGCTATTCCCGTGGCCAGACTATGAAGAGGAGTATCAGGAAGATGGACAGCAGGAAGGTTACGACAACTAGGATCATCTCCCATCGTCAGTATTGCCTGTGACCCTGAAGATGGAGCTTCGCCTATGCTATCATTACTATTATTCTATTCCACTGCTTGAATTGTATTCAGAACTGGATCATGAGATCCTTATTTGTGTATGACCTCATGTATGGTTTGTAATGGATGATGTACTGTGATATCAAATATGTTATGTCTCGAAAAAATGGTAATCCTGGGATTGCGATGTATGGCATAACAGGAATCTGTGATTAAAAATCCAGGTGTTAACAAGTTGGTATCAGAGCCATCCTGACAATAGGAGACCCTAGTTAGAACGGACGTTTGAATCAAAAACTTAGTTTCAAAACCAAAAGAAGTGAGTATTTACAAAAAAATATTCTTATTCTTATCACTTAGACTCTTTCATGAAAATTCATGTTCCACAAAAATTCTTGCAAACTTACATAAAATTTGACACACTTGATCACTCTACTAACTTACTCATGCTATATTCTTATAGATGGGCATGAAGTATAGCAAGTTTTATCAGTTGGGGAATGGAGGAGACCTCATCTTGAGCGTGACTTGGATCAGCTGTCGAAGATGCTGGAGCATCCACACCCTGAGTTCTTCGGAGCTCAGCTCAATGATCAGGAAGGAGAAGATTTGCAGTGGTTAGTTGTTGCAATTCTCTGAGGAAAGATTCAAGCCCCCACTGTAGAGGGAATTCAGTTCACCTTAAGAGAGAACAACTGGCTAGATGGACTTCCCAGGGCCATGCAGGAAGCTCTTGCCCATCTGTGTGGGCAGAGTATCAATCATATCAAGGATACCCGCTTCGAGTTCTACCCAAGGCGTGATGTTATGGGACAGCCACTGGAGGCCCCATATCACCATGAGCTGAAGACTCAGTTGGACCACCTCAGATTCATGATGTATGACCGTCAGAAGGAGTTGGGCAATGCCCGCTCCTACGCCAACCACCAGTACGCCATCGCTGCCAAGAAGGATCAGACCATCGCCATGCTAGTAAAGGATCACAAACCTCGTCGCTGTCAGCTCGACAAGAAGGAGCGCATCATTTCCCGTCTTCGCCACCGGATCACAGATTTGGAGGAGACCATCCACGAGAGAGATATGAAGTTGGAGGAGAGGGAGAATGCAGGGGAAGATCTTCGTGGAGACCCTACTCCTATCTTAGCGATGATGATGACTTTCTGGAGGATCAGGCCATGGACTTCTTCACCGATGAGGATGACTTCGCCTTCATCGATGATGATGATAATGATGATGATGATGATGAGGATGATGAGGACACTAACTGCGAGGAGTAGTAGCAATTTAGAACTAGGGTTAGTGAGTTGTATTCGGTCCCACTGTATCGTAGTGTCACAGAATGGTTCTTAAAACCATTTGTTTTCCTTTGTTGTGGTGTGTGTTTGTATCATGTGCTATGAATGAATGAATGAATGAAAAGCAAGTTGCTAGAAAAATCTGAGTCAAACTTTGAAAACTTTTCAAACCCAAAACCCCCGAACCTTAGAAATTTCCCTCTTTTGTCATGATCTATCTCAATCTTCAGATGCCTCGCGGAGGAAGCAACTCAGCCCCGGACCCGATGTTGCAACTCTTGCAAATGTTGGTTTCTGATCGTGAAGCCGAAAGAGCCGAATGTCAAGCCAACTTAGCCACCCTTCAACAGATAGCTTAGATGGCCAACAACAATCAAGGCCATGGAAATTAGGACAACCATGGATCTAAGCTCAAGAATTTCCAGAACACCAATCCACCTATTTTAACTAAGTCAGAAGAGCCCCTAGATGCAGATGATTGGTTGCAAACCATGGAGAACAATATGGAAGTTGCAGGAGTGGAAGCCAACGAGAAAGTGTCGTTTGCTACCCACTATCTAGGCGGAGATGCAAGATCATGGTGGAACAGCGTTCGCACAATGACTGGAGGTCAACTGATGACTTGGGAAGAGTTCAAAGTCAAGTTCAGCAGAACCCATGTGCCATCGGGTTTGATCAAGAGGATGAGAGATGAATTCAGGGAACTGAAGCAAGGAAGGATGACAGTAGTGGAATACCGTGACAAATTCTTGTCATTGGCTAGGTATGCCCCAGATGAGATAGACACTGAAGCCAAGAAGAAGGAGAGATTCCTAAATGGTTTGCACGATGAGATGCAGACAGTGTTAGTCAATATCCCCTTTTGCAGATATTGAAGCCTTAGTTGACTCTGCTATTCAGATGGAAGGAAAGATCAACCAAGCTAATGAGAACCGCAAGCGTCGCATGATGCATCAACCAGGAACCCACCATACACCAAAGCATCGCCCCAGCCCATCTCCAGGATTTGCCCCAAGAACCAACAGACCCCCGATGAACCGTCCTACCTATACCAACCGTGGAAATCCAAGGCCCGGAGGAAACCACAACAACCCCGGCAACTCCAGCAATTTCAACCGTGCCCCACTCAAGTTCAATAACAACAATGCCGCCACTAACACCAACACTGCCCCAAGGACTGGAAGCAATGTTGTGCATGTTGCTGCAAAGGACAAGTCCCAAGTGACTTGTTATGAATGGGGAGCCAAGGGTCACTATTCGAATGAGTGCCCCAAGAAGATTGCCGCAGCCCCCAATGCAAATGCCCCAGCTCAGCAGCAGCATCGTGTTCATCCAGGAAGAAGGTTTGCCCCAGGGAATTCGCTCAACCACAACAGCCGTCTCTTTCTCATGCATGCTGAAGAAGCCCAGGAAGCGCCAGATGTCGTGTTGGGTATGTTTTCTATTAACTCGATACTTGCAAGAGTGTTGTTTGATTATAGAGAATCACACTCATTTGTTACTAAAGAATTTGCATGCACTAGTAAGATTCAATCAACCAAATTGAAGCATGTTATGATTGTTCAAAAACCTCGTTCAACCACCAAAGCTAGGAAAATTTGCAAAGCCGTCCCTATCCGAATCCATGGCATAGATTTTTATGCTAATCTAATAGTACTCAGAACTAAAGGTTTGGAAGTAGTACTAGGAATGGATTGGATGTCCAAACACAAAGGATTAATTGACTGTGTGCCAAGAAATCCATAACCATGACCAGTACAGCCGGAATATCAGTCGAGCATGTATCTGAAACCTTGCCCTGTCAATTCAAGTGCAACAAGAGTATAGCCCAGCCAACCATTGAACATGTCCGGATAGTCTGTGACTACCCCGATGTATTTCCAGATGTTTGATTCCGTCGATGTATTTCCAGACGTTTGATTCTAAAAGAGCAACCAAGTTTGCACAAAGAGATTGAAGATTTCAGAATGGAATTAGTGAGTGAAGTATTTTTGGCTAGCATAGAACTTCAACCCACTTTGATCAGTCAGGTCAAGGAGGCGCAGAAAGGAAATGCTAGTATCAACGGAATCAAACGTCGTATCAGTACAGGCAAAATACCCGGATTCACCGAACACAGAGAAGGAGTTCTGCGGTACAAAGGACGTCTCTGTGTACCAGCAGATTCGGAGTTGAAAGAAGTTATTTTGAAAGAGGCCCATGATACTCTTTATTCTATCCACCCCGGAGGGACGAAGATGTATCAGGATTGGAAGGAGCAATTTAGGTGGCATAAGATGAAAAGAGAAATCGGAAGCTATATCGCCAAGTGTGATATATGTCAGAGAGTCAAGGCGGGACATCAAAGACCCGCAGGAGTGTTGCAACCATTACAGATTCCGGAATGGAAATGGGATTCAGTTGGAATGGACTTTATCACTGGATTGCCTACTTCTAGTAGGGTAAATGACTCTATTTGGGTCATAGTTGACAGATTGTCCAAGGTAGCCCATTTCTTACTAGTCAAGACCACGTACCAAAGTTCGAAGCTAGCGGAGTTGTACATCGCTAGAATCGTCAGTTTGCACGGAGTCCCCAAAAACATCGTATCGGATCGAGGAACTCAGTTTACCTCGAGATTCTGGAAGAAAGTCCAAGAAGGATTAGGAACCCGATTGGATTTTAGCACAACGTATCACCCTCAGACCGATGGACAAACGGAGCGAGTAAACCAAATACGGAAAGATATGTTGAGATCATGTGTGCTAGATTATGGATCTAAATGGGAAGACTGTCTGCCTTTCACAAAATTTTCATACAACAACAGTTATCAAGCTAGTCTGCAAATGGCCCCATTTGAATTCATGTATGGAAGGAAGTGTCATACCCCTTTGAATTGGTTGGAAGTAGGAGAGAGTCAGATTTTCGGACCTGACATCCTACGAGAAGCATAAGAGAAAGTTCACAAGATTCGTGAGCACCTCAAGACCGCCCAGTCAAGACAAAATAGTTATACCGACAAGAGACGTCGAGACCTCGCTTTCAATATCGGAGATTTTGTGTATCTCAAAGTGTCACCTTTGAAGGGAATGCAACGTTTCCAACTCAAAGGAAAGATAACCCCTAGATATATCGGACCCTTCAAGAGTCTGAATCGTCAAGGAGAAGTATCATATCAATTGGAACTGCCAGAGGAGATGTCAGCAGTACACAATGTGTTCCATATATCGTTACTTCGCAAATGCCTTGAAGTTCCGGAGAATACTGAAGTTTTCAAGAACATTGGTCACCGCACCATAGAGATCATCGATGACCTGACGTATCCCGAAGTACTCATCCGTATTTTGGAAGAAGCTTTCAGAACCACCAGAACCCGAAGCATCAAGTTTCTCAAGATTCAGTGGAGCAACCACACTGAAGAAGAAGCTACCTAGGAGTGAGAGGATCACATCAAGACAAAGTTTCCCGATCTATTTAAATCCTAGGTAATCTTTTTTTCTTCTTTTTCAAATCTCGGGACGAGATTTCGTTTAAGGAGGGAAGGTTTGTAACATCCCAAAAATATGAAACAATGATCATCAAACTCTAATCACTAAAGTTAGGGTTAACAAAAACTTTGATTAAATAACAACCAAATGAATGCATGTGTGTATGTGATGATTTGATACATGCATGAATGGCATTGTGTGATTCAATTAAATAGTAGGGAATGTTTCAAAGATGAAAATAACATCATATAAAACATTTCCAAGCAGAAACAAATCAAGAGAAAACCAAAAACAAATCAAATAAAGCAAATGGTCATTTTTGCCAATCTTGCTGACTAGGTCACTTTGAGTGTTTCTAGTCCACGATTCCAAATAGAAATTTTTCCAAATCTTTTCACCCCTTGCTAGACCAAGTAAAAGTGAAGTAAAGCCCACCTTTGAAACTTGCAAAAAAATTTAGCAACCCCATTCAAATGACAAGTCAAAATTGAATCTTTAACATATGAGAACATCACACATTTTCAAAACCCAACCAAACCAGTGCCCCTTGACCAATCCAACTAACCAGATACTCCCGAGTATGTACCTAGCAAACCCACCAAGTTTGAATCCAAAATTCAAATTTGAAATTCTTTCGGCCATTTCATCAAACACCTTGTCAGCAGCAAACAAACAAACACAAAACACTATTAGGAGAAGTTATTTTGGCCAACCTTGTTCCCCCTCTAGCTCACTCTATACTCTCAGTAGATGATCTAGCCCAATTAACAAGCCTTAGCACCACTGTGACCTTGGCATAGCCATCAACGGTGATCATGTTGAGCCTAACTTGCCACCCACATGTCGACAGCAAGCTACGAGAAGAACCAAGCCTAGCAAGCATGTCTGGAGCACTGACCACCGTCCACCGCAACTCCCTGTCCAAGCCCCGAGCACTACCAGCCCCTGTACCACACGACAAGCTCATGCCAGGCCTCTCTGCGAGCCAGCCGAGAGCGCACCAGTGCGCCGACCGCGACACATGCCCACAGACCACGCGCCGCCCTCGCCGCTTGCGTGCGTGATCGCCAGCACCCCATCAACCCCGCGGACATGCCCGTTCACCGCCGCGTGGACCATATATGATGTGCGCCATTAAAATCACCGTGGACCCGCCTAGAGCACCACGACGTTCTGACCTATCAGCACCTCCCCACGCCTCGCCACCATGCCATTGAGTGTTGCTAGGGAGCACAACACCACCCCATATCGTCGCCCATGCCAATAGCACTCTGTGCCGTTGACACCGACGAGCTTCACCCGCGCCATTCGGTCCCCTTCAGCCACTATAAAAGGAGGCCTCCCCCGCTCGTTTTCTTCACACCAGTTCACTCCCCACCTCTCCCTGATCACACCCACTCACTCCCGGAGCAAGGCAAGCACTAGGTAGCCGGAATTTCACCGGAGTTCGCCGCTGTAGAGGAAGAGAGGCGCCGTCGATTGGAGCCGCCCCAGGAGAAGCTGCCGGTACCAGGAGGATCGCTGTCGTCGACTTTGTCGTTCGCCCCCATCACCGACAATCGCCTGAGCCCCGGTGAGCCTCCCACGACCCCCACCGGTCGCGCTAGGGTTCTGTCTCGCCGGCGCTACCCGGCGTGGACGATGAACCAGAGCCGTTCAATTAGAATTAGATCGTGCGTCCTAGATCACCCCATACCGCTTCGCCACTCGTTGTCTCACTGACGAGTGGGGTCGCTCACTTAACCAGCCCGCGTGTGCGCTATGCGTAGTGGGCCGGCCTAGTTAAACATCCCGCGCGACCCACTAATTCAAATTTAGTTTTATTCATTTAATTTCAAACTTAGTTTTGTACCTAGATTCAAAAGTCAACCTAGCTCGATTCACTAAACCAAAATGCATAAAACCAATTTTGTTAGAACGGTACTGGAATGCGTAATCCAAGCCTGTTGGCCTCAAACCATTTAGATTTGTAGATCACCCATGGTAAAAATAACAAGGCAGAAGCTTTTCTACATTCAAACATTTTTCAAAATTTAACAGTCAGAGCTTTTGAGTCGATTCAAACTCTCAAAAATCACATTTAACCTTACCTTTCAGAATATATAAAAAACATAGTCTTACTTGCAGAAATAATGATCAAGTAATAAAAGAATGCCACCTAAGAATTTCTAGTCACTTTAATTAAATAAAATAAAAAGGTTAAACCTTATTAAATTGTGACACCACTTTAAATCGCATTCCCATGTACTGAAATATGTGGTCATGACATGTGCCAACATGAAACCATGTTTGAGTTGGAGAATATTAAATATTAAGTAGTTTTTCAATGATTAGAAATTACTTTTCTCAAATAAAATAAATGGGACAAGTGTTTTAATTCTTGTAATGTTAGTGATGATGCTAGATCATCTAGTGTGAACCTTTGTGTGATGTTTAGAAATAGTTAAGTATTGTTTGGTGATTCTGTACCTCGTATGTATTTATAGATGCAAGTACCGACCAAGGACACGAGGAGGAAGGAGGATACTACAAGGAAGAAGCCGATGAGAACTTCAACCACTGCTTTGCACAAGGCAAGCTAACATTTGCAACTTAGCAAGCTTATACTGATATCTTAGAAATCTAATACTTGCAAGCTACTACTTGCTTGTTACTATGCCAACTATATGCCTTAAGCATATGTGATTATACCCACTTGACACACCATCCTAGTTTACTTGCAATCTTAGTATTTTATTTTCTTTATTAAAAGCTTTCTATCAAAAGTTTACTTGGTGACTAACAGTGTAAATCCAAGATGTACTCGCGCTCGTTTCTTCAAATCCAAATTCCTTTGGTGAGAAGGTAGGAATAATAATTCTCCACAACTTTCATGTTCTAAGTTTTCAATTTGACCTACGGATTTTTCTCTCTAACACAGATCAATTTCTTGTCTATTCTGAGGCAAAATCGGGTCAATCTCTTCTTCTAGCCACCGGATCCTATTCAGACGGTCGAGATCCAATCAAACCGGTGCGTGCCATGTCCTCATCCCGGTCAGCTTCCTCATCAACGCCACGTCATCGTTAGATCAGCATCTAGTCCCAGTCAGCATGCAAAGTCAACCTGTCCTGTCAGCGAAATATTCTCTGAAATATTCCGTTCGAATTTAAAATTGCACATTATAGATCTAAATTGTAAAATTCATTAGAAATTCATACCAAGTCCAAAAATTGCGTATAATATATCAAATTGAAGATAATTTTACGTAGAATCATCTTATCAGAATAGATCCAACTTTTCTTGTACGTAGTTACTGCAGTAATTTAATTAGTTTTAATGGTCTTTTAGGTTAATAAATTCATAGAAAATTATCTGTAACTCCAAAAAATATGAACTATATATCAAATTGAAGCTACTGTAATGTAAAATAATAATATCTGGTTGGATCTAGCCTTTGCCGATTATTTAACCCGTAGCAATTTAATTAGTTTTAATGGCTTTATAAATAATTAAATTCATAGTAAATTAATTGCTTGTCACAAAAATATAAATGATATACCGATGGAAAGCTGGTTCCATGTAGATCATCAATATGCAAATAGTTCAGCCTTTCACTATAAGGTTTTGCCGTGAAGATTTAAATGGTTTAATGGCTTATTTTGAGTAATAAATTCATAAGAAAATAAATACTATTCAGAAAATTACAAATAATATGTCCCTGAAATCAAAATTCCGTGGAGATTACAGATATAATTTTAGTTTGATTTTTAGACAAAAGAAACTAAATGAATCATTTAAAACCCATTAAACACTATTTAAATCATACAAAAAGATCTATAACTCCGATTAGGGTGAATCCAACGCCTACTGGTTAGTATTAACGTCCTCTATCGAGTAAACCCAAGAAACAAATTTAATTAGACAGTTAGAACAAGCGTTACGACAGAACTATTAAAAACCCTATATTGGCAAGTAATTATTAATAACAAGTACTCCGTTGCATTAATTGGCCTCTTGCATGCATCATATACTTCAGTATTGTTTAGAGAACTAAAGTAACAACCATTATGACTTATTAAATTGTCATGCATGCATTTGTTGCATTTGTTTGATCTCTATGTGCTATTGTTTATGATTGTATGCAATTGTTTGCTCGATAGATTGCGAGGAGTGCAACGTGTGTGATTGCAACTACTATGATTGCAAGTATTGTGGTTATGATGACAGCAACCATTATATCTATGAGAATTACGAGGATTATCTAATCGACTACATCTACAACAAAGGCAAGTGGTGCTATCTTGGTCATAAATGTCCTACTGTTTTCCTATGCATTGTAGATGTTTTTGTAGAATTGCATATGTAGGAATTGATGTGTATATGCTATGCTTTGTCCCATATTATTCCCTAGCATTCCTTGTTTATGAGCCACCGTTGGTAGATGTGCTTGGCCATGCTATGATGAACAAGGGCTGGGTTACATCACTGATGTTGATTCTAAATGTGTTGGTTTGCGAAAACTAAAACAACTTAATCAATGAATCTCCTGGGTGTGATGGGATTGATAATTTTTGGTGGTATCATTGCGGAAAGGCACCCAGGACACTGAGAAAGGATTGGCTTCTTTGTTTGGTAGCTTTCATGTGCAACCATGTGCCAATAATGGAATGGGCGGTTGGTTGGACTCAGTAGGTTGTGGTAACTCGAACCCACGTATCCAGAGACATAGATAGTGTAGGTTGGACCGGTGCATATCGGGTTTGGGGAGCTACTTCCCGAACGGTTCCTTCTTGGACTTCTCCCTATCATCACCCAATATGAGAGTGGTGGTACGAGCTGGGCTGACCAAGTCACATGGGTAAAGTGTACAAACCCCTGCAGGGTGTATAAACTAAGTGCTTAGCCGTGTCCCCGGTTATGGACAATTTGAGCGACCTGATACTGATGCTATGATATTTCTCACTCATCCATATTTCTTAATTACTTAAAACTTGTTGGGTGAACATAATTGGGTAGGAGCACCTGGGAGTGAACCAGAGTGTCCTATTTATCGTATTTGAAAACTACTTTGTTACAAATGTTAGGATAAAACTTTTGCTTTATGCAAATGAGCCTGAACTCCACTTGGCCAAATAAGCATGTAGTCGATAGATCTGTTGTTAACCACTTTAGCCTACTTACCATACATTCAATGTATTGACCATTCGTGGCTGCAACGTTTCATGTTGCAGGTTATATCGTATCTGAGTGATCGTTCATAGGTCGCGAGACTCCACTCAACAATTGTTTGCCTGTGGCACATTTGAAGGATGGAGATCTACCCTGTATTTGTTTTCCGCTGTGTACTTGAATAAATAATGTAAATTCTGGATCATATTCGTTGTATTTAGATGCATAGTTATATTTGGTATCATTTTGTACTGTGTTTCAGTGAACCGATCCAGGGATTGGCACTATACACATGAACTCAGCCGTATCAGGCGAGGGTGTTACAAGATGGTATCAGAGTTGTGTGTTGACTGTAGGATCGTGACCTTATAAATGGATTAGCAATAGAAGACCTCTATTAGGAGAACTATCATATTTTATACTTATTAGAGTTCTTATATTCCTTGTCTATCATTTTCTAACACCTCTCCTTGTTCAAACTTGTAGATGTCCATTCATTTGATTAGTAGAAGAAGTGATCTACCATAAAAACTACAAGAATTGGAAAATGTTATTAGTAGTTTTCTATAAAGAAAATCACTAAATGAGAGTTGGCCTACAAGTAAAGAACAAATAACATGACATAAATGAACATCTCACCAAATTTGGGTAGGTCTGGACCACCATATTTTATCTCTTTAGGAGATCGTCACTATCGTGTTAGCACATTGTTCTTATCAACTTATGTGGTATGACAATATAGGTTGTTTGCTTGGTTGCATTGAGCTATTTTGTGTGATGATTTGTTTAGGATCAGTTAGTTTTGAACTCTAATGTTTCTGAAATTGTGATGAGGTTTTTAAATTAGTTTAATGGTGTGAATTGATTGAAATTCGTGATTTTACTGCTGGAGTTTTCTGCATGACCTGTTGTACCGCACGATTTTTCATATTTTAATGGTAACTCAGAAAAATCATAAAACATAGGATCTGGAGAGTAATTACCTGTGCTACATGCAAAAAAATTGGCTAAAATTCCTGACGAGTTTAAGTAGGTCAGAAAAATTCATGAAGTCTGTTGTACCATTTTCACAGATTTTGTTTAATGCTTATAGGTTGCTATGTTTTACTCTAATATTGTTCCCAGTGCTTTCAAGCTATTTTGTGGTTATATACCGCTATATTTAGACCCCTGTAATGTTATTATACAAGTGTTTGCTTGTGTGTTGATTCCTTATGATTGTTTGCTTGTTTGTGACATTGAATGCTTCATATAGTTATGGGTAGGATTATTTTCTTAGTTGTTTCTTTCCTATAGAATCTATTCTTCCCTATCTTGAACCCTTGGAGATACAATGATGTGTTAAGTGGAAGGTTTGACAACACAGTGCATTTAGGAAGGAGAATGCATTATCTAATGGAAAAAAAGAGATGTGGCAGTATGAAGTGTTGAAATCATGTTATGTAGTAGATTACACAGCCTGAAATTTGAAGTATCGATAGTTTAGTTTTAGTAGTAGCTTTGTTGATTGAATACATGGGAGTATACATAGAGCATTAGTTCGTGCCCATGGAAACATTCTTCAAGGCAAGTGAGAATGCCCGAGTGATAGAAAAACATGATTCACCTATCCTCATATAGGGTAATGCCCGAGTGAGAATGCCCGAGTCATAGAAAAACATGATTCACCTATCCTCATACTGGGTAATGATTTGGGTGCAGGATGGATTGATCAGCATTCCTACTACTCTTATTATTCGCTCTTGTACTGTTGGCTTTGAGAATCTTGAGTGCCCTTTTCAACCTTAGCAGAGAGTCGACGTTGAGCCTAAACCCTAGAATGGTATATTGTTACACCCTTCTAAAATCATCCATTGCTAAGCATATGAATGTACGGTCAGGATGAATCCCAACCGTGAATTATGGGCACCGTGAAGTAAACGTTCCCTATTTGCCCACCATGAGAGTTTTTCTAGTTTAAGAAGTATTTTCTCGGAAACTATCAATCATGATGTTTAGAATGTGCTAGAGACATTGTGCCAATAAAAGTCTAAAGGAGAACCAATCTGAGCTAAGTGAATCCTCGAGAAGTGACCTAGTCAATTTTCTTTTAAGGGTGGTAGCATCCTAATGGATCCCGAACCTTTCTTTCTTTCTAGCCTTCCCAAATCTCGGGACGAGATTTCTTTTAAGGGTGGTAGTCTGTCACATCCCAAAATTCTCCTAATTTTGTAATGTGAAATAAATAAATAAGTTTGATTGATTGTTTGACTATGTTGAAAATTCTCAAAGAGAAGAAACTTTTTGAATAGAAAATCCTCTCAACCTTGAATTCAAAATCTTATATTCTTTTGTTATGACCTAAGTAGCCATATAGGAAAAAGGGCTTGGATTGATTATGGATTGAAGAATTAGTGTGCAAGTTTTCAAAATGAAAATCATGAAGCATTCATAAGCATTTCATTACATCCATGCAAAGTTCTCACAAAATGAATCCAAATCCTGGTATCTAAATCCTATAGTTGATTCGCCCAAATGTTCCTAAAGCTAATTAAATTGGCTTTATAAAACCCACTGTTGCTAAGTCATAAATTATTGATAATTATAGCCTAAAAAGATCCAATGAATATTACAAAATTTTAGGAACAAAATTGAGCTTATTTGGAGCTAGTATGAAAAAGTTATGGAATAAATACAAACAAATAAAGATATAAATAAAATGAAATATACAAGGATTTATGAATCCACTATTTGCAAACTAGTAAAAAGATTACAAATATGATCCTACAATGATCTATTCGATTTTAGAAAAAATTAGAAACAAGAATCGTGTCATTTGGAGTTCGTATGCAAAAGATACGATGGAAACAAGTAAATAGAAAAAGAAAAAAAGAAAAAAAAACCTAAACGGGCCGGCCCACCCGGACCGACCGGACCAGGCAGCCAGGCACCTGGGTGACCGATCGTGCCCAGGTTTGCTTTAAAAAGCGTGCAAAACGAGTTTTGTCAAACCTAACTCTACTACAACTCTCATAATTTTTTATCTACAACTCCGAATCGACTTCCGTTTGTTTCTACTTGTTCCGTACTCCAAGGCCTATCTCTACACCATCCCAAACCTCCATATAATATCGTGGAGCCATAGCTGTACGAGTTGCGCTTCTCGAAATCCCGAATCTATACATGGCCGAATCTTATTTCGCTTTTTAACCCATCAAGACTTTGTTGTTTGCCTTCGGCCAAAAAACAAAAGTTGTAGAACTCGTCAAAATATTTCAATCCAGACAAACCTCACCTTTTTTCATCCACCACAGCGGGAGAATTTCGCATCGCAATATTTCAGATCTGACAGTGTAAATCCAAGATGTACTCGCGCTCGTTTCTTCAAATCCAAATTCCTTTGGTGAGAAGGTAGGAATAATAATTCCGCACAACTTTCATGTTCTAAGTTTTTCAATTTGACCTACGGATTTGTCTCTCTAACACAGATCTTTTTCTTGTCTATTCTGAGCCAAAATCGGGTCAATCTCTTCTTCTAGCCACCGGATCCTATCCAGACGGTCGAGATCCAATCAAACCGGTGCGTGCCATGTCCTCATCCCGGTCAGCTTCCTCATAAACGCCACGTCATCATCAGATCAGCATCTAGTCCCAGTCAGCATGCAAAGTCAACCTGTCCAGTCAGCGGAATATTCTCTGGAATATTCCGTTCAAATTTAAAATTGCACATTATAGATCTAAATTGTAAAATTCATACCACGTCCAAAAATTGCATATAATATATCAAATTGAAGATAATTTTACGTAGAATCATCTTATCAGAATAGTTACTGCAGTAATTTAATTAGTTTTAATGGTCTTTTAGGTTAATAAATTCATAGAAAATTATCTGTAACTCCGATAAATATGAACAATATATAAAATTGAAGCTACTGTAATGTACATTAGTAATATCTGGTTGGATCTAGCATTTGAGGAAAAAAAATTTAACCCTTAGTAATTTAATTAGTTTTAATGGCTTTATAAATCATTAAATTCATAGTAAATTAATTGCTTGTGACAAAAATATAAATAATATATCGATGGAAAGCTGGTTCCATGTAGATCATCAATATGCAAATATTTCAGCCTTTGACTGTAAGGTTTTGCCATGAAGATTTAAATGGTTTAATGGCTTATTTAGAGTAATAAATTCATAAGAAAATAAATACTATTCAGAAAATTACAAATAATATGTCCCTGAAATCACAATTCCGTGGAGATTACAGATATAATTTTAGTTTGATTTTTAGACAAAAGAAACTAAATGAATCATTTAAAACCCATTAAAGACTATTTAAATCATACAAAAAGATCTATAACTCCGATTAGGGTGAATCCAACGCCTACCGGTTCGTATTAACGTCCTCTATCCAGTAAACCCAAGAAATAAATTTAATTCGACAGTTAGAACAAGCGTTACGACAGAACTATTAAAAACCCTATACTGGCAAGTAATTATTAATAACAAGTACTCCATTGCATTAATTGGCCTCTTGCATGCACCATATACTTTAATATTGTTTAGAGAACTAAAGTAACAACCATTGTAACTTATTAAATTATCATGCATGCATTTGTTGCATTTTTTTGATCTCTATGTGCTATTATTTATGATTGTATGCAATTGTTTGCATGATAGATTGCGAGGAGTGCAACGTGTGTGATTGCAACTACTATGATTGCAAGTATTGTGGTTATGATGAGAGCAACCATTATATCTATGAGAATTGTGAGGATTATCTAATTCACTACATCAACAACAAAGGCAAGTGGTGCTATCTTGGTCATAAATGTCCTAATTTTTTCCTATGCATTGTAGATGTTTTTGTAGAATTGCATATGTAGGAATTTATGTGTATATGATATGCTTTGTCCCATATTATTCCCTAGCATTCCTTGTTTATGAGCCACCGTTGGTAGATGTGCTTAGCCATGCTATGATGAACGAGGGCTGGGTTACATCACTGATGTTGATTCTAAATGTGTTGGTTTGCGAAAACTAAAACAACTTAATCAATGAATCTCCTGGGTGTGATGGGATTGATAATTTTTGGTGGTATCATTGCGGAAAGGCACCCAGGACACTGAGAAAGGATTGGCTTCTTTGTTTGGTAGCTTTCATGTGCAACCATGTGCCAATAATGGAATTGACGGTTGGTTGGACTCAGTAGGTTGTGGTAACTCGAACCCATGTATCCAGAGATGTAGATAGTGTAGGTTGGACCGGTGCGTGTCGGGTTTGGGGAGCTACTTCCCGAACGGTTCCTTCTTGGACTTCTCCCTATCATCACCCAATATGAGAGTGGTGGTACGAGCTGGGCTGGCCAAGTCACATGGGTAAAGTGTACAAACCCCTGCAGGGTGTATAAACTAAGTACTTAGCCGTGTCCCCGGTTATGGACAATTTGAGCGACCTGATACTGATGCTATGATATTTCTCACTCATCCATATTTCTTAATTACTTAAAACTTGTTGGGTAAACATAATTGGGTAGGAGCACCTGGGAGTGAACCAGAGTGTCCTATTTATCGTATTGGAAAACTACTTTGTTACAAATGTTAGGATAAAACTGTTGCTTTATGCAAATGAGCCTGAACTCCACTTGGCCAAATAAGCATGTAGTTGATAGATCTGTTGTTAACCACTTTAGCCTACTTGCCATACATTCAATGTATTGACCATTCGTGGCTGCAACGTTTCATGTTGTAGGTTATATCGTATCTAAGTGATCGTTCATAGGTCGCGAGACTACACTCATCAATTGTTCGCATGTGGCACATTTGAAGGATGGAGATCTACCCTGTATTCATTTTATGCTGTTTACTTGAATAAATAATGTAAATTCTGGATCATATTCGTTGTATTTATGATGCACAGTTATATTTGGTATCATTTTGTACTGTGTGTGCCAGTGAACCGATCCAGGGATTGGCACTATACACATGAACTCAGCCTTATCAGGCGAGGGTGGTACAGTAAGTTTATCCCTCGGTATCAGACCAAAACCCATTTTTACCACTGGTACGCACGTTAAGGCTACTGGGTGGTCAAAGAAGAAGAAGAACAAGAATGCGACTCCGGCAGAGCCGGACGTCGAAGAAACCAACGAATAAAAAGTTGATGAAGAAATTGAGATGGATAATCAGGATGGAGATCCGATTAATACCACCAGATCGACCCTCATGTGGATGAACACGTTGTCACCAAGGCTGCACATGAAATTTACAGAGACGCTCTCCCAATAGCTTCGGATCTTACGCTGGAGGCGCTAGAGAAAAGGGCTGAGGACCTAGAAAAGCATCTCTTGTTTCTACTTGAAGAGGACGCAAGCCTCGTCGATATGAGACAACAGTTAGACAGTGATTCTGCCAGATATCAGTCGGATTTCAAACGATATCCAAACAAAACAAGGGGTGGTCCGTTTCTTGCTAACAAGAATCCCGATATCCACAAAGATCTATTTGATGAAAAAGATGGATATAAGATCCAAGTCTACAGCACGCCAGTGGAAAACACTACTATAGCTTGAGCTATCCTTGCAAACAATCCGTCTCCATAGCAGGTCCAGCAATGTGTCGCATTGCTGGACAAAGGATTAAAGCAGCAGAAGACATCAGCGTCATTTATTGGCAAACTGGCCTCGAAATCCGAGTTTTTCCACACAAATGCTGACCAAAGCGCTGACATAAGGCTTCGCAGGAATACGACTCAACGTTATCGTCCCCGTGGAGAAGAAGAGAATTCAAGAACCGGCTCAAACGGCCACTCTCGCAGGCCGGCACGTGACTGGGCAAGAGTTATTCCGGCTGCGTCCGAAGATGCATCCGGGCAATGGTTCCTCATCAGGACCATCGTCGGTAAAACAAACGCTATAGAGAAGACCCAGAAACACGTCGCTAGCGAGAGGAACAAGATCGGCTAAGGATACCACCATTGAGCCATTCGGCTGGCAACGCCGGATGAAGAGATGATCTGGAACGTCCCAAATCAAGTAGGGACGGTGCCCGAAGGAACAGGCATCGGAGTCATCATAATGAGGCTCCACCGCCACCACCAAGAAATACAGGCGAAAATAATCCACCAGGGCCACCATCTCCTCCCAGCAGCGACTATGAAGTATCACGTCGTAGCCATGGGAGCCGCAGGGGCGGAGGTGGCAATGGTGAGAGGAGAAGTAGGAATCCGACTCCACCCCGCAGAAGTCGCGAGCCTCCAAGGTGCAGATCTCTCTCGCCAAATGACGCTCGCCATCGCATCGAATCAAATATAGAAGCGCGGCGGTACGAGGAAGAAGATGTGTACGTGGGGACCAAGTGCTTTGGTCCACGTATACGTCAGACCAAATTTCCGATTGACTTTGGCATTGCCAAGCATATTCAGCCCTATGATGGTGCAGCTCGGCTAGATACTTGTCTCTAGGATTTTTTCCAGGCTTGCTGCATCGCCAAAGGAGGAAACCGCCTGGTTACAGTTTGATATCTCCCACTGATGTTGAGGAAGACGGCTCAATCATGGCTCAATGAACTGCCAGAGAATTGAATTCGTAACTGGTATGATATGCAAAGTGCGTTCTTTTCAAACTTCGAGGGAACAAATAAGAGGCCCTGCACAGTCGGAGACTTGCAGCGCTGCACCCAAAAACCCGGAGAAAGCTGTTAGGATTACCTCGGATGCTGGATCGTTACGAAGAACTCCTGCGAAGGAGTAAAGGAGCAAACTGCGATAGAAGCTTTTATTGCAGGACTTCCACTCGGACTTTTACGTCACAAGCTGAAGCGTGACCATGTCACAGATTTAGGAGAAATGATAGAGATGGCAAGCAAATATGCTGACGCCGATGATGATTCAGAAGAGCTGCTAAATATTCTAGCCAATCCCAATGCGGTCAAATAGCCAAAGCAAACTTAGAAGCGCAAGAACACCTCGGACGAAAAGCCGGCTCCGGACAATGCAGCTATTAACGCAACGTTCGGATCCGTAGGACGAGGAGGGTGCGGAGGCGGCCGGCGTAGAGGCCGAGGAACTTCCAGAATCCAAGGCGGAGGAGACCAGCAACCCGGAAGAACCTATACCTGGGCTGACATTGGCAATAATCCATGTGTCCACCACTTGGATAGTAACGGAGGATCTACCCACACAAATGCCGAGTGTCGTTTTAATGATGACATCAAGAAAGACGAATCCGCTGGCTACAGATCCAAGCGACAAAAAGAAAAGAAAAATTCTGAGAAAGGAAAGCAGCCCAAGAAAGATTTTGAAATGGAAGAGGCGGAAACCGCAGCAGAACCCATGCCGGATGGAAAGAAAACTTTTCCTACTAAGAAAGTCGCATACGTCTGCTTCCTTGGATCCCAACCGGCTAAGGACAGGCGGTTCTTCGTGAGCTCAACGCCATGGTTTCGGCTGTCCCACGGTTCCTGGACTGGTCAGAGGTAACCATCACCTTTGATCGTTCAGATCACCCGAGGAAAACACATCATCGGGGAAAGTACCCTCTGGTCGTCAATCTTCTTATTGATGGCTATGAGTTATCTAAAACACTCATGGACGGTTGGAGCAGTATCAACATCCTGTACATTGAGATGGTCCACCGCATGAAGCTACATGAGAGCCAGCTGAGTTACAACAGTGTAACTTTACATGGCATTGTACCAGGGAACAGGCGGATTCTCTGGGTGAGATTACTCTGGATGTGACATTCGGAACCCGAGACAATTATCGGACCGAGCAACTCTCTTTCGAGGTGGTACTGTTCAAAAGTGCTTACCACGCCATCTTCAGGCATCCGACTTACTGGGCGTTGATGGCTCGTCCCTGTTACATCTAGAACATGATTAAATTACCAGGTCCAAAGGGCGTAATCATCGTGCGAGGAAATCCGAGGAAGGTGCGAGAGTGTGACGAAGGATCTGTTTCCTTCGCCGAAGCCCTGCTGCATGCCCAGGAGTACCAGGAGATTAAGAAGACCATCAACCCTACCGAGATGCCCTATTTGAAGAACGAGGTGCAGAAGCCAAGTTTGGAGTTCAATGCGTCAAAAGATATGAAGAAGAAGTCGCTGAAGGAAGATTATCCCTCCAAGACGACAAACATAGGGGTAGGCTTAGGCCACGCATAGGAAAGTGCGCCCGTCGAGTTCCTCAAAGCTAATAGTGATATATTCGCATGGCAACCATCTGACATGACCGGAGTACCCTGGGAACTTGTCGAGCACTCTCTTAATGTGTACCCAGACGCTAAACCCGTCAAATAGTCCTTACGACAGTTTGGTGATGAAAAGCGCAAAGCAATAGCCAAGGAATTAGCCTGCCTAGAGTTAGCGGATTTCATAACAGAGGTCATCCATACAGATTGAGTGGCAAATCCTGTACTCGTCCGTAAAAATGACACCATTGATTTAAGGATGTGTGTTGATTATACCACTTTGAACAAGGCATGCCCAAAATATCCATTTCCTTTGCCAAGAATCTATCAAGTTATCGACTCACCGGCAGGGTCGGAATTACTCTGTTTTCTCGACGCATATTCCGGATATGACCAAATACCGATAAAAAAGTAGAATCAAATTAAGACGTCTTTCATCAGTCCTTTCGGAACCTTCTGCTATAAAACTATGCCTTTTGGCTTAAATAATGCATGAGCAACATATCAACATACCATGCAACGTTGTCTCAATGACCAAATTGGACCCAATGTCCATGTATACGTAGACAACATAGCAGTTATGTCCAAAAAGAAGGAAACTTTAATTTCCGACTTGGATGAAACGTTTGCTAGTCTATGAAAATTCAATATGATGCTAAATCCAAAGAAGTGTTTCTTTGGAATTCCAGCCAGGAAATTGTTAGGTTTCATCGTCTCTACGTGAGGCATAGAGGTGAACCAGGACAAAATCAAGGCTATCTTAAACATCACCAGGCCGACTCGCCTGAAGGACGTACAACGCCACAATGGTTGCATTTCAGCGGTGAGTCGGTTCGTCAGCCGGCTCGGTGAAAGAGCTGCACCTCTGTACAAACTCTTGAAGAAAACTGACAAATTTGTCTGGACCCCAGAAGCCGAAACTGCCCTGCAAAGTTTGAAATATTTTCTTTCAAACCCACCTGTTCTCGCGGCACCAGAACCTCAGGAACCTATGTTAGTCTACATCGTAGCGTCCAACAAGGTCATAAGCGTGGTAACAGTAGTTGAGCACAAGGAAGAAGGCCATGAGCATAAGGTACAACGGCCAACTTATTATATAAGTGAGGTCCTGACAGAATCAAAGCAACGGTATCCACATCATCAAAAGCTAGCCTATGGAGTATTCTTTGCATCTAGAAAGCTACGGCATTATGTTCAAGAGCACAAGATCACAGTAGTGAGCATAGGTCCAATGCGAGATATAATCAATAACCGCGATGCCATAGGACGTGTCGCAAAGTGGGGAATAGAGCTTGCAGCTTTCGACATGTAGTACAAACCATGTACAACAATCAAGTCCCAAATTCTCGCCTACTTTGTTGTTGATTGGACAGAAACGGCAGAAAACATAGGCCCTCCAGACTCGGAATTTTGGACCACTTACTTTGACGGATCACCCCAAGGAGGCTCGGGGGCTGGCGTGGTGCTCAAATCACCCCAAGGAGATAAGATGTTCTATGTGTTGCAAATACACTTCACGACAACCAATAATATTGCCGAGTACGAAGCACTGTTACATGGAATACGCATGGCCAAAAACATTGGCATATCAAGACTCATGTGTTACGGAGACTCGGATTTAGTTGCTCAACAAGTATCCGATATCTGCAATGCAAACAAGCATATGCCAGCATACAAAGCTGTTGTGGACGAACTATCCAAATCGTTCGAGGGTTTTGAGGTTCAACACATCCCTCGAGCAAAAAATGAGGAAGCAGATGCACTGTCAAGAATAGGCTTTGCACGAAAACAAGTACCGAATGGAGCTTTTTTAGAGCATTTAAGGGTCCCCTCCATAGTCAGACTTGATGAGGACTATCTGACGAAATCTGACTCACCTTTAAGAGCAGTTCCGGCTGTAATTCCTAGCTGGACAAAACCCTATCTGGATTTGCTGATAGACGGAAAACTACCCGAAGACCAAGTCTTGAGCCGGCAGATTTTTCGACGAGCAAAAGCCTACACCATAATAAACGGTGAGATCTATAAACAGAGTGTTTCTGGCGTGTTTCAGAGATGTATTTCTTCAGAAGGAGTGGAAATCTTAAGAGAAATCCACGAAGGCGAGTGTGGTCACCACACTGCAGCCAGATCGTTAGTGGCAAAAGCTTTTCGACACGGATTCTTTTGGCATATAGTTAAGGTAGATGACAACAAACTGGTCAAAACGTGCAAGGGCTGCCAAAAGTACGCTCATCAGGCACATGTTCCGGCTAGACAGCTACGAACAATCCCTATTACATGGTCGTTCGTGGTCTCGGGTCTTGATATGGTAGGGCCATTTTGCACGGAAAAATGTGGATTTACTCACCTACTAGTGATGGTGGATAAATTTAAAAAATGGATTGAGGCTAAACCCGTAACAAGTTGCGATGGAGCCACAGCCAGAAGATTCGTCGAGGACGTAATCATGAGATTCGGATATCCGCACAGTATAATTACTGACAACGGGAGCAACTTTTCCATGGGTGAACTATCCGAATTCTGCGAAGAGCAAGGGATCCGACTTAATATTGCATCAGTCGCACATCCACAAGCCAATGGACAAGTCGAAAGAACTAATGGCCTTATTCTGAAAGGACTCCGACCACGTCTCGAGGCACCGCTTCGTCGGGCTACGGGGGCTTGGGTGGAAGAATTACCGTCTATGATATGGAGCTTACATAAAACTTCTAATAGGTCAACCGGCTATACTCCTTTCTTCTTGGTCTACGGTGCAGAAGCAGTTCTTCCAAGTGATCTAATTCATCAGGCTCCATGAGTTAAAGTGTATATCGAAGAAGATGCAGAAGTTTCTCATCAAGATTATCTCGATATAATTGAAGAAGTACGCGTTGTTGCTGAGCAGAGATCTACAGCCTAACAGCAAAAGTTGTGCAAGTATCATTGTCAGAGAGTGCAAATTCGTTCTTTTAGAAAAGGCGATTTGGTTCTCCAACTTGTGCAAAAGAGAAAGCATAAATTTTCCCCAATTTGGGAAGGATCTTTTATGGTTAGCAGATTTCTGTATAATGGGTCATATTATTTAACCGACATGAGACCAATAAAGGAAAGACCTGCTACTCGGAAAAGGAAGAAAGCTGGTGGCAGCACAGACCCGGATGATATAGACCGTCCATGGAATATTGCACAGCTACGTCCCTTCCATTCTTAGTTATATTTCCTTGTAATCATATATGTATATGTTCAATGTGAAATAAAGTATTGGTTTCCTCATATTGTTATCTTTGAGACGTTTTTGCCATCTTATTTCCAAAAGGAGCATGTAATTTTTTCAAAAATCCCAGAATGCTTGAAAGTACTTTATGCTCATGTTCGTTCTGGTTATGATTTTTGAATAATCTAAAAAAAATTACCTTAGGGTACAAAGTTTAAATTATTGTCTATACTTTGATTCTTTATTTGATTCCTTAGATGCGGGCATATTCCGAGTAATAAGTTGTTGGTACTGGAAGCCGGCTTTGTTTCTGAGTTTAAATTGGTTTAGCAATTGCACTCCGTTGGTTGGAAAAGTTTCTGTGCTAAAGGTTGGCCGACCCATGAAAGGGACGAGGAAGATAGCCAGATAAAACGATGAGTATAGGCATAAAAAAGTGCTTCAAGAAAAAATTTCAAGCACAATGCATAAAAATATATAAGCAAAATTGCTAAGATAGTAAAAGCATTAGTTTTTTATAGACCAGCACAAAATAAACGTTGTATCCATCATTACATTACAATAAGTTCAAGATAATGCATAGAAATTGTTTATGATGCAGGCGGTGGTGATGAAGCAGGTGGAGCATTGGAGTCAACAGCAGTGCTGGCTCAGATTCGGAAGCATTGCTCGCTTCTGGCTCTTAGGGCGAGGGAGGAGCGACGACGGATTCGAAGAATGGCGTCGTGTAGTTGGTCATCTCCGCCACCCGACAAGCGTAACCTGCACACCTTGGATGGACTTGATGTCTTGCGGGTTACCCTCATCATCCTCCTCGGCAATGCCCTTGGTGACGTGCCAGATTATCATCTCGCTATGGTGGCTCATCACCATGGTCAGAGCTTTTTGCACAGTAGTCTGATCATAGGAGATCTTCCAGACCTCGATCAACTTCGGAATCTCCTTAACTTTGTCCATCACCTCAAGCACTAACATCGTGTGCAAGTCGGAAAGCATGACGGACTCACTAGCATCTTCTAGAGTTTAGCGGAAGTCTAACAAGACATCTCCGAGGAGCTTAATGCGCTCGAGGCGATCTTCAGAAGTGGAAGAGTTGGAAAGATTCAAGGGGGCTGGGAAAGAACAAAAAAGTAAAAATTCAGATAAAACGGAAGTCGAAAAATGAACAACACAAAGTAAAAAAGATTCGGAAATCTTACCGAGCACGGAGTGATTCCATTCAGCATGCTCCTTGCGGAGGCTTTATAGTTCACTTTCTAAGGCCTGGGCAAGATCCCTCTAGATATCAATGTTCTTCTTGAGATCAGCAAGTTCTTTATCTCGGAAGGCTAGGAGCTTCTTGAGCCTCACGGTCTCGTGCTTACTTGATTCCAAGACTGCGGCTACATATTTCTCTGATTCCACGGATAGATTCTCAAGCTTGTCCCGGAGTTTAGCATTTTCTATCTCCAAGACCTTAAAGTTTTTGGGCTGCCCCACCATCTTGCTGGATTGCCATAATAATTCTGCAAAGACAAAAATATCAGTCAGACAAAACAAAAGTTTGGCTAAGACAAAAAATATAATTGACAAAGAAGAAGCCGGAAAAGTTTACCTTCTGCTTCATCTTTCTCAACTTTCAACTTGGAATTCTCAAAGCGCAAAGCTTTGATTTATTTGCGCTTATTACTAATATTTTTGAGCAATTCCTGGTAGGAAGATGCAATTTTCTGTAAGTTTAGACACAGAATACCGTTAGACGGCTACTAAGACTCGGGCTTCAAATTTAACTAAGTAAAATTATAGCACTAGCCTTGGGGGCTACACTACATCGTTCTTTAGCAACCTAAAAGCATCAATTCAGATCCTGCGATGTTTATCCGACTTTATGGTTGGGGGATAGAGGATATTGTAATAAATGGAAATAAGAATGGGAAACTTATAATGTGTTCCAGGTGCATCTTTTCAAATCCGAGTTTGGTGCTATGAAACACTTTCTCGATAAGGGTGAGGGACGGAACATCTGTTGATGGAAGTTCGCCAGATGCGACTTTAGCATCCTGGACCAAAATTTGGTCTAGGAGGTTGACCAGCTTGACGTCTTCCTCCTCTTGACTCGCTGCCTCTAGAGTCAAGGGTTGCTTCTCAAGACTGGATTGGGCCAGCCTAAGGATCTCTTCTTTCTCTTTCATATTGAGACTAGGGACAGTAGAGCCAACCACCTTATCCACTGTTCCTATGGTCATCACCATGGGATCATTACCCTTGACGGGTTCACCCTTGTTAGTTGCTTGGTCATCAACGGTGACCAGGGCTTTCGAGATCTTGCCAGCATCAGGGGATGCAGAAGCTCCCTGTGTTGACGGAGTAGTGGATGGAGTCGAAGGAGACCCAGCGGGGGAGATAACAAGCTTCTGCTGAAGCATCTGCTTGCCCGGCTTGCTATCCGGCTTTATTTTGCTCTTCAACACTGATTTAGCTCTAGAACACAAAAATCCTAAAATTTAGGTGTGCTCTGGAAAGAAATAAAGGTACAAGAGTACTACAAATAAAAGGTGAGGTACTTAATTTTTATCTAATGGCAGCACTTGGCTACTAGGAGTAACAACTTCCTTTGCCTTACGCTCCTTGGAGGCGGGGCGGAAACTTCTTGCACCTCATCATCCTCCGTCGCCTCCGGGTCGTCTGAAGCATAGCCCTCTAGTGGAGCTAGCTCAGACTCAGAGAGTTTCTCGATCTGACAAATTCGAAAAGCATCGATGAAAATAAAGTCGGAGAAAGAACCGAAAAGAACGACGAAACTCAAAAGTAGAGTCGAAATTTTTACCGGAGTCAGAGGACGGTTGGACGTATACATCTGCATGGAAACTTCCGAAACTTTCAGTTCCACTCTTTCCTTGATCAAATATTTCATGAGGGTCTTGTAGTCCTTCGCCGAAAGCCGGCTCGAGCTTATCTTCATGTTGTCCTTCTTGTCGATGGTGACTTGGCGCATGAGGCGGTCTCCGTGATACCGGAGAGGATGAATGCGGCGCTCCAGCCATCAGTGGATCAAATCCGATCCACGGAGTCCCTCATGCTTCATCAAATACTCGATCCACCTCTTGGCAAGGATCAAAATATCCGACAGCTCCCGCGCCTCCGCGTCCCATGAATCTTGGTGGGGAGCGGCGCCGTTGACGAACGCCGGAAGACCTTCTCCCCTTCCTAGAGCCAGAATATCCTTATGGTAGAAGAAAGTTCCGGCCCGGCGTTTGACGGACTCACTAGCGTTAATCCTAGGATAGATCCGATTCCTCCTAAGGACTAAGCTAAGAGTGTCAGTGACATAAGGCACACCGGCACTGATGGAATTCTTCCGAGTACAATAGTAGTACCAGAAAAGGGTGAGACTTGGCCTAATGCCAAGAAACCCCTCGCACAAAGCCACGTGAGTACTGAGCTCAGGCAAGGAGTTGGGAGGAAGGTTATGGAGTTGCACACCGTAGTGATTGAGGACCTCGACGAGGAAGTATGGCGGTGGCAAGCTGAGGCCACGGTCGACGTGAGTGCCGAACAACACCCTCTCACCGTAGAGCGGCGCGGGGATGGCTTGTCTTGAGGCGCTCCACTACGCACCGGCATGATGAACCCTTCATCCTCCAGGACTTGGATCTTCGCGTTATCCATGGCACTAGGGATCCAAAGACCCCGCATTTTATTCTCTTCTGCCGCTGATGAACCCGCCTCTGCCGCTCCTGAGGATGAGGCAGAAGCCATAAATCTTGGAGGAAGAAGGGCTGGTGGGGGAAGGAGAGATTTTTTCTCAATGGTGCATAGATGGGAACTGGTGCGGAGAGCTCGAGGAGTACGAGGAAGCAATGAATGAATCGATGGAGAGATGAATCTGAGAGGAAGGGTCTTCTCCCCTCTTTATTTGTCTCCTTGTCAAGATTTGTGCGGTGAGACACGCGATTATCGCCACACGTATAGGAGAGGGGGAGTTAGCTTCCTCGTGACTGTTCCGTCCCCTCGATTTTTGTGTAGGCATTGAAATGGTGTTATGTTCCGTAAGGAATGGACCCAGCAACGGTCGTGCTGATAGAAATCCTGTCAGTGACAGGACCTGGCCTGTAAAGTTGTCAGTCAGCACGCCACTGTAAAATCCGGCTTATGTTTCAAACCAAGCATGGAAAAAACTAAGGTCAGAGCAAGATATATCCGACTCGATTGACTCAGAATCCTACACTAATGAAATAAGTTTTCGGAAACCCTTCAAGATTCTCAAGACGAAGAAATCATCAAGCTAGACGATTTATTCGACTTCAGATCTTGGAGACTTCCCGGGGCTACTATTGGGGATATGCTTTCCGGGTATACCCACAGGACTCGCTGACCAGGGTGGCCCACCAACGGGTTAGAACTTTGCTTCACGGGCGGCCCAGTCAGAGAAAGATGAGGAGCCAGTTCCGGCTACGACAAGGCCCAGAAGAGTTACCGACTTAGGCCTGTAGTATTACTTGTAGTCCAAGCTGTTCATAGTTACTGACTCTGTAACATAGTCGGATAGGTATCTCCCGTAACCCTAGGCCCCGGTGACTATTAGGGCATAACGCAACAACTCAATAGATAACCACAACCAACTCGCACAGGCGAACCTCTCTTGTAGTCCGCTGTAACATCCGGCTTACGCTGATATATTACTGGGTTGCTAGCAAGAGTAGGATCCGATCAACACAGTCAGATCTGAACCTGGGTAAACTTGTTGTAACATCCCAAAAATATTAAACATGGATCATCAAATGCTAATCATAACATTTAGGGTTAACAAAAACTTTTCCATTTCAAATATGAGAGCATTCATATGTATGTTTATTTAAAATTTAGGATTCTTTTGAATTTCCATGGTTCTATGTTTCTTTGCTTGTAAAATGATTCTTAGGTGAAATAAATATCATCTAAATCATTCCCAAACTTTTCCCAAAGACAAACAACTCAAAATGAACAAATGAAGTGAATGGTCACTTTGGCCAAATTAACTCTCATGCCTACTTTGGCTATTCCAAGCACTCAAAACTTAACAGAAACATTTGTGGATCTCTGCACCCCTTGTTAGTACTCATAATGAGGTACCAAGGCCCACTTTGTGATCTTCCAAAAACATTCAAATGCTAAGTTTAAAGAACAGTTTAAAATTGAATCTATCTCATATGGGAAGATCCCACTATTTCAAAAACAACTCAAACAAGCTCAATTTTTAATACCCAAGCACCCACAGAGTCTCCAGCACATGCCTAGCACACCCACCAAAAATCTTTTCAAAATTCAAAAGGAAGTTTCTTGTGGCCATTTCATCAAACACTTGGGAGGCAAATTTAAACCAAATCAAATTCACTGTTTTTAAAAGTGTTTTAGCCTAACTTGTTCCCTCTCTAGCTCATAGTAACTATTTAGTAGATCATCTAGCTTAATTGGAAACCCCTAGCCTCACTGTGAGCTGGCCAGTGTCATCAATGGTGAGCAAGCCGAGCACACCTCACCGGCCAACTTGGTCGCCGCCGCAGCAGACCACCTCCCCCTCTCTCGCCATGTCTGGGAGATAGCCAGCACTTCACCGCCACCCACTGTCCCCTCCCCGAGCCAAGGCAAGCCGTGGACCACCGAGAACACCCCACGCCCAGTGCCACTGCGACATGTCGAGCATGCCCTAGAGCGCCGCACCCGGCACGCGCGCATACGCCGCCCCTCGACCGTAGCCTGTGCCCACCGCTTCGCCATGACCCAAGGAACACGCCAGACATCCCCGTTCGCCGCCCAATGACTCACAGCCATCGCTCGTCATCGAAGACGCCGCCTCTGCCGCGTAGAGAAGCGCATGTTCCCGACCGATTGCCACCGCCTCTAAGCGCGCATTCAAGTTCTAGAGCATCGCCAGGAGACCGCGCGTCGATCACCACCCTCAGCCATGCCGCTAGCATCCCGTAGCCATGTCGCCATAGTCGCCTCCCCATCCCTCTCGGTCTCGCCGTCGAGCCTATAAAAGGAGGCCACCCCCAGCCATTTGAAGCACACCATTCCACTCCCCTCACCTCACTGATCGTTCCACCCTCTAGCCGGAGCACGAGGAGCAGCAGCTCGCCAGAATTGCACCGGAGCAAGCCGCCTCTAGAGGAGAAGGGGGCGCTGATTGCGACCACCCACAGAGCTTCCTCGACCGTCCCTGAGCTCGCCGTCGACCACTTGTTCGTTTGCCCGCCTCGACGTTGTCGCTGGAGCCCTGGTATGCCCCCTATGCACCCCCACTGAGCCTCAATTTTTTTTCAAAATAACAAGTCAGAAGCTTTTCGGCATTCAAACATTTTTCAAAATTCAACCATAAGAGATTTTGAGTTGATTCCAACTCTCAAAAATCACATTTGATCATACCTTTCAGAATATATAAAAACATTTGGGTTTACTTACATAAATAATGTTCAAATAACAAAATAATGCCACATATGCATTTCTAGTCACTTTATTTAAACCTTATTAAATTGTGAAACCACTTTAAATCACATTCCCATGTACTGAAATATGTGGTGATGACATGTGTCAACATGATCCCATGTTTGAGTTGGAGAATATTAAATCTTAAGTAGTTTTTCAATGAGTAGAAATTACTTTTATCAAATTAAAATAAATAAAACAAAGGCTTTAATCTTGTAATGTTAAGTGATGATACTAGATCATCTATAGTGCACCTTTGTGTGATGATTGAAAATAGTTAAGTATTGTTTTGTGATTGTGTACCTCGTATTTATTTATAGACGCTTGTATCGACCAAGGATATGAGAAGGAAGGAGGATACTACGAGGAAGAAGCCGAGGAGTACTTCAACCACTGCTCTGCACAAGGCAAGCCTTACTAACCAAGTTGACATATGCAAGCTAACACTTGCAACCTAGCAAGTTTATACCACTATCTTAGCAAGCCAAACCATGCAAGTTTTACTTGCAAGCTTATACCACTTGATAAACCATCCTAGGTTTAGTTATAAGCTTTCTACTTTATTTCTTTATCAAAGCTTTTCTTAGAGTTTACTTAAGTGACTTGTATATTCTAGAAAGATAACTGAAGGTTGCATAAAGAGCATTAACTTTGGCCTAAGTAGATAATCTTGATGTCATCCTAAGGCATGAGATTGAACTTAATTAATCTCCACTTGTTTTCCACCCCTCATTAATACTTACCCCCACTTGTAGATGCTAGTGCTAAGCATAAAACTTGGTCAACTTTAGAAGGGAATACTTGGTGAAAATGGTTATGAAAACCTTGGAATGATGAGTCATTCTACTGAAATGTTTTGACATGTGTTTCCTAACACCAGATGATTTTGATGATGAAAATGTTGAGGCATGAGCCTTAGCCCTGGATAAAAACTGATGGTTGTCTGGATGCGGTACCATTCAAAATTTACCGTACAACCACAATACCCAAAAATTGGGTAGGGCTTGACTGGAAATTTATATACCTTAGTATGGGTTCCCTCACGGCCAAAGTCTGAGATGAGGCTACCTTGTGAAGATTGTCCACCTGTGCAGTACCCAAGATAACAATTGGTCATGGTTCGGAGGCCAAACTCACAGGAGAGGTGCCTATACTAGGCCGTGAAATGGAAAGGTTAGGATTGATTATCCGCATACTGAGTATGGTGAATTCAGAATTTGTTCCTGACAGATGTATGGAATGTTGTGGTGAAAGTGTACAATCTCTGCAGAGTGTCAAACTATTCGAATAGCCGCGTCCGCGGGTATGGACAGTTGGAGTGGCCATACTGTTCCCCCGTCAGATGTTTTGAAAATGACCTGTGAAATGAATTGAGACTTTGACTTGACCACAACAGGGTTGTGATATGAAATTCAAGTTCCCACTTAGGTGTTATAAAACTTCAAACTAGTTTTCTTTGCTTCTGATCTTAGTAGAGGTAAATCTGGCTTTTTGCAAAACAAACCTAGAGCTTAATGTCCTACTACAAAAACCTCCCTTAACTTGTTAGTATTAGTTTGCGAGTACTTAAAGAGTACTCATGGCTTTGTCCCTGGCTATTCCCATGGCCAGACTATCAAGAGGAGTACCAGGATGATGGACCGCAGAAAGGTTACGACAACTAGGATCATCTCCCATCGTCAGCATTGCCTGTGACCCCGAAGATGGAGCTTCGCCTACGCTATCTTTATCATTACGTTATTCCGTTGCTTGAGTT
The DNA here is from genome assembly GCA_916181665.1 of Avena sativa. Classification (NCBI taxonomy): domain Eukaryota; kingdom Viridiplantae; phylum Streptophyta; class Magnoliopsida; order Poales; family Poaceae; genus Avena; species Avena sativa. Next base: position 345,542,869 of record OV702285.1, on the reverse strand, counting down.
GTATTAAGAACTGGATTATGAGATCCTTATTTGTGTAAGACCTTATATATGGTTTGTAATGGATGATGTACTGTGATATCCAAATCTGTTATGTCTTGCAAAAATGGTAATCATAAGATTACGATGTATGGCATAACAGGCATCTAGGATTAAAAATACGGGTGTTGACACTTGTGCTCACCGCTCCTGGAACATCCGACATCTCACACCCCATCTTTCGCCACTAGGACCCCCTATGGCGTACTTGTCGACAATCCGATGACAACACATGCAATACTAAAAACATATCTGCACTTCAACGGGAATGAACCAAGTAAAGTAACATTGGCAGTAGCATACATTAGTTCAAGAACTATCAGGGTTATCAACAAAATAGTTACACGCTAAATTAATATCTAACACGATGAGCAACAAGGAACAAAATAAATCCTACGAATTATTCTAGTCTACAAGCATGGTGAGCAAATAGTAGTAATTAAGGTTACAAATAAGCTGATATGTTATACTGGCAATAACCAAACTACTAAAACGTTTAGTAGAAAGATATACATACAACAGTGATTAATTCTAGCAAATTACATCTAGTAAGCATGATGAGAAAATTCAAACAACCTGTCATTTTCTACCGATAGAACCCAAACTAATTAACAGAATAGGAAACATATAAGTAAGAACTTGATTAAGTCTAGCAATTCAATATATAGCTAAGCATGTGTATCCAAATGCAAAAACTTCAATCGAGCTAGACAATCAGGCATACTCCAACAGATAGCAACTAGCACGCAAATACTACATGCATGACTATGTCCATAGCGATACAACAGATTAAATTATCTTTGCAAACTAGTTTTATAAACATATAAAATATTCACATCTAACTACACTGGTGAGTTCCTATAGTTATTTGCTACATTTTCCATGTTGGTCACAAGATCAACAAAACATGTGTATGGTAGGCTTATATCGCCATTCCACCGGACGGCATTCGGTTCACCGGCAACACGGTCAACTACAAAACTGCGTCCGAAAACCATGTCTAGGAGGTAGATACCATCTAGTCTAACATGTTTGTGCAAGGAAAATGGCGGGTGCTCACCGAGTGCGATGAAATCTCTCGAGGAAGTCGGTGAACCGAGCTACAACGGTGGTGAAGTGTGTCATCGGTGATCCATGGCTTGACCTTCTGGCCTCACGAATCTTCTCTCTTCCTCCTCGTGGTCACGCTGCAGCAACAACTCGTCCTTTTGTTGCCTAAGTCGTCGGGAAAGCGATCTAATTTGGAGATCCACTAGATTATCTGATGGGACGAGCTATGAGCAGCCTGGCGGCAGAGATGAGAAAGAAAATGCAGAGCGTGTCATGGTACTATATAGGAGGAAGGTCGTGCTCGCTAACTGATGGGATTAATGGAAGAATGAATGGGCATGCATAACAGTTTCTATGAGCTGTCGTTTTTGTCGTGAGGCGTTTCAGCTGGCTCACTCTCTGTGTACGTGTGTGCAGGAAGACGTCCAGGTGTACGTGTGTGTTGTGTTGGGATTCTGTCCCGTGTGTGTGAGAAGACAAAGAAAAATGAATAAGAAGAGAAGGAGAGAAACTCTATGCATGCAGACACGTACTGGAGGGAAGAAATGGAAAGATAAAAATGAGAGAAATAAACTAGCTAGCAAAACGATTCGGTAGAGAGAAAAGAAAAGAATAGGAAAGAAGAGCAGCGGGAATAGAACATGCAATATGTATACGTATATATACGAGTTGGACGTGCATTTGAATGGCACGCATCTTGCATGTGATCAGGCCAATAGGATTTGTTTAGAAGGAATTAGTAAGAAGCAAATTGGTAAATGAAAAGAAGATCGAAATAAAAATACAAGAAGAATTATGAAAAAAATATTCTACTTATTATATATGTCTAAATAATTCTAACCTAGTTAGAATTGATTTAAGAAAAACAAAACAAATTCAAAGATGCATAATTTAATATGCTATAAATCCAACAACAAAAATTCAACCTTAACTTCACGTGACAATTTAAATTAAAAATTATTATCATGCTGGTTTGATTCATGTTAAAGATATTTTTATATAAAAACTCTAGTTAAGCTTTAATTATTTAAATGAAATTTTCTAGTTTTCGTTTTTAGATAAAAGTTTTTTTAAAAACTCCCAAAAATCGGTCCGTGACACCCCTTCCCCGCTGTCCGGCGGTCGACCTCCTGCTCACGTACGTCCCTGCCCCGGGGAGATCCTCGGCCCCGCGACCAACTGTAGCCGCACCATCAACACCATGCTCGCGTCATTAGGAACCGCCTCTGAGCTGTCCTGCCGCTGCAACTTCCCTCGTCCGTATGGCGCCGCCCTTGGCCCCCACCCCGTCGAGCTCCACAGTCATCAAGCCCTTCCTCGCCGCCCGCATCCTTCACGCGTCGCCTCTACCTCGCCTTGCCAGCCGTCCGAGCTCCACCGCACGACCTCCTCGCTGTCTTTTGGCCCTCTAGATGTCGTTGCCTTCTCCTCGCGTCCGCGACCCCCTGCTAGCACGCCGCCTTCGGACTCTGCAGACTGGGCCGCCACCGCCGGATCCGACCTCGCTGGCCAGCGTATCCATCGCCTCCGCCTCAAGCTTGTCTCGGTCGCCGGCGTGCCCGTAGCCGACAGTGGCGTCTACCTCGTCGGCAGCACCAAGTCTCCCTGTTGGCCTCCTTGCGCCCGTCTATACCCCGTTTCGGCATCGACAATGTCCGTGCACGGTTGACAGTGTCTTGGGATCCTGTGTGTTCTTTTGGTCCCTGTTAAGTAACTGCTTGTTGCTCCGTTTGGGTGGTACCAAATAATAAGGCCACAATTTCGACAATCGTCGCCGTGTTTTTGTACCACGTCTTTATCAAGTTTTACCGACGCCAAGTGCCGCCTCACCATGAACTTCCTCAAACAACACCGGCAAGCCAAGATCTCAATGTCAATACCAACTCGATGCCCACACTCCAGAGGAGGGAACATGGTGCCACTCGAGCAAACGCCAAGTTCTACCTCACGGATTCGATGGCCGAGACCCGATCCCGACAATCCGAAGAACAGACCAAACCCTCGGAACCATGTTCGCCGAACCCCTTGATGTGTGACCTCTATCCAAGATCCTATTTTTATAATATTACAATATTACTTGTTGCATATAATTATTCATACTTGGGTACATATATTGTGGTTTGGGGGAATTATGCCCATTCACCTCATAATTAAATATGAAGACCATATGCGGGAAAATCTAGTCTTATATTAGTTCCATTTAAATTTGCATAGCGAACCGGTGCCACTTTTTGCCTTGTTAAGTCAACATTTAAATTCCGGGTTATCTAAACAACATGAACCTATTAAGTATTGTCGGGACCCCGGTTCTGCGTAATATTTCCTAATTGCATCGCATCTTTGCCATGTCATACATGCATCATGCATCATGCCTAATCTTTTGTCGTAGTATTAAATAGTGCATCCGGTGTTTCTTCTAGTGCTTTTCTTCTTCACGGATTAGGCCGATGAGTTGATGCGAGTTTCGACCCGATATTCAGATGAATCTTCGGCAATGTTTTCTCAGACGAGCATCCTCCCTCTTTCTACCTATTTTGAATTTATAGTCTTTACTTTCTCCTGTTGATCTATTGCTATCCGTGTTGTGATGCTTTTGTTTCTGTACCCTAGGTATGTGACTTGCAGCCCCTATATTGCCATGGATACCACATATTACCTATTGTTTGGTAGATAGTCGACTTTATGAGTCGCAGTTGCTTGCTCAGGTGCTGCTTCACATCGTCGATGTTCCACCAATGTTGGGAGTTGGTATATTCTTAATGGTGAAGATGATCATGGCTTTAATTACAGTTAAATATTTAATATTGAAAGTATACACCTAATGCAAAGGAACAGAGGAGTAATAGTTGAGATTTGGTTATTATCCCGCCCCTGTGTATCCACCTAGGACCCGAGTTCTTGACACCTCTTTTGAGACTAAGCGCGCTAACCAGATGTGGGGTGTATGGGCACCCCTATCGGCTTCGTACTTGATTTCAAAGTACTATACTAGGGGCCACAAACTAGTTTGAAGTTTTCATGCCATGTTATGCCATGTATGCCATGTTATACCATGTTTATTATTTGTTTCTGTATGAGCGTTTACTACTGTACTGTTTAGGATGTGGGTCGTTATATTGAGGATTATACCTATGGCCCCTGATCTCTTGGCCAATCTCGCAACCTCTAGGTCCATCTTCGAAGCTTGGGTGACTTTATTACGAGTATCTTAGTGGGGTAGACCCCATGTACTTGCTTTGGTTCTGGGAAAGCGTTGTGTCCTAGGCCCCGCCGACATACTGATGAGTGTATGTTAATTGATCTGGAAAAAAGGGTCAAAGTGGGTGTGGAAACTTTGGTGCACCACTGTAGGGTTAAATCTTTTCGAAAAGCCATGTCTGCGGTTATATACGACTTGGAGCACAGTATATCGATCATAGACAACTATAACTAAAGTTTACTGTTATAAATTTGACTTATATCTCATATGACTAGTATGTTGGATAACCACCATGGTAAGAAGGATTAAAACTGCCAACCATGTGAGTTTCCTCGGCTTGACTTCTTCATTTGGTCTTGAGGAGGAAATACCAGGATGGGTATATTTGGTGGTAGTATCAGGTTAGATCCGAATAGGTCTTTCTCATCTCTATTTGATAGTCGACAGTTGTATCGAGTCTCTATAGGTTGTTTAGTGCATGCTGCACAACCGCTTCAGACTACCATACCTAGGTAGGAGTGAGCCGCTGAATTCTAAGTCTCACCGTGTACTGGCCTTAGTACTGACCGCTCTTTTTTTATTTTTTCTCTTTTGCTGGCACCCCTTTTGTTTACCAGATTTGAGATCTACGTCGTTAGCTGGGTTACCCTTACGGCTTGGACTGGACAGGTTTATGGAGGCCATTGGTTACTCTTTAGGGTTTTAGCTCAATTTTTATCTTGTTCGTACTCGGATGTTGTATCGTTTTCAAGGTTATTTGGATCTTTGTACTATATCTCTACATTCTTGACTCATGGAGTCGTGTTGTATATATAAATTCCGTGGGTTCCATCCTGGACTGATGTGTAATGGTATTACTTTCCCACCCACATGAAAGTGCCTGGTGGGGACCTTTCAATCGTTTCTATATGAGTTTGGCGTGAATCGCTTAAACTTCCATAGGGCCGATCCGAGGGTGTTACACCCGCCTCCACCTCATTGGCCACCGCCTCCACCTCATCGGCCACAGCTGCCCCCGCCTACATCACATCAGACACCACCGCTCGTCCCCTTCTCCCCCATCGCCGCCTACATCGGTCAGCCCCTCTCTCCCCCTTTTTTACTTGTTTTAGTGTAGATGACTTTGTGTAGATCAATGTTTGTAGATGTTTTAGTGTAGATGATTTTAGTGTAGATGATTTTATATGATTTAGTGTAGATGATTTTATTTTAGATGATTTAGCGTATATGATTTAGTATATAGTAGAAAATGTGTAAATGATTTTAGGGGTAGGAAATCTAGATAAGGGATAAATGTAGCAAATTTATATATATATATATATATATATTCATTTGTTATATGTTGACTAATATTTGTATGAAATGTTTCTATTTAACTACTTAATTGGATCATGTCAGAGCCGAGCAGAAGTTTCGTGGTGTTCACCGAAAACCCATGAGAACCCCAACTTGGGCAGCTCAGATCATAATGGACAACAGGAAGATGCAACTAGGTACTTTTAGGTTCCCATGTCATGCGACCCGCGCCTACGACTGTGCCGCGGTCCAGCACTTTGGGGCGAGGGCGGTTTTCCACGGCCTGGGACGGGATAGAGCAGGGCTAGATTTGTTCCTAGTGATTGTGATTAGAGAGATAGAGACACAATGGCAGTATATAAGAAGGGTCAGAGGTCGATCATACTCGCGAGAAACACCAAATTCACGCCCAAGAAAATAATCCCAACACAATAGGAAAATAAATCACAATTTCAGAGGAGTCCTACCGCGTAACAACCAACTATACGGTCGCGGCCCGTATAGCTCTGGCCTTATAGTTGGTTTCGGGCAGAAATTTCCAAATATCTTGAGTCTAGGTCGGTTAGATTACCGACTAGGAACCGACAAAAGCTTCAATGACCAACTATACGGCGGGAGATTTTTCTCCGGTCGTATAGTTGCGCCCTTATAGATACTGGCCATCGAAAAATATTTTGCAAGGGGATACAATACCTTTAACGACCAACTATACAGTGGGATATTTTTCTCCGGCCGTATAGTTGCCCCGTATAATTACAAAAAACCCTCCAAAACTTCAAAAAAAAGAGGAATTCAAAGGAATATTTTTTAGAAGTAATCTGTGAAGATAAAGCACTTATTAGAGGAAGAAAACTTACCTTTCACTTACCATTTATTTATTCAGGAGTGACAAGCTCTTCCAACAACAAGGACTTCTTCTTCTTGGGAGGAATTGACCTTCGTTCATCTAATAGTTCTTGAAAACGAAAATCACCGGTACAAAAGATCCTCTTAATAAGATTGCTGTCTTGTTGGGCAAATATAGATGTTGCATCCACGACCTTTGCTTCTTGTCTCTGCATAATATGCAACTCAAATTTTTGAAGTAAAAGGATCCAACGGATCAGTCTTGGCTTATGAATCTTCCTCTCTAGGAGTTCTTTTAAACCATCATGATCCGTATGAACTCTTACTTTTGCATAAACTATATAAGAACTAAATTTATCGCAAGATAAAAATACAGCAAAGAGTTCTCTTTCTTCCTTAGGATAATTCATTTGAGCACTATTGAGAGTTCTACTAGGATGATGTATAATATTAAATCTGCGACCTATGTATTGTCCTAGAGTTACTCCTACAGCATCATCACTACCTTCACATATTAAATCAAAAGTCATATCCCAAATAGGTGGTTTAACGATAGGGGCATGATATAAAGCATATTTAAGTTTATCAAAGGCAATAAGGAATTTATCATCAAAACTAAATCTTACTCCCTTTTGCAAAAAAATAGTTAATGGTTTGGAAATTTCACAGAAATTCCTAATGAACCTTCTATAAAAACCCACATGACCAAGAAAACTTCTTACACCTTTTATGTCCCTTGGTTGTGGCATTCTCTCCATTACATCAACTTTATACCTATCTACTTCAATACCCTTACCTGATACCTTATGTCGAAGGACTATATATTCTTTGACCATAACATGGCACTTCTCCCAGTTTAGAACAAGATTGGTTTTTTCGCAACGTTGCAAAATTATTTTGAGATTATCCAAGAAACTTGTAAATGAAGTTCCATAGACAGAAAATCATCCATAAATACTTCCATTATAGGTTCTACAAAATCTATAAAAATAGCTATAGGTAATACACACATCTGTGGAGCACGTGCTAGTGGTGCCCCACGGGTAAAATAGGCATGACGCACTGTCCACAAGTGCCCTACGGCTAACTGTCATAAGCGTTACGCACATGGAGGTGGTGCGCCACGACTATGTGTCGGCCAGGGCACAGATGGCCATAGACCACATACATGTAACGCACTAGGTCAAGGTGCGCTACAGTTGTGAAACTTAGCCATAGCGCACTCTGCCCTAGTGCCTACGGGTATGTATCTAGCAGCAGCTGGGTCAACTTAGCCGTAGGGCACTCTGGTGTAGTGCCCTATGGCTAAGTGGTTTGCACCAACTCCACCCCCCACCCCCTCCCTCCCGCCCCACGCGTGGATCGGCTTTTTAGCCTTGCAAAAAATAAAATAAAATTGAAAACACTTCAAAAAATAAAATCCTTTCATATTTATGTAGAAAAAAAAGTTTAGCAATTTTGCATACGATGTCGAAAAAACTTTTAATATACCAAAATAATGAGAACGAGATTTCGCATCCGCTCGCAACTACCTCTGGTCATTTAGAAATTTTTTAGATTTTAAAAATTCGACAAGAGTAAAAAGTTACGATCAAGAGACAGTTTTTTCCTGTAGAAAAAAATAGAGGGCAACTTACCCGTAGCGCACCACCACCTAGTGCGCCACGAGTAAGTGGGCAGGATTCGGAATTCGAATCACCACCCCGCCCACCTACCCCTCTACTTTTCCCTCCCCCTTTTCCTTCTCCTTCTCCCTTTTCCTTCTCCTTCTCATTCTCCTCCTTCCCTTTCTCCTATCTCCGGCCACCTTGCTCCGACGTCCTTTCTCTGGCCTCCTCCTCTCCTTGCAGTGACGGCGGCGGGACGATAGCCTTCTCCTCCTCCTCGAAGTGACGATGAGCGACGACAGCATCCTTCTCCTCACCGATCTCCATTCCTCCCTATCTTCCTCCATATCTACCTACCTCCCTCTCTTCCTACCTCCCTTTATCCAACCACACCCTTCATACCGCCTCGATGTCGGTGAGGACTAGAGCGGCCACGGCCTCCCAAACATCCCTGTTATGGTAGGTCATGGCCACGTCCATGCTCCGGTGAGGCGACATGACGACGGTGATGCATGATACGTTGGAAACGTATGTATAATTTTTTATGCTCCATGCTTGTTTAGTATCTACTTTTCTTTTCTTTGTGCGGTGACCCAGCATACCACTGCATGATGTAGTACACTATAGTTGCTGACATAACACCAATGAAACACCGTTCACTAGTATTACACCCCTAAGAGTGGTACAACAGAAACACAGCAGGTCCAAGACATGACTATAGGTTACAACTCAATTCTTTACACAAGATCCAGAGAACACTCTAGGTTAAAGAGAGAGAAAGAAACTTCTTACAAAGAATAATCAGAAATAAATAACTCCAAAACTATCCTACTATTAAGTCTAGTATCTTAACTAATGATATGGCATTGCTGCTATTGCAATACACTATAGAAATAGGTTCTATGGCTAGAGATTGTATTCCTATCTAATTAGTAACTTCGTCTTCACTTGAGTTGATGTATATGTTGACTTTCTTGACTTTATTGAAGAACTTTAGCTTCTGATGCTGGTTCTGGAGCATAGCTTGACATAAACATCGTCTATACTGGCTTTAGAACCTAGCAAGGGTTAATAAGATACTTTGAGTACGAGCGTACTCAGCAAGTTCACTATAAAAGGAGTGTTTGATGCACTATCTCTATAGCCACAGACCATAGGTCGTAGACAGTGCAAGTTTTCGTAAGCATTTCTTCAAAGATTTCTTTTATCCTGAAAAACTATGTCTGTCAGCCTTTACGGGTTTACCAGAACTTTCATGGAGTTCCTTTCTCGCCGCGTTCGCAGCTCCTTCCCGGAACAGGGAGTAACAAGTTACAGTTCTTACACTCTGCAGAGGTACGTCACTTTACCCATGAGTGATCTTAAGCTTTGTTGCACGGCCGGGAGTATGTTCCTGTTCCAACTTCCATGGTTTGAGGCCCAACCTAAGATCCAAGCCAATCACTGCCCTCTCTGCGACCTCATATGTCTGCACGATCCTTTGGGGCCGGCTCACCTTCGTTAGTCCCCTTTTGGGAAGGCTATAACCATGATGAGTTCCCGGAGACTCTATGACCTAGTGCTGCCCGGAATAGTACCATTTACATGGCTATATCCCTAAACACCATTCATAGATAATCTAGACACCAAAAGTGTGGGGCGTAAGGGTGCCCACCCATATGTTGGATGCACATAAGGAATCACAACGTCACATTAAGGTCGTCTTGCCTCCATACGAGAGGAAAAGGATACAGCTGACTTCTCCGTCCCATTTCAAATCTCATGGTCAACGCGTAATATACGACGCAAGAATCACTGTCGACATTGGTTGTTAAGTCCTAGAGGATATATTCCTGAGAAGTGGTATTCCAACTGCCAGATTTAATAGATTAGCTGATCACCCTAGATCAGTAACCAATAGTTCACATTATTATCAAAAATAGTTGTTTCTGACTTTTTTGGATTGCAGGTGATGACAACACTTGATTTGCAAAATACTTTACAGAAAATAATCAAAAGGATATGAGCAAGTGTGAACTTGCCTTGTGTGATTGCAAGATTATGCACTCATGGTCTTCAAGACAATATAAGATCCAATATCTGAAATCAGCATCATTGGTCCGGTAAGGACTAATGTTTAAAGAATCAAGATGCTTTTATGCATACGTAATGTAATGCAAGATGATAAACTCGAATCCCAGGGATAACGTTGTTCTAAGGTTTGGAAACTGGAAATGATTTCCTTGGAAAGTGTTGCCCTTTTAGATTAAGTCTCCCACATGTGCTTCTTATTAAGGCTTGTGAGTGTGTGTGAAACAACATGTAATTATACTATAATACAATAGTAAGATACAAAGTTGTGGAATGCTATTCAAATATTACTTATATAAGAATTGCCTTATCTTTCAATCTTGCTTTACAAGTATAGGCATTTATAAGGAACTTTAAGTATTAACAATCCTAAGTATATAAGTAAAGTATAAAGTAAGGTGTTTACTATTAATTGTGATATGTTGACTGAAGTGGCAAAACGAATAGCTTTTGAAGAAAAGATTCCTTTATTAAGGTTTAAACAATCCTAGTGGCTAATCTGAGGTGGTTGATGTTGTTTGTGCTTGCCGGAATAGTTTGGACTTGAGATGTTTTATCACTTAATTATAATATACCAAAGTTAACTAAAAAGTATATAATAAAGTTTTAGCATTATACTTAAAGTCTGTTAGAATAAAGTTAACTTTAAAACATAGATGGACTTTAGGTGTAATGCTTATTATACTTATACCTTGTTCACTTCATAATGTTTCTTTAAAGTTACTTAAGAATGGTATTACTTTTATTTGGTAGTGGTTTCTTTACATTGTAAATGTTTAAAGGGATTTATCTCCCTATAAGGGTGTGGTTAAGATTTGTGAATAAGTAAACAATATTATTTACTACTTAGGAACTCACTATAGTGTTTTGATTTGTTTATAAACTTGTGGTTAAAGTAAAGGAATGGGTTTTATCTTATTATTCTTGGAGATTTTAGATTGGATAAGGATCCTTTTATAAAATAACCTACACTTATGGTTGAATGATAATTCAATATAATTTCATTTTTAAAATGTGTTCAACCATTTTGACTTCATAAAATTAGTATTTAAGGCTAACACTATTTATTAGATTTAATTGGTTAATTTAAGAAATATTTACAAATTTTATTTAACATTATATGATTTATTAACTAAATAAATAGGTTTAAATTCAAGTTATTAAAGTGTTTAACTTTTTATTTAACTTAAAAGTGGAATATTATATTTCTAATATATAGGTATTATTTTTGTGATCATGTTGGTATATTACATTTATTTTTTATGATTTATAAATAATAAGATATGATTTTTACAATACTTATTATTTTATAAAGACTTAATAAATAACAAATATTTGATTAAGTGGAGTAATAATGCATGATTATAGTTTTAAATTATAATTCTTATTTTTCTAAGATTTTTGGTATTTTATTTATATTTTTAACATTTACCATTATTAAAATATGATTTATCAAAGTATTATTACTTATAAAACTTTAATTAAATAATATTTATTTCAATAATCATAATAATATTTGATATTAGTTTTAAGTTGTAGATTTTATTTTTCTGAAAATTTTCATATATTAAATGTATTTTTCTGAATTATAAAACAAAAGTTATTGATTTTATAAGATTGAATCATTTTATTTAATTTCTAGAATTAATAAACTAAGTAGTTTATGATGTACTGCTGATGTCAGCATGGGGTGAAAAGTTTTTCTTACTAGGTCGATACTTACCCCCAGTCACTGAGTGGTGGGGTCTATGCCACGTCATATCTATAGTTTTAATTTATTACAGAAACAATAACACAATTTTATGAAATGATAAATAAAATAGGATATGACATCAGCGTGATGTCACGCTGACATCACCCTAAGGATGATCCTCAGATCGCGATTCGATCTTCAGATTGAGAGCGTGCAAGCACGCGGGGTTGGTCGTGTTCGACTCAGTGCTCCACGTTGAGCCTCACAGAGGTTGCGCCACTCGAGAATGGTCACCGGAGTTGCTCCGGCGACGGGCTTGCACGGTGGGGCGGCACAGGAGCATGCGGGTAGGTTAATACGGTGAGCGAGCGACGAATTGATACTCAGAAGCTCACCGGGAGCGTGAAGAAGGGATCAGAGAAGTGAATCGTGGCCGGAATCGACATGGACGATGGCGGCCAGACATTGGGAAGATGAGGTTTCCGCACCGATTCCAGACGCCCCACCTCAATTCTTTTGGCAAGGAGACTTAGGGAAACACGGCAAAGCCTTGTGCTTGATCAACGAAGCACGACGGAGCTTGGAATGCTGGCAACCCGAAGCTAGGGTTTTGACCCCGAGAGAAGACAGAGAGGATTTTGAGAGGGGAAAGGGAATTAGGGTTCGTCGGCGGCGTTCAGGGCTTCTTGTAGACGACTAGGAACGGTGGCACAGATCTTGACGCGGCCGGTGACGGGGTGGCCGCCAGCGAGCTTCTTCGCTACATCGAGGGTCGCCGGCGTCCTGAGGAAGATGACGCGAATAGAAGGTCGAAAGCGTACGGGCCAGTGCCGGGCCGCACTTGGGCCAGATGGGCTGCATTTGGCTGCTCGTGAGCAATGGATAAGATAGTGACGATGTAGGCCGTGGGCCAGATTTGTTGTTTCTTCTATTTTTTCCTGATTCTATCCCTTTTCTATATCTGTTTTGTTTTTAGCTTTGAATTTGCACAAATGATTTGATTTTTGTTTGTAGAATTATTTTGTTAAACAATTGTAGTAATAATGAATGTATTTAAAGTCATTTTGTGAACTTTTATTATATATTGTTTAGAGTTTCTTTATTTTCTTTATATAGATATTTTTCCTATTATTATTTGTGAGGGCCTTTAATATGAATTTAATTTGACAAACATTACTAAACTTATTATAGAATGTATTACTACTAACTAATGAGATTTTATTCTCATTGATACATAATATTAAGGCAACTTTTATATTTAGTGATCCTTCATAAGTATTTGATACATAAAGTTCTAAGTACTAATAGGGTTAATATTATTCCTATGAATTTAGGGAATAGCAATATAAGTAATTTATCATTACTAACTTAAGAGTTAAAGGTTTGAGATTATAAATGTCTACCAAGAATTATGGGAGTTTTAATATCTTTATATCCCTTGATAATTGTGAATAAGGATGAATGGTTAAAATATATTATCTTTCTGTTAAAGATCTTGAATGATATCACCATTTAGAATTAAATAGTGGAATTGTTTTCTAGGCTAACATATGAGAAAGAATTGATAAATATAGTTCTTAAGCACCTATGATAATGATGGTTGAAAATAACAAAGATGTGCTTAAATGAGTTGATATAGGAAATATTCCTATTAACCATTGTGGACTTAAGATGATAAATCAATCATTTGATATGGATGTTAGATTTGGTTATATAATTAGGTTTTAGTGTCTACCAAGAATTTCTATATTCCATAATTCACAATCCTGGACTTCTAACTAAGGAATTCCTTTCCTAGATATACTACTTATTCCTATCCATCATCATGTGTTAACATGATGAGCTTTACTTTTCAAGGATATTCTTATCCACCTTTTATTCTTCTAAATCCATTTATAATTCCAATTAGTTTGATACTAAAGCTCTTCGTAATCTTCTTATATCCATACTTGGCTATAACAACCATTCTACTATTAATAATCTCTAACCCAACAAATGGTTACAGCTAATTCCATTCATACCCTTCCTAAATCATCCATCACCAATACTACTCTAGTAGAGGTTTATATCAAGTTCTACTCTCCTCTAGTGATTAGTATTTCCCAAGAGGAAAATACTACTTCTATAATCCAATGTACTCTAGCGTCATGTTAATTATACTATCTTGTCTTCTACTTAACTCTAGTACCAAATACTCCAATCTCACATTATATTACTATGACCTGTAATGGCTAATCTAGGACAATATATCTATTCTAGGGTTTAATCCTGTTCTATCCACCAGTGTCACTTATACATGATATAAGCATTCAAGCTTGGTGAGTAAGCATGATCAATATAATCCTTTGATCATATATGGCTTAGGTTTCTAGTTGGCTAATCAAGGCTTTCATCCATACAACATTACAGTTGTATTGAAATTATCTTCTTAGTATCTCTCTTGGATTAAGGGATGTTGTTCATGGACTATGCTTACTTAATCCAATAGGATTACACCTAGGTATCTATCTTCAGGATTCATCCTTGTAATCTTATTTGTTAACATATAATTATATCTTCTACATAACTCTTCTATCTGTTAAGGAGTGAGTTAACTCCATTAAGAATTACATTGATCTTATTATTTTCCAACTCTCCCATAATATAGATGATATCTAATACTAGCATTACCACTTACCACTTCTTACTTCTTTCTCTTAAGGACTGAAGTGAATGCTATGTTAAGAGCAAGAGTTGCTAGATCAAGAATTGACAAGCTAATAATTGGTGAATCAATAGTTGATTACTCAACATTGATGAACAACAACTATAAAGATAAGGTTCATTAGAGATGATAAAGATTGATATGGACAGAAAGATTTATGATGGATGATCTTGACTTCGTTTTTTCCTACTCAATATCACTAAAGAGTTAAGATTGTATTACCATGATGTTCATGGTATAAATAGATGATATTAAGATTTAGTTGTTACATTATTATTACTTAAGTTATATTTATATCTTGGTATTCATGGGTTGTGTAATGAATACTATAGATGATCACTTAAGGATCAAATATGAACCATAAAGTAATATTGTAGGGTTAACTTTTATCACATTTGATCTACCCTTAGATCAAATCTCCCTTACCCAAAATAAGGTTTTAGCAAAGGTCATATTGAAACTTATCGCAGTTAACTTGATGCTCTACTTCAATTTCATCAAGTTAAGAGAAGCTTCAATCACTTTGAGAAGTTTTTTATTTAAAAGCGCGAAAAATATTTGGATTTTCTATGCATGGATGCAATGCACACATCTGTGTTCAGCTTATTTCTAAGCTCTAATGTTGGGATGTTACAGACTCTCCCCCTTAAAATTAACTTCGTCCTCGAAGTTCGTATACTCTCACGTTTCGGAGTAAGGAATTGTCTTGCAATTATTAAGATATGTCTCAACTCCATGATAACTTTAATGGAAATAATTGTAGTATTCTATATCCATATCCTTTCCTTGAATTCCTACCATACTTGGAAATTTTAATCCTGTTGTCTCCAATACTTCAAAGTTCCTTTTACTTTACTCCCTTAGGAATATTTCCTTATTATGAACTCCTTAAGTAATGGTCTTTTCTTTAGTTCATTTTCTTAATTAGGTATCCTAATTCAACTTCTTTACTTGATCATCGAACTTCCCTACTTATTTATGTAAGGTCTAGGAAGTCTCACTAAAACAGGTTTTAAACTTTATTAGTCCATAGTGTGGTCAAAATACTAATCTTTGATTTGTCACTGTATGAGTTGTACTGGTAATCCTTCCGAATATTGGTTTTGAACACATTTAGTCCAAATCCATTGGAATTTCTTATTTCTCTACACATGCCCAATTGGATGTCCTTTATTACCTCGTAAGGATCACTTAAGAGTTGTTTCTTCTAGAATTAGTCGGTTAGGATTAATCTTTTATCACCCGAAGTACTTCTTTAACTTCCATTTTTAAAATACCTCAAGGTTTGAGTACTACTACCTTGAAATAAACTCCGATCTTTCATCCAGACATACTTCAGAGAGTACCTTTCCGATGATTATCTTTTAACCTTATGAAAATAAGGCTTGCTGTTGTTATAGGTTAGTCCTTCTTATCCAACCTTTATTTGGAAAGTTAGATAACAATACTTCGACAAATTGTTTACTCTCCCCCTTAGGGTTTACTAATGGTCTCTAAATTGTCTATATAGTAACCATTGGCTTATTAACTGGAATGTAGGGCTTTGTCTAGCTTATAGTTTACCTAGTTAGGGTTTTATGAAAGATTGTACGGTGTATCCACACTTGTGTGGATCTCCGAAGTGAATCTTTGAGCATTATTAGTCTTACTTATTATTTGGACATTTTTGCTTTGATAGTTTAATTTTCGCGAAGAGTCTCGAAAGACGGTCACTTAAATTTTATACTCCTTTGTGTCCTACTTATCTTAGGCCAAATTTTATGCTCTTTATGCAACCTTTAAGATGATCTGGTTAACTAAGTTAACCATCACCGGCTGTGGACAAGATACCAACTATGGATCAAATACTAGCTATGGATCATATACCAGCTGCAGATAAGTACGAGTTGTGGACCATCCTAGGATGTATGTATTACCCTATGGTTTCTGACATACCTCTGGCATTCTCTCTGAATTGTGAGAGCTTGAACACCATTTTGGTTTCAAAGCTACTTCTTTGTATTTATTCAGGATACTTCCATGAACTTGTATAATTACTCCATTGACTTCTTAGCAAAATTACCTATTTTGATTGAACCTTAAGTTCATCACTTCTTGTTGCCCATGTATTCCCACATTAATCTTACTTCTTATTGCTTACTAATAATGATCTAAACTTGATCCATCCTTCCAATTGGATTGACATTCCTCATACTTGGCTTTACCCTTCATGTAGGACTTCATCTTGGTCTTTGGAACTCGTCACTCCCTTACACGAATTCCCATTCCTATCTAGGTCTATAACATCAAGTAATAACTGGATCTTGCAACATGCATTTGCACACCAAGTCAAACTTCATGTATAGATCTAGTCAATCAAGAAGATCCAAGAAAAACAAATAAATCCAAATGTGGTACATATAACACACAATATTTTAAGCCCAGAATATAGTAGTTGAGTATAATATCTCTAGAATTCACGCTTAGTTGTGTAGTATATGACACCTCCTCATATAGGTTTATATCGTGATACTTAGCACATAAGGTCAAACTACACTTTGTCTCGTCCTTTACCCAGATTGCTCCATTGCAATAGGATAATTCTATACAAAGTGGTCTCAATTTGGTTTTGACTAACCTTTAGTCTCACTCTTAGAATGGCTTATATAACCAACCTTTCTTATTTAGTTACTAACCTCACATAATCACTCCAAACGGCTAATAAATTTCTATTGAACCCCTAAAATTGAAGGTTATCACTATTTTATGACACCTTTGACTTCTATCATAGTTCTACCATGTTATTTTTTACTTCTACCTCAAGTTAATGTACTAATTACCCATCATATTTATACTCTCATCATGGTTTCGGAGCTAATATCACCATGATCTTATTATGTTTTACCTGTACATCATGATTTAAGAGTTAATCTAGCCATGATGACTTTGTTTCACATAGTACTACCATTGATTATTAACATGATTCCACTTCATCACATAGAATTCTCAAGTGAATCCCACATGATTACTACTCATTACATCAACATTTATCCTAGTGATATTCATCATGTTGTCTTTGGTTATGAACTAACCATAAGATTCTATTGTCTTACATGAATTCTAGGGTTAGACTACCCCATTGAGACTACTTCAATTGATGTCTTACACTTTCCTACAGTATCTTGGTGGTTTATTGTAAGGGTCCCAACCTTTAAATAAGGTAGAGTCCCCTGTGTTTACAATGCTAGTCCCTGGATCAATAGCTAGCATCCACAGTTAAGATGTAATATCAAGAAACAAAGGTCATAATATAACTTTATAACCAGGAATAACATAATTTTATTACATCATACATAGCTCATTTGGCTATTACATTACATTGCAGCAGAATAACTATAAGCATGGGGTCCTTCATCTTCAAAGTGCCACAGGCAGACATGTTGGTTGTAGACTTTGTAATCCTAATAAAACACTCTACCCTAAAATCAATCAAACCTGCAACATTACAAGTTACAGCCACAAGGGTCAATACATTTGAATTGTATTGGCAAGTTTCACTACTATGTTGAATATAAGTGGATCCTATCATTACATGCATATTTGGCTAAGTAGGGTTTTAGGCTCATTTGCAGAAAGCAATAATTTATCCTATCTTTTCAAATGGTTTTGTTTCCTTTGTCACATCTTTCTGAACTCCTTGGAATCCACCAAGTGTCTTTTGTCAAAAATCTCTTGAGTTCCTTGGTAACCCCAAGTGCATCAAGTTTTGTCAAAATCTCTTGAGCTCCTTGGTAACCCCAAGTGCATCAAGTTTTATCAAATCTCTTGAGCTCCTTGGTAACCCCAAGTGCATCAAGTTTTATCAAATCTCTTGAGCTCCTTGGTACCCCCAAGTGCATCAAGTCTTTTGTTGTCACTTAAAAGTTTTTCTTTTATAAATTGGAATGTCGAGATTTCCCATAGCTTCAATCTTTAGTTGCTCAGTATTGTCCATAACCGGGGACACGGCTAAGTACTTAGATTTTATTATTATCTTCTGCAGAAGTTGTACACTTTACCCACATGTCACAATCTCATCTTGTTGCCACCAGTGGCCACTGGATTGGTGCTCACCAAGATGGAGTACCGGCAGATTGAGAATGTGACGAAGTCTTTCCAGAGGGTCCTCCCATACACCATTGCTAGATTGTCTTCAGTACCCATGTAGGATTCCAGGTCCTCATTTTCAGTAACCTGAAGACAATGCATGGGTCTTCCCAATGTAGTTGACTAAGCCAGAGCCATAAATAGCATGTGGTTGCACACGAAAGCCACAATTGGAGAAACATGTTCAATCTCTAAGTTTCCTGGGTGGTTTTCCTTTGGAGCACAACACAAAGAGATTGCCATAGACATGGTTCCTTTTTTTGCCACCTTCTCCAAAACTCAAAGTATCCTTGTCCACCCAGGTGGTTCATTGAGTCCTTGTTTTATTATATAAAAACACAAGTCCTTTTCTCAAATTCATAAAATCTCAACATGTATCTCTTGTCAAAATATAGCATGGCTAAGAATGTAACAACTACATTGTTTTCACTAAGGAATGTATAGGGTATCCTATTAGGATTTAGCATAGCATAAGTATAGAAATTCTTTTCATGCATGTTTTCAAAATCCACTAAGTATAATGAAAATAGTAGGACTTTTAGATGTTAGTGTCACTTGCCTTTTTGGTAGGGAATGATGGTTCACTCCTTGATCTTGCTAGTCTCACACTTTTCTAACTTCACTACAATCAACCAAGCAAACACAATATCAACTAGCATTCCAAACCAATGATCAATCAAACAACTCACACACATAAAACAAGAGAAACTAGGTCATGCATGCAAGCATGCAAAAGATAGGTTTATTTTCAAAGATGGTTTCTACTAGTCTCTAAACTTTGTAAAGTCCAAAGTGGTCATTTTCCAAAGTGGCAAAGTCATTTGCAAAAGGGTTTTATTCATAAACCATTTTTACATCCATTCATTATTTTATGTGGTGGAAAATATTTTTATCAAAGCAACAACTTTAAGTTGTTCACCAAATAAGTTGTTGTTTCTCAAAACTTGGTGTTTAGGGTCAGTAGGTTTGATCCAAATCATTTTCCCAAGGTTTTTACTCCAAAAACATTTTCATAACAAAACCATTATTTTTATTTGGCTAGAAATGGTCTAAATCAATTAATCCATCCTAAACTTCACCAAATCCATTTTCAAAACCATGGGTTGGTTCCTAGGGTCAGTAAGTTCACCACAACTAATTTTGCAAAGATTTTATCCTTGAAAACATTTTGGAATAATTTTTCTAATCTAAACAAGCATTCAAATGTTTCTACAAAAACAAACATTTTAATAGAGGCTTTTTACTAAACAAAATGCATGGTTGGCTAGGGCTTGTTCTACTGATTCCAATGATATAAAGTTTGCAATTTTTGGACGTGTGGATCAAAAGTTACAAGGGTTTCAATTTGCAACTCAAATCTGTTTTCAAATTCTGTTTTAAACAAAAACTGGCCACACGTCGCTTTCTTATTGGGCAGTACCGGTTCGCACGGATCGACTGATGCTGTACGTTGGATCTAAAATAGATCGAGCGGCGCAGAGGCACACGATACCTCTTCGTTTATATTCTATCACAGCCACACGATTTTGATCTAACGGACATAATCAACAGGCCACTAACTGGCGGCGCTGCACGGCGGTAGACGGCGGCGACGGTCAGGCGGTGGGCTAGCGGCGGTTCTAGGAAGCAAAGAAGACAGGGGGGTGCTCACCGTGTTCGCGAGGTCGAGGTGGTGCTCGACGTGTGGTCGGCGTGGCAAGGGGTGCTCAGGGACAGTAGCAATTCCTCGCCGGAGTCGTCGTCGGCGTCAGATGGTCCTGTTCGTGGTCGGGGTAGACGCTACAGATCACAAGGGGGCAAACCGAGAGCATGGTTAGATGCGCATGGTCGAGGCGATGACGCGTGCGTGAAAGAGAAGGAGAGGGGCGGTCGGATACTACCTGGGGAACTCGCCGGAGTTGCTTGCAGACGCGGCGGTGCTCAGTTGAAGACGGAGCCGATGTTTTGGAGCGCCCGCGGTTGAATGGGAGGTACAGGGAGAACCGTCTGGGAGTGGGGAGTGTGCTCGTGTGCTCGGGGAGACAAGGGGTGGCGAGGTTGGGCCGGAATCAACTGGGGACGATGGTCGGAGCAGTAGTGCTGCGAGCTCGATTCAGGGCGGCCTGGTGGCGTTCAGGGCGTGGAGTCTGAGGGGAAAGGAAGAGGAGACGCAGGCGGTTAAATGGGCGTGGTCGCGAGGTGGATTAATGCGGCCATTTACACGAATTGATCGCCGGCGTTACCTGCTGCAACGGCCGGGCGTTGTCTGCGCGAGGAATAAGATGAGCTGGAGGGGTGGGGTCGGTTGGTCAGCGAGAGAGAGGAGAGGGGAGTTGGGTCCACTGGTCAGCGTCTCTGTGGGTCAGTGAGCGAGTGCGAAACGTTTTCTGCGGGAGTGAGGAACTGGGTTGTTTGCTGGGCTTAGTGGGCTGTGTCTGATTCTTATTTTTTCTTTCAAATGTTTTATCTTTTTCCAAATCTATTTTCTGTTTTGAATTTCCAAACAACAAATCAAGCATTCAAATTAATTCAAACATTCACCATACTTTGTAATTGAATTTGGTTCTGTTTAACAACATAAACCAATTCCCAAAATAAAGTAATATTTTCATTTTAGGGTCCATTATTAATTAAATAAATAGACCATGGTTATTAATCAAAATAGAATTTGTTTTATTTAAAATCTCCATTTTGAAATTTAAATATTTTCAGAACCAAATCAGTAGCTTTTATTTGAAATTAAGAAACACTTGGAAAAATTGTTTAAAATAAATAAATAGTTTTGATATTTTAATTAAAATAGTGAAACCTTTATTTCCAATAAACTTGGATATTAAATCCTTATTATTTTATTTGAGTAAACCTTTACTATTTTTATCAAATAGAAATATTCTAATTTCAAAGGCTTGGCCAAGTTTTAATTTGGCTATTAAAATAATCCTTATTTAAATTTCTTCCCTTTTCATTTGAAAACCAAATATTTTATAAAAAGATTCAAAATAGTAAATCCAAATATTTTATTTTCCTTTATTAAATGTTTATCTTTTTAAATCCCTTTAGGATTTGTTTGATTCAAATTGGTTTGAAGGTTTCCAATTGGATTCAAAAAGTTTCTTCTCACTCTGAAAATCAACAAAGTTTTATTTTATTCATTTATTTTTCACATTACAAGATTTTGAAAATCTTAGGATGTGACAGGCTACCACCCTTAAAATAAATCTCGTCCCGAGATTTCGGAAAGCTAGGGTTACAAGTAGGCTCAAAACATCTAGGGTACTACCACCCTTAAAAATTTTCCAACTAAATTACATGTTGGCTTGCTTGGAATCTTGGGGAAACTTCTTTGGGCAAACATCTGCATGGTGTCCTTTGTTTCCATACTTGACTCATGGGCCAAGGTTGAGATCCTTCATAGGCTTGTTCAACTTGTTCTTCATATTTTCTGGACAATTGCTTGCATAATGTCCTGGGTTTTTGCAATTGAAACAGTGGATATCTTTGAGTTCTTTACGTGTCTCTTGTGGACAAGTTTCCACATAATGGCCTAGCTCTTTGCAATTGTTGCACCTCACTTGGCCAATCTCCTTATTCTTCTGGTTCTCTGGGCATTCACTGGAATAGTGTCCCATTTCCTTACATTTATGACATTGCACATGGCTTTTGTCCTTCTTTTGCTTCTTGGGCTTCTCCAAAGCTAGGAGTGCATCCAGTTCATGTCGTTCATATGTTATCTGGTAGGTAGGAATGTCTACAAGCTTCCTGGACCTTCTATTGCTCTTTGGATAATTCATATGCCCTTTCTTAGGTCCTTTGAACTGGGTTGTTTTGTTTGGAGGTATAAGTGGACCTTTTCCTTTGTCATCAACCTTCTTGGTAGACTTGGATCCTTCTGGATAGTTTGCAATCATTTGTTGCACTCCACCTTGTTTCCTTTGTTCAACAATGGAATAGATGGGGCATTGGATAGGAACATGGTTGTTTCCTTCACATAGATAACAAGTAGCTTGAGAGGTGGGACATTGTCCAATTGGGTGTTTCTCTTCACAATTGGGGCATTGATCTACATGCTCCTTGGAAGTATGATCCTTGTCTCCACAAATAAGGCAAGCTGGGGCTCCATCTAGAATAATATTTCTGTCATCCTTGTTGTCACAAACTCTTTTGGAATAGCTTTCTTCCATATTGATCATTTGATCAGTCACTTTAAGCATCAGTTGGGCTTGAGTTTCCAAAAATCCTTGCAGTGTTGGATCTTCCCCACTGGTGTTAGCTATGAACTGGGCTGTCATCTGGTTCAACTGGTGTTGGGTTGCTATGAGTTCTTTCATGCTGTCCTCTTGGTTGGTGTTGGTGCCATCAACCTTGGAGTCTCTTGGAGTAGTCATCTGTTTGGGTTGAATGAAGATTAGAATAGGCAAGATATTTCTAAGGAATCAATTCTAATCACACACATCACAATTCACTCAAACAATGTGCAAGCATTCACAAACAACTTTTCACTCAAACAACAAAGTTCAAGCACATACTTAGACAACAAAATATTTTTGTTACACCTCATAAGTTGGTGGGTTTGACTTAACTAAAATATGGTGGTCCATCTATATGGTTCACTTGTGATCTTTCCTTCCTTCATGATTCTTCTTGTATGATATCATGGTTTCCTTGAGAAAAACTCTTAGTTTCAATACTTCAAGTGAAGTGAACTCCTTCTAATTTTGCATTTCCTCAGTCTCTAAATCTTGAGCAAGATTTCCTTGTCTCACTTGTAGTCCTTAGTGATATCCAAGTTGGAAGTCTTTGGTGAATATGCTGAAGATGTTGATGTCATTAGAGTTGAAGATGTTGAAGTCATTAGAGTTGAAGATGTTGAAGAAGTCCTTTGCACATGGTGTAGTCTTTGGCCATGGGGTAGGTTTTTCCATCAAGTTGGATGAGATGTAGAATCGAAATCAAAGTGGTTGAGGAAAGGGTTTATAAGTGTGTTTGTAAATAAGTTTTCGGAACAAGTACAACTCCTATTTTCCTAAGGGTTTTTGTCCAATCCTAGGTTTACAAATCCTACAGGCAACACAATGCTCTGATACCATCTGTAAGGGTCCCAACCTTTAAATAAGGTAGAGTCCCCTGTGTTTACAATGCTAGTCCCTGGATCAATAGCTAGCATCCACAGTTAATATGTAATATCAAGAAACAAAGGTCATAATATAACTTTATAACCAGGAATAACATAATTTTATTACATCATACATAGCTCATTTGGCTATTACATTACATTGCAGCGGAATAACTATAAGCATGGGGTCCTTCATCTTCAAAGTGCCACAGGCAGACATGTTGGTTGTAGACTTTGTAATCCTAATCAAACACTCTACCCTAAAATCAATCAAACCTGCAACATTACAAGTTACAGCCACAAGGGTCAATACATTTGAATTGTATTGGCAAGTTTCACTACTATGTTGAATATAAGTGGATCCTATCATTACATGCATATTTGGCTAAGTAGGGTTTTAGGCTCATTTGCAGAAAGCAATAATTTATCCTATCTTTTAAAATGGTTTTGTTTCCTTTGTCACATCTTTCTGAACTCCTTGGAATCCACCAAGTGTCTTTGTCAAAAATCTCTTGAGTTCCTTGGTAACCCCAAGTGCATCAAGTTTTATCAAAATCTCTTGAGCTCCTTGGTAACCCCAAGTGCATCAAGTTTTATCAAATCTCTTGAGCTCCTTGGTAACCCCAAGTGCATCAAGTTTTATGAAATCTCTTGAGCTCCTTGGTACCCCCAAGTGCATCAAGTCTTTTGTTGTCACTTAAAAGTTTTTCTTTTAGAAATTGGAATGTCGAGATTTCCCATAGCTTCAAACTTTAGTTGCTCAGTATTGTCCATAACCGGGGACACGGCTAAGTACTTAGATTTTTTTATTATCTTCTGCAGAAGTTGTACACTTTACCCACATGTCACAATATCATCTTGTTGCCACCAGTGGCCACTGGATTGGTGATCACCAAGATGGAGTACCGGCAGATTGAGAATGTGACGAAGTCTTTCCAGAGGGTCCTCCCATACACCATTGCTAGCTTGTCTTCAGTACCCATGTAGGATTCCAGGTCCTCATTTTCAGTAACCTGAAGACAATGCATGGGTCTTCCCAATGTAGTTGACTAATCCAGAGCCATAAATAGCATGTGGTTGCACACGAAAGCCACAATTGGAGAAACATGTTCAATCTCTAAGTTTCCTGGGTGGTTTTCCTTTGGAGCACAACACAAAGAGATTTCCATAGACATGGTTCCTTTTGTTGCCACCTTCTCCAAAACTCAAAGTATCCTTGTCCACCCAGGTGGTTCATTGAGTCCTTGTTTTATTATATAAAAACACAAGTCCTTTTCTCAACTTCATAAAATCTCAACATGTATCTATTTTCAAAATATAGCATGTCTAAGCATGTAACAACTACATTGTTTTCACTAAGGAATGTATAGGGTATCCTATTAGGATTTAGCATAGCATAAGTATAGAAATTCTTTTCATGCATGTTTTCAAAATCCACCAAGTATAATGAAAATAGTAGGACTTTTAGATGTTAGTGTCACTTGCCTTTTTGGTAGGGAATGATGGTTCACTCCTTGATCTTGCTAGTCTCACACTTTTCTAACTTCACTACAATCAACCAAGCAAACACAATATCAACTAGCATTCCAAACCAATGATCAATCAAACAACTCACACACATAAAACAAGAGAAACTAGGTCATGCATGCAAGCATGCAAAAGATAGGTTTATTTGCAAAGATGCTTTCTACTAGGCTCTAAACTTTGTAAAGTCCAAAGTGGTCATTTTCCAAAGTGGCAAAGTCATTTGCAAAAGGGTTTTATTCATAAACCATTTTTACATCATTCATTATTTTATGTGGTGGAAAATATTTTTATCAAAGCAACAACTTTAAGTTGTTCACCAAATAAGTTGTTGTTTCTCAAAACTTGGTGTTTAGGGTCAGTAGGTTTGATCCAAATCATTTTCCCAAGGTTTTTACTCCAAAAACATTTTCATAACAAAACCATTATTTTTATTTGGCTAGAAATGGGCTAAATCAATTAATCCATCCTAAACTTCACCAAATCCATTTTCAAAACCATGGGTCGGTTCCTAGGGTCAGTAAGTTCACCACAACTAATTTTGCAAAGATTTTATCGTTGAAAACATTTTGGAATAATTTTTCTAATCTAAACAAGCATTCAAATGTTTCTGCAAAAACAAACATTTTAACAGAGGCTTTTTACTAAACAAAATGCATGGTTGGCTAGGGATTGTTCTGTTGGAGATATGCCCAAGAGGCAATAATAAAGTGGTTATTATCATATCTTCATACTTATGATAAATGTTGGCATACCATGCTATAATTGTATTAACAGGAAACATTAATACTTGTGTGATTTGTAAACATAAAAGAGTCCCTAGTAAAGCCTCTTGTTAAACTAGCTTGTTGGTTAATATATGATCATGGTTTCCGGATCATGAACATAGAGATGTTATTGACAACAGGGTCATATCATTAGGAGAATGATATGATGGACATACTCCTATAGATAAGTGTAGCATAAAGATCAAGTCATTTTTTATAGTTCAATTGCTATATGCTTTCTGATACATAGTAACCTAATTCCTTCGACCATGAGATCATGCATATCACCTTCACCGGAAGGATGCTTTGATGACATCAAACACCACACCGTAACTGGGTGGCTATAAAGGTGGAATTGAGTGTTCGGAAAGTGTCGGTTCAGACACATGGATCAAGAGTGGGATTTGTCCATCCATATGACGGATAGATATACTCTGGGCCCTCTCGGTGGAATGTCATCCAATTAGCTTGCAAGCATGTGACTGGCTCACAAGGGATCACATACCACGGGAACGAGAAAGGAGTACTTATCAGTAACGAGGTTGAACTAGGTATGCAGAGATACCGACGATCAAAACCTCGGATAAGTAAACTATCGTGAGACAAAGGGAAATTGGTATCGTATGTAAGTGGTTCATTCGATCGCAAAGTAATCGTAGAAATATGTGGGAGCCATATGAATTTCCAGATTCCTCTATTGGTTATTGATCGGAGAAGTGTCTCGATCATGTCCGCATAATTCACGAACCGTAGGGAGACACACTTAAGGATTCGACGTTGTTTGAGTAGTTATGGAATGATGAGAAAGAGACCGAATGTTGTTCGGAGTCTCGGATGGGATCTGGGAAATCACGAGGAGATCCGGAGAATAAGATTCATATAAGGAAAGTCCTGTTTCGGAGTTAGGGAATGGTTCCGGTGTTTTCATCGGGAATGTTCTATAAGGTTCCGGAATGTCCGGCACTCCGGAGGGGAAGGGTACATGAATGTGTTATATCAAGTTGGTATGATTGCATCATGTACTCGGTGTCATCGCTGAACCAAATAGAGGGTTTATTCAAATCCTAGTTTGAAAAGTCAAACGCCAAGTTTGAAAGTCAAACGGCTATTTTGGGAAGTGGAGGGGAGGTGGAATCCGAGTTGGGGAGGAGTCCCACCTCCACCGCCGGCCCACCTTGGGTCCGAGTTGGGGAGGGACTCCCCTCCCCTGGCGCGCCTCCCTCCACCTATATAAGGAGGGGCAGGGCTCCCCTCCTAGACACATAAGTTGCCTCCCTCTAAACCTAAACCCTAGCCACAGCCTAGGGATTTCTCCCAAGCCGCCGAGTTAGAGCTTCTAATTGCCCTAGCCGCTGGTTTAGCCCCTTCTAATTGGTGTGTCTAAACCCTAGATCACCAAGGCTCTCTCATAGTCCACCATACTCGCTCCGGCTTAAGGCGAAGCCCTGCGAGATCTCCCCTCTACTTTCGGTACCACGCCGTCGTGCTGCCGGAATCGCGAGGAGAGTGCTACAACCTCCGCTGCCTGCTGGAACAAGGGAGAGGAAGGTCTTCGTCGTGTACCGAACGTGTGACCTACTGCGGAAGCGCTGCCGAAACGCAGCGCCGGAAGGATCGTCTACGCGATCTTGAGATCGGTAAGTGTACGACTACATCACCCACGAGAATCTGCTCTCGTTAACCGCTTTGGAATCTTCGAGGGTGAGTTCCTCTATCGACTCGTTGCTACAATCTAGTAGATAGATCTTGGCTTGTTTGTTTGTATGCGGTAGAAAATTTTTGTTTTCCATGCTACGATACCCTACAGTGGTATCAGATCCGTTTCTATATGTAGATCTGTTGCACGAGTAGAACACAATGGTCATTATGGGCATTGATGCTTTTGTTGTCGATTGCTTCTTGTGTACTTTGCATCTTGCGGGATGGTGGGATGAAGCGGCCCGGGCTAACCTTACATGACATCGTTCATGAGACTTGCTCCACGCTTGACATGCAACTTGTATTGCATAAGTGGCTTTGCGGGTGCCTGTTTCTCCCAACATAGTTAAGATTCAATTTACAACGGGTGATTGACAATACTAGTATAAATGTTGTGGTTCTTGTTCGTAAGTTAGAGCGACACTTATTGAAAGCCCCAAACCACGTAAAATATGCAAAGAAAATTAGAGGCGTCTAACTTTGTTTTGCAGGGGTGTGCTGTGATGTGATATGGCCAAGATTGTGATTATATATGATGTATGCAATGTTCCTTATTGTAAGTTAGCAACCGGCAGGAGCCATATGGTTGTCTTTAAATTCTGTTAAGACCCGCGTGTCTATTCAAAGTAGTTGTAATAGTTGAAGCTGGTGGACGACAACCATGGAGCAGCGTCATTGACCTTGATGCAATGCCGGTGATGATGGAGATCATGTTCGTGCTTGAAGATGGAGATCGGAAGCACAAGAAGAAAGGCCATATCATATCACATATTATGAATTGCATGTGATGTTAATCCTTTTATGCATCTTGTATTGCTTAGTTTACGACGGTAACATTATAAGATGATCCCTCAAGCACACAATTTCAAGTTTTAAAGTGTTCATACTTAGTAAGCACCGTTGCTAAAGCTCGTTGTTTCGAAGCACCACGTGATGATCGGGTGTGTTAGATTCTGCGAGTGTATACAACGTGAGCAAGCCAGATTTGCTCATGCGGAAGCTAAGGTTTGATCTTGACAAGCCTAGCATGTACAGACATGGTCTCGGAACACGGATCACCGAAAGGTAAAGCATGAGTCATATAGTAGACATGATGAACATGTTGATTGTTCGCCATTGAAGCTGCATCAACTCTCGTGATGATCGGTTTTGATGTGGAGGATTTGGTTCGTGTGATCACTAAAACAATGTGAGGGATATTGTTTTGAGTGGGAGTTCAACGGCAATATGATTAAAAGTTGAACACTATTTATCATAAATTAAATCAAAGTGAATTTGCATAATTGTTGTAGTCATTGGCATCTTTTTACCACCTTGCGCTTAGTTATAATTGAGATGATAGAACTATAGAATTCTGGTTAGTTACTTTATGAACTGGTATCGTATTGTTTTGAAGTGTTAATCTAAAGTTTAAAAGTACTATTCCAAACTTTCAGTAAAGTTCCGGTTACTCCATGAAGTTTAATAATTGGTATTAAAACAAGAGTGACAATTCCAAGTGTTAGTGTATAAGTATCATGTTTGTCTCCATGATTCTTGATATTCAAAGGATTGTCTTAATATCAAGGTTATCTAGGATCTGAAAGAGTTGTTTCAGAAACCATGATGTGTGGAAGATATTGTGATATCTGAAACGAAATTTTGGTTGCAACATGATAGAGTATAATATGGTAAAAGACATGTTCTCATATTTGATGAGAATTTGCAAAAGGTTGGAGACACTAGTTGTCCTAATCCACCAAAAGGTTTTGGAGAGCAACATTATACTCGCGATTCATCTTTATAAGCTAAAAGTAGCTTGATCATGAATAATTCCATGATAAGGGTGAATATTTGATGTAGGTAAATTATTTACCACACCAAGAGATTACTAAAGAATGGAATTTGAAAGCACACCAAACATTTGATGATGGTGATCTACTTCAAAGTGCAAGTCCAAAGACATTGGTATTTAATTATACACGCTTTGGACTATGTGTCATATGTATGACTCCACTATTGATGTTGATAGATTCTTTCAAACAGAAAGGAAATACTGAAAGAGAATCTCATAAATATATGGCAGAAAAGAAAAGACTAGAATTTTTCAGTTTAAGTATATAGATGATATATATGTTATGGCTATATTCTTCGCTTATTAAACAATGTGGTTCTTAAGTATTTGATACTGAATTTGTTGGTGTGAATCGTCATACAAAACAACACAATTCATGAACTACAATGGCCTAAGTAACTAGCAAAAGAATATGTGATGATGTTCATCGAGAACAAATAAAGGGTTATTGTGTTGCTCGTTAAACATCAAAGCTTGCCTTCAAGATTTGTTTTATCAGGTATTATGAGAACAAAAGGGTTGTTCAAATAATTGCCGTAATCCATAAAAGATGGATGATTCACAAATCTTGTTGGAGAAATCACATCCATAAAACTAGTGCTAAAAATGTCGAAAGACAAATTGATTGAAGGTTCACTTAGGAAGTGACATCGCCGTTTAAATTATATTGGAAAGAAAACATGAAGAAACTCCATGTGGATGGAATTTTGGAGTCTTTTGATTTTTGATCAAATGACGCTTGTGAAACTTTCCTAGAGATAATTAAAACTTCGTTCATAGGCCAAAAGGGAACGAATGACTAGCTTATTGGAACTTGTACATATTGTTGTACGAAATCCATTATGTGTAGTCAAGAGCGATGGATTTCAACTTCATATGCTTTCTCCGAAAATTTGAGTGAATATATGAATATTTACTTAATAAGGATGAAGTGTGAAATATTTGAAAAGTTCAAAGATTTTCAAGATGAAGTGCAAAATCATTGTAACAAGAATATAAATAGTTTATGATAAGATCATAAAGGAAGATATCTGAGTTACAAGTTTAGCATAATACCTAAGATTTAAAGAATCATTCCGTGGATTTGCATTTTCCCGAAACACCATAAGAGTATGGAGCGTTCGAGATATGTAATTAAACCTTGTTTGACATGGTAAGATCGAAGGTGTAATTCATAAAACTGCCATTGTATTTAAAAGATTAAAAGCTTTAGAGATTACCGTTTTCCACTGAAAAGAGCTCCATCATAATCCGCTGAAATGACACCATATAAAGTTATGGTTTGGGATTAAACCCAAGTTGTCCTTTCTTAAACATTGGTATGCTATGCATAAGAAAGATGTTTGCAACCAAAGTCGGATGAACCTGTCTTTGTATGTTATTTCGAATAACTGTTAAGTATTCCTCCATAAACACCGGAGACAAAAGTGTTTGTCGCTTAGAACGTCAAGTTTCTTTGAGAAGGAATTTTTCGTGAAAAGATAAGTGGGAGGACAATAGAACTTTGATAAGGTTAAAGGAACCTTAGCTATATGTGCAAAGTTGCGCAGCGCCGAAAAGTGTTCCGGAGGCAGCAACAATGCTCATGGCTCACGTGCCTCAAAGGTTGTGGTTACGAAGATCAAAGTTTCTATTGAAACAAGTAGGTCGGGTAAACAATCAAATACCAAGATTTGAGAGTTAAATCATTATTTGGCAATAATGATCTGACTACATACAAAGAAGCGATGATGGGCCCTGACTCCGTCAAATGGCTTGAAGCCATAAAATCCGTGATAGTTCCATATACGAGAGATCAAGCTTTGAACTTGAAAGACCCTCTGAAAAGGTACAAGACCTTACAGTCGTATTTGGATATATAAAAGAAATAGACATGGATGTTTCGCATCTATGAAATGGTCGACATGTTGGGAAAGAGTTCACAACAATGTTCAAGGGTTGACTATGACAAGATTTGATCTTTCATAGCGATATTTAGTCTAGGCGGATTAATGTAGCAACCACGACATATAATTTTGTTATGTGTTAGATAAACAAAACAAGTTCTTCTAATAGAAGGGTTACCTAGGACGTGTGCATGACACGGTCCAAAGGGTTTTGTTAATTCAAGGGATGCTAAATGCATATGCAAACTTCAATGGTTGAAGTAAGCATTGCGGAGTTGGAATCTTCACCATGATGAAACTGTTAAAAGAGTTTTATTTCATCGGAGACGATGAAGATGCTTGCATTTGCAAGAAATTAAGTGGGAGCGCTAAGACATATTTCTAATACATTATGTGGAAGACATATTGTTGATTGGAAATGATGTATCTTTTATTAACACATATTAAGAATTTCATCTCGATGAAAGGCTTAGGCAAAACCCAAATATTTGGCATCAATAGACGCTAATATGGTTGTGCCAAAAGTACATAGATGATATATTGAATGAGTTCAATATAGAAACTACAAGAAAGGTTCTTGTTGCACAGAAAGGATTGAATGAGTTCAATATTGATGATATATTCAAGTGTATTGACACTTGGTAAGTGAAACAAAGATTCAAGTATAGATTGATACTTGATGTATGAAATCACAAAGAGTATTTATATCAATCATACTGTGATATGTACAAATCCAGATATGTCCTATGCTCTAAAAGGTTATGAGCATATACCAGAATGATTCATAAGATGGTCATTGGACGATAGTAAGGATATTCTTATGATCTTTTGGAAGAACTAAGAATATATTATTTTGTAGAAGTGGCAAATAGATGGTTAGTTCATTGTAAAAGTATTACATTGATACTAGTTTTGTCACAAAGTACAAATCAAGTTTATCTCAATCTAAACTAAGGGTGGCACAATGTGATGGAAAGTAAGTTCCATAATGGATTTGGATGAGTTCCAAAATGAAGACATTGTGACAGATACTACAACAAAAGGCTAAGTATATGACTTCTATAATAGCAGGTAAAGAGGGCATTTGTGTCAAGTAGTTTGTTATCAAACTAGGTGTAGTTCACAGCGGGATAATACTATGAAGATATATTGTACGACAATATTATCAACATGTTTTAACCCCAAAGAACTAAAGGTCTCACCAAAGGACCAAAATTATACAAAGCCATCTCATTAGAGAATGAGTGATGCATAGAGACGCAAAGACATGCAATTACACACGGACCTGGAAGTGTTAGATCCGGAGATCAGTTGACCACTAGCAATCGTGTACATAAAACACAAGAAAGCCATAGGTGTTGAATACACAAAGGTTTGAAACTAGATTATTGACTCTAGTGCAAGTGGGAGACTGTTGGAGATATGCCCAAGAGGCAATAATAAAGTGGTTATTATCATATCTTCATACTTATGATAAATGTTTGCATACCATGCTATAATTGTATTAACAGGAAACATTAATACTTGTGTGATTTGTAAACATAAAAGAGTCCCTAGTAAAGCCTCTTGTTAAACTAGCTTGTTGGTTAATATATGATCATGGTTTCCTGATCATGAACATAGAGATGTTATTGACAACAGGGTCATATCATTAGGAGAATGATATGATGGACATACTCCTATAGATAAGCGTAGCATAAAGATCAAGTCATTTTTTATAGTTCAATTGCTATATGCTTTCTGATACATAGTAACCTAATTCCTTCGACCATGAGATCATGCATATCACCTTCACCGGAAGGATGCTTTGATGACATCAAACACCACACCGTAACTGGGTGGCTATAAAGGTGGCATTGAGTGTTCGGAAAGTGTCGGTTGAGACACATGGATCAAGAGTGGGATTTGTCCATCCATATGACAGACAGATATACTCTGGGCCCTCTCGGTGGAATGTCATCCAATTAGCTTGCAAGCATGTGACTGGCTCACAAGGGATCACATACCACGAGAATGAGAAAAGAGTACTTATCAGTAACGAGGTTGAACTAGGTATGCAGAGATACCGACGATCAAAACCTCGGATAAGTAAACTATCGTGAGACAAAGGGAAATTGGTATCGTATGTAAGTGGTTCATTCGATCGCAAAGTAATCGTAGAAATATGTGGGAGCCATATGAATTTCCAGATTCCTCTATTGGTTATTGATTGGAGAAGTGTCTCGATCATGTCCGCATAATTCACGAACCGTAGGGAGACACACTTAAGGATTCGACGTTGTTTGAGTAGTTATGGAATGATGAGAAAGAGACCGAATGTTGTTCGGAGTCTCGTATGGGATCCGGGATATCACGAGGAGATCCGGAATGGTCCGGAGAATAAGATTCATATAAGGAAAGTCCTGTTTCGGAGTTAGGGAATGGTTCTGGTGTTTTCATCGGGAATGTTCTAGAAGGTTCCGGAATGTCCGGCACTCCGGAGGGGAAGGGTACATGAATGTGTTATATCAAGTTGGTATGATTTCATCATGTACTCGGTGTCATCGCTGAACAAAATAGAGGGTTTATTCAAATCCTAGTTTGAAAAGTCAAACGCCAAGTTTGAAAGTCAAACGGCTATTTTGGGAAGTGGAGGGGAGGTGGAATCCGAGTTGGGGAGGAGTCCCACCTCCACCGCCGGCCCACCTTGGGTCCGAGTTGGGGAGGGACTCCCCTCCCCTGGCGCGCCTCCCTCCACCTATATAAGGAGGGGCAGGGCTCCCCTCCTAGACACATAAGTTGCCTCCCTCTAAACCTAAACCCTAGCCACAGCCTAGGGATTTCTCCCAAGCCGCCGAGTTAGAGCTTCTAATTGCCCTAGCCGCTGGTTTAGCCCCTTCTAATTGGTGTGTCTAAACCCTAGATCACCAAGGCTCTCTCATATTCCACCATACTCGCTCCGGCTTAAGGCGAAGCCCTGCGAGATCTCCCCTCTACTTCCGGTACCACGCCGTCGTGCTGCCGGAATCGCGAGGAGAGTGCTACAACCTCCGCTGCCTGCTGTAACAAGGGAGAGGAAGGTCTTCGTCGAGTACCGAACGTGTGACCGACTGCGGAAGCACTGCCGGAAGGATCGTCTACGTGATCTTGAGATCGGCAAGTGTACGACTACATCACCCACAAGAATCTGCTCTCGTTAACCGCTTTGGAATCTTCGAGGGTGAGGTCCTCTATCGACTCGTTGCTACAATCTAGTAGATAGATCTTGGCTTGTTTGTTTGTATGCGGTAGAAATTTTTTGTTTTCCATGCTACGAACCCCTACATGTTCTACTGATTCCAATGATATAAAGTTTGCAATTTTTGGACGTGTGGATCAAAAGTTACAAGGGTTTCAATTTGCAACTCAAATCCATTTTCAAATTTTGTTTTAAACAAAAACTGGCCACACGTCGCTTTCTTATTGGGCAGTACCGATTCGCACGGATCGACTGATGCTGTGCGTTGGATCTAAATTAGATCGAGCGGCGCAGAGGCACACGATACCTCTTCGTTTATATTCTATCACAGCCACACGATTTTGATCTAACGGACATAATCAACAGGCCACTAACTGCCGGCGCTGCGCGGCGGTAGACGGCGGCGACGGTCAGGCGGTGGGCTAGCGGCGGTTCTAGGAAGCAAAGAAGACAGGGGGGGTGCTCACCGTGTTCGCGAGGTCGAGGTGGTGCTCGACGTGTGGTCGGCGTGGCAAGGGGTGCTCAGGGACAGTAGCAATTCCTCGCCGGAGTCGTCGTCGGCGTCAGATGGTCCTGTTCGTGGTCGGGGTCGAGGCTACAGATCACAAGGGGGCAAACCGAGAGCATGGTTAGATGCGCATGGTCGAGGCGATGACGCGTGCGTGAAAGAGAAGGAGAGGGGCGGTCGGATACTACCTGGGGAACTCGCCGCAGTTGCTTGCAGACGCGGCGGTGCTCAGTTGAAGACGGAGCCGATGTTCTGGAGCGCCCGCGGTTGAATGGGAGGTACAGGGAGAAGTGTCTAGGAGTGGGGAGTGTGCTCGTGTGCTCGGGGAGACAAGGGGTGGCGTGGTTGGGCCGGAATCAACTGGGGACGGTGGTCGGAGCAGTAGTGTTGCGAGCTCGATTCAGGGCAG
Source organism: Avena sativa (assembly GCA_916181665.1). Classification (NCBI taxonomy): domain Eukaryota; kingdom Viridiplantae; phylum Streptophyta; class Magnoliopsida; order Poales; family Poaceae; genus Avena; species Avena sativa. The sequence continues at coordinate 345,507,308 of OV702285.1, read as the reverse complement.
CCTGGTGGCGTTCAGGGCGTGGAGTCTGAGGGGAAAGGAAGAGGAGACGCAGGCGGTTAAATGGGCGTGGTCGCGGGGTGGATTAATGCAGCCATTTACGCGAATTGATCGCCGGCGTTACCTACTGCAACGGCCGGGCGTTGTCTGCGCGAGGAAGAAGATGAGCTGGAGGGGTGGGGTCGGTTGGTCAGCGAGAGAGAGGAGAGGGGAGTTGGGTCCACTGGTCAGCGTCTCTGTGGGTCAGTGAGCGAGTGCGAAACGTTTTCTGCGGGAGTGAGGAACTGGTCTTAGTGGGCTGTGTCTGATTCTTATTTTTTTTCTTTCAAATGTTTTATCTTTTTCCAAATCTATTTTCTGTTTTGAATTTCCAAACAACAAATCAAGCATTCAAATTAATTCAAACATTCACCACACTTTGTAATTGAATTTGGTTCTGTTTAACAACATAAACCAATTCCCAAAATAAAGTAATATTTTCATTTTAGGGTCCATTATTAATTAAATAAATAGACCATGTTTATTAATCAAAATAGAATTTGTTTTATTTAAAATCTCCATTTTGAAATTTAAATATTTTCAGAACCAAATCAGTAGGTTTTATTTGAAATTAAGAAACACTTGGAAAACTTATTTAAAATAAATAAATAGTTTTGATATTTTAATTAAAATAGTGAAACCTTTATTTCCAATAAACTTGGATATTAAATCCTTATTATTTTATTTGAGTAAACCTTTACTATTTTTATCAAATAGAAATATTTTAATTTCAAAGTCTTGGCCATGTTTTAATTTGGCTATTAAAATAAATCTTCCTAACTCCAAATAGTGAAACCTTTATTTCCAATAAATATTTAAATTTCTTCCCTTTTCATTTGAAAACTAAATTTTTTATAAAAAGATTCAAAATAGTAAATCCAAATATTTTATTTTCCTTTATTAAATGTTTATCTTTTTAAATCCCTTTAGGATTTATTTGATTCAAAAAGTTTCTTCTCACCCTGAAAATCAACAAAGTTTTATTTTATTCATTTATTTTTCACATTACAAGATTTTGAAAATCTTGGGATGTGACATTTATGTCTCCCTCGGAAGATACTAAAGAGCACTATACTTGAGAAAAGATAAAATATTTACTCCTAAGAAAGAATGACTTAAGCATCTGACTTAGGTGTGACAAAGTTATCCTCAAGTGGATACTCATCACAAGTCATAAGAATATTTGGTTTAGATGATATGGCTCCTATAGTCACTATCCAACCTACAGATCTTCCTAAAAGGGTTTTAATCCTAAGGTCAAAGCATATGCTCTGATACCAACTACGGTGACCCAGCATACCACTGCATGATTTAGTACACTATAGTCGTTGACATAACACCAATGAAACACCGTTCACTAGTATTACATCCCTCAGAGTGGTACAACAGAAACACAGCAGGTCCAGGACATGACTATAGGTTACAACTCAATTCTTTACACAAGATCTAGAGAACACTCTAGGATAAAGAGAGAGAAAGAAACTTCTTACAAAGAATAATCAGAAATAAATAACTCCAAAACTATCCTACTATTAAGTCTAGAGATTGTATTCCTATCTAATCAGTAACTTCGTCTTCACTTGAGTTGATGTATATGTTGACTTTCTTGACTTTTCTCACATCCCAAAATTTTCCAAATTTTGTAATGTGAAAAATAAATAAACAAAATAAATAATTGTTGAAATTTAGGGTGAAAATAAACTTTTATTTCTAAATGGAAACTTAAAATCCCTTCTTGAACAAACTTTGAATAAAGTTTGAATCCAACTAAATTCAAATCAAGTGAAATGCATTCATCAATAAATGCATCTTGAAATTTAAGCACTTGGAAAATAAACCAAAACCCTAAAACCCTAATGGAAGAAAAATATTTCCAAGTTATCTCTAAGCCTATGGATTTGATCCATATAAAATTTGTCAACAAACATTTATAAATGATCAAGAATGACAAATAGAAATGTTATAAAACCATAGAAATTGATTTCATTAAATTTGGAGACATAGATAAAATCTTATGAAATTAATAAGATAAGGAAATTGAATTTCCAAAGCTAATGAAGCACCTATCTAGAAATCCATAACAAATGGTGAGCAAATAGTCCTAAAGGGATTTAAAAGGATAAAAAATATTAAATAAGATTTTAAAAATTGGAATCACCAAGTTTGGATCTATAAATAAAAAGATATGGATTTTATAAGATAAAGAAAGAAATATTAAATGAGGAATATTTAAAGACCAAATTAAATCTTGGCCTAAACCATAAGAAAATGGAATGAATATAATCCAAGTCCAGATAAAATAAAGAGTGTGGATTTGCTGCCAAGGGGGATAGCTGCCCCCTCCAGCCAGCACCGTACGATGTGTGTTGAGATCCATACCTACGTTTGGCTGTCATTTTGTTGTTTACCGCATGTACTGCGCTAACAGATAATTAGAGGTTGCTTGGACTGCCGGGCTATGTCAGCAGTCTGCATGCAGCGTTGTGCTGTGTCAAGCATAGCAGGTCATGCTGTGTCGGCAGTCTTTTTGCATGATTGGACCGACGAGTGTAGAGATTTTTGTTCCCAATCTAGTTGGGTCCTCCCTAGCTAGTTTCTTCATGTGTCCATGACTAGCTTGTTCACCTGATCGAGCAGGTGCGCTATGGCCGTTGTATAACTAGCTAGCATATACAAACTGGCTTATATACTCGTTAGCTTGTTTATGACTGCTTATAAAAACCACTTCCATCCACCAAACATCCATGCTAATGAGTACAACTAGCTAGTAAGAAAATATGATGATATATATAGTGGTACGCAACAATACAACACATATGTAATGAGGATACAACGGGTTGGCAGAGAGTTTTTTGCCCGTGCTCTGGTGCACAACCATTTTTTTAGGAGACCATTTTTTTGCATGTAGCCTGTCAGCTTTACAAAATGTTTGTTGTAGCCTGTCAGCTTTATTACAGTTTGGTTAATCAAATTGTCTAGCTTATTCTTGTTTGGCATGTATCTCAGCACACACGCTGGGCAGCATCCACCAGGGGGGCAGCTATCCCCCTAGGCAGCAGACTATTTACCTAAAATAAAAGGATACATATTTTTCCAAATAAAATAAAAGGGCATTAACCAAATTCTATTTCTATTTGAATAAGGACAATTCCCTAATAAGAATCATTAATTAACTTAAATGGGATCAAAGAAATCAACTAAATAAAATTTATGGAATTAAACCCATAATTAATTTCATTGGAATAAAGATAAAATGATTAATAAATCATATTAAAAATGTTCCAAATAATTCAAGGTGAATTATTTGACACCCTAATAAATAAATAAAACCTACTGAAAAGATTTGGAAAGATTTAAATTTTCAAATGGAGTTTGAAAATATTATTAAATTTTATTTGAATTAATACAAGGGCCTATTTTAAATAATTAATATGCCCCAAAAAGAATAAATATATTATTCAAAATTTGACTTCAAAATGAATTATTAATCAGTATTTGAATATACACAAAGTTTGGTTGAAGTTTGAATTTAAATAGTTGTTTGAATTGATTAAACAAAATCAAAACAAACAAATAGAAAAATAAAAAGGAAAAAAACAATCTGTACAAAAAAATGAAACAAACAGCCAGCCCAAAAAACCCAGCCCAACTGGCCCAGCAGCCCACTCCCTCTCACCCCTAAGCGAACCGTTTTCCACTCAGAAACCCACCCGCATCGCCACTGACCGCCTGGACCCACCCTTCCTCTCTCTCTCTCTCTCTCTCGATGTCAAGCAGACCCCACCTTCCAGCTTTCTTCCTCACCCGCACAACGACCCCGCCCCCCGTTACTCCTTCGCCATTTCTGGCCAATGAAAGCATCATCAATTCGCGTCGATCGCTCCGTTAATCCTCCCCACGACCATGCGTACTAAATCGCCTGCTCCTCCTCCACCTTCCCCCCTGTACGTTGTACCCCCTCTTTCCCCAGGCCGAGCTAATTTCGATCTTGAACGCCCTCTACTCCGACGAGCTGTCCGGCCAATTCCGGCGCCGTCTGACCACCCCTCACCCCCCGTGCACGCGAGCCTTCTCCCCATCCCCTGGCGCTTCTCTCTGCATCCTCATCTCACTCGCGCACGCCTCAGACGCTCGGCAACTTTGAAGCCCGAGCGCCATCATGAACCTTCCCAACTCCGGCGATCTCCCTCGGTATGTACTGACCGCCCCTCCCCTATAGTTGACACACGAATGATCCCCAACATCGTACGCATTTAACTGCACCTCAATTTTGTCTTAGCGTGCACTGTGGCAGCGTCTCCGACAAACGACTAATGCACCCGACGCCAGACACATCTCCGGCGAGGAATTCCGGCTGACCTCGAGCGCCCCATCACCAAGCAAGGTCACGTTGAGCATCAGCGAAGCACGGCGAACCTGGTAATGCCCTCCTCTACCTCCCTTGCTTCCTAAATCACCAGCTCCGCCGCCGTCTGACCGCGCCGCCGCCACTTGCCGCCGTGAGCGCCGCTAGATCCTGGCAAGCGCGATGTAGCCGTAGGATGCATTTTGTCTGGCTAGGATAGATCTAGACGAAGAGGTAAGTTTGATCCTGTGCCGCTCGATCCATTTTTATCCAACGCTTCACAGTAGCCGATCCGAGCGAAACTGTATGGACGAATCAAAACTCGCCACGTGGCCCAGCTTCTGTTTTAAAAACAGGAATGAAACTATTAGATGTATGATTTTGAAAATTGCATAACTTTTGATCTACACATCCAAATTTTGCAAATTTTATATCAATGGAATCAGCAAGACAAACCCTACCCAACCATGCACTTTGTTTAATGAATTGATTCTGAAAAAATGTTTGTTTTTGCAGAAACTTGTGTAGGCATGTTTTGAATATAAAATTCTTTCTAAAGTTATTTTTGTGACAAAATCTGTGGAAAATGGTTTGTTTTGAACCTACTGACCATAGAAAACAACTTATAGATTCAAAAACATATTTTGTGAAGATAAAGAATAAATATTTGAATTAAGGCATTTCTAGCTAAATAAAAATTATTGTTTTTGTTTAAAAATGATTTTTGAGTAAAACCTTTGAGGCATGGTTTGATTAAAACCCTCTGACCCTAAACACAAGGTTTTATGATTTAAAAATGTATTTTGATGAACCCTATAGATTATTACCTTGCTAAAAAGCATTTTCAACCACATAAAATATTGATTTGGTTTAAAAATGGTTTATAGGTAAAATCTTTTACAAATGGTTTTGCCACTTTTATAAAAGGACCAATAGGTGTTTTCAAATGTTTATAACCTATTATAAACCACTTTTCCAAATAAAACAATCTTTAGCATGCTTGCATGCATTATTTTGTTTCTATAATTTTATGTGTTTTTTGCTTGAATGGTAGATTGAATTCTTGCTTGCTTGATTGAATTGTACTGGAATTTGAAGTGTGTGATCATTGCAATATCAAGGAGTGAACTTATATTCTCTACCAAAAAGGCAAGTGATGCTTCATACTTTTGTCCCATTATTTTCACTATGCATTAGTGATGTTTCTAAGTAGGACTTGCATGGAATTTTTGCTAAGTATAAACTATGCCATGGGAAAACCTAGTAGATGAAACCTTAGAATAAATTTCCTAAGTTAAGATTCCTACTACTATCATGCTTAGCTTAGCTAGTAGAAAACAAGGAGGATTATATTCATGCTATGGAATATTTCTAAGTGAAGGACTTGTGTCTTGTTTAATAAAACAACTAAGTAAATGAATCACCTGGGTGGAATGGAAGTAATGGTTTGTGTTGAGTGGTTACACAAGGCCCATTTCTATGGTTTACCTTGTGTATCTCACTTGTGGATGGCCACCCAGGAACAAAGAGATTTGAGATGTCAAATGTTGAGAAGCTTCAAGTGCAGCCACTTGGCATTATGGGCTCTGCCTGGATCATATAGGTTGCAATAACTTAGCCAAATGGATAGTTGGTGGTAGGGGATTGATAGGTTGGAGCGCGTCCATTTGGTCTAGGGGAAGGCTTCTGAAAGATCTTGTCTTGGTGAAACCAAGTCTTGTGGGGAAAGTGCACCACCTCTGTAGAGTGTAAAATCTAAGTACTTAGCCATGTCCCTAGTAAAGGACAATTTGAGCATCAAGACATGGAAGCTATCAACAATCTCCTCATCCCAATTTCTAAGTTAAAATTTTGTGGTTGAACAAGGGTTGAAGGATCACTAATTTCTATTGGGAGATGCCTTGGGTGATTTTGAAAAACAAAAAAACTTAGTGTTTTCAAAAGATAAGGAAAATCTATTTTGAGCAAAGAAAGCCTAAGCTCCACTTAGCCAAATGCATATAGATGATAGATACCACTATACTACCATAGTATCACTTACCAATACAATTCAAATGTATTGACCCTTGTGGCTGTAACTTATTATGTTGCAGGTTTGTTTGATGTTAGTGAAGTATGTTGATTAGGATTACAAGTCTACAACCAACATGATTGCCTGTGGCACTTTGAAGATGAAGGACTCCATGCTATAGATATTTCTACTGCATTGTAATGAGATAGCCAAATGAGCAATGTAAGATGTAATGAAATATTTTATTCCTGGTTATAAAATTGTATTATGACCTTTGTTTCTTGATATTACATCTTAACTGTGGATGCTAGCTATTGATCCAGGGACTAGCATTGTAAACACAGGGATCTCTACCTTATTAAAGGTTGGGACCTCTACAGATGGTATCAGAGCACTGTGTTGCCTGTAGGATTTGTAACCCTAGGATTGGACAAAACCCCTTAGAAAAATAGGAGTTGTATTTGTTCCAAAACTTATTTGCAAACAATCTTGTAAACTCTTTCCTCAACCATTTTGGTTTTGATTCTACATCTCTTTCCTTTTCAAAACTTGATGGATAAAGCCTCCACCATGAGCAAAGACTTCAACATGAACAAATGACTTCACCAACTCAAGTGATTTCAACCTTATTCTCAACAAGGACTTCAACTTGGATACCACTAAGGACTACAAGTGAGACAAGAAATGTTACTCAAGAGTTCAAGACTAAGCAAACATAACTTGGAAGGAACCATCATCACCTTTGAAGTTTTGTGACCAAGATGCAAGGAATTCTCCAAAGATACAAGGATATTGTTCATGAAGAAGCAACCAAGAAGGATGGAATGATCTCAAGTGAACCATATAGTTGGACCACCATCTTAAGTTCAAACCCACCAACTTATGTGGTGTAGCAAAAATATTTTGTTTCCTAAAAATGTGCTTGAAACTTGTTGGTTGAGTGGAAGCATTGTTTGTGATTGTTTGCACATTTCTTGTGTGAATTGTGATGTGTGTGATTATAATTCTTCCTTAGAAATCTTTTGCCTATTCTAATCCCAATCCAAACCAAACAGATGACTACTCCAAGAAACTCCAACATCAAGGATGGTGACAAAAACAACAACCAAGGGATCAACATGAGAGAACTCATAGTAACCTAAACCCAGTTGAACCAAGTGACAACTCAGTTTTTAGCCAACAACAATGAGTTAGACCCAACCATGCAAAGGTTTTTGGAAACCCAAACTCAATTGATGCAAAAGGTGACAAATCAAATGATAAACATGGGAGACAATCCTTCCCAAAGAATTTGTGACAACGAGGATGTCAAGGATGATATTCTAGAAGTAACCCAAGCTTGCAATGTTTGTGGAGACAAGGATCACACTACCAAAGAGCATGAAGATCAATGCCCAAATTGTGAAGAGAAACATCCAACTATCCAATGCCCCACATCTCAAGCTACTTGCTTGCTATGTGAAGGAAATAATCATGTCCCTATCCAATGCCCCATCTACTCCATAGTTCAACAAAGGAAACAAGGTGGAGTGCATCAACAGATTGTAAACCCCCATGAAGACAAAGGAAAATCTCAGCTTGCACATCCATGCAATATTACTCAATTTGATGGACCAAAGAGGAGACATATGTATTATCCAAGGAAAAGATCAAGGAGACCAGTAAACTTTCCCACCTTTGAGATAAGATATGAAGAGCACGAACTAGAAACACTCCTAGCTTTGGAGAAACCCAAGAAGAAGAAGGACAAAAGTCAAGTGCAGTGTTGCCATTGCGAAGAGATGGGACACTATGCCAATTAATGTCCTGAGAAGAAACAAAAATATAAGGAGATTAACCAAGTGTGGTGCAACAAGTTCAAAGAGCTAGGGCATTATGTATCAACTTGTCCACAAAAGATACGTGAAGAACTCAATCTTGTCACATGTTACAATTGTGGTAACCAAGGACATTATGCAAGCAATTGTCCAGAAAATATGAAGCACAAGATAAAGCCTATGAAGGATCTCAGCCTTGTCACATGTTTCAAGTGTGGAAACAAAGGACACTATGCAGATGTTTGCCCAGAGAAGTTTCAACAAGATTCCAAGCAAGCCAAGAAGTAATCTAGTTGGAAATTTTAAGGGTGGTAGTACCTTAGTTGCTTTGAGCCAACTTGTAACCCCTATCTTTCCCAAATCTCAGGACGAGATTTATTTTAAGGGTGGTAGCCTGTCACATCCGAAAATTTTCCAAATTTTGTAATGTGAAAATAAATAAACAAAATAAACAATTGTTGAAATTTAGGGTGAAAAGAAACTTTTTATTTCTAAATGGAAACTTAAAATCCCTTCTTGAACAAACTTTGAATCCAACTAAATTCAAATCAAGTGAAATGCATTCATCAATAAATGCATCTTGAAATTTAAACACTTGGAAAATAAACCAAAACCCTAATGGAAGAAAAATATTTCCAAGTTTATCTAAGCCTATGGATTTGATCCATATAAAATTTGTCAACAAACATTTATAAATGATCAAGAATGACAAATATAAATGTTATAAAACCATAGAAATTGATTTCATTCAATTTGGAGCTATAGATAAAATCTTATGAAATTAATAATATAAGGAAATTGAATTTCCAAAGCTAATGAAGCACCTATCTAAAAATCATAACAAATGGTGAGAAAATATTCCTAAAGGGATTTAAAAGGATAAACAAATATTAAATAAGATTTTACAAATTGGAATCACCAAGTTTGGATCTATAAATAAAAAGATATGGATTTTATACGATAAAGAAAGAAATATTAAATGAGGAATATTTAAAGACCAAGTTACATCTTGTCCTAAACCATAAGCAAATGGAATGAATATAATCCAAGTCCAAATAAAATAAAAGGATAGAGATTTTTCCAAATAAAATAAAAGGTCATTCACCAAATGCTATTTCTATTTGAATAAGGACAATTCCCTAATAAGAATGATTAATTAAATCATGGGAAAATAGTATTTGGAATTTACCCAAGTGGAATAAAAGTTATTTAATTAACTTAAAAGGGATCAAAGAAATAAACTAATTTTTTTTTATGGAATTAAACCCATAATTAATTTCATTGGAATAAAGATAAAATGATTAATAAATCATATTAAAAATATTCCAAATAATTCAAGGTGAATTATTTGACACCCTAATAAATAAATAAAACCTACTAAAAAGATCTGGAAAGATTTAAATTTTCAAATGGAGTTTGAAAATATTATTAAATCTTATTTGAATTAATACAAGGGCCTATTTTAAATAATTAATATGCCCCAAAAAGAATAAATATATTATTCAAAATTTGACTTCAGAATGAATTATTAATTAGTATTTGAATATACACAAAGTTTGGTTGAAGTTTGAATTTAAATAGTTGTTTGAATTGATTAAACAAAATCAAAACAAACAAATAGAAAAAGAAAAAGGAAAAAAACAATCTGTACAAAAAAATGAAACAAACAGCCAGCCCAGCAAACCCAGCCCAACTGACCCAGCTGCCCACTCCCTCTCACCCCCGAGCGAACCGTTTTCCACTCAGAAACCCACCCGCATCTCCACTGACCGCCTGGACCCACCCTTCCTCTCTCTCTCTCTCTCTCGCTATTAAGCAGACCCCACCTTCCAGCTTTCTTCCTCACCCGCGCGACGACCCCGCCCCCAGTTCCTCCTTCGCTGTTTCTGGCCAATGAAAGCATCATCAATTCATGTTAACCGCTTCGTTAATCCTCCCCGCGACGACGCGTACTAAATCGCCTGCTCCTCCTCCACCTTTCCCCCTGGAGGTTGCACCCCCTCTGCCCCCAGGCTGAGCTAATTTTGATCTTGAACGCCCTCTGCTCCGACGAGCTGTCCGGCCAATTCCGGTGCCGTCTGACCACCCCTCGCCCCCCCGTGCACGCGAGCCTGCTCCCCATCCCCTGGCACTTCTCTCTGCATCCTCAGCTCACTCGCGCCCACCTCAGACGCTCGACAACTTCGAAGCCTGAGTGCCACCGTGAACCTTCCCAACTCCGGCGATCTCCCTCGGTATGTACTGACCGCCCCTTCCCTCTAGTTGACACATGAATGATCCCCATCATCGTACGCATCTAACTGCACCTCGGTTTTGTCTTAGCGCGCACCATGGCATCGTCTCCGACAAACGACTGACGCACCCGACGCCAGACACATCTCCGGCGAGGAATTTCGGTTGACCTCGAACGCCCCATCACCAAGCAAGGTCACGTTGAGCATCAGCGAAGCACAGCGAACCTGGTAATTCCCTCCTCTACCTCCCTTGCTTCCTAAATCACCAGCTCCGCCGTCGTCTGACCGCGCCGCCGCCACTTGCCGCCGTCAGCGCCCCCAGATCCTAGCAAGCGCGCTGTAGTCGTAGGATGCATATTGTCTGGCTAGGATTAGATCTAGACGAAGAGGTAAGTTTGATCCTGTGCCGATCGTTCCATTTTGATCCAACGCTTCACAGTAGCCGATCCGAGCGAAACGGTATGGACGAATCAGAACTCGCCACGTGGCCCAGCTTCTGTTTTAAAAACAGGAATGAAACTATTAGATGTATGATTTTGAAAATTGCATAACTTTTGATCTACACGTCCAAATTTTGCAATTTTTTATCAATGGAATCAGCAAGAAAAACGATACCGAACCATGCACTTTGTTTAATGAATTGCTTCTGAAAAAATGGTTGTTTTTGCAGAAACTTGTGTAGGCATGTTTTGAATATAAAATTCTTTCTAAAGTTATTTTTGTGATAAAATCTTTGGCAAATGGTTTGTTTTGAACCTACTGACCATAGAAACCAACTTATAGATTCAAAAACGTATTTTTTGAAGCTAAAGAATAAATCTTTGAATTAAGGCATTTCTAGCTAAATAAAAATTATTGTTTTGGTTTAAAAATGATTTTTGAGTAAAACCTTTGAGGAATGGTTTGATTTAAATCCTCTGACCCTAAACACAAGGTTTTATGATTTAAAAATGTATTTTGATGAAACCTATAGATTATTACCTTGCTAAAAAGCATTTTCAACCACATAAAATATTGATTTGGTTTAAAAATGGTTTGTAGGTAAAATCTTTTACAAATGGCTTTGCCACTTTTATAAAAGGACCAATAGGTGTTTTCAAATGTTTATAACCTATTAGAAACCACTTTTTCAAATAAAACAATCTTTAGTATGCTTTGTTTCTATAATTTTATGTGTTGTTTGCTTGAATGGTAGATTGAATTCTTGCTTGCTTTATTGAATTGTAGTGGAATTTGAAGAGTGTGATCATTGCAAGATCAAGGAGTGAACTTATATTCTCTACCAAAAAGGCAAGTGATGCTTCATAATTTTGTCCCATTATTTTCACTATGCATTAGTCATGTTTCTAAGTAGGACTTCCATGGAATTTTTGTTAAGTATAAACTATGCCATGGGAAAACCTAGTAGATGAAACCTTAGTAGAAATTTCCTAAGTTAAGATTCCTACTACTATCATGCTTAGCTTAGCTAGTAGAAAACAAGGGTGGATTATATTCATGCTATGGAATATTTCTAAGTCAAGGACTTGTGTTTTGTTTAATAAAACAACTAAGTAAATGAATCACCTGGCTGGAATGGAAGGAATGGTTTGTGTTGAGTGGTTACACAAGGCCCATTTCTATGGTTTACCTTGTGTATCTCACTTGTGGATGGCCACCCAGGAACAAAGAGATTTGAGATGTCAAATGTTGAGAAGCTTCGAGTGCAGCCACTTGGCATTATGGGCTCTGCCTGGATCATATAGGTTGCAATAACTTAGCCAAATGGACAGTTGGTGGTAGGGGATTGATAGGTTGGAGGCGCGCCCATTCTGGTCTAGGGGAAGGCTTCTGAAAGATCTTGTCTTGGTGAAACCAAGTCTTGTGGGGAAAGTGCACCACCTCTGCAGAGTGTAAAATCTAAGTACTTAGCCATGTCCCTGGTAAAGGACAATTTGAGCATCAAGATATGGAAGCTATCAACAATCTCCTCATCCCAATTTCTAAGTTAAAATTTTGTGGTTGAACAAGGGTTGAAGGATCTCCAATTTCTATTGGGAGATGCCTTGGGTGATTTTGAAAAACAAAAAAACTTAGTGTTTTCAAAAGATAAGGAAAATCTATTTTGAGAAAAGCAAGCCTAAGCTCCACTTAGCCAAATGCATATAGATGATAGATACCACTATACTACCATAGTATTACTTGCCAATACAATTCAAATGTATTGACCCTTGTGGCTGTAACTTATTATGTTGCAGGTTTGTTTGATGTTAGTGAAGTATGTTGATTAGGATTACATGTCTACAACCAACATGATTGCCTATGGCACTTTGAAGATGAAGGACTCCATGCTATAGATATTTCTGCTGCATTGTAATGAGATAGCCAAATGAGCAATGTAAGATGTAATGAATTATTTTATTCCTGTTATAAAATTGTATTATGACCTTTGTTTCTTGATATTACATCTTAACTGTGGATGCTAGCTATTGATCCAGGGACTAGCATTGTAAACACAGGGATCTCTACCTTATTAAAGGTTGGGACCTCTACAACTTTATTGAAGAACTTTAGCTTCTGATGTTGGTTCTGGAGTATAGCTTGATGTAGACGTCGTCTGTACTGGCTTTAGAACCTAGCAAGGGTTAAGAAGATACTTTGAGTACGAGCGTACTCAGCAAGTTCACTATAAAAGGAGTGTTTGATGCACTATCTCTACAGCCACATACCGTAGGTCGTAGGCAATGCAGGTTTTTGTAAACATTTCTTCAAAGGTTTCTTTTATTCTAAAAAACTATGTCCATCAGCCTTCACGGGTTTTACCAGAACTTTCATGGAGTTCCTTTCCCGCCGCGTTCGCTGCTCCTTCCCGGAACAGGGAGTAACAAGTTACTGTTCTTACACTCTGCAGAGGTGCGTCACTTTACCCATGAGAGATCTTAATCTTTGTTGCACGGACGGGAGTATGTTACCGTTCCAACTTCCATGGTTTGAGGCCCAACCTAAGATCCAAGCCAATCACTTCCCTCTCTACGACCTCATATGTCTGGACGATCCTTCGGGGTGGGCTCACCTTCGTTAGTCCCCTTTCGGGAAGGCTATAAGCATGATGAGTTCCCTAAGACTCTATGACCTAGTGCTGCCCGAAATAGTACCATTTGCATGGACTATATCCCTAACCACCATTCACAGATAATCTGGACACCAAATGTGTGGGGCGTAAGGGTGCCCACCCATATGTTGGATTCGCACAAGGAATCACAATGTCACGTTAAGGTCGTCTTGCCTCCATACGACAGGAAAAGGATACAGCTGACTTCTCCGTCCCATTTCAAATCTCATGGTCAACACGTAATATACGGCGCAAGAATCACTGGCGATATTGGTTGTTAAGTCCTAGAGGATATATTCATGAGCAGTGGTATTCCAACTGCCAGATTTAATAGATTAGTTGATCACCCTGGATCAGTAAGCAATATTTCACATTATTATCAAAAATAGTGTTTTCTGACCTTTTTGGAATGTAGGTGATGACAACACTCAGAAAATAATCAAAAGGACATGAGAAAGTGTGAACTTGCCTTGTGTGATTGCAACATTTGCACTCACGGTCTTCAAGACAATATAAGATCCAATATCTGAAATCAGCATCATTGGTCTGGTAAGGACTAATGTTTAAAGAAGCAAGATGCTTTTATGCATAAGTAATGTAATGCAAGTTGATAAACTCGAATCCCGGGGATAATGTTGTTCTACGGTTTGGAAACTGGAAATGATTTCCTCGGAATGTGTTGCCCTTTTAGATTAAGTTTCCCACATGTGCTTCTTATTAAGGACCGTGAGTGTGCGTGAAACAAAATGTAATTATACTATCATACAATAGTAAGATACAAAGTTGCCGAATGCTATTCAAGGATTACTTATATAAGAATTGCCTTATCTTTGAATCTTGCTTTACAAGTATAGGCATTTATATGGAACTTTAAGTATTAACAATCATAAGTATATAAGTAAAGTATAAAGTAAGGTGTTTACTATTAATTGTGATATTTTGACTGAAGTGGCAAAACGAATAGCTTTTGAAGAAAAGATTCCTTTATTAAGGTTTAAACAATCCTTGTGGCTAATCTGAGGTGGTTGATGTTATTTGTTCTTGCCGGAACAGTTTGGACTTGAGATGTTTTATCACTTAATTATAATAGACCAAAGTTAACTATACAGTATATAATAAAGTTTTTAGCATTATACTTAAAGTCTGGTAGACTAAAGTTAACTTTAAAACATAGATGGACCTTAGGTGTAATGCTTATTATACTTATACCTTGTTCACTTCATAATTTTTATTTAAAGTTACTTAAGAATGGTATTACTTTTATTTGGTAGTGGTTTCTTTACATTTTAAATGTTTAAAGGGATTTATCTCCCTATAAGGTTGTGGTTAAGATTTGTGAATAAGTAAACAATATTATTTACTACTTATGAACTCACTATAGTGTTTTGATTTTTTTATAAACTTGTGGTTAAAGTAAAGGAATGGGTTTTATCTTATTATTCTTGGAGATTTTAGATTGGATAAGGATCCTTTTATAAAATAACCCACACTTATGGTTGAATGATAATTCTATATAATTTCATTTTAAAATATGTTCAACCATTTTGACTTCATAAAATTAGTATTTAAGGCTAACACTATTTATTAGATTTAATTGGTTAATTTAAGAAATATTAACAAATTTTATTTAACATTATATGATTTATTAACTAAATAAATAGGTTTAAATTCAAGTTATTAAAGTGTTTAACTTTTTATTTAACTTAAAAGTGGAATATTATATTTTTAATATATAGGTATTATTTTTGTGATCATGTTGGTATATTAAATTTATTTTTTATGATTTATAAATAATAAGATATGATTTTTACAATACTTATTATTTTATAAAGACTTAATAAATAACAAATATTTGATTAAGTGGAATAATAATGCATGATTATTTTTTAAAATTATAATTCTTATTTTTCTAAGATTTTTGGTATCTTATTTATATTTTTAACATTTACCATTTTTAAAATATGATTTATCAAAGTATTATTACTTATAAAACTTTTATTAAATAATATTTATTTAAATAATCATAATATTAATATTTGATATTAGTTTTAAGTTGTTGATTTTATTTTTCTAAAATTTTTCATATATTAAACATATTTTTCTGAATTATAAAACAAAAGTTATTGATTTTATAAGATTGAATCATTTTATTTAATTTCTAGAATTAATAAAATAAGTAGTTTATGATGTACTGCTGATGTCAGCATGGGGTGAAAAAAAATTCTTACTAGGTCGATACTTACCCCCAATCACTAACTAGTGGGGTCTATGCCACGTCATATCTATAGTTTTAATTTATTACAGAAACAATAACACAGTTTGATGAAATGATAAATCAAATGGAATATGACATCAGCGTGATGTCACGCTGACATCACCCCAAGGATGATCCTCGAATCACGATTCGATCTTTGGATTGAGAGTGCGCGAGCACGCGGGGTTGGTCGTGTTCGACTCAGTGCTCCACACTGAGCCTCACAGAGGTTGCGCCGCTCGGCAATGGTCACCGAAATTGCTCCGGCGACGAGCTTGCACGGCAGGGCGGCACAAGCGCATCCGGGTAGGTCAATACGGTGAGCGATCGACGAATTGATAGAGGCTAGGATACTCAGAAGCTCACCAGGAGCGTGAAGAAGGGCTCAGACAAGTGAATCGTGGCAGGAATTGACATGGACGATGGCGGCCGGACTTCGGGAAGATGAGGTTGTTGCACCGATTCCAGACGCCCCACCTCAATTCTTTTGGCAAGGAGACTTAGGGAAACATGGCGAAGCCGTGTGCTTGATCAACGGAGTACGGTGGAGCTTGGAATGATGGCAACCCGAAGCTAGGGTTTCGACCCCGAGAGAAGACATATAGGATTTTGAGAGGGGAAAGGGAATTAGGGTTCTTCGGCGACGTTCAGGGCTTCTTGTAGACGACTAGGAACGATGGCGCGGATCTTGACGCGGCCGGCGACGGGGTGGCCGCCAGCGAGCTGCTTTGCTGCATCGTGGGTCGCGGGCGTCGCGAGGAAGACGACGCGAATAGAAGGTCGAAAGGGTACGGGCCAGTGCCGGGCCGCACTTGGGCCAGATGGGCTACATTTGGCTGCTCTTGAGCGATGGATAAGATAGTGAGGACGTAGGCCGTGGGCCAGATTTGTTGTTTCTTCTGTTTTTTCTTATTCTATCCCTTTTCTATATTCTATTTTATTTTTAGCTTTGAATTTGCACAAATGATTTGAGTTTTCTTTGTAGAATTAATTTGTTAAACAATTGTAGCAATAATGAATGTATTTAAAGTCCTTTTGTGAACTTTTATTATATATTGTTTAGAGTTTATTTATTTTCTTTATATAGATATTTTTCCTATTATTATTTGTGAGGGCCTTTAATATGAATTTAATTTGACAAAAATTCCTAAACTTATTATAGAATGTATTACTACTAACTAATGAGATTTTAATCTCATTGATACATAATATTAAGGAAACTTTTATATTTAGTGATCCTTCATAAGTATTTGATATATAAAGTTCTAAGTACTAATAGCGTTAATATTATTCCTATGAATTTAGGGAATAGCAATATAAGTAATTTATTATTACTAACTTAAGAGTTAAAGGTTTGAGATTATAAATGTCTACCATGAATTATGGGAGTTTTAATATCTTTATATCCCTTGATAATTGTGAATAAAGATGAATGGTTAAAATATATTATCTTTCTGTTAAAGATCTTGAATGATATCACCATTTAGAATTAAATAGTGGGATTGTTTTCTAGGCTAACTTATGAGAAAGAATTGATAAAGATAGTTCTTAAGCACCTATGATAATGATGGTTGAAAATAACAACGATGTGCTTAAGTGAGTTGATATAGGAAATATTCCTACTAACCATTGTGCACTTAAGATGATAAATCAATCATTTGATATGGATATTAGGTTTGGTTATAGACTTAGGTTTTAGTGTCTACCAATAATTTCTATATTCCAGAATTCACAATCCTGGACCTCTAACTAAGGAATTTTTTTTGAGGGTAAAACAGTAGGGCAAAAAACCCCACTGCAATTTTTATATATTATAGAGAGTTACAAAAGAATATTTACAAACTCAATCCACCTCAAAGAAGAGGGATAACATTCTAAGCAGCTATCTCCTGTCTAAATTAATTTCAATCCAATCTTTGAGGCCTGATAATACTTCTTATTAATTCTATACAGGACCCATCTTAATTCCTGGGCTACAATAGCTTTCCAATCCTCAAGCGAAGCATGCAGGTTATTGAAGATTTCATTATTTCTGCAAATCCAAAGGCCCCAAGCTCCAAGTATAAGAATTTCCATTGCAAAAGGGACATTAAGATCTTTTTTAATACTGGCTAAAGCTTCAAAAAGATTTTGATCAGCCACATGGACCTGTGAAATTTCGGCCGAGCAAGCTCTTGCAAAAGGGCATTCCCAAAATAAGTGTAGGATGGTTTCTTCACTGATGCAGCCATGGAATACACATTCATAAGATGCCAGAGAAAAACATTTCCTTTTCAGCAGGTTTCTTGTGTTGAGCCTATCAAGCAGTAAGAGCCAGAAGAAGAATTTGTGCTTTTGCTGACAGGAAGATTTCCACAACCAAGAGAAATGTGGCTGTACCGGTTGGCAACCAGATAAGGAACAATAAGCCTTTTTGACCGAAAAATTATTGCCCCAAATGTAAGACCAGTTATCAGTTTCCCCCTACCTGCCAGTATTGAGAATTTGCTCAAGACTTTGATATTCCTGGTAAGCTTGTTGGGACAGAGGAAGGTAAAAAAGATCCTGACTATTTTCAGTATGCAGGAACTCACTGACAGAGATGTGAGGGTTTTTTGCATAGGAAAGGAGATGAGGAAGCTTATGTTGAAGGCAACTATCATTCCACATATCAGACCAGAGAAGTGTGGATTTTCCATCTCCAACCAAGCACTTTGCAAGTCCTTTAAAAATGTCAATCAATTTTAGATGAGCTTTCCACCAAAAGGATCCCTCAAGACTTCTTCCAGGGAGCTTACCATTACAGTAGTAAGTGTTCCATATGAGGTGAACCCAAGGGATATCCTTGTGATTATAAAATTTATCTAAATTCTTCAAAAGGAGTGCAGAGTTTTGAATATTAAGGTCTAGAACTCCCAATCCCCCCTGGTTCTTGGGTCTACAAACTTTCTTCCATGCTACAAGAGAATTACCTCTAGCTTGAACATCAGAAGTTTTATTTCTCCACAGACATTGCCTCATATATTTAATCAACTGTTCCTTGATAGTGACAGGAAGATCAAAACAGCTCATGTAATATATGGGAAGGGAAGACAAAACAGATTTAACTAGCTGCAGTTTCCCCCCATAATTAAGAAAGTCAGCTATCCCACACAACCTTCTCTCAACTCTCTGAACAATAGGCAGGAAATGTTCCACAACAGGCTTATTCAAACTCAGAGGCAAACCAAGGTAGGTAAAAGGCAAAGTGCTAGTGAGGCAAGAAAGAGTATTAGGAAAGTGTCCAAGCCTCTCAGAGTCCATGTTAATTGGCATCATACTGGATTTAGAATAATTCACTTTGAGTCCAGTGGAGAGAGCAAAAGTATGAAGAATGGCCTTAAGGCACAAGAGTTGCTCAGAATCAGCTTTAAGGATTAATAAAGTGTCATCTGCATACTGAACCACAGGGAAATCAGGACAAAACACTTCTTCAGTGCGCAGAGAAAGAAGACCCAGGTACATTGCCTTATTGAGGATACTTTGAAGGAGAACAGCAGCCAGAACAAACAATAAAGGAGATAAAGGATCTCCTTGTCTAACACCCCTTCTGAAGTAATTTTTTTTCCCAGGCACTCCATTTAAAATCACAGAGGAAGAAGCTGACCCAAAGATCAACTGAATCCAAGAAATCCATTTATCTCCAAAACCTTTGGCTTTAAGGATATTGATGATTGCAGAATGATCAATTCTGTCAAAAGCCTTTTCAAAATAAGCTTAAGAATTAAATTTTCGTCCTTTGACTTGTGACATTGATCAAGGAATTCAAATGTCGAACCTAAACAGTCTTGGATAGATCTTTGTTTGAGGAAACCATATTGATTCTTGTGAACAAGTTTAAGGATGACTTTCTGCAGTCTATTAGCCAGAATTTTGGTGATAATCTTAAAGACACTATTTAGCAAAGAAATAGGCCTAAAATCAGCAGGAGTCAAAGGAGCAGCAATTTTTGGAATGAGGGTGATAAAAGAGGCATTAATGCTTTCCAAGGAAGTTTGCCCCTCATAGAAATCCACAAGGAGATGTTTCACATCATCCTTAATAATAGGCCAGCAAAGCTTCATGAATTCATTATTAAAACCATCAGGGCCAGGGGATTTATCATTTGGTAGATTTTTAATGACCTCATCAATCTCCTCATCAGAGAAAGGTTTTTCCAAAGCATCCCTTTCTTCCTGGCTTAAGCATTCCCCAGCCAAGTCATTAAGATTGAAGTGCATTTCAGGCTTATGAGAAGAGCCCATTCTATTTTTAAAGGAGTTCCAAAGGAGATTTGCTTTGCCATCATGATCATAAACCTCAAGATCAGAATCATCCTTGAGCATGGAAATGTAGTTATGTCTAAACCTTATGGTAGCTCTGGAGTGAAAGAATTTTGTGTTTTCATCCCCCAGCTTAACCCATTTAATTTTCCCCCTCTGTTTCCAATAAGTATTCTGATCCTGTAATAGAGAAATAATAAGATTTTTCAGGAGATCCCTAAGATTCCATTCTTGAACAGTAAGAGTTCTCATTTCCTCCATGATATCAAGAAAGTCAATGGTGGCATTAACATTACATATTTGTGCCTTCAGGCAAGGCAAGTTTTTGGCCCAGAGCTTCAGTCCTCTTCTCACATTTTTAAATTTAGCATTGATTTTTTTGCAGAATCCAGAAAACCCACAGGAATGTTCCAGGCATTTTGAACAATAGCTTTAAACTCCTTATGATGCATCCAATGATTTTCAAATCTGAACACCTGAGCCTTGGGAATCATTGTGCCAATGGAAATTACACAAGGAAGATGATCAGAGGTAGGCTTTGCAAGAGGAGCAACAAAAGTTGAGGGAAAACTCTGAGTCCAGGAAGCAGAAGTAAAAAACCAGTCCAACCTTTCCAAAAGGGGATCTTTCTGCATGTTACTCCAAGTGAACTTTCTACCTTTAAGTGGTAACTCTATGAGACCCAAATTATTAATGGCTTCATTAAAGAGAAGCATACCGTTCACATCTCCACCCAATTTGTTTCTATCTGAAGGTTGTCTATAGAAGTTGAAATCTCCCACAATGAGCCAGTCCAAATCATCAGGCATATCAATGCTGCCAAACCAGTCCAAAAATTCAGTATTTTTTTAGGTAAACATGGCCCATAAATGTTGGTAAGGATCCAGGATTCATTGGACAAGAGAGATGTCAAGGTGATGGAGATAGAAAACTCATTGAGGAAGGAAATATGTCCAGAGAACAGGGAACCATTCCAAATGGTGATCAAACCTCCAGATGCACCTCTGGAGGGAAGAAATTCAAAATTGGTAAATTTGGAGGGGCAGAATTTTTTGATGTAAGAGCTATCAAAATCCGCACGCTTAGTTTCTTGAAGACAAATAATGTCACAACCAGACTCCTCAATTTTATTTCTGAGAGCAATCCATTTTTTTTGAGAATTGATTCCCCTGATATTCCAATTCAAGATCTTCCAAATTCTTTTTTTATTCATTAAGAAACCAGGAGCAAGTATAGATATGGGGTGATATAAATAATGTAATCACCCAGGAGAAGAAACAGCAATCACATAGGCAAAAGGCAATCCATATCAAAGAACCACATACATATTCCACAACTAGTATCAAACACATGACAAGATCACAAGAACAGATCACAAGACAGGGAGTCAACAAGACTCCAGCAAAAGACTTAGTTTGATACATTTAAACACTTAAGATGAGGGCTTCTTCTTGGCTTGCTGTCCACAGGTACCAGCAGCCCCAGGTTTCTTCTTGCCACCAATGCCCAAGCTAGAGGAGGCACCTCCTTTAATGTTGCCTTTTGGAGGAGCCTTTACTGCCACTTCATTGGCCTTCCCTTTCTTGAGCAACCTCTTCTCCAGGTCCCCATCCTTTACCTTGCAGAATGAGGCAGCAAGATTTTTAACCACTTTAGAATTTAGACAAGGAGGAGCAGCATTACAAACCAGACAATCCGCAATTAGACAATTTATGTGACTTTTAAAGCCCCCATTCAGTTCAACAATTCTAGGGCTTCTTCTCACCTCAGTGTCAACAAGAGGTTCCTTGCCCTTTCTCTTTCTGGCAGGGGTAGAGGGAGAGCATGAAGATTTATTGGTTTCAACACCCAGACAAGAAGGAGCCATCTGGGAAAAGCTCTCTTTAGGAATGATGAAAGAAATGGAACTTTCCTCAGCAATAGGTTCTTTAATAATTTCCCATAAAGGAGAAGTAAGAAAGCCCTTGGCCCAATTAAACTTCTCAGGGGTAGCAAGCATGAGAGTAAAAAAGTTAAACCAACTTACAGGGATATCACACTTAAGAGAGCCCATTGAAGAAGAGTCCTTCTGAATATGGGGGGCAAAATAATTCTCCCAGAGCTCCAAGCCTTGTTGGGAAAATCCCTGCTTAGCAGCATGCACATCAGGAATGGAGATAAAAGTTCTCACCATCCCAACCTGAAGATGACCCTCATTTGGAGAAAGAAGGTGCTGGTCCTCCAACATCCAATCATCATTATCAGGAGCCACAGTACATGAGTCCATAGGGCTTCCCACCCCCTCCTCGGCATCAGAGTTGGCCTCATCATCATCAGCCAAATAGTTCTGAAAAATGTTTTGAAGGCCTTCACCAATGCCAACCCCTTGTGGTTCAACAGCCACACCCAGCTCCTCCACAGCCTCATGTTCATTGACAGACTCATCATCATCAGACTCCCAGTCTTGGACAATGATAGCACCTATAAATCCACTGTTCACATCTTGAGGTGGCAGATGCTGATTGTCAACAGGCATATCTTCTCCAGGAGCAATGACAGGGCCTTGAACAGGAGGAGCAGCAGCTTCCCAGGGACCCCAACCTTCAGCATTACCACCATCAGGGGCAAGATCCTGCACAGGGGCCAACCATTGTCCCCAACCACCCCCAGGAGCAGGAGGGGGAGGGGGAGGAGGTGGAATTTGGGGCCCAAGGACAGGGCCATGAATAGGAACAGGATGTGGGTCCTCATTGTCATCTGGCAGTGGGTCCTCCTTAGGTGGCCCCCCCCAAGCAAGTTACTTTGAAGAACTTCAACAGAAAAAGTCCATGATTCTGTCTCCACCAAGTCACCAATGGTAAACCTCACACTCTTGGGGATGTCGACCAGGTCAGTAACACGAATCTTAGCAATAATCCTACCCTTTTGGTCTGGGTCCCTCTCCCACAAAAGAACCTTCCAAATATCCGCAAAGACAGCATTCAGATCCTCCGTATGCCAGTGGTCAAGGGGAGGCCCAACTAGCATCACCCAACACTCATTATTAAACTGAGTCCTTCTCCAGTTATCACCCTCATTGTGCTTAACAAAAGAAACATGCACATCTTGAAACAGAATCGGGCTAGCCGCAATGAGTCTATCTCGATCACTGACATGATGAAACTGCACATAAGCAGACCCAAAGGGACAAGCCTGGATATCTCTAAAGTGAACTCTAACCTCATTATTGAGGAAATCAGCCAGGACATCATGAATATTCAAGAACGGAACTGGACCAGGGGGAGGGGATAAATGGTAGAAATGGCATACTGTTCATGCGACCTTGACCTCCGAGGCACCACCACCCTTTTTACACGATTCCGCCCAGCCACCTGCATAATCTGGAAGCCATTCGGCAGGAAAGGCGCAGGATCAATCGGAATGTTCGCCATTACGACACCCTTCGCCGGCGACGAGCAAGAGGGGAATAAGGTTTCAGCGGGCGGGGGAGTTGAGGAGACAGGGGAAGTGGTAGTTGTTTTTTGCAACGAAGTGGTGAACTCGTGAAAACTGCTATGAATAATGGGCCGGGATTGAGTAACTGCCTGGGCTTTGAACCACCCCTCGTAACAATTGTCGGGACAAATACATTTTGGGAAAGAGGGGAATTTCAGAAAAGGAAGGAGACCCGGCAATTTAAATGCCGCGCGATTGGCGCCTCCCACAGACCCGACCGACGTTACAATCGACTTAAAACCACCATTAGCGAGCACCTGAGCATAAGATCTGTCTTGAAGTCCTGATTTGAAATCACCATTAATGTGTTGCTCAGACACAGGCGAAGAAACCGCAGGAGACGCAGGAAATTTGAGTCGTTGGAAAACCGAGCCACCTTTACTGGAAGGCTTCAAAGAAAGAGATTTTTTTGCACTTTCTTTTTTGTACGTGACAACTTTCCATTCTTCAGCAGACTCCTTATAGAATTCCTTTTCTTCATGAATCCAGTTTGGCCCCCCATTACCCCAAAGGTTGACATGAATCACAAAAGAATGACATGAAAACTTTGAAATATTGTATATTTCGAACCCCACTACCCTTGAAGCAACCGAGAAACGAAAAGTTCTATCTTGCAGAAGCTTCACCTGGAATTTAGAAGCATTACCACCAAAACAGGCCTAGAGAGCAAGACTAACAGTATGAAAATCCAACTTAAAATTTGCTCTCCCAAAAGAACAGACCAGATAAAAAGGTCTTTTCCTGAAACCAGCAATGAAATTAACTTGATGCCTGAATTTGTCAAAAATCCTCTTCTCAAAATCTCGCCCTAATGAAAAATCCAGGGCAGGCCGACACGAAGCAACAACTTTGGGAGCACGCACCGAGGTGGGGTTCTCAGTGAAATCCAGAGATCTAGGCACAATCTTCTCAACATTGGTGGAAAACTTCTTAACCAAAGGGCTAGGCAAAATCTGAGTACCGACAACAACCCTCTTCACCTGGAGATCAATAGAGATGCCTGAGGCCACCACCTCACCACGAATCAAATATCTAGCATCAATCACCACCTCATTGTGGTTGAGGAGAACTAGCCTTTTAGAACTAGGAAAAAGCATCAGAAATCCTTGTCTCAAGATCATCAGTCGGCAAAGAGGAGCAAAGAGCATGCCATTTAAGACCAGTGTCTTCATCATATCTAGCGATGGTAGGAGATCTACCAAGAAATCCAGATGAGGGATCCAAAGAATCATTAACACGAGAGAGATGAGAGGGGAACCTCAAAACAGATCCAATTGAGATCTTCTCCCCATTTTCCAAACATCGACCCTCAAGGGGAGAGCCTTTGGCATTGAGAAGAACCAGCCAAGAATCAGCCGAGACAATGAGAGAGCCTTCAAGAAACTTACCACCCGTGGTCACACCAGAGTAGGTGATCTTCCAACAACCTCCAGAGGAATCCATGCAGAGCCTATGTCGGTGAGGCGCCGGCGAACGCCGGAGGCCGACCAACGGTCACCTCAGAGAAGCCTCATGCCTCGGAAATCATGCGGGTGCGGGGTTCCACGCATTGTGAGACCCGATACATGAGTTCTCTAACTAAGGAATTCCTTTCCTAGATATAATACTTATTCCTATCCATCATCATGTGTTAACATGATGAGCTTTACTTTTCAAGAATATTCTTATCCACCTTTTATTCTTCTAAATCCAGTTATAATTCCAATTAGTTTGATACTGAAGCTCTTCATAATATTCTTATATCCATACTTGGCTATAATAACCATTCTACTATTAATAATATCCAACCCAACAAATAGTTACATCTAATTCCATTCATACCCTTCCTAAATCATCCATCACTAATACTACTCTAGTAGAGGTTTATATCAAGTTCTACTCTCCTCTAATGATTAGTATTTCCAAGAGGAAAATACTACTTCTATAATCCAATGTACTCTAGCATCATGTTAATTACACTATCTTGTCTTCTACTTAACTCTAGTAACAAATACTGCAATCTCACATTATATTACTATGACCTGTAATGGCTAATCTAGGACAATATATCTATGCTAGGGTTTAATCCTGTTCTATCCACCAGTGTCACTTATACATGATATAAATATTCAATCTTGGTGAGTAAGCATGATCAATATAATCCTTTGATCATATATGGCTTAGGTTTCCAATTGGCTAATCAAGGCTTTCATCCATACAACATTACAGTTGTATTGAAATTATCTTCTTAGTATCTCTATTGGATTAAGGGATGCTATTCATGGACTATGATTACTTAATCCAATAGGATTACTCCTGGATATCTATCTTTAGGATTCATCCTTGTAATCTTATTTGTTAACATATAATTATATCTTCTACATAACTCTTCTATCTGTTAAGGAGAGAGTTAACTCCAATAAGAATTACATTGATCTTATTCTTTTCCAACTCTCCCATCCTATAGATGATATCTAATACTAGCATTACTACTTACCTCTTCTTACTTCTTTCTCTTAAGGACTGAAGTGAATGCTATGTTAAGAGAAATAATTGCTAGATAAAGAATTGATAAGCTAATAATTGGTGAATCAATAGTTGATTACTCAACATTGATGAATAACAACTATAAAGATAGGGTTCATTAGAGATGATAAAGATTGATATGGACAGAAAGATATATGATGGATGATCTTGACTTGGTTTCTTTCCTACTCAATATCACTAAAGAGTTAAGATTGTATTACCATGATGTTCATGGTATAAATAGATGAGATTAAGATTTAGTTGTTACATTCTTATTACTTAAGTTGTATTTATATCTTGGTATTCATGGGTTGTGTAATGAATACTACAGATGATCACTTAAGGATCAAATATGAACCATTAAGTAATATAGTAGGGTTAACTTTTATCACATTTGATCTACCCTTAGATCAAATCTCCCTTACCCAAAATAAGGTTTTAGCAAAGGTCATATTGAAACTTATCGCAGTTAACTTGATGCTCTACTTCAATTTCATCAAGTTAAGAGAAGCTTCAATCACGTTGACAAGTTTTTTATTTAAAAGCACGAAAATTAGTCGGATTTTCTATGCATGGATGCAATGCACACATCTGTGTTCAGCTTATTTCTAAGCTCTAATGCTGGGATGTTACAGACTCTCCCCCTTAAAATTAACTTCCTCCTCGATGTTCGTATACTCTCACGTTTCGGAGTAAGGAATTGTCTTGCAATGATTACGATAAGTCTCAACTCCATGATAACTTTAATGGAAATAATTTTATTATTCTATAACCAGATCCTTTCCTTGAATTCCTACCATACTTGAAAATTTTAATCCTGTTGTCTCCAATACTCCAAAATTCCTTTTACTTTACTCCCTTAGGAATATTTCCTTATTATGATCTCCTTAAGTAATGGTATTTTCTTTAGTTCATTTTCTTAATTAGGTATCATAATTCAACTTCTTTACTTGATCATCGAACTTCCCTACTATTTTATGTAAGGTCTAGGAAGTCTCACTAAAACAGGTTTTAAACTTTATTAGTCCATAGTGTGGTCAAAAGACTAATCTTTGATTTGTCACTGTATGAGTTGTACTGGTAATCCTTCCGAATATTGGTTTTGAACACATTTAGTCCAAACCCATTGGAATTTCTTATTTCTCTACACATGCCCAATTGGATGTGCTTTATTACCTCTTAAGGATCACTTAAGAGTTGTTTATTCTAGAATTAGTCTGTTAGGATTAATCTTTTATCATCCGAAGTACTTCTTTAACTTCCATTGATTAACTACCTAAAGGTTTGAGTACTACTACCTTGAAATAAACTCCGATCTTTCATCCAGACATACTTCAGAGAGTACCTTTTTGATGATTATATTTTAACCTTATGAAAATAAGGCTTGTTGTTGTTATAGGTTAGTCCTTCTTATCCAATCTTTATTTGGAAAGTTAGATAACAATACTTTGACAAATTGTTTACTCTCCCCCTTAGGGTTTACTAATGGTCTCTAAATTGTCTATATAGTAGCCATTGGCTTAATAACTTGAATGTAGGGCTTTGTCTAGCTTATACTTTACCTAGTTAGGGTTTTATGAAAGATTGTACGGTGTATCCACACTTGTGTGGATCTCCGAAGTGAATCTTTGAGCATTATTAGTCTTACTTATTATTTGGACATTTTTGCTTTGATAGTTCAATTTTCATGAAGAGTCTCGAAAGACGGTCACTTAAATTTTATATTCCTTTGTGTCCTACTTATCTTAGGCCAAATTTTATGCTCTTTATGCAACCTTTAAGATGATCTGGTTAACTAAGTCAACCATCACCGGCTGTGGACTGTAGAGTTCACAGCATAGAAAACAAAAACTTTCCTACGATGGGAACTATGTACCAAGATCTATCTACTAGATACAAACAACGGGCGGATGTATATCCGTAGAGAACATACCCTTGAAGACCGACAAAGCTTAACGAGTTCAACTCGTGGTTGATGTAGACGATCTCTTGCCGATCTCAAGATCGAGAGAAGTCCTAGCGCCGCAAAGCAGCAGCGCATCCGTGCTCGCACACACGTACAAGACACCGGGGAACCTCCGCCTCCTCGCTCCAGTGATCCAGCGGAAGCACAACCCTTTCTTGCCGAATAGCCACCGGGAACATGTATCTCGCTATTCCGAGACGATGGGGGATAAATTCTAGAGGGGGAGAGAGATCCTTCACGAGGAGGTGTGAGAGACAAGTGAGAGGAGGGGCTCCTTTTATAGGAGGAGGGGGGGCACCCAAGGGGGTGGCCACCGGCCATGGGGGTTGCCCCCTCCCCTCCTTCATTCATGTGGGTGGACACTCCACTCACAAAATGGCCCTTAAATTTTCTCCACTCAAATTCCCATTAAATTTCCACCAAATTTAATGCAAACTCTCATTAAATAAAACTCTTATTTTATTCAGAATTTTGTCAATTACTTTAATGACAAACATTCACAAATAACCCCTTGCTAGAATTCCATTTCACATGCATAACCACTTTATGCAATTTCACCCGAAAACCTGTTTCGGTATCTAGTGAAATAAATTCCAGCGCTTATTTATTCTTTCGGCATGAAACATTTGCTCCAACCAGATGCCAGTGTCCCTTAAGTGTGTCACCCTACGGTTCGCGAATAACGTGGACATGATCGAGACCCTTCTCCGATCAATAATCAGTAGCGGGACCTGGAGATCCATACTGACTCCCACACATTCAACGATGACTTCTCCTGTGATCGTCGGAACCTTTTACGCTTGTATCTTAATCACTTTGTTTAACGATATATTACATGTCCGAGATTCGATCATCGCTATCTCCATACCTAGTTTGATCTCGTTACTGACATGCACTCTTTTCTCGTTCGCGTGATATAACATTCTAGTGATAAAATCACTTACTTGCAAGCTAACCAATGTGATATCACCGAGAGGGCCCAGAGCATATCTATCCATCATCAGGATGAACAAATTCCACTCTTGATACATGATTCTCAACATAACACTTTAGTAGCTTTGAAGCCATCTTTATAATCACCCAGTTACGGAGTGACGTTTGATGTCAACAAGAAACTCTTCCGGTGTTAGTGATTGGCATGATCTCATGGTCTAAGGATTAGGATTACTTCGTAGTTTGTTTATAGCAATATAAACTCAATGACTTTGATCGTAATGCTATACTTCGGATGAATGTTCATCACACCATTACACTAATGTTGTGATCTCGTTATTAACAACATTCAATGTATATGATCAGGAAACTATGATCATCTTGTTAATCAACGAACTAGCTTATGAGAGAGGCATAACTAGGAACTTTCTGTTTGTTTATTAAACACACATGTATTAATGTTTCCGTATTAATACAATTATAGCATGCAAAATAAACATCTATCATATACTTGGAATACCCATAATAAACATTTTATTATTGCCTCTCAGGGCATATTCCCTTCAGTCTCCTACTTGCACTAGAGACAATAATCTAGTTACATTGTGATGCATCTAACACCCATGGAGTTCGGGTGCAGATCATGTTTTTCTCTAGGGAGAGTTTTAGTCAACGGATCTGCTACATTGAGATCCGTATGTACTTTACAAATCTTTATATCTCCATCCTTGACATGCCCGCGGATGGAGTGAAACTGGCGCTTAATATGCTTGGAATGCTTGTGAGACCTTGGCTCTTTGGCATTGGCAATGGCACCATTGTTGTCACAATAGATCACCATTGGGTCCAACACGTTTGCAACCACACCTAGTTCGGATATGAACTCCTTCATCCAAACTGCTTCCTGAGCCGCTTCTGAAGCAGCAACATATTCGGCCTCCGTTGTTGATCCCGCCACCACAGGTTGTTTGGAGCTCCTCCAACTAACCGCTTGCCATTCATGAGAAATACGTATCCGGATTGAGACTTAGAGTCATCCGGATCGGTGTCAAAGCTAGCGTCGACATAACACTTAGCGACGAGCTCTTCTTCACCTCCGTATACAAGAAACATATCCTTAGTTCTTCGCAAGTACTTAAGGATATTATTGACCGCTTTCCAGTGTTCTGAACCTGGATCTGATTGGTACCTACTAGTCAAACTAATAGCATGTGCCACATCCGGTCTTGTACATAGCATGGCGTACATTATCGATCCTATGGCTGAAGCATAGGGGACCTTGTCCATTATCTCTCTTTCTTCCGCCGAAGCCGGACTTTGAGTCTTACTCAATGTCGTGCCTTGTGTCATAGGTAAGAACCCCTTCTTACTATTTTCCATTTTAAACTTCTTTAAAATCTTATCAAGGTATGTACTTTGCGATAGCCCTATTAGGCGCCTAGATCTATCCTTATAGATCTTTATGCCTAATATGTATGACGCTTCACCTAGGTCCTTCATTGAAAATTTGCTGTTTAGATAACTTTTAACACTGTTTAAAAGATCTATATCATTTCTGATCAATAATATGTCATCCACATATAATATCAGAAATGCCACATTGCTCCCACTCACTTTCTTGTAAATACAAGCTTCTCCATAAGTTTGGACAAATCCAAACTCTTTGATCACCTCATCAAAGCAGAGATTCCAACTTCGTGATGCTTGCTTCAATACATAGATGGATCGCTGAAGTTTGCACACCTTGTTAGCATCCTTAGGATCGACAAAACCCTTTGGTTGTATCATATACAACTCTTCTTCAATATTACCATTGAGAAACGCGGTTTTGACATCCATCTGCCATATCTCATAATCGAAATATGCAGCAATTGCTAACATAATCCTAACTGACTTTAGCATCGCTATGGGAGAAAATGTCTCATCGTAGTCAACTCCTTGAATTTGTCGAAACCCCTTTGCGACAAGTCGAGCTTTATAGACGGTTATATTACCATCAGCATCAGTTTTCCTTTTGAAAATCCATTTGTTCTCCATGGCCTTTCGGTCGTGAGGTAAGTCCACCAAGTTCCAAACTTGATTTTCATACATGGATTCCATCTCGGATTTCATGGCTTCTAACCATTTGTTGGAATCCGGACTCATCATCGCTTCTTCATACGTCGCAGGGTCATCATTTTCATCAACCATGAAATTCATGACAGGATTTCCATACAGCTCGGGAGCTGCACGCGTCATGTTTGACCTGCGAGGTTCGGTAGTACTCTCTTTCGGAGTTTCATGATCATTATCATTAGTTCCCTCTTCAACAGGTGGAGCCAACTCCGGAACAACTTCCGGCGCTGAGCTACTCGCCATACTTTGAAGAGAAGGTTCAACAACCTCTTTGAGTTCTACCTTCCGACTACTCACACCTTTCGCGAGAAACTCTTTCTCTAGAAAGGATCCATTCTTGGCAACAAAAACCTTGCCCTCGGATCTGTGATAGAAGGAATACCCAATAGTTTCCTTAGGGTATCCTATGAAGAAGCATTTTTCCGCTTTGGGTTCGAGTTTATCCGGTTGAAGTTTCTTCACATAAACATCGCATGCCCAAACTTTAAGAAATGACAGCTTAGGTTTGTTTCCAAACCACAATTCATACAGTGTCTTTTCAATGGATTTAGATGGTGCCCGATTTAAAGTGAATGCAGCAGTTTCTAGTGCATAGCCCCAAAATGACAATGGCAAGTCCGTCAGATACATCATAGATCGAACCATATCTAATAAAGTACGATTACGACGTTCCGACACACCATTTCGCTGTGGTGTTCCGGCAGGTGTGAGTTGTGAAACAATTCCATACTCTTTCATGTGAGTGCTAAACTCGTAACTTAGATACTCACCTCCACGGTCGGACCTTAGAAATTTGATCTTTCTATTACGATGATTTTCCACTTCATTCTGAAATTCCTTGAACTTTTCAAAGGTTTCAGACTTGTGTTTCATCAAGTAGATATAACCGTATCTACTCAAATCATCCGTGAAAGCAACAAAATAACGATATCCACCTCGCGCCGACACACTCATTGGACCACATACATCAGAATGTATGATTTCCAATAAATCTGTCGCCTGTTCCATTGAACTGGAAAACGGCGTTCTAGTCATCTTGCCCATAAGACATGGCTCACATGTATCAAATGATTCATAATCAAGTGATTCCAAAGTCCATCCGAATGGAGCTTCTTCATGCGTTTAACGCCAATATGACCTAGACGGCAGTGCCACATATATGCGGATATATCATCATTTAGTTTAATCCTTTTAGCATCAACATTATGAATATGTGTAACATTATTATCGAGATCCAAAAGAAATAAACCATTCATCATCGGTGCATGACCATAAAAGATTTCATTCATATAAATGGAACAACCATTGTTCTCGGATTTAAATGAATAACCACTTCGCATCAAACA
Organism: Avena sativa; assembly: GCA_916181665.1. NCBI lineage: Eukaryota > Viridiplantae > Streptophyta > Magnoliopsida > Poales > Poaceae > Avena > Avena sativa. The sequence goes on along the minus strand of OV702285.1, from coordinate 345,474,901 downwards.
CGATCCAGATACAATGTTCATGCTCAGTGCAAGCACCAGATAACAATTATTCAAGTTTAGAACTAATCCCGACGGCAAGTGGAGAGGCAGCATTCCGATGGCGATCACATCAACGCTTGATCCATTGCCGACACGCATCTTGACCTCACCCCTTGCTAGCGGTCGCTTGTTCCGCAGTCCCTGATTCGAGTTACAAATATTAGCAACTGAACCAGTATCAAATACCTAGGTGCTACTGCGAGCACTAGTCAAGTACACATCAATAACATGTATATCATATATACCTTTGTTTGCCTTGACGGCTTTCTTGTCTGCCAAATATTTGGGGCAGTTGCGCTTCCAGTGGCCAGTCCCCTTACAATAGTAGCACTAGGTATCAGACTTAGGTCCAACTCGGGGTTTCTTTTCAGGCACGGCAACAGGCTTGCCGCCCTTACTTCCCTTTCGTTTTCCCTTCTTGTCTTTCTTGAAACCAGTGTTCCTATTGATCATCAACACTTGATGTTCCTTTTTGATCTCCACTTCTGCAGTTTTAAGCATTGACAGAAGCTCGGAGAGAGACTTCTTCATGCCTTGCATATTATAGTTCATCACGAAGCTCTTATAGATAGGTGGCAGAGACTGCAGAACACGATGGATGCCTAAGTCAATGGGAATCGATATTCCCAAGGACACAAGCTTATCGGTGTAACCCGACATCTTGAGTACATGCTCACTAACGAAGCTGTGCTATTCCATCATGCATCTAAAGAACTTTTCTGAAGCGTTGTAGCTCTCTACAGCAGCATGTGTGTTGAAAATCATTTTCAACTCACCCATTGTATCAAAAGCATTGCCATTTTCAAAACGCTTTCGAAGTTCCGGATCTAGCCCATACAATATGCCGCAATGAACTAAGTTGTGGTCCTCCTGACGAGTCTGATAGACATTCTTCTCCTCGTCAGGGGCATCCTCAAAAGGTGGAGGGCCTAATGGCGCTTCTAGCACATATTGCTTTTGTGCAGCAGAGAGGAGAATCCTCAAATTCATGGCACATTCGGTAAAGTTGCTACCGTTCATTGCAAGTTTCTCTTTCTCCATGAATACATTGAAATTAAAAGCAGGTGGTGCCATCTACAACAGAATTTGTAAAGTTTAGACTAAGTTTATGATAGATTGAGTTCAAATAATCCATATTACGAATGAACTCCCACTCAAAAACGACATCCCTCATGCCTTTTTGGTGATTACATGAACCAAATCCACTACACCAAGTCCGATCATCACGTGAGTCGGTGTAGCTTCAAAGGCGAGCATCAAATGGGCATCATATCTACTATATGACTCATGCTTAACCTTTCGGTCCGTGTTCCGAGGCCATGTCTGTACATGCTAGGCTCGCCAAGTTAGAACCTTAGTATTCGCGTGTGTAACTGTTTTACACCCGAAATATGGTCGTGGATCCAAGAACACCCGATCATCACGTGATGTCTTGGAGCGACGAAAACATAATCGGTGCATACTAAAGGAAGAACACATTCTTATCTTGATATTTAAAAGAGGGATCATCTTATTATGCTAATAAAAAGCTAAACAAGCAATATAAGATGCTATCAAACATCACATGTTTATTAGTGAAATGATATGGTTCCCGCATATGATCTCTATCATGTGCACCGTGGTATGATCACTATCATACCTATATGTGTAAGTCCAAGGTCTATGGAGATTACACGTTATGTATGTTGTAAGAGTATCATCTCATACTTCTACTTACAACATCACCATATCATAACACTAGCCCATCAACAATCTAAACTAGACACCTCTAATTTATTCGTTGCAAGTTTTACGTGGCTTAGGGCTTTCGAGATAGAACCGTTCTTACCTACGAACATGAACCACAACGAGGATAACCAAATTGTTGACAATTCATTGCAAAATAGATATTGACTATAGTAGGAGAGACAGACACCCGCTAGCCACTTATGCAAACTAGTTGCATGTCAAGCGTGGAACAGGTCTCATGTGCGAGGTCATGTAAAGTTTGTCCGGGCCGCTTCATCCTACTATGCCACCAATATCCAAAATTACAACTAAGGAGCAACAACATGATCATCATCGCCCACATATTCATATGTGTACTACCCGTGTAAAGTGTCTACGCATAGATCCGGCTCTGATACCACTGTAGGGTTCGCAGCATAGAAAACAAAAATTTTCCTACGATGGGAACTATGTACCAAGATCTATCTACTAGATACAAACAACGGGCGGATGTATATCCGTAGAGAACATACCCTTGAATACCGACAAAGCTTAACGAGTTCAACTCGTGGTTGATGTAGACGATCTCTTGCCGATCTCAAGATCGAGAGAAGTCCTAGCGCCGCAAAGCAGCAGCGCATCCGTGCTCGCACACACGTACAAGACACCGGGGAACCTCCGCCTCCTCGCTCCAGTGATCCAGCGGAAGCACAACCCTTTCTTGCCGAATAGCCACCGGGAACATGTATCTCACTATTCCGAGACCATGGGGGATAAATTCTAGAGGGGGAGAGAGATCCTTCACGAGGAGGTGTGAGAGACAAGTGAGAGGAGGGGCTCCTTTTATAGGAGGAGGGGGGGCACCCAAGGGGGTGGCCGCCGGCCATGGGGGCTGCCCCCTCCCCTCCTTCATTCATGTGGGTGGACACTCCACTCACAAAATGGCCCTTCAATTTTCTCCACTCAAAAATCCACTCAAATTCCCATTAAATTTCCACCAAATTTAATGCAAACTCTCATTAAATAAAACTCTTTTATTTTATTCAGAATTTTGTCAATTACTTTAATGACAAACATTCACAAATAACCCTTGCTAGAATTCCATTTCACATGCATAACAACTTTATGCAATTTGACCCGGAAACCTGTTTCGGTATCTAGTGAAATAAATTCCTGCGCTTATTTATTCTTTAGGCATGAAACATTTGCGCCAACCGGATGCCAGTGTCCCTTCAGTGTGTCACCCTACTGTTCGCGAATAATGCGGACATGATCGAGACCCTTCTCCGATCAATAATCAGTAGCGGGACCTGGAGATCCATACTGACTCCCACACATTCAACGATGAATTTTCCTGTGATCGTCGGAACCTTTAACGCTTGTATCTTAATCCCTTTGTTTCACGATATATTACATGTCCGAGATTCGATCATCGGTATCTCCATACCTAGTTTGATCTCGTTACTGACATGCACTCTTTTCTCGTTCCCGTGATATAACATTCTAGTGATCAAATCACTTGCTTGCAAGCTAACCAATGTGATATCACCGAGAGGGCGCAGAGCATATCTATCCGTCATCGGGATGAACAAATTCCACTCTTGATCCATGATTCTCAACATAACACTTTAGTATCTTTGAAGCCATCTTTATAATCACCCAGTTACGGAGTGACGTTTGATGTCAAGAAGAAACTCTTCCGGTGTTAGTGATTGGCATGATCTCATGGTCTAAGGATTAGGATTACTTCGTAGTTTGTTGATAGCAATATAAACTCAATGACTTTGATCGTAATGCTATACTTCGGATGAATGTGCATCACACCATTACACTAATGTTGTGATATCGTTATTAACAACATCCAATGTCTATGATCAGGAAACTGTGATCATCTTGTTAATCAACGAACTAGTTTATGAGAGAGGCATAACTAGGAACTTTCTGTTTGTTTATTAAACACACATGTATTAACGTTTCCGTATTAATACAATTATAGCATGCAAAATAAACATCTATCATATACTTGGAATACACATAATAAACATTTTATTATTGCCTCTCAGGGCATATTCCCTTCATGGACAAGATACCAACTGTGGATCAAATACTAGCTATGGATCAAATACCATCTGCAGATAAGTACGAGTTGTGGACCATCCTAGGGTGTATGTATTACCCAATGGTTTCTGACATATCTCTGGCATTCTCTCTGAATTGTCAGAGCTTGAAAACCATTTTGGTTTCAAAGCTACTTCTTTGTATTTATTCATGATACTTCCATGAACTTGTATAATTACTCCATTGACTTCTTAGCAAAATTACCTATTTTGATTGAACCTTAAGTTCATCACTTCTTGTTGCCCATGTATTCCCTACATTAATCTTACTTCTTATTGCTGACTAATAATGATCTAAACTTGATCCATCCTTCTAATTGGATTGACATTCCTCATACTTGGCTTTACCCTTCATGTAGGTCTTCATCTTGGTCTTTGGAACTCGTCACTCCCTTACACGAATTCCCATTCCTATCTAGGTTTATAACATCAAGTAATAACTGGATGTTGCAACATGCATTTGCACACCAAGTCAAACTTCATGTATAGATCTAGTCAATCAAGAAGATCCAAGAAAAACAAATAAATCCAAATGTGGTACATATAACACACAATATTTTAAGCCCAAAATATAGTAGTTGAGTATAATATCTCTTGAATTCAGGCTTAGTTGTGTAGTATATGACACCTCCTCATATAGGTTTATATCGTGATACTTAGCACATAAGGTCAAACTATACTTTGTATCGACCTTTACCTAGATTGCTCCATTGCAACAGGATAATTCTAAACAAAGTGGTCTCAATTTGGTTTTGACTAACCTTTAGTCTCACTCTTAGAATGGCTGATATAACCAACCTTTCTTATGTAGTGACTAACCTCACATGATCACTCCAAACTACTAATAAATTTCTATTGAACCTCTAAAATTGAAGGTTATCACTATTTTATGACACCTTTGACTTCTATCATAGTTCTACCATGTTATTTTTTTACTTATACCTCAAGATAATGTACTAATTAACCATCATATTTATCTCTCATCATGGTTTCGGAGCTAATCTCACCATGATCTTATTATGTTTTACCTGTACATCATGATTTAAGAGTTAATCTAGCCATGATAACTTTGCTTCACATAGTACTACCATTGATTATTAACATGATTCCACTTCATCACATAGAATTCTCAAGTGAATACCACATGATTACTACTCATTACATCAACATTTATCCTAGTGATATTCATCATGTTGTCTTCTAACCATAAGATTCTATTGTCTTACATGAATTCTAGGGTTAGACTACGCCATTGAGACTACTTCAATTGATGTCTTACACTTTCCTACAATATCTTGGTGGTTTATGTCTCCCTCGGAAGATACTAAAGAGCACTATACTTGAGAAAAGATAAAATATTTACTCCTAAGAAAGAATGACTTAAGCATCTGACTTAGGTGTGGCAAAGTTATCCTCAAGTGGATACTCATCACAAGTCATAAGAATATTTGTTTTGGATGAGATGGCTCCTATAGTCACTATCCAACTTAGAGATCTTCCTAAAAGGGTTTTAATCCTAAGGTCAAAGCATATGCTTTAATACCAACTGCGGTGACCCATCATACCACTGCATGATGTAGTACACTATAGCCGTTGACATAACACCAATGAAACACCGTTCACTAGTATTACATCCCTCAGAGTGGTACACCAGAAAGACAGCAGGTCCAGGACATGACTATAGGTTACAACTCAATTCTTTACACAAGATCTAGAGAACACTCTAGGTTAAAGAGATAGAAAGAAACTTCTTACAAAGAATAATCAGAAATAAATAACTCCAAAACTATCCTACTATTAAGTCTAGTATCTTAACTAATGATCTGGCATTGCTGCTATTGCAATACACTATAGAAATAGGTTCTGTGGCTAGAGATTGTATTCCTATCTAATCAGTAACTTCGTCTTCACTTGAGTTGATGTATATGTTGACTTTCTTGACTTTATTGAAGAACTTTAGCTTCTGATGCTAGTTCTGGAGCATAGCTTGATGTATACGTCGTCTGTACTAGCTTTAGAACCTAGCAAGGGTTAAGAAGATACTTTGAGTACGAGTGTACTCAGCAAGTTCACTAGAAAAGGAGTGTTTGATGAACTATCTCTACAGCCACAGATCGTAGGTCATATGCAATGCAGGTTTTCATAAACATTTCTTCAAAGGTTTCTTTTATTCTAAAAAACTATGTTCGTCAGCCTTCACGGGTTTACCAGAACTTTCATGGAGTTCCTTTCCCGCCGCGTTCGTAGCTCCTTCCCGGAACAGGGAGTAACAAGTTACAGTTCTTACACTCTGCAGAGGTGCGTCACTTTACCCATGAGAGATCTTAAGCGTTGTTGCATGGCTGGGAGTATGTTCCCGTTCCAACTTCCATGGTTTGAGGCCCAACCTAAGAACCAAGTCAATCACTGCCCTCTCCGCGACCACATATGTCTGCACGATCCTTCGGGGCTGTCTCACCTTCGTTAGTCCCCTTTTGGGAAGGCTATAACCATGATGAGTTCCCGAAGACTCTATGACCTAGTGCTGCCCGGAATAGTACCATTTACATGGACTATATCCCTAAACACCATTAATAGATAATCTATACACCAAAAGTGTGGGGCGTAAGGGTGCCCACCCATATGTTGGATCCGCACAAGGAATCACAACGTCACGTTAAGTTCGTCTTGCCTCCATACGAGAGGAAACGGACACAGCTGACTTCTCCGTCCCATTTCAAATCTCCTGGTCAACGCGTAATATACGACACAAGAATCACTGGCAACATTGGTTGTTAAGTCCTAGAGGATATATTCCTGAGCAGTGGTATTCCAACTGCCAGATTTAATAGATTAGCTGATCACCCTGGATCAGTAACCAATAGTTCACATTATTATCAAAATAGTGTTTTCTAACCTTTTTGGAATGCAGGTGATGACAACACTTGATTTGTAAAATACTTTACAGAAAATAATCAAAAGGACATGAGCAAGTGTGGACTTGCCTTGTGTGATTGCAAGATTATGCACTCATGGTCTTCAAGACAATATATCCAATATCTGAAATCAGCATCATTGGTCCGGTAAGGACTAATGCTTAAAGAAGCAAGATGCTTTTATGCATAAGTAATGTAATGCAAGTTGATAAACTCGAATCCCGGGGATAACGTTGTTCTAGGGTTTGGAAACTGGAAATGATTTCTTGGAATGTGTTGCCCTTTTAGATTAAGTTTCCCACATGTGCTTCTTATTAAGGCTTGTGAGTGTGTATGAAACAACATGTAATTATACTATCATACAATAGTAAGATACAAAGTTGTGGAATGCTATTCAAAGATTACTTATATAAGAATTGCCTTATCTTTGAATCTTGCTTTACAAGTATAGGCATTTATAAGGAACTTTAAGTATTAACAATCCTAAGTATATAAGTAAAATATAAAGTAAGGTGTTTACTATGGCGTGCACGCTATCACTTTCACACACATGGGGAGATAAGAGATCTAATGAAGCACTTGAGTAGCAAGGTAGATCTACTTGATTAGAAAGCTCATGACCACAACAAGATCATGCATAGAGAGAGAGATGAACACATAGCTACCGGTAGAGCCCTTAGACTCGAAGGAGAACTACTCCCTCCTCATCATGGGAATTAGAAACGGTGATGGATATGGTGGTGGAGATCAATGGAGATGGCTCCGGGGGCACTTCCCCGTCCCGACAGGGTGTCAGAACAGAGACACGGTGATGGATATGGTGGTGGCGCTGCAGAGGTTTTCGTTGATTTCTTCTGGATGCCCTAGGGTTTTTGGGTCGGAGGCTTCTTATAGGCGAAGGGGGAGACCGAGGAGGTGGCCAGAGGGCCCACACCCTCCCTAGGAGCGGGCCAGGCTTGGACCTTGAGTCTAGGGTTATTTTGCAAAAAGCCAGATTTACCTCTACTGAGTTCAGAAGCAAAGAAAACTAATTGAAAGTTTTATAACACCTAAGTGGGAACTTGAGTTTCATATCACAACTCTGTTGTGGTCAAGTCAAGTCATAAATCATTTCATAAGTCATTTTGAAAACATCTGACGACAGAACAGTATGGCCACTCCAACTGTCCATAACCGCGGACGCGGCTATTCGAATAGTTTGGCACTCTGCAGAGGTGGTATACTTTCACCACAACATTCGATACATCCGTCAGGAACAATCCTAAAGTTACCATACTCAGTATGCGGATAATCAACCCTAACCTTTCAATTACACACCCTAGTATAGGCAATTCTCCTGTGAGTTTGGCCTCCCAACCATGAGCAATTGTCATCTTGGGAACTGCACAGGTGGACAATCTTCACAAGGTAGCCTCAGCTCAAACCTTGGCCGCAAGGGAACCCATACTAAGGTATATAAATTTCCAGTCAAGCCCTACCCAAATTTCGGGTATTTTGGTTGTACGGTAAAATTGGAATGGTATTGCATCCAGACAACCATCAGTTTTCCAAAGGGCTAAGGCTCATGCCTTAACATTTTCATCATCAAAAATCATCTGGTGTTCAAGAACACATGGCAAAATATTTCAATAGAATGACTCATCATTCCAAGGTTTTTCATAATCAATTTCACCAAGTATTCCCATCTAAAGTTGATCAAGTTTTATGCTTAGCACTAGCATCTATAGGTGGGGGTAAATACGAATAGGGGGTGATAAGCAATTGGATCTTATCTAAGTTCAATCTCATGCGTTAGAATGACATCAAGATTTATCTAACTTTGGCCAAGTTTTATGCTCTTTATGCTACCTTTAAATATCTTTCTGAAATCTACAAGTCACTAAGTAAATTCTAAGAGAAAGCTTTAATAAAGAAACAAAGTACTAAGCTTGCAAGTAAAACTAGGAGGGTGTGTCATCAAGGTGTAAGCTTGCTAGGTCAACTTATATAGTAAGGCTTGCAAGATTGCAAGTATAGGCTTGCATAGGTAACAATGAAAGTAGTAGCTTGCTTAGTTAATAGCTTGCCTTGTGCAGAGCATTGGTTGATGTTCTCCTCGGCTTCTTCCTCGTAGTATCCTCCTTCCTCCTCGTATCCTTGGTCGGTACTAGCGTCTATAAATAAATACGAGGTACACAATCACCACACAATTCTTAACTACTCTATTTAGCACACAAAGGTTCATACTAGATGATCTAGCCTTATCACTATTACCACAAGGATTAAAGTAGTTGTCTTATTTATTTTATTTTAGAAAAGTAATTTCTACTCATTGAAAAACTACTTAATATTTAATATTCTCCAACTCAAACATGGGATCATGTTGACACATGTCATCACCACATATCTCAGTACTTGGGAATGTGATTTAAAGTGGTGTCACAATTTAATAAGATTTAACCTTTTTATTTGAATTAAATAAAATGACTAGAATGGCCTATGAGGCATTCTTTTATTACTTGATCATCATTTATGCAAGTAACCCTATATATTTTTATATATCTTGAAAGGTATGGTTAAATTTGATTTTTGAGAGTTGGAATCAACTCAAAATATTTTATGGTTGAATTTTGAAAAATGTTTGAATGGAGAAAATGTTCTGCCTTGTTATTTTTACCATGGGTGATCTACAACTCCAATTGGTTTGAATCCAACGGCCTTGGATTAAGCCCTCCAGTACCTTTCTAACAAAATTGGTTTCATGCGTTTTGGTTCATTGAATAGAGCTAGGTTGATTTTTGAATATAGGTACATAACTGATTTTGAAACTAAATGAATAAACCTAAGTTTGAATTGCTAGGTCACGCGGGAGGTTTAACTAGGCCGGCCCACTACGAACAGCGCGCGCACGGGCTGGTTCAGTGAACGACCCCACTCGTCAGTGAGACAACGAGTGGCGAAGGGGTACGGGGTGATCTAGGCCGTGCGATCTAGTTCTAATCCTACGGTCTGGTTCATCGTCCATGCCTAAGCAGGACACAGCGAGGCTGAACCCTAGCGCGGTCAGTGGGGGTCGACAGGGGCTCACCGGGGCTCCGGCGATGGTCGGCGATGGGGGCGAACGACGTAGTCGACGACGGCGATCCTCCTGGTACCGACAGCTCCTCCTGGGGCGTCTCCAATTGACGGTGCCTCTCCTCCTCTGTAGCGGCGAACTCCAGTGCAATTCCGGCCACTTGGTGCTTGCCTTGCTCCAGGACTGAGTGGGTGTTATCAGTGAGAGGTGCGGAGTGAGATGGTGTGCTCAAATCGAATGGGGGAGGCCTCCTTTTATAGTGCCTGAAGGGGACCGATGGGCATGGGTGGAGCTCATCGTGGTTATCGGCACAACGTGCTAATGGCATGGGCGACGATAGGGGCGGTGCGTTACCTCCTGGCTAAGCTCAACGGCTTGATGGAGAGGCGTGGGGCGGTGAGGAACGTTCGGAACATCACGGAGCTCTAGGAGGGTATGACGATAAGTTTAATGGCGCACATCGTCCATGGTCCATGCGGTGGCGAACGGGGTTGTCTGGCGGGTTGCCGGGGTGCTGGCGATCACGCACGCAAGCGGCGAGGGAGGCGCGCGGTCTGTGGGATGGTGTCACGTGTGGCGCTCTGGCGCGCTCTCGGCTCGTTCGCAAAGAAGCTGGGCGCGAGCTTGTCGTGTGGTCCAGTGGCTGGCAAGGCTCGCGGCTTGGACAGGGGGTGGAGATGGACGGTGTTGCGTGTCCCAGACAAGGTTGGCGAGGCTAGAGCTTCTCCTAGCTCGCTGGCAACATGGGGGTGGCAAAGGTGCTCTCAGCATGGTCACCATTGATGGCTATGCATGCTCACAGTGGTGCTAAGGCTAGTTAGATTAGTTTGATCATCTACTGAGAGTGTAGAGTGAGCTAGAGCGGGAACAAGGTTGGCCAAAATTACTTCTACTAATAGTGTTTGATGTTTATTTGTTTGCTGCTAACAAGGTGTTTGATGAAATGGCCGAAAGAAATTCAAATTTGAATTTGGGATTCAAACTTGGTGGGTTTGTTAGTTACATACTAGGGAGTCTCTGGTTAGTTGGATTGATCAAAGGGCAATGGTTTGGTTGGGTTTTGAAAAGGTGTGATATTCACATATGTTATAGATTTAATTTTCAATTGTCATTTGAATGGGGTTGCCAAATGTTCCTGCAAGTTTGAAAGGTGGGCTTTGATTCACTTTTACTTGGTATTGCAAGGGGTGAAAATAAATGGAAAAGTTTCTGTTTGAAATCTTGGACTAGAAACACTCAAAGTGACCTAGTGAGCAAGATTGGCAAAAATGACCATTTGCTTTATTTGTTTTGTTTTTTATTTTCTCTTGATTTGTTTCTGCTTGGAAATGTTTTATATGATATTATTATTCATCTTTAAACCATTCCTTGCTATTTAGGTTAATCACCCAAGTCCATTCATGCATTCATACAATCATCACATACACACATGCATTCATTAGGTTTTTATTTAATCAAAGTTTTTGTTAACCCTAATTTTAGTGATTAGAAATTGATAATCATGATCAATATTTTTGGGATGTTACATGTTTCCTTCCTCCTATTGGTTTGATAACCTCGTTTTCTTACTAAGGGGAGACTTGCTGCTGTGCTGCTTCACACCTTGCTCTTGGGGTTCTCAGCATGCTCCACATCAACTGAGCCATCAACAATGCATGGACCTGATTGCTTTTGCAATTCAGAACGATGGTGTTTTTTTGCATTCGTTTTTGTTTTTCAGAAAAAATAGGCGTGGCGCACCTGGAACCCTTCCTATGGCGCACTAGGCAGTGCGCCACGGGTAACTTTTTACTCGTAACGCACCAGGGTAGTGTGCTACAGATAAAACTTAGCCGTAGCGCATGGCTAGTGGCGCACCTCTAGTGCGCTATAGATGTCCTTTTTAGGTGCGCCACAGATGTGTTGTTTCGTGTTAGTGGATGTTCCATAGACAGAAAAATCAGCCATAAATACTTCCATTATTGGTTCTATAAAATCTACAAAAATAGCAGTCAAGCATATTTGAAAACTAGCTGGAGAATTACATAAACCAAAAGGATTACATCGGTAAGCATGTAAACCATAAGGACTAATAAAAGTTGTTTTAAGTTGGTCATGAGGATGAACAGTTATTCGGGAAAAACCAGAGTATCCGTCCAAGTAGCAAAAATGAGTGTGGTTTGCTAACCTCTCTAAAGTTGGATCTATGAATGGTAAAGGATACTGATCTTTCCTAGTTTCCTTATTCAATTTCCTGAAATCTATACACATCCTATGTCCAACAATAGTTCTAGTAGGAATCAATTTATTGTTTTCATTAGGAATAACAGTAAAGCCGCCTTTCTTAGGAATACAATGAACATGACTTACCCATTCACTTTATTTTACAAATAGATTATACCTTCATCCAGTAGGCGCACTATTTCTTTTGTTACCATGTCCTTCATTTCAGGCTTTATCCTTCTATTAAATTATACAACTGGTTTAGCACCTTCCTCCATGAATATTCGATGGACGGTTATCATGGGACTAATGCCCTTCAAATCGTCCATTGAGTACCCAAAGCCTTTGTGATGATCCTTTAGTACCTTCGTGAGTTCTTCTTCTTCATCCCCTGAAAGTTTAGCACTAATAATAACAGGAATTTATTAGTACTATCCAAAAATCTTTATTTAAGATTACCTAGTAAAGTTTTTAATTCTGGGGGTGGTAATTCTTCACCCCCTCTCTTTTCTGGATCTTCAAAAGCCTCATCAGTTGGAGGTCCTAAAATGGAAAGTGAACCAAATTCACTTTCTAATTCTTCTAGAGACCTGTCTCCATAATTATTTCTTCATAATTTGATTCTTCATTTATTTCTTCTTCTTGATTACGAAAGAAGACAGCTGACATCTCCTTGATTGTTTTTTGTTTCTCTTCTTCTTGTATAAGTATAGGTTTGTCTTTAAATTTGGAAAAGTGGAATTCTTTTTCTGCTTTCCCAAGATTAAGAGATACAATCTCCTTTTTGAAGTCGGTTGTGGCACCTACATCGCTTAAGAAGGTCCTTGCAAATATAATTGGGCAAAGAGTGTCAGATGGCATATCAACAACTACAAAATCGATTGGAATTTTTTATTGCTAATTGTGATAGTTGCATCTTCAACTACTCTCGTTGGAATTCTAATATTTTTATTGGCTAACATGATTGTCATATCAGTATTTTCTATTGTACCCATGCTATCTCTTATTTTATTTCTAAATAAAAATTATAAGATATAACATTAACTGCGGTGCCAAGAACACATAGACCATAATGCGAGGTTTCTTTAAATATGCAGGGAAGAATAGGCTTACCTACATATTTTACATTAGTTTTACCTTCAACAAATATGGAGGTCTCTTCATCAAGTTCAACTATGTTACAATGTGCATACATATCCATAATTGCTTCCTTGGTTACCTCTTCATCTTTGGTTTCATCCAGATGTTTTTC